>JAUMJK010000450.1:0-1350601 GCA_033558105.1 Coccyzus lansbergi
CTTGGCCACACCCCTTTCACTGACATGCGTCTTGACCAAGTCCCCAGTGTTGCCCACACCCCCTCCGTTGGCGAGCTCCTTATTTTGGTCACGCCCCCTGTCTTGGCCACGCCTACTCTGCGAGGCTCTCCTTCGCTTGGCCACGCCCCCTATCTTGGCCCCGCCCTTTTGCAGGCGATGTCCAGTTTTGGCCGTGCCCCTTCCCACTTGACCATACCCCTCCTGTGTGGAAGTGTGGCTCTGCTGGAGGGTAGGGAGGCTCTGCAAAGGGACCTAAACAGGCTGGACCGCTGGGCAGTGTCCAATGGCATGAGGTTTAACACGGCCAAATGCTGGGTCCTGCACTTGGGGCACAACAACCCTATGCAGAGCTACAGACTGGGAGAAACCTGGCTGGAAAATTCCCAGGAGGAGAGGAACCTGGGGGTGTTGGTCGACAGCCGACTGAACAGGAGCCAGCAGTGTGCCCAGGTGGCCAAGAAGGCCAATGGCATCCTGGCTTGGATCAGAAACGGTGTGACCAGCAGGTCCAGGGAGGTGATTCTCCCTCTGTACTCAGCACTGGTGAGGCCGCTCCTTGAATACTGTGTCCAGTTCTGGACCCCTCACCACAAGAAGGATGTTTAGGCTCTGGAGCAAGTCCAGAGAAGAGCGACGAGGCTGCTGAAGGGGCTGGAGAACAGACCCTGTGAGGAGCAGCTGAGAGAGCTGGGGTTGTTTAGCCTGGAGAAGAGGAGGAGGCTGAGAGGAGACCTCATTACTCTCTACAAGTACCTGAAAGGAGGTTGTGGAGAGGAGGGAGCTGGCCTCTTCTCCCAAGTGACAGGGGACAGGACAAGAGGGAATGGCCTCAAGCTCCGCCAGGGTAGATTTAGGCTGGAGGTTAGGAAGAGGTTTTTCGCAGAAAGGGTCATTGGGCATTGGAATAGGCTGCCCAGGGAGGTGGTTGATTCACCTTCCCTGGAGGTGTTTAAGGGATGGGTAGATGAGGTCTTGAGGGACTTGGTTTAGTGTTAGATAGGAATGGTTGGACTAGAAGATCCGATGGGTCCCTTCCAACCTGGTTGTTCTATGATTCTATGATTCTATGATCACGCCTTCTCTTGGCCGCGCCCCCTCTTTCCTGCCCTCGCCCTCTGGGTGGTGGCACACGTACGGGTCCTGGCATCAGAGTATCGAGGGCTCCAGGGCAATAAACTGGGAACTGTCTCTGCCCATGGCAGGGGGAGCGGAACAGAGTAAACTTTAAGGTCCCTTCCAATCCAAAGCATTCGACGATTCTATGGTTCTGTGAAAGTAATAACAATGTTTAAGGAAACAGGGCATAAATAATGCATTCATTCACTTGCCTGGTGGAGAAGGACCTGGGCGTATTGGGTGGCAGTGGCTGAACGTGAGCCAGCAGTGGCCCAGGTGGCCAAGAAGGCCAATAGTACCTTGGCTTGTATTAGAAAGCACGGCCAGTAGGACTGTGGAAAAGATTCTGCCTACATACGCAGCATCAGTGAGGCCACACCTTGAGTTCTGTGTTCAGTTTTGGGCCCCTCACTACAAGAAGGACATTGAGGGGCTGGTGCGTGTCCACAGAAGAGCAATGAAGTTGGTGAAGGGGCTGGAGCACAAGTCTTATAAGGAGTGGCTGAGGATTGTTTAGCCTGGAGGAAAAGAGGCTGAGGGGAGACCTTATGACTGCCTGGAAGGAGGTTGTATTGAGGTGGATGTTGGCCTCTTCTCCCAGCTGACAGACAATAGGATGACAGGGAATAGCCTCAAGCTGCACCAGGGGAGGTTCAGAATGGACATTAGGAAAGAGAGAAGAGCAACGAGGCTGGTGAAGGGGCTGGAGAACAGACCCTATGAGGAGTGGCTGAGAGAGCTGGGGTTGTTTAGCCTGGAGAAGAGGAGGCTGAGAGGAGACCTCATTACTCTCTACAAGTACCTGAAAGGTGGTTGTGGAGAGGAGGGAGCTGGGCTCTTCTCCCAAGTGACAGGGGACAGGACGAGAGGGAATGGCCTCAAGCTCCGCCAGGGTAGATTTAGGCTGGAGATTAGGAGGAGGTTTTTCACGCAGAGGGTCATTGGGCATTGGAATAGGCTGCCCAGGGAGGTGGTTGATTCACCTTCCCTGGAGGTGTTTAAGGGATGGGTGGATGAGGTCTTGAGGGGCATGGTTTAGTGTTAGATAGGAATGGTTGGACTAGAAGATCCGATGGGTCCCTTCCAACCTGGTTGTTCTGCGATTCTGTGATTTCTCCACCTAAAGGGTTCTTGGGCACTGGCAGAGGCTGCCCAGGGAGGTCATGGAATCACCAGTCCTGGAGGGGTTTAGAAGAAGGGTAGATGAAATGCTTACAGATATAGTTTAGTAGTGGACAGATACAGTTGGACTTAATGATCTCAAAGGTCTTCTCCAACCAGGGATTCTATGATTCTGTGAATTAATAATATCAATATTACATGGCTTGTGCTTGTGTAAAGTAGCCCAGAGAGGCTTAGTGAGGGATGCAGGCAGCCTCATGCTGTTGTCGCAGGTTTAGAAGTTTATTTGTGAGTGTCGATGGCTCTTCTCCCCTGTATTAAATGGTTTTAGGGGTTCTTGGTTGGTCTTGAGTTTTTTGCCCACCCATCCCCACACGAGCTCTACAGGTGGCTGGTCAGGCTGGGAGCAGCAGTGGTCACCCAGAGAGCTGGTGGGTTCCAATGATTTCACTCTGAAACCTCTGAAGGAGTTGAGTATAAGCGGTGTTGCATCCCAGTCCTCGCTTGTGGCTTAGGATTTGCTGTTCTGCATGCATTGTCTGGGGAGGAAACATTACACACGGCCACTGGGATTCCCAGGGACGCTTGTTCTGCTATATTGAACGTCACCAGCAGCTGCAGTTTTGCTTGGTGATTCTCAGCTCCCTGAGAGTCTCTCGGAGGACTGGAATGCTCAAATACACTCCAGAGAAGATGGATTAGAGGGCGAGATAGCCACGGCCATCAGAGGCGCTGATAAACACGAACATAAATCATTCTGCAATGTATCACCTCACTATCACTACAAAAATTTAACTCTGGCCTCTGATAAGGAGAATGGCTCCACAGAAGGCTTAGGAAAACACAAAGTATTACAGAACACTGCTATCACGCTGGCAGAGATAGTCAGGCTAAGAGTTTTACTTCATTTTGTAGATCAAATCCAAATGTTTAGTTCTCCCATGTGAACACGGACACAGAATTTTCAGACAAAACCATTCCTAGCCTCTTTGAAGAGAGGGAGTCATAGATGCTGTATTTCTAGAATCTGTACAACTTAATCCCAGGCACAATAAGGGGAGGAACTAAATGATTTATACTCTTGTATGAGAATTGTTCACTCAGACTGATAAATTATACTTCTTCACTTGTCGGCAAGTTCTCTAAGCTGTGTGAGCTAAGCCTCTCTATGTGCTGCTGACAGTTTGTAAAGCCTTGTTACTCCAGAGAAATCTGACCTCACTGTGGATTATGTGAGGGCATCAGAGAAGATTTGCTTTCAGAGCTACCTGAACTGCTTCAGCCCAGCGCTGGTCCCTCTGCAGCCTCTGTACGCTGCTTGGAAAGCTGTAGGATGGCAGGTCCTGCTTCCAGGTCTTGGGAAGACCATTCAGTGGGACAGGAGACTTGTCTGAGTCAGGGAGGGAAGAACAGGGTTTCACACAAAACAGACATTCCGAAGTTAGTGTTTTTTCCTCCTTGGTCATTGCATCTACTGATTTTTGGTGAGGATGGTGGAGGAAGAGAAGAAGTTGGAGGGTTGGTGTGGGTTAGTGAAGTAATTAATTCTCAAGCAAGAATAAGGGCTGGCTGGCATCTGTGATATTTAATACTAAACCAGGTGTAATTTACCCTCTAATGTCAGAAGAGCAATACCCTTCCTCGTTTGTAACTGCCTATTTCAAAAAGCAGCAGTGGCTGAGCAAGCTGCCTTCCTGCTGCTATGCCTGGCCTCAACCAGTGGCTCAACAGGTCCTACACCTGGGGTGAGGCAAGCCCCGATTTCAGTAGAGGATGGAGGATGATGTGATTGAGAGCTGCTCTGAAGAGAATGACTTGGGGGTGCTGGTTGATGGAAAGCTCAACATGAGCCGACAAGGTGCGCTCACAGCCCAGAAGGCCAGCCTTACCCTGGGCTGCATCAGAAGAAGCATGGCCAGCAGGTCGAGGGGGACAATTCTGCCCCTCTATTCCTCTCTTGTGAGACCTCATCGGGAGTACTGTGTCCAGTTCTGGAATCCTCAACATAAGAAAGATATGGAGCTGTTGGATGGGTCCAAAGGAGGCTACAAGGATGATCCGAGGGCTGGAGCACGTCTCATATCAGGACAGGCTTGAGAGAGTTGGGGTTGTTCAGCCTGGAGAAGAGAAGGCTCCAAGGAGACCTTATAGCAACCTTCCAGTGCCTGAAGGGACTACAAGAAAGCTGGAGAGGGGCCGTTTACAAAGGCTTGTAGTGATAGGGGGAGGAATAATGGGTATAAACTGGAGAGTAACAGATTTAGACTAGACATAAGGAGGAATTTCTTCATGTTGAGAGAGAGGAGGCTCTGGCCCAGGTTTCCCAGGGAAGCTGTGGCTGCCCCATCCCTGGAGGTGTTCAAGGCCAGGCTGGATGGACCTTGGGCAGCCTGGTCTGGTGGGAGGTGTCCCTGCCCATGGCAGGAGGCAGGTGGAACTGTATGATCTTTAAGGTCCCTTGCAACCCAAACCATTCTATGATTCTGTGATGCAACAACAATGGAGGCAAACCTGCTCCATGTGGAGCAGTGCTAGGAATCACAGGCAAATCTGCACATCTCAGCCAAAGGGCCACAATGCTGAGTGTCAGTTTCTTAAACCTTCCTTACCCTGTTCCACCAGCATGGGCACAGGGACTGCCCAGCTTCGGTGGAGGGAGGTACAACCACGACAAGTGCCTTGTGGGATCCCAGAAGCAGGCTGGGTCTTCTGCTAAGTCTAGGCTTCAGAGTAGCCTTAGGGAGCCCTTTGCCAAAACTGTGGTTTTGGGCAGTGGAAAATCCTCCTTCAAGTGCAAAGAAGAAGTGAGCAAGAATGCCAGGACCTGGATATCAAGGGCAGCAGCCAAAACCCCATATACTTGTCCCAGTAGATGAAAAATGCTGGGAACTTGGAGCGGCTGGAGTACATGATGTGTCTCACAGCTATTTGGGCATGAAGGTTTTGGTTCATCTGCCTCTCAGAGGCTGAAGTTTCCTGGGGGTGTCATACTTGTTCTCGGTGTGCAGTGCTGCAAAGAGGAAGAGAGGAGGCTCTGCCCCTACACCAGTGCTGCTGTAGGGTGCCAGGGTTTATACTAATATGCAGAGAGAGGGAAGAAACCAGTAATCTCTTTCCCTGTTTAGCCTTATTTGTGTATATCCTAGGAAAAAGGAAGCTGACTTTAATCCCTAGAAATCTCAGAAACAGCAAACTGTCCCACCTCCCCATCATTCCAGGAGAATTTGAGCTTCCACTTCCACATACCTCAGCATGCCAGTAATTTTCCACATCTGTGCACATTCCCCTGTAGCTGCAGTAATGAGGAATATTCATTCCCCCCCACCCCCCACTCCATTTTGCAAAAATAACTCTTAAAGTCTTAATACAAATCTGATTTATCAGGCTAATATTGCAAAACCTGTTGCTGTGGGTATCTCCTCCAGAACGAAGTGATCCTTTTAATAGGTATAGCCTGAGCAACACCCTGCAGAGATGAAACACATTATCTTTTATTTATGTGGCTTAGCACTCTATTGACTTACTGCTACAGCAATATACTGAATACTATCTATCATGATTTATTACTGGTCCTGGTTCTCTTCCTATTTTCTGTCTTGTATTTCTACTGTTTTTCTTGATTTACACCAGTGAATCATCAGACAGTTTCCTTTATAAAAAAATCAATTACCTTGATGTACAATGGGCAACACATACCTAGTTCTGCATTTTGCATGATAAGTAGGCATTTTGGATGATGATCTTGGCAATAACAAATGTGTAAGCTGAAAATAGATTACTACAGACCTCTGAAATTCAACCTCTTTTCCTCCTCTGGGAAGGAGGAAGCGTGGAAGTCTGTGCTGTGGGATGCTCAGTCACTGCTCCTCCTCTCCGAGAAGGGCATCCAGTGGGCAGCAACCTCTGCTCACTCGCAGACACCAAATACCTTTTACATAATCCGTTGGACCAAACCATTTTTCTACCCTGCTTGAAACACTTCCCATTAGTTGCAATTTTCACCCCCTACATGGTTTCTGGGATGTCCTGGTTCAGCAGTGCTGTGGGCAATTCCCAGCAGGGAAATTTCCTAGATAATTGTGCAAGGAGGGTGGGTCAGTTTTACCGAGCTCTTCTGATCATAGGGGTGGCCCAGGAAGATTAGTAAATCCTAGTGCAGACTATCGATGTCCCAGGTAGTGGGGGACAATCACTGCTGTTCCTGGGGAGGAGCTGAGGCTAACGCTGGCAAACACCAGTCCCATTAACAACAGGATAGCGTTCTTGCACCTTGCTCGGGAAGGACACTTTGGCTGCAAAGTGAAAACCGCTGTGAGAGAAGCTTGCGGGTTGATGGAAATGGGATTCATAGGTGTATTTGCTTGCTTAGTTCAAGCCACAGGTAGACACTTAGGAATAAGCCAGATCACAAGCTACAGCCTGTTCTGATCACAGCTCGAACCTGCATGTCCACAAACACAATTCAAACAAATCAGAAAGAAATTAGGTCATCCACTGCACTGGGCAAACACTTCTTCAATTTCTTCATTTTTAGAAATCTTTTTCTTGTGGGATGAGAAAATACTTTATCACACAGCTTTAAATGCATGCAGCATTTGTAGTCTGGATTAGCGCTGAGCATTCCATGCTCAATTAACCTCTTAGGGATTATCTTTAGTTTCATTTGAACATGGCCTTGGCCTTGCATTTGAACAGGATAACTTAGATATAGAGGACACAGACAAACTTTCTGCATTTTAGGCAAGTATAAGCCTGGAGTTTTTAATTTTCTCTCTTATCCTATTTCAGTTGCATGCCTAACAGGTTTCAGGCACTCACTCCGGGAAAGAAAAAACAATTCTCAGCACTGCCCTGAAGGTTGGCATGTAAAAATCTTGTGCCCCCCATGTGCTGGTTGGGCTCTGAGCAGCAAGCAGGGTGATCGGCTCAGGGAGAGCATCCCCTCCCTCACCAAGCAGCTATTCCCAACTGAGGCAGTTAATATTAAGGTGAGTGTTTCCTGATGAGGGGGTTATAGCAGGTTTCCTTGGAAGGTGCTGCCTGTCGAAGCCGCAGCAGGCAGACCAGGGATCTGCAGTGCCCAGTGCATGGTGGATGCTGTCAGGGCAGGGACACAGGCTCTAAACTGCCAGGAGCAAGATGCACCGCTCTGGAAACACAGGGTAGGACTGACTTTGATAGAGTCCCTAGGTCTGTTCCTCAAAAGCATACGGCATCTTTCTCCCTGGGAACAGAAAAGAGCAGAGCGGTTTTTGGCTTATTTTGGCATTATAGGTTTCCTTTTGTTTTTAATCCTGAATGTTGCTTTTATGAAAATAAAAATAAATTCTCTTGCATTTGTGTTCACTGAGAAAATGGGACCTAATTGTAACCTACAAAGTAATAGCTCAAGGGAATTAAGCTATTCCAGCAGATGTTACTGACAGTGAGGATGGGAGTTAATAAATTTGACACAATGTCACTATTCCCTCAAGAGAGCAAGTTTGTTATGCAGGCCTTAATTTCTGCTCCAAGTGATGGTTCTTGTTTAACTTTTAATAACACGTGGCAGGGAGAGAGTATGTTTGCTTTAATTTTCACAAAATGAAAAGCAACTTTCCAAAATGTAGGAAACGAATCTTAATTCCAGCCCACTGAGGAAGCTGTTGTAATCGCCAGGAGAGCTCCACACACCCTTTAAGGAAGACCAGGAGGGATTATGAAATGCAACCTAAGTCAGATACAGGGGACAGCTGAAGGACCAGAAATCTATATTTCTGAGATGTGGAGATGAAAAAGACCTGTGATTAATTCTGAAAGTATAATGGACTAGATTCACTCCTGATGAGAGTCTAATAATGTCAAAGGATCTATACAAGCAATGAACGTACCCTGCCAGCTACCGAATGCAGGTTCTGAGCAATAAGCTTAACTATATGTATAATTATTTGCAGGCTGCATAATAAATGAAGACTGCCAGGCTTGGCAGGACTAATATTAGTGCTGCCAGCTGTGTTTTGGCTTGTTGGTTCAAAGGGAAAGATAATTCTGTCTCTGTACTCAGCCTGTTTGCCCCGTACGTGTGAGCCACTGTCTGCTTGTGTTCAAAGAAGCTCCACTTCTCAGACAAGTCTTTACATTTCCTACCTCAAGCTTTCCCTGTGGTGGTTACTTGTAGGTAGATTTGTGCATGTTTTTATTTAACTCCCTCTCTGAAGGCTTAGTGCTTGTGTTCATAATCACACAACTCTGTAGTCCCTTTCTCCAGGCTTCCCTTCATCTGTGAGCACTAGTATTCCTGAGAGGAGAGGTCTGAAACCATAGTTACCAGCTCCTATCTATCTGAATAATGACTTGAAAAATTCACAAATCTAAGGGTATGTTTTTGCCTACACCAACTGCAAAAAGAAGCTGAGTGTCTCCCAAAATGCTGGAAATTAAATTGCAGGATTTTCCGTAAGCATTCCAGCTTCGCAGTCACCATCAGTCACAGAAGTAGAGAATGACTCCTTGCAAATGCTTGTTTGCAATTCACAGGGTAAAGAATCTTAAATCCTGTCAATTCTGCTGTTATCTTCACCTTGATTTAGTACTGCACATGCCTTTCCAAGGCCGTGTGCCTCCTTGCTTTTCTGCAGGGTGATAACACCAGCTTTGGGATGTGTCCCCTTCTTCGAAAGTATCCCAGCTGTGGGAGAAGGAGAGTTTTCTGATCTTACTCTCCAGCAGTCTATGGATAACTTGGAGAAGCGCCAGGACTTCGTCTTTTCCTGGAAATGTGGCTGCAGGAAGAATGAATCACTAGGTTGGACCTGTATAACCAACTGAAAACAAAAGCTCAGGCTTCTATGTTTTACTGTTGCAAATAATGGGGGGAAAAATAGGCATCCTGTTTTGAAATCCACTACCAGCTGACAGGACAAAAATATTTCATGTGATTGTCTTTTGAATCTGACAAGAAGCATAAGACTATGGCCGTTTAAGGGAAAAAGCCTCAAGTAAAACAGTAGTTAGGGAAACAGAAAATTCCAGTGTTTTGGAGGAAAAAAGTAACCAGCAAGGTTGTTCACAACCCACAAGATGGATTTTTTAATAGCCTGAAATTTTCACACTTTCAAATAATCTTCTCAAAACAGGGTCTGTGTTTCATAGCATAAAGACAGACTGCAGTGCTGGTGTCATTGATTAAATTTGTCCTTTTGTCTCTGCAGCAATCTAAGATGTCATTACAGGCAATGCAGAGGCTTCTTGGCTAGCGTGTGAGCACCTGGATCACTGCAGGGATACCAACAGCACAAACATATGGCAGTTAATCATAGAATAACCAGGTTGGAAGAGACCCATTGGATCACCAAGTCCAATCATTCCTATCAAACACTAAACCATGCCCCTCAGCACCTCATCCACCCATCCCTTAAACATCTCCAGGAAAGGTGAATCAACCAGTTCCCTGGGCAGACTGTTGCAGTGCCCAATGACCCTTCCTGTGAAAATTTTTTTCCTGATGTCCAGCCTAAACCTCCCCTAGCGGAGCTTGAGGCCATTTTCTCTTGTCCTGTCCCCTGTCACTTGGGAGAAGAGGCCAGCTTCCTCCTCTCTACAACCTCCTTTCAGGTACTTGTAGAAAGCAATGAGGTCTCCCTTCAGCCTCCTCTTCTCCAGGCTAAACACCCCCAGCTCTCTCAGCCGTTCCTCATAGGGCCTGTTCTCCAGTCCCTTCACCAGCTTTGTTGCTCTTCTCTGGACTCACTCCAGAGCCTCAACATCCTTCTTGTGGTTAGGAGTCCAGAACTGAACACAGGATTCGAGGTGTGGTCTCACCAGTGCCGAGTACAGAGGGAGAATAACCTCCCTGGACCTGCTGTATCTTTACCTTCATTTTGTCTCAAGTAAAAAAATAAAACTAGCT
Source organism: Coccyzus lansbergi (assembly GCA_033558105.1). NCBI lineage: Eukaryota > Metazoa > Chordata > Aves > Cuculiformes > Coccyzidae > Coccyzus > Coccyzus lansbergi. The sequence goes on from JAUMJK010000450.1 coordinate 10,148, forward strand.
TCACAGATATCAAAGGCTAAGATAGAGTTAATGGAGACCTAATACCTGAGAAGAGAATTTGAGATGTGCTGAAGCCAAGATAGAGAGAGGTCTGCAAGGCAGTGCTTTGTGTGTTCTTGGTCAGAGGGCTGGCAGAGCTACTGATGTGATGTACCAAGTGTTGGAAATAGCTGTTACTGCTGGTCACAGACACAAATTTCCTATGAGGGAAAGGAATTTTAACACAAATCTTAACTTGGATGTGTGACTTCATTCCAACAAGTCAAACTGCAGGCTTAAGTTTGCACTAAGTTTCTTTAGGGTAAACTTCTTAAGATTTAATTCCAGCCCTGGGCCACTAAAGCCTGGATGGCGGCTCTGAGGAGCCCTACCCATAGCTTTGAGGTAGCTGAAATTGCTTAGACTTGACTTTTCTTCTCCATTATCTGAAGCATTTCCTTTCTAAGGAGTGGAGAAGAGAAATACAGCCAATATCATCACAAGTAACACCAAAACCCTCACAATTTTCCTAAACTTGGATTCTTGGTTTTAAATGAACAGTCTCTGTACTAGCACAAATGCTTTTGCACCTATATAAATGCTACAGCTGTTGTCTGCCTGTCTATATAATTGGTTTTAAGTTGTTTCAAATTAGTTGTTGTTAACTAGTTTTAAATTAATACAGTGCATTGCTTGCACTGTAATTTCCTCTCCAATTATACAATTATATAATATAACACTGCACTTACAGAGTGCATCAGAAATTTGGCCACCTAACGTTAAGTCTCTGGACCTACACTTAGACTCCTAAAAAAGGAGGTTTTGGCAGCATTTTGCTCTACCCCAGTATCCCACACGCCTGACATGTGCCTGCAACCTGGTCTGTGACCATCAACTAGCTGTAATGACCACAGAAACTGCTGGTGGAGGAGGGAAATCACAGCATCCCAGTTGCCACTTCCCTGCCACAGCCCGGCACTCATGGCAGCCCTGCCAGAGCTGTTCCTGAGGTGCATCCATGCCTGCTCACGTCAGTTGTGCTCCAGTGTGGAAGGGACTCTTCAGTCACAAAATCCAGTGTGTGGCACCTCTTGTCCTAGGAGTCCATCAACAGCGGCTGCTGTAGGTCTGTGAACATCTGAAAGTGCGGGGGAAAGCGGAGGAGGTTTCTAGTAAGTGAATAGCAGCTGGAACAGCAGTGGTTGCTTCCGAAGAAGAGCTTACTCACCTTGCTCTTTGTTCCTTAATAAAATCTTCAGAATAATGTCAGCTTTCAGACCTGCAAGGCCTTTGAGCAATCAGTCACACAATTCCACTAAAAGCTAAGTGTACTTTCAGTAACAAGACATTTTAATAAATGTGGGGATTATATATGACAGTTTATCAAGATGCGAGGTTGAAGGAGTGAGGGTAATGTTACTAACGGAGCTATTCCTACTATTCCTTCTTCAGAGACTCCAGAAACTTCCTGCATTTCAGCTCAAGCACTTACGACATTAATACATCTTCATATTTTTGATCATTCTTTCATTGCTTAATGAAACTCTGTGGGTAAAGGAAATGGCACTCTAGATCATAGATCTAGATCTTGATCTAGACCATATATTTATTTCAATATTTAACATTTTTTTTTCAAGGTTCCTGACGAAGCAACAAATTGTATGGTCTCCTGACAACCTGTCAGTTTCTGCAGAAACTTAATTTTTCAGTTTTAATTCACCCTATTGGTTTTAAAGATCACCGAGATTGATTCAAGCTGGGGCTGTCTTGATTCTGCAACTGCAAGCAGTCATCAACCAAATTAATCTCTGGTTTATTCCCTTTATATAAAAAAGTAAACAATTCACTATTCCTATCTCAGTTGCGTGGAGAATCTGGAAGCTACTGGCAAAGATGAAAATATAAAAACAGTCATTTCACTGCTAGGTCTTTGAATGACCACTTACAGTGATACTTACGGAAAAATAACACTTTCTTTTCCATGTTCTCCTCCAAGCTTTGTGTTAGCTCATGTTCATTTGGTTGAGGAAAGATCTTAACAAAACAGATATTTATTCAAACTTTACTTCATAGACAGTTTCGTATTTCAGTGGAATGACAACCAGAAGTAGCTGCTATTTATTTAGAGAGAAAAGGATTAAACATAGGTGACCAGAAGTTTCTACACAAATGTAGAACAGAACCATGTGGAATAAGGCATTGCTGTCAGAGGGTTATCAATAGCACAGGTTTTGAGACAGAGTTTATTAAAAAAAAAAAAAAAAATCAGATTGTTTCTATTTATACCTGCTTTTGCCTTGGTAACCAGAGACTGCATGAGGGATGCAGTATTTTCCCACATTGTGGATGGCTCCAAAATCCATGCAGCACACGCAGTGTCCACAGAGCTACCACAGCAACCACCACTTTCATTTCTAAGAGAGGATTTAAGATATTAAGGAGAAAAGAGAAGATTTCAGAAAGGGAGGTATATTAGCTGAGCTTTAAAATAATTTGTGCTAACTTCTGTCTCATCTACTTAATTCTTTGATCTTCTAAGCAATACAAGAACCATTGTTCTTAAACAGTTTTTCTTAATTACCCCAAGCAGCTTACCCATACCTGTGGTAGCAGGATTTACTTATTACTGTAAGTATATAATAATATAATTAATAATTAAATATTAATAATATAATTAATAATATAATCATTATTTAAGGACACATTATGCCTGCTCTGTTGTGTAGCAGAATGAGAAAAGAATGGACTTGAATGGGTGTTTCTTTATATTTTAACTCATTCTTGGTTACCTTTAAATCAGTTCTTTCCTACTCGGCAAGTTTATCTGCAGCTTAGGTGTCCTTATAGCCTTCTGCAGTGTTTAAAAGCTGAACCAGGCTGTGTTCTTGCAACTTTATCATTGTGCTAACCAGCTGGGAGAAAAAAAAAAATTCAATCCTGGGCAACTGTTTTAGCCATAAGTCTTTGTTGTTGCATTTTCCTTACCCTTTTACTACCAGGAAAGGTGAAAGAAATCAAGTGACTCTCTCTCTGCCATTATAATACCCTGGTATTATACCCTGGTATTGTACCTTCTAAGCAGATGGAGGGGAAAAATAGGTACATACAGGCTTAGAACGACTATGGGGAATCACTTGAACTTGTAGTGGAGTTGCTTCCCTTTCATAGCTTTGCTATCTAGTTATGATCTGGAAAGGAACCTCTGATCTCCTGTATAAGGCTCATGGAAACCAGTGCCAAAGTAACATTAGCAGGAAAGAAAGCAAAATAATTCTAGGAAGCAGGTTTAGTAGAGAACGTGCTGGGCCCAGGAGATATTCAAAGATATGTGATTTAAAACCCCCATGTTCTTGGGATAAAAGTACTTGCTGTGTTATCATCTTTTGGAATACATGTATAAAGGTTCATGTACAGCCTTTTTCACTTTAGTTGCTATTCAGTGAGACCTGTGGCGTTATACAATCATAGAATGGTTTGGGTTGGAAGGGGCTTCAGTAAAGCCTTTGACACAGTTTCTCACAGCATTCTGCTACGGAAACTGTCAGCCTCTGGCCTGGACAGATGCACACTCTCCTGGGTGGAAAACTGGCTGGATGGCCGGGCCCAGAGAGTGGTGGTAAATGGTGTTAAGTCCAGCTGGAGGCCAGTGACAAGTGGTGTTCCCCAGGGCTCAGTGCTAGGTCCAGTCCTGTTCAATGTCTTCATCAATGACCTGGATGAGGGCATTGAGGGTACCCTTAGCAAGTTTGCAGATGACACAAAGCTGTGTGCAAGTGTTGATCTGCTGGAGGGTAGGGAGGTTCTGCAAAGGGACCTAAACAGGCTGGACCGCTGGGCAGTGTCCAATGGCATGAGGTTTAACACAGCCAAATGCCGGGTCCTGCACTTGGGGCACAACAACCCTATGCAGAGCTACAGACTGGGAGAAGCCTGGCTGGAAAATTGCCAGGAGGAGAGGGACCTGGGGGTGTTCGTCGACAGCTGACTGAACATGAGCCAGCAGTGTGCCCAGGTGGCCAAGAAGGCCAATGGCATCCTGGCTTGGATCAGAAATGGTGTGACCAGCAGGTACAGGGAGGTGATTCTCCCTCTGTACTCAGCACTGGTGAGGTCGCTGCTTGAATACTGTGTCCAGTTCTGGGCCCCTCAGCACAAGAAGGATGTTGAGGCTCTGGAGCGAGTCCAGAGAAGAGCGACGAGGCTGGTGAAGGGGCTGGAGAACAGACCCTATGAGGAGCGGCTGAGAGAGCTGGGGTTGTTTAGCCTGGAGGAGGCTGAGAGGAGACCTCATTACTCTCTACAAGTACCTGAAAGGAGGTTGTAGAGAGAAGGGAGCTGGCCTCTTCTCCCAAGTGACAGGGGACAGGACGAGAGGGAATGGCCTCAAGCTCCACCAGGGGAGATTTAGGCTGGAGATTAGGAGGAGGTTTTTCACGCGGAGGGTCATTGGGCATTGGAATAGGCTGCCCAGGGAGGTGGTTGAGTCCCCTTCCCTGGAGGTGTTTAAGGCACGGGTGGATGAGGTATTGAGGGACTTGGTTTAGTGTTAGATAGGAATGGTTGGACTGGAAGATCCGATGGGTCACTTCCAACCTGGTTGTTCTGTGATTCTGTGATTCTGTGACCTTAAAGCCCATCCAGTTCCAACCCCTCTGCCATGGGCAGGGACATCTCCCACTGGATCAGGCTGCTCAGAGCCCCATCTGACCTTACTTATGAAATACTGCAGGGGAAGAAAAGTGGTCTGGGATGGGGAAGGAGGCAGCTGGGAGCACTGGAGCCCTGCCACGTTCCACCACATCATTGTTGGAGATCCCAGGGCTGGCATGTGGTGTGGGAGGTAGAGGCAAAAGCTCTGTGCCATTTGGGAGATTCCCTCCATTTTCCTGACGGTGTTGTTTAGGCACAGCATAAGCGATTAAAAAACTCTTCCATGCAGAGATCTCATTTCAAGTGTAATCACTCTCATTGCTTTTCCCATACTGCCTATATAGATAACTAAAAAAAAAAATCTAGATAATCGTAGCATCATAGAATAGTTTAAGTTGGAAGGGACCTAAAAGATCATCTAGTTCCAAGCCCCCTGCCATGGGTAGGGACACGTTCCACCAGATATATAATAATAATAACACGAGAAGTCTGAAACTCTCAAAAGCAGGAGTAGTGGCAGGGGACCAGCACTTTAGGCCATAAAACCATAATAAGCTGAATCATTGCACCCGCTCTGGCATGTTTATGCGGATAAATCTGAGTTGCCATAAGACAAGTATGAACTGGTTTGAGGCAAGTGAAATTCTGGTTTTCGTTCCCCCACAGTAGCAGAACCCTAAAAACGAGCTTTAGTTCCTGCTGTCCCTGTGCAGCATGTAATGCTCCTCCACAAAGGCTTTCATGAATCTTGAGCCATTCTGTTGAACTCAACAGCATTCAGAAGTAACCACATTCGCCTTTGTCTGCCAGCCAGCCCTGCCGTTCCCTGCGGGAAAAGAGCAGTGATGTTTTCTGGAGCTGGTTATGCTCCCCATCTTTGAGGGCCAGCCTTGCCCCTTCAGTGGTGACACTGGGAGCTTCTAAGCCACCCAGTAACTGGAGACTGGTGTAGGGAAGGCCCTTCACACCCAAGGTCTATTAGCCTAGGGAAGAGGAGGCTGAGGGGAGACCTCATTACTCTCTACAACTACCTGAAAGGAGGTTGTAGAGAGGAGGGAGCTGGCCTCTTCTCCCAAGTGACAGGGGACAGGACAAGAGGGAATGGCCTCAAGCTCTGCCAGGGGAGATTTAGGCTGGAGATTAGAAGGAAGTTTTTCACACAGAGGGTCATTGGGCATTGGAATAGGCTGCCCAGGAAGGTGGTTGATTCACTTTCCCTGGAGGTGTTTAAGGCACGGGTAGATGAGGTCGTGAGGGACATTGTTTAGTGTTTGATAGGAATGGTTGGACTCGATGATCCGATGAATCTCTTCCAACCTGGTTGTTCTATGATTCTATGATTCTATGATTCTAAGGCGTGGACCCTCTGGAAGGCTGAGGAGCATGGCTGGAGGTCCTGCACCTTTTGATGTAGCGAGGACCTGCAGCAGCGCCTCTGGGTAGCCAGAGTGCAAGTTCTGCCAGGACACTTCCAGCCCTCCCACAGCCTTTAGTAGTCTTTGGAGCAAGTTCAACTAACTGGAGACGGAGACACACAAAGAAGAGGAGCACTGTGTTGTTTTGCCAAACAAGATTAAACAGAGCCAAAGGTGAGAAGCAGCCCACACGCAAACAAGGGCACAGGGACGCTGCAGCCGCAGCCCCACTGAGAGCAGCTCTGGCTCTGCCACCCCAGTCACAGCTCTGGCTCTACCACCTTGGTCACAGCTCTAGTCCAACCAGCTTGCTCACAGCTCCGGCTCTGCTGCCCCAGTTATGGCTCTGGGCAAGGGGATGAGAAGGCTTCTGAATCATAGAATCATAGAATCACCAGGTTGGAAAAGGCCCACTGGATCATCAAGTCCAAGCATTCCTATCCATCACTAAACCATGCCCCTCAGCACCTTGACCACCTGTCCTTTAAACACCTTCAGGGAAGATGACTCCACCACCTCCCTGGGCAGCCTGTGCCAGTGCCTAATGACCCTTTCTGTGAAATTTTTTTTCCTAATGTCTAGCCTGGCAGAGCTTGAGGTAATTTCCTCTTGTCCTGTGCCCTGTCACTTGGGAGAAGAGCCCAGCTCCCTCCTCTCTACAACCTCCTTTCGGGTAGGTGTAGAGAGCAATGAGATCTCCCCTCAGCCTCCTCTTCTCCAGGCTAAACACCCCCAGCTCTCTCAGCCGTTCCTCATAAGGCCTGTTCTCCAGCGCCTTCACCAGCTTTGTTGCTCTTCTCTGGACTTGCTCCAGAGCCTCAACATCCTTCTTGTGCTGAGGGGCCCAGAACACAGGATTCAAGGAGTGGTCTCACCAGTGCCGAGTACAGAGGGAGAATAACCTCCCTGGACCTGCTGGTCACACCGTTTCTGATCCAAGTCAAGATGCCATTGGCCTTCTTGGCCACCTGGGCACACTGCTGGCTCATGTTCAGTCGCTGCCAACCAACACTCTCAGCTCCTTCTCCTCCAGGCAGGGGCGATCTAACGAGAGCAATGGGCTGTGTAGGGGCGTGATAGTACAGGGGGCGTGACCTAGAGGGGGGCGGGACCAAACGGGACATTGCCAGTCAATGTACTTGCCTGTTGGGGGCGCGGCCTGACAAGGGGCGTGGCATAACGGGCATTGTCAGTCATGGGGCCGCCCAGGGGGCCTGGTCTCTCAGGGGCGCGGCCTGCGCCTTGGCGGGTGTGTGGGGGTCGGTGCAGGGATGGCGCTGGTGCCGCTCGGGGCGGGCGCGGGGCCGGTGCGGCAGCTGCATAGCCCCTGGAGCACCTACCGGTTCGCCGGGCGCACCGTGCGGCTGCGGCAGGACTGGCGGCGCCTCGGCGTGGCGGCCGTGGTCTGGGACGCGGTAGGAGCCGCCCCGGAACCGCGGTGGGGGGCGGCTGGGGAGGAAAAGGCCCCGAAGACAATCCAGCCCCAGCCCCGAGGCCAGATCCAGCCTAGCGGAGGCTTTCCTGCCTGCGAGCGTTTTCTTTCACAACAAAAAAGCTAAAGTAGAGTTAGGCTTCCTCTAAGGAATTGTGTTTTCTGACAGTGAGACAGGATGCCCCTCTGTTGGCATGGTTTTTATAGCGTTTACTTTCAAGCAGGGTTGGAACCGGATGATCTTTAAGGTCCCTTCCAACCCAAACTGTTCTATGATTCCATGATTCTGTGATAATAAGTAATTTTATTTTTTTGAAAGGTAGACAGAATGTCCCTCTCATACCACGTTTTTTATAGCATATTATGTTACAGCATATATTTATGTTTTTTATGGCATGTTTTCTTTCAAGCGGTGTTTTCCCAGACCATGCTCATTCTTTGGAGGTGAGAACACCCTGTGTTCAGTCTGATCTGTGTGAACATGTGTCTGCTGGGATCACCTCTCTCTGCAGCCTTTCCCCATCTCCAATGCAAGGTCAGACCTGGCTCCAAAGCTCCAAATTAGCAGAGATTTGAGCTCACAATAACTTTAAAATTAGACCTGGGAAAGTAATAGAATGTGCATAAGACTCCTGGGAAAATTTTTCACTTGCCTGTGAGTAGTAAATCCATTCTGTCTCAGCTCCTCTCTGCCTGCACACGCTCGATGGGGATCACTCCCTCGCATTGCCCAGGCTGATAAAGAACGTTCACTTTCTAAAACTCCTAAATGACTCACAGAGTTTATTTGCCAACAGTTTTGGTATCACTGCAAGTATTTCTTTAGCAAAAAGAAATTTTTAAACTCTACTCTACCTTCTTCCTCCCCTCGTCAGCGATGCTGGAGGACCACAAGGCCACCTCAAACCCTGCATGGCCAATGCTGATATGGGAGGTATTCTAGGTAGAGCACAGAACTCTCACCATTTCTTAGCAGCAATGTTAGCTTAGCAGCCGTTGAGGACTGCAGATAGGATTTATCTTGGGGATAAAGCCATCCAGAGCGGAGAGGTCACAGTGCAGCAATGCAAGGGCTTCCCTCTGTCCAAACTGCAGTTACCTCTAGTAACTGTGGGATGTGTCCCTGCCCATGGCAGGGGGGTTGGAACTGGATGATCCTTAAAGTCCCTTCCAGCCTAAACTATTCTATGATTCTAGTTTTAAAGACCAAGCATAGCAGTTTTAGCAAACTCCTCAAATGAAATTGGCTATTGATCTTTCCTTGACATGGCTTGATAGAACTTGCTATGGAGAGCACTGCTTGTCAAGGTTTCTGTAAAATGCAACACGTTAGATACAACCAGGTAGAAATATTACTACTCTTCTTTCTCTGTGTCTTTCCTGACAGCATGCCAGTGTTGGCCTGAAACCTTTTGAAATACTATGCCAACAATGTACCCTGAATCCTTATCTGGACTTCTGCAGTACTGTGTTCGTCCACCAATATTTGCCACCCTCCAACTTTTCCTTTCCAAGTGCAACTCTTCCTGCCTCCTGTTATGTTTGGGGAATCATGAACTAGTTTTAAGCTAGGTTGCAGCCTCCAGGGTTCATTTTCCCTTTGGCCTGTAAGAGTCTTCCATAAAACCCATAAAGGGATTCACATGTGTGGACAGGAAGCAGAGGAGAGCTGAAAAAAAGTCCTGCTGCTGACCTGCAGTTCTTGACCCTTCCTATAACCTCCTCTCTCTGTAAATCACAAATCCTGTGTTCAGTATGACTGAAATGAGCCTTGTGCCTTATTGTCTCTTCTCTTGGCTTAGGCTGTTGTCCTATGTACTTATCTGGAGATGGGAGGCCTTGATCTCAGGGACCGGTCTGTGATTGAGCTGGGAGCTGGAACTGGATTGCTGGGAATAGTTGCCACGTTACTAGGTAAGAGGGTTGGTTTGGGTTTTTTTGATTTTTTTTTTTCCTGTTTAAATCAGTTTACAACTGTAGTAAAACTGTCGCTTATACATCTGCATGCCTGGTATGGAAGTTAGCCCCAAAGGCATATATATAAACTGTGGTGCTTCCTTTTTGAGTCATCTTCCTTGCTTAGAATCATAGAATCACCATGTTGGAAAAGACCTCTGGGATCATTGAGTCCAACTATTCTTGGTAGAGCCTGCTGCGTTATTTCTTGTAGTGATGGTACTATTGCAGTTTACTTTGTGGTGGGACCCTGTTACCATGGCACTCAGCTCAGCAGCATTCAGTTCTGCAGCTCTTCTCCCCCAGGGAGCAATGTCGTGTGCTTGCAATCTCCCCCGCGGCCTTTCCCTTGTCCTCACAGGCAGCACAGATAAAGCTACAGACAAAATACACACTCAGAGCTTGGCGTAAGCTTTGTTAGTCTATCCTGCAGACAGGGAAACCAAGGTCTGAAGAGATTAAGTGATGTGCCCGTGATCTGTCTGTGGCTGAGGCAGGGACTGAGTACTATGTTAAATTTGTGCTAACTGTCCTGTGCTAACTTTGTAATTCAAAGCTCTAGTTACTGTGGAAGTTGCCTATTGAAAAAATTAGACAAAAGCAGTTTGACAAAATGTAATTATGCTGTGCAAAATCACACAGGCATAACTTTAGTTTGACCTGTGAAAGTGGCTCTCTAGCTGCCTCTGTACTGCTGAACAAATAAGGAATTGGAGCAGGTTAATTGTAACAATCCCTGCAAATTATTCTGTTGTTACTGATGGAAAGGTAGAAAGTAACTTCTCTGCTTTCGTGTACTAACAAAAAGCTCTGAAAACACTTTTCCCTCCCATCCAACTTAATCTTTCCGTGCAATACACTGTGCAGTACACTTTATATTCTGAAGTAACTGATGAAGGGTAAGATGTAGATACTGGGCTTTTTGCTTGTTTTGTTATTCTTTTTGTTTGTTTTTAATCAGGCACATCAGGGGAGTTGTTAATGTTTAACAGGAACTAAGGATACTGCTTGACTCCAAGCATTGTATTCCAAATGCTCTATTTATGGGCATGGACTATTTGAGACTTTGCTCCTGTATCCTTAGGTGCTCACGTTACTATCACAGACAGGGCGGTAGCACTGGAGTTCCTGGAGTCAAACGTGGAGGCCAACTTACCTTCTGAACTACGTCCAAGAGCTGTGGTGAAGGAACTGACTTGGGGAAAAGACCTGGGCAACTTCCTTCCAGGAGCATTTGACTTCATCCTGGGTGCAGACATCGTTTATCTGGAAGAAACTTTTGCAGAACTGCTCCAGACGCTGGAGCACCTGTGCTCGGAGCAAACTGTGATTCTTCTTGCCTGTCGTATCCGCTATGAACGGGATCACAAGTTCTTGAGGATGCTGAGAGGCCATTTCTCTGTCTATGAGGTCCACTATGATTCCAGTAAGGATGTTCATATCTACAAAGCACAGAGGGGTAGTCGCAAGGAAGACTTTTGACTCTATGCTTTGTTACCGATACTGTTCATTCCTCCCCTTGCTTCTAGTCAATACACTCTCTCCTAAGCAGATCGTTGCAGTTATGTTATTTCAGTGGCTTCATTTTCTGATGGTTTTGCCTGCTCACTCAGTCTTGTACTGCAAGGATTGTTCTGCATATTGAGCCTCTGCTTTATTTCTCAGTGGAGTTGTACGTCTCTTATTCTTTATGCTATAGCCTCGTACTGGTGTTTACATTTTTATTATTATTTTTATTACATTTTATTATTATGGTCGGACTCGATGATCCGGTGGGTCTCTTCCAACCTGATTGTTCTATGATTCTATGATTCTATAAAAGTCTTTCTGTCTTTTCACCAAGTGTAATTTTTGGAATGGATTTAAGTTGTAGGAATCTCTAGGCATCAGCAATGACATCAAAAGACCCGTTGTTTAAATTCAACACTTACTTTCTGTGGGAAACTTAGAAATAGATTAGAGTGGGCATTGTCCCCCCCAAGTCACTTCCTTAACTCCGGAACAGTAAAAGTTGGTGAAATATAAACTATACTCCAGATCTAAATGCTTTAACCCTTCAGGCCTTTTGCATCTTAAAAGTTGTGCTAAAAGAAACCACTTAAAGGGCAAACCCAACAAAAGCAGATGCCATAAAGTCCTCACTGCTGAACTGAAGAGGCATAGGGAAACAAAAGAACAAGAAGGAGGCAGTAGGCTGGGAATCCACAGTGCGGAACAAGCTAAGTTAGAAATCAGTGGTGTTTTCACCTCACTTGGAAGCACCAGGGCTGTGCCTGCAGTACCCAGGCAGTCCTGGTTCTTGGGTTGGCCTTAATGAGATAACTTTCCTGTGCAAAGATCAAGGCTTCTTGGAGCAGGTACACGTGCGCAGTGCCAGCAGGGAAAGTGAAACAAATAGACTCAAACTGTTCTTAAAATATCAAAGCAGCCCTTGACTCTCAAAGTATCACTGAATAATGTTCTACTTTCTGCCTTTGTTTGTGGCTTGCTCTGTCTCTGGGAGCTGTTGTTGAGGAGAGGAGCGTGCTGCTTAAAGGCTTTGTAGCCAGGGAGTATTTATTCTTGTTTTACCTGGGACCTTGGGCCGAGATATCAGCATGTTTCCTGTGTGCAGTGGTAGTTAAGACACTGTTTTAAGTAACTGATCTCATACCTTAAGCTTGTAAAAACGCCTTTGTGTGTTTAATCCACAAGATTGTATGTGAAAAACACTGCAGCCTGGAATCAGGCTCACACCAGCAGCTGCCCTTCTTCTCTTTCTAGTGATGTAAGAATGAAACTGATGAAAAGTGTGGGCTAAGAGAAGACAACTATGCTTGTAAAGGTAGGAATTGCTGTAGTACTTTGTCTTTAAACTTGAAACCTAACTTAGAAAGCCCCAGGCCAGGCTCAGGCTTTAAGCGTGGGTATATCTTTGGCACCTGCAGCAGCAAAGACGAGCAGCTGCTTTGGTCCATGGACACTAGGAGCTCATTATCATTTCTGCTTCTGTCAGGCCTCCTAACTAGAAAAGATACAGGGGTAGAAAAGATACAGAGGTAGAAAAGATACAGGGATACACTGGTCCAGAAGTGATGTGCAGACTAATCTGGAAATGACACATTTATCACTACAGCTCCCATGAATGATGCCCGAAGGTCTCATAATGTATCTGTCATGGTTTTGGATAAGTTCTGTGCTTGGCTCTGGAATTGGCCTGAGGAGTCGCAGCTCTGGAACACTTGCTAAGCACAGTATCCTTGGGAGCCACGTGGTGTCACTAAAACAGTGCTTACGCAGCTGGCTGGGAATCTGCAGTCTGAAACTACAGCTGAAGTCCTTCTGAGGGAAGGAAGACACCACCTTTAACTAAAACTGGAACATGACATGAGCCTTTATGTGTCAGACATGGCTTTTTCTGTCCTATCAACTGGCTGAGCAACGGCTGGAAAAACTTATGGGCTCTCCCCTCTCTGTGGCTCTGGTTTTTGGTGCGTGGCTCTAAGTTGTCTCACTACTCTTCCTTTTGGTTCCCATTTGTGTTTTCTTGTCTCCAAGCTCGTCTGCGGTCACTGTATGTTGGGCTCCTTGCGGCAGGAGCCGGCAGAAAGCAGTTCTAGTGCTTGGGCTTGTGAGTCCAGGTGTCTTGGTCTGCAGGGAGAGCCTGCAACTTGGCTGTGCCTGCCCTCACGAGAGCCTGCAGCTCACTGTGTTGACAGCCTGAGCTGTAGAAGGGACATGCTGAAAAATTCTGCTTAAATAGCCCAAAATAAAGCCCAGCCTAGTACAGAATAAAGCCTAGTGCAGCAACCTACATTTTTTTAAGAAAGGACCTTTGCTCGAGGCCTTGCTTGAACAACAGGGAAAGGTCTGTACTTTTAAAACAAATGAGTATAATTGCATTTCTTTCTAATTGTTCAGCAGCTTTCTGTGTCTGTTTTCCCATATGGGGTCTTGCAGCCCATAGCCTTCCTGTGAGAGAGAGCAAATGCCAGAGGGACCAGGCTTGGCTTCTTTTGCTGTTGAACGGCAGCTGTATGCAGACCTGAGGCAAGTAGGTTTGAAGGCTGAAGCAACAATACTGCCCATGAGTAAATATTTGTGGAGAAAAGTGTGAGAGCAGCCCCGCGGAGAAGGACTTGGGGGTGCTGGTCGATGAGAAGTTTGACATGAGCTGACAATGTGCGCTCACAGTCCAGAAGGCCAACTGTGTCCTGGGCTGCATCAATAGGAGCGTGACCAGCAGGTCAAGGGAGGGGATTCTGCCCCTCTGTTCCGCTCTTGTGAGACCTCACCTGGAGTACTGTGTACAGTTCTGGAATCCTCAACGTAAGAAGGATATGGAGCTGTTGGAACGGGTCCAGAGGAGGCTACAACAATGATCACAGGTCTGGAGCACCTCTCATGCGAGGACATGCTGAGAGAATTGGGGTTGTTCAGCCTGGAGAAGAGAAGGCTCCTAGGAGACCTTATAGCAATGTTCCAGTACCTGAAGGGGCTACAAGAAAGCTGGGTAGGGACTGTTTACAAAGGCTTGTTGTGATAGGACTAGGGGCAATGGGTATAAACTGGAGAGGGGCAGATTTAGACTAGATGTAAGGATGAACTTCTTCACTCTGAGAGTGGTGAGGCTCTGGCCCAGGTTTCCCAGGGAAGCTGTGGCTGCCCCATCCCTGGAGGTCCCAAGGCCAGGTTGGATGGACCTTGGGCAACCTGGGGTCTGGTGGGAGGTATCCCTGCCCATGGCAGTGGTGGGGTGGAACCAGATGATCTTTAAGGTCCCTTCCAACCCAAACTATTCTGATTCTGACCTGTCTGGTTGCCCCCTCCCCAGCTCAGCAAGTGGCAGCCGCTCAAGGGGAAATCTCCTCCAACTGCTGACGGGGTGTGAATGCTCGTTTAGACTCAGGAGACCAGGCCCAGGAATATTGCTGTTAGGTCACCACCACAAGCACAATAATTGGTTGATTTCTAAGCCATGGTGCTTTGGGTCATGCACCTAGCGTGAGAAAGAAACCTGCAGCCCCATTCCCGAGGGTCAGCGCTAACAGCCTCGCACACCAGGCACTGAGTGGTGACTTCTGTCATCCCTCACTGGGCTGTGCAGCTTTCCTGTATTCCCATCAGACTGAGCTTCAGCGCAGAACCATACCAGACGTGCAGGACAGAAGCAGCAGCAGCATTGATTGCCCAGTGAGCAAGCGCAGAGCAGCCCTCTGCGATGAGACCTGCAAACTCTGGTGCCCTGACCGATCAAGTCAAGTTCCTGCTCTGGTAGGAGATGCACATTAATGTTTCTGTGGCTCTTGGGCAGTTCCGCTGATGCCCCAGCACTTTCTGTCCCCTTGTTGATGGCAGCACTAGAGGATTCGGCACAATTCTCCTGTGGGTGGTTCCACCTCATTGGTCCCTTTTGGTCACAGATGATGTGAACTCCTCTGCAGGGAAACTGTGTTTGGGCATGGGTCCCCGAATAGCAGGGCAATGCAGAAAAGAGTCTTTTGAGAAATAAAATACCCTACAGAGAGGATCCAGGTCACAGAGAAGTGACCAGGTAAGACACGAACACACTGTGAGATTGTGAAACCAACCCTGACAACATGCCGTTCTGCAACAGAGCAAACTTCTCTAGGTGTCACTGAAGCTGAAGTGATAATTGTTTAAAATTAAGATGTGGAGTATGGAATTCAGGTCTGTACCTTACAGATGAAGAGCTTCAAGGTCCAGCAGCGTCAGAAGAATCAGGTCTACCAACCGACCTACTGACCACACAAGGATTTGCGCTACCAGATTCTTTCAGAGCAAAATTCAAGCCAAACTGCATTTTTATCTCAGAGACTAACCCTTGTCTGGGATTCTCCCTCCTTATCGAGATGCAGATTTCTCTGAGCAAGTACATGAATGGCATTATGAAAATGCCTAGTTGTGAAACCTACAAAATCTCAGCCATAATAAGCTGACCTTACTCCTTACTGGAGGTGTATTTACCTCAGTGATGAATTTGTTCTCCTGGCTTTCCTCCCAGGGTTTGGATCCTGCCTGGCACATTACATAACCGGGTTGTGATCCTTGCTGTGTTTGCTGCCTTCTGTTCTGCTCTGTTATTAACATCAGTGGTACGTGGTTTACAGGAATGCTTGCAAGTGGGAAAGGCAGCATGTTTAAACCATGACAGGGAAGTCCTTCACACGTTATTAAACAACAGAACTAATTGCCACCAGAACAGATACTGGAAAGCAGGTTTAAAAATGCCAGAAGTGGAAGAAAAGCTTTGTTCTTTGGGATTTAACCTCTCACTAATCTAATTCAATTTAATTAAGATTTAAACCCTCCCCTTTGGGGAAAACAAGAATACTTACAGGCCACAGATCATGAGAAGACACCACAGCCTGCTTAAAATACGGCTTTTCCCATATTCCTGTTGAGCTGCCATTTGCCACTAAATAGGTGCAAATAGAACAACCTGCTCAAAAAAGAGACCTTGTAGAGGTTTTAAAAGCATGTTTATGTGACTGCACATAAATGTTTGTGTAAAAAGGGAGTTATGACAGTTTATACCACAAAGGTTACAGTAAGAAAAAGCACTTCTTTATGACAATAATTCACAAATTCACAAGAATCACTTTAATATACAAAGCAATTACTACCATTCTGAAACACAAAGCAGCTAATATGTACATAGTGTTAATAAAATGCATTATAACCCGGTACATTTTTTAAAACACAGATAAAGCACAAAAAAAAGTAAAAAAAAGAAAAAGAAACAAAACCACAACAGGGATGTTTCTAGATTTTTGAGGAAATATAAATAAGAATTTATTTTCCCCAAATAAAGGGTTTTCATATATTCTTTTAAGTTCCACGAGTATGTGGAGTCAAGCTCAAATACCCTGTTCTGTGCTGACACGGTTTGGGTTAAGAATCAGAACTGAAGATAAGGTGAACTTACTCTTTCCAGCTTATGATACAAAGGGAGAATAACACTCGCTCTGGAAGCTTCCCTGAAAAACACTGTTCAAGAACAATTTCCAATTACAAATCCAGAGCAAACGACTCATTTTTGAAGTGAGCAACCAATCTGTGAACACGTCTGTGGAGGGGTTGGCTGCCAACTGCCACCTCTTGCCCTGTTCTGTTCCCCATCTCATCCCTACAAGTCCATACAAGCAGCACAGTTTCAAATCTCATACAAACTCGAAGCTCAGTAACTTTTTCAAATTAATGTTTTCATATAAGTAAATGTCATTACATGCACAAAAAATGGAGTGGCACCTGGATGAAACACAATTTGTGGAGAGCATCTGAGCATCCGCAGCTCGCAGGAGTGGCCGCTGCCACCTGGCTGAAGGGCTGGCCGCCTTCCCTCAGCTCTCACTCAGCTATCCCCTAATTTAGAGAAAATATCTAGCCAAGGTTGAGAGGGAGTGACCCTGCTGCTCCCAAGCTGTGAGTACAGTAAGTGGACAGCTTAGAGTGCGACCGTGGATCGTTACAGCCCACACACGGCTCCTGAGGACAGCAGATTCCTACCTCGGGCTGCTGAAAGTGAGACATAGCAAGTCAAAAGCAGCACTTGCAGCCCCGCAATGCAGACAGGTCACTGTCTTCAATTTGTGCTACACAAATCAGCCCAAGCTAATTTAAGATCTTTGTAAGCCAGAGCTTAAATATGTTTAAAAAAATGTGTTCCAAGGCCAAACACTTGAAATGCAAACCCTCCTCACCAACTGCATCTGATCCCTTTTCCCCAAAGGCGTACAGATTTAAGCCATATCCATCCACAGACCTGAAACTGTCACAATCACACGGAAGGCAGGATTTCAGCAACCTGCTCTCTTCATTCTGGCTCTTCCCAGACCTTCCTGACACAGCCAGGTTTCTGCAATATCAATGTCTTTCACAACTAGCAAATTCAAAAGCCTGGGGAAACGGAGTTACCAGTCACAGCACAGGGAAACATATATGCACTGCGAGAAAGATGGTTGTGCTTTTTTTTTTTTTTTTTTTTACTCTAAAAAGCAAGGTGACACATTGCCAATGTACCTTTACTTCCCCGTGTCAAAGAATGGAAAGCCTTTTGATTTATTTCCTTGGAATATAGCTTGTAAAATTTGTAGCCAAGTTTCAAATTAAGGAAAAGGAAACCAAGTGACTGAAAACCAGTTTGGCTTTCCTTCCATATTAACCTCCCTTTCCCACTTGGGACCACTGAACTAGTTCTGTTCTAAAAATAATTTCCCCTCCCTCCTGTACATGCTACTCTGAGATGCCACACGCTTCATTCTTTCCAGCCTTCAGTCCTGCCCATTCAGATCTGCTGCAGCTCCACAGCAATGCTGGGTGCTACCAGCCAGGGAAACCTGCAGGGATTCAGTTGCCATGGGGCGAGGAGTGAATTGTGGGCAGGCAGCAGGATCACAGCTGTGCCAGAGGTGCTTGAGCAAACCCAACTGCTTAATTTTTTTTTTATTCTGCGTTTTTTTTTTTTAAAAGTGCACATTTTAATTAAACATTTACAAAGAATATAATGTAACAAAAATAAATACATGGTCTTTTGGTTAGATCACTGGCAAATGTTACAGCACTAACCAGCTTCAGGGTGAAAAAAAATGACAACAGGGTCTTAGACAACCAATGAATTCCTCTAGGAATTGTCACATTATCAGATCACTGATAATGAACTTGCTTGATGGGGATACTTGTCTTTTCATCAACCCACAAGAACAGGTTGCCCAGGGAAGCTGTGGCTTCCATCCTGAGAGGTGTTCAAGGCCTTGGGCAGCCTGGGCTGGTGCGAGGTGTCCCCTGCCCATGGCAGGGGGGCTGGAACTGGATGATCTTTAAGGTCCCTTCCAATCCAAACTATTCTATGATTCTATGATTAACTGTGTGTCATAACTTAAAAATATGTAAAATAACAAAGCAGAGGCCAGTTTGCACTCACAGATGGCTACTCGCAGCTGCAGCCTACTGGAAGCCCAGATTTTAACAAACCTGTAGAGCAACTCAGAAACCATCCAGGCTATTTTTCCTTATTAAATCTAACTTTTTTTTTTTCCTGAGCTTCTTAATGATTCCAAACACCCTGACAGTTTTCTGATCCACCCAGAAGTCCTGGAGAAGACAGTGGCCTGCAACGCAAACGCCCACTACAGAAGAACCAAGACCCCACAGGAGCCTGTACAGTCCTCACAAGCTAAAATTGTGCTTTCAGATACAAGTAATGGTGCTGACAACTACCTGATTCTGGTGAAATCGCTGCCTGAATAAAAATGCATCGCTACCCCAAGAGGAAAGCAGAACTCTTACCAGTGGCTCCTCTAGAAAACAACACCTTAACAACTTTTCTGACTGTTCTGCCTTTGATACATAGCTGCCAAAGAGAAAAGCACAATAGTGAATTATTCTAGGGGGTGGAGGTTGTTGTAAAAACAACTGTTTACAAAATTTCCGAGATCTCCATCAATAAAAAACAAAACAAAACCTCACTAAACCCATGAAAGATGAAATAAAATTGTTGAAAATAGGTAACTGAGAAACAGCACAAAACAAATCAGTAATAAGCGCTAGAATAATGCAGCCCAGAACTACTGGGGCAAGGGGAAGTTTTCACACACGCATCCACACACCCAGACACACAAAGTAAAAATTTTTTCTGACCTCCATATACTATAATACTCAGCATTCCTGACTTAAAAGCTCTCAGAGCTGTAGATTATATACTGTGTGTATATATATATATATGTACATATATTATACATATGTATTTTCCAAGAATATCTAAATTAAAAGAGCACCTCTGACAATATCTTAACTGCCTGATTGGTGCTGTTGTTTTGCAAAATAATGACATTACAAAAATTATATTTCAAATCAATTCTTGTTTATTATGAACATAATGGATCTAGCCCTTTCTAACCCTCTCTTCAGGTAAACCAGGCTATCGCTTCTTGAAAACTCACAGCCATAAGGTATAAAACTAACCCTCCCTCCTCCCTGCCAGCATGATTTCTGTCCTACTTCCAAGTGGCCTTAGTTTATAGAAGCCAATCACCCCAACCTCACTACGTGGTAAATAACATATGAATGGGTTCCTGTGTCATATTCTTTCCCTTTCTGGGTCAATATAAATAGTAAAGCTTGTATGGGTAACGCTAGCCAGCCCTGCACTTGGTCTAATACTTTTATTATTGTCACTTAGAATTGCCATTAAAGACATTCGAGTCCCTAAATCCTCAGTGCAGCATAAGTAAAAACAAAGATTCCTGAAGATTCATATGTACTTTAAAATAATGAAACGTTTGTTGCTAATGACTTCTAGACTAATAAGACAACAGACTACTTGCAGACTGTGCACAGACAAACTGGTGACACAGTTCTTTAAATCTGCACCAACCCTGTGTCAGAAGAACCCTGTCCAGGTACTAGTCTAGGCTCCCTGGTCCGTTCCGCCCCCGGGCTTTGTGCCGAGAGGCTGTGCCAGCGTTGGACAGTGCTCATTACCCACCAGAACAGCGCTCATATCATGGCCAGCCCCATACAGGTTCACCAAAAATTCAGGGTTTTGCAAACAGATGGTTCTACAAAAGAAACAGCCTTAACGCAGCCATGTAGAGCCTTTTCTATGTTTCTCAAAGCTGGAGGAACCGTTTCATAGAGCTGTGTAAATTATCATGAGCTTCATGCTTTACAAGAATGACTCCTGCTTTATCAACATTCCTACTTCGGCAATAATTCTGAAAAACTGGTAACCTTTTTTGTATTCTCTGACCTTAAAAATCACGAAATTTTTATAAAAGCATTGCTGAGAATTTAGGGTCTTCTTTAATTTGTACTGCTAACCTAATAAATTCATTTTCCATTAAATAAAACCATGAAAAACAACTCTCTATGGCAGATAAAAATAGATCATTTATAAATCCCCTCAAAACTTGTGAAAATGAATTTTTTCATAATTGTGATACTTATGTTCTCTCGAAATACAAACATAATTTGAAATTAGTGATAACTCTAGATTTAACAATAACGCTACAAGTTTAACCCTGCTCCTTTTAAAGTCTCTTGGAAACTGAATGCCCTCTCAAATGAGAAAACTACAACATTTAATACTGCTTAGCTGTTGGAGACTCAACTGCCCAGAGTCTTCCAAACATTCTTTTTATAACATCACATTGACCGCATAACCTTTTAGAAACTCATGTTTGAAATTATCTTACAAACAGGTAAACGTGTGGGTAAAAAGTATTAGCTTATAATTCCCTAGGCAAGGCGTTAGTACAGACCAGATTCTTATTCCTATGTCTCTACACGTGAGAGTTTGCACTCCATCAAATGACCCAAGTTATATCAACAGGCTGGTTTTCAGAGGGCCAGTAAACAAACTGCACATGATTCTTTTTGACACATTCTTTTTGTTGATTTCTTGACATTCTTTTTTTTGGTTCTTTTTGAGCATGATTCCATTTAAGTCCTAATGCTTAGTACAGAGTTGCTTTTAAATATGAACTACCTTTTTAACAAGGTAAATCTGGGAAAGAACACATTTCCTCAGTGCACACAAAAACCCAGATCTTGCAAATGTCTGAGGCACATGAGTAAATTTACAGGAATTAAATTAATTGGTAAACCTGATCCTTTACATGAAAAACATCCTCCGAATAAATTAAGAATTTAGCTAGCCTGGCCAGGTTCAAAAAATTAATATTGTCTCTTTCAAAAAGAGTAGCTGAATAATTGTGTTTGAAGTCCTCTTCAGTATCTGAGGACACCCTAGTACCTGTCATACTGCAACTGAATTTCTGCATGGAAGGCAGCCTCAAAGTCTCAAAAAGAACATAGCAAATCAGGCAGATGTTTCCAGTAAGTGCAATAATTTCCATTATGTAAGATAGTGGTAGGGAAATAGAAATAAACCTCATCACTTAAGAGGACTTGGGGCACAAACTGCACTGTTGTCAGGGAGTATGGCCACACTTCAACTGCTTAGTTGTTCTGCACACAAATACACACTGTTCACGTGCTACCCTTGCTTACTACGTGGCTGTTTTCTAAATGTCATGATTGTATTTTTTTTTATTCTGAATTTCTTTCCCATCCAAATATTATTTCCCAACCAATATCCTGTGAAGTCGGTGTTTGCTTTTTACGCGTTCAGAATGCTGAACACACTTGCACACACTAAGCTTCTAAAAGCAACAACTGACCAGTGAAATTCATTTCAATGCACTTGTTTCCGAGGCATGGAGCAGTTTCCACTAGTCCAGGAGGGCTCAGTATACCTTACAAATCAAAGTCCCTCCTGGGCTAGCTTGGCAAAGGTATTGATCTCCACACCAAGACCATGACAGTGAAGCGCCTTTCCTTTGGCATGTGCCGCTTAGCCGTGTATATTTTATAGTTCGTAATGAATCTGTGAAACCAATTTGGCAACCATTGCTTCTTCATTGCACCATGTATGCTTCACGGATGTGGCCCACGGTTCTCGGGACCAAGAGGCTGGGGTGCTTCTGTCTCTAAGGCAATGGAAAATGCTCAGCACAAATTCTTGAAATCATTACAAAAGGACCCTCCCCACCCTAACTTCCCATGTGACCACTGTTCCTCCTTGAAGAGGATGGGGAGACTAGAAAGAAGCCTGTTCTTCATGCCGAGACTGATGAAGAAAATAATCTTGTTCGAGGAGAAGAGGAGGCAAGTACTTGAACATTCACAGTTTGATGCAAAGCACAGATGAAGTATATTCTGTAGTTGCTTCAGGCAGTTTTGCGCATAGAAAAAAAGAAATGTTTAGAAAATAAAAAGTTTACTTTGTCTTTCTGGGTATAGCCAGCACCAGTCTCTATCCCACCTGGACAAATGATATTTGGAATCCAAAATTAATCTGATTTGTGGCAGTAAAGGTCCTTAAGTGCTTTCAACTCCTCGATCAGTGTCTTGTTTTGGTTTTCAAGCACAGCCACACGATTTTCTAGACATTTCACATACTCCTTTTTCTTCCTGCGACACTCACGTGCTGCCTCCCTGCAAAGCAAAAAAGGCCATTCAAATCCAGAACAATTACTTGCAGACATGAGCTATGCAACCGTTTAAGTCAAACCTTTACCTCGTACTGCCATTTATAGAACATGATGTAGTGTTAAGAAATGCAACTTAGGGAAAAAAAGTTGAATTTGGAAACATTGTTTCTCACAAATCACACACACAAAAGATGCTCAGATAATTCCAACAAGAAGATTCCATTAAGCCAGCACCAATAAAATCCTGCTTCTGCGAGAAAAGGATCCTACTCAGCGATCCTATTCAGCTTGTATCAGAAACAGCATGGTCAGCAGGACCAGAGAAGTGATTGTGTTCCCTTATGCAGCATCGGTGAGGCTGCACCTAGAATCCTGTGTTTAGCTTTGGGCTCCTCACTACAAAAAGGACTCTGAAGGGGTGAGGTGTGTTCAGACAAGGGCAACAAAGCTGGTGAAGGGGCTTGAGAACAAATCTTACAAGCAGCAGCTGAGGGTTGTTTAGCCTGGGGAAAAGGAGGCTGAGGGGAGACCTTATGACTGTCTACAGTTTCCTGAAAGGAGGTTGCAGGGAGGTGGGTGTTGGTCTCTTCTCCCAAGTAAGGAGTGATAGGATGAGAGGAAATGGCTTCAAGTCACACCAGGGGAGGTTCAGATTAGATATCAGGAAAATTTTCTCCATGTAAAAGGTTATCAGGCACTGGCACAGGCTTCCCAGGGAGCTGGCTGAGTCACCATCCCTGGAGGTATTTAAAAAGATGCGTAGACAAGTCCTTAGGGATATGGTTTAGTAGTCAACAGGTACAGTTTGACTCAGATGATCCTAAAGGTATTTTCCAACCAAACGTTTCTATGTATTTGGTCTCGATATCTGCATGACTGTAATAATAATATAAATGGCTCAAACAAAAAAAAAAAATCACAAAATAGCAGCAACCATGTAATTATTGTGTTTATTGTAATTATTATAACATGGCAGTGTTACTGTGCTTGAGGGAGATCCTGAGACAAACTTAAGCTTTGCCTGTAAAGATTGAGCTGCCTGTTGGTAACCTAGTAACAGACTAAGAACACTAATGAAAAGCATCTGAAAGGCATTAATGTGCTGCTGAGCATCCTGAAGGCAGCAACAACAAGGCTGTTATCGCAGTCCTGGTACCGATGTGCAAAGTAAGCACAAGGCTAAATGCCACAGGTGGGAGGGAGTCCAGGCAGAGGGCTCTGCTCCTGCAGCACAGCTCCTCAGAGCAGCACGTGGCAGAGATATGGACAAGCTTGTTTGCCCCGAAACTTTAGTACAAAGCAGAGCAGCTTTAAAAGGAGAGTATGAGTGTCTGCTCACTGCAAATCCTGCACAGACTGGTGATACAGCCACTGCTCTGGGAAATGAGCGGACAAAACTGAACTTGATTCTTCTGCTTACCAGATAAAGACTAGTTGAGGTACTAGGTAAAAAAGAATGCCTGTTCCAGGACCTGGCTGGTAGGAAGACTCTAGAAGTAATTTTTGAAACTTAGCTCCACAAATAAGACAAGTTGTAAAAAAAAAGTTTGTAAGACCTCAGTGGATTCAGATAAATCTGACACTCCTAGAAATACTATTTCACATGCTTGCTTCAGTGCTCCATGTGCAGCATATAGAATTTAATTCATTTTGGGCTGTTACTTGTATCAGCAGAAGATTAAGCACTACTAGATCAGAAAGTGCCTCCCAGTGGAGACAGACAAACCTGCCTTCTTAGGTGACAGCTTTCTCTTTCTTTTTGTGACATCTGTGCCAGCTTGGGCTATATATTAAGCTACCTCAGGTCTGTGTGAATTAGTTATTCATTATGAACAGCTTTGGTTATACTGAATTACAAGAGAGCTCATACAATGTAAAATTTACACAGAAAATTTGCACACCAATATCTATGAATATTTACGCTATAATCCTCCAGTAAGTACCACCTCACCATCTGCATCTTTCTGCATCGCTTTCCACTGCTTTGTTATAGTCTAGATTTGCAAATACCTATTAAGCAGGCAGGCTTAAAGCACCACATGCAACATGATACTGTTGCAAAGGCTGTCAATTTGACTGAGGTCAGGGTAACTCCCCATTCTTTTTCTTGGCTTTCCCAGATATAAAAGCTTTCTTTTGCTGGAATAAGACTCCTGACTAAATAAGGGGATTCAGAATGCTAATTAATTTTTTCTCAAATGCAGAGCCTGAAAGAGTGAAAATCCACCATTCACTGATACCAGAAAAACATAAAAAGGGGAGATGGGTGACACTGTACAAAAACCTTTTCAAAAGGTGAACGCTGCTATTCAGCAACATTTACTTCATCAAAGTCCCTCAGAGAAGCATTGGGTCTGCTCATGTAAGTTTCTATTGTGATCACAGCCTAACAAGCAACACAAGACAAATGCACCTGTGCAAGGCAACAATTTTTTCAGAAGGACTGACGAAATAAACAGTGCTTTTATGGGGACTCCCTTCCTCAGAGGAAGTGCTGCTAGTTTCCCAGTATAACATACAGGCTCAAATCTACAGATGGAGTTCAAGCCTGTGATAAGTCAGCTCAGACCCACACCTTCCATCTCCCACATCCAACTTCTCTCTGACTCTTCCTTCACTGCCTCCACCAAGTCCCGCCTCAGCAGGCTTGGCTGCTCCTCCTCACATCACAAACTACAGGGTCAAATCTCCTCTCTCTCTCAGCCGCCCTGCTGCCTCTACAGGCTCAACAAGTCCTCAAAAGGAGTAGCTGCTCAGTTAGGCTTCCCTTGAGACTTTCTACCTCTGGAGGCTAAACCCCACAGGTCAGGCAGCTAAAGAGAACAAGTGGAACAATTAAGAAAGCACTTGTGAAGAGTGTGGTTGGGCCAGCAGCAAGGAGAATGCGTGCAGAAGGCTAAGGTAAATAATCCAAGAAAGGAAACTACAGGAATGTGTTAAAAAATCAACCCACCTCTGTTTTTAAGAACATATTTGCAGTCGCACAAGTCTCTCACCAAAGACTTTTCTCCTTATGGCAACAAATTAATTCAGACACCTCAGAAAATGAATCTGACACCATTAATTATGGTTTCATAGTCACAATTCATGGCATTGCAGATGTGCTTCTTTGCTTTGCATCTTTAAATCAAGGCAAATTCTTCACAAAGCATTTAATGTAATTATTATGAAAGATCAGGATTCCTAGCACTTAACATTCTAGTTCTATGCAGAGCTGACTTGGAAAAAAAGTGATCTAAATGTACGTGCCTGTTCTTCATTAGACGCACTTCTCTCTTCCGTGCAGCCTCTTCTGCTGGCTGGGTTGGAAGTGCTGGAGAAGATGCCATGACTACGCCTGGTGCAATGGTGCTGGTAGGGGCAGTGCGAATCTGGTAGGTCTGCACGTCTCCTGAGGCAGCTGAAAGACACAAGGGAACTTCATGTCACTTTGGTGACAACACTGTTAAACCAGGTGTGAAGAGCACCTCGTCATCTCTCTAACCATAGACTCTGGGCTACAGTACATCAGGGATGACTATCATCTGGGTCATCACTGCCATCTCAGTCTTAGTTTTTTAATACATGCAAGGTTTGGGACATTCTGGAATCCTCAACGTAAGAAGGATATGGAGCTGTCGGAACTGGTCCAGAGGAGGCTACAAGGATGATTGGAGGGTTGGAGCACTTTCCATATGAAGACAGGCTGAGAGAGTTGGGGTTGCTCAGCCTGGAGAAGAGAAAGCTCCAAGGAGACCTTATAGTGACCTTCCAGTACCTGAAGGGGCTACAAGAAAGCTGGGGAGGGACCGTTTACAAAGGCTTGTGGTGACAGGATGAGGGGCAATTGGTATAAACTGGAGAGGGGCAGATTTAGACTAGACATGGAAGAATTTCTTCACGCTGAGGGTGGTGAGGTGCCAGCACAGTTCTCCCAGGGAAGTTGTGGCTGCCTCATCCCTGGAGGCGTTCGAGGCCAGGTTGGATGGGGCTTTGAGCAGCCTGGTCTGGTGGGAAGTGTCCCTGCCCATGGCAGGGGAGGTGGAACTGGATGGTCTTTAAGGTCCCTTGCAACCCAAACCATCTACGATTCTGTGATTCCTGCTGAAGAAATCTTCACTTGTGCTTAATAACTTGATTTGTGTGTGTCCTCCTTTCTCTCTTTGTACACTTCTTATTACTTCTCTTGTTGTTGGGCAGTTTTAGCAGTTTTAAGAAGATGAAGAATGGCAAAAAGCATCTCTAGCTATGGTCCAAAAGTCTGGCGCAAAAGGAGAGACTGCCTGTGCAAAGTATTTGGCACAGAAAAAAAGGGTGTAAAAATTTACCCCAAGGCAGACAGTGGCCAATATCACTACTTCTCTGGAATGAACAAGGACTTGGGTTTCATTTGTTTACTTATTGCAATCTAGAAGTGTGTTATATTTGTCTGAGCCTGTAAATAAATATACCACCTAAAGAACTCATATGTCCTTAAGAACACAACAACCAGCAGATCAACGTAACACCAGTATTTTTCTTGGCTATGTATTTTCACTGATGGCTGGAGACCTCTTCACTGGATAATTATCAAATCACCAGCTTTACACTCATAAAAGCAGAGGCACATGTTTCTGTTATTTTTAATAAACCAAAACATTATTTTAATACAATAGAAACTACCAACTTATTCTAAGTTGAAGTAGCTCTGCTTGCTTTACGTGGAGGGCTAGAACAAATGATTGCTTAAGGAACTTTCTTAAATTATTCTATGATTCTAAGACTCAACGATTAAGTAGTTGGTCACTACTTACAAATGCCACAGAAGGAAGAAACTATGACCTGTAACTTAAAATGGGAAAAACATACTAATAAATTAAAGTGTCCTTATAGAAATAAACTAGTAACCAACCTTGTTTCTTAACTTTAACACTTTGCTTTAAATTTACTATTGTTGCAGATGACTACCGAAGAGACCTCAGAACTCTGAAGTGACAGGAATTTTTGCAGAACACATTAAAAATAAAAAATGGACAAAATGCAGGAATCGCAGCATGGACAACAAAAAAATAAATCTATTGCTTTAAGAAGTATACCCCAAATCTCCACAACTCTATCAATCTGAAGGGAAAGGCTCCAAGAGGATGTGACAAATAGCTTTGTCCAGAATTTTCTTCAATCATTTTGGGGACTTAACTGTGTCAAAGCTGTTAATTCTCTTTCCTGACACATTTGAAGGAGTTAGGTTGGAAACTTACATCTGGATGGAGAAAATGTTATACAGAATGACTGGCTGTGAAGTTTCTCACCTTGTACAACAACTTGGTTGCTGGGTACAAGTATCTGTTGTCCATCTGTGGTCTGTGCATATTGTAAGATGGTGGTGCCAGGTTGTGTTGCAGCTGCATTGGTCATAGTCAGCGTCTGGAGACCTTGTACCCCATCTGTGCCATTGTTAGATAACTGTATTGCTCCTCCTTGGGTAATAGCAACTGAAGGAAAAAAATCAGTATAGCATTTTAGGCACTAATTTACTCGTTAATTTACACTATTAAATGTAGATATGGAAGAATACTGGTCTGAGTTAAATCCCTTGAGCCTTTATGCACCCTCAAATTGCACACATGGCTTTAATGTACATTAAAGGAATCAGGCTTTGAAAGTAAGTTTTCAATTTTTTGTAAGAGACTTATTTTTTGGGGCACACAGCTGAAAACACAAATTAGTTTCTCTGACAAAACAGCATCACACAGAGGAGCCACAATCCTCCCCTGGGGAACACTTTTTAATTTGTTAGTTATGATTTTCTTCTTGATTGGTTTAGGTCTTTTCCTCAGTCCTTTCACTTTCGTTTTCACCTGAAACTCCTCTTCCATGCTTTGTGTCCCTTAGTTTCCTCTGTTGCTACTGCTATCCATTTTGTGTTTCACTTTCTTTTTGTTTCAGCTTTTTCTTCCCCCTTTGGATTGTATTCCCCCTTTTGCTACTTCCTCAGCACTTTCCTAGCAGTGTTTTCATTAATAAAGGTCCAGTTTCACACCTTTTTTTTTCCCTCATGCAGTCTTACTTTGCTGTGTTTGTTTTCCTTACTTTCCCTCAGCCTTGTCATGCAGGTGTACTGAGACATCACCTCTCATTCTTGATTCCACAGAATTTCACTGAGTTCCTTTGTACCAAAATGTCAAGTATCTGCACAAGCAGTTATTTTTAAAGAGATTTGAAGAGGAAGATGTAAACAAGTAGTTCTTTTTCCCTTTGGTACATTTAATACTGCGTGTGCATGAGAAAGCTCGTCAATTTCTAGCTTTACTGCTATATCCTCAATCCTTTATATCAAAGCATTATATCTGTAAAATCCAATGAATAAAGAAAACACAGAAATATGTATTTATTACATATTTCAAGTAAGGTTGTTAAGTTCTTATTTTTTAGGACTTAAAAAAGATGTAATTACAGATTGCCATGTCTTTTGCTATTAATGAGGTTACAATTTTGTGAACCAGGATTAATAATCAGCCAGGAAAAAAAACCAAGCCAAAACTTCTGAATTACCTTATCTAGTTCTTGAAATTAATAGAAGTTTTTAATAGCATTACAATTAATTCATATGTTGCCTCAAGATGCATTAACTACACTAACTGGTAAGCAGTCCCAGAACATTAATAGAACATTTCAAGTATTTACAACAGGAATGTGTTTAAAAGGCATAGTTATCAAACAATTAAATTAAAGACATCTTAGTTTCACCCCCTACTCTGCTCTAGTCCAAAGAGTTAAGAGAAACAATAATTCCTCATCTTCTCATCCCCACTTGCTAGCATCACTGAGAAATTCAGACTACATACTGTACTGCCCACTGCTGGTTTGGTAAATGGGAGTTGGCACCGTGACAGTGGCGATGGCAGGTGCTGCTGTCTCCTCTTCAGACTTTTCTTCTTCGATCCTTGGCACTCCTGGGGCGTCTGAGGACAAGTCATTCAAAATTTTTCTGGCAAAGACAGTGTGTTGCAGAGATTTTAATAAAAATCAGGGGGGGAAAAAAAAAGTCTATTTGATACATAATGCTGGAGAAAACTGAAAAGTGCAGTAAGCCAGCAGGGAAAAATATGGGCGCAGAATAAAAAACCTGCACTATCTTCACACTCTTATTGGAGAGGATTGTTCAAAGTGCCATGCACAGATGAGCAAGGTGGTGAGCACAGAACAGCTGTGCTTACCAACACAAGATACATGAGCTTCCCAACAAGTTCTTCTCAAACCAAGAAACAGCTATTAAAACTTTCCCCTTTTCTTAAAAACATGTTTCTCTCTCATCCATTTTCATTCATTTCCTGCTTTTAGCCACATAAATATCTGAAGAAAGGAAAAAAGCATGTAAAACTGTCTTCTCACCTACATGAGGGGAATTGCTCTGTTTCACAGACCATAAAGGCCTCAGCAGAGAGTTGAATATAAAGGAAGCCAGCAGAAATACTAGTGAAGAGCAATGACTCTGTAGCTAACACCTGCCCCAGAGACAACGCTGACTGACTGAAGTCACCCAGCTGTTTACAGGCCTCAGAAAGCTGTGAGATTAGCATGAGTAAAGGACACAGCGGTTTGCTCAATGACTTCCATGGGTTAACTATCCAAAGCCCAAACTGCAACAACCTCACTGCTACAGGTCCTATTGTTCAGGACTGCAAGAATAACCACACCGCTTCCTGCACTCCACATGATTTAGACCAAGCACTGTCCCTTGGAGGACTGTCAAGACCTTCTTGCTGCTGGTATATTCCATTCTGTCACTGCAAAATGCTACTAAGGTAAAGGGTAACGTTCTTTGTAATCCTCCTCAAATGTTCTCATGTGGGCTGGCGCGAGAACTCCCAGTGTGATGAAGCAAACACAGCTGTGGACCCCTAGCTCCAAGACAACACTCATCCCTTAAGTAAGGCTCCTAGGGCTCTGTGGAGCCAGAACATCTGTATGGAGCTGTATGGAGAGCGAAGTCACTCTGCTAAGCAATTTGACAAACAGCTATGCTGTTGTTGTTTTGAGTCTGTGTGCAGGCAGAAACCCCAGCATTGCACAAGCATTCTGCTGTGCCAAGCATCACTTGCAAAAATAAAAAAATCCCTCTTCAGAGAGTCTCAATCTAGGTGCTAAGACCAGAAAAAACAGTGGACAAAACAGATCAAAAAATATGGAGAGTGGGGAGGATGAGGAACAAAACCCAAGAAGCTCAAAATACAAAAGAAGAAGTTACAGCTCATCATCCTTTAAGCTCAGATATGATCTGGTGGTTAAAACCTATCTCTGCTATCATAAAGATGGATTTAAGATAGAAGGTAAGGTGGCAGCTTTACGAATACAGGAGCCACAAACTGACATGGGGAACACATGATGTCCTTCAGTAACACGATCAAAGCGGTGCTACTGAGAAAGAGGCATAGCTTTTCAATTCTCTGAACCCATCTGCACCTATCCCATCTCCGAGGCGTTGCAGCAGCTTGGACAATGCCAACCAGGAGCTCACTAAACACTGTGGGACCTTTCGGACACAGTTCCTACACTGGCCCAGAGTCTGAGCTGCATATACAAGTTTTAGAGCTATGAAGTTTGGCTGAGTCACCAAGATCTAGTTTGAGGACAGAGGCTGTGGTGTGGCATCAGAGCGTGCAAAGCAGTCCATCTCAATGAGAAGCTGGCATGACAAGTTCCCTCTCCTCAGTTCTGCTGCCTGTTTACTTTGCTTCGTTGTCTCACGATATATATATATACAGCCTTTCTTCCATATATAGTAAAAGCAAGCGTCTCACGCAGACGCAGACTGCAAGGAAGTCTGCAGCAGCCTTGATGTTAGCAGCATTGCTCCTCACAAGTAAAAATATTTTCCCAGATCTATTATGGCTAGGGAACTTCAGCAATGATTTCTCTATCTTCAGCAGAACAGCCTTAAAAGCTGCTGGAGAACATAGGAACTCATCTGCGAGTGCTAAAAAAAACTACAGGTGAGATGCACTCAGGCCTACAGTCTACTTTATATTTCTAAGGTGATACTCATAAAATAAAAAGGAGGATCTGAATTTTCTGAAGCAGCAGGAATCCACAGGTCACTTAAATCCTGCTGAATTCCAGAAATGCTCCTTAATGCTATTTAGGATGTTTTAAGTGAGATACAGTACAGCCAGAAAAAGCTGTGCAGGGGCTTAATTAATAAAGGAATGGATGATTAAAACCATGTGAAGGAGCACTTCAGTTGGTCTTACTGCGGAAGTATTTGCTGTGACAACTAAAGATACCAGATGCCTATCACTATGTTCAACTCATACCCTGACTTCTTAAACATTAAAAACAACCGATTTTGCTCCAGCAGAAACTCTCTCTGAGCCACAGAACACCAAATGTTCATTGAAAGTCTCATGGGAGAAAGGAATTAAGTTTGATTCCTGCTAGCATTTCAGCAATAATGAAAAATAATTAAGTTGATTTTTTGCAGACCACAGATTACAGAGCAGCCACTTTCTTACCAAGTTTCAGTGTATTTCACGTATTCAGTATCCATTAAAGCTGTCTCTAAGGCACCCAGCACAATGATACCTTAATGTTTCAAAGATTTGCAGTTTGCTTATTCTCAGCTCATTTCTGTCTTAACTAAGTCAAACAGCTGAGGCTTCTTCCTCCTCCTCCTATTTGCTTATCTCTTTACATCTTATTCCATGGCAAGACTTTACAGAAGATACATTTCAGTTAAAAGGCAAACCTAAAAAGAACTATACAATCACAGTTTCTCCCCATGTGAAGAACACAACTGTCAGGCAAAATTCTTCTGATTTTAACCTCCATACCTGTAGGAGGGTCGTCTGGAGAGAATTTCTCTTCGTTTCTGTGAGTCTGTGACACTGTCTACTGATTCTTGTGAATCTTCACTTTCTGCTATAGTGGAGATCTGTAAATAAGAACAGCAATCAAACTTAACAAGACCTTACCAACATCTTTATTTTAAGGAAATGCTGACATCATGTGAAAAATACTGCAATGAAAATATTCTACAGTGCTTCAACCTAGGCAATGAACAGAAAGGGCAGGCTGTTCAGTAACAGATCCACTGAAGAATGACCATGGTCAATTATCTACACTTTATAATATCCTTTACAATATCTACCCCTCATAATGTCCTTTATGATTTAAATAATCCAATAAGAAAACATAAGCAGCAATTCCAAATATTTTTTGCTTTGCACAATTGTTTCCATCCATTCTGAGGAAATGAAGAAAGATACTTTACTAAAATTTAGGGAGAGAATGCTAAAACCAAGTTAAGATAGCAGGAATGTTTGGAAACAAAGGGTCAAAATACTGAATGTGAGAAACATAAATTTATAAATAATTGAGTAGGTATGTTATAGAAAGGCTGCCTTTTTGAGGGGGAAATTGTCAGGAAAATGACACAAATAAAGATGCTAAAAAATAATGCTGTACTGCAATTCTGATCATCTGTGCCAAGGACAAAGATTTATGAAGGAAGGCTAAAATATTTGTATCAACCATATTTCAATAATTTCCATTTTGAAATGTGCAAAAACCATAAAAACATCTCCAATACATAAAAAGAGACTGTTTTCTGAAAGGCTGTTCTCATGTAACCAATACACAAAAGCTAATGACGGTTAGCAGAGAAATGCCTCTGTGAGGAACAGCTCACAGCCTGAGGTTTTATGCACTGATGGGGAGGTTACTAAATGCTCAAAAATCTTGCTGGCGCCCAGATCACATGGTTATCAGATAGAGGGCCTGAACAGGTCCAAGGCTGACTGTGAACTACCCAGCTTTGAATACTGCAGCATTCCAAACTCGTTCTGGCTTTGCACTGAGCCAAATAAATTCCGAGCATGGTTCCATTGTCAGACTCTTTATCTTCCACCCCTAGGCTAGTAACCTGTGTGCTGATCTGAGAACTGCTCACCTTGGATAGATTAAAACTCTAAACTTTTGACTCCAATGGCTGAGGAGGGTAGAGCCTGCCAGAAACTCAGCACTACAGCTGACAAAGAGTAAACAAAGATTATTATCAGAATGGCCTAGATTTAAATCATGCATGCCTTATTACTTTTTAAAATAATAGCCAGATGAATATCTGTATCAAATAGTCACAATGTCCACTTCTTAAAATTGAACTGTTTTTTGAGCTCAGTGTACTAATAGCAAAGGCATGATGTACAGTCTGAGTAGCTGCTGTACACCAAGCAATTTCTTTTTGTGTTCAGCAACACTGGCCTTAAAAGTGATTCCAAAAAACTTGAAGTTACAGTTTCTAAAGATTCCAGACTACTTGTCTCCCATGTCTCCAAGCTATCTCATCAAATTGCATTATCTGTCTTGCTTTACAAAAGACAAAATGCTAAGGCTTTACAAAGCAAACAATATTAAACAAGCAAAGTTAAAACCACTTCTGTGAGAGGACTGAGGTTTATTTTAAGGACCATTAAGATACAGACATCTGGTTTGTACACCAATGTAAATATTTTCTAAGCAGCAATGACTCTAATCTGAGAATATCGGTCTCGTTAATGATTAAAGATTACATTATAAAAAATCCATTTTGTTCGCTTCAGAGTGGCATGAACTCTTAAAGATGTATGGGAATACAGCAGAGAGAAAAAGCAGAGAAATAATGTATGAAAAACCACGAAGCTTTTAAACTCACCAACCGAATTCTAAAGGGAAATGAAACTCAGCAATGTTTGAAAGTGAAAAGTGGTTAAACCAGAACAGAAAAACAGTCACAGACTAATAAATATGGTACAGATCTTTCCTTCCAAACTCTTAAATACAAGCAGAACCACAATTCAGGACACAAACAAGTTAGGAACAAGTGAACTAGCAGGACTATGCAAGAGGCCTAATTCAAATATAAGGAATTTCTTCAGTCAGTACCTGAACTGTCTGGACCTGTGGAGACTGAATAACTGATGGCTGAGCTGCCTGAATGACTCCGTGCACTTGAACTGTCTGCCCATTGGGCAGCTGAACTAACGTCACCGTGGGCGCGGAAGATGTGGCGTGGGCTGCTGGCATAGATACCTGCAAAGAGACAGCAAGCATAAATTAGGTTATTGAAAAGTCGTCTTCTCTCACTGCCAGGAGCATTTCTTGGTGAAGCATTATGTCTTTACTAGAATCCAGTTAGATGACCCAAATGTTTCAGTGCAATATAAAACTCCCTGAACTGCCTAAGCCCAACATCTGACCTATTTTACCACTTAATCTAATGCAGAATTTCTGCAGGCTCAAAACATTGCTTGTAAAACCACTGACAAGAATGAGAAGAACACAGCTGCCTCTATTTTGATGTAACGTAATAAAACCAATTACTTTTCTCTTCCTTCAGTTAGATATGGCTAGGACTTGAGTATACTCCTACAAACGCTGCTGAGTCAAAGCCAGAAACATATGGGAGTGGAGCTATTTTTGTTCTCACTCAAGAAAATGTAAAGTTGTTGCCAGATGTAGAAGTTAAATTATCAAGGGAGTCATGCCTTCCAGACTTTTTAGAGACTAAACCATACTGAGTAGCTGGCAAAGTCCATTTAAATGAAGAAAACTGACCACATGTTCAGATGGAAAACTCATGGGTTTGAAGCAGAAACAAATGGTTTGCAGGTAATTAGAGTGATTCTGTGTTACAGGTCATCACGAAGCCTACCTTGGAGTTATCTACATGAGGAAAAATTGCCCATATTTTAAATCCTCAGTTCTTACACACAACTTCATTTCTCAAGCACTGACCTGGAGCCACAGCAGCTATGCCAACAGAATGTGCTAACGACTTCAGCACAGTACCTTAGCACTCTGAGGACACCAGTACCCACACAAAGCTGTTCACATCATGTGGGGAAGTGCCACTCTGGCAGGTCACAAGAACAATCATGGGTGGCTGAAGGGCCATGCTCCAAGGTTACTGAGCAGATGCGCATCCAGTCCTCAGCAACTGCCCGGTGACACGATGCACATCTTCACACCTTGGGGGCGTTCCTGACAGGCAGGAGGGCGCGAGGGCTGCTGTACGTAGCCCTTGCTTTGTGTCTGTCTTGCTCCACTGTAGCTCTTGCAGGCCACAGCCAGGTTGTGGGGCCCTCGCTAGCCAGCCTTCTCCTAGGCACTTGCATTTGGAAAATTTAACAGCTCTCCACAGTTCAAAAGCATTTTCAAGAATTTTGATCCACGCAGCTACATTGTGAGAAGGGGCTGCACTGCTGTCCTACCTAATCTCAAAGAGCTGCTATTAACTGGATGCAGAAGTAAATCCGCTGCTGTCCTCATGAACATGTGGTTTTCAAAAAGCTGCAGCAGCTGATCTCTGAATTTCCATAAACATCCACCACTAACAAGGAAGTCTTGCTTAACAACAAAATTAAGGGGAATTACATGTAGACCTCTCTCCTCCACAGCTGTCTCTCCCTAATCCACAAATTCGTTTTGCATTTACCTTCCTTTTTCAGGGAAATGGCTGCAGCACTACATGGAGGTACTTAACTTGCATCTGAGAGAAATAAGGGCTGAGATTAACATAAGCATACTTTCCTCTGGCAAATTATATTCCTTTACCAAGCAACCTTTTCTAATAATGCATGTTTGACTAAATAGTCCTTGGCAATGACAGCAAAGCTGATCAACTGGAGGCCTCTCTGTGGTTGGATTAAGCCAGCAGCACAGTGCAACTTCCGCAGCTGTCTCTGACTCATACCTTGTGGGACTGGAACGAGTTTCCTTTTGACTATGGAAACTACCCTGAACTCACTAAAAATGCAGCAATCAAACTAAGCTTACAAGAGGGGTGACCTTACAGTAGATAATGAAAGAATTAAATAGACATAATTAGTTATTTAGACTTGCCTAAGCCTCTGGGGGCATTCCCTAATGCCAAACACTGCCTCTTCACATATTCAAAATATTGTAGAAACGTAACACTGATGCGAACAAGACAAGGAATTATGCTCACACTGCTGGATCACCCCAACAAGGAAAATAAGGTCTGGGGGAAAGCCAAGGTGCAAATAGTACACTGAATGACAACAGAGAAAATCAGGGAAAATATAACATATTTCCTTGTGGTTCACATGGATTTTAACCATAGCTGAATAGCTTTTTCTTACACAGAAATAATTCTCATTCTGGGGTAATTTTGCCCAAGTAAAACGCATTCAACCCACAATATACCTGTAAATTCAGCTACCTAGGGATTACTAGGGTTGCACACAGATTTGAAACATTCTTGCTTCTCCAGACTAAAGCTTAAGGCAAACCAAGTGAGAAGCAGTTTACTGGTTTTGCTAGAGAAATAAACGACTTCCAGTCAGTTCACACTGAAGTGTTATTCACACCGCCTACATATTGTGCCTAAGTTAGATAGTGAGAAAACTGCCCAAAGAGGCAAGCTGGTACAGGGCAGCTGGTGTCCTGTAAATTCAGACTACAGCTTCACTGAAAAAAAACACTCTCTGCATTTTAACAGCTCTAATCTCTGTAACACTTGAATAGAAAGGTACCACCTCTGGTTTACCAAAAGGTGTAATGACTTTAAGAAAACAACAATCATTTATAAAATCATAAGTAATTTAACTCTTGTGCCATTTAAAAGACACTTGATTTCCCAAACTATGAGATCGACAAGACCTGTTCATTCTCTGCAGACTGCAAAGTTTTAAAATTAAATGGTTAGAGAAGAAAGACAAACAGATTCTGTACTCATTTACACAACTGAGTTGCTTCTGCCAACCATCAGTCTATCCAAGAATGACACTGGATTCCAAAACTAGAAATGTAGTTGGGATCACATTTCTTGTCTCTCCAAAATAATTTGGGAATAATAAATGATCTACTACTGTCTGTCTGAACAGCCAATAATTCTGGGAAATTCCGCAGACAAAGGATAACATGAGCTGTCAAATGCCAGGTTGTTCCACTTATTATAACGCTTATATTATCAATCCCACCTTAGATGTTATATTTGCTGCATTATTTATCTATATTTTCAGTTTGTTTTCTTCAGAATTAAACCGACTGCTATACACAAATTTCTAACCCAAACCATAGCATCAAAATAATCCAGTCAATATAAAAACCCAGTAAATTACAGGTTTTTGGAGAAAAAAAAAGCCTTCTAGTGGTATGGTTGTGGTAAAGAATGCTAGAAATATTTTAATTCATTATTCTGTTAATATTACACAGTTTACACACATACAGTTCTTCAGAACTAACGTAGCCTAGTGTAATAGAAAGTTAAGTCTCTACTGCTTTAAAAATGTGAAAACAAATATTAAAGGAACTATATATTGCACCTGTTTCAGAATTTTATTAGTGGAACCTTCTCTCAGGCCCGTGAGCAGACATTAACCCTCTTAAAAAAAATTACCCAATAGGTAAAACTATTACACCGCATGATTTTATACCTGGGCTAACGTTGCAATCTGTGGTTGTGCCTGTACTGTCATCTGTTGGGTTTCTGCCTCTGTAACGGCTGCATCTCCACTCTGCTGGTTCTCTGCTCCAGATTCCATGGTCATTTAGTTACCTACAATCACAATATTTGTCGTAAGTCTGGGTTGGTAAGCAAGTCCATTATTCTTGGTGGATCTGGTAGCAATCACTACAGCTGAATTCCCATTACTACATATTGTTTTCATTTGCTTATTAAAACGTTGCCAAATTATTAGCATTCAGGCAAATTTTTTTCATGCCAAGTGCCTGCCTCAGGTTGATTTTTCTGTGTGTAATGTTTCTGAAAAACAGGTCCAGCGTCCTCCAACAATGAGATCACGAAAAATATGTTTTGCTCATCTTAAAAAACAAAAATGCCTAAGCAATTGCTCTGTGATGATCTAGTACCTCTACCATTTGGAAAAACGACCGGCAGCGTGTCAGGAGGGGTGTGCTCCCTTGCAGCCAAGGTGACGATATGCCCTGCTGCAGCCCTCCCTCTCCCCAGCTGCAGTGTGCAAATGACCAATAGCAACTGCTTCTCTGTTGGGCTCCTAGTTTTCAGCCTTCTTCTGTCTGAACTAAATGTGCAACATCTCCGTGCAAATCCTTTCCACAACCAGACTGTTGCATGGCTCTACATCACAGCTACTGATTCTTTTCTACTGGGTAGTTTTATGCCAGTATAAATAATGACGAAAGCCATTCCTACATGAAACTTATGGCAAATAAATATTTATATATTTAGAGGTAGTTCATAGCTTGTCATGACTTATGTTTTGTATCACAGATAGCTCCTAATACACTTTTACTTCTAAGCAACAACTGCACAAGCCTAGATCACCAGAACACACAACTCTATAAAAAGAAGTTGCATAACTTCCAAACCCATGCATGTAGGCAGAGTGCAATGAATGTTAAATTCTGCACCAATCTGTGAAAATTACTTTCAGTTCTTTAAATACTGACATAAAAATATTTAATATATAAAAAAGAACTTCAAAATGCAAGGAAATGCTCTCAATGGTAATACAGCAACATCACTGTATTATACAGAACCAAGGGCTGTTAACTCCACAGCCACAATACCAATCCTGTAAAAAGCCCCAGGCAGCCCAAGCTCCTCAGGCCTCTGACCCCTAAGGCAGCACGCCTCTCTTCAGAGCTGGAGCACATTTCTGCTTTGGGAAGGGGCCTGGAGGCAAAGGATGCTCAGATAAGAAAAATGAAAAGAAGGAGAAATGCCCCTTTCCTTGCTCAACTTTACTGGCCCCCTCGAGGAAGAAAATACTTAGAAGTGTCAAAACTGGTGGTGGCAC
Source organism: Coccyzus lansbergi (assembly GCA_033558105.1). Lineage (NCBI taxonomy): Eukaryota > Metazoa > Chordata > Aves > Cuculiformes > Coccyzidae > Coccyzus > Coccyzus lansbergi. The sequence continues at coordinate 49,314 of JAUMJK010000450.1, forward strand.
CATGGCCACATTCAAGACAACTCATTTTAAAAACAGAGTCAAGGAAACTTCCATTTCAACTCAAATTCCACTGAAGAACTACAGGAAAGAGAATACTCTCCAGAGATGCGTTGTCCAAAGCAGTGGAGTCACACGTGAGCCCTGAGCATAGCATGAAATTTCTGTCTTACAGTAAACGATTGCTAATCAACAAAGATAAAAAGGAATTTCAAAGCAGGAGCTGCATCTGGTATCAAAAGCAAGCAAGTTAATGTATCGAAATAAAAATCTCTATATTTAGTACTGGAAGTGACCATGCAAATGAGCTTCTGTGTTTGTGTGTGAGGGTGTACACCAAAACGTTTTAGTTCCAATATCAGTTTAGAAACTCCTAAGAAATGAAAAGAAGGAAAACAAGCAAAACTGATTTTCCTTAAAAACAAACAATGAAAGAAAACTTACAAATTCTTGGAAAAAGCAAATTAAATTATCCTAAGCATGTGGAATTTTGTTCTGCCTGTCACCATGATTTTTGTCCAACATCACCCAGGTATCAGGCCAACACATGCTCAGATAAGCAACAGTACATCTATATATACATACACGTAAACTGGCCATGAAAGAAATTAATTGTAAACTCATTGCATTTTAAGTAGTCTAGATGTTACAGTTTTTAAAAGGATTTCAAGAATAGCCCGTGCTCATGTAAATACACTAGCCCCTTCTGGCCTACAGTAACAAGTCTTCTCAACGTCACATTTCATCTTCCAGAAAGCAGAAAAAAACCCCTGTGCTACTTCTAATATACATTAACAAATATATATTTCTAATATATTAGCAAATAGTTCTTAAAGATTCCATTAATGACAACAGTTCAAGTAGTTTTCTATCAGTTCTTCATGTTATAAACTCTGTTTTTGAATGTTCTGCATTTTCAAAAGTGCAAACCACAACCCCAACTACTCTAGGTTCCCCTTTAATTTTTATCATTTTTAAGCAGGTATCTAGTTTTACCACTTTTCCTGTGAGTAGCAGCTAGTTTTTCCAAGACAAGCAAATCAACAACTTTCTCCCAATTCCCATACATGTATCATGGTGACTCCAGCCAAAAGACAACCTCATCAGAACCATCTCAGGAGTAGAACAGCAACATCGCCCCGTCAAGCATCTAAAAAGACCTCTGACAATTTCCCAGCTACAAATTTAAGTATGTTGCAAAACTAATAATGTTTTTGTTTGCTGATCAAAATCATTACTCTAGATGGAGTGAACTACTATACAAATGGGATTAGAAATACATGAAATGCATAAGTGAGGGGTGTCCTGAATCAGGTATTTAGTAACGTTCACAAAGGTAGATGCTGCCAAATTCCTGCTGATAAATGCAGTGGAAGATTTTCCAGTCCTCTCACACGCTGTTCAGCAAAACCTCTCTCTTGTTCCTACACTTGCATCATCTTACACACATGTAATCAGCAAAAGCATTAACTGCCTGAGGTGCTCCCTCCTCTAAAGCACCCATGTCTTGGGAATCACATTCTTTAAGTGACTTGCAAACGTCTAAAAGGAACCTCCTCAGAAAACACAGTGAGCACCAAGCAACACAGAAAGCAGTCTGAACAATTAAATCCTGACACATGCAGTTTAAGTGAGTCTCCAACGTGACCCGAGTTTCTGCACAAGCTCTTGGTCTCACGTTATTTGCAGGTTCCAAGTACTCCTGAATTCAGTTCAATTTACCTTGCACTTACAAACCACGTCTGTATTCAAATATCTTCACTACTACCTTTTACAAGGAATGAAACAAATTTTTGAGCATCTTGATGTATTCCAGATACAGTAACTACTATATTGTCTCATGTTTGCTTTACCAGCACTGTGTTATTAAGATTGCCAAGATATACAAGACCAGACCCCTAGAACACAAATACTTCTTAAGTTGTGGGTACAGGTAAGATCATAATGGGTAAAATTAAGCATGTCAATTCCTACTAGTTCTTGCAATTTACAGTGTAACAGATGAAATTATGCTTGGTTTGCAATCTTAAACACAACCCCCCCCCAAAAAAAAAATAAATGCAAATCCTCACATCTCCTTTCTAAGGTCTCACACATCCCCAGTCTAGACAAGCTTTGCTGACTAGTATCTGAGTGCCTTTCAGTTCTTGATGGTGCTTGGGCACACACTGTGACCCCATCCTTTCATTCCTCCTGTCCATTTCGCAGTGGTGCTCCCTGGCATTGATTTCCCTGGCAGCCACCACAGTGGGAATTCTCTAACAAAGGTGGGGATCCGAAAGTGTCCTGGTGGGGAACAAGTATCTGGGACAGGGGAAGAATATGGGAGGAGAGTGAGCACATTTTCTTCTCATTCCTCTGCTTCCAGGCTACTTTCTGTCTTGTAGGGAGAGGGCACACACATCTGCTTTGAGAAAAAAAAAGCAATTGCTGTACTTCACCTTGAATCAAGTATTCTAAATGAAACAAACTAAAAGAAGAGTTAGCTACAGAAAAAGAGAGTTGGAAAACCAGATTCTGCTTGCCTGAAATACCCTGGCTCTGAGCAAAAGGTAAGAAAGCTGATGAAATTACCTTGTTAGAGATCGTTTAACTGGTGACTTTTACGTAATACACAATTTTCTTTATTAGTTGAAAAGAGCTGGTAATATACTTACTAATACTTGCTTAATAACAAGCTTAGTAATCTGAAAATTCCAGAGCGAAGAGCCAAAAGGCGAGACATTCAGCTGATACTCAGTAATTTGTTCAGCCTAATAAAGCCTGGGAGAAAAAAGTTCAGCAGCAGGTAACTAACTGCACTACCAAATTTACACCAGGACAGGAGAAGACGGATGCTAATGAACAGAATACAGAAAATGTAGGGAAAGACAGAATGCAGGGAAAATGGAACTACACACACTAGACAAATCCAAATATGCCTGTTCCATTGATTACACAGACCTGGGAAAGGGTCCCAGGCACTACTGCACAGTTCACTTCAGATTTCTGTTTAACACACCACTGTAACATTAAAAGCCAAAGTGTACAACTGCAAGAGTAATGAGATGAAGGGTAATCTTTAAAAATTATATTTGTAAAGATGGAGCCTATACATCCAATGGATTACAGGGCAGAGTTTGGGAGCCCATCTTGAAAACAGATTCATGGAATCTGGGCACTCAGAGAAAGCCTTTGGGGCAATGAAAAGCTGCTGTATGAAGAAACTGGACAGAATTACATTATTTACTCCAGAAAGGAGAAAAACGCTTCAAACACTAAAAAATAATTTTAAATTAGTAACAGGATAAGTAAACAATAAACATTCACAATAAACATTGTAAGAACAGCAAAGCTGAAAGGTGGCAAAATTTAGAAGTATAAAAATGAAAAATATAAAAAATCCATTAAAATATTTGAAACCTGATACTGCATCTACTGCACAAATGGAGCACTGATGCTGCTAAGAATAGTTTATCAGGATTCAAAGAGGAGTTAGACATGCACACAGATAACAAGAATACTCAGAATTAGAGTGGTTATTTCATACCAAAAGAAGTGCAGAATTTAAAGGCAGATAAAACCTCATGAGTGGGGATTTAAATCAATCTCTAATCCTTACAAATTCAAATGAAGATTTTAATGAGGGGGAAGATTATGTCATATGTAATTCTTGCAGGTTCCAATAGTCTTTTGAGATACCTATTGATCTCAAAGACAAGATGCTGAATTAGGTGTGCTGCGGATAATGGCAACACCCAGAATCTCTGCTATTTGAAGTGAGCATCATTGCTGTGTATTTAGAACACAAGCAGACATATCTCCCCTCCCACCTGCTTACAAAGCCAGGAAGATATAATTGTGTCTTCCCATAGCTTTCATATCATCATCTTCACTCTTTAGTACCCACCCATAGAATACATCTGTGATCTACCCACTGTATCTGGCTTTCTTACTTTCTCCACCTCCTGTCCCAAGTACCCCCTGAACTGCACATCAATCCTTAATGTTAGGCTCTGCTTCTTGGATCCTCCCTGCTCACATAAGCCATAGAGCTTTCCTGCTCTGCAGACAAGGCTGCTCTTTGTCTCCCAGAATGGACTGCAGAAAAAAGGTTGGATGTCCTTCTGCTAAACACCACTAACTCCAAGAACTAAAATAGCTCACTAAGGCTGTTATTGCAGATGTAATTTTTCCATCCACTTTCATATGTGAAGGTCCTGAATGCCCCAGAGGTTCCTGCTTTTTATTTGTACTAGTTATCGCACTAAGACATGCTACCTCCCTCTAAGGTCTTTCCTTTGTCTTTAACCACTTCACAGTGACAATTCACTTATAGGTTAACGCTTATGCTGACAGTTACTGGCCAAACAATAAAACTATATCTTGAGGCGACATAATTAGCTTTGCACCTCAGATGTGCTGTCACAGCAAATGCAGCTTTATCGAGTGACACGCTTTAAAGTGTCCTCCTTCACAGTTAGATGATGAGTTCTGTTTTTATTTAAGTGCATACCTAGATTTTGAAGAAAGCACGACAGCCCCCAAAACCAGTGCAGAGACCCATCAGACCCATTTCTGTTTTGAGCCTGACCTATAGCCCATCCAGGCATCACCTGCAGAGGCATTTCTACTGCCATGTTAGATTCCTGATCTGGTCCCACATCCATCCAGCCACCCACTTGCCCATGGCAGTGAAGGGTTGAGGCAGCAAGGGCACTGAGGGAATGGAAATGGAGGTAATGCCTGTCTCTGAAGCCCTGTATCCATATGTATTCATAGCAGGTGTGCCAGTACGACTGCTCGGGAAGCAAATAACAGCTCCACCATCCAAAGTTACAGGAATTTGACTCACTCCGTATTTACTATGTTTGGCTTTATAAAGACACAGATCCAACATAAAGCAACTGAAAAGGCCATCAAACATCACTCTTGTACACTATTATCTGTTTTCACCTTTCCCGTGTAATTACCAGGGACATTCACATGAAATCTGTAAACATTTCTGCTGTTCCCCTACAGTGTGGCATCCCTTTCAGGTGCAGCTCAGCAGCTGCTTTATGAACTCCATTCAGTGGCTGCCAGACGGAAAATGTTCAGAGAAAAATAATTTTATTTACAGCTAACACATGGGACTTCAAATAACCAGTAATAAATGCTCAACAGGACAAGGCAGGGCCATAATTACCTCTCTCTGTCACTAATGGCTGCAGTAGGTTGGCACAGGAATTGCAATTTACACCAGAGGTTCTTTGTCATCCCACACTGGCACTGCCAGTGCCCTCGGCCCTCAGTTGTCTCCTCCTCCTGCCCTCTCCTCAGGGTGACAGGATACTGCATCATACTGGGAATACAACCAACATTTGCTGTCTCATCTTAAATCTACCTTGTACCCCTACTCTGAAGCTACTCGATGATCAAGCCAGCTTCTGGTCAGGGCAGTGCAAGAGCTGGGCAAACTAACTGGAACTGGAAGTCAAAGAATGGCCTCAACAACCACTTCCACTGAAAATGCAAAAACTGGAGACGGGCCTTCAGGTTATCTGCATTCGTGCAAAGCAATGTGTCAGGTAAATTGAAAAATAAAAAGCTGCAAAAATTCTTCTTGCACTGAAGTTAACATTTAATCTTGAAATTGGAGGAAAAACTGAACCTCACTGTAAAGCAACACGGCACAAAGCAGAACCAGACCATCAGCTGAACATACTACCTGTAATAACCACGTATGTCTACATCAATATGACACTTGGAGAAATGTCTGAGAACTCTCCTGACTGAACGCACATTGTACCTGCCCATGCAAAAAAGGTGAACAATATAGTGTTTTCAAACAGAACACAGAAAAACTAGGAGCCTTGACTATGCCTTACAAACTTGTCTGGCTTGTGACTTTTCCGACAAAACTTCTAGTAGCTAAGCTTCCAATGTGAAAATTTCTCATATTTAACAGATTTAGATATGTAAATAGAAGTACTGGAACAAATCACTTGTGTTGCATGCTCATGTCTCCCTTTCACTGAAGAAAAAGTGGTGGCAGATTTTGAAACAAGGGTAGAAGATCAAAAATCTAATCTCACAGCGACGGTGGCCAGCATCCAAATCAGCAGTCACCACTGGTTTTTGTTTTCGGTCAGCATAACACAAGAAAGCTGATCTTTGCCCGGCAGGAGGTGTGCTGGTGTGTACAGGTACAGTGTCTGAGTGAAAGTTGCTACAACACTCTTCGCTGCTGCATCTTCTTGATTTGACTTCACTCTGAGCACTGCACTAGGATTTCGTGTTTCTTCCTTCAAGCTTTTCAAAAGGAAAAGAGACTCTGACAGCATTTAACTGCAGTTTATTACTTGTATCACAGATTCTATGAACAAATACAAGAACATCCAGCAAGCACTTGATACATGCAAATAATTTAATTCAAGTTTACTCTATGCTGCCTTTTCTTGCTTAATAAAAACCAAGTGACCTAACTGAATTTAAGCCCTTTCCTTTGAGACTGACTTAAGCACTAAAAGTACGGGTAAGCCCTGGTGCACAGCCTAAAGAACCCAAACCTACATATTTTAATCCTAACTGTAATATATAGATTTAAAAAAAAAACAACCAAAATCCCACAATTTCTTCCTAACCTTATCTTATAGTTGGGATGGGGTCTTGTGTGAACACACACAGTTCTGCATAGAGAAAGCCCAAGGGAAGAGACCAGAGCAAGCATTTCATAAGGCATTAACCATGAAAAGCAAACAAATGTCTCTCCAGTTTCTTATCCCCTTCACACTCAGAAATTTCCTCCAAATCAGAAATTCCCTCCAAATACTCTCAGACTTCACTTACACAAAATGTCAAAAACTGATCCCAGAAAGTTTATGAAGTCATTGAGTAACTATTATTACTACTGAAAACATAATCCATAGATATGTTATATTATAAATGTTCTCTGTCTTCCTATTGAATGCATTTAGGGTATTAGAAGAAAAATTCACATGCTTTACATCTGTGATCCTTAACATGTGACAGAATTGTCATAACTACATCACTGATAACTATAAGCACCATTAGTGAATATATATGATAGTAAAAAAAACCAACCTCCCCCCCAAAAGATGTCTGCACACTGGATTTCAGGGAAAAGAGATTGTTAAGGCTCTTCTGGGCAGTATATACAATCCATTCACAAAGACTTCATGAGAACTTGTTTGTTTCTGAGAATTTAGCACATTTTGTAGTTCTTACATATTTATCACCAATATCATATTCATGCAGTGCATTTACATACAAACTGATGGCAGTCGCCATCAAATCAAGGGTACAGTTTACCATCTTTTCTTTGATGTTACTTTTAGAAGATAAAAAGTACCTAATTTTCAACCTATGCCGATTTCTGGTTATTCCTACTAACTGCAGTAAGCAGCTTTCCTTTCACAAAAATGAAACCAGGTGAAATGTCAAAATAGAGACCCTTTATTTTCTCTTGTCTGCTGAAAGTACTGTGGTTCACTTTGCAATGTGCAGCTGCTGATTACTTAATGAAATTTATCACAATAAAGTTTGTGAACAGCATCATTTGTACGCAGGTATCTTTTAACACAACACAAAACAGGGGCATCAAATGCTTTTTTATGATGGCATCTGGGAGCTAATCTCCCACTGAATACATCATTAACTTCAAGAACAAGTTCTTTGCAACTGGTACAGGTCTGGCAAACTAATAATCAGCATAGTCACTGATTATGAGGTTTAATTTCTAGACCTAGTTAAACTCTCCTTTTTCCTTAGACTGAAACAGTAGTGGGTGGAGAAACAAGGAATAAATAATTCCATAAACTCAGAAACTGACCACTCAGCCAACTGACTGCAGTGTCATGAAGCCAGCCACTTTTCATACCTGCATTTCTAGCTTCAGCTCCAAACTGTGACATCGCACTAGCCTGATGGCAGTTTTCAATAAAAAAATTACTTCTGTACTAAAACTAGCAAGATATTTACGTGTGTGGGTCTCCAGAAGGGAGCCCCTGTGATGTCCCCAGATGCTGCTGTTCACCAACACCACTCAGTTGTGCCAACAGCAGATACCTCATGTGGCGAAGAGGGGATGGCACCTGCTCAGCCCCTGGTGAAAGCTTCTTGGACATGAACCAGAACCCAGTGAAAAGCCATGAGGTTTATTAATTCAGTCTGAACACGAGTAATGCCAGTACAGCAATGGGTACAATAAACTAACATCTCTGTTTCGCTAACAAGGCCCAGCACCCGAGATAGAACACTCTAGCTCACAGTACGAGTTGTTAGCTTGGGCTCAGTGCCATACTCAAGAGGCTACATGACCCCTGCGCAAGGAGGTAAATTGTACCTGGCTGGCACAGCCAGCAAGTTAGAAACAGAGCTCGAGTACCACCAAGCTACAAGATATGCCAAATAAATAGTTTATCCTGCTGTGCTGGTCAACGAGCAGAATGTTTTAGGTCACATCCTTGCATAGCAAACACCAGCACGTGAAGGTGTTGCAGCAGAAGCACTAAGGTGGTCCAGAGTGACAGAAAGGAGAGCTAATTCTGCAAGTGGACAGAGACCTTCTCTTTCCCCAGTGATAGGGAGACAATGGGAGATGGTGTTAGAAAAAAGGACCATGTCCCTACAACAACAAAAAGAGTACTTGGAGCAAAAAATGATGACAAGTTAACGTGTTAAGATTCATCTAAGAAGGTGCATGTGTTCCATTTTCCCACTTGGGTAGACCTGTCAGGGCTCGAGTCTTCCACTTGACATGCCGGAGTCATTCAGATGGATCATATTTGTTCTCCTCCATATGCATTTGTGTGTCTTATGGTCTTTTACTGCCCCGTCATTCATTCAGGCAGCGTAAGACCCACCTAAATGCTGCATGAAATATTTTACAATGTTTTGACATGTTGTAAAGATCTTTGTCCACATTCCAAGCAATCTTTAAGCATCCCAGGTCAGAGGCATCAGCTGGAGGAACTGTTGTAATCCCAAACCTGTAGCAGCATGCAACTCTGTAGGGAAAGACTCTACACACACTTGTATTAAATGACCTAACAAAGCTACTTTGAAATTATATAGAAGATTGTCCAAGCTCTCTTTTGGTGCTCAGAGAAGACCAGGAGCAACCTATTGAAAAAAAAAAAACCCAAACCCCAAAGCACTGCAGACAGTCTGGTTAACAGAATGCTCCAAGCACAAGGGCCAAGAACATAACATAAAGTAATCCTATACCTGTAAAAGAAGAAGGAATTGCCTCCATACAGCCGCTTCCTTCATTGCAATAACTGAAATTACATACCGGGCATGATTTAATGGAAGCACGTGCAAGTTCATGATAAGGACAGATAACCATACAAACATGCTTATTATTACCTGCAATCTTTCCATTCTAAAGTAATTTGTTTCCAGAGTTTCCGTTAATTTTACAGTGTGAAAATATTATCAGACTTGTCATGTTTACCAGAATAGCAGACTGCACAACTGGACTGAAGGTTCTTAAGAGTTTACACTGATCACAGATGACATTCTAATGAAATATGAATGTAAACTTATGTTCTCAAGATTAAACTTCTGGAAAGTCCCGGAAATTTAGGACTTTCCCCTGAATAAAGCAAATACCTCCTCTCCCATCCTGTAGTGAGGGAGGGCAACTGTAACATTTAAAGTTATCTGTTTGGTCTAAAACACTATCTGAACTTCATAATCCATTTGTTTTATAAGTATGAAAATAATAATTAAAAAAAAAAATGAGGTCTGAATACTGTGGGTTGCCTCTGCAAAATACTACACACAGAAAAGGGTCAGAGGTTGGAATCCCAAAGAGATACACCTCACACTTGATTTTTCAGCATTTTATGTCAGAGAACTATTAAATCAGTTAAGAAATTCCAGGCAAGTATGGACTATTAGGTATTAGCAGAAGCACAGTTAAACTTGACAAGAGAGTTTTAGATGGAATTTGTGACTGTGCTGAGATTTTTGTCTGTTGGCAAGAAGGGAGAGCTCCATTGCTAATGTTTTTAACCCACTTCTGAATGTCAGTGGCTAAAGGATTAATTCATTAAAAATGCCACTTCACGTATTTACACTGCAAGCTTCATAGGCATAAACTATTAAAAGAAACACCATTAATTCTGTTTGATGCTAGAAACACGCATGATGTTTCTACAGTTCAACCCACAGTGAGAGAGCATGAAGTTATATAAGTTGGTAAACCTTGGAATGCCTTGCTTATAAGAACTGCAACACTTCTAATGAGCTCAGAAATAAAACGCAACAAAATAGATGCTTCAGACCAATGCTTTCACTGTTTTATTGACAGATAACCTTTAGAACTGGCCACCTGAAAGTAAGATAAGACTCAATTATTTATACACAACTGACAATTAGCAGATATAAAGTCAAATGTCTGAAACAAATTCAAAACAACCTGTATCTGTACAAGCAATATACTTTTTGTTATGATTTAATCACTTTGTTTTTGTACACAGCAGTACAGACCATTTTCTGCTTCAAAGATCTCTGGTAAGTGAAAACTGAATTCTTCCTCCAGCTGGAGTGCGACAGCAGAGCATGCCGACGCATGCACAAAACCCCCAGCACTTCCTTATAAACATTGTCCTTGAATGTATCCTATTCACAAAATTTATTGCAACATTAAAAATGAAAGATTTGGGTCTTAAGCCACAGCTCAAGACTTAGAAATATTTAAAATCCTAGAATTGCTCTGGCATTACTAGTTATGTTGAAATCATCACTGCTTGGTCAACTAGCACTAGTCTTGAAGCAGCGGCAGTCACATTAACTTGTTAAATGCACCAAAACTAAACCTATGACTGACACCCCCTTTCTAAAAAAACAATTGAAATTAAACAGTGATCAAATTGTGTAGTAAAAAAATAACTGAATGTTACCCATCAAGTGGATTCTGGTGCATTTTCCCTGTATTTTTCTATCTGCCTGGACAGTGCATGAGAGGTTCTTAAATGAGAAATACCTTTTATATGCCTGCCAGGCAGACCTACTCTACAATGCACTGTCCAAAACAGAGAATAATTTATCTTGGTACTCAAATGCTTAACCGGACTTTAGGACTTGCAATATCTAAGGGCAACACAGATCTCCCAATGGAACACTTGCTGATAATGCTGAAGGTCGGAAAGATGGCCTGGAGCAAGCAATGGGAGCCATCGATGAAGCAGAAAGGGCCAGAAACAGAATCCATGTTTGTGTTGCACACAAAAGAAAATCTCCATTTTGCTTTCTGTAACTACACCCTCACAAGCATTTCTGTTGGCAGCACTGCTAGCTCAGGTTCTGCTTTCCTCTGGATTCTGATTTACACCTTTACAGCTGTCTGCGTGGCTGTGTGGTAAATGGGACTGACCAACCAATCTGCACTACATACGGACCAGAAAGCACAACTTAGTAGTTTTATACTGGATGAGCTCACCAATCCAGTTTGCATCACTGCCTTACAGACAGCCACGCTGGTGCTGCCGGAACACAAGCAGCAACAGGGAAGGTGGAGCAGAGTCTACCCTGCTGCAGCCAGGCCTGCCAGTGACAGAGGAGCAGATCAAATCATGGATGTAGGTGTTGCTGGAAGTCCATAAAGATACTGAAGAAAAAGTCTCCGTAATTTGATTATTATTGTTTTACTGATGACTCTGCTTAAGAGTGGGAGGCTGGAAACAGGAGGATTGTTTTTTATAGAGTCAAACATTACCTTTCTGATGGTTGGGCAGAGATGAATTTTTCAAAAAGCCACATCGCTGACAAAGCAGTTGTTTGCAGCACGTAACATACTTCTTCCCCTACCCAATGCGGGACAATACACACTAGTTATACACTCCACGTTAACCTTACATTACAACCTTCATGCTAGTAGTTTAAGCCACAATTATTATTATTTTAAAATCAGGAAGACAGGCCAAGGCATCCATCAGTTTGTAGTAATAGTGAGACTAAAGTGAGCTCAATTCCCAAATGACTTGGGCCAACAGCCAGGATTTACACCAAGGTGCTGAACCTGCAACCCTTCCGGAGCTTTGTCTCTCCACTTGGGCACGGTTAAAAAAATATTACATATAACCCTCCCCATATGGCTTGGCTCCTCATAAAGAAAAGGACCCAAGATTTACACTAACCCAACCACTTGAGAAGACCAAAACCCGTCTCTGATGAGTAGCTAGTTTAACCACACAGGTGTTACCAGCTTTCAAAGGAGGGAAGCTATCCTCGTTTGTTCTGGCTTTCCTAGCTGCAGAGACAAACTGATAAGGCTCTGATTGGTTGATTCACCTTCCCTGGAGGTGTTTAAGGCACGGGTGGATGAGGTCTTGAGGGGCATGGTTTAGTGTTAGATAGGAATGGTTGGACTAGAAGATCCAATGGGTCCCTTCCAACCTGGTTGTTTTATGATTCTATGATGGCCACCAACAGAGCCCTACTCCTCCTCCTTTATTGCACTCCAAATGAGGAATGTATTGCAGTTCCCTGAGACAAGTCTGCTGACCCAACTCTCTGCTCTGGAAGGGAGTAAGTTGCGTCCCCCTCTTTCATTTCTCTACAGTCTCCCTGCAAATTTGCTCCAGTGCTGGTGCTAACAGCATCTCAGTCATCAACCAATTCTGCTCACTCACACAGAAGAAAACTAACTGGGAAGGGGCGGGGGGGGGCTGCATGTATTTTTTTCCTGGGTTAGTGATTTGAAGTGCTTATTACATAGATTTTACATACAACTGACGCTACAGTCAACATAAGGGATGGCAAAACAACACACAACCAGGAGCGGAATAGAAGGAAGAATACGTCTATCTCAAGAGAGCCACATATATTTGTGTCAGCTTAGATGAAACCACAACAGACTTCTTCTGTTGGTATTATGCTGTGGCCTCAGAATACACTGCCCTTCCCTCCTTGGTATCTCCTAGAATCTTCCTAACTGATAAAAATTTGTATGAGTTCAAGAAGAGGGGTAGCGTTCCTACTTCTGTAGTTAATGCTCTAGGCTTTTTTTCCCAAGAGACAGGCATCTACCATCTACAAAGACAAAAAATTTACTAACCCTGCTCACACTGCATGTCACTGGGAGGAATGGACAGGTACCAGCAGAGTTTGAGTCCAGGCTGTCTACACAGAGTCACCAGAAGAGCCAGCAGGAGAAGGCAAGAAAATAATGCTTCCCCTCCACCATTGCATGGGGCATAGAAGAGAAGATAGATAAGAAAAAATTCACACTCAAGCCCTAGGAAAGGTGCAAGGGAAAGCAAAATCCGACTGATATTTCAACAGCAATAGAGAATGAGAGAACATTTACAGCAGCATCTATCAGAAAAATGCATGTAGTGTTTGGAGCCAAAATGTCACAGGATGCTGCAGAGTTGCTGGAGAGATGATTACGAAGATGGTAGCAAAGAGTTGCAGGGAAGGGTGACGGGAGGTTAAAGGTTGCAATAAAGCATGAGAGACAGGACTGCAAAAGTGAACATAATAGGTGTCACAAACACTACGTACACATGATATTAAAGTCTGGGAGCACCCGCTGCTTATGTTAATTTTCTCATCTTTAGCACATGCTAAAACTAAAACTTAGCTACTAAGGATCAACTGCTGCACTAAGAAGAACCACAATGGAATCTGTACCATCCAGTTGAATTATAAACACAGCAACAGTTAATTTTTTTTTTTTTATGGAGGCTGCATTTTAACATTTAGCAGCACTGCTGCTTGACCTGCCCTTATCTTCCTGCTCATTCTTGCCCCACCCCACCCCCTCCCCTGATGATGTTGATATAGATAGTGTGCAGCCATGCAGCAATCAAGGGAAGGAATGAAAAATAATCAGGCTCCCCACCCTGCTGGATCATTTCCCCAGTCAAGTTTACCATGCAGTAGCCCAAACATTTGCACCAATGCAATGGACAGGACAACAAATCACCAGACATGGAGGTTCCTTCAGTCGACTTTACTGTCAAACAAACCCTACGCTTTCAATCCATGAGGAGGTAAATAAACTTCAGAAACCCCTAGTTTTCTCAGGCTACCAGTTTTGGTAGGGGCTTTTGTCTGCTCGAGAAAACAACCTGCTCCTTTTAAAGTTCATAAAGCTATCTGAAAAAGTTTCTGGCACAAGAGGAAAACGCAATCCAGCCTTACAGTTCTTCCAAATTGGGGGCAATATGCTTTGCTGATACCCTCATTGACCAAATAAGCTACTGCTGGAACAGCATTTACAGGCTGATTTTTACTTATCACTTGAACAGTCCCCTCTAAGAAGTGTGAAAACATCAAGGGAGGACATTTTTGTTTCAGTTTCCTGCATGAAGGCAGCTTCCAAACAGTTCATTATTAAGGCTTCCTGTAGCTTTGTCTGAACTAGATGGCAGTGTCTTGTCTCAGAGACGAACTTAAAAGTAATGAAATCCAGAATAGTGATTGGCAGAACTGTCCTCGTCTTTGGAACCATTTTTCAATCTTTTACCTAATGGGCTCGATTTATGACAAACATCAAATCTCACAATACCTTCAGAAGAAAAACTGGTATGCTTATCTTAAGTGGTAAAAGAAACACTGTACCTATGCACTTTGCTGAAAATCACTATGAGTACCTAACAAGCACCAGTGTTGCTTTGAACTTATATATATTTTACATATATATAAAACATATATACGCATCAAATCAGGAACTTGCTTACTCCAAATTCTTTATTTTCTCCCCTTTAAGTGCCTCTTCTACCACCTACTGTTTTTCATTCTCCCCAACTCACACAGGATGCTTGAAATCCAGCACTGCCAGAAAAAAAAAACCAAACACCAAAACCAAAGAAAAGCAGCAGCATGAAATGAGAAAATCCTGATCAGTTTTCAAATGCTTGAACTAGAAGACTGACCAGACCTTGGCACATCTTCATCTCCTGCACAGCTGACAAGGCCGGTTTAGAAACACGCAAAAATGGAAGGTGTCATATTTGTTCTCACTCACCTTTTTAAGTGCAGTAAAACGAAGTGATCTAAAGTTTTGGAGAATAAGATAGGTACCAATGCCTTCACTCTGCGAGTACAGAGATTGATAACTGCAGACTGCTAAGGTCATGAAATATGACCACACAGACTACAGATGAGGCAGTACAATTTTTGATTCAGAGAAAAGAAATCACTGCCTTGTCATGAAACTTCAGCTGTATGTAGGCAGGACACCAGGGAGCTCAAATCAAATTCAGGATGGTTGTTTCTGCAGATGAGGACTGTGTCATGTCCCAGCACACTGACTTTAGATTATAGGCAGAAAGCTAGCATGGTCTTCCCACTGCACAGAAGCCTTGAGAAGCGTGGCATGATTTCTACTTGCTTCCAGAAATACAAAAGTAGAATATCCCATTTGTTTCACAAGAGTGTCAACAGAAATTCCTTTCTGGGGCCTTGTCTATTATTAACATCTGCACCTACAGAGCTTTAGCTGTACTTGGGCCAGAAAAGGCTGCTTGCTTCTTACTGCAGCAGAACAGCTACTTTCCAGAACAACATCAGTACTACTACAGAATATGTAATATTTGACATCAGTACCAGCAACAGAGATGCTGATGCAGGTGCCCAGGAAACAGATTGATGATTTGACAGTCTAAATTAGATGGTTCTATGTTTTCTGGATCAGCAAACCATTCTCAGACCTTGGCTTTTCTTTTTCCCCACCTGCGTGAGCAGAGACCCTTATTAACAAAAGTATGGGAGGGCAAAATAAAAGTACCGCAGGTGCCATTTTCTGTAGATCCAGACACAAAGCTGTGAGTACATCTAAACATTGACCAATGAAATTAAAGAATTAAAAATTATTGCCATCTTTTCCTACATGCAAATATTTTGTTTTAGGTCACCTGTAAGGGATGCTTAACAAATACACAACTACTTCTACTTCCTTTTACCTCTGATCCGTGAGGATATAAAACTGCTGAGGAAATGCAGAGATCTGAATTTGAAAATGTAGATCTGAAACCTTTCTCTCTACTATAAAACAGAATAAAATTGTGTTTCTAAATCTACCAAAAAAAAAAAAGGATATACTGTCATATTTTTGTATTTAAAATGAAGCACATATTCCATCAAACCAAGAATGAATGAAATACACCAACCACTGTACTCTCTTTAGTAGCTATCAACAGCTACATTGCTTACTGAAGTTCTCAGGTGTGTATTAACCAATTACAACTTTAGAAACCCTCTTCTCGTGTTGGTGTTATTCAGAGTGGAGTGATGTAGAGCACCTTTAGGCCTTCATTTCAAAAGAAATGGTGAAAGCGACAGAAAAATGGAAATTCATATACAAGGAAGGACAGGCCTATCGACACATGAATCGCCAATAACCATCCTGAATAAAACTTTACAGTGATTTCACATTTTAAAGTAAAAATACATGTTTGATGACTCAGGTAAAGGCACAGACGCTAGTACGTGCAAGTAGAGTCTCAAAATTTCTGTATTTCAAACTATAGTGTTTGGTTGTCACAAAGGGAAAGAACAGAAATATCCAATATTCCTAAATAAGTCTCTAGTCCTTTATTTAAGAAACTTCTTACCCCAGGAAAAAAAAAAAGTCACGTTATTCCAGAAGCAGATTATGTGCAGGCATTTCAATATTTAAGAGGGAGAAAATCACAATAAAATATTTTTTAAAAATATGTTTCTTCACGAAGAAAAGTCATGCAACATGTAATTTTTTTTTATCCTTGCATACTTCTGAGAGGTGTAACAAGGTGTAACAATCTTTGGTTAAATTGAGTTTGTTATTTTTAATAAGACTGCCACGTCATTTTTAGTTATTGCTGTAGACAAAAATGCAGATATCCAGGTTTTGGAAGTAGGAATAAAGTCAAAATAACGTCTTCTGTTCTAGGAACAAAATGGGGAAAAAAAAAAAAAAGCTGCAGAGCTGGAGCCAGGCAAGCTAGGCGAGAGGTGGAAAAGGCGGCCGAGTTGACATCTGCTGTGAAAGCAGGGAGAGAGGTCAAATCCTGCTCGCTGCGCAGCACCCGAGTCCGTGGAAAACCGGCTAAAGCAAATCCCAAACCGAGATTTGCCAGCCACGGCCAGGCTCAAGTTCACTTCGGGTTAAAAATACTACCGGCAAGAAACAAGGCAGCGAAAGGGACCCGTATCGCTGTTACGTGATCCCAAGGCTCTTCCCTCCGGCGCTCCCGGAGCGGTGTTGGGTGACCGAGGAGCAGCGCCCGCTCCCCGCGCTGCGAATGAAACAAACCACCACACCAAGCGCCGGCCCCGTCCACTTTTTATTTAAACGCTTCTCGTAGTCGTTACGGAGCCGGGAGCGCCCCCCGCTCCTCTGCCGCGGCCGGGGTCGGGTTAGGTTTGGTTTTATTTATGCCCCAGCCCCGGCCCCGCAGCGCGGCCGGCAGGGAGCGGGGGAGGCAGAAAGGGAGCAAGGGATGCGGGAGGGAGCGCAGGGAGAAGCAGAAAGGGAGCGGGGGATGCAGGGGGGAAAGCGGGAGTAGCGCTAGGGCTGCGGAGAGGAAGCGGGGGGGGAAATGGGGGGAACACAAGGGGTGCGCGGGGGAAAGCAGGGGAAGCGTAGGGGGTGCGGGAGGAAAGCAGAAGAGCCAGGGGGTGCGGGAGGATGCAAGTGGGGGCGCAGGGAATGCGGAGGAAAGCAGGAGATATGAGGGGGGGCCGCAGGGGAAAGCAGGAGATATGGGGGGGGGCCGCAGGGGGTGCGGAGGGAAAGCAGAAGGAGCGCCAAGGGGTGCGGGGGGAAGCAGGTTATGCGGTGTGGGCCGCGGGGGCAGCGCCAAGGATGCGCGGGGCAAGCAGGGGACGTGAGGGGGGACGCAGGGGATGCGGAGGGAAAGCAGGAGCGCCGGGGGTGCGTGGGGAAAGCAGGGGACGGGAGGGGGGGCGCAGGGGAGGCGCCAGGGGTGCGCGGGGAAGGCAGGGGATGCGAGGGGAAGCGGGCTGTGCGGCGTGGGGCGCCGGTGAAGCGCCAGGGCCGCGGGGGGAAAGCGTGTCCGGCGGTGCGGGGCGCGGGTCTGAGCGCGGTGCGGGCTCCCCGCTCCCCGCCGCAGGGTGTCGGCGGCCCGGCGGCCGGCTCCCATCCGCCATGATCCTTTGTTCGCGGCGGGGCCGGTGCGGGGCTCGGCTCCATCTTTGGCGCCAGGCCGGGCCCCGGGGCCGCGCGGGCCCCGCCGGGCGCCTCGTCCTGCCCTCCCCCCCGCCCCTGTTCGCTGGGCGCCGTCCTCCTCTTACCGGTTACCAGGCTGCTCCGTCACTGCTTTCGTTCGCGCCCAGGATCTCGCCGCAGTTTTATTCTCTCCCCCACGTAACACACCGCGTCAAACTACACCTCCGCCGCGTCACTCGCGCACACACGGCGCTTCCCAGCCCGGCGACAGCGGCCGACTGAGCCGCGCCAGCCGGGGGAGCGA
The DNA here is from genome assembly GCA_033558105.1 of Coccyzus lansbergi. NCBI lineage: Eukaryota > Metazoa > Chordata > Aves > Cuculiformes > Coccyzidae > Coccyzus > Coccyzus lansbergi. The sequence continues at coordinate 67,724 of JAUMJK010000450.1, forward strand.
GCGCCGAGCGGCCCCCCGCGCGGAAACACCCGAGCGCTCACGGAAACGCCCGAGCGTCCGCCGGGCGGCGGGAACGGCCGAGCGCGCCCGCGGCCCGCGCGGAAACAGCCGAGCGGCCGCGGAAACGCACGAAGCCGACACGGAGTGGGGGGGATGGGGGAGGGAGAGGCGGAAAGAGCCGAGCGGCCGCGGGAAGGCGCGAACGGCGCTTCCGCCCTGCTGGAGTCGGGGGGGCGAACCCGAACCGGAGTGGGTAGGGGGCAGCGGGACCACACCACATCACACACGGAATCACTGGCTTGGAGAAGACTCTCAGGATCATCGAGTCCAACCGCTCCCGCCATTCTCTAAATCATGCCCCTCGGCACCTTATCCACCCGTCCTTTAAACACCTCCAGGGACCTTCCCTGGACTCAACCACCTCCCAGGGCAGCCTGTTCCAGTGCCCAATGACCTTTTCCGTGAAATTTTTTTCCTAATGTTCAGCCTGAACCTACCCTGGTGGAGCTTGAGGCCCCTCGTCCTGTCCCCTGTCACTAGGGAGAAGAGCCCAGCTCCCTCCTCTCCACAACCTCCTTTCAGGCAGTTGTAGAGAGCAATGAGGTCTCCCCTCAGCCTCTTCTCCAGGCTAAACAACCCCAGATCTCTCAGCTGCTAATCATAAGGCCTGTTCTCCAGACCCTTCACCAGCTTCATTGCTCTTCTCTGGACTCACTCCAGAGCCTCAGCATCCTTCTTGTGGTGAGGAGCCCAGAACTGAACACAGGATTCGAGGTGTGGTCTCACCAGTGCTGAGAATAACCTCCCTGGACCTGCTGGTCACACCATTTCTGATACAGGCCAAGATGCCATTGGCCTTCTTGGCCACCTGGGCACACTGCTGGCTCATGTTCAGTCATTATCAACCAACACCCCAGGTCCTTCTCCTTCTGGCAGCTTTCTAGACAGACTTCTCCTAGTCTGTACCTCTGCACAGGGTTCTTGTGCCCCAAGTGCAGGATCTGGCCTTTGGCCTTGTTAAACCTCATGCCATTGGTCTCTGCCCAGCAGTCCAGCCTGTTCAGATCCCTTTGCAGAGCCTCCCTACCCTCCACCAGATCTACACTTCCACCCAGCTTAGTGTCATCCACAAACTTGCTAAGGGAGCACTTGATGCCTTCATCCAGGTCATTGATAAAGACACTGAACAGGGCTGGACCCAGCACTGAACCCTAGGGAACCCCCCATTTGTCACTGGCTGGAGTAAGGCATGTTCTGTTACTTTCTGAGGTCTTTTTTTTTTTGTTATCATGAGCTTTACGAGAGTCAAATCTCAGCTAATTTGGAGCTTCAGAGCCAGCTCTGACCTTGCGTTGGAGATGGGGAAAGGTCGCAAGTGGAGGTGATCCCAGCAGACACATGTTCACACAGATCAGATTGAACACAGGGTGTTATCATCTCCAAATAAGGAACAGGATGTGGGAAAACACCATTTGAAAGAAAATTTGCTATAAAAAGCATAAATAAATGCTGTAACATAATATACTATAAAAGACATATGCTATAACATAAAATGTTATAAAAAACATGGTATCAGGGGGACATTCTGTCTACGTTGCAAAAAAAACCAAAGCCCAATTACTTAGAACAGTTTAGGTTGGAAAGGACCTTAAAGCCTATCCAGTCCAACCCCCTGCCATGGGCAGAGACACCTCATACCAGACCAGGCTGCCCAAGGTCCATCCAGCCTGGCCTTGAATACCTCCAGGGATGAGGCAGCTACAGCTTCCCTGGGCAACCTGGGCCAGTACCTCACCACCCTCAGCGTGAAGAAATTCCTCCTTCTGTCTAGTCTAAATCTGCCCCTCTCCAGATCATAGAATCATAGAACAACCAGGTTGGAAGGGACCCATCGGATCTTCTAGTCCAACCATTCCTATCAAACACTAAACCAAGTCCCTCAAGACCTCATCCACCCATCCCTTAAACACCTCCAGGGAAGGTGACTCAACCACCTCCCTGGGCAGCCTATTCCAATGCCCAGTGACCCTCTGTGTGAAGAACTTCCTCCTAATCTCCAGCCTAAATCTCCCCTGGCGGAGCTTGAGGCCATTCCCTCTTGTCCTGTCCCGATTGCCCCTAGTCCTATCACCACAAGCCTTTGTAAACAGTCCCTCCCCAGCTTTCTTTCAGCCCCTTCAGGTACTGGGAGGTGACTATAGGGTCTCCTTAAATAAAAAAAATATTCCACTTTTTGTAACTAACTCCTTGTATCAGCTGAGTAGGATTTCCTGCCCCAGAGACCTTTCACCTCAGAGGTCACCAAGCACATTCCCACACACACTCTGGCAACCCGGGAGACCTGGCACCCACAGCCCTGCAGTGCTGCACACCTCCTCCACACTGCCAGGGCAACCCCTTCCCAGGTCCCCAATTCTCACCCTGAGACCCAACCACGCTGGTGGTCACAGCCATGACATGGTGGGTGAGGTGCCGTGGTGAGGCCATGCTGCCCCTAAAAGCCTCCTGTCTGCCTGGCATCCCCACCATCCTCTCCTCACATGGTGAAGTGCTCACATCTGATAATGAAAATACGGGCAAATAAACTCTCCAAGACTCATTTGGGAGCTTTAGAAAGTGAGCATTCTTTATCAGCCTCAGCAACATGAGGGAGCGATCCCCATCGATCATATGCATCCAGACAGGAGCTGGGACAGAATGGATTTCCCACTCACAGGCATGTGGATAAAAATCGTAACTTGTATCACATACTTCATGTTGTTCCTCTAAACTTTCCTCTACTGCCTGGTCCTCGCTTCAGGCTGCTACTCCTATCCCACTCTTTGCCCTCTCTGGCCCTGTAGCCACCAGCCATAGTGGCTGAAAACCAGGTGCAGGGTCACTGCTGTTCACACACAATACAAATATCCTGATGAAATCTCCCAGCCCTGAGCTACCGCCCCCCACTGCTGCTAGAAAAACCTCTTTTGGCAGAGGTGTAGACACTAGGCACCAAAGCTATAAAAACACAATTTTCAGAGCAGCCGCAATTGAAGTGGCTGAAACATGGCACCACCCCCATGTTTCACCACGTCTCAGGAGGGACAGACATTGTCACCATGAGGCAGGGGATCAGATATGGGTTTGTGTCTCATCCGAGAAGGGGAGCAGCCATGTGCTGTGGCCCTCAACCTCATCTGCAGTGGCAGCATAATGTCTATCACTGGGATTTTTAAGTGCTAGATAGGTGAACTTCTTCTAGGAAAGGTTTTTCAAAGAGTTGATGCCAGCATGGAGCAGGGAATGGGATGGTGGTGCTCTAGCTGGATGAGCCCAGCCGTGTCTTCTCTGGTTCACACACACAGTTGAATGCACATGAGTTCACACTCTGACTAATGAATTGCTCCAACTACAACTGAACAGAAACCATATATAGCCCTGAAGAAACTCTTTTTCGTTTCACAGAACCTCAAGATGGCACTACACAACAAGATATGAAGCTCCAGAGTTGGTTCATTTTTGTAGCTGGTCTGGTACGACCATCCCAGTGAGACACTGCTGTGAGCCCTTAACTGCTGGAAGGCGTAAATGATGAAGGTGCCACATCAGACAACAGCAGTATGCAGTTTAAATTAGCTTTGCTCGTGTCAAGTCTTGTTTTCTCACGATTGAACTGATTTTATTTATGCTGAGCTTTGTTCAACTCCGTAAAAATTACAAGAGATAGTGGAGAGAGCAATTACAGGTTTACTTTGCCTTTGATTTTGTTGATTACATTTATTCTACAGTAAACTGGAAAAAAGCCATCTTTGATATTAAAGAAAAAAAGGCAGGTGTTTACTGTTAAAACATACTACGGCTTGGGTCACAGCTGATTTTCTGCTTCTGCTGCACTTTTTCCCTCTGTGCTGCCTGCAGGCAGGAGCTCTGCGGTTGCAGCACAGCAGAGCCTGGGTTCCAGCTCTCCGTGTGTTCCTCCTTCTGCACCTGGGTGCTGTGAACCTGCGCTTTGCCTTTGGCTAGCACCAGATCCTGCCTCCAGTGTGCAGCTGACATCCAATTTTTGGAAATTATTTTCTCTTTTTAGAGTCTGCTAGGATATGAAAGCTCCATCCGTGACAGAAGTCTTTTACAGCTCCCATTGGGAGCAGAATTTTCTGCCGTTTAAAGCTTTTGAGACAGGTGAGAAACCTAAATTTAGTGTTTCTAATTCCATCTATTCATTGAGAGTGAATGAGAATGCTTCTCACTCCAAATAGCTGGTAGAGGTGTGAAAGGCTTGTCTCGCAATCACATCCTTTTCACTCCAATAGATACTGGCTAGTAGAGGACTGTTTTTGATAGTGTTTTGAAATTAGGGAGGTGATTCTGCCCCTCTATTACTCTCTCATGTACTCTCTGCAGTACTGTGTCCAGTTCTGGAATCCTCAACGTAAGAAGGATATGCAGCTATTGGAACGGGTCCAGAGAAGGGCTACAAAGATGATCAGAGTTCTGGAGCACCTCCCATATCAGGACAGGCTGAGGGAGTTGGGGTTGTTCAGCCTGGAGAAGAGAAGGCTCCAAGGAGACCTTACAGTGACTTTACAGTACCTGAAGGGGCTACAAGAAAGCTGGGGAGGGACTGTTCACAAAGGCTTGTAGTGATAGGAGGAGGAGCAATGGGTATAAACTGGAAAGGGGCAGAGTTAGACTGGACATAAGGAGGAATTTCTTTGCAGTGAGGGTGGTGAGGCTCTGGCCTAGGTTTCCCAGGGAAGCTGTGGCTGCCCCATCCAGGGAGGTGTTCAAGGTCAGGCTGGATGGACCTTGGGCAGCTTGGTCTGAGTGGTGTCAGGTCTGAGAGGTGTCTGAGAGGTGAGAGGTGTTCCCTGCCCATGGCAGGGTGGTGTGGAACTGGATGATCTTTAAGGTCCCCCCAACCCAAGCTATTCTATGATTCTATGATTTGAATTCTTGCTTCATTGTATAGAGTTTTAATATTTTAATGTGTCCTTGGTATCTTGATCTCTTGCCCTGTGTCTGAGGCTGAAACCATATGTGGATGAGAGCAGGATTCAGCCCTGCCCCAGGCCTGTTCAGAGACAGGGCTAGGTGAGTGTCTCATACGCAACTGCAGTGAAACCTTGTGATGGTTGGTGTCTTGGGTTTTTTATTTTTCCTTTAACCATATCTGAGGAAAATTGGGACACTAAGTAAAACCAGAACTTGGGAGTGGAAGTGAAAGTCTGAGCTGCAAAACCCCCTTCCCTCCCTAGCACCTATGTGTTCCTTTCACCATTGCCTCTCTGTGAATCTGTAGAAAATGGCACGTTAACAATATGCCAATTACCAACAAAGTCCAACGGGGAGAGGCTTACTTGGGGAGTAAACTGGAATGTTCAGCAGTTTTCTTCTTCATTAGCAAAAGTTTGCTTGATGATGAGTGAAACCCAGCAAGATTGATTACTTTTCTTACAATTAAGCCTCAGAGGCAAATTCATTAGCTTCCAGGTTGGTTATCCTGGGCAGTGGATTCCTTTCATATAGCATTGCAGCTTGATTGCTTGTGGCCCAGAGTTCATTGAGGCTAACGGGTGACATGTAGATCAAGAAGGATTTATGTCTGGCTGTAAGGTGTGGCAGAGCCACAATGCATACGCTGCAGTACGGAGCAGTTGATGCTGCAGACGCTGGTAGCATGAAAGATAATATTTGTTTGGAAGAACAGATACACGTGCATTTTTAGTCTACACCCCACTGTAAAGAGAGCAGGACAAAAGTATTTTCTACAGGCCACAGCCACCTCTGGGAATGATTTATAACAAACTAATTTTTCAGCATCAAATACTTGCTAACAATTTCTAGACAACCAGTGGTCTCGCAGTTCAGGGGTAGAGAGAGGATATTCTGTATAAGTATGACATTAAGGACAAAGATTGCTGGGGAGGAAAAGAAGGCAGGGTGTGCTCCGGGACTTCACAGATGTGCTCGCTAATGGGCATTTTCATAGAATCATAGAATCACCAGGTTGGAAGAGACCCACCGGATCATCGAGTCCAACGTTTCCCCACCAGTCTCTAAACCGTGACCCTCAGTACCTCATCCACCCGCATGTTAAACACCTCCAGGGAAGAGGAGTCAACCACCTCCCTGGGCAGCCCAGTTCCAGTGCCTAACAACCCTTTCAGTGAAGAATTTTTTCCTTATGTCGAGCCTGAACCTCCCCTGGCAGAGCTTGAGGCCATTCCCTCTCATCCTGTCCCCTGTCACTTGGGACAAGGGGCCAGCTCCCTCCTCTCCATAATCTGCTTTTAGGTAGTTGTAGAGAGCAATGAGGTCTCCCCTCAGCCTCCTCTTCTCCAGGCTAAACAACCACAGCTCTCTCAGCTGCTCCTCATAAGGCCTGTTCTCCAGCCCCTTCACCAGCTTCGTTGCTCTTCTCTGGACTCACTCCAGAGCCTCAACATCCTTCTTGTGGTCTGCTCTTCCCACCTTAAATTATCAGGAGCAACTCTGAAGTTCTCTACAAATGCCATTTCACTGGCAGAGGCCTGGAGAAGGTTTGGTCTTCACTTAAACTGCACTCCCCCTGCTCCTTTGCTGAGGAGCCCTGGTAGCAATGGAAGCAACTGCTCAAAGGGGCCATTATTGTACTCTGTTGAGGAAAATGATGTGGACGGAGGAATTGTCCCACGAGGCTGTCCCTCCTCGTAAGGCCTGTTTTCCAGCCCCTTCACCAGCTTTGTTGCTCTTCTCTGGACTCACTTCAGAGTCTCAACATCCTTCTTGTGGTGAGGGGCCCAGAAATGAACACAGGATTCATGGAGCGGTCTCACCAGTGCTGAGTACAGAGGGAGAATAACCTCCCTGGACCTGCTGGTCACACCATTTCTGATACAGGCTAAGATGCCATTGGCCTTTTTGGCCACCTGGGCACACTGCTGGCTCATGTTCAGTCATTATCGACCAACACCCCCAGGTCCTTCTCCTCCAGGCAGCTTTCTAGACAGACTTCTCCCAGTCTGTAGCACTGCTTAGGGTGGTTATGTCCCAAGTGCAGGACCCGGCATTTGGCCTTGTTAAACTTCATGCCATTGGACTCAGCCCAGTGGTCCAGCCTGTTCAGATCCCTTTGCAGAGCCTCCCTACCCTCCACCAGATCCACACTTCCACGTAGCTTAGTGTCATCCGCAAACTTGCTAAGGGAGCACTCGATGCCTTCATCCAGGTCATTGATAAAGACACTGAACAGGGCTGGACCCAGCACTGTACCCTAGGGAACCCCATTTGTCACTGGCCTCCAGCTGGAGTAAACTCGATTTACCACCACTCTCTGGGCCCAGCCATCCAACCAGTTTTCCACCCAGGAGAGTGTGCGCCTGTCCAGTCCAGAGGCTGACAGTTTCCTTTCCCAAGGAAAAGAAGAAAAGGAGTGTTTGTAAATAATAAATGGTGGGGGGGACAGATGTTACATGAGGCAGTTTGGGTCTGGCACTTTTCAGTGTAAGGACTGTACTTTCCATCTTATGCAGACAGACTGTTTTTAAAGCAGGTGTAAGGAAAAGAAGGGAGTATCACCAGACCCCTGTTATGGATGTGGCCATTCCATAGGACAGATGAAGCACTGAACTGATGATGACTTTCCAAGGAGAAGATGAAGATACCAAAGAGGTATTATTCTGAAACCCAATGGCAAAGGCATGTCAGTCCTTGATTTCACTCTGTGCTTCTGAGATGGATGGAGGCTTAACTTCAGACTCCTGTACTGAGCAGTCTTCTGTCATTTCATAGCTTCTCAGATTCAGCTAAACTGCTTACTCATCAAGATAAGAACTAAACCCTACAGGTTCAGTGTCTGCCACAGAGAACAAGATTCACTGTGCTCCCTGAGCACTTTATTACAGAAGTAGGTCTACATTCACTGTTAACTCAGAGCAAACTAACCAAAAATAGAAATGGTTTTTCAACATCATCCCACTTAAAGTTAATGAACTGCAGTTCAGGTCTGCCCTCACTGCTCTTGGACATTTATCATTGCTAAAAGTAATAAATCTTCCTGGCCAAATACAGGCTTTACAAGCAGGCAGATTGCATGCTCAATTAGTCCAAGGAAATTGGTCACTTTGCTTAACCCCTGCTGTTTGAAATATGGAGCCCTGCTGCTGCACCATCCTGCTGGAGCAGGATCACGTTTCTTCCACTGATGGAGCAGCCAGGGAGGGGAAATCCTCCTTCCAGGCTGGGGACACGGCCACTCCCCAGCATGCCTCACCTAGTGTGGAACAGACGAGCTTCCCTGGCTCACACGCTGCTGCGGCAGGATTTGCTTGCTCTGCCTGGCATAACAATTAATTTCTGAGCCCCAAATGTTTTTGATTGCATTCTCTGCTAAATAACAGCCCATTTCTGAATTCTCAGATGCTGTCTCTCTAGAAGCAGAGGGGATGTTTCAAGGGCAGGAGTGCAGGGATTGATGAGCATAAGCATCTTTTTAATGCTTTGACAATGTGCTGTGTTTTCTAAGTATAGCCAGTAAAATACATCTTCTGGCTCCCCCAGAATACTGCAGCAAGCCCAGCCTAGACCACTGTCTGAACAACTCCCTTGCAGACTAGGGCAAAGTCTAGGCTTTTCCTTCATTTCATGAAAAATGCCTCTTGAAAATCCTTATTTTCTTGCCACTATAGCTTTGCTTTTCTTGTCTTCCTCATTAAGATGAATTTCTTCTCACTTTTTCCTGACCCCTGCTTAATCCCTGCTTTAACTATTTCTGGTTTTGGTGCCATTGTTCAGAGTCAGCTATGAATTTAGACCAAATTCTTCACACAGTATCTTCTCATTGCAGAGACATCCTAGCTCACATAGTCCCAGTGGCTTCTGGGGCCCCCAACTCTCTATTCAAATATAAATGATGAAGTGTGTTCCCGCTAAGTCCCCTTCCTGCCAGGCTGCCTCCTGTGCTCCTATCTCAGTCTGCCTTGTGAAATAGTGAAGGTGTGACTTTGCCTGGGCGCTGAAGTGCAAGCTCAGGTATGACCTCACGGCTTCTCTCCTTTTCCCTGCTGCCTTCCCTGCCTTGGATTCGACAGATGACGGCCCTGCAGAAGCTTGGTTATTGTTGTTTCATCTTATGGCAAGTCCCCCGTGTGCCAGATGTCAGCAAAACTGCTTTGGGCTGAACCTCTAAAGGTCACGTAAGCTTTGAAGAGCATCTTGTATTTTCACGTGACAGACAGTCACACAGAAAGAAGAACTACAATTAATTGCTGACCAGGAGGGACTCAAACTACTATAAATACCTGTTTATGCTCTAAACAACAGTGACTTTTTTCTTGTCTATTAAGCCCTTTTATCACATACATAGTGGCTTGGGGGCCAGGTATACTCAAATAATTTCTTTTGCTTTTAAGAGCTGGAAAAAAGGGTGAGTGTTACTCTCAGCACTCATTGAAGTACCAGATGTGGCAAATACAACATGAATAGGATACTGACCTTGCAGAGATAGGTGCTCTGGGTGCATCTTGCATGCCGTGAAGCAATTGCTGTTGTGAGGCAACATTGACTCTACACATAAAGGTGAAGGAGTTCAGGCTTCCCAGTAACACACTAGTCAGAGGGCTTTTCCTTTTGAATGGGAATGGGATTGCATCTGTTGCGCATGGAGGAAAAAGATGTTGGATGAGTCTCAGTGGAAGTCAAAGCTGAAGTGAAAAACCAAACCAAACCCAGTAACTGCTGTCTGAGTGAAATGGAGAGGAGGAGGGGAAAATTGTTGAAGAATAATTCTTGGAAATACCTTCAGCTTTTGCCCTGAGTGCCCACATTTTAGCTTAAAGGAGGCTGCTGGGGGTGGTATTTGCTACATCTTTCTGCTGGTAATTAATCCATTTCTATTGGCACAGCCTGCAGGTTTTGAGTCAGTTCCCATCATATAGAAAAACAGCAAATATTTAGACTGACTTTCACACTTTGAGAAAATAAGTCTTACGCCTCCCTAGCTGTCTTTCATCCATGCAAAAAGCTAGCAAACACTTGGTGGATAATTTTGGTAGTGGTGGAAAGAGGGGAGTCTGCGGGTGATGCATGGTTTCAAGAGCACTGTCTCACAGCCTTGGTTTCACGAATGTACAAATGTTGAACAGCTCCACTTTTTAGCATGTGCATTTGCCATAAAGTCAGGTTGCCGGAGTTGTGGGAAGGAGAGGGAGATGGTTTCAGAAGAGGAAAACCAGTGGAAACACTTAAAAAGTAGTGCAGGTCATTCTGAAGCAAACTGTGGGCAAGAAAGAGGGTGAGTGGAAGAGAGGAATGATTACCATTAGCCTTCTTTGGTTTCCATTGCAGGCGTGTGCTATCTATTACTAATTTAGCTGTATGAGGGAGCCACAATTTCTTTAAAACATGCCAGGGCTCCGGTCTGTCTCTCAGCTTGTAATATCCAAACAACAAATTGGGTCCCAGCTGGGCTGTGTTTATCAGCTTAAGAGGAACTGATTTTCTCCTCCACAGTCAGGAGGAAAGGGTTGTCTGACAACATGAACCGAGATTTACACTCTCTCAAACTCCCTACAAATGGGCAATTTCAACCATTTGGTTGTCCAGGTACCAATTTTGGCTCTGCAAGCTTTAATTGTGTCCTGCAATTGGTGGCACATCCTCATCATTCATCCCACCAGTGGTGTCTGTCATCACCTTTGTTCCACCACCATCATCTTCCACATAACTAATTATGCTTTGACCTCTCTGTCTAGATGCACTGGCTTAGGTGAAAATGACTCTAAGCTGATTTGCATCACACTTAAACAGGAAAGCAGGAAGGCTTGGTTCAAAGAACTAGGTTTAGTCTTTTTTGGTGCTTGTTCTTGCCTATTGTCTTTCAGGTCGATTTTCATGGACTGCTACCTATCAAAGCACACAGTGATTTGTACAGTACTTCTACTAGCCTTGCTATTATGTGTAGGTAAGAATGAGATACTGTATCTAATCACAAGTATTTATTTATCTGATTACATAACATATTTACTTGTGAGGCTATATAACATATAATTTAATTTGTTCTATGAAAATAGTGAGCCTTCCTTACCAGATTTGTGTCAAACTCTCTGAACAGAAATTGGAATTCAAATAAAAAATCACATTACTTTAAAGTATTCTTATTTAACTATTGATAAAAGAGCTCAGATGGGCACAGTGTAAATGACAGTAAAATTGGCGTTTACAACAGACCTATTAGACAGAAGGGAATTGGACTGAGAAAAACAAATTGATTTTTTTTTCTACGCCATACTTGAAGGAAAATCTGTGTGTACAGAAGGGTTCTACTAATTTAAAAAATCTTGGTCAGTTGATTGGGGAACAAATATTTGCTTTTTCCCTTTGTCTCTCCCCCATTGTCCCCAGTCTGGGACAATGTCTCTAAGTCCCACTGAACTGATCCTCCCATGCCACGCTCAGCATTATCTTTCAGCATCACCTGGGGTGTTCTTGATGCTACAATGTGCACCCGCATTATCATAGAATCACAGAATGGTTTGAGTTGGAAGGGACCATTGAAGCCATCTAGTCCAAGCCCCCTGCAGTGAGCAAGGACACCTTCAACCACATCGGGTTCCCCAGAGCCCTGTCCAGCCTGACCTTGAATGTTTCCAGGGATGGGTTTTCCACCACCTCTCTGGGCAACACGTGCAGCTTTTCACCACCCTTGTAGTGAAGAATTTCTTCCTTATGACTAGCCTAAATCTACCCCCTGTTAGTTTAAAACTATTACCCCTTATCCTATCGCAACAAGCCCTGCTAAAATGCCCCCATCATTCTTATAAGCCCCCTTCAGGTACTGGAACACCACTATAACGTCTTCCCGGAGCCTTCTCTTCTTCAGCCTGAACAAACCCAAGTCTCTCAGCAGCCCTATGACCAATTTTGTGACTGTTCCCAGTGAGCTACAGCTGAGGACTGGGGAAATGGCCCCAGGCCCAACTGCGTGAAAGTCTGCATGAGAAGTTAGTGTCTGAAAAGCAGGTGTCCTCATCTGTAGCTTAAATACAAAGCACTGGATATTTCTTGAAAGCCTCTTTTCTTACAGCTGTGGAAGTGCAGGCTCCCCTCCTCTTCTGCTGTCACCCCTAACCCTGAGGGCTACAAATATTTGTGTTTCCAGCCCTCAACCACAACCAACAGCCCCAAGATACTTGTGGTTCCTGGAGACCTGTGAGGCACAAGCTGCCTGCAAAGTGCTCTGCACACAGTTTGCTGGTCCATGTTGCTCGCTCCAGGGATTTGTATCTCCTGGCCAAATTCCAGGTCACAGAGCAACAAGCTTCATGGCACACGCACCTTGGCCAGCCAGCAGGCAGCCTGCGCCTGCTCAAGCTGTCACATTGTCCCTGCCCATGGGGAAAGTGGAGGCTATTGATTTCAGGTCTCTTTGGCAGATAACTATTGATTGTGGCTCTTCCCCTCCTCCCTTAACTGGTAAGATTTGATGTAAATGAGTTGCCATGCAGAGCTACATAGAAAAGAGTGTTATACAATAGGGAAAAGCCAAAGCCAAACATTTGGCTGAGTTTAAGCTGGTTTGTGTCTTTCCAAGCACAACAAAATTAACAGTATTATCTCTGTGTGTGTGCTAATGTTTTCAGAAAGCTAATGGTGTCAAAGTGGCAAAAGAAAACAAAAGCAGGTTTGGGAAGACAGAAGTGTTATCACTAGAAGAGATTTGTGGTTTAATTTGAATAGCGTCATGTTGGAAAGACTCCGCACTGGATGGAGAGTGAGTTATTCCGAATGAGGAATTCTCCTGTCCATTTCTATCTGTAGGAAGAGATTAAGGAGGACAGAGGCAAGGACACTGCTGGAGAGCAGCATGTGGGAACCTGAGGTTATTTAGTGGAGAATATTTCCTCACTTTTATTTAGCTCTGGGGCATGGGCGATCTCTAACCCTCTGCTCGCCACACCTGTCTCAATCTGCCAAGTACATTTAGCTCTTTTCGGAGCATAAGCAAACAAATAAAGCCAATGTAGGGATATACAGCAACAGTTTGCTTTCATTCATGGATGCTTCTTGCTGAGAAGGAGCCAATTGGACACTGTCAATCCGAATTTCTTGCTGAAAGTAGAAATTTCTAGTGAACCACGTCTGGATGATCTTGACTTCTGCAAAACAGAAATGCAGTAGAAACTCTGTAGTTTGCGAAGTTGTAGCCAGGTCTGATTTTCCTCCTGTCTTTCACCGCAGATTGGCATGAGACTCCCCCTTGAGTTATGGTAGGTTTTGAACTCCTGAGCACCAAATTTCATTCTCTTCTTGTTCCCTGGGCTTGCCTTCACTATCACTTCCATCATCGCTACAACATCAACTACAGCATGACAAACAATAAGGTGGGATAAATATCCCAAAGCTGCTTTTGGCTTTGAGTCTTGGCAGCCCTTACAATTACTGTGATTTGTGGGGAAGAATCATGAGCTAAACAGTGAGAAAAGAATATGGCGTGGTACCATTTCAGTGCCAAAAATTCATGGGTTGGCTGACATACACCTCACAGCAAGGCAGGAGTGTGAGAGTCACAGAAACCCAAAAATGCAAAAGAAAGCACGATACTACAGCACTGACTCTTGGTTAACAGAAACATGATGTTTCTGTAAGCACAGTGCTGGAGCTCTGTTAGAGCACCCCAACCCCAGTGCAAAAGGAATAACGTTGGGTTGAACAGCTGTGAAGCCCAGATAACCCGAGGTTAACTTCATCTGCAGAGGGTGCCAGGCTGGATGCTGGTTATTTGGAACCAAGTTAAAATTCGGACAATGGTGTCTGCTCTATTAGGCTAGCTCACATGAACTATGCCAAGCTGGGAGTGGGAAAGCTTTTTTTTTTTTTTCCCAGCACTGATTTCTTTGTTCTGGATCCCTGCTTGCTAAGGAGATCTCCCCCCATGTGGGCCGCTACGCAGCCATGAGCCTGTCAGTGCTTTGGAGCAGTGTCTGTTGTGCATACCTTTGGAATGATAGCTCAGCTGCCAAAAGTCTTGATAATAGTGTTCTTTGATCATTTCTTTCCCCATCATTCCTCTCCTGTCATCTCTGTGGAGAGGCATCTCAAGTGATAAAAGGTTTGTAGGGAGAGATGGTATTTCTGATCTGAAAAAAGAATGCAGTTGGTAAAAAAGAGGCAGACTTTGGGCCAAGCCCTCTTCCAGGCTACCGTGCAGCACGGGGCAGGGATGCCTGCTGAGTGGCCTATGGGACATCGTCATTCCCAAAACTCCTTTGTCTGCTGTTACTGTAGCAGTGGGTCCAACAGAGGGTATTACCTTTCCCTGTGGATCTGGTCTTCCTTTTCGGAGGGCAGAAGTGGGTTTGCATGGCAAGGTTTTGGTAGCAGGGAGCTACAGGATTGGCCTCTGCTAGAAGCTTCCCCTATGTCTGATGGAGGCAATGTCAGCCAGCTCCAAGACCCACCCGCTGCTGGCCAAAGCTGAGCTCATCAGTGGCAGCGGTAGCACCTCTGTGATCACATATTTAAGAAGGGGGGAAAAAAAACCTGCTTCAAAAACAGCAGTGAGGATTCGAGTGAGAATATATGAGAGAAACAACTCTGCAGGCACCCAGGTCAGCAAATAAAGGGCAGAAGGAGGTACTCCAGGCTCGGAAGCAGAGATTCCCCTGCAGCCCATGGGGAAGACCATGGCGAGGCAGGCTGTCCCCCCACAGCCCATTGAGCTCTGTGACAGAGCAGATATCCACCTGTGACCTGTGGAGGACCCCACGGCAGAGCAGGTGGATGCCCGAAGGAAGCTGCAACCCCGTAGGAAGTCCACAATGGAGCAGGCTCCTGGTAGGACCTGTGGACTCGTGAAGAGAGGAACCCATGCTGGAATAGATTTGCTATCAGGACTTCTGACCCCGTAGAGGGGCCAGGCTGGAGCAGTCTGTTCCTGAATGACTGCACCACATGGAAGGAACCAACATTGAAGCAGTTTGTGAAGAACTGCAGCCCATGGGAAGGTCTCAGGTTGCAGACATTCATGGAGAACTGTCTTCTATGGGAGGGACCCACGCTAGAGCAGCGGAAGAGTGTGAGCAGTCCTCCCCCTGAGAAGGAAGGAGCAGCAGAGACAATGTGTGGTGAACTGACCACAACCCTCATTCTCCATCCTCCTATGCTGCCATGGGGGAGTTGGTAAAGAAATTGTGAGTGAAGTTGAGCCCAGGAAGAAGGGACAGGCAGGGTGAAAGTGTTTTAAGAATTGGTTTCATTTATCATTGCCCTGTTCTCATTTGTTTGGCAATAAACTAATTTCCCCAAGCCGAGTCGCCTTTGCCTATGACAGTAATTGGTGAGTGATCTCGCCGTCCTCATCTCAGCCCTTGTCTCCACTGCATTTTCTTCCCCATGTCCAGTTGAGGAGGAGAGATGTAGAGTGGCTTCATGAACGCATGGTGTACAGCCAGGGTCAACCCACCCTAGAAAGACAGAGGTGGCACCCTACTTGCCCATCATTCCTGCAGCTGCCCCCATTCCTGAGATCAGAGGAGGCCTGGCTGGGGGCGTGGGATGGCTGGAGACCTACCTTCCTGCTGGGGGCTCTGTGCAAGGGCATGCTGCCCTCTTCCCCCTCAAATTGCCTTTGCAAATGCCGTACTCAATGCTGAGCAGGATGGGGCTGCCACCCTGCTGGGTCACTGTCATAATCTCCCTCCCCAGCATCCCCAAACAGCTTCTGGGAGACCAACACTGTTATTTCTTCCCTCCTTTTAAATCTTCCAAACAAGAACTTATGTGCAGCCTAAGCAAAAAGTCCTGAGGCTGCAGCTAGCAGGGGAGAGAGCTATAATGACTCTATATGTTTAATGGCAGATCATAAATGACTGGTGATGTGTCAGCTGGAGGTCTTCAGCAGAGCACGACTTGATCTCGAAATGGTAACTGCCACCCGTTATCTGCAATGAAACAAATGGAAATACTTCTGTGCCTTTGCTTGATGCCTTTTTTATGTTCCAGGTTTGGAGATTTTCCTTGTTCCTGTGAAGCAAACTGTGCTGACAAAAAGGAAAATGCCTTGCAGCTGGCTTCTATGAGGTGACTTGTGCTGCTAGCAGCACAGCCTGCACCCTCCTGGGTTGCTTTCTGGGGCTCGGGCTCAGCTGGCTGCTTGCTGCCCTGCTTCCACTGCTGTCAGGAAAGGGGAGGCCGTAAAGACAGGGTCAAGCTCCTTCACTTCTTGATCCTTCACCTCTTGCTCCTTCCTAACTCCTTGTGTAGACAGCACAGTCCTGAGGGGATTATGCTGGCTGACAGTCCGCTTCAACCAAACACAGGTACTGGCAACGGCATCTGTTGTAACCTCGGTCAGACCAGGTTATCTCAGTCCCCTTTATTTGCCTTCCTGCTTTTGACCTTATCCACCTAGATTTGTGCTCATAAAGAATAATTTCTTACTGTGTGTTTTCTCTTACACAGTCTGTGGAGTCATGCAAACAGTGCATTTCCTGACCAGCTCAGGGAAAAAGATGTAGCTCAGATCAGTCCAGATTGTTTGGTTGGTACAGACCCTCATGGCTTGGAGTTATTTCACCCTTTCTAAAAAAAAAAAAAACAACAAAAAAACACACCAACCAAACCCATCTATATCCAATACAACAACAAAAAAAATCTGTTTTGAAGAAACATCAAAATATTTTGATACCTTTCCTTTTGCTCTGTCACCATGAATGCTCTATAAGAGCCATACAAACACCTTGGGCCTTTGGAGACTCATTTCTGGGGTGCTGATTTTGGGGTGGTGTCCATTCGGTGCAGGTCCCTTGCGCAGCAACCAGCACCTGCTCCCTGCATGGTGCTAAGAGGTCTTCCTGGTACAGCTGGAACGAGGTCTGCCTGTGGGAGGTTTTGGGGTTGTGTGGGTCACCCCAGGATGGCTGTTCCCATGCAGCCTGCTGCACATGCATTATCAGGGCAGAGCTGAAGATGGCAGCAGGAATTTGGTTTCCCTTACCGCATTTTGTCTCCTTGGGAAGTGCAGCTGGGAGAGGGACTGCTGTGGAGTGCAAGCGGGGCTGTCATACGGGTTTAATTACCTCGCTCCTGCGGTCACTGCAGAGAAAGGTGAACTTTTCTCCCCTTGCATTTAACCCTACTCCATGCATAAAGAGCACTGAAAAAACCCCAGAAATATCTATTCAGGTCTTGAACTGAGGTGATACCCTTCTCTTGGGATCCCTCAGCTGGAGTGGAGACCCTGGAGGTTGTACCTGCAAGGTCATGAGCTGCCTGCTCACCTGCACTGCTGGCTAATGTCCCCACGCTATCGCTGATGGCTTTCAGGAATGGGCATCATGCAGATTTGCAGTGCACAGCAAGAAAAAGAAAACCAAAAATCCAAGATAAATATGCATTTTGCATGCCAGGTGCCTTGCTTGCAAGGGCTGGTGGCTGAGGGGCTGGCCACAGGTGGCTGGGGAGGGGGTACTGCCAAGAGCCCTGGGCAGTCGGGTTTTGCCTGCTCTACCAAAGAGGGGTCTCAGCATGAAATCTTCCCATTTTATAGCAATAGTCAAGGGAGAGATGCCTGGTGCTCTGCCAAGTATGCAGTCGTGAGCACTTGACTTTCAAGCCAACAAGAGAGAGGCCAAGGAAGACAGCAGGAACTTTATTCTGCATCTTAATTTATAGATGTTTCCCTAATCCTCTCACAGACCTCATCTGTTTGAGAAGTCAGGTTCATATGTCATCTGTAATGTCTCCTTTCAGACAAATAGCACCACAGCATCTGCAATTTCACTAAGTGTGTTGCACTTTGAAGACAGAGATACATGGGACACTTCAGCATAGCTTGCTTTTAAGTGCTGCAGGATTTTCCTCGTCAACATGAAGGTCTATTCACTGCTCAGTGCACGCTGGTATTAATTTCAGGTTGTTTAGATGTATCAAGAGCAGAAGAGCCCGTTGCTCTGGGAAGGCATTGTCAGCTGATGCATTGCCTGGTAAAAGGCAGAGGAAGCCTCAAAAACCGATAAGAAACTGAGGAAAAAAGCGCAACCCCATAAACTTTACATAATTTCCTTAGTTTCATTTATTCTGCTGTAATTTTACACACGTCTTCACATAAAGTGCTTATATTGTCAGAGGAGCACTCAGGATAAGTAATGTCACTCAGCGAGTCACAAATGGAAGCCATCTCGGCTGGCGTTGCAAAATGGATCTATAACTGACTTTTTCTCCCTCAATTTGAGATGATCTAATTCAATTTCTGTGATTTACAGCTAGGAGGAGGATGCTCACTGGCCTCCAGCTCCCTCTATGTGCCTGGGCTAGATGTCTTCCCGTCTTCTGAATATCCTGAGTTTTGGAGGTAATTAGTCTTTGAGAGGGCAGTGCTCGTATTTCCTGCCTAAACTGATTTGTACATCCGTAACTAGAAGGAGAATTTTTTAACCTGCCCTTGCTGACAGCCCAGGATAGCATCACTCAGGCCAGACCTGAATTTGGAGATCATGGTGAAACTGCATTTGTAAGAAAAACGAGTGAGGTGTTTGGGGTGAGTTATGGAGACCCACAAGGATTTATCACCACACCATGGAACTGCCTACAACAGTGACAGTCCTCTGTGCCAGCCCAGGCTGCTGCTGCTTGAAAGCCTTCTTTTTACATGTTTATTCACTTGCTGTAGCTCTGACACAAAACCTCCCACCTCTGTGGGTTTCTGTGGGTTTCATTGGGTGTCAGATCAAAGCTGTGACATATTAAAACAAACCATCTATAAAATCTTACAAGCTACTGCT
This sequence comes from Coccyzus lansbergi, assembly GCA_033558105.1. Lineage (NCBI taxonomy): Eukaryota > Metazoa > Chordata > Aves > Cuculiformes > Coccyzidae > Coccyzus > Coccyzus lansbergi. The sequence goes on from JAUMJK010000450.1 coordinate 86,464, forward strand.
CAGGCAAAGAAAGAATTGGTGCTTAATGTACCATGTCTGATTTAGTAAAAGAGGTGTTGCATCTCAGTATCAAATACAATTGATATTGAGATAACCATGCACATATGGCACGGGGCATGAAAGGAGATCTGAGAGCCTCCAGGGTGGAAGATGCCATATGAAAGGGGAGATGGTCGCCTCTTGTCTTGCATGCCCCACAAACGCTCACATTGCTAGCTCTGTCAACAGCCCCAGGTAATCATAGAATCACCAGGTTGGAAAAGACTCACCAGATCATCGAATACAACCATTCCCATCAAACACTAAACCATGCCCATCATGATCTCGTCCACCCATCCCTTAAACACTTCCAGGGAAGGTGAGTCAACCACTTCCCTGGGCAGCCTCTGCCACTGCCCAGTGACCCTTTCTGTGAAAAATTTTTTCCTAATGTCCAGCCTGAACCTCCCCTGGCAAAGCTTGAGGCCATTGCCCCTTGTCCTGTCCCTTGTCACTTGGGAGAAGAGGCCCACACCCTCCTCTCTACAACCACCTTTCAGGCAGTTGTAGAGAGCAATAAGGTCTCCCCTGAACCTCCTCTTCTCCAGGCTAAACAACCCCAGCTCTCTCAGCTGCTAATCATAAGGCCTGTTCTCCAGCCCCTTCACCAGCTTCATTGCTCTTCTCTGGACTTGCTCCAGAGCCTCAACATCCTTCTTGTGGTGAGGGGCCCAGAACTGAACACAGGATTCTAGGTGTGGTCTCACCAGCACCGAGTACAGAGGGAGAATAACTTCCCTGGACCTGCTGGTCACACTGTTTCTGATCCAAGCCAAGATGCCATTGGCCTTTTTGGCCACCTGGCCACACTGCTGGCTCATGTTCAGTCGCTGTCAACCAACATCCCCAAGTCCTTCTCCTCCTGGCAGCTTTCTAGTCAGCCTTCTCCTAGTCTGTAGCTGCACAGGGTTGTTATGCCCCAAGTGCAGGACCTGGCATTTGGCCTTGTTAAACCTCATGCCATTGGTCTTAGCTCAGTGCTCCAGCCTGTAAGTGCTGTCTTGACCTCACAAGCCAGGATTTTGGGAAGAAAACACGTAGAGTTTCCTTTGTGCACCCCCTGCCCTGGCTGCCCACCAAGCCCTGACACTACCCTCCCCTAAAATTTGGGCAAAATTTCCTGCTGGTTCCCAGCAGCAGCAGGACAGACAGACTGGCAGGTCTCTCGTGGCTTTACAGCACCCTCCTCCCTCACTGCATCATGCTCCAGTCATGAATATATGTATTAACTACAGAATAGTCTTAAGCAAACATTTATCTTGCAGAGCAATGGCCGTCGTTAAAGACTCAGAAATGGATGTTTAGAAAAACAAACTCATTCAAGTGGAGTGCTGGAAATGAGGACATTCTCACAGTAATTTTTTCCTCAGGTTAACAGTTTTCAAATAAGCAGGTGAAATGGTCTGAGGTGATTAAAGCAATAGAGAAGATTAGTTTTGTTATATATAATCACCTTTGCTTCTCTTTTATGTGTGGAGTGATTTTCTCAGCAGGATGTGTTATCTATTTTAGGCAACACTAGACTTTTTTTTTCCCTTCTTTTTTTTAAAATTTTTTTAGAATGTAAATCAGCATTTTAATCTTTTTGTGACAATTTGATAGACTGTGGTAGCAATTCTATTTGGTAGTAGTTTCCCTCCATCATTAAGCACTCCTTTGCCATTAATTGCTTTAATTGTTCTAATTTGAATAAATCTGGGATCACACCTTGGCTCAGGGAAATTCACTGAGGGTCTACAGTGTCTACGTGGAGCTGCTGTTTCTTCATACCTCCCTGTTAACTTTCTTCATACCTCCCTGTTAGCTCTTGTGGGTGGAGTGTGGGATGTGAGGGGAAGGTGGAAAAGAAAGGTAATGCTTGACCTCAGCAAAAAGAGGGTAAGAACGCTGGACTTCCTCTAGGATAGGCTACGGCTTCACCTCAGCTCTGTTTTGTGAAGAGTCAAAGGAGGAAACTCAAAATACACATCTGTTTGTTTTGACCATTGCAACTTCTTCTAAGAGTAGATGCCACACTGGGGCACTTGCTTCTGCAGCATTTCCTCTCTCTGGACCTCAGAGGAAGGCACCAATGTAAAATACCTGTTTTCAGTGTCACTGAAAAAAAGCAGACTTTTGCAGCAGAGCTGCAGACCCTGAGCTGCCCACTCAGCTTCAGATTACAGCCAGAGAGAAGAGAAAGGCATAATTTGGCATCTTTATGAATCTTATTGGTGAGCTGAGATGATTTTACCCCGGTAAAATATCTCTCTCCATCAACCTCTGTGCCTCGATGGGGCATCCTCACTGGAAGACGAGATGTGGAGAAATGGCTCCATTGCCATGGGATGTTTTCATGATAGTGTGTGAGCCAATACAGCCTGTCAGGTACATGACAAAGTGGAGAAGAGACTGAGAAATCATTTTATACAGACTGCTTGGAAAACAGTCCCCAGAGCAGCCTGGATGAGAAGAACTCCCTTGGGAACACTGGGAAACAGGCATTCATCTGTCAGGGACATCTTTAGGAGAAGGTGGAGATGACTGCAGGTCACCTCCTGCGCTCTCCAGGCTTGATAGGAAGACCCATGGATGGGGACAGGCTCCTTGTGTTTGGGATCCTTGTCTGGACCAGGAAGCTCTGAAATTGAGGAGGAGATAGAGAAGGGAATAATTTTCAAGGGAATTGTGCCCAGAAGGTACAGGGCAGCTCAGAGAGGCAGTCCTCCTCACTCAGTCTCCCTCCCTATGTCTCCCCCAACCCTAAAGCTGCCAAGACTGGGGTGGGAGAGTGCTTCTTTGATGAAGCCACCACAGGGGCACTCACAAGCACTAGGGCCACTGCCTGCTTTTACAGAAAAGTTAAGCATTATTGGGCAATAAAGAAGGAAAATGCTAGATGATTATTGTGGAGGAAGAAAGGTTACAGTAAAAAAAAAGGAATTAAGAGAAAAATAATAAGTTGACCATTATTAGGGAGGGAGATGTGAAGAGATAAGGAGCAGGGCGTGGGGGGAACAAACATCTCATACAGTACATTAGACTTTGGTGTGGATGTAAGTATAAAATGCTCCACAAGTCCTGTAATTGAGAAAATCCATCAAATGTCCTGACAGCTGTTCCAGCATTTCCAGAAGCGATAAAACTTGAATTTATTTCACTTCTGGAAAGGGGGCAGTATCACCTTCTGGCGGCTTTAATGAAATGCCATAAAATTCGAGGAAAAACTGTGCTGTAAAGTAATAAAAAAGGGCAGTCGGCAGCTCGTTGTTTGCTGAAGCACTGTCAGAGGGGACGTGGCAGGGTGGACCTGCTCCTAGCAGTCACGACACCCAACCTGCGGGCCGGTGGTGCGGATGCTTCGTGCCTTGGCCAAGCTCCACACAGCTCCTGGGACTGCAAGCAGCAGGAGCAGAACCAACCCAGGCTGGGGCTTGGCCCTGGCAAGAAGGCATGGAAATCATGGAACAACCAGATATGCCAAGGCTCAGGAAGGGCTACCGAGGACCTGGGAGGGGCTCATGTGGCTTCATCCCACAGCTGACTGGCCCTGGCACCTGAGTGATCTCAGGGCAGAGAAGGGCTACGAGTGTAGACACCAAGGAAGCTCTTTTCATTTGGGGTTTTTGTTTTAACTCTATCAGTTTAGTGACAGGAGAAGAGGTCAAAACACATCCCCTTGTGGTAGCTGCTAGGCAGTAAGCCTGTTTTCTTATTTAATTTGTTAATTGAAACAAAATTTGTAATACAATGTTTAACTTATATGAAGACTCCCAGACTCTGTAATTTAGCCCTAATTTGTTGGCAGGAGAATACACCTTTGCATTAGATTTTTCTTTTTGGCTCACCATTGTGTCTCACATAATTGCTGAGATGGTTTCCTTCCATTGCCTAATTTTGTGTAAATGCCACAGGCATCTTGGGAGACGACATTACTACCCTCAGCTGGCAAATATTATGGATCTAGGTAATATGTTTAAACAAGAGTAGGAGGAGAAGTCTAAAAATAGAAGAGAAGGAAGGAGTGCTGCTGGCCATGCAGAGGGAATCCTCTCTTCGTCCCTGCTGCTTTCAGGGGTCGGGAACAAGAAGACACAAGGGAAAAGTGGCTGGGAAAGCAGAGTGAGTGCCAGTGATTTGCTCCCAGTTAGGGCTTAGTAATGTAAAATCCTCCATGGCAAATAAAAATCTCTGGGTCAGGCTGTAAGAATGATCTGGCTAACATGCGCACTGGTCATTATGAGCGGTAAAAGACTGCATAATGCCAGTTTCTGCTTTGTGACCTGTCGTTTCTGCCAGCATCTTGCACTCGTGGGCACCTCCTGTAGCTGATGCACTGTGAGAGGACTTTTTGGGACAGCTGGAAGGGATGGGAAGCCTGTACTTCGGTCAGCCTGTGGTTCCCGGTAGCTCAGGTAGAGGATGAATTATGGGAGTTGTGTGGGAGTGAAAGCCTGCTGGAGGGGACTCAGATCAAGAGATGAGAATTCAGAGCCCTTATTCCCCCAGAGGGTGATGGGTAGCTTGTAGCCTTGGCTCTCTCGCTGCCTGCTAAAAGCCCGGCTGGCGTGTGTGTGGGGAGGCAGGGGCAGCCTGTGTTGCCTGACCAGGTTATCACTGCTGTTTCCTAGACTGTTCATGGATAAGAGCTTTCCCACAAGCATCATAGAATAACCAGCTTGGAAAAGAACCACCGGATCATCGAGTCCAACCATTCCTATCAATCACTAAATCATGCCCCTCAGCACCTCATCCACCTGTCCTTTGAACACCTCCAGGGAAGGTGAGTCAACCATCTCCCTGGGCAGCCTGTTCCAGTGCCAAATGACCCTTTCCATGAAACATTTTTTCCTAATGTTCAGCCTGAACCTCCCCTGGTGGAGCTTAAGGCCATTCCCTCTTGTCCTGTCCCTTGTCACTGGGGAGAAGAGGCCATCTCTCTCCTCTCCTCAACCTCCTTTTAGGTAGTTGTAGAGAGCAATGAGGTCTCCCAAGTAGCCTGTGACTTCCAGTAGAAATTATTTGAGTGTTAGGGAGGGGATTTCCCAAGATTTGATAGCAGCATATTAGGGACTGATGTCAAAGTGGTGAAGGGGCTGGAGAACAAGTCTTATGAGGAGTGACTGAGAGCTGGGGGTGTTTAGCCTGGAGAATAGGAGACTGAGGGGAAACCTTATTGCTCTTGACAACTACCTGAAGGGAGGTTGTGGAGAGGAAGGATCTGCCCTCTTCTCCCAAGTGACAAGGGACAGGACAAGAGGGAATGACCTCAAGCTCTACCAGGGGAAGTTCAGGCTTGACATAAGGAAAAAATTATTCACTGAAAGGGTCATTAGGCAATGGAATGGTCTGCCCAGGGAGGTGGTTGACTTGTCTTCCCTGAAGGTGTTTAAGGTGCAAGTGGATGAGGTACTGAGAGATGTGGTTTAGAGATTGGTGGGAATGGTTGAACTCTGTGATCCGGTGGGTCTCTTCCAACCTGGTGATTCTATGATTCTATGATGAAAACACTCTTGGGAATGAGCAGGGCAGAGCTAACTTCTGGCAAGGAATGGTGCTGTGCTGGCACTGTACTAGGAGAAAACCCAACTCCTGCCCAGCCCCAGGAAAGATCCTTCTGATTAATCTGAAGTCCAGATTTCTGTGTGAAGGTTTCCATGGCAACCAGGCTGCAAAGATTAAATATTTAAAAATATGAAAGCGGTGCTCATGTGCAAAGTGAATGCGAGAACTCTGGGGCACATGGTACCTCCCTGCTCTGTCGTAGTCCATGTTGGTGTCCTGCAGCCCTGCTGCTGCCACCTCGTCTGGTGAGGCTTCGCCCAGCTGCTCTCTGCCTGTCACAAACCCATCAGCGTCATTGCCCACAGTCTCGTGGGACAATTCCCCCATCCACATCATTTTCCTCAACAGAGTACAATAATGGCCCCTTTGAGCAGTTGCTTCCATTGCTACCAGGGCTCCTCAGCAAAGGAGCAGGGGGAGTGCAGTTTAAGTGAAGACCAAACCTTCTCCAGGCCTCTGCCAGTGAAAAGGCATTTGTAGAGAACTTCAAAGTTGCTCCTGATAATTTGGGGCAGGAAGAGCAGACCACAAGAAGGATGTTGAGGCTCTGGAGCGAGTCCAGAGAATAGCAACGAAGCTGGTGAAGGGGCTGGAGAACAGGCCTTATGAGGAGCAGCTGAGAGAGCTGTGGTTGTTTAGCCTGGAGAAGAGGAGGCTGAGGGGAGACCCCATTGCTCTTTACAACTACCTAAAAGCAGATTGTGGAGAGGAGGGAGCTGGCCTCTTGTCCCAAGTGACAGGGGACAGGATGAGAGGGAATGGCCTCAAGCTCCACCAGGGGAGGTTCAGGCTGAATATTAGGAAAAAAATTTTCATGGAAAGGATCATTTGGCACTGACAGAGGCTGCCCAGGGAGGTACTTGATTCCCTTTCCCTGGAGGTGTTTAAGGAATGAGTGGATGAGGCACTGAGGGTCATGGTTTAGAGATTGATGGGAATGGTTGTATTTGATGATCTGGAGAGTCTTTTCCAACCTGGTGATTCTATAATTCTGTGATTCTATGATTCTAATATCGTTCTTCTGACATGAACAGTACCCACCCTACAGTAAACTGAAGAATATCACTTACTTCAGTGGGAGCTGGCATTTCAAGCTTAAGGTAGTCACTTCTTTTCCCACCAGTCAACATTAATTTATTGACACAGCGGCTGAGTAATAGTGGCAATAGCAAAGGAAGGCAGTGCCAGCATCTGGGCATCTGCAGAGTGGTACAGATGGCCTCTCCAGACACAGTGGAGCTTTAACAGCACTACAATTTCAGCTCCTGTCTTTGGAAAAGAGATATCTCATTTCTGAAATCACTGGAAAGTTAGGGAAGTTGACTTTTTAATGGCACCCACCATACCTGTATCCATGTTTAACATTTCAGCCTTGTCTCTAAGGTAAAGAAAACTGAGGCTCATTAGAGCCCTTTTTCTAATTAGCTGCTGCAAACAGATTTTCTTTTACAAATGCTAGAATGCAAAGTTATTTGTGTACCTAATTTCTTTTTTATGTTACATTTATTTTTAAGTGTAATTCACTAAGGCTTAACATTTGTAATTCTTGCAGGGGCATTACAACCAACGATGCACATTTATTACAACCCCTTAAATTGCTGCATTTTATTTCCATATGCTTTTGAATTGCTATTGAGCTTGTTTTGTGCTCTTCCCATCGTTAAAGTGTATTTTTTTATTGTGCATAAATGGTAAATAATTGATACCTGCCATCTGGTGCTAATCATTCTCCCAGCCCTATGTCTCCACCCTGTCCTTTTAATTTTCGCTAGCTCTCCCTGATCAGCTTTTCCTTTTTCTTTTCAGTTTTCGCTGCATCTTCACCCCCTTGCTCCCTGGCGGTGCTTGCGGTGGTACGGTGCCAAGAAATGCAATGCCCTTTGCCTCTGTTAAGCCCAATTCCTCCTCCTCCCCAACATTTTTCAGGGGATGCTTGTCCCTCCTTCCCTGCTGAAGCTCTCCTCATCCCCGTGGTCCAGCCTGTCCCATTACTGCTGGGGCAGCCCTGAGCCGGAGTCACCGTGCCCCGATGCTGCTGGGCTTTGCTGCAGGACTCCTTTGGTACCCACGTGCCTCGTTACTCTTACAGAGGCAGCATCCTTGCCATGATTTTCTCCTACGTTAGCAGCTGTGTGTACAGACCTCTGCGAGACACGCTCACCCAGCTGTGGTGCTGGGTTTCTCTCAGTATAGACTGTCCTGGAAAAAAGCATACGGGTGTTATAGTACTCAGCGGTTGCTAACCTCAAGTGCTGGTGGCTCCAGACAGAAGCAACAAGCCAGAAGCCACAGTGACTTAAGGCTGAGACCACCTCCTGCCTGATCAGGGAGCAAAATTAAGTCCCTGTGTCCCCTGAGGTTGCTCAGTGGTGACTTACATGAGCTACAAATGCTAAAAAAATGCATTTGCAAGGTATTCAGTTGCCAAAGCCAAAGAAGGGAAAGCCCAGAGCTGCCTGCAGCCAGAGTATGCTTTCCATGAATAAAACAATTTCTTTCTCTTAGCTTGAAGTAAATCTTTCCAGGCATGAAAAAGCCCTTTGGAAGCAGAGTAGAATCATGGAATGGTTTGGTTTGGTTGGGAGGGACCATTGAAGACCATCTAGTCCTATTCCCCTGCAGTGAACTCCCATCTAACTTGACATTCAATGTTTCCAGTAATGGGGCTTCCACCACCTCTCTGGGCAACCCGTGCAGTGTTTCACCATCCTCAGCATAAAAAATGTCTTCCTTATAGCTAGCCTAAATCTATGCTTTTAGTTTAAAAAGCATGACCCCTTTTCCAGGGCAACAGGCTGTGCTAAAAACTCTGTCCCCATTATTCTTCTAGGCCCCCTTTAAGCCCTGGAAGGCTGCAATAAGGTCTTCCCAGAATCTTCTCTCTTCCCAGCTGAACAATCCCAACTCTCTCAGTCTTTCTTCATAGAAGTGCTCCATTCCTTTCATCATTTTTGTGGCCTTCCTCTGGACCTGGTTGAACAAGTCCATGTCTTTCCTGTAATGAAGGTTCCATAGCTGGATAAAGTCCTCCCAGGTGGGTCACACCAGAGTGGAGTGAAGGAGCAGAACCACCTCCCTCGACCTGCCTCCCACGTTTCTTTTGGTGCAGCCCAGGATACAATTGGCCTTACAGGCTGCGTGTGCACATGGCCAGCTCATGGCCAGCTTTTCATCCACTGGCACCCCCAAGTCCTTCTTGGCTGATCTGCTCTCAAACCCATCAACCCCAGCCTGTACTGATAGCAGGGGTTGCCCCGATCCAGTGCAGGACCTCACACTTGGCCTCGTCGAACCTCACAAGGTAGACATAGTCCCACTTCTCCAGCTTGTCCTGGTCCCTCTGGAGGGCATCCCATCCACCAGGTGTCACCGGCACCACTCAGCTTGGTGTCATCTGCAAACTTGCTGTGATTGCACTCGATCCCACTCTCCATGTCATTGACAAGACCAAAGTGATGGAGAATTTCTGTCTAAATGGTTAAAGGTTCAGCAATGCTCTGAGTGACAGAGGGAAGGTTTTATAATGGGAAATGCTGGGGAAAATTAGTAGCTGGTGTTATTACCAGCCTGGCCAATAGTAACAGCTTGCACTGTGCAGAAATGTGACCATCCTTGCTGAGCTAATTGTTGATAAAATCATAGGAGTTCTAATTAGCCCCAGCGGGACTCCTCGTGCTGCTAAACTGAAGTGCATGCCTCCCTGTTCACAGAGGGGAGCTGCAGGGCAGGGTGGGGGCCCAGCAACCCCAGGGTGCAGGATGCAACCCAGTGATGCAGGAGATTTTAGGGTGTTGGTAATACATGAGCCAGAGCTTCACTAGATGATCTTTAAGGTCTCTTCCAACTCAAACTATTCTAAGTGGCAAGATAATCAGAAAGAGGTGGGAAAGGCTGCGTGCCAGGTAGCTCGAGCTCTACAAAGCGGAGTTTGCTGCCAGATGTGGGTCAGAGGCAGCAGCCTTTGCCTCTGAATACAGAAGACTGGTGATCCTAGGAAACAGGAAAGACAAGGAAGGCTGAAGTGAACCCTCCTGATGAACGAGCTGAGATCCTTTCTGTACTGCCTGTATTTTAGCACACTGGGGACATCCCTACCTAACATGCAGGTAACTCCCAGAGAGATGCACATTGGCTTTACTCTATCCTGAGCCCCTCTTTTTCCTTGCTTCACTGGAGGACCAACTGATCAATAATTAAAACACAGGATAATTAAAATCTCATGAAAACCTTCCCCGAGTCCTCAAAGTGAAACATATCAGGTTTACACCACTCGTCCTGATTGCGTGACATCCCCTAACCATGGGGATCCAACCACAGCCCCTGGATGCTGTAGAGGGCTGAAGATGACAAGGCTCCGGGAGTATCAGTGGTTGGCAGTTCCCTCAGGGGCTCTGATGCATTTCCACTGCCAGTTGCATCATTTGCAGCACAGGTACACATGGAGGCAGGAGCATGTGCCTGTGTGCCAGCTTTTGTTTGGAAAATGGGTGGGTTCAGCTACGTACAGCCACCAGAAACAGGAATCCTCGCATTCCCTCTGAGCTGCGCAATGCACCCACCAGGTATGAGCAAGAGTTACTGTGAGATTCCAGAGTCCAGCAAAATCCTAACACAGTGGAGGAAGACTGGAGGCACTTTAGCTGTTTGCTGCCAGATGAAAGGTGACCATAGTACGGGTTGAACCTGTAAGCTGGGCCCTTTTTCATATGTTCATTAGTGATGACAATGAAATGACAGTTTTCCTTCAGCAAACACAGACCTTTTCCAGGTATCTAAACATTAAAACACATCAAGCAGCCTTTGTACCTGGAGTGCCCCCACTCCCTCTGACAGAGCTGAGCCCCTCTACCCAGGGATGCTTTCCTGGGGACATTCGGGCTTCTGAAAGACTCAATCTAAATGATATTCATTAGTCCAGGGGAATTTCTTTAGAGAAAATAAACAAACTGTACTGGAGCCAGGCGCCACCAAAGTGTGATTAATAGCAAGTGGTGGGATCTGCACTTGCCAGCAGAGGGGGGGGGAATAAATGCTCTTTCACTCCAAAACATTTTGGCATAAGCCTTGGCAGCTCTTTCTAAGCTTTTCCTGAAAAATAGCTGTCTTGTGGAATTAAAAATGCTGCTTCGTCAACAGCTGTGCTTACAGGAGCAGGTGAAATGCAGCTCTGATGTTTCCAAGTTATCCAAACAAGAGAATTCCTGATTGTGGCTTTGCCTGGATGCTAATTTTGGCTGCTGGACCTCATCCTCCATTAGTTCCTGGACATGAAGGGGAGCAAGCCCACCTTTGCAAGTCTGCTCTGTAGGCGAACCTGGGTGCCCAGGAGCTCATCTGCACCACACTGCAGCCTCCACATCCCTGTGGGCCACAAGCATCCAAGGAAACCACTTTTGCTGCCACATCTGCCACTGCCCAGAGCTGCCATCAAGGCTGGAAACACATCCAAATCCTCCCATGCTCTGGTGAGGTTTTGAGGCTGACAGCGATCCCCCTGGCTTCGCAGCATTTCGTGGTTGTGTCCATGGAGTGGGGAACGTGGCAGCTCTTGCGCCTGAAAATTTTTGCTTGGGTCTGATGAGCTAATTATTATTGATTGACATTCTGGGAGTTTCCAGGCCACTTTGGGGCAAGAGCAGAGCGTGGGAAGAGGAATACGTTGACAACTATTTCACACAATCCTTACCAGCCCCCTCATTTTTCAGTCAGCTATGGAACGTGTCCAAATATCTGGGATTTTAATGAAATTAAAAGCAAGCAGACCCAAACCCCTTTGAAAAAAAAACAAAAGAAAAAAACACAAACGTCCATTTTCTTCCAGCCCCCACGCTGCGTGGCTGGCATGGGTGTCTAAGGGGATCTGGTGGTGATGTGGGGAGGCTGTCCTGGCCTGGGCAGGTCTCCTAGCTTCATGGCACCACGTGGACATCCTGTTTGGGTGCTCAGATGGTGTTTGGTGTGAGTGTCTTCTCCTCTCCCCATGGCCTGACACGACATCCTGCAATAGCAGGTATTTATGCAACTGTCCTCTGCCCACAACAGGAGCTGCATGGCATCCTCAGTTCTTTTACAAGGAGGGAGCTGGTGGTTTTGCTCCAGCACGCCTGTGTGCTGAGCTCTCTTAAGCAATGTTTCAAGAGCTGTAGCTGCTGGTGTGTATTTATCCTAAGCCCTCAGTGAAACCCCACCGGGAGCTAAATCTCAGCACACGCCTTTCAGGATCCCCAAAGGACTTCAAGCAGGTTTGTCTCAGGGAAAAAAAAAAAAAAAAAAAAAAAAAAAAAAAAAAAAGCAGCTCTTTGTATTAATAAGTAACAATCTACTTTATCTTAACTGAAGTGAAGCAAGCAATTTGTATTGCACATGTTATAAAGATACAGTTAAAGGTGGTTACAAGGAACAAATGGTTGTGGACTGGATACAGTGAGAGTATTGACATGTGCAACATCTACCTCAGCTGCTATAAACGCATTTGCACAAGTTTAACCACCGCTGCTGGAGATAATTCTTATATTATGTATGTTACAAACTAGTGTAGGGTAAATATCTAAGAAGCAAGTTGGATTTTAAATTGGCCTCCAATTTTGATTTGAAACAGTAACCCAAACTACATGGCCGGAAGGCATCACCACATCCTTGCTGCCACGGCTGCTGGCACTGAGCAGAGCTGGCATGACGATGTCTCCAAAAAGACGCTCCTGTTCCATGTTAATACTGTGAAGGTACAATCCAGACACAGCTGGAGCCCTGGCTCCTACGAGATACTCAAATCTCTGCCTGCAAACACGTTCTCTTTGTACTTTCCCCGGGCAGCCTGCTTAGCCTTCAGGCTTCCTAGGTTTTGAATTGACTCTGCCTTTTGAGTGGGAATTTTAAGGAAAAAAAACCCCAGCAGGTTGAAAGCAAAGGAGCCAGCTGTGCTGACTAACCATTTTGATTTAAAGCAAATGTGGGAAATACCAAGGGGAGAAGCAAAGCCTCTGCTTTGTGAGCAGTGCATCCACAATCAGCAGCAGCATGTGCTTAAAAGGGAACCCTATACCTGCTGCACTCAGTTTAAGATTATTAATGTTATTTAACCTAAACAAGACTGGACAGGAGGATTTTCCCCCAGAATGGATTAGTGAGTCAGGAGAAAACCAAAATTCAGCAGAAATCCTCTTAGCCATTTTTATCGGGGTTAGATTTTTTGCATCTGAATCTCAGCTGCCAATTTGCATGGATAATCTCAGATTAGCTTTAGTCTACGGTTTATTTTTTTTCCCCTCCCTCCTAAGTAAATGTACTTTTGCAGTGACAAAGGAGATGAGCAATTCTTTAGGAGAACGGCTTTGACATCTAAATAACAATGATAAAAAAAGTCCATCTGAAAACAAGCGGCTCGGCACTTTTGGCTCCCCCCTCCTCACTATGCATTATTCATGGTAGACAACAGGACCAAATGTGTATGCTCCCTGCGCAATTACCAGGAGAACATATTCAGAGACATATGCTAGTGCCTTGTAGTGAAAGGAGATGTGCAAGTACCCATTATTTACTAAGCACTGTTATAAAATCTGCAAGTTTGACTCCAAGGTTGCAGCTTAATTGACTCCCCCTGGTAGCTCTTGTCATCCGTCTAATTCAAGCCACGCTAAAGCGTGGTTGTTGTTTTGTGTGCATACAATACGCTGGCTGCTTTGGCACATGCTGGTAGAAAAAAATGTGATTTGCATCAATTAGCCTTTTTTATGGCAAGGAGAGCGGCTGAATGGTGGGGCATCTAAGGAGTGTGTAAAACTTCAGTGCTTCACTCTAAGCAAATCATCATCGAGGTCATCCGTGTTATCGCCACAGCTGCCTTTAGCCTTGAGCACAGAAGCCTCAATAAGGATCATCTGCTCAGTTTATTGCCTTCTTGAGCCAATAAATACATATCCTGTGAGAAAACCCTTCTGAGGGATTTATTTAAATCAGCCTCCCAAGTTCATGTCTGCAAACTTCCTTCCTCTTCCTCCCACACTCATTCTCTCTGTGTGCTGCAACCTGCAGTGATCTCTGCACTGATTCCTTTCCGTATCTCCTTCCTAAGTGGGCAGAAAACTTTAAGCACATGGAAATAATTTGCCTCCAGTCACCTAGACCAGTCTAGTTCTTCTTTTCCTCAAAGTGCTTGCTTTCCTCAGAGATGCATCACCTATTATAAATGATTTACTGATAGGTGGTAGCACAGAAGCACTACCAAAAGCATCAGACGAGGGTGCCCTCCTCCATCCCCTTTCAGAGTCAAGACAAAGAAATCTTCAGTTATTTATTTTCAATAGAGATGTTTAATAAGGGTGGTACAACCACTGCCAGAACAAAGAGCCATGCAAGGAATGGGGAGGCTGGTGGATAACTAACAGAGGTAAAAGCCACTTCCCCCAGTGCCACAGAGCTTCTATGTGCAGGCTCTGAATGTCATAGAATCACAGAATCATAAAACAGCATGGGTTGGAAGGGACCTTAAAGATCATCTAATTCCAATCCCCCTGCTGTGGGCAGGGACACATCCCACTAGATCAGGCTGCCCAAGGCCCAGTGTCCCCAGAAGCTGCCCTACAGCATAGGCGGGAGTGAGGGCTGCACCCCACGGAGCACTGAAACCCTCCTGCCTGGGATGGTGATGGGTTGATCCTCAGTGCAGGCAGGAGCCAGCCCTGGAGAGCCCTGCTTGGACCCATTGAATGGGCAGAAGGAGCACCTATCCCAACATGGAGCTTGGAGGGGTTCGTTGAAGTTAATAAATAGGGATGACAAACCTTCCCTGGGTAGGAGATTCATGCTGGCAAGCATCAGTGAAATGAAGGAAAGCAGCAAGGTCTTTGTTGTGCTGCCTGCACCAGGCATTGGGATGTTTTAGGCAGCTGCTGCAACCAGGAAAGGGCTCTGCAACAGCTCCAGGATCAAACCAATCGCGCTGGAGCTTTTCCATATGCTGCTGAGGGATGTGCTGGGCTGGCCTCAAGGCTGGGAGCTGCAGCAGGGCCAGCAGCAACGCACACACCATGTCACTGCTGCATCTCAGTATAATTTAACAGTGGCTTCTCTCCCCTTCGCCCTTCTGTTAGTCTCGCACCAAGCAGTGTTTCTCTAGAGCTGCCCTCTACCAGGGGAGCCGTCTCTTGGCAGAGCAGAGGTAAGGAAGCTCTCTCCAGATGGGACCCTGGAAAAAAGAAGCATCAGACTATACACCAAGGACATGCAGGTGCAGAAATGCAGTACCTCTAGCCTTTTAAAGTGTGAGTGCTTCCCAAAAGGAAAGTTAACAGTTAAACCAAGTTTTGGGATGACAGCATTGTCCTGTTCCTTAACCGTTCAAATAAAAATGAGAATCTGCATGGAAGTACTCATCCTAATTTTGAGTAAGAACAAAATCCACTCAATGGGCATATTTTAGAGAATTTTTGTGAAATATGCATCCTATTCTTTGAGCAGCCCGGCTCTCTGCAGTCCTTCGGGAGGTAAAGCATCACTTCCAGAGCGCCTAGACTGGGAGGAGCAGCAGAAGCGGCCATCTGATGTGCTTTCCACGCAAATCCTTAATGTAGACGTGCTGCAGCACCGCAAAAGGGAATTGACTTTACTACAAATGAAACAAGGCCTTAAGTGCTTTGTTGAACAGCAGCCGAGCTCTTTGGTAATGAACAACAACGACAAAAGAAATAAAGAAGCAAGCTGTGATAGCTTGATGTGGTTGCAGTGGAGTAGCTGTTCCGATGGTTGCTGGGATGTGAGATGATATGCAAGTACAAGCTATCTCCACGGGTTGCTGCAGTCTTTCACCAGAGGCTAGCTTAAAAACCTTGAAGACTTGGCAATTAAGAGGACTTCTAATTGAAGCAGAAAAATGGTAGCATTTTAATTGCTATGCAGCTCCTCTCCGGAGCATCACGGTCAAGCAGAAATCCAAGGTTTCTACAAGTAGGTTTACAAGCAGGTTTTGAAAATTGTATTGAATCATCGTTATGTGTGTGCTTTGTCCCAGGAGTGGTTTGCATGGGTGGGGAAGGTCTTAGTTATTCCATGCGTCGGTAGAAAATACACGTTGCTCCAATGGGTTACACTTTGCCTGGAAACCATTATGACAGAGGGGAGGTAAACCAGAATCTGCAAGCACCGGGCAATTTAAAATGCATTAAACCATGTTCTGGAGCCCAGAGCTGAGCCTCCTTAAAACGAATTGTTGGCTGCTAACGCTTAGTAGCTGGACAGAGGCAAGGAAAGCTGGCATTGCAGACACTGGGATGGTGATGATGTGCTCTGTGGAGGTGCTGCAGAAGTGCAAGTCCCATCAAAGAAACAAACAAACAAGTAAACAAAACCAGAGATCATGATATTCTGTCCCATGACCTGGGTTATCTTTCAGTTTGGTTGCACCAACACAGAGCTCTGCAAGAAAGAGATGCTAATTTCTCCTTTCCCTGGGAAGAGGAACACTACAGGTAATGTTTATGGTGATAAGAAATGGGTTTAGAGCAGCAACCTCAGCCCAGCACAGTGTGACTGTAACACTGCATGGATGTGGCCCCATCAGGCATGGAGGGTGATGCTGGAGTCACTGTCAGCAGCTCTGGCGTCCCCTGGGGTGGGTACCAGAGCCTGTGCTGTGCAGGAGCCGCTAGCAAATATATGTTGTAATACATTAGTACCCCTTTATAATTCCTTTCATTTCCGACAGCCCCAAGACATGCCACCATAGATAATCCTGCTGATTAGCCAAATCAAAGGTTTGTGAGCAAAACCTGCCAGCTGCTTAGGGAGCTGCACAATATTAAATCAATGTATTGAAAAAGCACTCTACAGCAAGCGCCACTGATTCACAGCCCCTGTCTGCTTCCCATTTCAAGATATGTGACACCCAAACAACAGTCGTGGTATTGCTTTCCATCGCTAATTATCTGCTGGTCCTGGGCTGGATGGCATTCAAGACACAAAGGATACCATCCCTTCCCCAGGGATGTGAGGATCGAGGCACGGAGGGAAGTCCAAGGCCAGGAGAGGAGGTTTCTGCCGCACAGTCTGGGCAGGATGCGAAACCTGGGCTGGAGCTGTGAATGTGTGGTAGGAACAAGTCCACAAAAACTGTGGAACAGGCTCATGGCACGATGGAGAGAGGAAACACAGAACAACAGAAGAATAAAGACGTTTCCCTCTACCCGAAAACTGTGTTAGGAATCTTAATCTAAAACCAGCTGAAGCCAAACCCCTCGCTGGGAGCTTAGGACTCACCCTTTATTTGTTCAGAAAATCCCAATGTTATGTGCTCCCATCTGCAGATGATTTCCATAACATGTTTCAAAAGCAGGACTTGGTGCTCCTCGAGGGGCAGCAGGCAGCAGTGGTGATGCTGAGCGAAGCAGCAACCCCTGACACAGCCCTCTCTTTGCATCACCATGAGGAGGCACCACCAGCACCCTTGGTTTCACACCCCAGCAGCACTGTGGCAGCCTGATGTTCCACTGCGGGAAGGACCTATTAGATAATTGACTCTATCTCCTGCCAAGGCAGGAGGGAGTCTCCTGACAAAGGCTGTAACAGATATTAAACATACTGCTCTTGATCTCAGCAAAAAAAGGCCACTGGAGTAATTTTTTTTAACCCACTAAGTAAAAGCTTTCTAGCTAATATTAATAGGTTTTATCTGATGAAAATGGTGCATTCATCAGGGAAGGGCTTTTCTTTTTTTTCTCCCCCATTAAGCTTTCGAAGAAATGTTTTAATTTTTTAAGCTGTCATTGATTTTTTTGTAAGCAAAAATGGACATGTTCAAGCAGAAAAAATCCATTTTGTTGTAAAACAATTTTCATTTAGAAAAACATTCCAACATTCCAATTTCTAATTTGTTATCATAGAATCTTCCTTATCCTGCTGTTGCATGGGTCAAAATGTTACTGGGGATTGATAAAAGTGAAAAAAATCAAGCCTGTTTTAGCAGTAATTGGAACTTCAATATTTTTTTTTCCAGACAGTTCTCTCTCACTGCTTTCCTTTTTTTCCATCAGCCCAAGAGACTAACGCCCTCAGGCACATCGGTGGCAAGCGAACTACAGTGAAATGTGTCCCTCTCCTTCTTCCCATTTCTAAATGACCTTCTCAACCAGATATGGACTAAGAGCTGTATACACCACCACTGCAGGTGAGGACTGGCAAGCATGTCTTCTGTTATAAACTATCCCCTTGCTGAAATGCTGCCTGCCCCGTGCTCTCAGCTCTCAGCTTTGCCCTGCTCCTGCCTGCCTGGTTTGGGATGAGGAGTAGGGTGGGGGATGCTGGCAAGGTCCTGCTCCTTTCAGCTTGGAAACACGGGGTCACCAGTAGGGTAAGCTGCTCTGTTCATCTGGATAATAGAATCATAGAATCACTAGGTTGGAAAGGACCCACTGGATCATCGAGTCCAACCATTCCCATCAATCACTAAACTGTGCCCCTCAGCATCTCATCCACCCATCCTTTAAGCACCTCCAGGGAAGGTGAATCAACCACCTCCCTGGGCAGCCTGTTCCACTGCACAGTGACCCTTTCTGTGAAATACTTTTTCTTGATGTCCAGCCTGAACTGCCCCTGGTGGAACTTGAGGCCATTCCCCCTTGTCCTGTCCCCTGTCACTTGGGAGAAGAGGCCAGCACCCTCCACCCTACAACCTCCTTTCAGGTAGTTGTAGAGAGCAATGAGGTCTCCTCTCAGCCTCCTCTTCTCCAGGCTAAACCACCCCAGCTCTCTCAGCCACTCCTCATAAGGCTTGTTCTCCAGCCCCTTCACCAGCTTCGTTGCTCTTCTCTGGACTCGCTCCAGAGCCTCAACATCCTTCTTGTGGTGAGGGGCCCAGAACTGGACACAGGATTCAAGGTGTGGTCTCACCAGTGCCAAGTACAGAGGGAGAATAAACTCCCTGGACCTGCTGGTCACACTGTTTCTGATCCAAGCCAGGATGCCATTGGCCTTCTTGGCCCCCTGGGCACACTGCTGGCTCATGTTCAGTCGCTGTCATCCAACATCCCCAGGTCCTTCTCCTCCAGGCAGCTTTCCAGCCACTCACCTACCAGGGTTTTGGATATTGCGATGGCCCCTCGGTGCTGGTAAATACTGGCACTGCTGGTGATACCAGCTCTGCAGCTTTCAGCCCCATGCACCTTGAGCCTCATTAACCCCAAATTTCGTACAGCCAGGCCATGTGTGCTCCAGTCTCTAGCAGCGTGGGCTTCCCACTGCCAGCTCAGCATCTCTGCCTGCAGCCTTGGATGCGTTTTGCAGTTGTCTCTGTTATCAACTGAAGGAAAAGAAGGAAGAGGGGAAAAGCAAG
This sequence comes from Coccyzus lansbergi, assembly GCA_033558105.1. Lineage (NCBI taxonomy): Eukaryota > Metazoa > Chordata > Aves > Cuculiformes > Coccyzidae > Coccyzus > Coccyzus lansbergi. The sequence goes on from JAUMJK010000450.1 coordinate 105,368, forward strand.
GAAACAGGCTCCCGCGTTGTTAGTCTCCAAAGGAGGGAGGGAAGCTACTGCTCCAGCCTGCAGGGGCACCGTCTGCCGTGAGTCAGCAACCAGCCAGATTTACTGCTGATTGATTAAATTAACATTTGTTATAAGCCAGGGAAAGGAGGAAGGGGGGAGAAGTCCTCTTCATGGCTCTTGAATTATTTATGCCCTGGAAGCCTCCATGCTTGCCTGGGGCAGGCAGCAGCGACACAAGGTGCCAGTCCTCGTGCAGGCAGACAGCGTGTGCTCCTGGAGGACCACTCATCCCCTGAAAAATTATAGCGACACAGGGTGCTACATGCAACATGCATCGCTCCAGAGGGCATTTTCCTCTTGGTATTTTAGCTACAAGCCGCTTTTCCAATAACGGTGCGAAGGATGGAAGTAAAATGCTGCTGTATTTCTAAGTCCTCACTTACTGTCGCAAGGGCAAGGGCAGATTTGCATGGGCAAGGGCAGGCAGGGCTGGCTCAGCTCTGCTCCCCCGGCAGGGAGCCAGGAAGAGGAAAAAAATCTCAAGCTGAATTTCCAACAATTTGATGTGATTTTTTTTTTGACTAGGTGCTGATTATAAATCTGGATGGAGTCGGCTGGATGCTCTTAGATCTCTGAAACCTGCCCCCATGTTCACCATGTGCACCGCAAGACACTGAATCCCAGGACTAGGCTCATGTTGTCCCATGGAGGCTGCCTGGGCTTAGTGTGTGCCAGACTGGGAGGGGGAGAAAACGTGATGCCACTGGTGAAAGAAGATGCAGGAGCAGGCTGGGCCATGCAAAGCTGGGTGCACAAGCTGCTGAGCCAGCAAGGAGTTGGGGGCCACAAGTTCTTTTGTTCTTGTGGCTCAAGGGTGGGTTTCAGAGCCAGCCAGCCCTTATACAAGACCATAGTCCTGACCGCTGTGGCCATCTATCTGCAGAGCTGGCAGCTGGCCTGAGTGAGAAATAAGGCAACTCTTCCATTTCTCCTGCAGACTAACATCTGCCGCACAAACACCGTCAGGGTGCATTCCCTCTCCGCCAGCTGACCTGCCAGAAGGGGACGATGCCACAAGCCGCAGGCGAGACGTGTGCTCCCTGCAGAGACGAGGACACACGGCACGGTCAGTAGAGCAGAGGAAGGAAAAGAAGAGCCACCAAGGGGCACAGGCAACAGTGACCCCAGTGCCACCTCCCGTCCTCACCAAGTCTACCTGAAGCCATCTTTTCAGGGTCTTGCCGTGCAGCCCATGCAGGCACGTGGGGGCTCGCTGGCCCCTTATAGTGCTGCACAGCCCAGCCAGGCCTCCCCAGCCCCAGTGCACCTGTACCAGAGAATAAATTTAAGTATTTAAATTTCTCATTACAGTCAGCCATCAAATGTTCACAGTAACAGATAAATAAGGAGAGGAGGGGCGAGCCTATTGCACGAGGGCTAGAGAGGGAAGTAACATTTTACAACTGGCTGATTAAGTTATAAATCTAAATACATCCAGGATTTATTTAATGTGCTGTCTGGATGGAAGGATGCTGCAGCTGCTGGGGTAAGTCACAGCTGGGAGCGAGAGGAGGAGGCATGTGGTTTGTCCAGCAACAGGAGTCAGAGGGGGCAGTTAGAGGAGAATCGCAGAATCATAGAATCACCAGGTTGGAAAGGACCCACTAGATCATCGAGTCTAACCATTCCTATCAATCACTAATCCATGCCCCTCAGCACCTCATCCACCCGTCTTTTAAACACCTCCAAGAAAGGTGACTCCACCACCTCCCTGGGCAGCCTGTTCCAATGCCCAATGACCCTTTCTGTGAAAATTTTTTTCCTGATGTCAAGCCTGAAGCTCTCCTGGTGGAGCTTGGCATTAAGGAAGGAGGAGCATTAAGGGAGAAATGAGCCTGATGCTGGGTGTATGGGCAGAAGTCTGTGAAGAAGTAGAGGAAAGCCCTGAGAGCAGCCTATGAGGAGATACGGGTGTGCAAGGAGGCAGGGGGTGGTAGCAGGGCTGATACCCAGCAAGCCAGGGCACCAGGCCAGTTTCTCCCTTCTTGCTGCCCAGCTTCATCCAGCCTGCAAGATGCTATAATCCTACCTGCCAGGATTTAAGCTGGGGACTCTGGTTGCTACTGCAGCACAATATGAAGAAGGTAGCAAAAGCTGAGAGGTGGGCTCAGGCTGCTGAGCCCCTTCCCATGGGGGTCATTGCCTGAGGGTCATTTCCCACCACTGTCAATTGGGAGGCAAAAGGTCTCTCTCCCCAACTCCTGCTGAGAAAAAACACCCTGCTGTCCTGGTTTGCAACAGGGTTGAGATATTGCAGTGAAAGAGCTGTGTCCTTGACATGAAGGGATAAGACATGGTGCCAGGGAGGAACAACATCCACTGGCACGAGCTGGAAGATGCCCGGGTAGCCTCTGACCCCAACCGCTCTGCAGGGGAGGTTTGGGTTTCCCTTCCCCTCCAAGTGGCTGCTCAGACACTGGAGAGACACCAGCAAGAAACTGTTTCAGCAGATTTTCAGTTACCAGAGAGAAGGTGGTGCATGGAGGTAGCTGCCTGCTGCCCCAGTCGCTGATCTGCTGGCAAGTAGAGCATCCAGCAAGTACGCAGCAGCCCCAAAGGTCATCAGCAAATTTTCACCCGTCACTGATAGGAGAAGGGGTGAGTGGGGTGCAGAGGCTTCTCTCTCACTGGGCATCCCTTTGCCAATCCCTCTCTCTGTCCTCATTTCCCCAGTGGCTGTGGCTGCTGTGGGGGCATCGGCCAGTGCAGGAGCCCCACAGTAAGTGGGGTGGGGAGAAATTGTGTGCAAAGATTGTCCCTCAGCCAGGTCAGGATTTTCCTAACCCCCAAAGGCCCAGCCCTGTGGAGGTCAGGGCATATCTCAGCGGCGCAGTGCATCCGGCATGATGAGTGGATGCATGCATCCCTCTGCCAGTGGCCTGTGCGGATTCCTGGACAATATAGTGTCGTGAAGCTCCAGATTTTCTGTCTCAGGGAGTAGAGCTGCCCGGCAGGGTCGGACGCATGCCAAGGGGATTTCAGTCCTGATGAAGTTTCCAGTCATATTCTGTTTTAATGTTGAGATCCTCTGTTTGTTCAGTTCTTAAAGGTGACCCACAAAAGAAAGTACAATTTGGGCTCATGCCCAGTGCTTGCTCCCCTGTGCTGAATAAAAAGACCTGGAAGTAGATATTTTTATAAAGCTACCTTTTGGCTTTAGAAATGTGGATCCTTGCTTTAACGCCAAGACTCTGGGGAGGCAAAAGGACTCACAAATGGTGCAGTTACAAAAAACGATAAAAATGTGAGCAGAGCTGCTGAGAGGTGACCTGAGCAGGCTGTTTGCAGTCCAGTCTTTCTGTTTGTTTTATTACTAACATCCACTTAATTTCAATGACCAGCTGACATTTTGGATAAAAAGCCCTTGCTAATGCCTCGGCATCCTTCCTCCTGCACAGTCCTCCCCTCCCGATACGCCTCCCGTGGCCTCCTCCTCCATCTGCTTCACAAAAACATATCGACTATCACTTCCATCAGCTAAAACGGCAAACAGGAAAAATCTTTAATAGTTCTTTCCCTCCAGGACTTTCGTCATAGAGAAAAGATACCTCTGAGACAGCAACCAAAATAATCAAAACCCCATTCAAGCCCACAGGTGCACCCCGGTCTATCGTGGCTGTGCTTTTCCGTGAGTCATGGACAAAGGTGAGCGTTGTTGTCCCATGGACACACCCCTTCCTCACCACAGTCAACTGCCCCATTTTGGGGCAGAATTCATGGCTTACCTGCTGTTGAAGGCTGCTGGTGTGAAGCACATACATCTTTGTGCAGCCTTTTGTCTCAGTATGTGTGCTTGTCCCTGGTGCTGTATCTCTGTCACCTCTGCACAGACATCCTCTCTTCTCACCTTTCTCTCTTTTCCAGAGCTGCTATTAAGAACTAGGGTAATTTCTTACTGCAGGTGTGTGCCTATACAGTTGACAGTAAAAATACTCAGGGAATTTGATCACTAATAGAATTCCGCTGCCCATGGGGCTGACAGATGATGCACTGAGGTTTTCATTCTGGTGTCCCTCCTCTCCCAAGGCTACTGCCAGCCCTTTGGTGCTTGCCCTGGGGTGGAGTGTGCCAGGGCAGGCAGGAGGAGAGCAGCAGTGTGGGGCTGGGGACGCTGCTGCAGCTCTGCCTCTGCTGAGTCACACCCGACGGATGCTCCTGCAAATCCCTCTGTTTCCTTTGCCACTGGAAAGGTACCAAGAGCATTAGTGTGGCGAGCCCAATCTCTGCAAAATAAGACAGCCTGATCCTTTCAGCAGCTCCAGTTACAGCCCATGGCTTCCTTCCCTGTGTCCTCCAGCCACCCGTCTCACCCAGGTCAGGCAGCCTCCCTTCAGCATGTGCTGCTTGCCCAATGCTCAAAGCAATACGCTTGGGTTTTCTCCAAAAAAAAATATGCCTCCAGACCTAGTAAGGTTCTGCCGTAGCTTATTTGCAGGCTGCTGTTCCCCGTCCCGTGCGCCTGTCTCCCAGCTAGTACAGCGATGGCTCCCACCTGTTTGCCCCGTCCTGTGGCTCTGCCCAGCTCTGAGCATCACCACGGCCATGCAAGGACCAGGTAGACACCAAAATGCCCTTCAGCAACACAAGAGACTTGGACCATGGTGTTTTTTTCAACAATTGCAAGCACAGAGGAGGTAAAGGCCAGGAGGGACTGGCCTGCCCTGCAACCCACACAGCCCAAGAGGTCTCCTTCCCTTCAACTGCAAACAAGTGATTTATGGCTTCTGTGCCTCTGTTTCCCTGCCTTGGGCCCAGACAAGCATCCCTCCTTCCCCTGGCTGCTGTGACGAAGGCTGTTTTTGAAGCCTGAGGTTCCTGGACACTATGGCAACAGGGCCATACAAATACTTAGGGCTGAGCCACCCTTTGTTTGGGGTTTCTGGAGCTCTGGAATGACTGATGAGCTCTCACCAGACCAAAACCATCTCAAGCAGTCCCTGCTGAGGCCAGGCTCCTCTTGACGTCAGTAGGATTTGGATTAGGGCCCATCTTTCAGAGGAGGCGAAGCCAAAGCTACTTTTAAACCACGCTACTTCTGCTGATGGTGGTGAGGACAAAGCAGGGTACAGCTCCACAGTGGTTCCTCTGGGGACGGAGCTCAAACAAATCTGCTGCCTTTAGCTGGCTGACCCTATCTACTCCATTGCCTGCCTCCAAACCTCAGGGCTCCTGGCATGGGCAATGAAGCTGGCACGGTCCCTGGTGTGAATGCCCCAGCTGGTGCTCAGGAAGACGAGGCTTCCTCTGCCGAGCTCCTCAAGCATCACCCATCATCCTTCCACATCTTTCCCAGCAAGCTTTCCTGAGAGGACGAAGTTACTGCCAACATGCTCTGCTGAGACGTGGGGACCAAGGGGAACTGAGAGTCTAGAAGACCAGTTCCAGCTGGCATTTGTGCTCGGGGAGACATGGGAGAGACCAATTGCATGACCCCATGATCCCAAAGACATCTCTGAGGCAATACTGCAAATGCCCAACAACCAGCTTGAGGCTGTGCCGAGGGGATCTTGCCATCCTGTTTTGCTCCTAAGCATATCGTATGGGAGGTTGTAAAGTGCAGATGGTGTCCAGAAAGGTCCTTGCCCTGCAGTAGGGAGCCCAGCACGGGTGCTCCATGAGAAGAGAACATTCCTCTCCTGGCAAGACAGCATCCCCACAGAGGCACACATCCACATGCCTGGTGTTCAGTTTTACTGTCCCTCAGCAGCAAGCCTGCCTGTCACCCCAGTCCTGGAGGCACTGGGGCTCAGTGCACCCCGGTTCCTTGATGTGCAAGCAGAGCCCACGCCAGCCACAGCGTGAGGGGCCAGTACTGCCCCTCTGTCCTGGTTGTGTTTCCCTGGAAAGGTGGGCACAAAGAAAGGGCTGGAGGGCATGAAATGGACCTGGCCAGGATGGGCGCTCAGAGCCGGGCTTCAGCCTGGGTGTGCCCTGGGACATGGGGAGCGGCATTTGCCAGCAGCAGTGGTCATCTGGGCACGGCTTCCCAGCACCCGCTGCCCTGGCTGTTTACTTTGTCTCTGGGCTTGCCATGTGCCTGGAGTCCTGCTCCAGGCCACAGGTTCTGAGGCAGGCTGGCAGTGTAATTAACTGCTGATCTTCCTCCTCCCTGGATTTGTTCAGGTCTACTAGGTCTCCCTGTCACTGCTTCCAGGGATTTCATTGTCTCCCAGCTCCTTCCTGCTCACCCTCTTCCACCCCAGGGTGGCTCTCCAAATCCACCAAAGTTGCTTCTTGTGTCTTACACTAATTTTAACAAAGGCTTTTCCTTACCCTGGGGATTTTGCTAGTGTCTCTGTCAAAGCTGCCTTTGAAAGCATTGCTGCTTATGCTCACTAATAATTTAGTGTTTGGCTTCTGCATGGCTTCCTACTGTTCTCCTGGCTCCACCGGTCTCCCTCCTGCTTCACTTGTCTTCTTCCTCACACAGGTTGGGAGCAGGAGCCAGTTAATATTTGATTTCTCTCCTGAACGCCGTGTCTGGGACGAAAGGGGGATCAGCTGCAGATGCCCAAGGAGGGAGCAGGAGCCCCCCTAGAGCTATTCACAGCCCTCCCAGATGTCTCACTTCTTTGCCTTTGTGCCTTGTGATGTCCTGTCCCCCTGTCCCTCCCTGTCCTACCCCCCTCCAAGGTCTGTTGTCCCTGTTGGTAATCCATTATCTACATTTAATGCCTCACTGACGTCGTCCCCTTTGTCTGATGGTGAAACCCCCACCAGATGTGAAGCTTCTTCTGTTACTAATGGCAAATTCGTTTGCAATAGCTGGTTGGAAAATCAGGAAACTGGTTTCATAAAATAAAAATTGAAATGCTGGACTCATTTTCAATCTGTGGGCCTCACAAAGGAACAGGTTTTATTTGGTATTATTTCTTTCATTGTAAAGAAAATCACTTTTTACAACTGTGGTTCAGAAGACGGGTTTGTAATGTCAGTACTCAGGCTGCTAAATGTTTCTTCTTCTGTCCTGATGCAGTTACTATTACTCTCGTGGTCCACTTGCCTCTGAAAAAAAAAAATAAGCAAAAAAAAAAAAAAAAAGCGAGATGAAAAGATGAAAAAAGTGCAAACGTTCTATTAAGTGTTCAGACTTCAGAAAACTGAGGTCACTGGTAACATTTCCAGAAACACGACTGCCCTCTGCAAGCTAAGCAGGCCCTGGAGACTGTAGATGGGCTCTGGGAAGAGTGAAGTGTGGTCTAGAGAAAAGTCTTCACTTAACTCTCAAAAACTGGTTGTATTACTTGGCATAATTTCCAGCGCGCTTCTGCAAAGTTCTTTGCTGCTATAATAAGGTGTTAGGTTGCCCCATAGTGCCACCCCCATGGAAAGCCGCCCTCACCCAAATTACTACTAAAATATAGCACTGCTGGCTGTTGCGCAGGGTCAGAGCTTTAGAGCTGCAGCAGAGCTGGGGTACCCAGAGAAAGCCCTGAAGAGCCTGTAGATGGAGCCATGCCATACCTGGCCAGCACCTGCATGGAGACCCTCAAGGTGCAGGGATGCAGATAAGCCTTCAGCACCTGCCCCTTTCTGGAAAACCAACATTAGCACGGCTCTTTGGAGTTGCATTTGGGCTGCGTGTGCTGCGATTTGAACCACCTGCTTTGCTGAGACAGGCAGTAAGAGGAGATCCTGGACTGCAGGAACCCACAGTGCTGCCAGCAATATGAGAGAGAACTGTTCTCCCGACCAAATGTCTATTCCCATCACTACAGATGTACCTATCTGTGTTTTTCATTCAGATGCAGGCATTCATTTTTGTAGCTAGTCAGAAATTCACTGACAAATGCCAGCCTGAAATGTTTTATCTCCTGTTCAATGAACTGTCACTGGACTAAAAAAAACCCCAGATCTGCAAGGACATGCCTGGGCTCCTGGTGAGTCTGCCCAGAGCCAGCATTTGAGTAGCCTCCCAGATTTACTTGTGATGCTCTTCCAGTTGAGGAGAATTTCACTAGTTTCAATCTAATTCAGAAGGATTTTTTGCTTTTAATTTCTGGATATGATGACATATCCTGTGACCTGGAAAGCTGGTGCCTCAGCAAAGCTGTGAGTTAGACTCGTGGAGGTTCTTGTGTCCTGTAACTTAGGATGAAGAAGTCAAATGACACCCCAAAGAGTTGAAACAATAAACAGAATATGGAAACTGCAGCCATGCAGAGCAGCAGGAACACATAAGCTGCCCAAGAGATCTAAGCAGAGCTGGTGCAGGGATGGCTCTGGGTTGTGATCATGAGATGATGAGATGTCCTGGGGAGAGAAGAGCAGGCAGACAGAAAAGCTGTGATGGATGGCTTTGGGGAAGCATGAGAGCAAGCAGCCAAAGCAGGCTGAAGGAAAGAGATGGAGGGACCATGCACCAGTGAAAACAGCCCTGGAATCATCAGCAAAGATGTTCTCCCCACACGATTTTTCCCAGGTGCAAGGAAACATTTCTTTGTAAGGGTACAGATTGGCAGCAGAGGTGGTTCATTTTGCCACTGTTTTCTCCTCCCAGCACCTGGGCAGTCTTCTAGGCACTGTCACTTCTGCTCTCTCCCACCGCCACAGAGAGAGATGGCTATACAAGGAGCGAGTGATCTCAATGAAGCCATGGTTCACTGAACCATACAGCCCAAGACTTTCGATCCAGTATTAAAAAAAATCTGGAAACAGTGACAGCACCTGTCCCTGGCTCTTCCTCTGAAGCTGAAGGCAACAGCAATGAACACAGTGATGGGAATCACCACGGCAGGCCCTCCTGGGCCTCCTATCCTTCAGTGTGCCCACCTTGGCTCATGGTTGTGTTCTGCTCCTAAGAACAGGGCTGGAGGGTCTCACAGGGTGAGATGGGCACTGCTGGCTGCATGGTTTCAGCAGGAGCTGCTCTTCTTTTTTTCCTTCCCATGTGTTTTAGGTTTTTTTTTTTTTTTTTCCTGGAAGTTTTTTCTCCTGAAGTGCCCTCCCAGTCAGCAGGGGCAGAGCTGTCTGCATGCAGCGATGCCACCAGCACAGGGCACACTCCGGGCACTGTTCCACCACTGCAGAGTGAAATGAAAGTAGGTCAGGAAACTAGGTTTGGCAGAGTTGAGAACTGGACTTGTCACCTCACTTGCCACCAGCATGTGAACCAAAAACTGCCAGTGCCAGTCAGTAAGCAGCGAGGGCAGCTGCCAGGATGCCAGGAAGGGTGGGCAGCCCTTGCTCTCCCAAAGCCACGGCACTGCATACGGCACTGCTGCTGCACCTGCCTCCAGCAAAGGCTGAAGATCTCTTCAAGGATGCTTTAGGTCTTGCAGGTTCCCCAGCCACCAGCTGCACTCACCTGACTAGTAACCAAAGCAAACTCAGAAGCCCAGGGTGAAGGCACTAACGGCAAACACCCACTGGCTTTACCAGCCAGTGTGATGTTCTTCCTTGACTGAAAGGTCTGCCACCTGTCATGGATAGGGGAACAGATATCACCGCATGGAGCCCCCAGAAACTTGACTTTTCTCTGTTACTAAGCCAGAAAATCAGCCACCACGCTGCTGCCCCTCACAGCAGGATTACTCCTTTGTTTCAGACACTTTCTAATGGACATGCTGCAGGACCATCATGCGCATGTTTCTGTGATGCCCACTCCAAAAGTCCACTAAATATCTGTAGAGCCCAGTACACTGGGCTGTGGGATGGGACTAGACTTCGCAGGTCAGGGCAGCAGGGAGGATTTCTAACTGGTGAGGATTTCCATCTGGGGTCTGCAGGTAGAAGGGCTGGTGTTGGTACACAGCAACTTTCTGGGAAGAGAAGTTACTTGTGATAAATCCCACGTAAGCAACTCAACCCACAGAGATCGTGGCTGTATTTTGTCAAGCAGGGCCCTTTGGCATGAGGCAGGGATCGCAGTGGCTGGGGCTGGGCAGGCAGGAGCAGAACAAAGCCCCTGCTCCCCGCAGCAGCTGGGACAGGCAGCCTGAGAAACACAAACGCAGTGGGCGCACATCGAAACTCCTGTCCCCAGCCACCCCCTGGCCCGCAGCTCCCCTGGCACAGCCACCTGTGCAACTTTTCAGGGGCTAAAACTGGTGCCGCTCCCTCCTAGCTCTCGGCTAATTGCTTTAATGCATCCCAAGGCACCCACCCTGCCTCCTTCCCACCGGTGGCTCATCATTTATTCACAGGGCTGAAGCCCCCCGAGCGGCATCCTGCTGGCCGTCACGCTGCAGGGGTCTGATGCGGGGTGGCTGGCAGCCACGGAGAAGGATGACATCATTGTCGTGCCAGGAGCGAGGCGTGTGGGGCTGGGGGAAAGGCTTAGCCCACTTATCTTCCAACATACACCTACAATTTTCCCTTTCACTCTCCTTCCAATCTGGCTACTCCCACGTGAGTTACTAATATAGGACACGCAACGGGGCTTCTCCCTGCCTGGCCTATCCTCATCTATTTGACTAATTAGCTCAGTTTCGCTGTGGGGGTGTGGGGGTAGAGATGGCGAGAGGGGAAGAAAAGGAGAGGGGAGGATGTTGTCTGAAATCCACCCTTGTGTTCCATCTTCCTCAAGCCCAATCTGGTCAAACTGAGCACAGCTCCACTGACACAGGCCAGCAAGACCCACTGTGGGGTTGGTGCTCGGTGGCTCCAATGCCATATCCCATGCCCTGCAAAACTGGGAGGCACATTGGCCCTTCCTACCTTCCTTACCAAAGCACCTGCCTGCAGCAGCAGCCCTGCAGGGGCTGCCTTGAGGAACTTAGAGACTGGCCGGCAGGGCGGGAGGGGAGCAAAGAGCAGAGGGGTACTAAATCGCTTTCCTCCTACCCCTACCTGCAGTTCTGTCCCCGTGGCAAATCAGAGACAGACAGAGATGTTTGAGAGATACCCCCACTGGGAGGCTGGGAGGCAGTCTCTTGACCTCCCAGCACCAGGACCCACCAGCACCAAAACTACCTGCAGCCAGACCCGTGGCACATGAGAACTTTTATGAGTAGTTTGGCAGGGAATGAGTGGTTAATTACCATGTGCCACCATTGTTAACCTCTGCAAATATGTCTAATTATCACAGATTAATGAACAGAGCGCAAGCACATCCAAGGAGCCATCGCTGAGGGTCTTTCTAGGGCCACATTTCATTATCTTTGTGAGAACTGCCATCCTGCCTCCCCCACTGTCCCCCACTCCAGCCAAGTGCCCTACTAATACTCAGCTGGTCTCTCAGAAATGTGACCCATGGCTCCTGCACTGCTGCACCAGTGGAGAAATCCTCGGCAGTGCATTGGGGAAGGCTTGAAATCAGCCCCGATGGCTCCCAGAGCTTGCCCCACAAACATCAGTGTGTTCTTACAAAGGCTCACACGTCAGTGTCTTCTCCTCTCAGAGTGTTATGGGGAGCCCTACGATGCTTGGGTTGTGCCTACCCCAGATGTTCTAGCTCCTGCAGGCAAATAATCAGATAAGATCCTATCATCTAATCTGGGAATCAAACAAACAAGAAAACACTAAACTAAAACATGTCATTAGCTCTTGTAGTGGCAGGGAAAAGCTCAAGTGAATCTCACAGGCTGAGAAAGCAGACAAAGGAAAAAGAGATCATGGTTATTGATTTTTTTTTATTTAAAATCCCACTCCCCCCTTCTCCCTATGAGAGCCTGTGGGTGGGTAGAGGGCAGTCCTGGCACACGCTGCGGGATGGGCAGCAGCGTGGGCAGCCCCCTCTTGGGGCACAGTTGTGGAACCGTGCTGAAGGTAGGAGGAATGGCAGAAGGCTGGGAATGATACAAGATGCATCCTCAGAGCAAGGAACATTAATAAATGATAAGATTTTACGATCATGTCAGGAAAGCTTACACTTTCAGCATTAAAATAAATAATGAAACATCTTTTTTTAGAAATTTTGGCTTATTTTCAGCACTTGCTGAATGCCTGATGCTTTGTTATGGTTGCTTACCCAGCACTCAAGAGCATCCTTTCAGATTTGAACCAATTAGCCCACGCTCACCTCAACAAGTTCTGCAACAATATACGCACACAACTGTTGTACTGAGGCTCTCGTGCCAGCAAATCAATGGGACCATTTTTGTTATCCTGCCTGAATTCAAGAAGTTGTTAGCCCTGTCTTCACGTGATCTGATGCCAGGAGGAATTCTCACCAGTAGGGAAAGGAAATCTGCACATGGGGACATGTTACATTTGCAACTGCCTCCTTATTGCCCCCACAGAAGAGCCCTGCTGGATTTGGCTGCATCAGGATTGAATGTGTCCCATTCCCTCCCTCGTGGTGGATTTGCTGCACAAATCCATGCCCAGCTTCAACATTCTGTCATTGGGAAGAAACCAGCAGATGCAGACGAAGCTGAATGGGCAAATGAATGTTAAAATAATTGGAGCAACCATTTCAGACTTGATGAATATGTTGCTCAAATTATAGCTCTGCCTTGAAAACAAAATGAAACAAAAACCTCAATGAATGTAACATTAATTTAATAATAGTGAAACTTGTAAATAATGTAACACTCATTTAAATGGTTGCTCATGCAAGATCTCTTGAGAGGAGAGTGACGGACTTTATAATTTTGGGACTGGGATGACACATGTTTTGTAAGACATGATGTTTTATTCATCAGCTCCCCAAGAGTCAGCAGGGCCATGGGGTCAGGGCTGAGGCGCTCACAGGCAGCTCCCAGCCCTGCCACCAGTCATGCTTGTGCCTTCTCCTCCTGGCTGGTCCCTTGGGTTTCCCCGCAGTCCCTCCTCGTGCCTTGATGCTGCTGGCTCCGCTGGGGCTCTCCCATCCTGTGGCCTGTCTCCTCCATCCTGTCAACATCTGTGAAACCCACACATGTCAGACATCTCTCCTCCCTTCACCGTGGCATTTATTTAAATGTTTCTCTTCTCCTTCACCCTCTACCACAAGGTGGAATTTAATTCACGGAAAAACAAGAAATGCAGTCCAGAGCCAAGGTAGTAATTACCATCAAATCCAGAGAAAACTAGAGCAGAGATACTCAGTTTGACCCTTTGTCCCTACCATTTTTTTCAAGTTGCCCTTTTTTTACCTCTTTTTGCTGCTGTGAGAGCCTATTACCAGCGTCTACAACTTCCTTTCACCAAGGACCTCTGGGTTTTTCTCTGCCTGCTTCCTCTGCCTTATTTATTGACATATTCAATAATTTAGAGAAATCTTATTTTAAATGCACAGGGCAGAACTCGCCCCCAGGTTTAAAAAACAAATCCTGTCACGTTTGGCAAACAGCTGCTCACAGAGGGCAGACATCAAATGTGTATATCTAAATATGTATATTCAAAGAATCAATAGATATGGCGTATTCTTTATTTTCATTTTTCATCCGGAAATAAAAGCTTGTGCGTAACATTACCATAATACTGCTGTATTGATTTCCTTGTGGTAAGGAGGATCCTATGAGACTTGCCCCAGGAATAAGCTTACCTCCCGGAGTGAAGGTCAGCCTGCTGCTGCAAGGACTATTCTTACACAACCAAAAGTGCTTGATGAAGACCTGATTTGCAGGACTGGGCTCTAGTGTGACCAGTCTTCCTTTAAGTGCCCACAAGGCACTTAAAGACCAGTTAAGGAAAGCCCTTACACACGGGGCTTTCAGCACAAGTCCACTGGCACATAAGTGCTTCCCCAGCAAAGACCCAGGCTCTGAACTGTTGACATGGGAGCTGAAGCCTGCAGATCAGCATCCACCAGTCCATATTGATCTTGCGCAATAAATTTATCCTGTTCCAATATGCTATTAGGAAGGTTATGCCTCCTCTTTTATAGCCTGTAGTAAATGTATTTTTCACTTCTCTAGTGCCCATCACATTATCCCACCTCACAGCTGACCAAGGCTCTCCAGACATCACCTGCCATGTAACTGCCCAGGTTTGTTTGTAGATAATTGAGAAAGAAATGTAAACACACTGAAATGATTAAGATATATACAGCTAGAATGACCACAAACAGGGAAAAGGAGCGAGTACCGAGTACGTATGAAAGAGCAGGCTGTGCTATTTCACACTGACTCATCCAGGACCGTTAGCCTCCAGATGATGCCAAAGGCAAAGAGGCTACACTGCAAAACCGCCAGGCTGTGCCTCTGGGATTTCTACATGCATTATCATTTTCATCTTGCTGCTGTCAGTTATAAAATAAATGTGTACATTGATACAGTAGTGGCAAGCAAGTGTGTGTTTTGAAGAGACATTGGCATTGTCTTATAAATGTCAGCAGCTGAACAACAGCGGGCTCCATCATCTGCCACTGCTCCTATCGCTTCCCTTTTATTAAAAATACATATTGACAATAAGAGCTCTGGCTTAAAAAAAAAAAAAAAAAAAAAAAAAAAAAAAAAAAGCCCTTCCCTTCCAAGAAGACCTTGCTGTGCTCTTCTTGGGAAATCTTTAAACGTATGCCCTGCAAAATGACCTTACACATCTCCTCTCCTGTGAATGACACTAAAGTACAGATTTAAAATCACCAGTAAAAAGCGAATCTCCTGTAAGCAGTTTAATAGTGATGCTTTTCACAGCTGCTGCAGCAGCACGTGTTTGAGCTTTCTAAAATCCTGCATTTTGTCCAACCTGCCTCACTCCCGGCCAGGCGGTACCGTGACGTGCATGCATGTACGGTCAGTGTGCGCAGCTGCCTGGCACATGGTTCCTGCCCTGTCCCTGCGAGTGCTGCAGTGTCACAGGCAGCAGGGATGGACACAGCCCAACACCAGTGCCTGATGCTTCTTGATTAAATCCAGGAGCACTGCGTGCTGGGGGAATTGCTACCTCTGGCAGATGGGAGCTGGGCTGGAGCTGCTCCTCAAGGCTTTCTCTCACCTCTCTGGGTGCAGGCAGCAAGGAGAGGTCTGAAGCTGGGCAGATCCGGAGGGGATTTGTCACAGCTAACCAAAACACTGCAGATGACACTGTTATAGCTTTACTATGATATCAATTTAAATTATTTTTGTCTTTTTTTGGTAGGTGGACTAATTTTAAATTGAAAATTATTTTTAAAAGTGGGACCCCCTTTCACTTCTAAGAAACACAGTAGAGAAAATTTAGAAAAGCATCCCATGAAAGCAAACAGGCTTTCTTTCAGAGTCCCTGCCCAAAATCTCACTATTTAAGTTTCTGTCACTTTTTTTACTGTTTTCCTTCACCTGGCATCTCAAAGAAAGGCCAATGATGTTTTAGGAGGGAGACTGACTGTATACAGCCCACTGGGTGCTTCAGATTCCCATGTGTCTCGCGGGTTTGCAGTAGAGATGCTGTTACACAGACAACAGTCATGCCTGCAGTTTGTACCCCTTTACACCTCTGCATCAGGAAACCAGAAAACTGAGAGTCTCAACACCTTCACAGAAAGCCCAGATAAAAATATGTTGTTCAGGAACATGAGCACGTGAACACGGCCACATAAATGTCAATCGCCACCAATCCTAAACATTGGCCATTTGTAAACTATTCAACTACAAGTCAAATTGTTTTATGGTTAGAGAAGCACTTAATATACTATGAACAGTTTAAAGTTAGCATTTCATATTCAGTGTGATTAATGACACCATATTGTATTTAAATTGCTAGGAGATACTTCCCCATAATAAACGATGACAATAATATTCACATTAAGTCAATAAAAGGCATCTTCAAAGCGTGATGTATAAATGCCATTTTCACAACCCAGTGTGAAAGCATCGTACAACAAGATACCAACACTAATAACAGAAATCTTAGCACCCAAAGGCAGGTGTTTGTATGAGGCAGAGACATTGCCCTCTGGCTGGGGAAGCCATACCACCTTCTAGGTACAACTTGATAAACTCCCACCCGGGAGGAAATGAGATGGAGACTGCAGGCACGTACATCTTATAGTTATTTCCTAGGCACTATCACTGATAAGAGCTACACAACAGGTCACACCAAAGTCTTTCATCGTCTCTTTCTTCTTCCTCATTAACCGAAAAGGGAAATTATTTTTGCTCATACTGTTTTAACCTGCTTCCTTGTAGTTGCTTTTTAATTGCTATCACTTATTTAACTCGAGAGCCCAAGAGCATACTGACTGGAAACAGTTGCTTTCTCACATCTAGAATACAGTTGCATTCCCTGTCAGGAAGTAGAAAACTGAAAACAAACACATTTCAAATGCAAGAAAATATTTAATTTCAATTAGCAGTGAATTGTTTTGCCTTGACATCTTAATTTATCTTTTTCATTTGAGTAAAATAAAGAGACACTCGGCTTAGTTGTCAAAACACAACAGCATGTATAAAAAATTAGATACAGTATTAAATAAAATATAGAAAAATTAAGGATAAATTAATAGCTGTTATGAACAGTGTATTTATAGCTAGTAGAAAATGTAGTAAAATAAGAATGTGGAAGTAAATATTTTTGCATCATGGAAATGACAATTCTGTCCTTGTCAAAACAAGACATTTCACCATTATCAAAACAAAAAAGAAAAGCCCAAATGATTCACTTTGACTTTCCTGTTGAAAGTTGTGTTCAGATTGACACATTCTCATAAAATGCCCCAATTAAAAAAAAAAAGTTCCATGTTCTTTGGATGAAAATTCACTTCTGTTGGAGACCTTTGCAGCCACTCCTCCGGCAGGGCTTTGGAAAGCAGGTGCCTCTGGTCTAACTGGGCGCTCTGCCCCTCTGGTTAAGGATTCAGAATTCCTGCCTGAGACCCACACACTCTCTGCAGTCAGTGGAGGCTGGACTCAACAGTCCCCTTGTTTTCAAGGTAACATATAAGCTAGTTTGTCTCCCCCCTGGAAGGGAAAGGGACCGGAGAAAGGGAAAGGAAAAGGGAAAAAGAGAGGAGAGAAGAAAATAAAACATTTTTCTTTCTTTGCAGGTCAGCTTTAACTCACCCGATGTGAGGATTGCAGGAGAGTGAGGATATCTCAGGGGGAGCCATTATCCGTAGATCACTGCCCAGGCACACCATAACAGCCTCTCCAAGCTATTAGAGGCAATTGTTTCAATAAGCATTTGTCCTGCGATCAATGGCAAGACAAATAGGATGCCCCTTCAGACTCCCTCCAGTGCAGTGGGGAGGAAACAGTCCTCAGGCAGCATGTTGTGAGGGGACAGGTGCTCCTGGCCTCACCCCGGTGGTCTAGATGGTGAGGACCATGTTGGTTCTTGCCCTGCAGCTGGGGCTCTCCTAGCGCTGCTTCCCCATGCAGCTGGATCTGTGGTGGCTGGTGTTTTTCTGATGCCAGGTTGCTGTAGCTGCCCAACATGGCCATGGGCATGTTGCTTTTGCAGTCCTGCACGGAGGTGCCTCCACCAACGTGCTCTGCAAAGCACCCGAGTTACCAGTACCTCAAACCACAACCACACAGGCACAGCCTTGCACTACAGACTGTTTCTGCACTGTTTTAGAAATCCCTGACATCAGGACCAGTGGCTTTTATTAAAACAAACACTGAGGCAACTTAGACCTGGCTAGAGACTCCAGCGTTGCCTCCTGATGCTGTATCAACCAAGGTCTGTGTTGGTCTTGGGGTGACCATATGGGCTGAGCTGAGGATCATGTATTGAAACCCTCCAATGGTGCCTGCTCCTTTTGAGGCTCGGGGGGTCTTCACCCAGTTTCCTGCAGCCAGTGAGTGCTGTGTCCAGGGATGTGCACTGTGTCAGCCACAAGGATCACTGCAGGAACATCAGTGTAATTTTACTGTCTACTCTGCTCTGAATGAGAAAATACCAGCTGCTTCAACAAGCCTGCGTTTAAGTTTTTCTTTCCAAAGACTGTCTTATTTTGTATTCCTAGACTTTTCTACCAGCTTGTCCAAGACAGGAACAAAACATGCATGACAGATACAGAGGCCATGCACCCTGACAAACACTCTGTCCAAGACCAATTTAAAGTGGAAATTACCACAGAAAAACTTCCATAATTTATTAGTCCCAATCCGATTAATGCTAATAATGTAGATTACTAATAATAGCCTGTAGCTCTCTTGAACACGAATCAAACTTGTACTGCTTACTGTACAACCGAAGAAATGAGGCAGACGCATCAGTAAAACACAAGTTGAGTCTCCAGGTCAAATAAGGCCATGTCCTGATCATACTAATCCTTGCTTTTCAAGTTTCATATTATTCATTTCTTGAAACACATGCTCCTACTTAAGCCAATGGGAAATTTGCCATTGACTTCAAACGGACTTGGAGTGAGCTCCTGCAACAGTCATTCTCCTTAAGGAAAAGGACTGTGTATCCCCAGTTTTGGCACAGCACAAGCAATCCTGCTGGCTTATAAAGTCATGGTCACACTTAACACCACAAGTGCTGGTTCAAAACTTTTGCAGGAATACTCTGCTAATTTTCATCACGGTAACTCATGAAAAACACACATGCATTTGTGTAGAACTCAGTGAATGCATTCATAAAAATTAAACAATATATATGCATGCTGCAACAGCTCTGCCCAGAAAGGGATGACTCAGAGTTTCTTGGGGCGCTCTCTGCAACAGGACAACATGCTTGAAAAATGCAAGAGGGCAGAGGTTCAACTCCCACAGTCAGTCCTCCCTGTGGGTCCCTGGTGAATAGGAGTCTCTCCAGGGTGGAGGAGCTGAGGAATGGGAAGTTTGTAGCCAGGGCTTTTCCTTCTCATCCAGACAGGGAAGTACTCATTCCCCAGCAGAGCTGTACTGACAGTAAGGATAAGGTAGTGTTGTACATCACCATCCAGGTCACGCAAAACCTTGTGGCTCCTCTGTTAAAACCCCAAAGTGACATCTTTGTGCATTGCCAAGGAGAAAAAGTAATGTCAGAGACTGAGTCAGCCTCTGAACCTGCCTGCTTGCTTGCTTCCAAGAATCTACAAGAGTTTCTTGAAACACTCATCTCTCTCTTCCTTTTCTCCTCCAAGGGTCTGCCTCTCCATCTCTCAAATCTTGGTTTCAGAAATTGACAAGGATCCACCAAGCACGATGGACATCTGTCCTCTGCTTGGCAAAGCTCTGGCAGGGATGGTGATGTGCAGTATCCCTACTCTCAGCCACTCACAAGCCAGCTCTCAGGGCAAGCGTGTTGCAGAACAAGACTCAGACCTTCTCAGCCACCACTTACAACCCATATGACCTCTTAATTTCCTTCCTCAGAAAGAATAACTTCCCAACTCACCTTCTGCAGGCAACCTCCACTTTATAAAATTATTTCCCCCACTCCTTATAAAATAATCTCATAACATTCCCTGTGGCTTTAATAGTAATAACCAATTACTCACTGTTGGCAAGAATTGCTATGGGTAGAAAGTGCAGGAATGACAAACTGCTGCCCACACTGCTGAGCGCTGCCCCAGAGGAAAAGACAGCTCAGCAGAGCTCCCTCAACTACCAAATCAAGGCAGGCAGCCAGAAGTCTTCTCCAGCCACGAAAGGTACTGAGAAAGCAGGTACAACAGCTACAGGCCAGAACCCTGTACATTAATCTGCAATTTGCAGATAGAGGGTTTATTCTGGGTTCTGACTTGGTTTGTTGATTTTGGGCTGTACTTTGTCTCTCTTGCATTTAACCCATGAGCCCTTGTATGGTGTAACCAACACCCTCAGATGACTGGAGTGCCCTTCATGCTACTGTCTTTCTACCAGCAGCAAGGTATCCATCTGACCCAGCAATGCAGCTTGCAACATGGACTGAATGGGTATGACATGTTCCACTGAGTTTGGTTCCTGCTATAGACAGAGTCATGTAGATCCTTAAGGGAAATGAAAGTCAAGGAACAAACACTGTGGTTTGAGAGAGGCCCGAGGATCACCTTTTCCTCTTTAACAACATCCATTTTCCTTTCAGCACTCCATGGCTGCCCAGCAGATGAAGGCTGAGAACCTAGGAGAGCTCTTTTGTGAGCAATTCTTTTTTTAACAGACTATGTCTGAAGGGCCTTGTTCAAAGGTCTGTCTTTGAACAAAGCCAGTCGACGGCTGATTGAGGCAGAAGCCCTGGAGGTGTACGTGGTGTTGGCATAGGAAGAGGCTGCCCAAGGGAAAAGATCTTTTTATTTTGTACACCAGTCCCCAAGGCGACACCCTTTAGAGGTGGCAATATTATGATACCCAGGTGATGCCCCTGTGTCACACCAGCTGAGTCTGCTTGTAGGGACTCTGGCCCATGGTTCAGTCTGGCTCCAGATTATTTGTATGAAACCTAGTCAAAGCTGTGGGGAATCTGTGTCCTTATGCCAAACCAGGAATTTTATTCTTCATGCACCTCATGTTGGGGAACATGAAAAGCAGCACAGCTGGGAAATCTGTATGCACACAGCACGACTCACTCTGGCAGGTGAGTTCAGAGTCTCAGCTTGTGTCCCTGCACTCCAGCATTTCCTTATTAATTCACACATCTGCACTTGACTGCAAGAGCCACATCTTCAGCAGCTTCTCAAAAGGAACAAGAATAAGAGAGAAACCCCAAGAGGATGTGAAAACAGCACAGTATGAGAATCTTGCAGCTTCCAGCCAAAGACAGGCTTTGCTTTGAATGCACCACACCTCCTTCATCTGTGAAAAGTTTAGGAAGAAAAACTTAGTGACGCAGCTCTAATACCTGCTTTCTGGAGAGACCTCTCCCTCCCACAGGCACCAAGTGCTGCAGGTGTTTGCTGTGGTGCCACAGAAGATCTGTGTACAGCAAGCCTCCCTTGCTGTGTGGTGCTACCTGTGCTGTGATGCCAGCTCTTCTTGAAAGGGCTCTTGCAGGCTAAAGCCAAAACAAACCAACACTTCATCCAGACTAATGTGTATAACAACACAAGCCAGTCCCCAGTTGCCATCTACTGAACCATGCCAGAATTCTCCTATTTTATTGTAAGGTTTCCTATAAATTACCCAAGTGCAATTCAACTCAATCATTAAAAGGCCACCAACCCAGAGATGCTGCATGAAAATGTGTCTTTCTCATATCTACTGGCAGCTGTACAGCACCTCCCAAGAATGATGGGACTCCCTACCAGGCCACTCTACAGCAGCAGCAGCAGCCCAGAAGTGCCTACAAAGTGGATCCTCGGGTGGAAGCCACAAGAGTCCAGCCTGAGCCTAAGACTCAAGAGGTCTTCCTTGCAGCTCATTATTATTTATTATTTGTACTGTAGAAATACCTGAGCGTCTACTAATACGATCAGAGACTGTATGTCAGAGGCTGAACGCCAACAGAATAACAATGATAATTGCCCTTGCCAAGAGATTCAGAAACATACAGATCAGTTTGGGCAGAATGGAGGACTTGAAGACAGCAGAGAGAATGGTTAGACCCAGGTGGGTTCAGAGCTCTCGGTGGGACCCAAAGGAAATCACTTTTCCCACAGGTAATGCTGGTAATACCTTTCTGCCACTTTGACCCATCGCCAAGGAGCTCAGAGCATAATTGCAGTGATCTCCTGGACAGCTCTGCTTTCCATTCTGGCTTTGAAACTCCGACACAGAGACTGATCCTAATGCAAACAGCCACAGCCTGTAAGTTAAAAACGATTACAAGAAATACAGAAATCCTAGGGCACATGAACAAACCGACAGCAGATGAAGACTCCTTCCCCAAAGTGGAAATTCAATCCTGTTGCATGCTGAGTGTGCGTGGTGCCTTTTCAGGATGCAGGGTCAAAAGCCACCTGGCTAGATCCAGATCAGGCCTGCTCAGCTATGATTTCTAATCTTCCCTTGAAGCATGGGCCTTTGTTTGTTCTCTAAGGCTAGAGAACTCAGCTGGATAATGTTTCCACTTCAGGATGGCACATTCTGCTTTCCCACCAAACAGCTGCATCTGGCCAGTGATCAACTTGTAAAGTCCACTGAGACTTTTGGATGCCCTAAGCTATGATCATGAGTTAAACCCATTCATCTCTAGTCCTGGAGGTGCTCATTAGCTGCTCTGCAATTAAGCCCATTGCAATGACCACAGGGGACTGATTTGAAAGGGAAGGGGAGCCAAATGGTGCCTGTTTTTAGGAAAGAGACACAGGAACCTGCTGTACTACTCTCTGGTGCCTGTGTCTGTTGCTGCAAATCTGGGGAGCAGCTCGTGACTCATTGAAGGGCAGGAGGCTCTTCCACCCACTCAAGCCTAGCACAGAGATGCCATCACCCTGGTTCACAGTGTGTCCTATCCAAGTAGAACCAAGCACTGTTGAGGGTGATGGCTGTGAGCTACAACCATGCTGCTTCCCATGATGGAGCTGGGAAGGGAAATCACCTCTGTTCCCTGTGCTCTTGGGATGCTCTTCCTGGATTGTACCTACCAGAAGGAAGCATGAAATACTGAACTGCTCTCCAGGTTATCAAAATGCCAGTGTGGCAGGGACGAGAGAAGGATATGGGGTCAACAGTAGAGGCTTTTCTCCAGGAAAATGAAGTCTGAGGAGATAAGAAGTTGGGAGGGTTCGAGGTATCAAACTCAAAGGGGAATGGGGGGATGTCTCAGATCTGCAGAGATACTCCATGCTAGGAAAGGAAATTGTCTCCTTCAGGGCCTTGATGTCTCTTGGGAGTTTGGTTCACATCAGACATGGATGTGGTTACAGATGCACAGACAGGGTCAGGTATCAGGAAGTGGCAATGCTGAACAATGGGGTGGCTTTTCAGCTTTCCTGCTGTGCCTCTGGCAGCCTCTTACAATCATGCCACTTGGCCATTAATCATGACAAGTCCTCCACTCCCCCAGTACCAGCTTTACGCATCCACTCCTACAGAGTGTGCAGCTGCAAATCCAAGCACATTCCAGCAGGCTTCTCAGTGCTTTTCCCCTTTGCTCTTCTTAAGGCTTTAAAACTTGCAGCAACCTCAACCCTCATAACCTCCAGGTACAGCCTCCTACTCTCCAGGGACACTGACTGAAGAACCAACACCTTGGAACATCCTCATTGCAGGTTTTAAGCACAGGGAAGTTGAATTAGCTCTCCATTTGAGATGCAGAAAGGAAAAGATTCAGCTGGCAGCTTAATGTGCAGATGCAATGGTAGAATAAACTGATAGCCCAGATACCTGGAGAAAGTCTTCTGCAACTTTTTTTGACTATGGTGGACACCACAGGCTTTAAAACTGCATCATGATTGTGTAGAGGAGATCTCAGTGTAGCCATTTCATTGGCAGCAAAGGGCGTTTATCGAATGAAATGTTTAAACTATAAATTGATGTACTACCCGATGGCTTACTGGCACCTTGTCACTGCAAAAAAACAGGGCAATGAAACACAAACCCAATACTCCAGAGTCCATTGAAAATCAGCCTTCCTTGTCAGTTCTCTGCTATGCACCCCTCACCATTACTCCTGAGGGCAGTGGGGCTCGAAGTATCAGAATGGAAAGCAATAAGAGTGACCAAAATTGTAACTCTGTGCACATCAATGGCTTGCAGAGAACCAGCCAAGTGCAGGGTGTGATTCTCCTCTCCCAGCTTGGACAGGGTAGAAGAGGTTGTTGCCAGAGGTCCAGGGGCACGCAATGAGAAATTCAAGCTCTTCCCAGAAAAGAGTGAAGTCACCTCTCCTCTTTCTTTAGAAGAGCAGAAAGAACAAGGAAATATTTTCTTTCCTTTCACTAAGACTAAACTACTCCCATTGCCCCCCAATGCCGAAACTACAACCCGTTCCCTTTTTTTGAGCTGCCAAGACCCATTGGTGCTATTGTACAACCAGCCATACCTTCCTGACAGTTGAGCAAGTAGCAGGAATGATGCATCTTCCTGACATTTAAGCAAGTAAAAGAATAAAGTTCAGGGTTGTCCTATAAAAACCCTCTCCCCATCCAGCCCATTCTCTTTACCCCTTACAGGACAAGTCTGTGCTATGGCTGAAATACCTGTCCTTACTTCCTGCAGGTCCAGCCTGCACCCTTTACCTGAATTTTTGTGTAGTCCTCTATGCCCTTGAGCCCAGCTGTGCAGCAGTGGGGAGATATTGCTCCTCCTCCAGGCCTGATCGCGTTGCTGTCCACGATGGGTGGTGTGGTTGGGCTAGAGCAGGGAAAGTGGCTATCTGCCAAGAGTAAGGTCAGTACAGCCTGGAAAACAAAAGAGTGCTTGGCAGAAATCCTTACCTCTGGGTTAGCACAGGTAGATGCTATCTCAGATTCTGGACCAACAGCACTATATCCAGTGTATCACCACATTAATTTTGTCTAGACTTTTCTACTTCTGCCAAGTGACAACCCATTCTGCTTTCTCAACTGACCTCCAAAGCAGAATATCCAGGACAATAAAAATGCAATGTCTGCCTGGAAACCACCCAGGCAAGCGGCCAGATCTGTAGCCCAGCTCTTCACCTCAAGGCTCACAGCCAAAATCCTGCCCTTAGACACAATTCCTCCTGAAGCCAGCCAGAGCAACAGACCAGCATCTGCTCATCAGATCTGGCCATCAGTTACAGGGCACAGGCTGGGTTCTTCATTTGTGTAAAGTAGATGAGCTCCACAACTGAGAGCAACTTTCACCCTGGGGGTGGAAGAGTGGCTGTTCCTACAGGATACGTGTTCAGCAGAAAGTTCAAGATAAGACAGAAAAGCAGAAAGATTTTAATTTATTCAAACGAGAGCTTCTCAGTAGCAAAGGTAACTGTTAGAGCAGAGGGGACTCCTGGGCTGCCAATGTATACCAAGCTTTGCAACAAACCAAAGCTTGAGCAACCCACAGCATGCACAGGCCAGGTCTATCCTCACATCAATGTTAGAGAGGAGCTTGGACATCAGAGCACTAAACTTTCTACATACTAAAATGGTAGATACACTAAACAAGGCCAGAAGTATAGCACCAAAATGATTTTCAGTCAAAGCAATTACAGAATTTGAAGACAAAAGCATATCTTTAAGTGGCTGGTATTATACAGCTTCTCTGCTTTTGCCCTCTATTTCCTTGCCTAGGTCAGAAAAAGCCTCTGCATATGCATACGGCCTTGTTCTGACAAGCTATTCAGGATAAATGCTTATCAAAAGCTTTTTCTGAAACAGGTATTTCTTACATAACCTTCTCAAGTACAGGAGCTCTGTTACAACACCCAAATGCTGCTACTTTCCAGTTCTACCCATCTTAGCCCAATTCTTTCCTCTCCTGTCTTTAAGTTTTCCCTTCCCAAGGTGCCCAGTAAAGGTGTCGCTTTGCCAGATCAACACATGACATCTTCAAGTTAGCTGTCCCTGGACTGTCCAGACCTGCAGTCTTAGGATCAAAGCTCCCTCCAAAGGTCTCAACAGTTCCCATGAGCCACCCTGCTGCCTCTGCAATGCAAGCTCCCAAACAAAAAGTACTTTCTGTAGAGATGAAATCTTTTAAGAAAACTGCCAATGTCTAGTCTCGCCCAATTACTGCAGTTATTTTGGCAACCGCTTCATTTCCCCCTTTCCCCTCCAGATTTTGACTCCTCAAACTAGAGAGTGGTGCTTACTCTGCTTTATTCTGAAGTTACAGCAGTGTTGCTTGCTAGCACCTATAAGAATCTGGTTTTGGTAGAGCCAGCACCTGGCCTTTCTTTAAAGATTTATTCTGAGCAGCTTTCTTCAAACACAGCTTTCAAAATTGTTATCATACATCCAGTCTTGGAAAAGGCAGTTAGTCTTCATCACCCAAAACCAAAACGTATAACGATCTAATTAGCACTGATGAGTTCTGCTGCCTCATGCTTTCACATCAATTTGAGTAGGACACCTGGGGTGAGACATGTGTGTATGAGTGGCATTGCACCAATTTACACCAGCTGCAGCTTGGCCCAAGCACTGCATCTGGTTGCAAAAGGAAGACAATTTTGAGTAGAGACATCTTACTTAAGGCTAGAAAAGTGGGATTTAACTACTCTAAAACCAGACAGCTTAACAAAGCCTGGCAGCATGTGCTTGCCCCATACTCAGTTTGACTCATGCAGCTGGCAAGACACCATAAAAGGGCCAGGGGGATCTTCATCCAGCAGCCGAATATGGCCCTGGCAACACAGCTGATGGGACTACAGAGCCCTCCAAAACTGAGGGGAACAAAGAGAACATTATTTCTTCTATTACTGGAACAACCCCTTCCCAATCATCATGAAATGAGCACGCTCAGTTCTGCAATCCTTCCAAAAGCAGAAACGCAACTGCGCCCAGTGCCAGAACAATTTTGGGGAAACTGCACCACACTCACCATTTACGGTCAAACACCTCATTGGCCAACCCAAACCAGCACTGGAGAGGGCTCAGCACACAGCAAAGCCTGGTTAAACATTGCAGCAGATGCCTTAATAAGTGCAGGAGCATTTCCAGGGACAGCCTGGCTCATCACTGCCCATGCTGAAGGAAGGAATAAATCATTATGTTAAGGGAATGAATTAGCTTGAGCAATAATAAGAATAATAAGAATCAAATCTTGGCTAGCTTGCAGTAAGAAAGAATGTGATTGTAACAGGAGTTTATCTTGTTTACTAGTTGAAACAAGCATCAAATCAAGTATTGTGTATCTTAAAGAAACTTACCTCTGACCGATGCTCTAAGGCTGAAAAAAGAACAAACCTGAGCTCAACAGGACACAATGAGGAAGAAGAGAATATAAAGAGCATCAGAGGATTCTGAAAACAGAAAGGAACTGTGCTGTACAGACAGAGTGGGATGATGTGATAACGAGTTCTATGTCTGTATAACCAATATTTCCCAGAATACGTATGTTTAACCAGTGTAAAAGTTCTGTAACCAGCCTCAACGCACACACGTGTAAAGTGAAATAATTCCTTGTGTGTCTGCTATCACATTTAAGAAATATCTGCTTAATAATCAAATTATCACCGATTACAAAGTTTAGCTTTTCACAGCATCAACACCTTGGGACAGACACCCAGGACATGCACCTTGTTCAGGGTAATTCCCACTCTTTCCTTCCAACACCCACATCAGTGCTACAGACTAGGGGAAGAGGGGCTAGAAAGCTGGAGAAGAAGCTGGGGGTGTTGTTGACAGGAACTGAACATGAGCCAGCAGTGGCCCAGCTGGCCAAAAAGGCCAATGGCATCTTGGCTTGGATCAGAGACCACATGACCAGCAGGTCCAAGGAAGTTATTCTCCCTCTGTACTCTGCACTGGTGAGACCGCTCCTTGTATCCTGTGTTCAGTTCTGGGCCCCTCACCACAAGAAGGATGTTGAGACTCTGGAGCAAGTCCAAAGAGCAACAAAGGTGGTGAAGGGGCTGGAGAACAGGCCTTATGAGGAACGGCTGAGAGAACTGGGGATGCTTAGCCTGGAGAAGAGACTGAGGGCAGACCTCACTGCTCTCTACAACTACCTGAAAGGAGGTTGTGGAGAGGAGGGTGCTGGCCTCTTCTCCCAAGTGACAGGGGACAGGACAAGGGGGAACGGCCTCAAGTTCCACCAGGGGAGGTTCAGGCTGGACATCAGGAAAAAAAATTCACAGAAAGGGTCATTGTGCACTAGAACAAGCCACCCAGGGAGGTGGTGGAGTCACCTTGCCTGGGGGTGTTTAGAAAACGAGTAGACGAGGTGCTGAGGGACATGGTCTAGCAGCAGATCCGAATGGTTGGACTCCACGACTCAATCATCCACACACGCTTCCAACCCGTCTACGACCGAGGACACTGCGCTCGGCTCCTTCCCGCCCGCCCTCAACGCCGCCCGCAGCCCGCTCTGCCACTGCCGAGCGCCCCTCCGCCCCCTTATATAGCGCCCTAAAAATAGCTCGCCGCACGCGCGCCGCCTCGCGGGGAGGGGAGGGGAGAGAGGGAGGGGAGACTCGCTTCGGCAACCAATCACCGGCTCCCGCCCCGCCCCCTCCGCCCCTCGAGCGGCGCCTCCATTGGCTGACGGTGGCTTCAGTCACGGCCGCGGGGCCCGCCCCTCCCGCCCCGCCGTTTACCATACATGGTCACGCGCTGGATGCGCGCGGGAGGGGGCCTGTGGGGGGGGGAGAAGGGGAGGGCGGCAGCGAGCCTGGCGTGGGAGGGAGAGAGGGAAGAGGGAGGGAGATAGAGAGAAGGGAAAGGGAAGGGGGTCTCCCGAAAATAAAGAAGAAGAAGAAGAGGAGGAGGAAGGGGGGCCCAGTCACGCGTGGCCGCGGGGAGGGGGGGGGACACGGCCACACGTGCCTCGGTGCGCGCCGGCGCCGCTCGCCCTGTCCGGCCCCCGCGCTCCTGCCTCCGATGCTTCTCGCTCCTCTCTAAAGTGTGACTGAAACAACACAAAGCCAAAGGGACGCTGGATCTATCATTGGTCGATTTATTTTTTTTTCCTCTCTCCTTTTTATTTTTTTAATTTTTTTTTCTCTTTTATGAACAAAAAAACAACCCCCCCACCCGAGCAAAACACACACAAAAGCAGAAAGAAAGGGTCGTGCTCAGCAGCAGCATGGATGTCTTGGCTAGTTATAGTATATTCCAGGAACTCCAGCTTGTCCACGACACCGGCTACTTCTCAGCTTTGCCATCCTTGGAGGAGAACTGGCAGCAGGTGAACCATTTACGTTACTCCTGTAAATCTCTTAAGCGCAGGCAGTCGGTGCGTTGGGGCTGCGTTTCTGACTTTATTTTTTCTTCTTTAATTCAGGGTTGGGCTGTTTTTTTGGTGTTGTTTTTTTTCTTTTTTTCCTGCGTGGGTTTGAATATGTATATATATATTTTTTTTTCCCCTGAGCCTGAGCAGTCCATTCAAACCCTTTCTGCCTTCAGTCCTTGTGGAGCACGCCTGGCAGCACCTGAAAGCCGGTGGCGTTCTTCAGGGTTTTGGTTTTGCCATGAATACTGGTTTTGTTTTATTTTTGAGCTTAGGTTTTTCTTTTTGTTGTTGTTTTAAACGAGGCTGATCACTTCCAGCCAGTGCTGACGACTGTCAGCTGGTGGAAACAGAATAGATCATTCTTCTTTTCAGGTAATGCCAATAAAAATTGGAGCTTAAAGCAGAGATAGGGAGTGAGCAGGTGTGTGAATACGCTAGAAAAGCTTTTAGGCTAAATTCTGTAACTAGGGAGGTGAGTTATTTTTCATTCTTTTTGTTTTATTTTCTTATCTTTTTAAGAAGGTGGGGAGAAACACACACCTCTTGCTGTGTCTTAAAACAATGACGCCGTAGGCTGGTTACAGTGAACCAGTGTGTTTTGAGGCACCGTAGAGTTAATATGCTGACAGAATGCTTTGAAGATGGTGATCAAGTATTAGGAATGCATTAAAATGAAGACTGATGATGTGAATAAACAAGACGGAGGAGAAGATTAGATTGCAGAGAAAAAGAGTTGTATAAAATGAACTGTGAGCCCAAATGCATAGATCTGTAAACAGTTATCAGCTGGGTTATTGAGGGAAAGGGAAAGGCAGGATTCCTTGTTATGGCAGGACAGTGTGAGGCAGTCCTGGTTCTTGGTGTGATTTTCTGGCAGAGGTGGTACACTAGGTGAAATTCTGGAAACTAGTGTCTCTTTAAAAAAAAAAAAAATCTGCTAGTGGGTAGGAATAGTGGAGTGGGATGACATGTGGTGCTAATGCAGCTCACGGACTCGTGGCACTGTGGTGTAAGAATAACGAACCACTGGATTTCATCTTGCCAGCATTTGCCTTACTCTTGGCTAATGTAGATGTGTGTTAGGTCCCCAGTAAGTGACAGCTTGAGATGTTTGTTTAATTTTTTCGTAAAAGTGTGTGTATGGAGAACTGTGGACCATAGAGCTTCAGGGAAGCGCGTGGACTGTAGTAATGTCATCCAGCCAGACCAGGGCTGGATTTTTGAACGCTTACCCTATTAAAATTGTTGTGGCTTCAGCTTTGTGCGCACACGAGAGGTTTGTTGACACCTACAGTGCAAACACATTCAAGATTTAATTTGCAAAATGACCGATTAACTTAGCTTTATCCTCCAAGGGGGAGGGGATGCTTTTTGTTATTGATATTCAGCTTGCACATCCATGATGGTCACATCTGCTTTTCTTTTATATTTTAACATGCTAATTAAACTAAGGAGCTTAATATAATTTCAGTTAAAAAATTAATTTCATAGCATCGTCGTTGTTGGTGCAGTTGCATAGTCAGTTGCGTATTAGTAACAGTCCAGACAGTCCAAAGCGAGATAATCTGTTGACATAGCCAGCATGCTTTAGGCAGTGCTGTGTGTGATACTCCCTCTCCTGCTGCCTTCTTTTATGCGTGGAAGAGCAGCAGTTTATTTTTTACAGTACAATGTACCTACCCTTTCCCACTGTTACTACTGCAAAATTTAAACTCACTCTCTCCTATTTAAACCCCACTGATTCTTCACACATGTTTGAAAAGAGAAGTTGAAAATAATTTATTACATTTTCCCTTATTTCCCCATAGATCCTCCAGCCAGTGCCTGATGTTTCATAATACATCCTGTATTTATAGTTTGTTTTTATTCCCCTGTTGCTGCTTGGATTCTCCTTGCAAACAACGGGCAGCAAAACTACTGTGTCGGTGGTGGGAGCAGCTGAAGCTGGCTCTACAGAGCATGCTGTTGTGCAGCCTTGGCAGACCCACTGACACAGAGACCCTGATTTTATTCTTGTCAATCACTTGCACGTATAATCAGATCTTGGGGATTTATTTATTTTAGGGAAACTGTAACAACTTTGGGACAAAGGATGCGTGTGCATGCATGTGTTTCTGTCTAATGGTATATCTTAAAGCTGTCAGGCTGCAGTTGAGACCCCAGGGAAGAGGGGTGATACAGTAGTGACTGATACCTGCGGGAAATGTCAGGATTGGGAGGCAGCTGCTTTCATTTTGCGTGAAAACACTTTTATGGGTCTTGCCTCTACTCCCATGAAGAACTCTGGTGCCATACCCAGTCTCCACAGAGGGTCCAGAGCAGCACTTCTCCAAACAGCAAAACAGCACCCTAGGAGATTGCTACAGTCTCTTAAAATGGGCAAAATAGTTGTGTGGGTCAAGAGCAGACTACTTTATTATGTTGTGGCTTCCAGTTGTTTTGTGATTAGCAGTACTAGGGCTTGATGAGGTTAGTCCGTGTTGGCTTCTGCCCCTAGAAATCCTGTCTACTGCAATACCATAAAAAATGCACTTGCCTCACTGAAAAAATCAGACCACATCTTGGGGTGAAAGTGTTGTCACAGTCCAGTCCTCCTTTTCTCTGGAGTCTGAGCTGCACTATGCAACTGGCTGAGGACTATGCAACTGGGGCAGTTGCTCATATTTCCGATTGAGAAACACCCGTCACTCACAGAGGGTACTGACAGCACAGGCAGGTTGCTAAATGCTTGCATGCAATCAGCTGATCTTCTCTCCCTTTCTTCCTTTTCACTACAAGAGAATGTGAACAAGTTCAGTATCTGTGCTGTTTGACTACTGGCATCAGAGTTGAATGCAAGCAGCCCAGCAATATGTACAAAACCAAATTTTGTGTAGAAAAGGATTATCATCTGTCCTGTAGGTTTCATTTTCAGGAGGAAAAATACAAACGAAAAAATCCCCTTGCTCTGCCTTGGGTGTAATTTACATTGTAAAAGTGGAAATACCTGAAGCGGGAGCTGGAACTGAATCCATGATGTGTTTCACATTATTTTAAAACCAATGTTGGGAAGGGACAGCTTGGGTTATTAGGCAGCAAGAGCCTAGCTTTATTATGTTAGGTTTAGATGTATTCCTTTAGGCAAAACACTTTTGAGGTCAGGAGGATTTTTTCTCGGAGTGGGGAGGTTGGGATCTAACACATAGTTCATAGCACAACTTTATCAGGAGTGAGGGAGATAATGCTCGTTTAGCATTTTCAGCAGTGCTGAGCCACTATGGCACTGAAAGAGAGTAAAGGCAGCGGTGGGCTCTTTACATTGGAATGAGGCGTTTGCTGTATGTTGGCTGGCTTGGTATCTCAGCATCTGTATGTTTCTGTCTGGTGCTTTACTCTCACTGTGATTGAACTGTCCTAGTTGCTCTTTGTCTCTACCGGCTGACTCTGCAGTTCAGGACCCGGGGCGGTGGGAGACTTCAGCACCTGTGTGGTTGCTGCAGTGCAGCCTGAGGACCTCTGGCCACTGTGTATTGTTGCTCAGGGGTAGCTGCCTGGTATGGCATCCCCAAGATTGAAACCAGACTGCTGGGAGACAGTGTGAGGCTGAAGAGTGCCTTGTTACTCTGCAGGGGAAGGAAATGGGTAGGAGGTGACCGTGAGGAGCATAGTCCATGCAGCTGCACATGGTCCCACTCTGTGTGTGCCAGGCTGCAGAGAGGGCGAGAGCTGGGCTGGGAATTGGGAAGGGCTGGATATGGGGCTTCAGTTAGTTCCTTCTGTTAGACCTTCACAGTGGCATTTTGGGAATCATTAAAAGATCAGTGTGCAGAAGGCATCTTTTGTAGTCAGACATGTCTCTGCCTAGCGGTAGCATCTCAAACCATGGCTGTTATCCTTCTCCACAGGCCCCTTGGAGGACTCTGGACTCTCCATCCTTGTGTGGAGAAGCGCTCTGTTCCTATTCTGTGGGGGTCACAGGGTAGCTTCTAGCATGGCAATTCACATAATGTCTGAGAACAAAGAGCAGGTAGACACTCAGGGTCACCGTGTGTAGCTGATGCAGGTGTATAAAATCAACAGGACTTAGTTGCAAAACTCTGGGTTATTCTAAAAGAGCCTGCCTTTCCCAGGTCTAAATGGCTGGCAAAAGTGGAAACAGCATTATGTCATTTGCCTCTTGTCTTGTTTGACTTGGTTGCTCACAGCTGCAGCAAAAAATCATTCTTCCAAGAGAGATGCACATATCCTGTAAACCATAGGACCAAGGAAGCCTTTGTTTCACTTTTGCCTCTATTGTAGAGCTCGCTTTGCGTATTTTTAGTCAAGTTTTCAAGCCTCAGTTTCCCCTTTTCAGAAGTAACTGACAGTGACAGTGCTAAGGCATGATCTTTGCCATGTTGGAAGGCTGAATTTTGACCCATTTTGGCAAAGGGCTTTGAGATCCTTGTGCTGTGTGAGAGGAGAATATCCCAAGGTGACTAATCTAGCAGAACTCTCATATCTTCATGCTGACTTCTGTTTGGGAGACAGGGTCATTTTCAGGCCTGTAGGAAAAATTTCCACTGCTACTGGAAAGGAATAAATCACACTGGAAAACATTCCTGCTTCCCCATCATCTCCATTGTTCTAGTTTAATGGCATAGTTGGCCACAACATAAACTAAACCATCTCTTTTAATATTGCTATTTCATCTTGGTTCCAGTCACAGTGTAACACATTTCTTAAGTGCTTATAGTACATCATGCCTCTTGAGAATAACTTGCAGAAATGGTTGACTTCCAAGAACAGCCACACGTGTAATGCAGTGTATTTCAGACTCTGAGCACTGGTTCATTTATACCTGCAGGCTCTCTGCTTGTTCTGTGTGTTGAAAGCATGCTTCTATCACCTTACACAAAGAGATGGAGAGAGGAAAGGTAAACTTGTAACTGGTGTCTCTATTGTTTCATGATTCCTTTATTACAGAATATGTTGTGATTATTACTGGCATTATGAAAGTGTAGAGCCCCGCCGTCCACGTTACAGGTCTTAAATAACTGATTATGTGTGTGACTTGTGTCAAGTGGTTTTGAGATGGAGTAAAAGCCTTTCAGCGAAGCACAATCGTATTGTGGACACTCAGCTAGAAATTATTTTCTGTTATTTTTTGGGGGTGCTCTAACACCTGCTCCCCCAAACATGTGCATTTCTGTATGTCCCATTGAATAAGCAATGCATAGATTAGAGAAGGCTACATAAAAATCGTGATATATAGAAAGTCTACAGTGTGATACTTCCGCATGGAAATGGCAGCAGAACTTCAGTTCCAGGCAGTAATTTCACACTTAAGCTCTCCAGGGTGCAGGCAAATGGTATCTTCTGGATATCGTCATATTTTTTGAGGCCTTGTCAAATGACTCTTCACTAAGAAACACACAGTGTGTTGCTTCCCTGTTCCACATTGGGAAATGTGTTACAAGGAAGTGAGAAGGAAGCTGCTTCTGTTTGACTTTGTAGCTGCATATGAACAACCTTTCTTGTAGTTGTCCTTATAAAGCAAAGGGATTTTGCTCACTGGCTGGGCAGCCTTGGTGTTCACTACATTAAACAGTGGAGTACACCTCATTTCCTAAAAAATTGTCACATAGTGCACAGGGGAAGAAAACTTACTCACGGGTTTTGTAATTGGTGACAGTTTTCCTTTTTGATAGTAAGCCTGAATTCTAGAGAGTTAATGAAGGTGTTTTCAAGTGGTGTCCCTCTTTCTTTCCTTTTTGTTTTCCTGGACTCTAAAGTACCTCCTTGCCCCTTGCATATTCACTTACAATGTCCTCACTACTTCCAAACTCCCAGCAACACTCAGTAACTGGGAGTACCTTTTTTGTGTCTTTCAGGCTCAAGTTGCAGGAATCGCTCACGTTAATTGCTGAATTGCTTCATGCCACGGGGTGGTCTTATTTGTACTATGGATACTTCTGCTTTGGTCCAGATGAATCTGGATTCACTTGAATTGCAGGGTTCAGCTTGATTCTGTAGCAAACAAACAAACCAAACCTGCCAGGGAAAGAGCCCCCCTCCTCCCAAATTTTCCTGAATAGAGAACATTTCTGGAGTACGGATGTGACACAGGTACATTCTCCAGCTTGATGCTGTTGTATTTGAGACAGCCTTGATTTTCTTCCATTGGCTTCAGTCTTGATAGGTGCTATGTGTATTTTGAGTGTCTGAGTTTGGCACTCTCTTGGCTGTGTCTCAAAGCATTGCCACTTTGAGTTAAAAAAATCATGTGCCTGGTTCCTGAGACACCAAGATTGTGTTTAAAGTCACAGACTTTATTTTTTGATGTGATGTTCTTTTTACTTTCCTTGATTCTGAGCCAATGAAGATTGGTCTTATTATTATCAAAAATAAGCCCATGGCACTTCCAACCACTATTGTGGCATTTTGAGAGCTGGCAGTACAGAGATAGGTGTGAATGCCAAAAAAAGCTTGCATATTGCTGCGTTCACCCGACTATATTTACCATTCCTGCTCTTCGAACAGCTGGTGAGGAAGGCTGTTCAGGTTGTTAGGCTGCCTGTGAGAGCAGGTTTCATGTCTCATTTCCATTCTTAGAAGAAATAATTTCAGCCTTTAAGCTCAAAGATAGTTGGGTATCTTGGATTTCATCAGGGCACAAAACCTTTGTTATGCAGTTTTTCAGTTACTAGATGAGTTGGCAGCTCTTGCATTCTCGCAGGACTGCTGTGAGGATTCCTATTGGGGGTTTGCAGTGCTCAAGCACTGTAGCTGGGTCAGGAGAAGGCTGCACTTGTTATGGGGAGACAGGCAGGCAGCCCCTCCAAAGCTGCCGGTGCAGACCCTGCCACAGCAGCCGGCAGGTGCTGAAAGTGCAGGACAGCTCCTGCACGTGGAACCTTCGGCTGGATGCAGCATCGCTGCTCTGAACTAATGAAAACAAGGGGCTGAAAGGTAAGTGTAAAGCCCTCTCCCTGGAGCTCTGTGTTGCCATTGAGACAACCTGTACATAGCATTAGTTTGAGCACTTATCTAAGTTCCTAAAAGTATTGGAGTTGGGTGTAGGAATCTTGGGCAAGGAGGCGTGGATTATTTTTTTTTCTTTAAAGGTTTAATATATCAGCTCTAATATATTAAGCTGCTCTGCTCCTTGTTCTTTTAAAGGAGGTACCCATCCTGTCCCTGTTCTTTATATTTGAAAGATCCTTGCCAGTACACAGCATTTCTGCTCAATTCAACTGCATATTCATTACATGCATTATTGTTTGTAAAACTATTAAGATGCATGTGGTATACTTTACATCATACACTAAGGAGTCCGATTAATTTATGCACAGATTGTGTATAAATACTTGCTGAAGATCCAGCAGGCATGTTCCTTTAAGTGTCATAACAGTTTTGAACATGATGTTTATAAATCATGTCTTGCATGTCCTAATCCTCTTGGTTGTTTCCCAGCACTGTGCACCAGAGTGCAAAGCTGGGGTTTAAATCACACGTGGGGTCAACAGCTCCTACTCCGCAAGGGACAGAGAGGTAGGCAGTGACCTGGGTGTGCTTGGGAGACAGTGTGATTGATGGGGAGGGATGTGAAGGAGAAGGACGGTGGCTTGTAAGAAGCTCTTCTGAGACATTCCAATTAATGTTGTGATTTACAAATCCTGGCCTTAAACCTGCAGCCTCCCAAGGTCAGTTTTAAAGGGACACTGGCATAAGGCTTATATTTGACCATGATGGACCTTCATAAACCAACACGTTCTGACAGAAACGGCAATCAATGGAAGTATCTCCATCTATATAATTAAAAAAGCACTGGAAGCAGGGTTTGTGTTTTTATGGACAGGATTGTCTTGCCCATGTGCTGCCTTTGCAGCTCTCACACTGCAGCATTCTTCCTGTGCAGCTGAAGTGAAGTGACTGGAAATCAAAGCACAAATGACTGTTTGGATTGTGTGGTGAGGAAAAATGCGTGTAGTATGACAAGTAAATTAGATTTTAAAAATGCTTTCACTACTAATAGGCTACTATGCCATTAGGCATTTGGTTTTAATCCTGACTCTTGAGTGGGCAAAGTTCATTTTCGAGCATAAGGAGGGTTCTTGAGTTTGTAAACATTTGCAATTTCTGCTGAGTTGTTTTCACTCCTGCAAGGGAGGGGAATCAGCATTGCGCTGAATTGCTTTGTGCTGGTGGGGGTGAAGTAGGGGACTGCCTTTGATTATTTGCCTTTATTTTCCACCAGGGCTAGGTGGAAAACAAAAGTTTCAGCAAGCAAAGGCCACAGTGAAAAATTTTCAGTGGGTAGAAGCATAGAAGGGGTGAGAGGTGCTCCTGTCTGCTTCCTTTTTACACCGAAAATGGACCCTGGCCACATCACAGGCTGAGGTGTGCTGTTGGAGACCCAGATTTGAATCACGGCTTTGCTTAATTCATGGCTTTGCTTGATTCGCATCTGCCCTTACAGATCACATCCTGGGTTTGTGAAATTTCAGTGGATGACTTGGTGACTCGAAACTGATACTTTCCAATGAAACACTTCAGGCTGGGCAAAAATGTAATTTTTTTTGAGAATGTTTGGTAAAAATGTTTCAACCAGTTCTACTTTCTAGACATTTTCCTGAGGACCTGACCATGTTTTCAATGTGAGTGTCTTGGTTTGGCTAACAGCTTCAGCTTTGTTAAAATTTTAGCCTTCCATTTAGCTTGCACCCCTAAAACTCGATTAATTTTTCCCAGCTATTAGCAATTTTGCCAGTAAAATGTATCAAAATTCTCTGTATCCTGTGACTCACTTGTGTCTTTTGTGAACAGCAGCCACAACCCTATGTGATGCCCTAAGCAATGTGTGGATACTCCTGGTCTCCCACCTGGGAGCCTGCTTGCCTTCCCTCTGGGCAAGTATCTGGCAAGCATGTTGATGCACAGGAACAACTCAGTCACATGTTTTCTTTGGCTCCTCACAATTGCTGGTCACTCTTCTCTCTCCTCTTGCTCAGCTGAGGTGCTGTGCCAGTTGGTGAGGAGTCAGTGCATTCATCCTCCCTTAGCACGTCTGACTTACTACTGAGTCTGAGGTGCCCCACATTCCAGCGTGCAGAGGGAGGTGAGGGGCTCAGCATCTTTGTTTTTTCCCCATGGCTTTACAATGGTTTGTAGGGTGCCAGCCCTGCAGAATTTGCTGTCTGCTTTGAGCTGGTGATGAGTACTAAATAATACTGATTTGGGGTTTCGGTTTTAGCTTTTCTTTTTTTTGGCCTCCCCTATCAGCCTAGAAAATTTATGCTGCTCTGAAGAAAACATTCCACTCATCTACAAGCCACTACAGCTGCTATGTGAGTAGTAAAGTATGGAAAGGAGGGAGAAGGAAGAAAGACGGGAGCTGGTATTTCATATGGAAAACATCATCCCAGAAGTGGCTTTGTTTCCAACACGTGGACAGTGGAGAAGCTGCATTTGCTGCTCAATAGAAAATCTGTGCCAATGAACGGAAACCTCCCTTATTAGTGACTGGATCAGATAGGGAGAGATGTTGTGCTTCTTGATTTTGTTTTAAAATTTGTCTGCATTTTAAAATAATAAGGGGGACACAAAGGGCACTGAACTGCCATGATTTGAGAATACAGCCAGTTTGGCCAAAACAGCCCTTGTCTGTCTCCATCCAACACTGCTGTCCGAGTTCACTCTGGTGGTGTCGCAGTCTTCCCCTGGCACCTTAGTGGTTGTGAACATCTGAAGGTTGCTGTACATCAGGTTCTTAGCAAGGTGTGTGTTCCCTCTGTTTTTGGTTTCTTGCCTTTTGGGATAGCGTAAAGTCATGTTTCCTCTACCATCTGGGAAACCAGGAGCTTGATT
Source organism: Coccyzus lansbergi (assembly GCA_033558105.1). Taxonomy (NCBI): domain Eukaryota; kingdom Metazoa; phylum Chordata; class Aves; order Cuculiformes; family Coccyzidae; genus Coccyzus; species Coccyzus lansbergi. Next base: position 143,692 of record JAUMJK010000450.1, read on the forward strand.
TTGATGCTGAGAAGGGTGGCTCTGATGTAACCAGAAGCCTCTGAGAGTTGGGTCTTTCAAGAAATGTGGGGGTTGCAGTCTAATAGCAAGAGAAAAGATGTTTCTGTCTCATCATACCAGAGAAAGGAAGCACCGTTTCAGAGTTCTCCAGTACCTTGGTAGAAGAGGCAAACTGCTGTAACTGCTGATACGACCCAGTGAAAGAGCTTGTAAGGTGCTTCTTTAGTAGTTTTGAGAATTTCACAGAATCACAGAACAACCAGTTTGGAAGGGACCCATCGGATCTTCTAGTCCAACCATTCCTATCTAACACTAAACCAAGTCCCTCAATACCTCATCCACCCGTGTCTTAAACACTTCCAGAGAAGGTGACTCAACCACCTCCCTGGGCAGCCTGTTCCAATGCTCAATGACCCTCTGCGTCAAAAACCTCCTCCTAATCTCCAGCCTAAATCTCCCCTGGCGGAGCTTGAGGCCATTCCCTCTTGTCCTGTCCCCTGTCACTTGGGAGAAGAGGCCAGCTCCCTCCTCTCCACAACCACCTTTCAGGTACTTGTAGAGAGTAATGAGGTCTCCTCTCAGCCTCCTCTTCTCCAGGCTAAACAACCCCAGCTCTCTCAGCTGCTCCTCATAGGGTCTGTTCTCCAGCCCCTTCACCAGCCTCGTTGCTCTTCTCTGGACTTGCTCCAGAGCCTCAACATCCTTCTTGTGCTGAGGGGCCCAGAACTGGACACAATATTCAAGGAGCGGCCTCACCAGTGCTGAATACAGAGGGAGAATCACCTCCCTGGACCTGCTGGTCACACCGTTTCTGATACAAGCCAGGATGCCATTGGCCTTCTTGGCCACCTGGGCACACTGCTGGCTCATGTTCAGTCGGCTGTCGACCAACACCCCCAGGTCCCTCTCCTCCTGGCAGTTTTCCAGCCAGGCATCTCCCAGTCTGTAGCTCTGCATAGGGTTGTTGTGCCCCAAGTGCAGGACCCAGCATTTGGCTGTGTTAAACCTCATGCCGTTGGACATTGCCCAGTGGTCCAGCCTGTCCAGGTCCCCCTGCAAAGCCTCCCTACTCTCCAGCAGATCGACACTTGCACACAGCTTTGTGTCATCTGCAAACTTGCTAAGGATACCCTCAATGCCCTCATCCAGGTCATTGATGAAGACGTTGAACAGGACTGGACCTAGCACTGAGCCCTGGGGAACACCACTTGTCACTGGCCTCCAGCTGGACTTAACACCATTTACCACCACTCTCTGGGCCCGGCCATCCAGCCAGTTTCCTACCCAGGAGAGTGTGCGTCTGTCCAGGCCAGAGGCTGACAGTTTCCGTAGCAGAATGCTGTGAGAAACTGTGTCAAAGGCTTTACTGAAGTCCAGAAAGACCACATCCACAGCCTTTCCTTCATCCAGCAGCCGAGTGACTTTGTCATAGAAGGCGATCAGGTTGGTTTGGCAGGACCTGCTTCTGGTAAACCCATGTTGACTGGGCCTGATCACCCGGTTCTCTTGTAAGTGCTTCATGATAGCACTCAAGATCACCTGTTCCCTGACTTTCCCTGGCACTGAGGTCAGACTGACTGGCCTGTAGTTCCCGGGATCCTCCCTGCTACCCTTCTTGTAAATGGGAACTACATCAGCCAGTCTCCAGTCCAGAGGTACCTCCCCAGTCTTCCAGGACTGTTGGAAGATGATGGAAAGGGGTTTGGCCAATACATCCGCCAGCTCCCTCAAAACCCTAGGATGTATCCCATCTGGCCCCATGGACTTGTGGGTGTCCAGTTGGCCAAGCAGGGCTCTGACCTCCTCCTCATGGACTATGGGAGCCTCGTATTGCTCCTCTGTTTCCTGGGTATCTACACAGAGGGAACAGCTTTCTTTACAATTAAAGACTGAGGCAAAGAAGGCATTAAGTACCTCAGCCTTCTCCTCGTCCCCTGTCACTGCTGTTCCCTCTGAGTCCAAAAGGGACTGTATGGTCTCCCTTGTCCTCCTTTTACTGTTAATATACTTATAAAAAGATTTTTTATTGTCTTTTGCAGACTTAGCTAATCTGACCTCTAGCTCAGCCTTAGCCCCTCTGATTTTTTCCCTACATAGCCTCGCTTCCCTCCTGAAGTCCCCCCAAGAGGCCTGTCCCCCCTTCCAGAGCCTGTAAATCTTCCTTTTTTTTCTAATTTGACTCAAGATTTCCCTACTTAACCAAGCTGTTTTTTTCCCCTGCCGACCTTTTTTCCAGAACACGGGGATGGCTTTCTCCTGAGCTGCCAGGATCTCCTTTTTGAGGAACTCCCAGCCCTCTTGGGCTCCCTTGCCCTCAAGTACTGTCTCCCAGGAGACTTTGCCAACCAGCCTTCTAAACAGTTCAAAGTCTGCCCTCTGAAAATTTAGTGCTACCGTCCTGCTTAGCACCCTCTTCACTTCACCTAGGACAGAAAACCCTATCATCTCATGATCACTAAGACCTAGGCGACCCCCTACTCTCACATCCCCCACAAGCCCCTCTTTGTTGACAAACAGCAAGTCCAGGAGGGCACCTTCCCTCGTAGGTTCGTTGACCAGCTGTGCAAGGAAGTTATCTTCCACGCACTCCAGGAACCTCCTAGACTGCTTTCTTTCTGCTGTGTTGTACTTCCAGCAGATATCAGGGAGATTGAAGTCTCCCACAAGGACAAGAGGCACTGACAGGGTAAGTGGATGTCACCTGGAGGAATTTCCTACTGTCTGCTGCAGGAAAATAGCCTAGACTTCCCTTACTGGCACATCCCTTACCTCTCCTGTGTTTTAAAAGTGAAAATATTGTTGTATACAGTGCTTGAAACAGAAGGGTCTCCTTTAGTCTGTGAGGTTTCTTTCTAGAGGGAATGAGTCTTTTGGTGTTTGATTGTACAGTTAAGGTCAGGAGGAGCTTGCTTTTTTTTTTTTTTCCCCCATTGATTACAGGGTGAAATTGTCCAGATACAGGCTGAAATCTCTGTCTCCAGTACTTCCCTGGATGAAAATGTTAGCTTGAATCAGTTCCATAGTGGTGGGATGATTTGGGGATTAAAGAAGTTTAATGTGGGGACCTTGCTCTGCTTGGTTCATGTGCCTCCAGGACAGCCTTATCCCATGGCTCCATGCTGTACTTCAGAGTTGGTTGGAAAGCTCATGCTGTCTTCAGGCAGTCCTGATTTTCTGCTCACTCAAGACAGTTCTGTGTTTTCCAAGAGTGACTCCATTATTAATCTTTCTTGGATGCTAGGAAATGAGTTTCAGAGTACTCTTTACTGAGCATGCCTCATTCATCTTGAGCTTTCTGAGCTTTGATGGTTTCTTTAAAACATGAAAAAGACTTTTTTTGTTTTTTTGAGGGAGAACAGAAGAGTGCTGGTGCAGAGTTATTGTCTGGTGTCAAGGACTTGGTAATGGGTGACTTCCTAGCACAGTTTCTTAGTGCTGAGAATACCAGCCGGTGCATAAAACCTGGGGAAGGGTGTGCTGGGATTTCTTTTTCTGACATGAGAAATTCATGCTATGTTTCTTTGAAGGACATATTTGAGGGAGAGCAAGGGAAGCAAGGTGGTATCTTACTCCCAAATACCTCTACTGCATGTATCTTTTAGAAAATGCTGAATACTCATCTTCCAAGTCTTGAGTGACTGTCGACCTGGACACTGAGTGGATGATTCAGGTTGAAGACTCCTCCTTGCTGAGGCTGTCTCACATGGATCATCTTCGTGCAGTGAGAGCCATACCACCTGCAAGGCCTTGTAATTCAATCACCATTGCATTTGAACAAGCTACATCTCTGGTCAGATGTGGTTGCACTGTGGTATAAGATAGGAATTTCTGTCTCGTTTCCATTTCTTTAAGTGGAACAGGTCACAGAAACATTTGACATTGAGTTCTGAATGCTTTTTCTCCTTGTAAATGGGAAGAATAGCACCTATTCCATGTTGGACATTTTGGATCAGTTGGTGAGTCAGATCCTGGGCTGATGTAAACTGATGCAGATCTGCCAAAGTCACAGGGGAGATATGTGGATTTACAGTGGCCCAGTGTCCATGAAAGCACTTGACACCTTGCAGGAGAACGGTCTATACAAATCTCAGGTCTTGTCAGGATGTGCAGTAAATACCAGGATGTGGGCAGACAGCAGCACACCCATTTTAATGATTTGATTAAAAAAATATTGCTTTTTTATGGCTCACATAAATGTATTTCTACTGGTGTTGGCGGGAGGAGATATTCTCAAGGGGCATAATGAGAGTGTACATTTTTTAAACTGTTGCACAATAGGCCACTAAGTTGTGTTCTAGCTGTATTGGCTTATTTCTGTTTTATGGTGTACATGGCCTTAGGCATCCTATAAATACCATTTCTCCCCCCACCTTCAGCTAATAAATAATGGAAACTGTACCAGAAAGAAATTTTCTTTCCATGGAAGAGTAGGAGGTCCTGAGCTGCCCTCTATAAAACAAAGGATGTAACATGATTTGTTTTCTTTGGTTTTTCAAATGAAGAAAATATGGGAATGGGAGGGAAAAAGAAGATGTTTCTAGGTGTTAAATGTGCTCTTACCCACACTGCAAGGTAGGATGATGTCTGATGTGGGCTTCCCCCAGGACAGTAATACCCATCTGTGAAATGAAGACAGATGAGAGAGGTTTCTAAGCAGTTTCAGTGCACAGGAAGAGGGAAGAATCCCATTCTGATTTACCCTCAGGCTTTTATATCCAGTAGTGGAAACCAACCTGAAAGTGGGTATAAATGAGTATCTAAAAGGAGCCCTTTGTGTAATTCAGTGGGCTGTGTCCTCCATGGGTCAGACTAAATTATCCGAATGGCCCCTTCAAACCTTAAAATCTGCTTCTGTAAGCAAGTCCTCTTCAAGACCTTTTTGCTGTGTTTTAATGATGTAAAAAAGCTGTAGTGTAAACGTGTCATGAAGGGTCCCTTCATGTGCACATATGAGTGGCCAGACGTGTTTCATTTAAAGAATCCCTTCACATGCATATTGTGTGTCAGGTTGGAAATGTCTCAGAGGGAAGACTAGGTTTGTGCAGGTGGGATTTCCTCCAGTGCTGATGAATCAAAAGTGAGTCCATGTCATGTCATGGAAAGAGTGTGGGGCTACATTCTGACTGCAGCTTGGCCTCTGAGGTTAGGGAAGGGTCAGGGAAGACCTTGAATTCAGCAAGGAGGCTTACTGGCTAATTTTGAAGGCAAATGAGGTTCAAGAGCAGGGTGGCCATGATGAAAAGTAATTTTCAGTGACTGCCTTCATCCAGCAACAATAAACTCTGCATATAAGCACAGCTGGTCCAGAAACAAATAAGCTTAGAAATAAGCACTGCTAGATACTGAAACTGTTCTGCTCAGGTGCCATTTCTTATTGTATGTCTCAGTGGTGCTTTCCAATCTCATTTGAAATACACCTCGCTTGAGGCCCTGCTATCCTTGGAAGCATATGACAAAACCTGATTTTGGAGAGTAGTATCTAACAGGCTGTTCTGTTTCCCACCTTAGTCTAGTTCCTCCTTCTCCCATGTTCTCTCTCTTCATGAGCAAATCCGTTGCTTTGTTTGGGTTCAACCTGTTTGTAGCTGTGATACTTTTTGCTATCTTTATCTATATTAACTCTTTCAAGTTATCTAAATGTGAAATGAGACCTCTGCTCATTGACCAAAGGTTACAACACTAATTGTGGAAGAGATGTGATAAATAGTAATAAATGTGCACATCCCTTTCAATTTTGGTCATACTTCCATCTCTGTGTTCCAGTTTTCCTGTTTATCAGATGCGAAGTCTCAGTCCTCAAAGCTGTATTGGTCTTCTCTGTGTCTTATCTGCTGTAGGTCTCTTTTCAGCCTTACTAGATCTCTGCTTTGGGTTAAGTGTGTGTGTTGTGTTGCTGTTTCTTTCATAAGTGCATCAATTTGTCTTTTCCCAAATTCAGTCTCAAGGATTTATTTCCTGCCCCGATGTGGTTTTCTTTATATGTTGCCTCTCTCTGCTGCATCAGAAAAAAAAAGTTCGCATTTCCTCCCTAAGCCCTTTCCCCTGCTTTTCTTCACAATGAAAGCTTTTTATCAGTTTCCTTAGTTTTCCAATTTGTTTTTATTAAGCATGTTTTTATAATGTGATCTGCAATCCATCAAAACAAATAGAAACAAAAAAGATACAGAATTTTTGTTTTTGTTTAATGAAACAGGTCAGACTTTAAACAGGTTGAAATCAAATTGGTGCCGGTGACTTGACTTGATGGTAGCTCATTCTGGGTATTGGGTATTGACAGCGAGTTGTGGAAAATCTCAATATTTTAGAGAGCCTAAACCCACAAATATGGCTATGAGGTTGAAAAATCACGGGGTAATATTAGTGTTAAGAAGAGCAGGGCCTCTGTGAGTTGCTGCCCTTTGTTTTGGAAACAGTATCTATGTGCTGGCTAGTCAGTTAGTAGAGGACCACTAGTTGTAATTGATGGGTGTGAGGTGTGTGTTTAGCCCTCGTCATGGTTAAAGGCTTCTTGAATTCTGGTGCACACCCAGCATACTTCTGACTTTTTCTTCAGTCAAGTTAGCTACTCTGATGTGGGCAGGGAGCAGGCTGCCAGGAACACTGCGGGTTCAGCAGCAGGGTCCCCCCATTGGGGTGGGTGACTGTGGTGACTTCAAGCAGAGTAATGCCCTGCTAACTTGGGTCTGCCACCTTAAAGGAGGATTTGCCAAAGCTGCTCTTGTTCAGCAGAAGAACCTTCCTGAGCTGAGGGGAGCGTTAGCTGCTCTGGACTGCGAGACGCTGTTTGGTTTGCTTGGTGGCTCACCCCATGCTCTGGACCTTCCTGTTGTGTTTGTTCACTGTGCTGCTTTTAACCATGTCTGCTCCTTTGAGACTGCTTGGGCTGCTCACGTACCAAAAAAATGCTTTCCTGGTGTTTCAGAAGATGAGTGAGTCCCTTTCCTTCCTGTGCATGAGGAAAGTTGCTAACCCCATACAGGGTCTGCTGGGTTCATACAGGGTCTGCTGGGTTTATAACAAAACAGTGGGGCCATGCCAGATAGCATTGAGGTGCACAGGGTAGTGGAGCTCTGCTGGTTTTCATTTGATTCTGCCTCTGTGAAAAGGTCTCATAACAAATATAATCTTTCTCCCCTTTATTCAGCAAGCTCTTAAGATCTGTGCAGTGTTTGTGTTGAACACGAGAGCTGTAAATTAACAGGTCCTAAACCATGTGCTGTTGCTAATGATTCTGCAGACCAATGTGTAAAAAACCAAATGTTTTAATAGAAATTAAGGAGAAGAAGCAAGGATCTACAACAGTGAGGCACTATGTGGCACCATCCTTATGACCTGATGGTGTGATTGCACCAATTAACCCTCCTGGTTGTATCCTTCCATCTAATGACTTATTGGAAGAGCTGAAAATGGAGGTCTAAACAGAAAATCCACTGTCCATCCAGATGTTAATTATTACAAAAGTCAAAGCTGAGAAGTAAAATCTTAATGAGAAACTTGTGAGAAAGCAGTACACTCTATGCCTACCTCTTCAGTACCAGGGACTATGCCAGCAAATTTGTGTGGTCTGGAGCAGTCAGAAATCTTTTGCAGTACCCTGCTAAGTCAGAGGACCTGGCACCTATGCTCTTGGGAGCAAAACTTGCAAGTTGCCTTTCTGAGGGTCAAATTTCCCAACAGCAATGACAGAACTGTTTCAGCAGAGAAAAATATGTATCCTTTCATCGAAGACACAGAGGTTTGGAGCATTCAGATGTCTGTTTGATATGATGGCTGAGCTTTGAACAGATAGGGTGCTTCACAGCCATTGCCTTTACGGAGCAGGGAAAGCTGTAATGTGCCTATTTTACAGGCTGGGAATCTAGGACACCCAAGCGCTCAGTTGTTGGAGAGAGGAAGTCGAGAGCAGAGCGTGAAAAGGATACCAGCTCACTGATCTCCATTTTAATTAAATTCTTACTGCAATTGTCTTCCCCGGCAGTTTAATGGGTAGAATGTGGTCTAGCAGAGGAATTTTTGGCTGCAAACTTGACAGAAATATTTTTCTGGGCCAGATCCTTGCTTAGTGTAAATTAAGATGATTCCACTAGCTATGATAACAGTGCTAGCGATTTACTCCTCCCTCTGAGAATCTGGCCCTGATTTGCAGACAGTAGGCAGTGTCATATAATTTGTTCTTTTTAATTTTAGTCTGTCTAGACACTTTTGCAGCACCCCTTTCTGGGGGCGCTTTGTGCCAGCAGGTCTGGAGGAGCACTATGCTTTTCTGGGGAGAAATGCTTAACAGTCACGGTGTGGAGGTGGCCTGGTGTGCTCAAACTCTGTATTTCAAATCCCTAGTGCAGGGTTTGGCTTTGATAGTCTCAATGGGTTTTGGTGGAGAGGTGGCAGAGGGGATTCATGGCAGGATTTCTTCCCTGTGGAAGGGAGAGCGAGTCTGTCATTTTCCTGTTTTAGACAATGTGTTGACCCAGCTAAGTGCTGGAGAAGGGTGGCTGATGCTGATGTAGCATTTTTGTGGTAGTTTTCCTTTCCAGCAATGGATGACACACCTCTCTGTGGGTAAGAAGGTCTTTCTCCTTGTTTTAAACGCCATTAGCTGATCTGTGTTTATTATAAAAGTCAGTCCTTCCTCCCATGCCATCAGTATTTATCACTCAGCCTTTAGCTTCTCTGCTATGTTTTCTTCCACACTGACTCACTTGGCTACCCTTGTAACCTTCTTCAAACTCATCGTGAGGCACACACAGGACCTAGTTTTAAAAATATCCTCAAATTGGTGGTCATAGTTAAGCATGATTAGCTAGGACTGTCCTTCTTCCCGTTCCATTCTCTTGCCAGTTTCTGAGTTACTTACCAGGGTTGTCTGTGACTGCGTTTGTCAAGAGCCAAACACAAAGGCCATGACTCTGTCTGGTGCTTGGGAGTAGCAGTGGTATCATTACTTCTGCTTGAATCAAATGCACTTAAGTAACACCTAATACATAGCAAATTTCATAAAATTGGTGTAATAATGAAGTCTTACCTTCTGTTGCTAATCACTTACATTTATGTGTCTGTGCCCAGCCCCCAAGACAGAGGAACTTCGTGGCTGCAGAAAAAAAAGCCTGGAGATAGGGATCCTAAAGTAATTAAAACCAAACTTTCTTTTTGAGAAAGCTGTAAAGCACATGCTGTTTCTGGGATTCCACCTGAGCTTGATCAATAGTAGCAAAGCAGAGATCTCCCCAAAAAAGCAGCTTGCATGGAAATGTGTAAGAGATTCTTTGTGCAATCTTAATGATTTTGAGAGACATGTTTCCCCTGTGAATTGCTGTAGGAGTTGGCACCCCTTCCCCCATGCTCAGCAGAGGCAAGAACATATGACTATCCTCATGTAAGGCTGCACAGTGTTAACACTGCTGTATTGATCAAGTTGGGCGGCTTTGTCACCAGAGACATCTGGGAGGATTTATTCAGTCTCCTAGGGCTGCACCTTCTTAAGTGCATTGTCCAGTCCTTTCACTAGATGAAGGGTGTGTTGTGCTTTTTGTGTTAGCCTGCAGGAGCGATGCTTTCATAAGATTTCATGGTGTCCCATCATCCACTGCCTCTATCTTTTCTGCTCTCAGGACTCCCACCTCACTCCCACTCAGCTGTATGTGTCTCAAGTTCAAAAACATGTTGTGGTGAGATCCAGTTATTTGCCCTTGGATAGTGCCTGGAGAAGCAGCTACTGGCTGCTGGAATGTGGATAAACACAGGGTTATGGAAACAGGAGAGGCTTCCTCTTTGCTTAGAAAGTGAGCAAAACATCGGTAAGAAAGCAGCATAGAAGGAAAAACACGTGCAGGGTGGTTTTGTTTTCCTGCTGGCTGACATTCATGACCTTGTTAAAAAGATCAGTCTGCTTCAGAGGCTCCACGTGGTCATTTTTAAGTGTAGGGAGAAACTGAATGTGGCTTTTATTTTTCCATCTGATAAATTGCCAATTGCAGGTTTTACTTACAGAACACTCTAAGCAGTATGAGAAGAACACAATCACCTTGATATTATATTTATGAGTAAAAATGGTATAAGGCAAAGAAGATTCTTAGCTTGCACGTAAAAAAGACTTCTAGCACAGTTTTTTGTTTCCAGCAATGCACAGTTACTTGTGGTGGGGAAGGGACATAGCAGGCTTTACAGGAGGATTGAAGTGCCTAGGGGCACACAGGGGCTTGCAGGGGCAATTTAACATCATGCGTCTTCGGTAGTTGTCACGATCTTGATACTCGACAGTGATAGGACATCTGCAGAGCAAGAAAGGTTTAGAGACATTTGAAATGGAGGGAATTGCCTGAACCTTGCTCTGGTGGTGGTGGGAGCATCTCTGGGGGCACCCTGAAAGGAGCCTGTGTGTTTGGAGGTGCCATGTTGTCTTCTGCAGAGGTTCAGGATGACAACCGAGTCATGAGTTGTGCCTGAAAAATGTGTATTATGAATGCATAAGCTACCAACAGCACCAGTCATAGCTAGAGCAGCATGGTTTGAATGCATTTATCTCCCTTTCTGAGTCCTGGTTCCTGAACTGCTGGGACTAAAGCAGATCACTCCAGCAGTGCTGGCCACCACAAGGCATTTTGGCTTGTGCTTCAGCTCTGATATCATGCAATTGCTTGGGAAACACAACTGCTTGGGAAGTGCATCCACTTGGGGAGCAGAGCCAGCCAGAGGCAAAGCAGCAGACTGCTCCCAGGAATGTTCCCTGTGAAGCAGAGACTCAGTCTGTGGTGTCTCTCGCGGCTCCTCCTCTCCCATCATAAAGGTTACCTTTGTATGTTTATAACCAGAATAAAATTGCAGTTCCTGAAAGCTATAATTTGTACTTGGAGGAACATAATGTTTGTGTTTAGCTCTTGCAGGGATTGTACTGAAGCATAGTGACAGAGGTCTGGAAGTGTTTGAGATGACGATAGCTGGCAGCAGACACTGCCTTTGCGGGTTACTGAAACCAGCTTTCGTTAAGCAGTATTGATGATAAAAAAAATTGCAGAGAGGTTTGGTTGGAGTGTGAGGAAGAGGACCCTGCTCCTGCAGTGGGAGAGGCTGTCCTTCCTCAGTTCCTGCTCTTCCTCTTCCCACAAACTGAGCCAAGAGAGCCTGGCTGCGGTCTTCCGAGTCTTGACATTGGAGACTTCCATCGCATCTCAGAAAGACAATAGAGGGAAGGAGTGGTGTACAGCCAGCCCACAAAGGCCTGCTTATCTTGGGAGATGCTATATTGGCTTAAATAGATGTGGAAAAGGGAAATAGTTTACCTCAAGTGTCCTATTTTGCCTAACTACATTTTTTTCAAATGTCTGAGTTGGAAATATGCCAAATAACATGTCCGCTGTTGGGATTATAATCACTGCAATATGTTTCCTCTTGTTGGTAAGCGGGTTTTATTTTTTCCCTTTCTGGAGAGTAGTTCCCTGTGGTGCATGTTCAGTAGTGGGCTGGACTTGTCTACGGTGGTTTAACTGATAAGGCTACAGTGCCCTGAATGTGACATCTTCTGTTCCTAGCATTGCCGTTTGGGCCTTTTCTTCACATGGAGAGATGCCATATTGAGTTTCATTTGGTTTATTCAAAGAGGATACCTTGGGATGGGGCCTCACAGAGAGACTCTCAGCAATGCTGGTGGGTACAGGCATAAGGGATGCCTTGCCAGCGTAGAGATGCCCTCCTCTGGCATCATCTCTGCAAGGTGGTAATGAATGTTTTGTTTGGTGATGTACTTGGAGTTAATTTGGGAAACCTTCCAATTAATCTTAAAAGGAAAGATGCCAACATAAACTCGAGGCAGGGTCTGGCAGATCCACACGGTATTTTCCAATGCATTTCCAGGGATATTTTGCCAGGAGAGACAGAAAGTTTAAGAGAGAGCAGGGAAAGGAACAGTGACTTGCCTTGACTGATATACTCCTGCCCATGTAAAGAATGTTGCCGAGGAGGTGCAGGATGAAGAAACGGTGGAAGGACAGTGTGCTTGTAGGGAACAAAGGCTGAAAAGAGCCTCTATGAGGTCCTGAAGTCAGACAAGTTTCTGAGCAGGGCTCAAACAGGTCCCATCCCATCCTATTCCTTCAAGAGCAAAGCTTCTTGTAGCTACTGTTGATGCTGATGCATCACAGCACCCAGCCTCTGCTTTTTGCCAGCCTGCTTAGAATAAAAAAATACCACTCTTTGGCCTTTCTGCATTGTAGTCTCTGTAGACTTGGGAGGTACCTATGCAAGGCATTTCTATGAATGATGACTTATTGTATAGTTAGCTCCTCTTTACCAAAAGGCAGTTGTGCATAGAAGCATCTTGAATTAACCATGGTGGCTGCTTGGATGCTGGGAAGTTAGTTGCATCTTCCAGGAGTACCAAGACATTACATTCCTTCTAGGCTGTTTTCTGGCTGCTCTGCTATTAATAACTTTGTCCTGAAATAGCACTTTCATATTGCAGCATATTAAAATCCATAACAACTGGGTGGATGTCCACAGTCAACAGACCGAAGAAAGTGAGCCAGCACGAGAGCTGTGGTTGTGTAAATTGGCTCACAGAGGTGTGCTGACTCTGAGCAGCTGGTGATCTGACCTGCCGAGCTTTCTCAAGTCAATAAATGGCAGGGCTCTTAATGGGATCTCTCGGCTTCTCATGCTGTGCTGCAGCCGGTAGCCATACTGCCTGTTGGAAACCATGCTGACACATGACTGATCTTGTGATCCTTTCATGAGGAGTAAGCAGTGGCTTGTCCAGTTCTGACAGCACACCTTGAGTTGCTAATGATATCCACAAAAGGCCCTGCCAGATCTCCTTTTATTGTTTGATCTAATGCATTCTGGGGATACAGGTCTCCTTGGGTGCCAGTGGGCAGCTGTCTGGGTTGCTGCTGAGTGGCTGGGCCAATGCTGGCAGGTGGTTTACCCATGTGCTCCAGTGAATTGCTTTTAAGGTGGAGGGGCATGCTGCTTCTGCCAGGACCCATAGCATCCCAGGTGGCTGCTGGTGAGATCTGAGGCTGATAAAAATCTCTGGTGGCTAGACTTTGGGAACAAACACCTTGGCTGAACAGTATAGAAAAGAAAAACAATGAAAAAACATTATTGTTTGTAAGGGTGTTTGTGGTCTTTGGAGGGCACCTGGTTTTTGAGTGAGAGGCAAGTTTACCTGCAGTAGGATGTTCAAGTGCAAAGGCTGTTGGTTCTGTGCATAGATGATAAAAACTGGCCCAACAGTGGCAAAAACCAGTTTGTGGATACCTCCATATAGACTACCCAAGTGAAAAAAAAAAATAAAAAACAAAGGAGAAAAAAGAAACAAATCCAAGTATCAGGATGTCTGAAGTTGGTGTTGTTTTTAAATTTTTTCCCTTTTTCCATCTAGGTCACATTGTTCCTAATAAAGTAGACAAGATTTGTAACATAAAATAACCATCTCCAGCCCTCAAAGAACATGTCAAATTCTACTTCATGTAAGCCACAGAGTTAAATGACGCTAATCAAGAGCAGAATTTCATGGAGCTTGAGTGTTGGCCAGGTCCTCAGCTGATGTAAACAGGAACCATGAAATCAGGGCTGCTCTGTGCTGATTTACCCCATCTGAGAATCCGGTTGTGCTTCACATTGCTTTGTTTCTAGCCAGAGTTTTTTTTTTCTCAGTGCGACGGTGAAACTCGAGTCTGTTGTCTGCTCTTTTCTTTGCCCATACTGGCATATTTATCACAGTAGCACATGCATCTTCTTGCTCTTCTAAGATAATAAATTGCCCAAACAATTAAAAAAACCAAAACAACATTGAAGTAAAAAGCTTATGCTTGGAAGGTTTCTGTGCTCATGTAAAAGCTTCAACTTTGGCCAAGCAGCATGCTGCTCTCTGCATGGCTGGAGGCAGGCTTTGGTCCTGTATGTTTATTATCATTTAGAAATTGTATAAATGCTCTTTTATTCTTTTTTCTTTTGACCTTATTCTACAACACATTCCCCTCCTTCCTCCTGCTTCCTGTTTCCCAGACAGGTCCCCACCTCTTCCTCCCCACAGCCAAAAATAATACAAAAGGGAACATACAAAAAGTTTGTTGAGCCATGAGATGTGATAATGAATGGGCATCATGTACAGGGTAGATGCACTAGTCCCTGAGCAAAAGTGTTGAACAGGCAAAGTCTAATGAGGGGTTGCGTGTTTCTGGGTTAGGAATTCAGTGTTATGCATTCTCGTGTTTAATATGTTTTTAGGTCAGAGCAGAAGAGATGACTCGCAACCCAGGACTCTTATGAAACGTAGCATATATCAAGTGTATCGATCACATTTCTTCTCCAGGTTTGATTTAATAAGCTAATTGTGAAGAATTGTTCTTAGGAATATGCTGTTGCCTGGGAGTGTGAGAACACAACTGGTGTATACGTGTCAGTGACTGAGGAGGAACTGTTAAGCTTTCTCTGGATGTTAAGGAAACATCTCTAAAGAGTACATTTTTTCATTCATGATCCTATCCAGAGTAATTACAAGGAATCCAATTCTGCTGTGTAATTCCACTGCAATACTATGTAAGGATGATTCTTAACTGAGGATCAAGACCTAAAATATTGCTCTGCCTTGTACGTTCCACAGCCGTCAGCATTTACTCTTGCATATCCATTTCCTGTGAGAAGTTTACCACGCTCTGGGGCATGCTTTGAACCTGATCCTTTGATTTCAGTGGGAGCTGAGACTGGCAATTCAAGGAGCTAATTGTGCGTTTTCGCTGTTTATAATGCTAAATTAAAGCTGCTTCCAAACTGGATGGCAACTAGTTAAACACCCAGTTGAAGAGGTTTGGGTAGAAGTTTGCAGTGTGAGCCACTAGTCAGCTCACTCAAAGTTGTGTATATAGATTATGCCTTCAGAAAGATTTTGAAATATGTATATGTTACATATATATCATTTCTCAAATGGTCGTTGTATGGCTACTTACCGTCTGGCTTGTATGGCAGCACCAGGGCATGTGCTGCTGTATGAGCACACATGGCTTTCATCGTATTTTGATACTAGCACAATGGACTGCCTGCGCTTTGAATTCTTGATTTGGCTGTCCTTAATCCTTTGCTGGTATTGATGCTATTTTTTTGTTGTTGTGACTGGTTGCGGATATTTTTTCTATCTTTATTAAACAGTCAGAAAACAACAAAAGCCCTCCAAAGCCCTGATTCAGTGTTTGCAGATTTCTTTCATCCTTTTTTTATCTAGATGCCTATCAAATTCAGCCATGCTTAGCTGCAGTCCTTTGTTCAGTATATCACAACCGGTGCACTGAAATTGTCTGTGCCTAGAGCCCAAATACCACAATTTTTTAGTGAACAACTTTGTCTTGTCTGTATAAAAGAATATTTGTTAGATAAGATGTATTTCATTATCACTAAGTTTGGTAACAAATCTTGATTTTGACTTCATGGTTATAGTTACAGGTTCAGAATTTTTGTGAGTTTTAAGACTTCTGTTTTACTGCCCATTTCTGCTCGTGTAAATTGCTGATTTATGAGAAAATTGGTTTTAATCCTCTGAGCCTTAAAGGTTGATTGAAGTCTTTGATAACCCTAGTTACATCATGCCCCAGAACAACAGGAAAACATCTCGTTTTAATTGAAGGTGGTGATTCTGTCCTTAAAGTACATTCATAGAACTTTTTACATTCAAATGTGTCTTTTCTGAATGTGATTGAGGCTTCCGATTTCAACATCCTTCATGCTCTGAAGAAAAATGCTGTGAAGAACATCTAGGGAGAAAGCCATCTGGGTCATGGTACAAGAGTGTTTGCTGAGAATGCCGTCGTGCATGAACAACAGTGAATAGGCTGGTTTGGCTAAATACATTTCCTTAAAGATACATTCTTTGGGCTGATACCAAGGGGGAAAATGGGCACAAGGCTATTATACTGAAGAAATTTGCAAACAGAGGCTTGAGTTCAGTGTAGTGTAATCAGGAGTTAATAGACTTGTCCATTGCAGACTCTGGTGACTGGTGAGACCCATTCACATGGTGTTAGCGAGGACTAGCCTGACAGCTTAGGAGCATGATGAAGTTAACACTGGAAAACAAGTCTTTGCATATCAAATTATCTTTGCTGACTATGTGTGTGCCTGCTTTTTGCTCTTGGCAAAAGCCTGTTTGTCGAGTGTAAAGTAAACTTGGTTCATTTCATACATACAAGGGATTAATGCATGCATGCAGATATTTACCATGAGTTAGCCATCATTAAATGTTTTATTGTTGTACCTAAAAAGTGGTTTTATCTTTTTTTAATTAACTATATAATATATAGGTGAGATGTGCTGGCGTGTGACTAGGAGTTTTGTCTTTAATTTTTTACAATACAAATTATTTGCTATTGCTTGAAACTTTTTCTTACTATTTATTCATTTTATACTGCAGTTTTCCCATTTTCCCCGAGTGTATTTTGCAAAAGTACTTAATTTAATCCTAAAGTTCTGTTTATTTTATGCTGTCCCAAATGTTAAGCTTCTGATGTGCAGCAGCTTTTTGACAACTAGCAACTGCCCAGTAGAGGCTGCCAAGAGGAAAAGCTGGAGGTTTTGGCAGCTGGGTGGGAACAGATGACAATCTTGGAATAGATGGGCAAGAGTATTGGGTTTTGTTGTTGTTCAGGAAGTAATGAAGGCTTTTGGCAGTAGAAGATGCATCTTTCAAACCTTGTTTTAGGGTTAAGGACAAAAACAGTATGACATTTCAGGGAAGGCAGGTGAGTTTTGAATCTCATTCTTTTAACTTCAGGGCTGCCCCACAACATGCTGTTTAATATTTCCCTCTGGCATAAGCAATGGAAGTGCCACAGTAGCTCAAAGCTCTTGCCGTTCTGTTGAAGAATGAAATACTGACACTGGGCCCTGGACCTGGTGCTGCTGTTTGGTCTGAGCTTCGGTGACCTGTGGTGGCACTGACCTCAGGATTATAATTTTGGGTTGCCTTCAGGTTGAGAATGCCTTCTTTTCTTTTGCAGTCTTTAAACTTCCACAATTACTTAAAGTTAGAGATGAGGCCCCTTTTTATGTGCCAGTGGAAAGCAATGGGGCCATGATGGAGACTGGAATTTGACCTTCACTATTGCATGTATGATTCTGCTTTGCTCATATAAATTGTGCTGCAAAGAGAATCCTTTCAAGTATTGTAAACAGAGCTGGTAGATCAGACCTGCTTGTCAACCACATTCGACATTTCCATAATCTGTCACAGCCTGATCTAAGTATCCAACTTCTTAATTAGTTTTTGGATAACTTCCAAGATTGATGCTTGATGTCCAATTATATCTGCAGTAAATGGCACTTAGAAGTAACTAGCCCTTCCAGATAAGAACTTCCCATGATCTGTGAGAAAAATTCAAAATCAAGATGTTATAAAATAGAGGAACCCATTGAACATGTTGATAAGGTGTCTTCCTTGACTTTCTGTCCTCAAATCATTATAAGTAGTTGGACTTTGTTTTACCCTTGACAGAACTTTACTCTTACCATTTTGCCCTGTCTTTAGCTTTGCAAAACACCTAGGAGTTTGAGTGCTATAAAGACTTTGCGGCATAGGCAGGTGGTTCTGAAGTGATCTGTACATTTTCAAGAACCTGTTATGTATGGGTCAAGTTCACACCATGTGGTTGTCAATTGAGACCAGTTCTTTAGATTTATACCCTGGGAACTGAGAGTACATTTTGGGTCATCAAGTGTAATTAGGTTTTCCAGAACTGTTTGGACCTGACCCCAGATACCAGACTTGTGTTCCTGCAGAGGACCCTAGTCAGTCTTTCCCCCATTACTCTCTGAAGGGGAGACAGAGATGTTGGATAGTTCCACTGCCTGGTGAGTGATTGAGTCAAATATCAGCATCATGAGTGGGGACCCCAGCTCCTTCATACCTGTTTTTTGAATGTTCTGGATTACTCTTTAACATGGACAACTGACGAGCACCCTAAAACTTAGGCTCTCTGAGCCAAACTGATTATCTGTAAGGGACTGGAAAGTCTGGGGTTTGTCTTGTTGTTGCACTTAGTAGAAAAGCTGTTTTGATTTCTGTTGGCTGCAGAATTAAGTGAGTGCTAAGCTCCACTGAAAATGGTACGTATGTATTACATCTCTACTATCAGAGGCACACACTGGTTTCTCTTGCATTGCATTTCACAGCAGTAAGCATACTCAATGTGTTTGGAAAGTAATCTTTATTATCAGTAGACGAGCTTTAGATGAGCTACAGAGGTAAGAATACAGGTAGATTACAGGTCATACCTTGTTGAATTGGCATACTGAGTTTCCCTGGATCAGTGCTACTGCAAGCTCTGAATGGACTAACAAGATGTAGGTCCTTACCAGGCATAGGACAGCTCCACAGTGGCTCTCTAGTACTGTCTGAAAGATCTGGTGCTGCATGTGGAAGTGTTATTGTGTGCAGTTTACGTGCATTCCACTGCTATATGTGCCCCAGAGAACTGAGATGATAGTATAACGTGGCAAGTGAAAAGCTGTTGTGAGTTACCGATGTGTAGGCAGGAAACACAGAGTGTTTCTTGCACATGGTAGAAATGTGTCTCTGCTGGAAAAGTAAACCTTGCAGTCATATACAACATTGAAAAAACAGACTGAGACCATGTCAGGATTGTCCATGTGCCAAACTGCCATTCTTTTCTATCTGGCTTTCTACAAGTACATGGGGTCTCGCAAAGTCACATCCTGTTGTTTGTCAGCCATGAATCATCATTTCTTTTAACTGGCTAAATGGAGGAGCAGGGTGCAAGGAGAATGACCCTTGTTAATCAGGGCGGATGGGTTGAAGTAACAGGTCACTTTTTATCACTACCCTGCGAAACTGACTTGACAGCAAACAGCAGTCTTATGGATCATCTTCTGTACATGAAGGGAGCCATCTTCCTTTTCCCATTGCAATTTTTGAAGTCTTTATTGTTGTAAATTGTACCAGCACAGAGTAAGAAAGTTTAATGTCTCACGTGACATCTATTACACAGAGCTCCCCTTCTCTTGCATTAGTGGTTAAGGAGAAGCTGGACATTCAAAAAACTACGGCAAGAGCAGCTTGCTGCTGTCTCAGGTGTCTTTGGACCATCTCCTACCATGCTGGTAGTGGAAGTGGTAGATCTACAGGGGTTCACCATCATCTGAATCCAGAAGTTTGGATTCATATCTCTGTGCATAGAGGTCAATATCTTGCTCCTCCCACAAAAAATTAGTACGTTTTGATGTGTTCTCTGGCAAATGACTTTGTAGGAATGGAGACCAAAGAACCCCTCCTGTTGGACTAGAGTGGGAACTTCAGTGGTCTCACCCTGATTGGTTTCTCCAGGTTAGAGTTCAAGATGAGAGGTGGGCTTAGTTAGCCTAAAATTGTCATACCAGGGCAGGAGTGAAGAAGGCAAACTGATTTTAAACCCCTTCCTCACCACTCTGAGTGATTGGGGCCAGAAAGAGAGAAGGTCGCATAAGGTACTTGGCAGAAGCTGGGAAGTGCATATGGGGAAAGACACTTTGTTTCTGCCAGCAGTTGCCTGCCCTGGCAAATGCAGCAGCAAGTAGGACCCTGGTGAGGGGTAAAGGAAGGGCTGCAGCCATAAGCCCTGCCCAGGCTTTGTCTGCCATGCAAATTAGGTGGAGGGCTATTCTGGCACAGTGGTTGCTAGGCTTCTCCCCCTATTGACTTGGTGGAGAGGCTGAGGGGGGTGAGAGGGAGGGACTACATTATGTTGTTTCTTTGAGTTGTTTTCCCCCCTCCCTCTATTGGGAGATGGGCTTGATCCACTGGTTTTGGATTTCAGAGGCAGAAGGCAAGACATGACCAGCTGGTGTCTTGAAATGGCACAGGTGCAATGGCTGCGGGAGGGGGGAGCCAAGAATAATTACAGGTTTCTGAAGCATCAGGCTTTGCCTGAAAAGGGCTCATCGAGAAACTGCTCTTTATGGAAAATTAATAGTGAAGCTGGAAAAAACTGTCAGGCCCACTATTGTTGTCATGTGGTAGTGATGCCTTAAAGGAGCAGCATCTCCCATTTGCCTCCCCTCCACAGGCAGCCTGGAGATGGTGCACAGCTTTCTGATCCCACAGCAATTCAAATTTCATGTCACCGTCATCAGATTTAATGGCCTTGAGTCCCTGTCTCTTTCTTTTTTTCTTTCACCTTTCTGTCTCTAATTTGTGATTACATTTGCTCTGTCCCTTGGAAGCCTTTTATTTATTCGGCCTCTAAACCCATTTCTGCCCTACTGAGTGAAGGCTAAGTGGGCCAGAAAGCCCAAATTACATGATGTGGGGAATTCCAAAAGCGCCACCTCTTATAGTGAGTGGGGTTATTCCTGAAAGACTGTGGGGCATATTTGGAAAGCAGGCCCCAAAACCTGTTAGGATTCGCCTGGGGAGAGACCAGATTTCCGGCTAAAGCTGTTCATCATGGTCCCAGAAGTACACTTTAAAAAGAAGATGGAAAGGTTACTTAAGGCAAGAATACTTGTCCCACCTCCAGGCCTGCGTGCAGAGACATCATGTAATGCCTCTGAAAATAACCTACATGCTAAAGTACAGCACATCTCTGTTGCCATTTTATTGCTTTTTGTCCATGTCCATCTTTACAGCTCAGGTCTGTAATCATCTACTGTTTTAATAAGAAACAACAGGTAACTGTCTGACAAATTCAGTTCTGAACTCTGAAAGTCACCCCAGCAAGTTGTATCTGCAGCCTTCCTGGGTACATTGAAAGTAATAATCTTGAGTTACCTGATATCTCCTAGAGAGCTGCAAGCGGAGTCTCTGTTGATGGGACCTTTGTACCCACAAGTCTGTCTCTCCTCTGGTCTTAAAAATCTTTTGGGTTTTGATCAGATGCTGGACTGTGCAGGCTGAGGTGTAGTTGGGTTGCTAGCTCGCATAGGCTGAAAAGTTTTGCCTAAGATCACTTCCTTAATATCTCTAGAAGTGTTCTCTGAGGAGTAGTTTTTAGAGATTTCTAAAAAGTGTTAGTTAGATTGTCTGTTTCTCAGAGTCCTGTAAAATCACAGTGGTGGTATTAAACCAGCTAGCCTTTCAGGCAGCGAGTAATGAAAAATAGCACTAATAAACTCCATTAAAAGCTCCTGAAACTGCAGCAAATGGTTTTCTATAAACAGTAAAAGTTTATAGTGTTGGTTATGGAGCATACGGGGTAGCGTGAGGTGCCTAGAGGCTTTATTTGGCTTAGCTCAGGGCACCTCATATAAGTTACATTCATGTAGGAGTCTTACCCCATCACTGTGCTGTGGAGATGCAGGAACACATTTTTCTCTGGCAACCTCTTTGACTGCATCCTCACCTACTTTTTAATAAGGATTGTGTTTGTGTGCAAGTCTGATGTCCTGTACACAAGAAGCTCCATTTGATGAGATTTCTCAAAAACCCTCTAAAACTGTAGGACCCTTTTTTTTTGTCACATCTTTCCTTCTCTCAAGTCCTTTAAACAAGCTGTAGTGTCACTGGAAGTTTTTCTCTGTCCCCTGTCTTAAAATGGGATACTTCAGAACTGTGCTATTTTAGGAACAAACCACGCCCTAGCCAACTATGCTGTGTTAAATTCAGAGTTAATGTTTGTGAAGGAGGAGGAAGCAGGTCTAGGGAGAGGTGACTTTTTGTTTGTACAAAGCCCGGTGATGGGGCTGTTAGGATGGTTTCATATGGAGGTGATTGTTGGCCAGATTATACCTACAGCTGGGAACGGCCTGCTGTCTGTGGGACAGCATACAGACTTTCATGAAAATGCTTTCTGGTCATCATATCTTCATTTCTACTGTAATATACCCACACTCTGTCTCAGAGCAGCATCTGGCAAGTGCCAGATGCTCATGTCTTCTGAATGTGACTGTCTTGTGAGAAGGTGCTGGTGTGCATGAATGCTGTCTCTGAATGGCACTGGACTAATGTTCTGCCTTATGTGGGACCTGCACTGTAATCTCTCTTTGACAGTGGTTTCTCTCCCTTCCCTCTCCCTTATTCTCCTGCAGACATGCCTAGAGTTGGAGCGATACCTTCAAACTGAACCACGGAAGATCACTGAAACCTTTGGTGAGGATTTGGACTGCTTCCTTCATGCCTCCTCAGCCATAGATGCAGAGGATGATATCCGACAGTTAGACCCCATCCTTTTACCAGTGGAGACGAGTACGTGTGACAAAAGCACCAACATGGACATTATCCTCTCACGGGACAAGCTGCTGTCTGAGACGTGCCTCAGCTTGCAGTCCACCAGCTCTTCCACAGAAAGCTACACAGCTGTCAACCAGGCCCAACTCAATGCAGTAACCTCATTAACACCCCCTTCCTCTCCAGAGCTCAGCCGCCACCTTGTAAAAACCTCACAGACTCTCTCAGCAGTGGATGGCACGGTGACATTGAGATTGGTGGCCAAGAAAAATTCACTCAGCTCTGTGAAAGTGGGTGTAGCAACAGCAACTGCGGGGATGATAAAAAGTGGGCAAAGTGACAGTGAACAAGGAAGTACAGGGGCAGAAGCATCCCCAGAAAACAAGAAGAGGGTTCATCGTTGTCAATTTAATGGGTGCCGGAAGGTTTATACAAAGAGTTCCCACCTAAAGGCTCACCAGAGGACTCATACAGGTACTTTTTGTGTAGGATGCTTCTCTCATCTTGTCCTGCTGCCACCTAACCGTTACCATCTCCTTTTATTCTCATTTAGAAAAGAAAAAAAAAATTCATAAAGTCCAAGCTTCTGTCTGTGAAACAGGGCAGTGGAAAAATATAGTAGGACAGCAGATGTACCCAT
Source organism: Coccyzus lansbergi (assembly GCA_033558105.1). Lineage (NCBI taxonomy): Eukaryota > Metazoa > Chordata > Aves > Cuculiformes > Coccyzidae > Coccyzus > Coccyzus lansbergi. The sequence continues at coordinate 166,473 of JAUMJK010000450.1, forward strand.
TATTCAAATAGAATGAAGGAGTTCACCGCCTACCATTAACCTGTTGGGGTTTCATATGTCTTATGCAGCCTGCTGCAGAGTAATTTTAGGATACCTAAGGGATGTAGATGTATCATTCATGCTAAAACTGTGGGTATGCCAGTTCGGGTATTCAGCACTCATTTCCCCCAGACAACTTTAAAAATGTTAATTTTAGTCAAGTGTTAATTGCTTCAAATAGAAAATAGCGTGGGTAGGTTTTTGTTGGCTTTTGTGCGGGGTAAAGAAATAAATGTATTCCAGATCTGAGATATGTGGTTTAAGAATAATGTGTACATAAGAGACAATGTGTGTAGATGCAGAAGTATACGTTAATGGATGCACATACCCTTGAGTACATATCCCACAGTCTTGGACTTCTCATAGTGGTATGATACAGTTGGAACAAATTAAAGAATGTGATGGAGTTTGAATGGACTGGTGTAGGTAGAGAGAGAATAGGATGCACGGAATGATGTTGGGCTGCGGTTTTTTGGGTAATATTTACTAATGTTGCATATAAGCTCTGCTGTGTAAGCTTCCTGAAGCATATGAAATTGGCTTAGGTTTGACTGTTAAGGATCCTGAGTCCCCTTTAATTTGTTCAGAGTCCCCAGTAGCTTTTCAGCTGGTATTCATTGGCAGTAATAGCTGTGCAGTTTGTTCATGTTGCTGCTTTGTTCTAAGCTTCACATGTGATGAGAGATGATAAATTCCCATTAGCACTGTCTTATCATGTGATTATTCTTGTTTCCAGAGGGATTGCTGCAATCAGTTTTTTCAATTCTACTGTAAAATGTGTGGTCTCTTGTGATAACTGCACATTTAATTCACAATCTTATTGTGCAGGCAGATTCCTGGAAGCAAGGTTGTTCTTGCAAGGTAGAAAATAACATGTTGGACCACTGCAGTAAATCAAACAAATGTATGGGTTGTTAAGAGAGCTGCATCCATCAAATACTAGGCAGCCCTGTAAAACTTACATGGTCTGAAGTATGAATAATATTAAGGCATAAAAGGCATTGGTTTTGATCTCTTTATACGGACTTTTTAATGCTTTTCCTAGGGATTGCCACCTTGGCAGGAGTGACCTGACTTGTGATCCAGTGATTTGAAAGCCAGCAAAAGTAGTGTAGTCATTTTAAAATGTGCAGCAATGTGGTCAGGAGGCCCCTTGCAGCACTGGTGCCGCTGTGACGCTGGCTGGCATAAGCCAAGGCAACAGGGCTCTAAGGAAGGCACAAAAGCAGAGCATGAGAGTTGTTGACATGGTGGTCTTGTCTGTTCAGGTGCTACCCACATGTTCCTTCTCAAGCTAGAAGTGTTGGGTCTGTTATGACCCTTCCTGAAGGTAACCAGGAATGTGGACATGATAGCCCAGAAAGGATGAACTTCCAGAGTTTTTCTGGTTTTATTGCCCAGTAGATGGGGATGTAGACAAAGTGTCCTGAGACAACACTTACAAAAACATCTCCTCTGTTAACACCTTCACCATTTCAAGTAAAATTTTTGCAATATTTTGCATACTTTTGAACCCAGTCTTCAGTCTGGTTGTATTTGTGTCAGAGCTCAAAACCTTTCTCCTGGATAGCATCAGTGTGTGAAATCTCATGTTTTACAATTAATCCATGACAAGAAATGTTTCTCACTGGTCCATTGAACAGCCTTAGACTGTATGTAGTGCCACTGATACATGTATGTCTGCCCATCCACTGTGGTGCTCGGCATGGTGAAACAGGCTACCCACCCTTGTTGGCAGGTGTTGAGACTGGAGCTGACCAGGAGCAGTGCCCATGCTTTCCACTCCCAGCACCTCACCTTGTGGCTTCAGCTACTCTTCTGCTCTTGCCAGTTAGACTGTTCATTGTTTAACCAACCCCTAAGCCCTTAACTAGTTTGTGAAAGTGTTCCTGTTTCCAGCTACAAGTCCTAAGCAGACAGCATAGGCTGTTAAGAAGCAGGAAGGGGAAAGACAGGAAGGGAAAACAAACCTGAGTGAGGAGCTTTCCTGTCTTTGCAGCCATATAACCATCCTGCACCCAAAGCATGGTTTCATTTTGTGATGAGGACTGGATGCAGCCTTGTTAAAAAGTGTCTTAGATGCAGAACCTGGAGTAGTTGGGCATCTGGCTCTCATTTTACTCCGTGGAAAGCAGATTGTCTACATAGCTTTGAACATTTACATCTTGGAAGCAATCTGTGTGAATTGAGGGGAGGGGTGTGATAGGATTATCTAACTGTATCCGAGTCCAGAGAACAGTCATTCAGACCCCTTCATCCTGCTTAAGTGCTTTGTTCCCTTAAAAATCACTGACCGTTGAATGTCTTAAATCAGAGCTGGTTACAATCAAGACATTAAATCTGTTCACACTGACCTCTGCAGTGGGATTTCCCTGCAGGGAGCTCCTGCCTCCAGTGAAAGAGAGAGACGGAGAGGAATAGCTGTGAAATTTGGGACTGAATTATAAATGGCAGGGTCACCTCTTTTCCCATGCACGCCTTCAGGGCTAGGGACAAGGAAGCCTTTTCTCCATCCCTGCTTTGTTTTTTTTCACACTGTAAGCTGAGTGTGCTGTGTGTTGCGAATGCACCCAGCAGTGCCAATGGCTAGTAGCCACTTGGCTTAGTCCGTGTCTGAGCCAGAGGGTCTGAAATGATTGTGAGATATTTTCCTTTGGCTGGTGGCTTGTTAGTATGTCATGCAAGAGCAGTCTGCCAGTGCGGGCTCTGTGTAAAAGGGTGTGAGTGCCCTGACACACAAAGAGAACTCAATGTGGGGTTCACAGGCAGGGAGGCAGATGTGGGCTGGTCACCCAGCTTGCACATGCTAAGTCCACTTGTTGGATCGAAGGGGTTTACTGCGGTGCGTGAAAACAAGAAAATGATGGGCTAGGGAGTGGAAGGAGGTTGCATTCCTTCCATTCATATGTAAGGCTGACCAGACGCTGGCTGGTGTTCTTCACTGCTATGTGATGAGCCAGGCTGGGCTGGAGGCAATACAGACTGATAGCAGTTTGCTAGATTGGAGCTGATGTTCTGCTAGGGCTTTACTTCACTGAGGAGTCCAGAGACAGTCAGACTGCACATGGCAGTTGGTGCAGGATTCTCTTGCTGCTCCCCCATATCTCGTCTGTAAGAGAATCAGAACTGTGCTGTAAGGCCCATCAATGGTTGAACTGGTTATGAAACCACCTTCTGGATGACCTTTGGAGAGGGAAAAACAATCATCTGTGTGGGAGAGAATTTAATCTGGAAGGGAAAGGGAAAAACATTGTCTAGATGAAATGGGAAATTAAAATATTTGATGGACTACAAAGTAAGATGGGACTGACTATCAGGGCAGCAGCAGAGCTTCTCAGGGTAGGAATAGCGGCTGGGGCCTGTAAACAGGAGGAAAAGGTGAGCTGTAGGTTTGGAAAGGCTGTGTTGCCGATGTGAGAGTGAGGTAAAAATATCTGAAGAAGGAGCCATCAGGACTGGCACGGTAATCCAGCCCTCGCACATTCTCTCACACTTATTCATGGAGCAGTCATAAGTGCAAACAATGACATTTTGTCTCTTGGAGAGACAGAAATTTTCATCCAGCCTTCACACATGCATAGAGATGAATTGCCAATGTAATGGAGAGTGGAGAGGGAAGGGGTTAGACTGAGCCAAAGACCATGCGTAGTCATCACTAACTTCTAATTTAGAAAACAGGATATTGCTGGCGAATGTCTGGGTGCAAATAAGTCTAAGGGTGAACTGGCCTGTGACCTATGGAAAGATTAGTCATGGGATGACTCTGTGTCTCTCAGATCAAAGACTTCTGGAAGAGATTTCTATCTCCAGACAAAACCCATTCATATCAGTCTTCCTTACAGTAAAATACAGGGGAAGGTATGTGATGGTGTGGGTGCTTCCTGGCCAAAGATAAAGTATTGCAAATAAACTGACCAGGAAATCCTTAAGATTTGGATAGTGATAAAAAATGACCCTTAGAGAGTTCTGCTGGGGTTTGCATTTTATGAGTATAAGAGGTTTTGGGGTTTTTTTCTTTATCTAAACCCAAGATCTGATACAACCTAGGATCAAGTCTGAGGAACAGTAGTTGGGCACCTCACATCTATATTTAGGTTTCTAAAGCCTAAAGCAAGTGGGAAATACGGATGTAAATAGATGTTGTAAGTCTACATGCAATCTTAAGATAGCACTTATTTAAGTGCAGTCTGTTTCATGTTGTCAGGGCATCTTATTTTAAATTATATAGTCTTTGTTCCAAATTGCTGGGTGAAAGTAACTAAAACAAACATATCCACCCTGCAGGAAAAAAAAAATACTACATTTGCAAGAAAAAGGCAAGATGCATGGGAGTGTTAGAGCATTAGTGAACAAGTTGGTTTTTGAGATGAGATTTAAAACAAAAGAGACGAACTTTCCCGAAGTGTTGGAGATAAAAAAGAAAACATTCAGAATTTGGAAATTATTGGAAAAGACCAGTTTGAGGAAAGTAGGCTGGATGGTTGATTAAGAAGATTAAAACAAAGCAAAGGAATAATAGAGAAAATATCTGTGTCAGTGATACCACATGAATGGGAAGCAGCACTGCTGTACTGTGTTAGTGTAGTAGCACCTCTGAATAGAAAGACAATGAAGGCAAAGAAAAAACACATAGCCAAGCACAGCACTAGTTTCATAGGATGAAAGATTTTGAATAATGACTAAGGAAAAGCAGTTGGGAGGACAATATAGATGACTTAGGAGAAATGAAAGCCAGACCCTAAGATTTTTTGTTGTGCAGAGACCCACAGCTTCATAGAGGTTCCCTGGCTGTGTGTGCAGGACTGTGACCCCACAAGGAAACATTAAGGGACATGGAAGATGATAAAGCTCCCATCGCAGCAGCTGAAACAACAAGTGAATTTACCTCTGCAAAAGACAGCAAAGGAATTGAGGGAGGAGAGCGTTACGAGGAAGACTTTCATTCAGGGCTGTATTTGTTTTGGAGTATAGTTGTATTGCCAAATTGGACAGAAGTGTTGTGTTGTGAGGTTGAGTTCTTTTGGATTTTTTTTGGGTAAAAACAGATCAAGAGTTTACCAAAACTGATTAAAATAAGCCAAACTCGATCATGAGCTCTTTAAAACTTCCTGGTATTGAGCCTTTTAGCTGTTTGGCAGGTTGGGAGGGGAATGTTGTGATTTCACTGCGGAGGGCCAAGGCCTCACTTCATTATTGCAGCAAGAGCTTAGGCTGAGGAAACAAGCTTTGTGAACCTCCCAGGAGGCAGGGGGACAGCCCTGCCAAGAGTGGCCCTTGCCAGTTAAAACACCAGTGGTGTTCATCCATTGCTTAGTTGCCAGTACCTGAATTCTCAGTCTCTTGTTTCTGCTTCATCATTTGCCAAATCAACAGTCCAGGACAGTCTTACTGTTTGGGTTTGAAAATGTAAATAGGTATTGTTTGTTTGTTTGTTTGCTATCTGAGATGATTTTTGGTTTAAAGAAGACTTAGAAAGTGATGTTTGTTGTCTGTTCAGCAGCTGCAGGAGGGAGGGTGCAGGCACCTCCAAATGTTATGGCAGGCTACCTTGGTAAGGCACAGAGGAACCATCATGTTTGTCACCCAGTGTTTTCTTTTTACTCATCCACCTGGAGCCCCTGCGAGGCAGCTGGTAAGGGTGCAAATGATAGGGAACACAGAGAAAGACTTGAAGAAAAAAAACCCTCAGCTTGTCTTCTGCCAGTTTCCCTTTGTATTGCTGATGTTGAATTATGGATACAAATGAATGGCTAACAATGAGAAGCTATGATTTTTGTGTCCATTCGTTCAAAGCACTGTCACTCCCAAAATATTTTAGGTCACACAATGCCTGAATCAGAGATGCTGTTTTAGGCTAAGGTAAGCTTGCTGGATGAGATGGGCCTGAGCAGACTTGGAGAGCTGAAGTGCTCTGGGCAGGAAAAGCCAAGTGCGTGCACTCTCATCTCAAAAGCAGGTGCCAGACTGGGCTCTTCCAAAGCACAGGGTGGGCATTTGAGTCTGGATCACATCTAGGGAAGCAGCCAGGAGCCTGGATGGATGTCCCTTAATACAGAACCTGAGTTCCACACCCCATGCGTGCACAGTCCCACATCCCTACGCACCCCATTGCCCCATCCCTGGAGGGGTTCAAGACCGAGTTGGGTGGGGCCTTGGGCAGCCCGATATAGTGGGACAGGTCTCTGCTCATCACAGTAGTTTGGAACTGGATAGGCTTTAAGGTATCTTCCAACCCAAACTATTCTATGATTTATACCAGCAGCAGCAGCTTGCAAGCAGGACTGGATGGGATGCCAGGCTTTATGGAAGCTGACCTACATACAGCGAAGGTGTCCACGCATCTGCCAAGGGTGGTGGGTTCCCAAATAAAACCATGGGCCCCATGGTGTAGGTGGTGCCCACTGTATAGCACAGACCAGCTGTGGGCTGCGAGATCATTCAGGCCTGCATTAGCACTTGGAATAATGACTGAAAAAGTGTACTTATGCATAGCTAAAGGGCAAGCTTGTGATGCAGAGAATGCAGGGTGGGTTTAATGAATAAAATCACCTCTTTCTGTTTCTTTTTTTGGGAGTTTAGGAGAATGTGTATTTGTGTCTTCAGAAAATTTCTGTCTAATGCCGCTCTCAAAAGCCAGTTGGTGCTGCAGAAGATAAAAATACATGAGAAATAAGGACGTCAAGTGAGCGTAGTTTAAAGACTAGTGCAACCATTTTGGAAAGGGGAGGACAAAATACTGCTTGGAACATGCTTTATCCACAGGTCTTTGAGAGTAACCAAAATCTTTGTGTCACTGCAGAACCGAAATCTTTCTGTTGGTCAGCTTTATACATGATAAGAAGGCTTAATGGGAATTAAAAGCCCTCAAAACACTATAGGCAAATTTTTAGTCCCAGCAATCCCCATTTGTACATAGGCGGTACCCAGATGCTGCATTGGGCAGATTTGTTCCTGAAGGCATCTGGCCTTCCAAACCTGGGACCGAAAGTTGGGGCTGCAAAACTGAACGCTGAAAAAATGTTGGCAGGTGTGCTAGCTAAGCTAATGATGACAAGCATGTGTTTCAAGATAAAAGCTGATTCCCAGCTGAGTTCTGAAAGAAAGGTATCTCCACTGTATGGCAGTGTGCATTCAGAGGCTTAGCAGGGATTTATTCCTTCCTTCTGTACATCTGGACTCTTCCCACCAACAGAGAGAGCGTAATAGATTAGTTGGACAATTTTGCAATGTCATTCTGGCTTTTTATGATGATCATAAGTGATCATTAGTCCAATAGAAGCTTGTATTAGTTCTTGGAAATGAATGTTATAAAAATACAGGCGTGCACATCTGCATGTGCTTTTGTTCAATAGGTGACTGCAAGGAACTGTATTATGGTTAATTTTGCATAAACTTAGAATCATAGAATCATAGAACAACCAGGTTGGAAGAGACCCACCGGATCATCGAGTCCAACCATTCCCACCAAACACTAAATCATGTCCCTTAGGACCTTGTCTACCCGTGCCTTAAACACCTCCAGGGAAGGTGAATCAACCACCTCCCTGGGCAGCCTACTCCAATGTCCAACTTCCTTTTGAATGTCGTCTTGTTGGTCATCTGTAACTTTGCAAAGCTTTTCCTTCTACAGAGTGAATTTTTCCACATTTGGTCTTTTTCTAATGTGGTTACTCTTTGTTACTTCAGAAACTGGAGGAAAAATGCTTAGTTTTTAGGAGAATGTGGTGTGTGTGTTGGGAAGGGGCAGGGAGAAAAGAACTGTTCTCAATGTAAAATGTTTAGCTAAAAACATGGCCTATGTAGTAGAAAGTATTCTTTGAATAGAGGACTTCTATCTGTGTTTGATGGACTGAAAATCATCTTGAATGGACTAAGCTATGATCTGTTGTAAACTGGCTTTCCTATGTGTGGTACATATGGTACAATTTTATCATTAATTCATTGCAAAATCCATGGAATCCTAAAGGTGCCTTTTTCAAAATCCAGATGAGGAGACTTCCTAGCTGATAAAATTAATTATCTTTACTTTCTGCCTTGTGTTCCTGAGACCAGGCTGCTTGGTTCAACAAGTTTGCCCAGCAGCTTTGCCAAGACTGTTTTACGGAGCCCTGCTCAGGGTGAAGCAACAAGGAGCTCCTTCACTGCCAGGCACAGCCTGCAACCTCCAGCCCCAGGAGAGGGAGAAACCACTAGGGAGGATGGGATCTCACTCAGACCTGACACCATATAGGTAGCCTTGCACTGACACCAGAGCAGCATTCGCTGGGAGAACTCACCTGTTTATTTTTTAAGCCCAAGCACACGTTTCCACTTCCATTCCCAAAACGAACTAATATCAGAATAAATGAAAGCATCCTGAGTCTCCTGGTTTTGTTGTTGACAAAACTGGGAAACAGAAAGGAATGTATGTTATTTTCCCCTTGTGTTTTATTCCCATGCTGTCTCTGCCAGTCTGTGTAATTTTTTTTTTGTCATCTTTCTTTGGTTTTTAGTGGTGAAAAGGAGAGAATGAAGTGACAATATAAATGGTGGAAAACTTCAGTGCTGCAATCCTGTAAATAAGCAAACCCCCACATTCATTAAAAAAAAAAACAATGTGGAGCAAAACCATTTAAAATATTAGCACTTGGAAAAGGGAGGGTCTGTTCTTCGTAATTTTTTTTCATCAGTTCTAGGCCCTGATATGCGCCTCTGATACACTGCTCTGGATTATGTAAATCTGTGCCATGTCCCATGAAGGGCTCTCTTCATTGTTTACCCTCTGGGATAACTTACGAAAAACCAAAGGCGAAATACATATTTCAGAGTCCTGGAAAAATCTGACCTGGTGAACTGCTGAATTTTGCTCCTTTTTCATCTATTCCTTCTGCCACTGCTACCTTGCCTTGCATCTTTGAGCTCACAGAGCTCCATTGAATCTGAAACTAAAAGCCCTTATTAAAGGAGATTTTTTTAAAGTTCTTGCAGCTCCTCTGGGGACTGAAGTAATGGCAGCTTGAAGCAGCAGAGAATGTGTAATTAGGGCAAACAGCCATACCTCACATGATGGGGAGAAACAGGAGGAGAGGAGGGGAAACGCGCAACAGCCTGGCATGCACAGGCTGTTACTAGGAGACCCTGACACGAAATGCATGAGATGCAGGGTGCTAATGGGCCAGCCCGCCGCCTGGGTACCAGCCCGACCTGCTGCACAGCTGCTTCTGCCCTCCCGTTGCCAAGCAACCTCATCCTTAGGTTTTTCTTCTCTCTCTCTCTTTTTTTTTTTTTTTTTTTTTCCTCCTTTTAAACACCCCTCCCTAATCAAGAGGTTTAATTGGGTAGTTTTGCTGCTGGTGTTGCTGCCGGGTGCCCGCCTGGGCCTGCCGCTCTGCTGCTGTCCCCAGGGCTTGGGGCTGCGGGAGGATGTGTTGACAATTAGTGGGGCAGAAGGGTGGGTGTTGTACCCAGGCTGGCGCCATCATCCATCCCCTGGCCCTACTCCTCATGAGCCGGTAGCTTCCTTTGGAGAGGAGCATTGAAGAGGGAGTTTGAAAGAGGAGAAGCATTGTGAAAGCCTTATCACTCTCAAGGGAAGTCTTCCACAGACCTGGGAAGATAAAGCATTGTGTTCCCCTCCACTTCCAGTGCTCGGCATGTATGGCAACAGGAATCCATGAAATGTGTCTTGAGTAGGAAAAGGGAAATACCCATTTCTTTGAATATTTTTACACACTTTGCTTTTGTCTGCTTTTCAGCTGGATGAGTGGGCTTTGTGGATGCAAGTTAGGGGCTTGTGTGTGTGTACGACACAATGCTTTAAAAAATCATTTCTTTTTGTGTCCTGAGTGGCTCTGTGGTGAAGGCTGCTACTGGCACAGGAGACAAACTTGGGTGAAGCCCTCAGGGACTAATCCCCAGAGCTTTGAAGCTTGTAGAAGGACTGACTGGACATCAGGTCTGGTTCTTAAGCTCTTTTCCCCCATCTCTAATAGAGACGTGATCAGAACCAGCTCCCTATGAGGGCACTGCTGACCTTTTTGAATGAAAGGAGCTGTATATCATTCATGGAAATGTACTGCTCTTACACTTGATCATTCCTGCCCATCTAAAAATAAGTACAATCTTCTCACAATGTGTGTTTCACAATCCCGTCACTGTACTGTCTCCTGCCAGTGTTTCTCTTGTGCTTTGTTACCCTTTCAAAGGCTTTTCCATCTTTCCAGCAGGTGGCAAAACTGTGAATAAAATACTTTTTTTTTGCCTTTCTTTTTTCTCTTTTTGGGTAGCAAGCATTCGTCAGCCACTTAAGCAGTGACCACTGCTCCCCCACCCTGTGCCCCCCTTCCCCCCGTATTCCTTTGTAATAATAAAAATAATAATTAGGCTTTCTATTCTCCAACAAAAGTCAATTAAGAGTATATTGAGGAATGAAGGGCTCAGTATCTGAAATTGATTTTTGTAATTAGTTTTACTGGTTGATGGGTTGCACGCACATATGCTTGGGTGTTAGCATTGATCTCCAGAGGATGTATGTATTAAATAGCCTGATCTTCCTTTTTGCTAAAGAAATGAACTTATTAATCTTAAAAAGAGGGTGATGTTGTTGCATACTGAACTGCAGCTGCTTACTAGCTTTTCTGTAACCTTACCAGCAAAGCAGCTGCCTGAGCCATGTGATGGTAACTCGCTGAATCTAGTGTGAAAGTGGGGATATTTAACAAAGGGCAGGTCTTGGGCTACTCCTTTTCTGTGTTTCATATTTGACAAGTGTGTGTATGTAACGAGGGAGGACAAGCATGGGTGTTAAGGAGACCTGTCTGGTTAGGAGATTTCATTTTTTCAGGAGTCCTTAGAACTGAATGTTCTTCTGGAACATGCTTCTATTAAACATCACATAGCTCTTGCCGTAGGAAGAGAGGAGTGACCAGTAACGTTTTCTGTTGTGCCATGTGCTGTGTGCTGATGTTCAACTAATTAGAAGAATTATGACTCGGCTTCATTAGTATGCCATGAATGTAGCTTGGAAAGCTCTTAGGGACCCTTGGAGATGAAGAGTGCTACATAAATATAAAATATTGTTAATAAGATGTTCCACATTAGGTGTCCCATTGTGCTGTGGCAGACTTTGGTAATAAAATGCAAAGCAAATATGAATGCCTGCCTGGCACTTCTTTGCAAAGCAATTTGAGGAGCTGCTTCTCATTGAAAACCCCACTAGCTTCTGGCATTTCTGAATGACTTGCATCTGCACCAACAGCATCCATGTGTGCACCAGCCTCTGAAGGAAGCCTTGGGTCATCCTGCAATTACACTGCTGCTCACTGCAACAACATGGTCCTAGTCACCAGCCTGGGAACAGCAGGTCCCTAAAGGATTTTTCAAAAAAGTTGGCAAGGAAAGCTATTAAAACATTCTCTTAAAAAGCCAGTGGGACTGCTTGATTCTTCACATATTTCTTTGCGTGCCTCAAGCCCCTAGAGCTCCTTTATGGGAGAAATCCAGGCAAGAAATCTTGTATTTAATTCCTTTTTCAGTTGTAATTTGCATTTTGTCTGTTTTTTCAGGAACACCAGTCTTGAAGCAAGTATAGCTAAATCTGTCTTTCAATGCATTATTTTTAGACATTGAGGCTTTTAGAACTAGTTTCATATTGAATAGCTTTTAAATCACAGATTTTAAAAAAGGAAGGAAATGTTTTCATAAAACCATTTTTTTTACATCCCAAAACTAGATGTGAATAATTCACAGTAGATGAGAGCACGTGATGATTTTTCAGGGGATGTTTCTGTTGTCTTCTTAAAGACACTTTTGCATGCTAGTGTTGTGTAGCTATGTAACACAATATTAAGGAGCTCTTAAAACGTAGTACAACAAACGTCTTATTTGAATCGCCTTCAAAATGTGTATGCTGACAGAATTGGATTTTTTTCCTCTCACTTTCTTTAAACATTTTTGGCTAAGTCAGTCATGCTGACTAAAGGAGTCCCATGACGATACCATATGATAGCACATGGCGATACCAGTAAGGGTTTTGCCTGTGTTTCTCCACTGTACTCCCAAGGTTTAGTCTGTCTTACTGAAGTTCTTTTCAGGAAATGGGGGCTGAGACTACTTGATTGTTTTACTAAGTGTAATCAACATATGTTTGTACTGTGGTACTTAAGGGAATAAAGGGGAGGGATAAGGAAATAGATGCAGGTGGATAATCATAATATGTTTACTTTTCATTCTGTAAAGATACAGAGTGAAACTTGAATCTCAGTGGGTGCTTTTCAGGTGACTTTGATGGAGCCAGAATTCACCCCACAGCACAGCCAGCTCTTGTGATCTTATGATGGACATCCCAAAATCTGGAGTTTTCTCCTTAATGTCCCCACTCTTGAAATCCAGGGACTAGAGAACAAACTCCTTGATTTGTATTTTGTAATAAATGTTTCTAGCCTACAGGGCTGCAAATAGAAGTTTAAAATCGTGACCCTAGGTTATCTGCAAAGCAGAAGGCAAATGATCTCTAAGTATTATTGTTTTCTTCATGAAAATCTCATTATTTCTACAGAAGGCTGGACTCATGACATTTTAACCCTTAGGGCTGGCAATAAATACTGCAGATATATATATTAAGATTTTACATCTTAATATACAATATGCAGTGTCCGTTGTGTGCTGTAGTTTTGTGGTTACAACAGTGTCCTGAGCTGATCTCAGTTATGCACCTCTGCATGCTGTAGCATAGTATTTCCAGTAATCACTCGCTGTTGAATTGGCCACCTTGAGGTGTCTGTAGCAAATGCTGCCTTACTCCTCGTACAACAGAAATATCTGTGGGACCCTGGAGGGTGCCTGCCGGGTATAGGTGGCAAGGACAGGAGGTCTCTGCATGTCAAGAAAAGACAACATCCTCCTCTGTTGTGTTTTGTGAGGGAATATTTTTTGTGAAGGCTTGTATAGGGTTTACAATCTAAGTGTGCATTGGAGAGAAAACCTGATGTTCTCTGTTTTGTACCTCGAGAGCAAAGGTACAGCTGCCTGCAGTTGAGGTAGGTCTCCCTGTACCATCAAAGGAGAGAAACTTGCCTCCAAATCCAATCTGGCTGGGGTCTGTTTTGTCAAACTCTGCACGTGGCTTTGCCTGTCCATTAACTTGAAAAAGATCTATAGATGGCTATTCTGTATGATGACTTTCAATATCTAAAGTTGCATGAGATGAAATCTGCCAAATCTTCTGAGGCTGGCACGGAGGGAGAAGTCCCAAGGACCAGGGCAGTGTCTCTGTCACTCAACCAGCTCAGAGCTCTCAGTCATATTTTGCTGAGTGAGTGTTTACCATTGTAGTGGTGTTGTGATTATGTGATTGGCTTTTTCAGATTTTCAAATGATAAATGTTTGGCTTCCAAGAGAAAACTATACCAACCATTTGTTTATTATTGTAACTAGGTGCCTAATATTTAGTCTTGCATTTTTCTTAGTCACCAAAGGAATAGTGACCCAATTTCAGGACTACCAAAGTATGATGGATTTTTGTTTATGACTCATAAATTCTAGCTTCACTATTGCATGTTTCCCATAAATTTGTAAAGGTCCTCCAGTTAGCAGGTTATGCAAGGTTGGATGCAATAAGGAGAATGGAGGGCAAGACTGTACTGAAGTGTGTTTCGGTAGGACTCTAAGAAGAACAGCTAGGTTATGTGAGATGCCATAAACAGAAGTGGAATAGAGAGCCAAGTCCCCAAGCATCCCAGTCTTGGTGTGAAAATATACTGCAGGGAAATTAAAATGGGCAGTGGACTGCAGGACAGAGCCACAGTGAAGAGAGGCTGCTTTGCAGATATATATAGTGAATTGGAACCCTAAAAAGTGTATTGGAAGGGCATTTCTGTACCACTAACATTTCTGATGAAAAGATCCTTCTAGATCAGTAGGTTCCAGCACAGTGCTCCATGCGCTTTCAGGCATGTACAGGCTGCTTCTTAGTGATCCTCAGTAGGCAACTAAGGATGTGTCTATGTGTATGTGCTTCCTGGTAATCATGAGTCCTCTTTCGAAGCGAATCTTCTGATTGCCTCCCATTCACTGCGCTTTGGTTGAGCCTGCCCGGAGCATGCACGTGGTTTTGGATGATCTATCTGCAAGTGCACAGCTGGTGTGCTTCACCTACAGACAGGTTCAGGCCACAGGACCAGGGTGTGGTTAGCCAAAAATAACACCCTTCATATGCACACGACGCGGATGCTGGGTCCTGCACACCCAACTTTTTCACTCAGCAGCTCACCTTTACTGCGCTGCGCTGCTCTCTGATACACGTGCTGCCCAAGGAAACTGGAATGTCGTCAGGAAGCTTGACATCACTAGGTAGTGGTCTCCACCTCCCAGGTTAAACATTAGAAAAAGCTGAAAGCCGCTATTCTGGGTCAGTTCTAGAAGATTTTCCACAAGCAAATTGTATGTTGTTTTAATACTGGTGTGCATCTCAGAGAACTGCATAATTCACTGCTTTAAATGTATGTCTGCATTGCTATCTGCCTGTCCTTTCCAGGTGTGTTTGTGGCTGTGTGAAAGCTGAACTGGCCTTACAGTGGCAAGCATGTTCTGAACTGAAACAACTGAGTAGTTAACAGCTCAGTATCTGGGTATCAGCTGCTTTTTGGATGTGCATTGGCTCCTCCCTTGAGTGGGTTTGCGTAAATGTGGGCTTGTGGGTCTGTTTAAGCGCTGCATGGATCCTTTTGTTGAATAAAGGTGACTTAAGGAGCAGAGCCTCCTTCCTGGGAGTGGCTTGTAGGCACGAGTTTTAGGTGCGGATATTAATTTTGAGGAATTAGAGCCTGAAAAAAATCAGTGTGACACAGCTCTGTGATGTTCCTATTTTTAATTGGATTTTGAAGCTCATAATTAATTTGTTAAAAAGAGGGAGATCCTGGCCCTGTAAAAGTGAGTGGGAGTTTTGCCATTGCCTTCAGCAGAGGAGAATTTCACCATCTATCTTTTTATTCTCGCTAATCCTCTGCAACAATGGAAGAGCAGGCTGGCATGTGAATCATAGAATCAGAATCACCAGGTTGGAACAGACACATCGGATCATCGAGTCCAACCATTCCTATCAAACACTAAACCATGTCCCTCAGGACCTCGTCCACCCTTCCCTTAAACACCTCCAGGGAAGGTGAGTCAACCACCTCCCTGGGCTGCCTATTCCAGTGCCCAATGGCCCTTTCCGTGAAAAATATCCTCCTAATGTCTAGCCTAAGTCTCCCCTGGCGGAGCTTGAGGCCATTCCCTCTTGTCCTGTCCCGTCACTTGGGAAAAGAGGCCAGCTCCCTCCTCTCCACAACCTCCTTTCAGGTGGTTGTAGAGAGCAATGAGGTCTCCTCTCAGCCTCCTCTTCTCCAGGCTAAACAACCCCAGCTCTCTCAGCCGTTCCTCATAAGGCCTGTTCTCCAACCCCTTCACCAGCTTTGTTGCTCTTCTCTGGACTCGCTCCAGAACCTCAACATCCTTCTTGTGGTGAGGGGCCCAGCACTGTACCAGTGCTGAGTACAGAGGGAGAATAACCTCCCTGGACCTGCTGGTCACTCCGTTTCTGATACAGGCCAGGATGCCATTGGCCTTCTTGGCCACCTGGGCACACTGCTGGCTCATGTTCAGTCAGCTGTCGACCAACACCCCCAGGTCCCTCTCCTCCAGGCAGCTTTCTAGACAGACTTCTCCCAGTCTGTAGCTCTGCATAGGGTTGTTGTGCCCCAAGTGCAGGACCCGGCATTTGGCCATGTTAAACCTCATGCCATTGGACTCAGCCCAGTGGTCCAACCTGTTCAGATCCCTTTGCAGAGCCTCCCTACCCTCCAGCAGATCAACACTTCCACCCAGCTTAGTGTCATCTGTGAGAAGGATCCTTCCCATTTCTTCTCCCTGCCATTGCTAGTAGTGAGGTAGGAGGACTTTCCCCATGTTCTCCATTCCTGGGCTTCCTACATACATGCAGCAAGGCGCACTTGCATTTCTTCTTCAGGTGAGGAGAAAACAGCCATTAAAGAAGCAATTTGTTCCTAGTCTTCACATGCAGAGATACAGAGGTTTCTCTCCTTCTGCCCTCTCATGTTTTTCAGTGGCTGCAGGAGAGCAGGAAATCTGACCTCTTCAAGGTCTCTGGGTCAAGGAGCTGCCTGACATGGCTTTAAAGGTCACTGTGCTCCTTTGCATTTATCTTCTGCCACGTGGGGCACAGTGTGCCAGTGTGCTGTCTGGAGCACAAAGAGGTACTGTCTGACATTTTTACAGAGGAAAAGCATCTGAAAACAGAACTCAGCTCAGGGCTGTGCAAGGCCAGACCAGGAACACTTAAAAGAGGAGCCCCTGCAGCAAGGAGCAGAGATCTGTGGCATCCTATGGGTTTACCAGTAATCATGCTTGGCATTTCTGTCTCTCGTAACCTATATATAGCAGTGTACGTTTTCAAAGCTCTTGACAAATGTTAACAAGCTGAACTTGGCATCAGTTCTAATAGCCTTTGTTTCACAGAAAGCCCAGGATGTTTTTCCTTCACCCTTCTGCTCTGTAGGCGACTATATCCTTCAGTCTGGCTGTACCTGGCAGATTTGACTGAGCAATCTTCTCTGATTGCTTTGCAATGCGTGTAGCAAACATAGGCTTGTGAGGCAGCTTGTCTGCCTTGCTGCCTGCACTCTGAGGTAGGCACTAGAGAGCGTCAGAGAACCGAGGAAGCTGAATTATCATTGAGGCTTGTTTATTGACAGCTAGTAAAAATAATGCATGAACTGTTCAGACAGAACCCGTGCACTGACATTGATGTGACCAAAGATGGGGAAATCCCTCTTCTCTGAGAAGGGGAGATGCAGTATGTCAGGTAGGATGTCAAAGACTGGGGGAGGAGAGTGCTGCAACTGCAGCTCTAATGTCTGGGGCAGGCACTGGTGACAGTGTTTGAATTACAGTTGAGTAACCAGCCCAGAAACAAGACACCACCACTTGGCTCACTAACAAGAAGTTTCTTGCTTTTTTTTTTCCCCCTGAAGAAATCCTACTAAAAGAAAAGAAACAGAAGGCAAGTTTGCAGAGATGACCAGGCAGGCACAATCAAAGTGGGGTGGTGTTGCTGTTGGCTTAGGCCATTGTCCTGTTGGGCATTTTCCCATGGTGGACTGTGGCACACAACAGAGACATCCAGGCTGGCCTTTCTGCATTCAGGGACTGAGGGACAAATGAATATTTTGGCAAAGTCTCGCTGGCTGCTACCTCCTCTTCATTGCTTCACCCCAGTGAAACCTTTAATTGAGGTACTGAGCCAAAGAAATTTCTCAGAGGCCAGTTAAATGGTTCACCTCCCATTAATATCTCAGCCCACTCTGCTTTTCTCCCTGCAGCAGATGACCAATGCGCAACAGAGCTGCCTGTGTGGAAGGAACTCTGCAGAAACTCACTCATCACCTCCCAGCTTTTTTTTTTTTTTAATGTATTTTGATGTAATTCTCTAGCCCTCTTCACTTTTCTTGATCTTTTGGCTTCTCTGATTTGTCACCTTGAAATACATAGGTCTGCCATAATCAGATCTCACTCTTTTACTTGCTGAATAGGCATACTGAAAGTAGAAATCTGCATCTCTGCACCAAGAAAGTTGTCTGCTGTGGCCAAGTGATTGTTTCATGTAAATGGCATGGAGAGGTCATATAGACTGCAACTTCAGTTTGGTCAGTGATGCTTTTTTCGAGATCACCTTCTTAGCAAGTTTAAGAACAAATAAGTAATAATGCCTTCTGTCTTTGTAATTCTCAGCTTAGAAGCTTGGTAGTAACTTCATTTCTGCTTTTTTATCTTAACTCCCTCCTCTTCTAATGCATCTATATGGTGCTGACTGTGTGGGGAATAGTGACAGAGTTAATATGGGAGGAGGTGTTCTGAAGCTTTTGTTCTGGAAGGACATGATAAATTTGCATGCGCACATATATACGTGCACTAAAAAAGAAAAAGGGAGACATGAGACTTTGCAATTCTTCATCAGAAGGTATTAATGACTCCATGGATGTTACACCATGGCAGACTTTGATCCACAGGGAGTGGTTTGCAATAGAAGACAGGTAGATGTGAATGCAGCAGAGCAAAATCCTGTCTTAGCACTGTGACATTTCACTGCCTTCAGTGGTATGTTTAATATTTTGAGGCAAAATAACAGCTGGTAAAGGTGTAGTGCAAAAAGCCTGAGGGACCAGCTGATTTGAGGAAGTAAACTTTTTTCCTCTCACACTCACTGTCCTGACACATCATTTCTTGAATCAAGGAACAGTTTTTGTTGTCAGAAGCAACTAAAGCATGCAGTGCAGTGGTTCTGGTGTACGCCTGCAGCATGTTCATATGTTAGTACAGCCTCTCACTGATACCACAGTAATTAATCTGGCAAGGGTAGAGTGAGCTGAAAAGCTGACTGAACATCAGGCATCAGCCACACTGCAGGACAGGCATTTGGTGATATTTTGTGGGCTTATTTGAAGGGTAATTGTCTGGCTTTATTAGAAATGGGAAATAAGGTTTCACAAGAATTTTAGCAGCGGTAAAATTTTGGCTGGCTTAATCCTCAGTGCAATGCATCATAAGCCCCAAGTTGTTTTCATCCCACACTAGCCATGAATTGTGTGACCTGCCTGAGTGGGACAGAGGTCAAGTGGGAGGACACAGGGCTTGGAAGTTGAGTGCTCAGTAATTCTGCTGCCATGCTGACTGTTCTCTCCTCCCCTCTGCAGGTGAGAAGCCTTACAAGTGCTCGTGGGAAGGGTGCGAGTGGCGTTTTGCACGGAGCGACGAGCTCACGAGGCATTACAGAAAGCACACGGGTGCAAAGCCCTTTAAATGCAACCATTGTGACAGGTAATGCAGCCTCCTAATACGGTGTTCAAGCAACATGCAGACGTGAGCAGTGCGGAGCCACCAGCTTCTAGGCAGCCTGAACTGTCTCCATCCTTCAGAACAAAGAGATATGGGACCAGTTGTAAGTCTGACTGAAACCTGCCAGTGTCGTGGGCACAGGATTCAGTCCATAGGGCAGCTCTCAATACTCTAAAACCAGAGATGACATCCAGAGGACACTAGACCTCCTCAGTGATGGGCCTCTGGATAAAGCATCTCCATATCCTTCTGTCTCCTGCTCCTGTGAGCCTGGTGCCTTCACAAAGGCAAAGCTTTGTCTATTTGCTCTGCTTCAGGGACTAACCCGAGTGCCAGGGCTGGCTGCCTGCGCTTTGGCGTGGTGGGCTTTACAAGTATATGGGTGTATGAAAGGGGAGACAAGGAGCGTATATGGCTTTTGTGCCATAAATCTATGTGAAATGTCAAGGAGAAAAGCACTTCCGTGCAATCATTGTCTTCTCATACCAAGAGTCCAAGGCTCAGTCTCCCCAGATGAAACAGGGGAGTAAAGGACTTCATTTTCAAAAGCACAGGAGTGATTTAGGCACATCCAATTCAAATCCATGGGGTTTTATGTAGGATCACTGATCTCTGCATATTCCTGCTAATTTGTGGTCTTCTCATAAAGTTTTAAACCTCACCCTCAACTTCTGTTTGATGTGGGAGATGCTCAGCAACTTCTGTGAGGGCCCAGATTTAAAAGCCTGACAGGTGCCCAGAGCCAGGGTTCCTGAAGAGCCTGTCATGCAGCAGTCCTCCTCTGGGCACTCAGAAATGATAGCCCAAGTTTGCCAGGTGAGCTCAGCACCTAGCATCTCCCAGTGAGAGCTGTGGTTGCTGCTGCTCACTGTCGATGCCTTTTTTGCAGTCTTCCCTGCTTTAGCTGCTATGAATGAATGATGAGCTCATCTGAAGAATCTGGCCATCCTTGCTTACCGCTGAGTGGTTTTGAGAGCTGAGTTCTTTGAATTGAGAAACAAAACCAAAAGAAAACCCTCCTCCCCATCCCGAATCCCAGCTGATAGAAATTAGGGTGGAGCAAAAGCAATTACCCCTGTAATGACTCTTGACAGCATTGACAGGATAAAACAATGAGCACTTCTCCCCCTCTCAACCCCCTGGTAGGAGATTGGCAGTGCCCTGGGTGAAACTTGGAACCACTATTGAGTAATCAAATAATGTGCTTGCATCTGAACATGTTATCCAGCTAATCCTATTTATATATATTTTTAAAAGAGGCTTAAGAAAATTACACATCTTTTTAATGCAGCACTATGGTTCTCTGCTCTGATAAGGAAACAGTTTGTAATACAATAAAGGCTCTAGGAAGCCTCTGGGTACACCAGACCAGCAGAGAACATGTGTGGAGAGAGGATGTGTGGGACATAAACAAGGGACCCCATCCTTTTATGGGAAGGAAATTCAATCATTTTCACATCCTGCCTTTCTAAGAGCTTCATCTCCTTAAGTGCTCTTCTCCCCTTGTCTCCCCTCTTCCTGTCCCCCTCCCCCATGGAGGGCTTCCTCTTGGATTATCTTTTAGTTTATCCCTGGATTATGTTTTGTTTGCTCAGAGTGAGGGACAGGATAAGCCAAATAGCGATCTTGGAGTTCTGCATTGGTGTAAGCATCTCTGTGAAGGGGAGCAGTTGTGTTCTCTGTTTCAAATGTAAGGCATTGCCTTTCTCTTTTCACAAATCATCCATTCTAGCCCCCCAAACAGACACACACAAAGCCCCAGGGTTTCTGTGTCAAGACAAAAAATATTTTTAGCAGAGATCTAGAGCAATACAGTCAGTATTTTCAACTCCTCAGTCTCTTTCAGCCCTTTGTTTAGTATTCATTCTTCTGCCTCCACACATCCCTTCCTACCTACCTTTTTTCTTTGACAGCCAGCTCAGTCACTGCAGTGGAGAGGTATGTTCCTGCAATCATCTAATGCATTTTCTCTTCTTCAGCTGTTATCTGTATATGAAGGAAAAATATTTATTATTTTCTTAATAAGTTAAGAGTGATGGATATTGTGCAGTGTTAAAGTCCATGCACATACCATCTCTACTCTCCCAGTCTGTTACAAGCTTGTAGCATGACAGTGCCTGTTTTTCTTTTGGCTCAGTGCCATACCCCTATTTTTCCTTCTTTTCTCATTCACAGGTCTTTCTTCTACCATCTATTGCAGGTATCACCTCAAGCAAGCACTGAAGCATGTGCCTAAAACTGTCCTAAAACCTAAAGTCTATTTAGGCAGACGTTTAATGTTAAAGAAATTCTTACTGAACCAGGGTTACTAGCTGGGGAAGAGTTTCTCCACATTTGAACTGCTACCCTTTATTGCAGTCACCATTACTGACAGTAGTTGCTCCCTCAGACATTGTGGCTTGTAAACTTTGAGTCTTTGGGAGCTACTTTTAACAACACTGATGTAGTGCAAACCATATGCCTATTGTTATTCAGAGGTGAAGGCCATACCTTGGCAATTAGAGCATGAAAGTGGAGATTCAAATAGCAAAGAAGGGAAATACCATGCACACAGTCTGACTGCAATTCCCTTTCCAGGCTGCTTTCAGATGCATTTGCCTCTGACCTTTTGGCTGACATCAAAAGGGTATTAATGTCCTCTGTACGCAGGTCAATTTTATAACAAAACTGATACAAAGATCTCTTCTCCTGCTGTCCCAGCCCTGTCCCAACATCGTGCAGCCCACAGATCATGCTGTTAGATATAGCTGGCAGACTACCACTGGTTTGAGTAGCACCATATGTACTGCAAATGGTGTGTGGTTTGGTGGCAGCAAGGGAGAAAGGAGAATCAGCTGAAGTGGTGTAGAAAGCAGTATACAGCTCCCTAGTGCCTTCCAGATGCCAGGGATTTGCTGGTTATTCAGATTCCCCAGGAATTATGCTCTTCAGAAACACAGGGTTATATTCCTTGCATAATGCAAGCCCTTGGCCCTCCAAGGTGACTGGAATGATGTGGTAGTGGTGCTTGCTTGTTTGGCATAAATATGTGCTTAGGAGATCACAGCTTAGTGCCAGACTATTGAGGTTTATATTCCTCTGTGTGTGCATGCACGAGTGCTTGCGCACGTGGTTTCCTTTTTGACAGTAAGCTAAGAGCACACTTAGCTGGAACAAACATATTCCACAATGGAAAATCTACAGCTGGTAAGAAAGATGGCTGAGCAATATATTCTCTTCTCATTGTAGTTACCTTCTCTTTCTTCTGCAGAGGCCTCAGTACTGTGCAGTACTGTGTTGCTAAGGAGATAGAGCAAAAAGAGAAAGGAAGGAATTGCGTTTGAGAAGAGGGAGTGTATGCATCATGTATCACTTTAGGACTTTGAGAATTAGAGTATCTTACACCAGCATGATCTGTCCTTTCTAGGAAAAGCTGGACTTGGGGAGAGACGATGAGGAGGATTCTGATGGGTCCACATACAATGTGCAAAGCTGGTCTGGAACTGGAAAAGTTGTAGAGCAAGGTCTTGTCTCACAGGCAGGGCTAGAGACCAGCAAGCTGCTGTTTCTTAGTTTGGGAATAAAGGAGTTTCTCTTGACAGCTTATCCAGTGGAGCCTCTTCCACTGCTACCTCTAGTTCCACGAGGAAAAAAATGTTCCCACTGATCAACAGCTTTTTTGACAGTGTGATTTAGCCATTTTGTAGTGACTGTTTTATTGTTGAAAATAAATGCCTGCTTCCACCAGCCTTATGAAGAGATAGAACTAGCCAAATTAGCAGGAAAATGTGAAGAATTATTATTGTATTGTTTTATTAACTATAAATTAGCAAATATGGTACTACTTTATTAGCTATAAAAGTATACTAGGGCTGAAAAATGTACTGCATGCTAATACTATGGTTATTCATGTGAAACAGTGTACTGAATCCGTGTTTTTAACAGATCTTGCTGTGCTGTGACTCAGCATACTTTTTCCTGGATTGCATCTGTAATAGAGGCAATTGGAGGCGAAAAACCATGCTTGGGTGGTGGTCTTATGACTAGATCTAGACTGGAGTGCCAGCTGGTGCATGTCTTTTTGGAAGCCACTCAAGCTGTTGTTTTGTTTTGTTTTGGCAGCCCTTGTAGCCAGGGCATGCTGCTTTCTGAGTTTAGACTGATGAGAGATACTGGTCCAAGGGTGTATTTTGGCATCCTAGGGCTAGAAGATTCTAGCTGTTCTGAGCCTGCTGTGTTGAAAGCCAAGTGTCCATTGTCAGATTCATGTCTGTCTCACTGTGCTTCATGTAGGAGCTTTAAGGAATGCAGCCTCTATCCTATTTTGAAGTCTTTCCTTTTAATTATTGCCACACTGCAGGTATTAAATGTCCTGTAAGCTGCTACAGATCAGTGGAGAACGGCTGACTTGAGCAGAGCTATGTTCATTCATGGAAGATGAGTGTCTAGCGTTTCTTATGAAGTTCCTTTGTCTTAAAAATGCACCTCTTGATCACTTATCTCTGCATATAAATGCAGATAGATTGTTCGTGTAGGGGAATACCACCAGAGGGACAGAAAGGATCCCCTAACTATTTAAAATATCTTCATTATTAGAGTTGTTCTCTTCCTCAGCCTTTCTCTGCTAGTGTTCATCCTCTGAGTGTTTGCTTTTAGACTGAGTGTTCTTTTTTTCATCTCTGTTTTGGCTTTTTTTACAGAGTAGTTCGATTCAAAATCTTTTACCTTTTGCTTTCTGAAAAATATGAAATACTCAGCTACTACTTTTTTGGAAATATATTCAGGGTCCATGTATGAGCTACGCAGATTTTCACAATAAGTCATTTGGATGTTCTTCAGACCAGTATTGGTGGCTCTTTTATACTCATAAATCTGTGGGAGAGTGAAAAGATGTTACAAGCAAGTCAGTTCTGGAAGTAGCTTTTCATAGTGCCCTTGGAGCCTGCAAAACCAGTTTACTCAAAAGCCACAGATATGTGAGCATTTGTGTGATAATTACAGTAGGTGTTTTTTTGCTATTAGTAAAAATAAATAAGCCACTGTCTAATGGCTTAGGGTGGAAAGAAAGCAAATTAATATTTTCAGAGAACTTGGAAACCTCTCAGGTTTTAGTGCTCAACTTGAAGTATCTATGATCAGGCTCCATTTTACAGCTTTGAGGTAGGCAGCCAGAACCACTGCCCGCTTGTCCAGCGGTGTGCCCCTGGTGCCATGCATATCTTTAATGACACTGTGGTGGTGGATGTGAAATGGGTTGCTGCTTTCAGTCACTTTTTTAATGGATGTGAAGTCAAAAAAATATTCTTGCTTACCGGCAGTCTTAACAAAATAGGGTATATATAGAACGACAGGGAAAGAAAGCATTTGACCTCCTGAGAGCTTATTCCCCTGATCACTCTGACAATGTCTTGGTGATGTGAAGTGTCTGAATTTGGGCTGCTGTTTCTGCTGCTGTGAGTGCCTTGCAGCATGTTTACTACAAGGCAGCTATTCTAGAATAGTAATTCCTGATTAACTCTTTGTGGAGTTGCACTTCTCCAGGAGTAAGCATGTTTTTATTCGACTATCTTAACCTACTTCCCAAGTGGATTAAGTCATTTCAGAAGAAGGCAATCATAAGCCTTTAGAGAGGGAGTTAATCAAGAATAGATGCTTCATTTCAAATTCATGCCCTACCTTCTTCTCAATTAACTGCATATTTAGACCAGCCCTAAAACTCAACTAGTCCTCTCGGGTCGCTGCTCTAAGTCTGTCTCATCAGCATCCATCTACGTGTTCAGAATGTCATTACATTTTCTTAAGAGATTGAGAAAAATGGATTTGTGCATAAAGAGCAGAAGTTGAAACCTGGCATTTTTTTTTCTGGTTTTACCACACTTGTGTGATTTACAATTTCTTTGCTTTCCCTGTCTTTCAATTTTCACTCTTACAGAATAGGTAAAACACTTTGTCTTCTCTCAGCATCCTTCAGGGAGATAGCATTCAGTACCAGCCACATATTATGACCCAAATTCCTAGCAGAGAGAATGGGACAGATATGTAACCTGATGGATCGTCAGCCTCCAAACTCTAAACCAGCTTTCCTTCCAATTTGGAGTTAGAAATGAGAATTCAGCTTTCAAAACTGGCATCATACTACAGTGTTTTTTGCATTTACTGGGCACTTGAGAAAGCTGGTGTTTTTTTGAATGGGTGTTACTGAGTACTTCAGCAAAACTGACTTATTTCTTTTTTTTTAATGCACACACACCTGTACTAAATATTGAATTTTATACTGTGGGTGCATAGATGGGCACTGTTCCCTGGTGTTTGACTCAGTGAAAGGAGGGGGAGGGAAAGGAACAGAGAAAGAAGAATAGTCTGTTTAACTGTGAAGATAGTTGGCCACCTGTCATCACAAAGGTCAATCACACAGAGGTTTGGCAGCAATCCATAGATAATATAAGGAATGCCTCTAAATCTGAATGTTTATTTCCTCCTGTACATCAGGAGGAAGTAGCAGGAACTATGTTTTCTCAAATCGTGTATTTATTTCATTTCCCACTTGTTTTATTTTGCAGGTGTTTTTCCAGGTCTGATCACCTCGCCCTCCACATGAAGAGACACATCTGAATATCAGTCAGCTTGGCATGGATGTCCCCTGAGCTAAGTGTTGTGAGATGAAAGTGGGACTCAAGTTCTAACATGCTGCCTTGCAGGAGAAGAGAACTTGACCACACGTAATCCTCTGTACAGAGACCACACACTCACACTGTCATGCGCCTAGTTATACTTCAATATGTACATCGGTTCTTTATGCCTTGACCCAGCTGGATGGGAGAAGATGCAAGCGAGGAAATGGTATGGAGGTGAAGTCAATGAGAAGGAACAATTGCTTGCAGTACTTCATCCCTCTTGGATTTTTTCCTGTTTTTGCCAGTGGAAATCAAAGAAAAAGGAGGAGGCTTCCCTGCAGGTGGATGGCAGTAGGAGGGGCTTATTTAACTCACTTCTCAGTGCAACTCAATAGGAGAACATGTCATCTTGACGTTGCATATTTGTAGCACTAACATTCTTTTTAAATAGATGGGGGAAAACAGTGACCTAGAAAACCAAATCCCAGTTTGGTAGCCAAAATTAACCTCTTGGTTCATTTGTTCTTTGTCTGAGAATTCCTAATGTTCAGTGCGTCAGACTTCTCACAGACAGTTTGGCCTGTCTTGATTTCGTTTCTTCTTCCTAGAACTGAGCTATTGAGATCCTTTTAAGTCAATACCAGTGGCCTTAATGGCAGTAGACTGTGGAGTGACACTTGTGACACAAATAGTCTCTTTTTGGCCTGAGTTTATGTAGACTTCACGGAGGACTATATTTTTGTTGGTTGTTTTTATTTTAATTTTTGTTTTGGCTATTGCACAACATATGCACTAGGGACTCTGGAAGCTGCTGCCATGATGGCTGAGTGGCCAAGGGATAAACCCCTGAGAAACAGCACCTAATATCTCTGTATCTCATCTTATTGCCATTGCTAGGACTTCTTGCTTATTTGTTGAACAAAAAAACTGTAAAACCTTCTTTGGAAGCTTAACGATTTTTTTCTCTTTTCTCCACGAACGAGTGATCTTCAGAACTCCTTGTCTTCACCTGGATATCAGTCTGGGACTGGCCACACAGGCATAACAACAGGATTCCTCCCACATCATGTGAGCACGTTAGCCACAACCCACAATGACTTAGTGATGAATTATGTTGCTCTTTCTTGCTCTTTCTTGTATTAACCAGTTTAAAGCATTAGACTTTGTTTGTGTGAAGAGCACCTGCAGATATTTTGATTTAAAGCTATTTTTTGTTGAGCATCTTACACACAAAATAACCCACAAACCAAAAATCCTACTCTCGTCCCTGAGTGGGAAATTGAGAACCTCTTCCAAGTACAATGGCTTCATTCAGCATTAGCCTTTTAAAGAAATTATCAAAGTCCTCCTTTTCTATTCATCAAGTTGATGCTGTAGCCCACTTCTAGATGAAAAAATGTAACAATGTGAATGGTGAAGGAAGGGTTGGAATTTACATACAGCAGCGAGGCTTTTCCAAATGATTAGTTTAAAGTGTTGCTAACCTAAAGATCCATTTTGGTCTATTGTGTGAACTGTCAAGAAGGAAAGTTCTTATGCTCACCGGTCAGTCCTATTGATAATTTGACTTCGTTGGCTCAAAATGGATTAAGAGCTTCATTACAAAAGAAAAACAAAAAAATATGTATCTTATCGTAATTTGCATTTGAAACTATTTGGCACTGGCCAGACTCCAAAGACTGCATTTAGGACCATAAAAATGGCCTATGCAAGCAGACAGGTGGTCATTAGGTTGTATATTTTGTATATTCTGGGACCATCCCTACAAGATGTGTCTAGAAATGAAACAAAATGGCGTGTGGGCCACAAATGATTGCTGCTCTTTTATACTGTATTAGCCAACTGCCCTCCTTTGACTGTTTTGACTTGTTGACTGTTAAATATTTCCCTTAACTTATGTTTTAGAAGGTAAATTTTACTCTTAGGGGGGGAAAAGAACAAAAAGTAAGAAACTTGATAGATGTTTAAGAGCTGTCACCGGGATCCTTGGCACTTGAATTCTCAGCCTTTTGCAACCTTTGGTTCCAGTGAGGGATTTAATTTACTCAAAAGACCCTGCTTTTCTCACAGTTTTCATGAAACACTGTGACTGTCAACTGAACACTTTGGGGACAGGGGGGAAATACAATGTCTGGTCCATATGGCATGAAATATGGACCAAAATCTAACCATCCTTTAAGGACAATGATATAACATTTGTGGTAGGGTCATGAGAGAGTAAGAGAGAGAGTGAAAGAAAGAAAAGAAAGAAAGACAGAGAGAGAGAACGGTAATTGAGTTTATTCCAAAGATTTAAAACTAACTGTATTCTATATGTGTATATATATATATGCTTTTATATATATATGTATACATTTAAAATTTGTGGAGCCACTGCTTGCTGACAATCTCGTATTTCTCTAGTTCTGTATTTGCATACTTTTTATGGCCATTTAACCCAGCTGTTCCACTGGGACTGAGGGCCCTACAATCCAATTTGTGTTGGAATATATAGAGCATCCTGCCAGATGTCTAATGGGAACTGAAACCTCAGCTGTGTGAAACTGTAGAGCATCCAGTCAGTGCATTAGATTAAAAAAAAGGTTAAGTGAATCCTAGAATTTCATTACTGTAGTGTCCTAAAATGTGTGCTTTCAAACCCACCAATATGATACTTGTTGGCTGTGAAGCTGCATAAATATCCTCCTTTGACCTCTGAACACACCTGCCTTTGGATGTACTATTGGTAGTCTATGAACCTTAATTATTAACTAACAGTTTAAATACCAAACTCATATTTAAAATGGAAAAAATCAAGCAAGACTGTTTATTTGCTTCCAGTTGTCATTTACGGTCTTGTTGACATCTTATTTGAATATGACAGAACAAGGACCCCATCGAAAAAAAGATGCTGAAATGTCTGATTATTTCATTCTAGGGGCAGACCTACATCTGTATTGTGGATCCAGACAACCTAAAAAACATGGAGAAAGGGGGAAAAGAGACTTAATCAGATTTCAGATTCCCCAGTCACTCTCTGTGGCAGGTCTTGAACTCTAAAGCCAAATTTTGGGCTTTGGGACCATGTCTTCTGTTTGTGAAGGGAGATGTTCTTCACCTGTATGCACAGCGTATTCATTCAATCTCTGGACTTCGGTTTTTGGGTGTTTGTATGCCAATGTCTTAGTCATTGCTGCAGTTTTGAACCATAACTGGTGTTTTGTAGAAGTCTTCATTTTGAAAAGGCATAATTAGTGACAAATTCCAGGATTTGTTTTTTACAATGACTAGTTTTGTTTCTTCATAGATATCTTAAGATCTGCACTTCAGTCTTATGTAATCTGTTACAGCTAGGTCATTTTTAGCCCTCTATCTCCTTGCGAAAGTTCTACAGTTGTCCTCTGTACTACTTCTACTATGAGTAGAAACAGACTA
Source organism: Coccyzus lansbergi (assembly GCA_033558105.1). Taxonomy (NCBI): domain Eukaryota; kingdom Metazoa; phylum Chordata; class Aves; order Cuculiformes; family Coccyzidae; genus Coccyzus; species Coccyzus lansbergi. The sequence goes on from JAUMJK010000450.1 coordinate 195,389, forward strand.
GTGAGGAATGGCGAATCCTCTCTGTAGGGGTTCCCCAGGGCTCTGTGCAGGGTCCAGCCCTGTTCAATGTCTTTATCAGTGACCTGGATGAAGGCATCGAGTGCTCCCTTAGCAAGTTTGCGGATGACACTAAGCTGTGTGGAAGTGTGGATCTGCTGGAGGGTAGGGAGGCTCTGCAAAGGGATCTGAACAGGCTGGACCACTGGGCAGGGTCCAATGGCATCTGGTTTAACACGGCCAAATGCTGGGTCCTGCACTTGGAGCACAACAACCCTATGCAGCTACAGACTAGAAGTCTGGTTGGAAAGCTGCCTGGAGGAGAAAGACATGGTTTAATGTTTGATAAGAATGGTTGGACTCAATGATCTAGTAGGTGTCTTCCAACCTGGTGATTCTATGATTCTATGACTTCTTGGAAGCAAACTCATAAAAAGATGGTTTGGTAACAGTTCAGGACCGAGTTATCCAGATGTAGAAAGGAGAAGCTTAACTTTGTTTCCCTTGTGCTAGATTTATGCCTGTTTTCAAAAGAAAATCCATTATAAGAAAGCAAATATGAGGTTTTATGAATAGCTAAATAATATTTTGGAGTGGAGCAGTCAATCATAGAACCGTGCAGTTGGCAAGAGGGTTTCAGGGACCATTTTGGCCAACCTCCAACTAGAGCTGGTTGCTTAGGGCCATGTCCAGCTGAGTTTTATATATCCCCAGGGATAAAAATTCAACAACCTCTCTGTGCAAGCTGGTCCAATATTTGACCATGTTTATAAAAAAAAAAAAAAAAGAAAATGAAAAAAAATCTGTGTGTTAAATAGGAATTATCTGTGTTCCCACTTGTTTTCATTGCCTCTTTGACTATGCACTTCAAAGAAGAGTCTGGCTTTTTCTCTACACCTTCTGTTAGGTATTTGTGGACAGCACTAAGATCTACCCTTACCCCAACCGTAAGGATGAATCGTGTCTCCTGGCCTCTCTTCATCCATTGTATGTTCCAGAACCTGATTTCCGTGCTGGCTCTCTGCTGTGCTCACTCTAATATATTAATAGTTTTCTTGCAGTGGGGAGACCAAAACCAGACAGAATATTCAAGATCAAGACATACTTTGTATGTTACAGTGTTGATATGATTTGTTTGTTTCAGATTTTTTCATTATCCAGTTAAGTCAAGCTATACTCTATGATGAGATTCTATTTTGAAAACTGACTTACGAAAAATCATTTAGGAAGCACTGATTTGATATGTTACATTATATCACATACATGCTGAATCTATGTATAAAAATATGCTTATAGAAATATGCTTTCTATACAACCAGCTTGAGATCTAGCAAGCAAAATTGTGTTCTTCCAATATAATCATAGCTATTTTACCTTAAAGTAAAAAAATGTACTGTTTCAGTCACGCTATATCAAATACAAGGAAACATGATACTGTATTTTACTCACTTTTTAGACCAAAACAACACTTCAGTACATGTCTGCTCTGTTTTTTTTTCCCTTGGGAGATAAAAAGCAACCTAAAATATCATATATTTTATAAAGATCAGTCTAATAGAAAAGGGGATCCCAGAGTATTTTTCATTATCCCAGAATTGTTATTTTTCTATAGCCAGTGCTCAGTCTAGAAAATAATATTACCTGGATGAATTGGCAAATGAAGAAAGGATGGACTAAAATCCTAGATTCTTTAGGCATCTTGGACAAGGCCTTGAGCAGTCTGATCCAACTAAACTGTTGTTTAAACAAAGGGTTGAATTAGGTGACATCCAAAGGTACCTTCCAATATTATTTTTTCTGTGTTTCAGTGATTCATTTCAGAGCTCTCACTGATTAAATATGTACTGAGTCTATTTCTTCCCTCTCTTTTAATGTCGAACACACTGTAGAACTGGTCTGTCGGATTTCTCTCCAATTCTGATAGTTTCATCCTTATTAAACCTTATAACACTTTTTCCTGAGAGAGCCTTAGGAAAACTTAAAAAAACCCCAAGCTCCTTAGTGAACCAGTTTGAAGCAATATCATACTGTGAGGTATGTAACAGACCAACCAGACTTGGAAACAAGTTTGGTAGCCTGGAAGACCTGTGGGGTGTCTCAGGTCTTCCGAGGACCTGAAATCTAAGACAACATATATTTCTACAAAGGTGAACATGGATTTTGTTTTTAAATTCATTCTTACATTCCTCAGAGTTTTTGGAATTGGGTTTACTGTTTTTTTCAGTCTAGGACATTTTCACTTAATGCATGGAATGCACTGACCAAACACAGATGGAGAAGAAAAACCTGAATGCAAGAGGAGCCCCTGGATCCTTGCTTTTGCAGCTGTTTTGGAACTTGAGGAACAAAAAGATAACTAACCTTGAGGGTATGCTGCTAAAATGGAATTGATCAATATGACAGTTGCAGTGATTGAGTATATCCTATCTGTGACCTTTTTGGTATTTACAGAATCAGGCTTCCCCCCTCATTTTTACCTGTCCTGAGACAGTTTTGGATTTTTAACTGTCTCTTGACACAAAGGTGGTTGTTCTTATTAAATGTCATTTGCTTAACCATGTACGAAAGAAGTCGTAATTGGTGCTTTTGACAAAGCTAACGAAAATCTAACTTGTTTAAGTGTTTCCTTTTCTCTTTCCTTTAAAATGTGTCAAACCTGTGAAATTTAAAAATTAAAATGGAGGAAAATTCTGTAAATAATTTAATGTTACTAGGCCAGCACCCACTGGATCAAGGGCTTTTATTCTTGATTCAGGACTTGACAAATCCTGACATTCCACCCAGTAAGACTGGTTTTAAGCTTTCATATCCTGGGGTGATGCCTCTAACCCAATGTTCTTATAAAATACTTTTTGCAGATTTCAGAGAGAAAATATCACTTGCAAAGATCCCCACATACAAAGAACAAAACCAGTGCTTGCTTGACAGCAACTCAAATATTTAAGTCTATCTTGAAAACTGCAAATTATTTCCTCCCAAGGTGTTACAGTTACTCATTGATAAGTCTTGCCTGTCTTTCATTAGCATCAAATCTATGCCTTCTTGAATGATCATTTCTAGATCAAGTTACAATATGCTTTGGTCCCATTTGTGTCTCTTTTTATTAATAATTTAGGGATGACTACTGCAGTCTTTCTCCTCCACAGCTCTACACTGGTTTCAGGGGCAAGGTGTAGCGTTGTAAGAACAGTAGGATCTGGCCTATCAGGTACTAAGATCTACCTTTGTAAAACTGAGACTTTTCTCCTCCTTTAGAGGAAGAAGTCCAAGACATACTTGTACTATATAAGTTATATATATAATTATATAGTTGTATATATAAATTATATACATTAAAAAGTGGAGACAGGGGTAGGCTGCCTTTATCACCTCAAGAATGGGTTCCCCTACCTGAAAACTGTCAAATGCAGGTGTCATTTTACAAACAGGGTTTTATAGTTTTCCTTAATACTTGTTAATAGCATTTTTTGGTGTAATAGTTAAAGTTGGAACTCTTTGCGATTTTCAAAATGAAAGCTTTGATGAATTTTTTTTAAGTGCTTTGGTCCTAACTTCTCTATACTGCCGGAAAACAGATTCTCCACCCTGTCTCTGCGTGGGTGTGGATGTGCAAGAGCACACTGTGTATACCCACGCAGAAGAGGAAACTGAGCTACTGACTTACAGTTTGTAGTAGCCAACTGTGCCTATTGCTTTGATTTAGGGAGGGCACTTGTTGCCACTGCATTTTAGGAATCATGTCAGCTTCTGTAAGAAAGTTTTCAATGATGCTGGGAAATACCTGTTGCTGTGTACTGCAAATGCGTAGGCTGCAAGTCTGGGGACTGGGAAGGGAGGCGGGAAGGGAGGGGGATGAGGGCTTAGCATGAACACACAAAAAGTGAACTAGAATGGACAGAAAGGTGACGATTTTAGCCTTTATTGTTGGGTTCTTGGGGAAGTGAAAAGCTAACGTGCAGTCCCTGGAAGGCCGGATGGCTGAAGGGCTGATCTTTGTCTTTTGCAACATACATTTTACCCATTGCTCTGTATTTTAAACCCCAGACCTGCGAGATTCTGGAAATAGATCAAAACGCTGGTTTGAACACTACTTTGTTACCAAGGCCATGTCTCTACTAGGAAAGTTGCCCTACCCCAAAATACTGGTCTAGTTAAAGTAACTTCATATCTGCACCTATTACTTGATTGCCCACATTGAGGTTGCATTGGCATCTTATGCAGTTAAGCTAAAATGTAAGAAATGCTTGAATTAAGACACCTTTACAGAAAGGTTCTCACAGCAATTTAAGTACCTGGTTTTGAAACCACTGCATATAAACCATGACAGCTTTTCTCTTAGAAACAAGGCCTTCACTTAGTGTGTGTGCTCATTTAGTTGAAAAAAAAAATACAAGCTGAGATCTTTTTTTTTCTTGCTTTGTAAAGTGGCCTGTTTTCTTTCTTGTCCTTTGAAACCTTTCTTGCTCTCTGCTACATATTAGATTTTTTTATTTGGGGATTTTTTTTTTTAGCAACAACAACAAAAACTATGAATGCTCCCTACTTAAAGAAACCAATAAAGACAACACGACAATATTGCTTGAAGGACTTTCATTTTGCACTATAATTTTTCTTTTACCAGATGTGTCTGACAAGTGCATTTTGGAGATGCCCTTGGTCATGTTCTCTCAGGCCTGCTCTGGTATTTCTAATATATCACAGAAGTACCCAATCTTGTAGCCCTCAGTTCTGCCTTTTTTTGACATTTTATTTTTTTTAAGCTTTTTATATCTATATATATATAAATATATTACTTTGTCAGTTTTTTTGCTGTACAAAAAGTCTTAAGATTTAAAAATATTATTTGTATTATATGATGGTGGTATGTTAATGTTGCAAAATTATTAATGAAGAAAAAATTTATTTTTGTTACTGGTCTGTTTCATAATTCTTTTTTAAATTGGTATATTGTAAGATATCTATGCAAAAATGTTATGTGACGCATTTTTATTTAAGAATGTAATATGTGTAATAAACCGTAGAATGTGTTTGGCCCAACAGTGTTTAGTGTGCCTTGTATATTATTTCTTAATGAAAACTTCTGTGAGCAGTGAAATGGATTTTGAGCATCAGTGAAGTCTATGGTTCTGTAAACAGTTACTAGCATAAAATATATCACTTCTAAGTGTGCTTTAGTCTGTCAGAATCACATATTTGGATTTAAATAATTCCTCTTTTTTAAAAATGTATTTTATAACAGTTCAAGTGTTGCTTATATTCATGCCATATCACATGCTTCTTTTAGAAAAGGTGCTCAGGAAGGAAGTTCTTGTTCTTAGAAGCTGACCAGATTTCCATCTGGCTTGTAATCCTGCTTGTGTTGGACTCAGTAACTTCTGTTATTTGACAGTTTACACTGGCTGAATGTTTCAGCCAGTATTATTTTTGTAAAAGACACAGAGAACACTTGCATTGCATTTTCTATGCCTAGCCTTAAAACATTTGTCAGTCAGTGGTTGAAAAAGGACTCAGCTTTGAGGCTCCTGAGCACTCTGCTGTGCTCCAGCCTGTGCATCAGCCTGTCTTGCAGGAGTGCAGGAGTGTCCTCTTTCCTCCGCCTCAGTCATTTAGTTTCCCTCTTTAATGTCTGCAAAATTGCAAGCACAATTGAATCCACCTGGATGCTCAAGTACTTAAAACATATTTAGGCAGTAAAAACAGTTATTCTGAGCACAACTACTTTGCAGTGTCATGGCATAAAGTGATATTGCTTTTTCAAGTCAGGCTAGTATCCCTTTAGGTCTTTGCTGTCTTCGGCTCGTACTGCAGCAACCTTATCGTGTGCTGCATATGAACATTCTGTAGGGCTTGTACAATGTGGGCTGGCCAGTTTTTATTTCTAGGACAACATGATTCATTTGCCCTGTTGGGAAACAGGCAGAGGGTAAGATTCTGACCTCCTGACATCTGCCTTTAGAAGCCCAGTGACCATTCTAACCTACTCATTTATACTCCCAAGATGAGTTGAATGCAAAAGGAGCTAAGGTGATGTCAAGTATACCTGGAAGGCCGCATGGTAAGTTCCAGTGATGCCCATGGCTATTGTGGTCTTTCAGGTTGTACCAGATGTTTGATGATGGACGTAATTTGTGATACTTGGATATACATTAATGAGCAACTCCTGAGCACTGGAAAAGGGCTCAGCCCAGGTCAAAATTTTGGGCACGTGTTCCAAATGGCTGAAACCAAACCGTGCTTTAGTGTGGCAGCAATATCTTGGTGTTGCTCTTGCACACTGTGAGTGACTGAGGCAGGCAGTAAGAGTTTTTGGCATTGTAGCATGAGATTAGAAGGCTGGAAAAAAAAGATCTCTTTATTGTAGGCTGAAGTATTTTTATGATATAGGTATGAATGGAGCTATGCAGAACAGAATTATTTCTGCAAATATAACTTTGACATTAGAACTTCTTTTTTCCTAAAAAAAATACAAGGTCCAAGTTCCTTCACTTTCTTCCTTCCTTACAAACCTCTGGAAGCTTTTAGCATCTCGCCTACCTTGAGCTCTAGACAAAGATACTTCTAGTACAAATCAATCCCCTGCTCTCCACCTCTGAGAGGGACTTTAGAGAGCTCTGGAACAATGTTTTTGAAGGAAACTTTGGGACAGCACAGTTGGTTCTTTGGCCTGTGTTCAACTGTCATGAATTGGAGGGAGTATTATCAGTTACAGGTAAATACACTAGTTTCTTTTCCAGGTACTTTGAGAAAATCCAGTGATTTACAATTGTATTCTTTCTCTTAGAAGCAAGGAGGTTATTAGTCTGCAAGAATAGCTGTCAGGCACTTCCCTGGACTGGAGGCCAGGGAAAGGAGTTACTGTGAATGAACTTCTTCCCTCCGAACTTGTACTTTCCGCCTCTTTCCTGTGACCATGAAATACTGTGGCAGCTGATGGTGCAGAAAGGGCTGCTATGAGGAAGGTATTTTGGAAGAGGAAGGAGGCCATAGACCTCATGATCAGAATAATGCCCAGTGCTCAGGGAAATGGCAAAAGCTACCAGTGTAACCTAAATACGGTTCATGAGCTATGGCAAACAATGGAAGGTTGCAGCTACAAATCTTTATCTCCATGGAACTCAATTGAATAGCTACAAGGCATCACCAAATACACCCTGAAATCCCAGGTAAACATTGCTAATAAATCTTAACTGTTTCTCTTCTGCTTTTCTGAATCTTATCTTGCAAATGTTTCCCTAAATCCTCTCGGCCCTCTCTGAACATTCTCATCTGTCTCCTTTTCAGGTTTGTAAGCTGCCAGATGACAGTTCCCCTTCATAACCCAAGACCATCATCACCATTTTACATTTAACTCTTTAACTGGCATTTAATGATTGAATTATTATTAAACAATAAATTAAATTTTCATTGTTTTGAAGGGTGAGTTACAGGGAGTGAAAGTGATCACTGTTCAGAAACCCAAGAAATAAGGTCAATAATAATATTTTGGAGTCCATCTTGCAAAGCTGGCCAGGCTTTCTGCTGAGATATGAAACTTTCATTTTCAAGTGCTAGTAACCAAACAATCATAAAATGCTGCCATGTTCTTTATGGTGGGAATTGCCATTAACCCCTCATCTGCTTTTCTCTCAGAATTTCTGATGCTGGATGCCTGCCCTCCCAAGCCAGAGCACAAAGAAAAACCAACCACATAGGCATCCAGGGGCTGCATTTTCATTAGTAAACTCACCAGAGCTGCAGCCCAGCTGTCTGTACTGTTAAATTGCTGATGTGGCACCATCAGACACCCCTTGCAACACCACCTGGGTGAGGCTAGTAGGTGCCCAGTGCAGCCCAGACACAGGTACTGTTTTGGGAGATTGTGTGGAGCGAGGCAGGAGATTCCAGTGGTGTGAGACAGAAGCTGTGCTGAGACAGTCAGCCTCATGGGCAGAGAAGGACACAGGTATGTTTACTTGTCCATACGAATGCTGTCAGCCGGGCCACACTGCACTGTTCCCTCCAGCAGCTGCTACTGAATGCTTTTGGTGATCTCAGCTGTCTGTGAGGAGAGTAAGATGGGCTCACAGGAGCTGTGTCACTGTGATCAGGTGTTGCCTGGGATGAATGGATCTGTGGGGTGAACAGGTAGCCGTGCTGCTCTCTGAACACCAGCCAGGTGGCTCCAGCTCGGTGCCTCAGTTGTCCAGAGGCTTTGAGATGGTGGCTGTGCCGGCAGTAGCCAGGATGGCCACCAGACTGGGCAGTCCTCCCCCTTCCCCTGCCAATGTATGTGCTTGATGGCACCAGTCAGCAGAAGGTAAAGTTACGTCGAGGGGATAGCTGGCTCACCACTGTAAGCAGCTGAGAAAAACCACAGGCCCACAAGTCGAGTAGCTCTCTTAAGCCCCTGAGCAAAAGGTCAGCCAGCCAGTTCCTGGGAAGTTGCTGCCTGACAAACTTATGGAGGTCAGTTTTCCCTTCGATGTTAGTGGGAATTGCATTGTACACATACCAAAGGGAGAATGTGCTCCTATGTAATTTTAAATCACCAGCAGTGAGTCACTGTGTCAAAAAGGTTTTGGCCACTCATCCCTCACTCTTCAGAAGGGCCCTGTTTCCACACAAGGTTTGCTTGGGAGCTGGTCAAACAGATGAAAAACAGTCAAGAACTCTGAGAAAATCGCTTGTATGTTTGTGTCAACTTAATAGAGAGTAGAGAGACAGACAATTAAATTTAAATGCCTTAATTGATTTTTTTTTTTAACAGAATAGAAGAGGATGAAGAGGACACTGAAGACAAAACAGGCAAAGAAAACCTCAGCTCAAGTTGGTTTTAAACAGAGCAAGATGTTAGTGGATCTGTACAGCAAGCAAGTGTACCAGGATTTGCAAGCACCAGGTTGTACTTACACCACAGCAGCCATTTTAGGTAAATTTAAGTAAATATCATCATCTTGTATTGGCTCAGTTTTAGTGATATGCACCTCTTTTTTATCTGTGTGCTCCTATGTAACACAAGCATAGAATGCCTCTGGAATTTACTTGCTCCATGGCTCTAGCAGACACACAGCAAGGTGTTAACATCTGTATAAGACATTTTACTTGGGTGATTCTGCTATAAAGAGCTAATGCTGGTTTCCTTTTTCCGCAGAGACAGTAGAGATGGTCCACTTAATAGACATTCAAACATAAGCAATAAGCAGTGGGGAAGAGGGGTTTTTACCAACAGTAGCCAAGCTCAAGGAGGACAGTTTGAACCATCATTTGACCTCATTGCTCTCTACAACTACCTAAAAAGAGGTTGTGGAGAGGAGGGTGCTGGGCTCTTCTCCCAAGTGACAGGGGACAGGACAAGAGAATGGCTTCAAACTCCGCCAGGAGAGGTTTAGGTGGAACATTAGGAAAAAGTCTCTCACAGAAAGGGTCATTGGGCACTGGAACAGGCTGCCCAGGGAGGTTGTTGAGTCACCTTCCCAGGAGGGGTTTAAAAGATGTGTCGATGAGGTGCTGAGAGGCATGGTTTAGTATTTGATAGGGATGGTTGGACTCAATGATCCGGTGGGTCTTTTCCAATCTGATGATTCTATGAATTCTGGGCTAGATCCAGATTCTAGGAATTTACAGCTGAGTCTGCCGAGGCCTGGAGCTGATTTTGACACAAAGTTGGCAAAAGCATCTCTCCTTAACAAAAGCTAAATACGTATAACTGTAGCCATGGGTTACAGTACCCTCTGTTATAAGTACAGCAATTTCATCTGGCTTAGAGAGACTTCATTACTTTGCGTGTTGATTTGTCTGAAAATAGTCTGTCAATAGTTTTGGAAAAATCCATGATTCCTGTAGAAGGATTTGACCCTCAGATAGCTCCTTTTTTAATCTGTCCGATTATGGTACCGATTATCGTACAATGTGATGGGACCGGAAACAAGAAGATTCTGATGCCAAAATCTCTTTCTGCACCTCTCATTTTTGGTTTTGCTTTGTTTGGGGAAAAATTATGGCTGGTGAAAATACTGCATAAATCAAGAAAGTTTATGATTCTTTTTTCACACGTGTGCCTCTTACCTGACCCAGAAGAACTGTTTGAAGTGGAGGAATAAAATAGTCTTTGCACCACTTAAATTCAATTATTGATTCTAAATGCCTTCAGCTGTGCCAGGCATTGCCAGCTGTGAAGGTGGATACACATCTATTAAGAATTAGACTAACACCTATTTTGTGTACTGGCAAAAATCACCATCAGCAAGACTGCCGCTTCATGTGTTGCCCCCCATGTGTGTGTGTGTATTTATACTGTGAATGCACACATTTATTTAGGGATACTCAAGTTTTTATGATCTGTCCTGACCTTCCTGGTGGTACCATAGCACAATCCTTGAGAACATTCTCCTACTTCCACCCTTGTTCTTAAGTGATGTGAGAGGACAATAGTAAAGTTTTTCCAAGTGTAATACTAGTATGGTGCTACGAGAGGCCTTGTCTGCCAAGCCAGATACACTTGTGATACTGTAAATCAGTCACCAAGTCCAAATTCAGAGGTGGAATTAAATAGATAATTTTTTTTATTGTCATTGGGAGGCTTTGGCCTCCCAACAACTCCCTAATCTGGGAATGATGACACTCCTTTACCAGACAGGGGTACTTATGTTAATGATATTATCAGTTTCTAAAGAGACTGACGTCTCTGGTCTCACTTGTCCGCTAATCTGTCTATAGCACTCTGTTGTTATTTGTTAATATTGCCTTCAAGCAAGTTGTATCCTGTTCAACACCACCTGGAGAACAGGCCTTATGAGGAATGGCTGAGAGGGCTGGGGTTGTTTAGCCTGGAGAAAAGGAGGCTGAGGGGAGACCTCATTGCTCTCTACAACTACCTAAAGGAGGTTGTGGAGAGGAGGGTGCTAGCCTCTTCTCCCAAGTGACAGGGGACAGGACGAGAGGGAATGGCCTCAAGCTCTGCCAGGGGAGATTTAGGCTGAACATTAGGAAAAAAAATTTCACAGAAAGGGTGAAACTGGACTGAGCACTGGAACAGGCTGCCCAGGGAGGTGGTTGAGTCACCTTCCCTGGAGGTGTTTAAGGGACAGGTGGACAAAGCGCTAGAGGGACATGGTTTAGTATTTGATAGGAATAGTTGGACTCGATGATCTGGTGGGTCTTTTCCAACCTGGTGATTCTATGATTCTGTGATTCTCCTTAGCAGACTGCCAAACCATGAAGTGGTAGCTTCACTGGCAATTATGTAACATTCAAATACAGTAGGTGAAAGTACTGCATTACCATGCTTCTCCTCCTTCCCTGCTGTGTGTTCTCTGTTTTATTCCTTGTTGGATTTGGGTGATGCGTTACTCAATGCGTTACTTGGGAAGGACCAAGCACACACTTGTGAACTGGGTGAGTTTTCCATGTCAGTAGGACTGGTTTCTTTTCACATGAAGACATATAAATTTATGGTAGCGTATGCATTTGAGTCACTACAGCTGAGGCTGTAGTGGTGTGTGATACTAATGTGTGCTTTGTGATGTCAGCGCACCTCTACTCTCTTATCTGGAAACTGGAAGCAATATTAGGAACTCTTGATCAAAGGTAACTGTGAGGATCAAAATGTTTTGAAGGGGGGAAGTTACTCTTAAGAACATTATTTTTTAGTAGTAAGGAGTTTTTTTTTTACTGTATCCCTGAATCTCTGCTGCCACAAAAGACAAAAATGTGCTATGGTTCTGTAAGAAACTCTGAGACCAGTGCTAATACACTGTGACCCACTTAGGAAAAAAAAGAAGATACGTATGGATAAGACTACATATCCTTTGGAGTGCTTGAGAGCATCAGTGCATATTCTAGTTTCCTCCTGTAGGGTGCAGGCACTAATGTTCATGGTCTATAAATACACAGGGGAGGAAAAAGGAAATAAGGGTGTTTAGGTAGCAGTTATTCAATCTGATGCTTTTGGAAAGAGTGATCATCTCCAAAGAGAGGAAGGCATTAAGTTTCAGTGTATCTGAGCAGACAGGTTTTTATAGATCACTCTTCAGGGTTGAATACAGAAAAAAATTCCTTTTTTTGAGAAGTTAACCCTAGCCTGGTGTCTGATCTGAAGACCATTAGAGCCTCTAGTTAGGTTTTCAACTTAAACAGAGTTTTTAGATTGCAACCTTAATTGTCTATCCCGAGCATGGAGATTTTTTTGATTAATGTCAAGCTTTTTAAATTTTGTCACTCAATAAAATATTCTTTTTACAGAACAAACAATCAAAGAAAAAAACACCAACAAAAGTGCTAAAAGATAGTTAATCTAATCATAATATTTCTGTCAGCACTCGTTCTTTTGTCCCCCAAAGATTTCTACCATGGTTCTGCTCTTCTATGTAGTTCTGATCTTACTAGGAACAGGAGGAGGCATCTAGTCAGCACAGCATTTTCTGCAGGAAACTTGTCCATGCCTCAGCATTAATAATGTATCCAATTAACAGTCTTCTCCAAGAACTGCTCCTTTGTGTGATGACAGCCCAGTGTGCCGTATTCCCTACCAAACCATCGTTTATGACTAATACACTGGTCAGATGTTACACTTATGTTCATGTCACAGATTACCGAATGACTGTAACAATGGAGATATTTTCCAAACTTTACACAGGTTTTTTCCAGCTGTTTCTTTCTTTTTTTTTTTAAAGTTAATTATCAGTCCACCTTGATCACTTTTTTCTCATTTAAGCACCCCCAGCCCCTTCCACACCCGCCAAGCTGTGTGAAAGCTCTCCAGCAAGACCTGAAAACATGTGATATCCTCCTGTATTCATGTGTCATGCAGAATCTCAAGCTGAGAGAGGCCTCAGGATAGCGAATTAACTGACAGGGGGATGGCGAGGCAGTCAGGATTGCGTAGGCGTGCAGAACTGAGGAACCGGGGCTGCTCAGTATGTTTTTAATGAAACTAATAAATAGAACCATTGAATGAATAGAGCTGATTGACACAGGGAGTTCCTAGTTCCCCCCTACCATCTGCAGCCTTTTCAGTAGCAGAACAGTATAAAGAAATTTAAAAGGAAACCAGGACATGTACTTTCAAAGAAATGTTATACAAAATTGCAAGCAAAATGCCAGATAAAAGAAAAAATTTGTTCTTTTCCTACAAAAAGCCTGATAAAGTTTTCCTGTGTTCTTTCCACAGAAAAGAATCAAACCCTCTCTTATAGTTTCACATTTTCCAGTGAGCCAATGGAAAGACAAGTAATGGAACAGCTGAAAAAAATTCAAAGTAGAAATTGTTTTTCATTATCCTTTTCCTGACAGGGAAAAAAAAATGCTAGGAAAAATCAGCTATCCCACTGCTTAAAAAAAAAAAATAAAAGAAAAAAAAATAAAAGAGAGAGAGAGAAGAGAAGTGATCTTTGAAATATCTGGATGATAAAGAGGAAGCTTTTTGAAGAGAAAATGCAGCTCTAATCTAATTATGGAAAGGGGCTTGCAGCCACCCAGCTCTCACCTCATCGCACCACGCAGGATCAGGCCTCGTCAGCACTGGGTAGGATGTAGGTAGTCAAGTCTTCAGGTAAAAAAGTGCCTGCATTTCCACATATTTTATTTTCCCCTATTAGTGAGTTGACTGTGTATTCAGTTCCAAAAGATGGGAACAGGCATGATGGATGACCTTGAGGATAACTAAGCTGAAATCACAGTGGCGTGTTCTGAAGTAGGGATCTAGGGAGATGAGTTTTTTAAAAATAGGTAGATGACCAAAAATAAATGCTGTCACTGACTACATACCACAAGCTTAAAAATAATAACTAGTGAAAGCAGAGTGTATGACAGTGAAGGAGGATATGACATAATGGATGTTTCTGAAGAATGAGGGATAGTCAAAAATCGATGGGATATTATAATACTTACAATAATCTCTAAAGCAACGACAGGTTAGGCCACAGAGTGAGGGGGAGAAAGAGGACTCTGCAGTCATAAGACACCACTGGATCTATACAGATAAGATTTTAGTCAGTGAAGGAAACCAGACCGTAAAATATTTATTTACTAATGGTTTGACAAGAAGCAACTCTGTCTTAGGAGTAAATAAAAGGGACCACAGCATAACACCGAGCAATCTCCTCTGGGTAAGAAGCGTGCCAAAGGGTAGAGTTCCAATATTAAAATTTGGAAAGGAGGCACTTTCTTGTTAAAAATACAAAATCAAATAGAGAAGCTAGTGAATAAGCCTTAAATCTGTGAGTGAGGATATTCATAGCCTTAGGCTGAGCAAGGAGGGTTTTTTCTGAGTAACTCATAGTGATCACAAACCACACACTGTAGATGTTAAAGACTAGATTATCTAATGCCTGCTTCCCTGCCTTCCCACCTCACACTCTAATGTTACACTGAAACATTTTCCAAGATAGTCTTCCTTCCACTGTTCCCCTTTGCATGTCCTTCACACAAAACTGTTAAAGCAGCAGTCCAGCTGTTTTCTTGCTGCTGTGAATCTACACAGCAGACTCCCACACCATTGTACAGAATGCCTGGCAGCATCCCTGAGCTGCTTAACCTTATACCTTGCACATGCTAAAATAAAGAAATACAATTAAAGTTTGGGAGTGGGAGAGAGGGGGTAGGCCACTCCAGGGAGATTTAGGTCAAGTATATGCACGTCTTTACATGGACAGAGCCTCCAAATCTCCTGCAAAAGTGAAAGAAAAAAAAAATCCCAACTACCTAACCTGTGTATTCATGGTTACAACAAAGATTATTTGAGTTTGAGAAATAATTTGGCCAGAGCCTGACTTGCACTGGTTAATACTCGTATTCCATAACTATGTTAGTCTTCCTGGCTCTCTGCTGAATCCCACAAATATTCAAGTTAAACCAAAGTAGTTCAGAACAGATTTTCTGTAACTCTCACTTCTCATTCTGAGTCCTAAGTAAATAGGTACGTGGTGTGTATCACGCCAAGTGGGCAGCAAAGCTGAGCTCTGACAGATCAACTACAAATGCATATTCCAGGGTCTAACTCATTGGTATCATCAAAGTTTTGTCTTAGCAGTCAAAGTGGATCAGAGTTCTCTCTGAGCTAATCTGTTGTGAATGCTTCTGCTATTGATTCTAGGAGGATGAATATTTTTTGAAAGTACAGAAAAGGGAATTGAGAAGAAAAGAAATAGTAGTAGAACAATAAAAATATTTAATTAATTAAACAACCCCCTTTCCCTACCCCCAGGTTCTTACTCCTCTTCTTTGTTCTAGGGAAGCATCTATTTAATCAGGAAGTTTTAATCAGATGAGTGTTTTTCACAGATATGAGCAATTAGTACATGGTGTGTCACAAGTTTGGCTGCTCTTCAGGATTTATGCCTCCTATGGATTATCAAGCTGGAAACCTTGCAATAGAGTAATCCCTAATAAGTAAACCTTATAAACACATGAGATTCTTTTTAAGGAAGTGATTAGACTCCTTTCAGGTATTTTGAGTGAAAAACACCTGACCTGAGATCTCCCGGTTCCTAAATCACATTTCTAGAATTGTGCTCCCTGGCGTTCAGATCATAGAATCACAGAATCATAGAATGGTTTGGGTTGAAAGGGACCTTAAAGATCATCCAGTCCCACCTCCTGCCTTGGGCAGGGACACCTCCCACCAGACCAGGCTGCCCAAGGTCCATCCAGCCTGGCCTTGAACACCTCCAGGGATGCGGCAGTCACAGCTTTCCTGGGCAACCTGGACCAGAGCCTCACCACCCTCATGGTGAAGAAATTCCTCCTTCTGTATAGTCTAAATCTGCCCCTCTCCAGTTTATACCCATTCCTCCTCATCCTATCACCACTAGCCTTTGTGTACAGTCCCTTCCCAGCTTTCTTGTAACCCCTTTCAGTTATTGGAAGGTCACTATAAGGTCTCCTCTGAGCTTTCTCTTCTCCCAGCTGAACAACCCCAACTCAGCCTGTGCTCCTATGGGAGGTGCTCCAGGACTCTGATCACCCTTGTAGTCCTACTCTGGACCCGTTCCAACAGCTCCATATCCTTCATATCCAGATCCAGAACCATGACTTCTGCCTGCCCTAGGGCTGGGTCATATCTCTGTGAAAATCAGAATGATTGCATTTGCTTTACAGGCAACACATGTAGGCTCCAAATATCTGATTAAAACACAAGACCTTTTTAGTAAAATATTTGAAAAGTATTGGCAATGTTTTTCCACATTTGCAACAGGTGGGGACACTTTTGCCATGGTCACAAACATGTAAAATTAGATGCATATTCAGAAGTCCAGGAAACTTAGGAAGGGTAGAGGTTTGCATGGCAGTTTTATGTCTTCCTCTTTTGTTTATTTGGTGTTTGCAAGGCTCTTTGGTGCTAATTTGCAGTTTTCAAGAACATAGTTAAACAGCTCATTTATAGAAGACAAACATCAATAAAAAAGCCAATTTCAGTCTTATGTATGCTTTGTCATCAGACTTCCAGAGAAATTGCAATGATTCAGAAGTACAGATTCCTGTTAAAAAGTTGGGAATATGCTGTTATTTTTATAATCTATTCCCCTACCTTATTATTTAAATAAGTACCTCCTACAGTCCCTCACCCACCCACCACATTTAGGAAAGTGGGAGATCTTTGCATGGATGTGTTATATGATGGGGGGAAAAAAGAGGAGGAACTGCTGAGAGAGCTGGGGTTGTTTAGCCTAGAGAAGAGGAGGCTGAGAGGAGACCTCATTACTCTCTACAACTACCTGAAAGGAGGTTGTAGAGAGGAGGGAGCTGGGCTCTTCTCCCAAGTGACAGGGGACAGGACAAGAGGGAATGGCCTCAAGCTCCGCCAGGGGAGATTTAGGCTAGACATTAGGAGGAAGTTTTTCACAGAAAGGGTCATTGGGCCTTGGAACAGGCTGCCCAGGGAGGTGGTTGATTCACCTTCCCTGGAGGTGTTTAAGGGAAGGGTAGATGAGGTCCTGAGGGTCATGGTTTAATGTTTGATAGGAATGGTTGGACTCAATGATCCGGTGGGTCTCTTCCAACCTGGTTGTTCTATGATTCTATGAAATGAGAAAGAGGGAGGGAAGGAAAGAAAGAAAAGGAAAACAGGAAATACAGAAGGTGTTCATCTATAGAGCTACAGAAGAGAAGGCCTGGCCCCCAGTTCAGGACTTCTTGTTCTCAAAGAGGTGATTATGTGCTTGAAGTTAAGCACACACTTCTGTGCTTTGCAAAACCGGGATATAGGAGGAAACTGTGCTGAGTAGAACATCCTGACTTTATTTCCTAAAACATCTTCTTGTCTTTAAGATCTTGTCTGTTCTCTCTGACTGGAGAACTGATAATCTCAGGGCAAAATCTACCTGGGCTCTGGAGCAACTGATTGCCAGCAGGTCAGCTGAAGCATATCCTCCACTGAGGACTAATTGGTGGAGTTCTCTAGTTGTTAAAGAATCTGCTGGGGAAGACTGTGAAACACAGCATGTGTATTTCGTATCTTATTAGAAACAGAACAGAGATTGGGAAAAGATTCTTATTTGTTATGTTCATCCTCACTAGTGTCTGTGTGCTAGAAATAAAAAATATTGCATTGATTCTTATTTAGATTCTGGTGGCTTTGTATAGCTGGGTATAAGGGACTTCATGTTAGAAAAAAAATCGCATTGAATTATAAAGTGATATAAATAGCTTTTCTGTAAATGTGAATCTGACCTCAAGTACTAGGAGCTCCACAGTGAAAGAACAGCATTGTTAAAAAAATAAAGGGGCAGAAGGGCTTAAGTTCAGGCATGTAATTTCTTTGTAGGCATTTATCATGCAAAAACAGAAGGCAAAAACTTGTTAAGGAAAGGAAGACCATGTGATACATTAAGACATTTACTTCTGGGTAGGTCAGGAATAGTTCTCCTGAAATGAACAGATTGGTGTAAATCAAGTGTGGAGCAAGACAGGACTTGAGATAACATTTGCTCAAGTACCTCCGTTAATATTGGAGGGGTTGGCGGCTGCAGCCACCTCTATTTGGAGCCACAGCAGAAGAGGATAAAGGGAGTATGTTTGAGAACTAATTAACAAGTTACCATCTGAGTGAGTCTCATTATTTTGAAAAGTAAACGCTTCTGTTGATTAAATCTGGACCATTAGCTCTGGTCTATGATAGAGGAAGTTTCATCAGAAGTTAAAAAAGAGGAAACAAGGAGCTTTGTGTCCCTGTGACAGCCATTGAAATAGCTGATCCATTGAGGAATGGTCTGAGAATGTACAGAGAGCTGAAAACATGAGCTTTTATAGTTTAACTTGTCCTCTGCAAGTGGAGCTGTGAGAGGCTATTACTCTCTTTAGATTATGCTGAGGAAAAACATGACTCACACCGACTAGCAGTTACCAAACAGTCAGTTTAATGATAAAACGAATTCCTAGTCAGCAGATCTTGGTAACGTTTCATAGAAATCTAAGTTCCAGTGAGAACAGGTAAAAGTTCCTTCTTAGATCTTTACCATGGATTTTTATCTACTCTGGATGCCTGGAGTTCCTATTCATGAAACTAAATTTCTGTACACATAAAAAGACTTGTGTAGTGAATTTAGACACCTTCCCACTTGACTTGCATAAGAATAATTAGCTAATTTAAACACCCACTGAAAAGCACATTTTTTTAATATATATGGTCGAGCTCTTGCCTGATTATAGAGTGGGATGAAAGGAAAAATATTGAAGTAGGCAAAACAAAAATGCGCAACAAAGCTGTCCTTAAAAAACTTTCTGTCCTGCAATGTGGATTTCTAGATCTGAAATATGTGGTCAGCCTCCAACCAACCTCTTTGTGATCCATGTCATGGAGCCAAGACCATAGTATTTGGATTTTACAATCTGCTTTTCTTCTGTCTTCTTTCCTAACACAGCAGGAGACTCCCTGAGTGTTTCATTACCAGAAATCAGAGAGATCTTCTGTCTGCACTGAGACAGTGCTACCTGAAACATAGTTATCTATATATTGAATGACCAAAGGACCAATAGGATCTTGTAAAATATTACTCCACAGTGATGCAGCTCAGTCACCCTGTCACGAGTACCACACTCCGTGTACCACAACTATCACAATATGGTGAACAGTGTTTTTCATAAATTTTGTGATGAAGGCTTTGGGTAATCCGACAATTATGAGGTTATCTCCAGCTCCACTGTACTGTTTATTGTTAAACTTCTTGTGCTACAGAGAAAATCTATGTGGCATTTGAAAAGTTGAAGCCCCTGGTGGAACTGGGAGGCCCCATCGTGTATTGCCTAGAGTAGAAAATAATTCCTCCTTCTTGTTTAACAAGAAACCACCCTCTGTTTTTCTCCTCATTCTGTCCAGATATACAGTCAGGCTTTGTTTTACACTTTCAAGAAATATAACTTCCACCTCTAAGATGAAAACATAGGTCTGGGTCATAGTAGCACCAAGGAGAACTAATTAGAGGCAGGGCATCCATTACACTAGTTGCTGCACAAACTTCTGAAGGAAACTATCTGTAATAAAGTTGTTGACTGCAAGTTTAAGACAAATCATCAGCACTCAGGGTAGAAGGAGATGGTGAGTTAGGGGAAGATATGGTTATAGAGAACATCTTTGAGAATGTAAAATGGGTAGAGATTTTTAACTCTTGCCTTTTCTGAACTTAAGTCCCCAGTAATGGGATACCAATAGGACAGGTAAAGTCATGTTCCTTTGAAATACCTTGTATTACCTTCCGGCTTTACCACAAAAAATCAAAAATTAAAAAAAAAAAAATAGAGTGAGCGTACCAGATGCTTTTCATGTGTGTTTAATACAACTTTATCCCAAATGACTTATACCCTCTCCAATCATGATAGCTCTAGGAAAAGGCAAATATTGACACTCCAATAATGTTTGCCCAGCAATCAGTGAGCAGTATACAGCACTCAGGGCATCTTTGTTGCAGGAATCAATTAGGAAAATGGCGAACTGAGGTCCTCCACTTAGAAGTACAATAAATGCTGATGTTATGGAAAATACTCACTCTGCAAATCTTTCTGATGCTATGTGTTTATCTGCTTCTCAGCCAGTACCATTCAGAATTCCCATTCCAGTGGAATACCTCCCAGTATCCATGCCTTCCATTTTAATGTTATCTCCCACATGTGAAAATACTTTGTCACTCTAGATCCAAACAGCATCCACCTGCTCTGCCTCCAAAAAAGAATTGGTACTGGCTTTATCAGAGGACAAAATTGTGCAGCTGAGGAGATATGAAAATATGCTCCCAGGGAACATTTCCTTCTATTCCCATTAACTGCACGGTGCCCTGACATCACAGCTGGTTCCAGTTGCTCGTGTCTGCAGTGCGTGGAATAGAACTTCTTACAGGAGGGATTCAGTGGGCACTCAAAATCCATCAGGGGCAGATCGTTAGTCTCTTTCCTGTGTGCTATTTTCTGATTCTGTTGGCATTCACAAATGTCTCAAGATGTAGCATTTTTTCCATTACAGCCTCTATAATTTGTCACTGCTTCTCCCAGGACAAATATTTGCTGTGGAAAGATGAATCTGATTGGCTTGTTTTTAAGATTGTAGCTTTTTCTTTTCCTTCTTTTTTGATAGCTTCATTATTGGTTTTTGGCAGCTGAGTCACAAGAAGATGTTACACAAAGGGTATTTACAGTATAAGGAGATTCAATGGAGTTGAAAGCTAAAGTTCATTAGCCTCACATTTAAGACTATTAGAGCAGAGAGGCTATAGTGAAGCATTGTGTTTGTCATTTGCACAGTGTTTCTGAAAAGCAAACAGCGTAGATTCTCCGGACAATTCCTGGCTTCCTTTCTAGCCTCCCAGCTGATTTTCATTTGCAGTTGAGTCCAATACTGCAGAATGGAGATTGATTGAACCATTCAGCACAGTGTCAGCAAATGTACGTAACCTCTGCTCTGGCCATCACCAATGTTACCAGGATAATGAATCAGAAAGGATTTGAACAAAAGATGGTGTCGGTACCATAGTGACTATGTAGTTGCTAAGGATGTGATTAGCACTCTGATTGCAGGAACGGGAGAGTTAATTGCTATGTCCTTGTTCCATTTCTCTCGAGGAATACCTGTTTGCCAATTCTACAACATAAAAAAACCATCCCCACTGGCTCTTGATTTTACAGTATCTAAAGTTAGCACCTGTTTGACCACGAACATCTCCATTACAAAATCAGAATATATAACTTTTATCCACTAAATGCAGCACGTTCAATGCTAATAACTGCTTTTCTGCTCCCTCCCCCACCTTTTTTTTTTTTTTTTCTGTATTTCTCCCTCCCATGCACAACACACACTTACTTACTCACTTGCCTCTGGAAGTTCAAGAGCCATTTTTTTCTGTAAGTCTGAAATTCACCTATTAAGCTAAAGAAGGCTCAGGAAAATGAACTGAAATGTCTAGTGAGAAGAAAAATGGCACTGTAAAGACAGGATAAAAAAAAAGCTCAGGGTAATAGAGATTGATCACTCAATCTGTCTATGGCCTCAAATAAAACTGAGTGAATTTAACAGGTTAGGTTACAGTTAAGAAGCTGGGTTGTTTCCGTGGAGATAATATAGCCTCAGATTATCATGGGGAGGCATTTATTTATTTTTGCATTTGTGAGTCATTTAGGCAGTCCCTTTATGTGAGTGAAAATTCGTTTATTTTCCCACTCCCTGCTGTTGTGTGTTATATTAATATCACACTAGTTGAAATAGATGGGCACACTAGAAACTATTTGGTGTTGAATTCGTTTTTCATATTTCTTTTTCTCTTCTTTTTCATCTTCAGGCAGCTATTTTTATAAACCAGTTCAAAAGCCCCCAGGCACTTTTAATACAAGTTTTCCACCTTTTTTTTTTTTTAAACACAGGGCTTAACCTTGCAATAACAATCCACAAGGATGCAGGAACTTATGTAAGGTCTGTGATGTCTTTAATCTCTTTCAGAAAAGACGGAAGTGACACTGTATTTCCCTAGCCTTGCAAAACAAAACATTGAGCACTCAAAGCAGCCCCAGTTCCATCTGCTTCTATTTTATAGAATCATAGAATCACCAGGTTGGAAAGGACCCGCTGGATCATTGAGTCCAACCATTCCCATCAATCACTAAACCATGCCCCTCAGCACCTCATCCACCTGTCTTTTAAACCCCTCCAGGGAAGGTGACTCAACCACTTCCCTGGGCAGCCTGTTCCAGTGCCTAATGACCCTTTCTGTGAAATTTTTTTTCCTGATGTCAAGCCTGAACCTCCCCTGGTGGAGCTTGAGGCCATTCCCTCTCATCCTGTCCCCTGTCACTTGGGAGAAGAGGCCAGCTCCCTGCTCTCCACAACCTCAAATTATTAAAATAAAAGGAAAAAAAAAATAGAAGCTGTCAGAAGAGAAGCTAAGGTGAATAAAAAAAGGACGTTGCTGTGAGATATACCAGTACCTGTAGTTTACCAGCAACCACAGTTACCATCTCCCCTCCCTTACCAAAGACATTTCTGGTAGTTGCTTCTGCAAATATGGTTGCCCGTTTGCTCATGGCAGAAGGTAATAGAACACTGACAAATTTTGCACAACAGGTTTACAAAGGAAATAAGTGGAGAAAATGAATGTGAAGTGTTACCAGCTAAGCTGAGCAGTTCCCAGCTGAGGAAGGTGACAGAGGAGAGCTCAAAGTCCAGGAGCTGGAGCCAGAAGACGAGACTTTCAAATCTTACTCAGCTGTCCTCAATCATGTTGAAATGATGGGAGATTAAAGCACCCTTTCTGGACGGAACTGTCCTCCCATTGATGTGTACTGAGGGTGGAAGCAGATATCTATGGGCTCCTGAACTCACATAGGCTGAATTGTGTTATAATTTCTGTCTGTAGCAGAAGCAGGATGGTACTGAAAACAAGATCCTCTTCATCCCCTCAGCCAGCATGACCCAGTTAGCTTGCAGCAGACATTAATCAGGATGTTTGCCTCTGCCTGTGGCTGAGCAGCAACCGTGCTTTAGTGCCCCTGGCTTGACTCTTGCTTTGCCCACCATTTGTCTCCCTGTTATGTCTCAGTCTCTACTTGTGTTGTGTGCTATCTAGGTAGCAAGGTACTGAACAAGAGGCATTGTCTTGGTTTTAAATGTCACTGTTGCGCCTTGTTTAGCATGGCCCTGACCTCTTGGTATAGGTCTTAAGAGCTACAGAAATAGAAATTAATACATAAATCCTTCCCCCTTAACAATAAAGGAAGCAGGTCTGGTCATGACCCCATGACCCACCCTCCCTAGGTGTCTTCAACCCTAGGCTGTCGCGCTGTGATAGAACTAACATATTACCATCTTTTTAAATGTGACCTCACCGGCTTTCTCCTTGTGGGAAAGTGCATCTGTCTGTTTGTTTTTTCTCGATCGTATATTTTGGTTCACATGCAACCCATCTTGTGTCCTTGCCTTTGCCAGCAGGAGGGCAGTCGTTCTGAAAGGGCATTAACAGTCTATCACTTTGTACGTGCTTCAGATAGATCGATCAAAGTGCCAGCTCTTCCAAAGATACTGCCGGACAGTAAGCAAATGTTATATAAAGGTGAAGAGCTACACAGACTGCTCTGCTGGCTTAGGCAAACAGACAAAAAGATGTGAGCAAGCTTCCTGGAGAGGGAATCTAAATGGACTGGTCATAGGGAGCAAGAGATAAGAACAACAAATTGGAAAAGAAAGCAGAAAATTAGGGATCGCAGTATTGGTGTCAGTCCTACCTTTGTCAAAGTCCAAGGGAGATGTGTCAGTGTCTACAAATAAAAGCAAGATCAAGACATGAGACCTTATCCCCTCATTGTGTGCCACTTGAATTGAACATGCTGGTATTATCTGCTTTCTCAGTCACTTTATTCAGCTGAGGAAACAAGCCTGGTAAAACATGTCGTATGTCTTCCCCAGGAACAAGTCCGCAAGATCTGAGTGGTTTTGATCTAGGACATAATTCTCCTCTGGTGTTACCAGCAAAATCAGTGGTATCACCTTATGAGTCATCTTGTACAGCAGCCGTTTTTGAAAGTGTTCTGCTTTCTAATGGTGCATATCTTTTAATAAGTCTTTTTCCAAAGTCCTCGGGCTCTAGGAAGCCAATTTATAACACATCTCTTTTTAAATACATGAGCCAGAAACCCACACATTCAGCATGTCAAGCACAAGAGCCTGACATTAAGTTCTTAAAGCTGTGGCTGAGTTCCTAAATATACGCACCAGAATTTTCAAGAGGGATGAAATCTGAAGAACTTCAACTCTGCATTGAGAAAGTATGTATTTGGTCCTTTTGAAAAGCCAGAAAATGACAAGAGACAGGGCTTGTAATGCAGTACTCATTTTCTAGCCCGTGTGAAGTTTTTACAGCATTTTACACTGGTTGCTCTTTAGAGCTATATCCATCCTCTGGAGGACCAGACTAGGGTGCTGGAATTTTCTGCACCTCTTACTGTTGATCTGTTCTCTTGGCTGCAGTTTCATCTTCTATAGCATGAAAGGTAAGGATGGAGGATAAAAGTGTAAGGGGAAAAGAGGAAATTATTGTGACCAGATTTATGAAGCAGATTGAGATGTCCCGATGAAAACGGGAGACAATCCAGCAGGTATTATGCAGCAACATATTCATACTGGGGGTTTGGCAGAGGGTCCCCAGGAAGAGGAGTCCTTGAATTTGTTATTATATTTACACAAGGATGTAAGTATAATTATTGTAGGACTGCACAGTGCTGATGTAATGACATGGAAATTGCTGCTCTATTCTAAGAATCTGTCATCTAACCAACCCTCTGCCCCATAGGTCATTGACCAGTTACATCGTTCTGCCAGAGCAACCTCTGTTACTGCCCTGAAAATGTAAAAAAATGAATCTATACTATCTGGCTTTTGAAGAGCAAACTGTCTGTAGCTGGGAAATCACTTCCCTGGTAACTCTTTATACTAACAATCTGTGATCCTTCTGTTCAGGCAGAACCCAAGCGGCAAGAGCATCCAGCATTTCATAACTTGGGATCACAGTGGAAGGACTGAGCTTTGGAGTTTTTTATTATTATTATTATTATTCTGTTTTATTTGTAGGGTTTTTTTTCCTGTGACTACCAGTCTCCTAAGCAACAAAATGGTTAGGAATAAAAATAGCAACTAGGCTAATAACAAAGCTAGGGGAAATCCCAGCCTGAGTCATTGAAGGAAAGGGAATTAGCAGTCTCTTTGAGCCTTGTGACACTTACTCAACAACAAAAGTTATTCAAGATTACCATCCTGTCACCTGACAAAGATGTGGGGTATGTTCTTAATCTGTCTTCCTAACTGTAGAACAAAACTACTTCCTTACCTACTGCTTGCCTTTGATAAAGCCATATTTTAACAACTGAAGAGTGAGACAGTCCTCACTCCAGCAGGAGCTAAATTCACACAGAAACCAGATTTTATCCCCTAATTGTCTTTAAATGAGAAAAAGCCTGGTATTTCTACAGGTTCACTCTTGCTTTACAAGTCACAAATGGGAGCGGAATATGACTCTGTAGTTATCACTTTCATAAGGGCATCTCCTCTGTAGCTTATACCTTCCTCACTTCCGTACAGTGGCCTTGTCCATCTGTTCCGTCTGAAGGGTGTGGGGGTTAATGCTGAGACTTACTTAGCTTGAAGGATTTTTGCTGATGTTTTAAGTGTATTCCTACAAAACAGAAAGATGTTGAAGTGTTTCTAGAGAGTGCAGTGATGGGTTCTGAATTAACTCTTCCACAGGAAGCTGCAGCACAATAATAAAGTGTCTTGGTTTGTCCAACTTCCCAAAGGATAAAAGAACTCCCAGAACAACCTTTGGCTGAGCTCAAGTATATCAGAAAACACTGATTTATGTAGGTGCCACCCTTGCTCTAAGCACCCTGCAGGTTCTTTCCTATTTTGGAGGCTTTCAGCATGTACATTACTTTAAATAATACGCAGTGTAAGTTATGTGTTCTTATTGTGCATGACTACATGTTGCATGGCTTCTCAGTATACAAGCTTCTTTTCTCATCATCCTCTTGTGGTTTGGCTCAGGCCTTTTCATGCTGGCAGCATAATTGAATCAGCTATGTCTACTAATCCTCATCGTTTTAACAGAAAACAATAATACAGCAGAATTAATGAAGTCTAGTTTCCTCTGAAATCATGTCCCTACCCACACACAGTCTGTAATACACTCCTCAATTTCCATCGTAAATGTGCCAAAAACCACCCTCGATTTCCTCCACTCTCTTCTTAGAGAGGCTTCCCACCCACTTTTTTTTCAAACAAGACCTAATTATTGACCACATCGCATACCCCTTTCCCTCTCAAAGGCACGACCGTGATGTCTGTCCTCCATGCAGCCACCTTTTTAATACAGATCTTGTAGGAACTTCTTACGTTAGTGATCTCCTTCATGTTGCCACTTTGACTGAAGACAGCCAGCTGGTTCACAGGTTATTAAGGAAAGGCTGAGACACAAACAGTATGATCTCTTAGGCCTCGTTTCTTGAGGACAGAAGAGGATAAAAGCACAAGGTGATTAGAGCCTAAGTCTTTATGCCTATGGACCTGGGTTTTTACAAGCATCTTTATCCCACAGAACTGGTGATCTTGTTAAGGAGTTCTTCCGTTTACTCCTGCATGTTATCTAATTATTGCATTTTAATATCATCCACTGAGGACAATAGAAATGTTTTAGTATAACAGTTAGTTTGTCTAGTTTGCTGTGAGAGACTGGGAACTGCATTTAACCAAGGCAACAATTCCCTTCTTTTTTAAACAGCCTGGAAGTTTTCAGGGACCTTGGCTGGCTCCCTACTCTCTTCTCTTACTTGTCTTCTAAACTGGCACATGTTGCCATAAAAATGTGCCTGCTGCCCAGGGAGTGGATGGCATGTCTTCCTGTTGGGCTGTCAACAGAGTTCTTTAAATTAGTTAGGGATTTGTTGCTGAGTGAAAGAAATCTCCCCCAGACATCTTTCAAGTGAATGATCCCCATTGAAGTCCCAACCCAAGTTGCCATGGGAATCAGCGTAAAAAGGTTTTAGAAATCATGCTCTGGTCTCAAGCATGTTAGGATTTACAGGGTCAGATCCAGTGTTGCTAAGGCCAGGAGAAGTTTGATTATGGACTAATGGTGCAGGATGAAGCCCATTGCCACTTATCTACCATGGTGACAGAAACCTTAGACATTTCTGAGACATTGGGTACCCTTAGCAAGTTTGCAGATGACACAAAGCTCTGTGGAAGTGTCTATCTGCTGGAGGGTAGGGAGGCTCTGCAAAGGGACCTGGCTGGACCACTGGGCAGAGTCCAATGGCATGAGGTTTAACATGGCCAAATGCCGGGTCCTACATTTGGGGCACAACATCCCTATGCAGAGCTACAGACTGGGAGAAGTCTGGCTGGAAAACTGCCAGGAGGAGAGGGACCTGGGGGTGTTGGTCGACAGCTGACTGAACAGGAGCCAGCAGTGTGCCCAGGTGGCCAAAAAGGCCAATGGCATCCTGGCCTGTATCAGAAACGATGTGACCAGCAGGTCCAGGGAGGTTATTGTCCCTCTGTACTCGGCACTGGTGAGGCTGCTCCTTGAATCCTGTGTGCCCTTTGGCCCTTCACCACAAGAAGGATGTTGAGGCTCTGGAGTGAGTCCAGAGAAGAGCAGCGAGGCTGGTGAAGGGGCTGGAGAAAAGGCCCTATGAGGAGCAGCTGAGAGAGCTGGGGTTGTTTAGCCTAGAGAAGAGGAGGCTGAGAGGAGACCTCATTACTCTCTACAACTACCTGAAAGGAGGTTGTAGAGAGGAGGGAGCTGGGCTCTTGTCCCAAGTGACAGGGGGCAGGACAAGAGGGAATGGCCTCAAGCTCCGCCAGGGGAGATTTAGGCTAGACATTAGGAGGAAGTTTTTCCTGGAAAGGGTCATTTGGCATTGGAACAGGCTGCCCGGGGAGGTGGTTGATTCACCTTCCCTGGAGGTGTTTAAGGGACAGGTGGATGAGGTCCTGAGGGACATGGTTTAGTGTTTGATAGGAATGGTTGGACTCGATGATCCGATGGGTCTCTTCCAACCTGGTTGTTCTATGATTCTATGATTCTGATGTGCTGGACTAGTTTCAAGATCAAATTTGGAATAGTCTATACAACAAGTTTAATATTGCCATTTACGTTATAGACAACAATCTTTTCTCCTAAAACATTAAAAATATATATATTTGCATCTTGTATATATATGTGTATATATATATATACATCGTATGTATATATATATATAGTATATGTATATATATACACACATTGTGGTTTTGCAAATCCTTTTCCTTTTCATACAAAGACATGACTGCTTAACAGAGAGGATGATTTCCCTTTGAGCAGTTTCTGTTTCCTCTCTTGTGTTTGGAAAATGCTGCTGTTTTTTAGTAAAGAGCCCTCTGAGATACTCCAGCTTTTTGTGAGGTCAGAACTCCTCACCTGCTCGCTACAGTCTGCTCCTGACCCATTATTGTATTAACATTCCTCTTCAGTTTTTATGAAATGTCTGTTTGTTTGGAAGCTGAGAAAGAAGTGGAGTCAGGAATTTCACAGAGTACTATAACACCATGTCAACATTTGGTTTTAGTTTTCCAAGTAGAACCTGCTGTGCTTCATACAGAAATCTGTCGTCTCTCCCAAAACAAGTGACCTTTAAGCAAGGTCTGCTTCACTAGAATACCTGTAATCATGGTATTGAATACTTATCATGGGGTTTTTTTTCTGTAGAAAAGCAAAAGGAGAAATTTGTACTATGTTACTAAAAATACCACGTAAGAGAAACGTGATAGGCAAAAAGTATTTACTAGTTCTAGGATACTCTGTGTTTTTGAAGCAGACCTGTGCTTAGAAATGACTTATTTTCTTCAAAGTAATTTTTGATTTTACAGCTCTGTGGCTCAGTTTGAACGGTACGGGGAGTGAGTAGGGTCGCTGACTGAAACTCCAAAGATCCAGGCCTCTTCTCTGTTCTGCAAACTGTCTTGCTAGTTACCCTCATGCAAGCTGGTCGTCTTTTCCCTCAGTTCACATGCACTTTGTTGAGTAGTTTCTCTTGCTGCTAAGAGTGAGACTTTGAATAGCCATGTGGGCCTCACAGTATTGGCCTCACCAAAAGTGTTACAGTCACATAAAAGAGAATGTTTTCACTGTTCAAAACTATTAAACTCCAGACTAGTTCTGCAGTAGGTATTGGTGTATTCGATGGTACAAGGAGGTGAAATAAATGGTGCCTATCCCTGAAAGTTTACAGGATGGGAAAGTGTCATTTTAGCCTTTTCAGAAAATAAAAGGCTTATTCTTTTCTGGTCACTTTTGGATCAACATAAACTCTCTGAGAGGACTTCCACCTGGCAAAGTGGCTTAAGAATAACAGAGGTGGATCCATGGGACTGACCAACCTAATTTGAATGATCTAGAACATGTTGGTCAGTGAAGAATTAGAACAAGCTTTGTCTCAACAGCTACCTTAGGCTAGAAAACTCAGCTCGAGTTCCTGATTTTCCTTGGAAGATAGTCAAAGATCTCAATCTCTTGCTATTATTATAAAGATACAGAATCAAATCCCTGATAACCTGGACTGAATCTACATGTTACAGCTGAAAAAAAGCTTCGTGACCTCTTATCCATGCAGTCT
Organism: Coccyzus lansbergi; assembly: GCA_033558105.1. NCBI lineage: Eukaryota > Metazoa > Chordata > Aves > Cuculiformes > Coccyzidae > Coccyzus > Coccyzus lansbergi. The sequence continues at coordinate 224,981 of JAUMJK010000450.1, forward strand.
AGGGGAAGTGGCAATTGCTGGAATTTAGTCTTTTTCAGTTCCTTGGACGCTGGGGGTCACAAGATAGATAAGTAATGGGTAAAGCCAGTGACTGAATCTTTGAAATTCCATTGGATCCACAGAAGTAAAACAAGTAAGATTTGCTAAACAAATAAGTATATATAGAAAAATGCACATATGTTTGAAATATATAGTTCCTGTGCTGACCAGAGTCACATGTATTGCAAAAGGCTGAAAACTGAAGGTAAAAGTACAACTCCACAGTTTGAAGGGGGACACAGAAGAGGAGAGTTTGAGATTTTAATGACTCAGCTTAGACAACCACCTCCAGAAATGTTCCCCAGAGAGTAATCCTAGGAGACAGATAATCTTTCATTGGCCTTTTCTGTCATTTCTCTCTTCTTTGTTTCTGTACATATATATCCATGTCCTTTAAATGGAACAGGGCTATCAATCTCTTGATCCGTTCTTCTAGCACACACAGTAACACTCCTATGTGCACATGGAGCCAGGGTAGTTTTAGTATCCATTTTTTTTTCTAAAAAACATGTCCAAACTGCTTTTGGGTTTACTGCTTCCCCACCCCCATCATTCTGCTAGCTCTTCCCATGTCTTCCCTGCTAACATTGCATGACTTTTCTCCCACTTGTGAGATACATGCTTTGTTTTATAACATTTCTCATGCACTAAAAAAAGTGCTAAGTCAAGCAGTTACCTGAGCTAGAAGATCCAGCCTTCCTCCAGTTGGTGCAGCCATCATGTAATAGCCATCATGTTAACTTTAAGCACAGGTTATTACTGAGCTCGTATTACATTGGCTGTTTGCCCAGCATGTCCTTGATAACTCAGGGTCACAAAAATGAGTAATACTCCAGTCCTCTTCAATATGACACAGGATCAGCATGATGAAAATGCCCTTAGTGTTCAAAAATCTTGTGAATTTGGCACTCCAAATTCAATTAATAAATGGTTTAGATTGCTTTCCATGAATAACTGCTATTAACCCTTATTCCCCTTCTTGCCCCTTCCCAAGACTATTATTGATTCCCAGTTGCTTGGCTGCTAAGAATATCCTTGGATAATATTTTGGGGATTTATGAAATTAATCGGATTCTGTAGGCAGCAGACAAAAGACAGTTGGATGGATTTCTCCACGCACAAGTAGCTTGATACCTGCTTCTGAGGTGGGAGAAATGCCAAGTAATGCATTTTGGCTGTGCACTCTTGTGCAATCATTTCCCCAGTAGAATTACACTACCCTGGTGTGGGATGGTTTGTCACTCTGAGCATGACCCTTTTATAATGTTTCCCAGTCAACTGTTTGACACAGAGCTGCCTTTCCCAGATTCCTGCCGCCACATAATGATAATTTTAAATGTTTTTAAAATCATACTGTTCAGGTCCATGTCAAAGGTAACTGGTGAAGCAAACAACAGCAAATTCAGAGCCAGTTCCAATGTCAAGTGTTCAGCCACAAGGGACATTGCTTATCCCAAGGAAAATTCATTTTTCAAATAGAAGCTAAAGTGTTTTTCCCCCAAAATTGAACAAAAAACCCTCTTCATTTGTTTCTAACTAGGTAGCTTGGGGAAAAACCAGAAGAGTTGTGACAAGCAAATGTAAACAATGTGCAGAAACAGTGGCTGAAGTGAGAAGGGAAGAATTTGGAGTAAAGTGGCCTTTCAAAGATTCACCGGTTTGTATTTAAAAAGTAGGAACAGACATTAAATACAAACTTACTTTTTGTATGTTAGACTATGACCGTGGATGGGGAATCCTTGCTGCAATCGGTGGATTGATCTGTCCTGGCACTAGCAGTAAATTACATAAAAACCTGAACAGCAATGTTAGGATGGAAACTTCTGTTATGTGACTCTGGCAAACAGCCTTTTATACCTAATTATTACGGAGTATACTGCCCACTCGTGTGTTTCTTGCTGCCTGGTTATGCTTGTGCCTAGTATCTCCCTCATTAGTTTTAGTCCTTCTTCCATCCTGTGCTCCACTAATCAGAACTAAATGACAATCATTGCTAATCCTTTTCCTTCTCATCCCTCATCCAGGCAAAGCTTTATGGGTGTTTGAGAACAAGAAGTGTTTGTATTTTCAAAAGAAAAGCTGTCTCTTTTAGACACTTATGAAGAAGAGGGTAAAGGTAGGAAAATGTCATGATCAGTCCATCTGTGACCTACTCGTTTTCTCTTTCCCACTGCTAAAGCCAATATTACATCTTTGCCAGCACAATACATTTCCATCATTTTCAAAATTCTCTTCTTTCTCTAGGGATTTTTTAGTTTTGATGGCCTTCCTTTGAGACACTCCCACACATCAGAGTGCAGCTTAGCTGGGATGCACCTTGGTTCAGTGTATCTAAGTGAGTTAAAATGTGGGACTGTGACACTCCATTTGCTCTGTCTGGTTGCCGCTGGCTGCCTTGTGAATGACATCCTCAAATTGTTTGGCAGCCTGCAGAAAAGAAGCTGGTTATGTGAATGCCTAACATGTGCATAAACAGAGACCATGAGATCTAGCAGACAGGAGAAAGTGATGACTGGTTGTCATTAAATTATTCCTTTCTATTTTATACTAGAAAGGATCATCTGGATTCATTGGAAGGAGGATGTAGGAAATAGAAAATGCATTTTAAGCAAGATTTTCATTAAGAATAGCCAAGTTTGCTAATTCTAATGCCCAGTCATGACTTCTGTTTATTTTTTCCTAGTATTGGTCCCTTCCCAGCTTAGTAGTAGTGAAAACAAAGCAGCCTTGGCCAAGCATTTACATGGAAAAAAATAGTGAGCACAGCATGCCTCATCGAAAAAATGGACTTTGCTAAGTTTTTTTTGAGTGCGATATAACTAGACATCCCATTTAGTGAAGGAAACCCTGCTCTGGGTGAAGCCAAAAGAAGACACAGGGAATGAGACAAAGCTTATCAGGACTATGAGTATCTACAGGCTGTAAGCTGTGGGAATCCAAGACCAGCTCAAGATATTTTGATTTCCATTCATAACCTTTCTGTATTAAGTAGGTTCCCAGGTTACTTTGGGAAAATGGGACTTTTGGCTAGAGGGATTTGGAGCACAAATGGTTAGGCTTTCAACTGTCATAAATCAATGCATTTCCATCAACAATAATGACTGGAACATACTGAGAATATCTTTCTGTGTTTCTGAGCAGGTATGTTCTGGTTAAGGACTGCCTCCAATTCTCGGACACAATCTAAGGTGTTCACGTCTGAGAGTTGTATGCTTCGAATAGAATCTGCACAAGAGAAAAATGTTTGAATGGATTTCTGAAAGATAAGCAGTTAATGAGGAAGCAACACCTTGCATTGCAAGTGCATCCCCAGACAGGTAAACTGACAGAGGTGTTTTCCACACTCCTGTCGAAACTAGGTTTTTTCTCTTCCAGCATATGATGCTCTACGAAACAAAGATAGACACGTTCATTTAATGTTAGAGTTCCCTCGTGGTATCTTTCACTTTCTTTAATGAGGGCAGTGTTGCTAACTTGTTAGGAGCCTGAGGACTGTATCAAATTAACATAGCATGGAGGAAAATTAACAGAGAGAGGAGCTCTCTGCATGAAATGGAATGAGATCACTGAAGGCCCTTTCTTCAATCTTGATTTTTGTATTACAGAGAAAATGTTAACACGGATAATATAGAACACTGTTACTCAGAACTGGGATGCCCTTGTTTTTATTTAATAACCTGAATGACCAAAAGTAATTAATCCTTAAAAATACTAATTATATAATAAAGGATCATTTGAGTGTTCAACTATGAGAAAGAAAAGAAAGGGGCATGGGTCATGGTAAAATTATTGGGGGCAAATAACAATGAATAAAAGTATCTTTTTGTTCTGCATGATAGCATTTAGTTTTTCATGTATTTACACATGAGTAAATTGAAAATCACACTGTTGTCTCAATAGGATGATGCTGTGCTTCTGCAAGAAATCAGAATGCAGCTCTTACCATACTTCATCATAATGCAAAACCTCACAAGAGTCAGAGAAAGCAGCAAAGGACCATAGCAAATATAAAGCGAGGCAATGAATTCACGAAATAAGAGGAGTTTCAATAGAGACATCCATACTACGTTTTTCTTTTAAATTTTCCGTTGCAAAACATGGTCAATAAAGCACACCCTCTGTGCAGTGAGTTTTGGCAGTCCTATATATCACTTTTCTACAAGCACAAAAGGTGTGCAGAGAAGTCAGCTCATTACACATAGAGTCCGTGTAATGTTTGTAAAGATCAGTTTGCTGCAGCCTTGGCCTTTCAGTGCTTGGGGCTCGATTGTGCAACAATAACTCCTAAAGGGAGCTGTAAAATTCATTGCAGGGCACCAGTTCTGCAGTGGCGAGGCGTGGGTCAAAGTGCTGCTTCCACACAACCTTCATTTGTGGTTTCACCATGCCAAGTGGGTAGGTCATTGCTGACAGATCTAAGGAGCTGTAGTGTAGGCATGGTTGGTGAGCAGACAGCAACAGACATTCTTCTAGATAATGGTTATTGCCGAATATCTCACTTTTTTTCTGGTAGTCTTCCTCTCTGCTTCTATGATTCTTGAATGCTGGAGGCATACATCCCCTCATCCTCCTGCCTAGGTGCCATGTGCAGGGGCATCTTTCCCTGCCTGATGGTGTTTATTATAACAAGAGGAGATAATGAGGGGCTGAACCAGTCCACAGAAAGCTGCTAATTGACTTTAGGACACACCTGGTTGTATCTTGTAGTGTTAAATGATTTTATCAAATGACAATCAAGATCAGCAAACCCGTCTTTGTCCTTCTGTGGTTTTAGCAGTACAGGTTATCCAACGTCTCTGGATCCAGTAAAGAAGCCCTGGTTGGCAGCATTTTTGTACTCATAGGTTAGTTTTGGAAAGTGCCTGGTGGCAGCATGAGCTTGCTTGGCTTTGGCAAGGTGAGCATGTGGGCATCGGTCCCTGGAGGTCACTCCCATCTGCTGCTGGTGGCACTGGGAGTTCCACTGCTGTTTGCCAGCAAATGGCTACAGAAGCTCCTGGTCATATCCCACTTGCTTACAGACAGCTCACAGTCCTGGACCAGATGGATTTGCCTTGTTTCTTACAGTTCCAAAGACACAATATACAAATGAAAATATTAAGACTTACAAGTCATATCTTAAACTAAACATAAGTTTAGGGAGTAATGTTCCTGTGGGGAAAAGTGCTAATTAGTGACACCTTCTGCTACAGAGCCCAGCAACAGACGGGTCTTACTGTAAATGAGTGGCTGGTCTGGAAGGACTGTGCTCTGGGGAGCCTGCAGGAGTGAGACGGATTTAGCTACACTGATGGCTAATAATCTATGGACAATGAACACAGGAGATTTGTTGACTAACAATATAGAAAAAAAAATGACAATAAGATGTGCTTTGGGAAAATAACTGCTAGGTTTTAACTTTTTTCTTTTTATTTTTTTTTTCTGACAGTGCCATGGTCAGTGATACGAATCCTTCTCTTGGCAACATTGGAAGAGAATTGGACCAAAGAATTTTCCAGGTTATGCCACAGACCTTCTATGAGATCATAGTCAAGTCATTGAGTCTTGGTGTACATTATATCTTGAGGACAGTAACCTTTCAGTTCCTTCCACATCCTTTATCTGTGAGCTCACTGGCAGAAGCTCTTGATCTGCATTTGCCATCACTAACCTTCAAGCAGTCAGGAGTAAAAAAAGATTCTCTTTCCAATTTTTGTTGAAATCTTTTGTTGGAACACTTTCAATTTTCAAGTGGAATCTTGAAATTTGTGAAGAAAATCAGACATTTTATACAAAATCTTATTTTTTCACTGGACTCTTCATTTACTATGAGAAAAAAAATCTATCCCAACATTTGTAATAGCCAAGTCTGATGGATGTATTCCTGGGATGCAGGACTCCTGCATTCAAAAGGAGATAGCGCACAGGTTAAGATAGATTTTTCTCTATTTCAGCCAGTGCCCTGCACCCTGTGCTGTTGGCTCTTTCCTTGGCATTTCCTTCTGAGAAGCTCAGGCAGTGGGTCCCTACTCAATGGTTGAAATTTTCCTTTTCCTCTGGCACTCCAGTGAGATTCCATTATTCCTGGGGAACCCAATCAGATCCCTGCAGATCCCTGCTACAGGCTTTCCCAAGGAGAGCCACACAACCAGCCCCAGACCATCTGCAGAGTCGGCCCCAAAGAATTAAAGTGATTTGTAAGAAAGGCACCCCTCTGTGAACAGATTTTCTTTATGTACTATGTGTAATGAAATCCTTTAGGAGTCTGACTTTAGGAGAACATTTGTAGCCACAAGTCACATAGTTTCAGAAGTGGAAGATATGAAGAAATCACTCTCTGGTCGGCTCTGTGATGTAGGAATAATGCCCCATCCTCATCTTCTTTTTCTATTTCCCATTTGTATTTATGAAGGATTTGGACAGTTTTGATCTTCATGAACCTGATTGTATCAAAGTGTCAGGACCCCACACTCTTGTCTGTCCTCACACGCTTGCACCAGCTCAGCTTTTCAGCTTGTTTCAGGCTGCTGTGGATGGTTGCTTGATTATTGTATTGCCTTTCAACAGCATTTGTGGCCCTGTGTTTTCTGGTAAATCCCAATGTGCCAGTTTAGGGAAGGAGGGAGGGTGCTGAGGAAGCCATCTGATTTTCTATAGTGAGAACTGGGGACATTTAAGTCTCACGGGTATCCTACTAATTTCAGCAAGACCCAGGAGTCAGTGAGGTCAGGCAGTTGGGAGAAATGTGATGGAGCAGGACTGAGGCTGGCAAAAGGGCTGTGTAGTCCCACCTGAAACCCTGATCAATAACCAAGGAGCAACGGTGCTCTGTCCCCTTGTGCACTCAAGCTGAATTCTTGCAGCACCAGTGAGTGAAGCTTGGGAAATTGCCACAGCTCTTCATCTTTTCCTAAAACTATCATAACCACAAGTGGATGCTTGTATTTGTGGGATGAACCTTTATTGAAATACATGATCTTTAGTTCCTCTGCTTATGTAATTATGTCTTTTCAAAGGGACGTTTTACTTTCCACGGGAGCCTCTTGCTGGGTTCTCTACATCGGTGAGAACCCAGCCCATGCGAGTACAACACTCAGGCACAGGCTCAGGCACAGGCTGCCAGAGGTCAGCGTGACAGCCCCATCTGGGAAGTACTTCTGGTCGACAGAGTCTATGATGCTTGTCACAGCCAGCATAGTCTCCTCACATGTGGGTTGGATTTGCTCAGGGGGTAGAACAAATCCATGGGTACCGTTGTCTCGCAGTTCAAAAGTGTAGGAGAAAGGAATGCCTATCATGTGAGCCCAGTCCCTTGAGGAGCCTGAGTTATTGTCTGCAAATTTAAAAATAGAGGGGAGAGATATATATTAAGCATGGTTCCTTGAAAATGCTTCTTGCTATAGTTAATGCAAGATTATATCAGAATCCCTGAAGTAAGCAGTAACTGTATATCACTGTGACATGGAGAGCAGAGCTTGTAGGTGCTCCAATTCATAATTATCCTAAAAGTCTTCCACGGCATTTTCTTAGTGAAACAATTCTCCGTAAGAAGGAATTGTACAATAACAGGACATGAGTTACAGAAATACTGTGGGCTTAGCATATTTCTATGCTTACAGTGGAGTACAAGATGGATTGATCATTTGTCTCTTCTGGTACTTCATTTCCTACACTGACACTGCTTGGAATTTCTTTGTGTGTTTGTTTCTAAGCATAATTTTGGTCAAGCCTGCAAATTTTCCAGCTATCCCCTGTAAATCTGCCTTATGGATCTTTTTTCTTACCTATTTTACTTATTTACTTCTATTCTCTTTAGTGTGCTATTTACTTATACTGATAATTACAAACTCTGGCAGAATGCAGTCCTAGGCAAGGACCAGGTATCTCATCATTACACCACGTTGCTCATGCAGTAGGCGACTTGCATGGCTTTGGGACTGGCACAGACAGACACTGTGAATATGCAAAAGAAACCAAAAAACTAGACTCAACTGCTTTCTGTTCAGAGTGACTAGTGTGACATTGCTTTATGGGAAAAGATTCGGTTTATGTGGCAGTCTACAGGGCCCTCTAGTCATCTACGTAAAGGCTGTTGACTAGTATCACCCGTCATGTTGTCTTCGTGATGTGGCTATCCAGCCTATTAAAAATGAGGCTGAAACCAACATATTTCACACAGAACTGCAAGCAGCTGCCAGGCGATAATGTCTGATGGAGAAACTATGGACCTGATTGGGATTTTAATTTTTGCTTGACTCTGGTGAAGACAAATAGGAGTTTTGCTGCTGACTTCAGCAGGGTCAGGATGATCTATCACCAATCTCTTCTGTCCCTGTGATGTATGTGTGAGGAATTCGTATAGGGACTAGCTTCTGATCAATGCTTTCTTCTCTCCCACAGTCAGCTTTATAATGTACAATGTTATCTTCTATTCAAACGACTGCTGCTTAAATGTTCCACCAAACCAGCCAATTAAATATTACTCAAAAAGGAAACTCAGCAAAACAGTACTTACTAATGCCTGCAACACAAGAATGACTCTTTTCTTTGAAAAACAGAGCTATGAAAGGGAAATATCAAACAACTTACATAAAATTGAAGAGGACGACCCTACTCGATATTTGGTCCCATACTTTCCCATCAGGGCAGCAGCTGCTTTCTCTGCCACAGACATCTGTAAGTTCAGAGTAGAAACAGCATTGTCACGAGTGCCAGTATATTTCACAATTTTTTTGAGTATACCGAAATGTTAGTCTCTTTCAGCTTTAAGTTTTGATATTATCAGTCCAAGACTCTAGAGAAACCCATCACAAACATTAAAATTTTAAAATTACTCTGCTATTGAGTAGAGAAGATATTTGCTTTGTTGTAAATCTAGAGGGCTGTAATTTTGAGAAATACATGATATTTCCATAGATTCTGCATCTCACCGTCTTTAGAAACTGAGCCATAGACAGACTAAATGAGTTCTCCAGTGACTCAAATGAAGTTCTAACCCAAGCCCCTCATGCTCCTGACTAGTGCTCCAGTTACTGGAGTGTTCATAAATACCTGTCAATGAACTGAAAGTAGAACACATAGAAACTGGGAAGTGACCAAGAAACAACTTTGCTCCCATTCTCCCAGTGAGTACATTTGGAATACCCATTCTGGACACAATTGTGGCAAACGTGTAAAACGTGCTGGCATCCTGAAGTGTAAACGTGTTCCTGTATGCAGCAAAGCACTTGGTGCTCTTCTCCACTGCAGTAACCCTATCTATAAGAGTTCAATTTTCCTCATTTAAGATGAAGGATTAGGATTAATTCTGAGGCAAATAAACCTTGATGATGCTGCACGCAGTGAGAGTAGCTCCAAGCTCCTGAATAAGCCTAGCACCTCTGAAGGAAAGGTAAGAGGACACACAGAGTTGTGTCACATACTACTGCCTGCACTTGTTCTCTACAAGTGTAGAAGATAAATGTTTTGCCCTACCAGTTCTTCATTGTTACTTGGAGGTTTGGTTGTGGAACCATATGGAGTGAGGATGAGCTGTCCGTAGGAGTGAATTGTTAAATAACACAAAATGTCAGTCTTCTTTCCTTCAATGAATTGAGCCACAGCTCTTGTTTCAGGTTCTGATTCTGGTCCAGATCCACAGAAGATTTCACTGTTGCAGTCAAAAGAAGCACCAATACCTGGAGAGGAATACAAAAATTGAATCAAAGGAGAGACATACAAACACTAGTTCAGAGGGGAAAGGGAAATTTACTTTGGAGTGTTAAGGTGTGCATTTATGTTGGTAGGGAGAGTAGACAGCTCAGTGGGACTTTAACATCTTACTCTGTTGGTAGCAACTGAAATTTGCTACAAGACTGAAATATTTAAAGCACATTTACAGCCTGGCTGCAACGAAAACACTCTGACACCGCCACAGTCTACCACCTGCCAGGGGAGCTTTGGAAGCTCCTTGAAATTCATGGCAAACACAAATGCTGCCTGTTAAGTGACTAACTCCTAACCTTGCTGCCTAGAGCTGATGATTGTTTCTGCAGTGGATTAGAGGTGTAGCTATGTGAGTAGAAATTCACTGCTCACAAAAAAATGCCAGTGAAAGTCAATGACTTAATATTTTACAAACCAGGGTTTTATTTTTACATTTCTTGATGACAAGAAGATGAATATTCCTTTCTTATAGGACCTCATCTCATTTCATAGAGTAGTTATTACTCTTGCTTTATGTTTGCATTGCTGTTCTGAAATACTTGGAACTTACTGCCCCAGGAAGAATTGAAGTTTCGGTTTAGATCTGTCCCGTAGCAGGTGCCATTCCTATATGGAGAACGGTTTTTCCTCCACAAACGTTCCTAAACAGAAGTAACTTCAGTTGCATAAGAACAACTCAATGATCCATAGGGCCTAGTGATAATACAGCATATAGACTCCTTTATCTCAGACCTCTGCATTCTCAGCAATGCTTGCATTTAAGAGTGCAACTCTGTGCACAAGGGTGATAAAGCTTAGTGATAGAATATTTTATCTACTACAGCCAGGCTGTCACATTGCACAAGCATGCATGCACCTTGGAATGAGCTTCTTGAGTTTTAAAAAAAAAAAAATGCTTTTTCTGTTCTACTCAACTACTTCCATGATGTCTTGCACTCTCAAGAAAGATTTGGCATTGTGAGGGATATCTCTTGGTCTGAGAACTTATGTTTGTTTCAGATTCAAGAAGGTGAAAGTTTCTTTTTCAGCTAATCTTGCTGCTGCTCCTTGGTTCCCTGCTATACTCACTGCTATATCTTTGGTTCTCTACAGACCTCACTGTGCTGCCTCTATGAACTGCCTGGCTGAGTTACCTGTGCATCCTAATGCAAGGTGCCAAATGCCTCAAACCTGCCAGGGAGCAAGCTGGGCAACACTAGGGTCCACAGGCTGAGCCCGTGACGCCGAGCTGAGGTCCTGCATTAGAAGTTGTTTCTACTGGGCTCAGGAGCCTGGAAGCATGATGAGAATTGCTCAAGACCAGCATTTTGCATCATCCTCCATTGTAGAAAAGAGAGATTATTTGGGAGGACACACCTCTTTCTAAACCAAATAGCCCAATCGTCCTCCTGTCCAGTACTGCAAAGGTGCTTGGACCCATCTACTACTTGAGATCTCTTGCAAAAAATGACTAACTCCATCAACCAAGCCTCGAGCTGTTAGCAGAGAAGACTATCCTCAGAAACCCCAAAGCAAATGATAGTGTGGTTTTGTCCTTCCTTCTTCCCAAGGTTCATGACATTTCCTAGAAATTTTTAGCCCTGTAAGCTCAAATGACTGCTGATTTACAGAAGAAACAAAATCTCTCTGCCATGAGAGGATTTGTGTAAGTAATGATTCTGTCACTGTTCTCTGTTTAAATATAATTGCTATGATTGTAGACAAAATTAACAAAACATAATGTGCATGTCAAACTTTCAAGCTAGTTCCTGCATTTTCACTGCTTACTTTTTCCCAGGAATAGATGTAACCATCAATATTGAGGACTGGCAAGATGTAGAGGTCCCAATTCTGCAGAAATCTCCTTATTTTTGGGTCAGATTCATAATTTTGAAGAATCTGAAAAGAGAAAGTACAAAGGACTGAACAGAGAATACAGAAGTGATCGCCAGAAAGGGCTGGTTTAAAACTATGGTCAGGGCACCACTCACTCCCTGTTTTTTATTATCTAAATGGAAAAGAGAGGACTCACTTCTTTCACAAACCACTGGCAGAAAGCTGGAGAGATCCATTCCCTGGCATGAATTCCACAGTCCATCCAAATGATCTTTTTTGTTTTATCTGATGGTTGACGGACCTAAGAGAGTGTAAAAAGGAAAAACAATTACGTTACAGTAAAGTAGCCTAGTGTAATACAGAAAGAAAAGGATGTGCCTTGATATGTTGTTGACCCATCTGAGATTTTTATTGTTAGACATCATTATGACAAGCTCTCTTTCCCAATAATCCCATCCCTATTGTATCATTACAATGTCAATAAAACCATTTATTTTCCATTTATATTAGTCATTCACAGGATTGATTGTTCTTACTTTGACATTCCTCTTTTTTAGAAGGGGAAGCACAAAAAGGCAGAGAATCTAATTTTACCCAGTGATAGGGACAGATTAGGCAATAACTAACCCAATTATTAAGACTATGGTTTTACTAGAGTATCCAATAAAAACTGTCATGGAATACTCCTAGGTTATATGCTGCAAAAAGTAATAAAAACAACAAAACAAAACTCTTTATGCTCACACACAGGTGTTGCCAAGCTGCTTTCCACTTGATTTGTAATTCTGAACAAGATTTCAGTTGAATTTGTTGCCTTCACTGCATAAGAGCAATAGCAAGGTTATGGCAATAGTGTATATAAATCTTGCTGTACTGTAGATGAGTAAAACCATCTCCTGTAATTTTAGTGAACTAGGATGAGCACTGTCTTAGGGAAGACCTGAATCTTGTCTTTTCCTGTGTACTTTTTCATGAAGGTATCTTCTACTCATTTTAAGAAAGTTCCTCCATTACCTGCAGATAATACATTGGTCGATTCTCGAATGTCCTCCCTAGGTAGTGCTGAGTCACCAACTCACGGTTGCTCTTCTGGATCTCAGTCATCCATTGATAAATCTGAAATAGTCACAGAGAACTCTTGGTCTAAAGTGGGGTTTTTCTTCTCTTTCCTACCTCCATTTCCAGTTATAGCATTTTCCTTCACTTAGGGAACACTTTCTGCAGAGAGTTCAGTAGCAGTCATCCCCAACAGGTGGTTCAAACAGCATGTACGTGAGGATTGACTCTGCTCTCTCACTTTTACTGTGTGGCCAGGAGGAAGAGTATCACCATGCTCTGTCTTTGTCCAGGCTTACCTACTGCTCTGTGAAACAGCACCAACAAGTCTTCACTACCCAACCCCACAATATTATTCTCTCCCAGAGTGACTAAAATGCTTCCTTCAATTACTTCTTTATACAGGTCTCCCACCATTCACCTCTTCTTCCACACTGGGATTACAGAGACCACAGTAGTCATCGTCCTTCACATTTGGTCAGCTCCAAACATACTGTTGCTTAAATGAATAAATACTAGCGATAATGATCAATAGGGTAGAAAGGTAGCAAATGAGGTGAAGTGCTTAGAGATGTGATTTTGTAGTGGACAGGTATGGTTGGACTCCATGATCTCAAAGGTCTTTTCCAGTCTAGGGATTCTATGATTCAATGACTACTTCACGCAGAGCTTTTGGGTTTTGGTCAGGGAGGGATTGAGTGTTTAACCAAAATCAAAGGAAAATTCATGTTCAATTCAAGCAGGCCAAGATTCTAGTCAAAGAGACAGAATTGATCCTGCAAAGAAGAAAGCCAAAGAGAGCTCCACTAACTTCAGCAATCTGCAAGCTCAAAGAAAGTAATCAGACCTGGGTTACTCTTTACCTCTTCCATTGGATGATATTGGGTGTAGACATAACCTTCTGGGACCTGCCTGTGGCTGCTCCTCTCCTTTGGCATGCTCTGATCCACAAGTTCCTGCACATTAGGTGTTAGGATTCTGCGAGGAGGGAAAAGGTGGAGATGGAAAGGAAAACATAGCAGGTATAATGCTTACATCAACAAATGAAAGGATTTAGCCAATTCTGTGGTGGACTGCCTGGCAAATTCATCACAATCAGCGTAATGATTACATTCATGTAAGAGAACATTCAAAATACTGAGATTTTTCACTGGGTTTTAACAATAAAGTAATAATTTTACCATATTTTTAAAAACAAGACTTTTTAAAGATTGATGATTTTCTACTAAAGAAAATGTTTAATAACTTCCTTTTCTTCACCACTTGCACTTCTGGGTAAAATTCTAAAATACCATCTTCTGGTTAAAGGAACGAAAAGAGAAAAAATCACAGTCAGCAACATTGTATTTTATGGAGACATTTTCCATTTGCAGAGACTTCACAGAAGTATTTGTTGCAATTTGTAAAAATCAGAAAAAAATCCCTCTTTCATTCAGAAAGCTATTCTTAGCACAGATGTGATTCCATGATCAAGAAGGCCAATAAACCCTTTTCCTTGGCTTCAGAGGACTTTGGAACATACTCTGTGCTTTCTCACTGAAATCAGCCCCTTGGACACTGTTACAAATCTACTCTCATTGTAAATACTTGTGATAAGACAATTGCAAAGGCAGCTTAAACACTGTTGATTTTGAACACTGTAAGTGCTAATAGGCTATTCTGCTGACAGAAGCATTTCTGTAAACTACACCTATGTAACTTCTAAGACTAGTTACAGCTGACTTTCACTCTGAGCTTTGATGTTTATTCACATCTGAACTTCAAACTAAAATTTAGGCAGTGCAAATTCCCATGAAGTGAAACCACACACACCTTATCACAGCTCTGGAGAACTGAAATCCCTGAGTCTGACACAGTCAGAATATTGATGTCCTGATTATAATTTGTCATTTATGTCTCTATCATTATATACCTAGCTGTCATGTTACCTTCCTTGCACGTCAACTGCCTTCTCAAAGGTGGTTCTTGCTTTGAATCTGTTATAAAAGCTTTAACTGTAATATTGCCGTACTCATCTCAACCTATTTGTAATACAAAGCCAAAACTGCAGCTTGACTACAAAGTCCTCTTCTTTAGGACCCTACACAAGGACACAAGATGGATACTGTTCTGGCTACAATCCACCAGAGAAAAAAACCAACCCAAAGATTAAGCTGCTAACCTCAGTTCAGTCTTTAAACTACCACTAGAATAAGTTGAAACTATTAAAAAATTAAGACTTCTGATATAAATAAGAGGTTAAATATCTTCTAGAATGTAGTCTAGGTCATGAATACCTAAACATGATGCCAGATCATTTGTACTGTCTCCCATCTCATCGGTCTCCATCTCTAGCTGTCAGGGCATCACACTTGCTACAAAGAAATTGTCTGGCAAGGTGCAGGATGTCAAGACCAGATTTACCTCTAAACAGCTTTGAAGTGGTACCAATTCTCCTTTAACTTATCTCTTATTGGTAAATGTCAGTGTACGTCCATAGGCCATTTGTCACCAGCCCTGAGTGACTACAGGATTGTTTATATGAAGTATATGTAGCTTCTGGTTACCTGGATAAGCCAGTTCCAAATGGGGATGGGGCTGTGTGAGGACTAGACCTTATCTGACTCCATCTTTCCAGTGCCCAATGACCCTTTCCATGAAATATTTCTTCCTGATGTCCCTCCTGACCTTCCCCTGGTGGAGCTTGAGGCCATTCCCCCTTGTCCTGTCCCCTGTCACTTGGGAGGAGAGCCCAGCTCCCTCCTCTCCACAATCTCCTTTCAGGGAGTTGTAGAGAGCAATGAGGTCTCTCCTCAGCCTCCTCTTCTCAAATCATGGACCATTTGCTGCTCAGGGCTCCCAGTGGTGTGCATAGTAGGGACCTGCCACCAGAACCATTGTCCCAGGCTCAGATGTATCTGTTTGGCTGGATGGTGCCAGGAAATTCTCACCAGCTTGGTGGTGATGGTGGTGAGATAGGGGTAGGAAACTGCAGCTTCCAAGAAACAGGATGAATATTCACTTTGAAAGGGCCCTTGTCCAAACCAGAGGAGCAACAAAAGACAGGGAAGGGAAAAGGAGAACTACAGAGGTTGCTTCTCTGCAGTGACACTGATTAAACCTGTGGGCTGTTCAAAACAGGGAGAACCCTGTGTTCAAGTATACATACTTCCCAAGAGCATGCTTTGCTCTTGGTTATACCAGGATTGGCTTCCAGATTTTAGACTGAGAAACTGAGTCATACGTCCAAGGACCATCCTCTGCCACTGAGAAGGTAACAGTAGGAAACAAGGCTGCCTCAGATCCCAGCTTCAGTTTCACAGTCCAGGCTACTTGGGTGGAGAATAAAGAGGGTACAATGGAATGTGCTTTTAAAACTTAAAGGTATCCATAGCATCTGTATATTGGGCAGGTCAAGGTAATTTGGAGGCACTTGGAACAAAGGTTGGATGCTACTGTCAATACTTGCTGACTATTCATTGGAAAGCACCAGGTCTTTTTGCTATAGGAAGGAAGATAGATAGAGAGCCAGTCTTTCCCATGAGGAAATTAGAGGTCATACTTGTAGGAGATCATGTGCTGATTTAAGCTGTCTTTTGCCTCCTGCACAAGAGGGGCTGGGACCCTTATGTGCACATCTTCTCCAGCCCAGATGTCTTCAGGCAGGAGGGGTTTCCACAAATCCAGCTGTGCAGAAAAAAAGAAAGAAATGCACAAGTCTAACTCTGTTTTCAGAATGAGAAAATACATTCAAGAAAGAGCAGCTGCATATCAACAAACAGAAAAAGTTTTCCTTCAAAATCTTCCCTTACCTCTTCTCCAGCCACCTGCTCATAGAGCATGCAGCACAGGCTTAGTGTTTCCATTGACTCAGGCACTGCTGATGAAGAGCAGCACCTTCACAGAGCCATGCCAGGAAACTAACTTCCCATAAATTCCTTCAGGTAGTGGGCAATTCCACCCTACACTAGGAGAAGTTAGGTAAAGTTTTTTTCAAGTTCACTTTACCCTTCATTCCTGTCCAATGTACACGCAAATCTGTTTTACAGCCCAAGACCTCACTGTGCTTTTCATGCACATATGGTTATTCTTACTCACCAGTAAATTTCTGCAAAGATGCTGAAGATGCTGGACTTGCTGAAATGTTTCTGGCACAACATGCAAAACCTGATCCCTGGAAATTCAGTAGAGAAGCAAGATTTGGTTTAATATCTGTTAAAGTATCCATGATATCATAAATCAAAAGGAAGACAGATGAAAGAGCATGTAACTGAGTGCTGTTTCAACAAAAACATGTCTGAGTGATGAATTCCTGATTGTTTTATTTATATAGGGGTAATTGTTGTGGATTTTCTGTTGCTAGAACATTAGGTTAACTCTGTTTTCTTGCCAATGGCAAATCCTTATTCACCACACCAACTTCACTGAAGCCAACTGGTTGCTTGAACCGTAGCATGTGTTTCTGCCTTCACAAGGCCAAAACAAGATCATTGGCAGTGTACAATAAACTATTTAGCTGATAAGATGACACTTTTTTTTCTCCTGTTCAGGAATTATTCAATTATTCCAGACAGACTTGTTCTTTCCTGATCTACTTCAACATGCAAAAGCATTAGATAGCCATGACAAATGAACATTGCTAAGAGCTTGAGGTGTTCACAAACTACTTGTCATGAGAACAGCAAATTTATTCCACAAATAGTGAATAGTGTCATCTCCAGAATTACATATTCTTACTCAATTCGCAGGGGAAAAAAGAATCTAGTAGAGATAAATACAAATATTTATCATTTTGTATTTCTAAAAAAGACACACAGGTGAGAGTGGAGGTGCTGGTCCAGGTTGCCCAGGGAAGCTGTAGCTGCCCCATCCCGGGAAGTGTTCAAGGCCTTGGGCAGCCTAGTCTGGTGGGAGGTATCCCTTCCCATTGCAGGGGGGTTGGAACTGGATGATCTTTAAGGTCCCTTCCAACCCAAACTATTCTATGATTCTATCATTATACCATTCTATGATTCAATCTCTAAGTGTATCTTTTCCAACGTGGTTATTCTACAATTCTATAATTCTATGATATGATTACGAGCCTCCACGAAATTTTCCTTTATTGCAGGCTCACTGAAAAAATAAATGGAAGTTTACAAAGAACAAAGTAAAATGGTTGGAAATGCAGGACAAGCAAATCTATATGTTCTACTAAATAAACCCTTTGTAATGATTTTTCTAATTTATTTTCAGTGTTGTTTCAGATTCGTCTTTCTGGGACTGATAGCAAGGGTGACAGTGTTAATGAAGGGAGATTGTAATGAGGACTGGATCTTGATGACTACATTACATTACTTAAAGGTGAGATAGCAGTTATCTGCTACTGATGTGACAGAATGGGAAACTTGATAAATACTTGTGTTTGTTAGTAATCAACATCTACTGCTTCACAGCCTTCTTCAGTGACTTCACTGAGTCTTGGAACCCCTACCAGACAGGTACAAAAAAAAGCATCTTACATTTTGAAGCTTTTGTGACAGAAAATCTTGTTGCTAAAGCCTTGTGTGTTTTCTTATTAGAGCCATGGTCATTATGGTCATCAACATAATGTGCTCTCATCATCTGAACTGCAACTGCTACCATTTGTACTTCCAAACACACACGTATAATTATCAGCTTAATATGCATGCAAATAGAATTCATGATTCATTTGTATTATCCACTGAAAAATAGGGGGTTTCAGCGTTTTTACATCTCTCTTGAAAATATCACCTTTGCTGACAGAGAAATGTAGAACTTGATAGTCAAAATGGTCTGTTTAACACTGGTTCAGGAGATGCTGTTAGCATATAAGGCCCACATCCGTGGGGCAAAATGATTACATTTGCATTGCTAACGATTTGGTACAACAGCCAATCATATCTCTGTAATAGAACCTTGTAGATGCAGGATAAACATCTTTGCTAGGAGAATAAACATCTCAGCTGCAGTTCAGAGTTTATTCTGTCTAAATGCTTGAGCTTGCTTTGCTCTTTGTCTGTCAAGAAGGGAAACAATAACCTGTAATATCTTTCTATGTTCATTGACATTATGTCTTAATTACACCAAATGAAAGAAATGCCAGACAGTCAGATTGCTGCCAGATGGCCAGCTCTTATTTACTGATAAACCTTTTACAATAGCCAGTGTGGAGACAAATCATTTTTAATAGTAAACTAAGATTAGAAAGCACACAGTCATTTATGGTTATGAACTAAGACTCTCAGTGGAGAAGTGCAAAGTCAGCCCATGTGACCACGTGAGAACAACAGTTTTTTTAAATGCTGAGGTTAAGATTTCTTACCAAATTAAAGGACTGTTCTCAGCACAAGCTGCATTTCCTTGGATACTTATAGATCAGATGTTTCATTTCAGTGGTTGAAAAAAGCAAATGATAATGAAAATGGGGTTTACTAGTTACTTCATCTTTGCGTGGGTGCTACCCACCCAAAGTCATACTGATCATTTTATTAAGTGTGTTTTCAAATCCCATGCAAGTACTCAAGAGGTTCAGTTCTGGACAGCAATTAGAAACAAAAATTAACACCACATTGCCAAGGGTCTGTTGAATTCTACCCTGTAAAACAACCACACTCTGACTGCATCCCTGGTACAAATCTAGACTAAATATTATCCAACACAAATAGTAAAACTCAAAGAGAGAATTGGGGACTCTATGTTGTCTACCAGGAGCTTTGCCAGGAGAGTTGTTGAATAAGTGTACTACAAACAAACCTACATGCAGTAGGTGTTGCTTTGTTTTCCCTGCTTTTAAAATCTATATTCTGGGGATATAATCAGCCTACAGTCGTTGAGCACTGGGCTGCTTTCTCTTTTTACTTTAGAAAATTTGGTGCATAAAGTTATGTGTGGATAGCTGGCCTCCACGCTAAGTTTGTGCCCCTCCTGCAAATCCCATCTCCTATAAAGTCAGAGCGACTTACCATTCCTTGTAATGTTGAGGGTGAGTGAAACAAAATAGTTTAGATAGATAGGCAAACGGCATAATTTTATATCACCCATTTCCTTACAAAGCAGAACTGAGGAAAGAGAACAGCAAAACTAGACATTTATACCTTTCAAAAATCAGTAATAAAAAGTGTTATAATCTCATTTTCTGAACACCTAGAGGTGAAGATTTTCTGGACCAACTCCATTAGCTTTTTTGTTGTTATTGTTGCAGGTTTCTGAACAGGGGTTCAGTATTTGAGCTGCTTTTGGGACACCATTGTTTTCACATAACCCCATCTGTCTTTTATTAATGGATATCATTTTGCTAAGTCATCCCTCCCGCTTTATACTCGGAAAAGGCATTCTGTTCCTACAACATCTGATTTCAAAGTTCATTATGAAAGACACTAAGCCAAATGAAATTCTGCTAATGGAAGCAGCACATCCTGAGGTGCATTTGAGGGACATTCTGTGTCTCCTACAGATGCAGCCCTATCTTTGTTGGTTTGGACTTGGTCCACTTGCTCTTCATTTCCCATCCCTATATTTTCATTCCAAGTATTATAAAGCTTACAGCTTAGCAAGGCTATGTCCAGGTTTTCAGTTCAAAACTCTTATTATTATTCTTACACACTTCCTCGGAATTTCAGCATATGCATAACTTCACAATAACCCCATTCACACTCACCCATCATATTGCAATTTCAGGTTCAGTGTTCCAGGAATTAGCATCCCCAGAGAAAAGATGATCCCAAGAAAATGCTGCATCTTTGTGCCAAGAACCCAGCCCCAACAGTGCAGAGCTAAGGAAGAGGAGGATAGAGCTGGACTGAACATTTTATTTGTATGATTGTAATATATAACTAGACATATCCTGGAAGGGAACTTGCCCTCGTTGAATCATTAACTCTACTTTAAAATAGTTTCATGTTTTCTTAATTCTCCAAGCTCTCTTAGACACCCTAGAACATGAACACCTGCAAACCTAGCTAAGCTCATAAATAGAGCTTTAAACTAGGTGTGAAGGGGGAGGGGATCCAGTCCAGGCTAGACAACCGCGTGCCTGGATGTAGGCCACTGAAGTTTAGGAGGGGGCGTGCTGGTGAGGACCACCAGCGCATCACCATTCAGGTAGTGGGGGAGAATGCAGCCTCGCTCAACAAGGGAGATATAGATATTCTAGCATCAACTACTCCAGGAGGAGTAGTCCCCTCTAGGAGGGCTGAAGGCTCTGCTACTCAGCTGAAGTGCATTTACACCAATGCACGCAGCATGGGGAACAAGATGGAAGAGCTGGAAGCCATTGTAGGGCAAGGTGCCTTTGATGTCATTGCCATCACGGAAACGTGGTGGGATGACTCTTATAACTGGAGTTCGGGTATGGTGGGGTATAAACTCTTCAGGAGGGATAGAAAGGGTAGAAGAGGGGGTGGAGTAGCCCTCTTTGTAAGGGAGGACTTGGACACCTCTGAGATGGACTGTGGCGATGAGGAGATTGAGTGCTTGTGGGTTAAGATCAAGGGAGCCCATAACAAGGGAGACGTTGTGATGGGAGTCTGTTACAGGCCACCCAGCCAAGGAGAAGCAGCTGATGAGCTCTTCTTTAAACAGCTGGGGTCAATCTCCAAGTCAGTGCCTCTTGTCCTTGTGGGAGACTTCAATCTCCCTGATATCTGCTGGAAGTACAACACAGCAGAAAGGAAGCAGTCTAGGAGGTTCCTGGAGTGCATGGAAGACAACTTCCTTGCACAGCTGGTCAACGAACCTACGAGGGAAGGTGCCCTCCTGGACTTGCTGTTTGTCAACAGAGAGGGGCTTGTGGGGGATGTGAGAGTAGGGGGTCGCCTAGGTCTTAGTGATCATGAGATGATAGGGTTTTCTGTCCTAGGTGAAGCGAAGAGGGTACTAAGCAGGACGGTTGCACTAAATTTTCAGAGGGCAGACTTTGAACTGTTTAGAAGGCTGGTTGGCAAAGTCTCCTGGGAGACAGCACTTGAGGGCAAGGGAGCCCATGAGGGTTGGGAGTTCCTCAAAAAGGAGATCCTGGCAGCTTAGGAGAAAGCCATCCCCGTGTTCTGGAAAAAAGGCCGGCAGGGGAAAAAAACAGCTTGGTTGAGTAGGGAAATCTTGAGTCAAATTAGAAAAAAAAGGAAGATTTATAGGCTCTGGAAGGGGGGACAGGCCTCTTGGGGGGACTTCAGGAGGGAAGTGAGGCTATGTAGGGAAAAAATCAGAGGGGCTAAGGCTGAGCTAGAGGTCAGATTAGCTAAGTCAGCAAAAAACAATAAAAAATCTTTTTATAAGTATATTAACAGTAAAAGGAGGACAAGGGAGACCATACAGTCCCTTTTAGACTCAGAGGGAACAGCAGTGACAGGGGACGAGGAGAAGGCTGACGTACTTAATGCCTTCTTTGCCTCAGTCTTTAATTGTAAAGAAAGCTGTTCCCTCTGTGTAGATACCCGGGAAACACAGGAGCAATATGAGGCTCCCATAGTCCATGAGGAGGTGGTCAGAGCCCTTCTTGGCCAGCTGGACACCCACAAGTCCATGGGGCCAGATGGGATACATCCTAGGGTTTTGAGGGAGCTGGCGGATGTATTGGCCAAACCCCTTTCCATCATCTTCCAGCAGTCCTGGAAGACTGGGGAGGTACCTCTGGACTGGAGACTGGCTGATGTAGTTCCCATTTACAAGAAGGGTAGCAGGGAGGATCCAGGGAACTACAGGCCAGTCAGTCTGACCTCAGTGCCAGGGAAAGTCAGGGAACAGGTGATCTTGAGTGCTATCATGAAGCACTTACAAGAGAACCGGGTGATCAGGCCCAGTCAACATGGGTTTACCAGAGGCAGGTCCTGCCAAACCAACCTGATCGCCTTCTATGACAAAGTCACTCAGCTGCTGGATGAAGGAAAGGCTGTGGATGTGGTCTTTCTGGACTTCAGTAAAGCCTCTGACACAGTCTCTCACAGCATTCTGCTACGGAAACTGTCAGCCTCTGGCCTGGACAGACGCACACTCTCCTGGGTAGGAAACTGGCTGGATGGCAGGGCCCAGAGAGTGGTGGTAAATGGTGTTAAGTCCAGCTGGAGGCCAGTGACAAGTGGTGTTCCCCAGGGCTCAGTGCTAGGTCCAGTCCTGTTCAATGTCTTCATCAATGACCTGGATGAGGGCATTGAGGGTACCCTTAGCAAGTTTGCAGATGACACAAAGCTGTGTGCAAGGCTAGACCGCTGGGCAGTGTCCAATGGCATGAGGTTTAGCACGGCCAAATGCCAGATCCTGCACTTGGGGCACAACAACCCTATGCAGAGCTACAGACTGGGAGAAGTCTGGCTGGAAAACTGCCAGGAGGAGAGGGACCTGGGGGTGTTGGTCGACAGCCGACTGAACAGGAGTCAGCAGTGTGCCCAGGTGGCCAAGAAGGCTAATGGCATCCTGGCTTGTATCAGAAACGGTGTGACCAGCAGGTCCAGGGAGGTGATTCTCCCTTTGTATTCAGCACTGGTGAGGCCGCTCCTTGAATATTGTGTCCAGTTCTTGGCCCCTCAGCACAAGAAGGATGTTGAGGCTCTGGAGCAAGTCCAGAGAAGAGCAACGAGGCTGGTGAAGGGGCTGGAGAACAGACCCTATGAGGAGCGTCTGAGAGAGCTGGTGTTGTTTAGCCTGGAGAAGAGGAGGCTGAGAGGAGACCTCATTACTCTCTACAAGTACCTGAAAGGTGGTTGTGGAGAGGAGGGAGCTGGCCTCTTCTCCCAAGTGACAGGGGACAGGATGAGAGGGAATGGCCTCAAGCTCTGCCAGGGTAGGTTTAGGTTGGAGATTAGGAGGAGGTTTTTCACGCAGAGGGTCATTGGGCATTGGAATAGGCTGCCCAGGGAGGTGGTTGAGTTCCCTTCCCTGGAGGTGTTTAAGACATGGGTGGATGAGGTATTGAGGGACTTGGTTTAGTGTTAGATAGGAATGGTTGGACTAGAAGATCCGATGGGTCCCTTCCAACCTGGTTGTTCTGTGATTCTGTGAAATAGCAAACTTCTCAGAAAAGCACTTCTAAGAAATTAGAAGATTTTTTTTTCTATATGCCAGTTTCAAATTTTTGAAAATGTTACATGACAAACTAGGGAGTCATTGGAGAAAGTGGCATTTGCAAGGTCCATGGCAACTAGTGAAGATCAGCTTATAAAAATCATAGGGATGGGAAGAACGAGAGAACAGTAGTAAAACAAGCTCTGTCCTCACTCCCTTCCTGTGTTTGTGTCTTTGTGGAACACTTCTATGATCTCTTAACTGCTGTTCTGTTACTTGACCGACCAAAAAGAGGACATGAAAGAAACAATCATTGTTCCTGTAAAAGGGAAATATGGGGATATCAGAGTCTCATCTAAACAAGTTTCAATTGGACCAGATCAGTTGCTGGCTGCAAACTACCAACTTTATGCTCAAATAAGTAATGTTTCTATTATATACTCAAAATTTATTTCTTGATTAGTTCATACACCAAGAGTAAACAGTCAAATTCCTTCCTTAACAGACTACAGTTAGACATAGAGCATGATTTCTTTTCAGAAAGAAATTGTTTCACTCATCCTCTCTTTTGTATTAAAGGTATCCCTGTGGATTTTGGATGAAAAGAATCCAGAAAGTAATTTTGTTTGTGTACAAATCAATAGACATTAACTGTAATTATATCATCTTTGTAAATCTTTCTCAGCAAGTACGAGCTTCTCTTACGTTACTACCTTACTATCAAGGAAATCGGCAACAGAACTGTCCTAGTGTAAACGATGAACAGGTTAACTCAGAAGTGTGTTCTCACAAAACCAGGTTGCATGAAAGAGAAGAATATATTCATCTTCATAGATCACACCAGCCCCTTCTCATTTTATTGCCACACACTATTACCTGCTCACCAGCCTGAACCTGAAAACGCACCTGAACCTGGTGAATATTTTCCTCCATGTAGATATTCAACTGACAGTGACTTCCACAAGCGCTGAAGGCAGCCCAGTTTACAAGATTAGAAGCAGCTTCATTTATGAGGAATCAGAGACATGAACTCATGTTGGAGAACCATATTCCAGATTGACACTCAGGACATGGGCTCTGAAAACCTTTGCTTTTGCTTTCTTTGTCTCCACCACTGCTAAGAAGTAGTCTAGTATTGCCAAGTTTTCTGCAGTGTTGTCTGTGTTCTTTTCCAAGGGCTGGCTTTGAACTTGGGTTGAGTTGCTTAACAGACACTCATGTTCCAGGAACAAGAAAAATGGAGGCACAGAGGAAAAAAAAAACAAAAGACTTCGTCAATTTTTTTTTTCTCTTTCTGCAGGTATATAAACAAATGGAGCAAGTCATGGTATGTGCTAAAATTCGACTCCAGCCCAAAGCTTACACCTTCATGCTGAAAACAGAAGCTATTTATTCTATGGTGGAAACTTTACGCCCATGATACCAGATAGTTATGAAGATAGATAGTGTCATTTTGCTTAATGGGCATAGGATTCAGAAGAAATGACAATTGCTTGCTAGGACTTTGATTCAAACTTCTTTGAAGTCTAGTTGATTTTAATGGGCTTTAGATGAAAGTCCTGTGCAAATAATCATGGACATATCTCCTTTCAAAAAATGGACTTGTTCTGGGACTTCAGCAGATTTGTTCATAAAAGACAATATGTATGTATGTACTGAACTTGCATGCACCACTGATGAATTCAGAATAAAAGCCATTAGAGACATTATTCTGCCACCAATGCAAAAATATCTTGGGACAAACATTTAACTTCAACAAGCCTATTGCCCTCTTGGGCATAAATAATGTGTCTCAGTAATAAAGTCTGTTCTTTGGTCAGGTTCTTACTGGCAGCTGCTTATCTTTCTAGCAAATGTGGAAGGCAGCTTAATCCATTTATTCCCTCCTTGAAAACTGCATTCAAGAAGACATGGGACATTCTGGGGAGAGAAAAGGTCATAAACATGACACAAATATACCATATGAAACCACGGAGTGCCCTTGCTTCCGAACAAGTTTACTTTGCAGTTCTTTCATACTAGAGGTTCAGCGCATTTTTTTCAGCATCACTTTAGCCTTTCAACCACCCTGTGAGACAAACAAATATTATTTCCACTATTTAAAAGATTAAGAAAAAAAGGGGAAAAAATGACTCCCCAAGGTGACATAGAAACACTGCTGCAGAGCCAGGAATAGAATTCAGATCTCCTGACTCCCTGTCTGGTGCTTCCTTAAATATATGACCATCTGCTCTCCTGCTGGAAGTATAGATACTATATGCTGACTCCAATAAGCTGGCTTGCTAAGCCTGTTAGTTTATCCTCTTTTTATCCCATACTGATATCATCTCAAGCTAAGCTTTTGGCCTGGAGTCAAAGTGATTTCCAGTGTTTGAATGATTCGACCTGCTTGTTATTGTTTTAACCTTGCACCACACATGCTCAGCTATTTGGGACTTATCTGCATACAGTCTGTGTAGCAACAGCCACAGGATGGAACTGTTTTGATTTTAGAGTCCATACCGAAGCACATCACATGTTTTTAACAACTATCATATAGCAGTGAGTTTGATCCTGGTAGCTGCCTGTACCCAGATTTCCTGCTGAGCTGCACGTAACATTCAAGGACAAAGAGCGTATTAAAATGACAAAAAACTTGCACACTTGTGTGTCTCCACAAACACCAATTCATCATGTTAAGCTTTCCCAGTCCCACAGCTAAATCCTGCGCTGATTCCATCTGAACTAAAAACATAACTAGAACTAGATGGAATTCAACACGATCAAAATTTTTTTAAATCAGCACCTAGATTCTGAGAAAAGTCATTGTCCAGTAAATCTCCTTCTCTCATTGCTACAGAAGACACAGTGTGTGTCCAGGACAGATTCATCACTCAGTAGGGTCAATACAGTAGCATGCTGACTAATGTGCCTTAAATCCTAGTCTTCTGCTCCATTGAAGAAAGGAGCTGGATAATTCAGCTGGTTTACTAAAATATCCTCTGATTATCTCTGTAGCTTTACTTGGAGGAAGAAGAAAATGAATTGACAGTTCTGTCTCCCATTAACTTGCCATAGGAGATAACGCATTGTATAGGCACAGTCTTTTCCTATGAGTACTAAAAAGTATTTCTGCCTTTCAGAGCAATGTTCAAAATATTCCTATTCATTCTACAACATTAAGTATATGGTCTTAATTCCATAGCATATGAATATTCAGCAATACATCATGTGGTCTGCAACATGAATCACTGTTCCTCTCAGTATGCCGAGTCTTCAGCTTTCGTAGCATTGCTAGAGAAAGGTTTTTCTGAAATTCTCTGGAATTTATAATGACTTGACAATACCAGCTGTTCTCAAGCCTTATTAGCTCCAGCAGCAACCCTAGCATAAGCAGGAATATACTGGAAGCTGCTCTAAGTTATCACGGTTCTCTTCTAGAGTCATCTTACTGATCTCTTGCTCTCTTGCCCTCTCTTACTCTGAGATTGTACTCAAAATGCTGCATGAAACATACATTTGGGATTTTAAAATAATCTTAAAATAGCAGTAATTCCAGCCAACATAGATTAAAATGACATTACTAGCAAACTTTAAAGTTAGTTCCATTAAGCCAGCCTTAAAGTGTCCTGTAGATCATCAAGAAACATCGGATACTTAAGCTTTACCTTAGGGGAACTAATTTGATGATTGGTACACGATCTGGTCATTCCAGGAGATACACATGTGGAGATACTTTCACAGGCTTCTCCATAGTTTATACAGCATTTACTCACATGCATAATCACATAGATTCAGTCAAAACTGGAAATATCAGTGTGTTGTGTCAGTGTGGGAAATAACATGTACTTTTTCTCCACAAGCCCCATGATGCAGTTTTCAGTGTTATCACGAGAGATGAGCTTCAGGTACTCAATCTGTAAGCAGTTCCTTATGGAAGCAGTCTGAAGCAGGCTGACTAATCTGTATTTGTTTAGTTAGGCTGGAAGAGCATCTTCCTCAAACACCATTTTTTTCAACCAGGAAAGAGGAATGTTTTTACTGAGTTGTCTTTCCTTAATAGCAAGTGGCCTGATGGATTCAGTCTTCAGACAGCAAAATGTCTCTACTAAGGGACCTTGAGCTGGTCCTTTAATATATAAAATGAAATCAAGATGATATTTATCACCTGTTACGAAAAGGTAACAAACACTCTTGGTTCAGTTCTAGGAGTTAAGGGTGATCACTTTAGAAGAAGTTGTGCCCAAACCCTTGCAATCCTTATATGAACTCAATTGCTATGGGAAAGCTATGGGCTTGTGCAGTTCAATTTAGAAAACCATTAGGAGTATATTTCAGGCACTATCGTAAAATCACTGAACCTGATGTCCACACAATACTAGTTAGCTGTAAAATATTGACCTCGTGGTTTGATCAAAGGAAGGATTCGCTTTGCAGACAGTTTTTAATGTGCATGAATCCACTGTCAGAAAGACCAGTTAGATTTTCTCACTCACCTTCTCCAGCCCTGAAAAACTTTCCTTCAAATACTCGCTGATGACATGATTGGAACTTATAATTTCAAAGGTATTACTCTGGGGGAAAAGGAGTTTCAGAAGTGTTTGATCTTACGCTGATGTTCTGAGCGGGTAAGAACTAGGCAAGGATCCTTGATTTGGTGAAGAGACAAAACTTGTAAACCTTTAGCTGTCAAAACAGTATGTTGGTTGTTTTAATTAGGCCTTTTTAAAGAAGATGTCACATAACATTAAAAACCTATCTTGTAGTTTGAAATAACTCCCTTTGTAAATAAACTAGTCTTATTTTATTGCAACTAGCAGAACTATAAAGGATGGCTCATAAGTCTCTGTTATTGCTTAATGGTTAAAAAAAACAAGCTTACTGCACTGTATTCTAGAATAACCAACATTATTTTTAATGAGTTCTATTACAAGCACTAAAATACTTCATGATTAGATACAAATATGCTTGCATATGATTTCTTAGACCCAAACAATATACACAACAGTCACTTTAACTGAAGTAATTAGCTTTTGCAGCTATAAAACATGCTCATATTAACCTTTGGCCTCCATTCTATCAACAATGGTACACATACTTAGCTTTCTATTTAATACCAGCATCACCGAGCGTAACAGCATTGCTCGCATTCATGCAGTTGTTCACTAGCAAAATGGAGCTTATCTAAAACAAGAGAGACCCCCTTCTTGCCTCTCGTACTGCACTGTACAAGGGGGTTAGGCTGCCTTTGTATTTTCAGGAGAATTCCCTGTCAAGAAACTGTCTGTTCCTCTGTCAAAGCTGATGACTAACTGCTGAGCCAGCACAAAGGGCAAGTAACAACCCAGTATTGGTCTTCAATATGTGTGTATAAAAAAATTAAATAGTCTTTTATGATGTGAATAACATTTCAGACGTGGGCTCCGTGCTTGGTCTCTCCTCTCTCCCTACTATTGTATGCAATAACATCTTAACATACATATCATCTCCTCCACAACAAGCCACTGCAATTTCCTTAGTCTTGTCTCATCTGTGTCAGCACACAACCAGACTTCAAATATTCACCATTTACACCAGCCTCTGCACAGACAGGGTGATTTACCAGCTGTTCCCTGCTGCAGGAGAAAATTTGGCTTGCATAACAGCTAAAGTTTTCTCCTTTGAAGTTTTAGAGCTACAATCTCAGCTGCTCTCTGTTGCTGTAGTGCCCTGGACTTAATTTAAACAAGGTGATGAGCCACTCCCACTATCCCCATGCTCCCCACCTTTCCAAAGGGTGGTCGAGTAGAGATGATATCTACATGCAGTGGAATTTTCACCATGAAAAGGAAGCAGACAAATACAGAAAACTGAGCAGGTGCCCCTTGTGGATTGAATTGCTAAGAGTCAACTATGGCACATATTCAGGAGTGACAAAGAGTGCTGGGTAAGGTCAGGTGGCACAGATAGAGCCCCTTACCTATCACAGTGAAAACTGAAAAGAAAGTCTCCTCTTTGTAGAAATTTGCATCTCGCTACATAAAGTAAGAGCATCTCTGGGTTTTGATGGGTGTCATGGCAACAATGTTAGTGGAGTAGAGCATAGGAGCATTTTCTGAGAGAGGGAACAGTGTGAAACAAAAAGCTCACCGGTTATCTGTGGACACAAGGGCTTTTGCTGCAGATCCGAAGACAGATTCTCTTCCTTCTTGTCCTGGGTGGCTGTTTATACTTGCCACCACAGTCATACTTTCACCTTATACTGCAGTTGTCCAGAAATAATGAAAGAAGGGGAAAATCTGCTGCAACTATAAACACAAATCTTAAACATGGCTCAGAGATCCATTTGAATCACTTAGAAGAGAGGAACAATGCAGAACAACTAAAACCACTATGGTTACTAGCAAAGAACAAAACCACAGGATTACATGTTCAGTGAAATCTATGCCTAAGTAGCACCATTTTAAGAGATAACAACAGATAACCACAGCTCTGGTTTTGTTCTGAAATAATTAATTTCAGTGCATTTCAGGTAAGAGCAAGCACTCCACCTTTTCTGAGATCTACAAAACACCTGCAATTCTTTTTTAGTTCAGATATTCTAGTATCAGTAAAGACATATTGAACCTGGAACGTCATTCATGCAAACTCAGGCACTGTGAGATTCATGTGCACAGAGAATAGCTTAACATTAACAACTACTACAAAGGCCAGGGACAGGAAAAAAAGGCATTAGATCGAAGTCTGATTTTCTTCACTGTAGCAATTGACCAGAGTGGCATCTTTAGGTCTCTGCATAGAAAGCAATAGCAAACCTCTTGTCTATGCTGAAACAGTTTTGATATGTGAGAAACAGACTTTAATTCTCTAATTCCAAACTTCTGTTTATTTAGATTCTGATTTTCTAACAAAAATCAAACTCATGCAATGTACTTTTAGTACCTCTTTCCCAGTAATGTTTGTGTGTTTTGACCAATTTGAGAGCAAGGTGGAAGTTTTTATAAAGAGAGTTCCCAGATGCTTCTTATGCATGAAGGGCTGGGATACTTTTTACCCTGACAAGGCTGGAGTTAGGGATGAAAACAAGCAAATCCAAGCAGGAGAGAACTACATGTCATCAAGATCTGCAACTCCAGCTGCTTATGGAAACAATTTGCTTTCCAAAACCCTCACTATTCTCATTCTGCTTTACTTCACAAACCTTGTTTTATTTTTGTTCAGTTGTTACTAGTTTATTTACTGTTCGCTGCAAGAATGTTTTTGACCCTTGCAGCCTACGTCTTCTTGCTCTCATTTTAGACCTGTTCATACATCCTGCAATGCTTAACATCATTTCTTGGGCCACTGAATTTTGCTGTATAACTTACATTTGTAAATCCTTCTCACAATGTTTTCTTATTGATTGTGTGATTCATGACAATGATCTGAGCTTGTCACCCTCTTATATGTGGACATCCTTTGAATGACCTGGAGAATTCAAGGGATGAACAGCATATGCAGTATTATTCTCAAGGAAAAATTTACAAGATAAGCCATCTTTATCACAACATTTTAGTGTTTTGTAATAAGATAAAATTTATGAATCAAAAAACATCTAAGAGCAGGCAACATTTTAAAACAGGAATTATAAAAGACAGTATCTGTTTCTTTGAGATCAGCACGGCAAATACTTAAGTCCAGTATTTCATAGCTCAGAACGATGGAGAGATTTGTACAGGTTTACTTTTTAGACTTACTTTATGGCCCAGTAATAAAGTATGTTGCCTGCATACTAGAATCTGGTCAAATATGTGGCTGCTCTTAGCACACGAGTCCACTGGCTTTAAGTCATAGCTATGTAATTATTCTGAGCCCTATACTTGCTTTATGTTCTTTAACAAGCCTTCAATTCATTGAAGATCATCCCCTCCATCAGCAATTTAGTTTACTTAATAGATTACCTATTTTCATTTTACATGGGGTTGAGAACCTTGGCTTTGCTACAGATTGGATACACCCTTGAAATACCTGTAGTGAATCCAACACTAGGACACATGTCTGGGTTCCGTCTGTTAATAACACATACACCCAAGGGCGTGTAAAAAAATTTCCAGCCTCTGCTCTTACAAAGTTTTCCAAGTGTGAATAAAGGTGTTGTGGTTTAACCCCAGCCTGCAACTAAGCCACACACAGCTGCTTGCTGACGCCTGCCCAGTGGGATGGGGGAGAGAATTGAAATGGTAAAAGTGAGAAAAATTGTGGATTGAGAGAAAACTTGTGGAATGAGGGATAGAGAGTTTAATAGGTAAAGCACAAGCTGTGCTTGCCTGTGAAGAAAAACAAGGAATTCATTCGCTCCTCCCCACCCCCAGGCAGGTGTTCAGCCATTCCCAGGAAAGTAGGGCTCCATCGCATCTGTCACTGGGGAAGACAACACTATCACTCCAAACGCTCCCCTCTTCCTTTTTCTTCTTCCTTGGTTCTGTGTAAGTGCTGCTCAGTGGTGAGGAGAACATCCCTGTATTATCAACACTGTTTCCAGCGCAAATCCCAGACACAGCCCCCACACCAGCTACTATAAAGAAAATTTACTTTATCCCAGCCAAAACCAGCACAAAAGGTTCAAAACCCCTGATCTGACTCTGCAGGCAGATTGTGAAAATGGTAGAGAAAGGTGCAGCGTACACCCCGTTAGCCTCACTGACAGATCAGGTAAAAACATCTGGTTATTATCTGTTTCGCTTAAAAAAGCTGATTTTGCACCTTTTGCACTGAGCAATCCTTGCAGTGGCAAACCCCACAATTACAGGAGCAAAACAGTTATTGTTCATCTTCAATGTGAGTCTCCCTCTAATTTTAATAAGTGTGATTCAGGAGAGAGGGGAGAATGGTATTCTAAATATAGACTGTAATGCACGAAATGGGATTAGATCTCCCTCGCTGCTTGGAACTATGAATCAGTGTAGATGACATGGTAACAACTGAAATTATTGAGGTAGCATAAAGCAAGATATTTTTAACAAGCAAGGTGATTATTATGACAGACTACTACACTTCCATATTGCTTGTATAAGTTTCCACTTACTCGTAAGATGTTTAAAATGAAAGAAAAGCTGTTGATCAGCTAATTTAATGTGACATTTTATGCCATTTTGTGCCCACCGGTGGCTCGTTCTGTACAGGCTGCCGGCACACAAGAGGACAGGACACTTGCCAGTCTGGTCTTTTCTCCCTGAAGAGACAGGAGCTCTGAGGACGTGACTGAAAAGCTCAAAGCAGAGGAAGTGATGCCCCCAGCCCAGGTGAGAGCTGCAGCTAACACTATGTTGTCTCGGTTTGCAGGGCTTCAGCTTTGAGCAGCACACTCTTTCTCAAACACATCTCCAAGCATCACCTGGCTCTCCAGCACAGAGCATTCTAGATGTGCTCTTGCACCGGCCGGGACTGAGTCAGTTGGCCAGCTCAGAACACGGGAATGGCTCTAACCAGTCTGGTTCACAGACAAATTTGAATGGACAATACTTCCTTAAGGATCCAAAAGGCCAGCACAACAAACTTCTCAAGTCAAACTGATGAACTGTGCATTGGTTGTTTTTCACCATTGCATCAAATCTGCTTTTCTGCACGTGCAGCATTTCAGAGACTGAGATGCTGAACAGCTCACTCTGCTTTTTATGCCACGCTGCTGGGACAACGTTGATTTGGTTGTTTTCCTTCATAAACACATACCATCCTCCATCTACACGTTTTCCAAGAAGTTGGACAGTGAAATCTTTTTTAACCACATTGTTCCTTTTCACCTACCTCATCACTCTAATACATTTTTAAGCTCATCATTGTAATACCTTATCCACGCGTTCACGCTACTTCTGCAAAGACAAAGAACCTCGTTCTTGTAGCTTATTAAGTGAAGCAAGGGCACCACCGTGAGGTAGCATTGTCACTGTACAAAGTGTTGCTGTTCCCTTCATGCCAATTGGCCCGTGGCTATGGTTCAGCTAAATCGTGACCGAAGATCCGATTACACCGCAGAAACAAGAAAGCTGTTGTTGGCAAATGTATTTTGCGCATTCCAATGCTATTGCTAAGTCCTCTGGCAACTGCAGCACAACAAACGGGTTTTAACAGTAAACGCTACCAAGACAAAAAAGATGCACCAGTTCTCTCTGCTCCTTTGACAAGAAGGCCCAAAGCTGCTTTGAACTTCCAGGACTCTACCAACATAACCAATTCCACCACTACACAACCAGTCAGTGGAGGTGCACCACTATGTAATAAACAAATCTAGGCAGTGCAACACCTCTTTAAACAGTTGTAGACACACCGATACCAGAAACAGAGAGCAAGGATCACCTTATAAAGACATACCGGACCCATGTTCTTGTAGCAAAGTATCAAAATCTATTACAGTAACAGTGAAACAAAGGGTTCAAAAGAAAAAGCATCCAGCCAATGGAACAATTTTCAGCCTGAACTTCTGAAAACTGCGTGAGATTTTCTTCAGAAACTTTCCACATAAATATGTGGGTTTTAATAAACCTCTCAGGCTGAATTATTTACTGCTTTACCACCCACAGTTCTCCATAAAGTATCCAAGGAATGGTGGGGGGTATCCTAGCACGTATTTGTAGGCCAGATTCCAACAGCACTTGAAATGGTCACTTCCTTTCCCTCACTCATCTTGAGAAAAGAGAAAAATTTGACTTGGAGCATAAGGACAGGAAGCAAAGCGATGATAAAATTATTTTAAGAAATTTCAACAGCAATAAATACCAGGATGCATTTTGGATTAATTAAATATTTCCTTCCACTAAAGAAAATCCACACCCACTTCACAAAAGAGAACACCCACTATCAGCAGACACTGTTTCCTTTGCAAACTTTTCTCAACTTGCAATACTTCAGAGGAAGCAGTTTTCCATAAAATTGCTTATCGCTTCCGTTAAAACTTAACATTAATTACACAGGAAAAAGAGAGATCAGGACACCCCAAACTGTTAGTTTATTTCAATTATTATCCTGCACAGTCACTTCAGAGAAAGTGCTTTCTGAAAAAATTAATCCTTTCAAAAATTCAACTGCATCTTCATTTGTCATTTCCTGAAACTTCTTGTTCAAGACCTGGAAGAAATGAAAATGAAAGGGCACATTAATCCTACTGCCTTTAGCAAACTGCCCTGTCCCATAAACCAAGCCCTTGGTGATAGGAAGGCCACAGGGAGCCACCGTATTTTGAAAAAAAATTTGACCTAAATCGTTCATTCTATAAAAATCAGGGAAATGAGTCAAAGTCATGTAGGTAATTTTTTATGTACAAAGCAACTCAGTGGCTTGATTATTATTTTTTTGCTGAACTACAGTTATATTTACTTCACTCTGAATGCTAAGAGGTAGGTTGTCTTCCAGAGTCTCTCTATTCTTTCTCACTAGTGACATCACCACCACCTTCTAATAGAGCTGATACACAATTACCACTCTGGAGAAGACTGACTGCCCCCTACAAGGCCTGTTCTACCAAACAAACATACTCATAGCTTTGCTGGTAACAGGCCTGAAACAGAACAACAGGACTCTTACCAGAATGACATGATAGCCCAGTTTATTCAGATGCCGCTTCTTCATTGCCAGTTTCCCTTGGGGGTGCATTGTACCCGCACAGAAGGCAGAGAGAGGAACAAAGAGAAGAGCCAACCTACAAGGAAGAAGAGAAGAGAATACTTCATTGTACAAATGCAGAATAAACATTTTTAAGACAATGACTCAATGATATCCCTTAACACAGCTGTCTTGTAGGCAAAAATATCAGGACTGCACACATACCATTATCCCATTCCTCCTCTAGATTTAAGTAATTTAGACCTTCTCTTATACAAGTTTGACACAAGTACCAAATTTCTACAGCAGTATTAAGTCCTTTAGATCTCCATTCACCCGCAATGAGAAGGAAATAGATTGTTCAAAATCCTACATTACTGTGACAGCTTCAGCATTTCCTTTGATCCTTTGCTAACATCGAGAATCAGTTACTTCCTGTCATAAAAACCTACTTGTAAGGGCGAGGAAAGCTGAACACCTGGAAAGCCTGACAGTGAGTTTCTGCTACACGGTTCCCTAGTTCTCCTTTTCCCAAAAAGCAGTTACACAGAAGAAATTTTTTAAAACAAGATTAATTTAATCACCTGAAGTGTGGATATGATGATCCTTTTTATTCAGTTTATCTTTCAGCCGCTGAATTAACTGCCATAACATACTATTGAGATGCACACTTTAAAGGCTTAAGAGCACAACTGAACGTTTAATTGGATGCACTAATACTAGGAATTTTAAAACCATAATGTAGCAATTTTTTGGAAGGGATTTCAGTCATACTTCAAAACCTGTCTCTGATACAAGAGTATCGAAGGTAGGGAGCAGGATGAGTCTGCTCTGAATTGGCACAGCAATTTTTGTCTATGTCAGTGAGGACAGATAACAAGTTAGTTATCTACTTAGCTTCTGGATGGAATACATATAAATAGAACTAGCCTTCTAGAAAACAATATGCAGTCAAAAAAGGCACCTTTGAATATTTGAGCCAGCGTGAACATCTGTTGCTGTTATTGGGAGCACTTCCTTCCTGTCTGAATCCATTCTGATTTCAAAATCTGAAACCAAACCAAAACATTTAACACAGCAAGAGGTTACAATTAATGTTCTCATCTGAACATTAATTGTTCAAATTGTTTTCAAATAAACAACTCATTTGAAGCAGTAAATAGACACCGTCACTGTTGTTTCTAATTGCTGTTCTCTAATAATTTAAATATAGTTATGGCTTTTCCCTCTTTGCAACCAACACATACAGCAGTAGTTTGCACACCTTCAAAAAACTCATTTGCTTACAGACGCTGTAGATGTAACTTTGGGGGAGTGAAACTATAGTTTAAATAAACTAGTCTTGACCACAGTTTGTCATAACCACTCAGATTTTCCAGTAATCTGATTCCTCATTAAAAATATTTCCAACAAAAATTATTACAAATATGGAAAAATTGGTAAACTGGCTGGTTGGCAAAAAAATAAGTAATATCAACATGTAAAAGACACCAAACATTATGAAGTGATCACCTGTCAAAGGTCATATCCTGTTTCACGAACCAAAGTAAAATCCAAAGCTTAGCCAGAGCTTCCAAGGAGGAACAAGTTGGAGAACAAAAGGCAGCTGCTGGTTAGCTTTGTTTCTAGTGTGATTGAGTAGTAACATGTCATCTCTCTAAAACAGTTGGTCATACTAGATATATGCACAACTAACATCTGCTCTCTGATGCTTCACAAGAAGTCCAAAGCAGTTTTGTACAGGAGAGTAATCATGAAATTTTAGTAATTTGACTTAAAATACTTCAACAGAAGTATCCTAGAAAGCAGATACACCAATCAAGAACATAATTTGTTAAAGGATGTGTCTTCAAAGTGTTACACTTCTAATGACTTGCACTTTATGCAAATTTGTTACCACCTTATTATTTGGGGGATTATAAATCTACCTTAAAAGGAATATGAGAGTAATTTGGCTTCATACCAATATGATATTTATATGGCAGCTGAACATTTTGCAGAAACATGTTCTCATGTCCCAGAAGTTCTATCAGTGCCTCTTGAGCCTTTCTGAGATTCAGAGATACTAATGAGGAGAAATTCTCAGTCAGCACAAATGCTGGCTTCATGAAGGAAGGGCTATCAAGTTCCATACATGTTTTCACACAGCGAAGCATCATTTCCTTCTTTTCTTTGTGAAGATCACCTGAAAAAGGATACAAAAAAATATTGCATCCAATGTAGCATGTCACAGAATTTTTCATTTTATTATCATTTATAGACTGTTCTCACACAGCAAATGGATTTCAATACAAGAATTAAAATCAAACTGTTTTTTTCACTGAATATTACTGAGTGTCTTCGATATATTGTTAAATATCAGTAATTCCAATATTAAAGGCTATGCCTGGGACCTGCCAATTTGTCCGATCTTTCCCCTCAGCAGTACACAGCTCTGTGCACACTTTCAGTTATGAAAGGAGATTTAAGGAGAACACAGAATGAGAGAGTATACATAAAAAACATTCCCAAAATCCAGACAACTAGAAGGCTATTTATATAACAAAGCTGGGATATCAGACTTGGCCACAAAGTTGAAGCTGTATGTTATAGTTAGAGGTAAATTAGAGTCAATTTTGAGACTAACTCACTTGCTGTAAGTAACTTCATTCTCTGCAAGCTAACTGCATGGTTTTTGAGATAGTGTTCTTCTCTAGTGATAACACAGTGCACTGGTATACAAAAAGGCCTTATATTTAACCAAGGCCATCCTCAAGCTGGCAGAAAAGGAGCTGCATCTGTGAGGAGGGGCAAATAGGGCAGGTGACCCTAAACTGATCAGCAGAGTATTCCATTCCATATACATCATACGGTGTAATTATTATTTCTGTGTTATCATTACTGTTAGCATTGCATTAAAGCTGTAGTTCTAGTTTCCAACCTCTAAGTCTTTTTCCTCTCATTTCCCTCTCTCCTTTCACTGCAGGAGGGATTTTAGAGACTCAGCTGCACAGCTTTAGCTGCTGAATTTGACTGGGTGGGGCTAAACAGTTACACTGTACTCTAAGAGTACTAAGCTGCATAAACTGAGGAGAAGCTACAGCTTAAGAGCTTTCATGTTCAGTTACAGCAGGCTCAACAGTAAGACACTACTTTACCTGAATTTCTACTCTGCTGAACTACTCTACTGTCTAGAGAATTGTAATGTGGAAATTCTACTAAAACCCATTCCAAGTTCCTCATTTTAACTTGGAGCACTGAAAAAAACTTGTATGCATGATTCCAGGTGCTAAAGCTGGTTTACAAAGGTTAGGACTTCCTGTGTTTTTCAAAATGCCTGAACATCTATCAAAGATAGAACCCCTAGCTCCTACTCTTTCCTACAAAAATTCTTCCACATTTCTTACACAAATCTCATATTCACCTCCTTCCATGTGCACACCTGCTATTAAACTACTGCCACCACGAGGCTGATCTCTTATAAACCAAGAGCATGACAAAGTTAAGGCCTGACCTGGCAGTAGAAGTTCATCCCTGCTGTCCTTTTCCAGCAGCTCATCAAGTGCACGATGAGGAAGATATCCTAAGATGCAAAGTGAATACACTGCCTTCAGCAGTTCTGTGTTGGAAATCTGAGGGAGATGCTTATTCAAGCAGCTATGAAGAGTTTCAAAAAACCTTTTCCAAAAGCAGAAGAAAAAGTATCTAAATACACAAATAAGGCTATATAGAATACAGATTTCAAACAAAAATACAAGTTAGAAATCTTTATTTATAATCACATGTTGTATAATCCACCATTAGCATTTGATTCCTCTTTGAGGATGCAGCTACCTATCAATGGATTTAGTAGCCTGGTCAAACTAGAATCAATGTCTTCTTCACAATTACAGAGAAAATTTCCTATGTAGAAAAAATGTGGAAAGACACAGCAAATTTACCTTACAGACTAAATAAAACAGGACTATTGACTCTTTCACAACTGAAATAAAACACTTTACACATACTTTATAATGACCACACAACATATTATTAGGCATACTAAATGACAACCTACAGATGCTTTTGGTCTCTGGGAACATAGTTGAGATGTGAATACACTCGGAGAACAATCAAAAGCTCTTTCAAGTTGAGGAATTCAGGGTCTTTTGTCACCTTCTCAGCAAAAATATCCATCAGCTCCTTAGGCTGAAAACCAAGCATCTCGAAGGCAGAAAGAAAATTAATAATCTAAAAGAAAAGATAGTTTTATAAGGACAGGAAAACCAGCAAAGTGGATCCTATCTATTGATTTCACAACAGGCATTTTTAATGAAAGACATTTTTCAAACCATAATACCCTTTTTACTTCTTATTTATTTATTCATCAACAAATCGAAGAGCATTTTAAAAATTTAAATGTGTCATCTTCTTCAGATTGGTCTAAAAAATCTGTTCTCCAAAGATCAAACACAAATATAATGGAAGGTAAAATGGAAAGCACCAGAAGCTGCTTATTCTACTAGAATCACTATTAATTACTTGGTCTCAAACTCACCTGCTTTTTGTCCCAAAGGTAGACAGTAGAATGCACATAGTCTGCTAACACTGAAAATAGTTTTACATTCCGGTACTGGAGACTGTAACAAGCTTCCAGAATGAGAATTAACTGCCGAAATGGAAGATCATGGACATTTTCTGTAGCAGAAGAGCAAAAAAGGACAAATGATACAAAGCAAGGGGAGCTGTAGGCTAGAGATGTGGGAATAGTTTGGCTAAGTGTAACACATAAATCCTGAGAACATGCACTAAAAAGATGCGGCAAGAAGTATCAAGCAGCTGCTTGCTCTGTCCCAAACACTCCTGGCTCAATCATGAATGCTATTTCACTGTCTTAATTGTTTTTTAAAGACATAAATGCATATGTATTTTAACTGTGAATCAATACATACTAACCACATACACTTAAGAACTGTATTGTAAATATATGGAGAGAGGTGAAAGCATTACTTTTCATTTTATGTTTTTTTCTGGGCTGCAGCACTGGGTCAATTATTAAGCAGCATTTGATAATTAAATTCGGTTAATCAGGGAAACAGTATGTTCCCTTTAGTTTATCAACTAATCACACTAAGCCACCAATCCATCCTGCAAGATGTCCATTTTCAATTCAGATTTGTTTAAAAAGTTTATGTGAAATCTATTTTTTCTTGCCAGAATTCAATTATTTTTCCTAAGTTCTGCACCCAGAAAAACACAAAGAAAAATATGTTATTCTAGTAAATGTTAAGAAGGGCACAGACTACAAGAACTATTTGCTTTCCTTATCAGTGGGTAACTTTCTGTCTTGCCACATGTCAAATGGCTCCATATTACTATAATATCCTATAAACCAAAGATGTTTCCTGAGTTTCAAAGGAAATCAGAAAAGAGATATGAGACAATAATTAGGAAGAATTTGGTATAAGGAAAGGAAATTTAATAAACATATCTTTTTCTTACCCTGGATCTTTTTACTGCAGGCATTCAGGATTGGAATGGAACAATAATTCATTGCAACAAGAGCCCAAAATACACGTACAGCATTCAGGAAAGTCAGATGGTCTATCTCTTTCAAAACCGCCATCTAAAATGAATTAGAGTTTATTAAATCCTTCATTCTTCAAATGTATTATCACTGCTTTCTGATGAATACCTTTCACCAAAACCTTCCCAAATTCCTTAGCCTGTTCAGATTTATACAAAAGAAAAAGAAGCGACAAACAGTAAAAGCATAAAGTAAGTAATCTTAGTTTCTTAACACAATTATAGCAGGTGAAGTGTTCTAGAGCCATGCCACTATGCAGGTTCCCAGCAATCTGTCTTTCTATAGATTTTTTTTACAAGATGTCTCAGTAAAGCTTATTTCCAGATATTGTGAATATGTACCCTCTACCACCTCTTAAAAAAGTAGCAGAAACATAATTGGCATAGTTGACATATTTAACAGTCCTCCAATTACTGTTCTCCAATTAGTGCTAGTGCTCCAATTACGCGTGCAAAAGCTGTAAACTTTTAAAGTGATCCATAGCACACTGGGTGGCGTATCTTTAACACAAACACCCAGCTACGAATGTGGACTAAGGCACAGAAGGTCTGCTCTGATGCCACAAAAGAGGTTTCATTTATCAAAGCAGTAACTAGGTTGATATAAATGACAGTAAAATTGACACTACAAAGTATATTGACTATTTAAATACAGGTATTTTCCCTCACTTACTCAAGAAAGCTATTACAACCTCTGACTTCAGAGCCCTTCAGCTCTGTGATGAAAACACTAGCAGGTCCTGTCTGACAGAAGGTATCAAAAAACATTCTTAAATTTGGGCATGAAACCAAATACTTCCTGCCATAACACCTACAGGCCGCTCCCAACCACTGTATTTCCAGGGTTCTTTCCTATATCTTTCAGAGAGAGACAAGGCCATGAGCTAGATGAATTCTCCTGGCATCTCACTCCCATCCATCCTTTAGTCTGGTACCATTGTTTGACATAACCCCATCACAGACTAGTTTTCTGTCTTCTG
This sequence comes from Coccyzus lansbergi, assembly GCA_033558105.1. NCBI lineage: Eukaryota > Metazoa > Chordata > Aves > Cuculiformes > Coccyzidae > Coccyzus > Coccyzus lansbergi. Next base: position 266,608 of record JAUMJK010000450.1, read on the forward strand.
GTCTTCCAGCGAAAAGATGGGCAAGGGAATCAGGGAACAGCCTGTAAGTGCTTCTGTGAAACACCACATGGCCAATACAAACAAGAAGCAAGGGCACTGCTATTTTACTGCCTAAATTTCTTTTGCACTATCTCCATTGCTTTTTGCCCCCTTTTATGGTGGGACATTCCCAACCTGCAAATCTAAGTTCCTCCTGCAGATATAGCTGAACTATGACTCATTTAGTAAATGCTGTTAACCTTTCTGCTATATTTTCTCTTTGAGTGCCTGGAAAGATATACACAATTTATATGCAAGGACACAGGATTTTTAGAAGCAGAAATGAGACTCCAAATAACTTTACCTCTAATTTTTTTTTCAGAAAGACTGGAGCATCTTTTCCCATGCATTTCATCAGGTTTTGCAGTATAAAGATGTCTTTGATACTTGGAATGCGCTGCTCCACTAGTAATCTGATGAAAAAACACAGAAGAGTTCTTCAGCTAGAACGGGTAAATGTTTAACAGAGCTTTTGTCATTTCAGAAGAAACAGGTGGGTACCCCCATTCTCCCTGATGTACTCCCAAGTTGAAGCTGTAATTTCCTGCTCCTCTCTGTGCTGCTTTTTTGGCTAGTCTGGCATAACTCAAATGATGTAGCTGCAGCACAGATATTTTCCCACATGGAAATAATGTATGTGCTCTCTCAATGTTATCCCAATAGATGAGTGTTGTTGCTGGTACATTAACCACAGGGACACTCTGTGTAGATACCCGGGAAACAGAGGAGCAATACGAGGCTCCCATAGTCCATGAGGAGGAGGTCAGAGCCCTGCTTGGCCAACTGGACACCCACAAGTCCATGGGGCCAGATGGGATACATCCTAGGGTATTGAGGCAGCTGGCGGATGTACTGGCCAAACCCCTTTCCATCATCTTCCAACAGTCCTGGAAGACTAGGGAGGTACCTCTGGACTGGAGACTGGCTGATGTAGTTCCCATTTACAAGAAGGGTAGCAGGGAGGATCCGGGGAACTACAGGCCAGTCAGTCTGACCTCAGTGCCAGGGAAAGTCAGGGAACAGGTGATCTTGAGTGCTATCATGAAGCACTTACAAGAGAACCGGGTGATCAGGCCCAGTCAACATGGGTTTACCAGAGGCAGGTCCTGCCAAACCAACCTGATCGCCTTCTATGACAAAGTCACTCGGTTGCTGGATGAAGGAAAGGTTGTGGATGTGGTCTTTCTGGACTTCAGTAAAGCCTTTGACACAGTTTCTCACAGCATTCTGCTACGGAAACTGTCAGCCTCTGGCCTGGACAGACGCACACTCTCCTGGGTAGGAAACTGGCTGGATGGCCGGGCCCAGAGAGTGGTGGTAAATGGTGTTAAGTCCAGCTGGAGGCCAGTGACAAGTGGTGTTCCCCAGGGCTCAGTGCTAGGTCCAGTCCTGTTCAATGTCTTCATCAATGACCTGGATGAGGGCATTGAGGGTACCCTTAGCAAGTTTGCAGATGACACAAAGCTGTGTGCAAGTGTCGATCTGCTGGAGGGTAGGGAGGCTTTGCAGGGGGACCTGGACAGGCTGGACCGCTGGGCAATGTCCAATGGCATGAGGTTTAACACAGCCAAATCCCGGGTCCTGCACTTGGGGCACAACAACCCTATGCAGAGCTACAGACTGGGAGAAGTCTGGCTGGAAAACTGCCAGGAGGAGAGGGACCTGGGGGTGTTGGTCGACAGCCGACTGAACAGGAGCCAGCAGTGTGCCCAGGTGGCCAAGAAGGCCAATGGCATCCTGGCTTGTATCAGAAATGGTGTGACCAGCAGGTCCAGGGAGGTGATTCTCCCTCTGTATTCAGCACTGGTGAGGCGGCTCCTTGAATATTGTGTCCAGTTCTGGGCCCCTCACCACAAGAAGGATGTTGAGGCTCTGGAGCAAGTCCAGAGAAGAGCAACGAGGCTGGTGAAGGGGCTGGAGAACAGACCCTATGAGGAGCGTCTGAGAGAGCTGGGGTTGTTTAGCCTGGAGAAGAGGAGGCTGAGAGGAGACCTCATTACTCTCTACAAGTACCTGAAAGGTGGTTGTGGAGAGGAGGGAGCTGGCCTCTTCTCCCAAGTGACAGGGGACAGGACGAGAGGGAATGGCCTCAAGCTCCGCCAGGGGAGACTGAGGCTGGAGATTAGGAGGAGGTTTTTCACGCAGAGGATCATTGGGCATTGGAATAGGCTGCCCAGGGAGGTGGTTGAGTCCCCTTCCCTGGAGGTGTTTAAGGCACGGGTGGATGAGGTATCGAGGGACTTGGTTTAGTGTTAGATAGGAATGGTTGGACTAGAAGATCCGATGGGTCCCTTCCAACCTGGTTGTTCTGTGATTCTGTGACACCTGCCCAGAATGCACACATGACTATGCAGATACAAGTGCTGTTAAGCCTCAAGGCATTCACACTCTTCTGCAGATATAAATAAAAATTTTAAAAAATCACATTTTTATCACAGAATTATCTATGTGCCGGCAGGTTCTGAAACAGCCACGAAATTCGAGGACAGACACTGACAACAACTTGGTGCAAGTAAGAAAAAGAACCCAAGAAGCAGTGCTGTGGGTTGCAGGAACAGAAGATATTGTAACACACAGGGATCATAAGCACAGGATGAAGGACCACTGCTTTCCCAGTGCCTCCTTTTCTGGCTCAGAGGGAGGTATTGCAACTGTTATGTCTGAGTCGCCATTAGATATACCTGCACAACTATAAAATATCAAGTGTCACCTTCTAAGGTAGTGCACTGCTCTCAAATTCATGCCTGCAGATATGACTTCCTGCAAATGGGCATGACCTCCAGGTATCAAGACAGACGAAAAGCTGCAGGTGGATCTCCTGCTTTCGACCAGCTTACAAGAACTGTGTGCCCGAGATTCCAGGACAACTTGGGTTTTGCCTATCACTAACAAATCCACCTTCTCAAAACAGGACGTGACATAGGACCCAAAGTACTAATTTATGGCAAGTTCTTTGAGAGTCTCAGTAAAAGCAACCACATGGGAGTAAACAGATTGTTTACCCTCATCTCACTGCCATCTCATTGGCCCAGGAAAAAAAATCACTACAGCAAAAGTTACTCTGACAAAGCACTACACAGAAGGCTTTGCTGGATGCACAACGTCTTCTAAATTGGAAAAAAAACATGTCCTGGCTGTTAAACAGCATTTTTAATCACAACAGACCAAAATACTTCACAAAGTAGGCTAGTCTCATTACCTCCTTTCTACACACGGTTAAAACAGAGGCATAGATATGCGACATGACTTGATCAACATCACAAAAAACCCACAGTGCTGAAGCTGCAGTCAGAATATGAATCCCATGCAGAGCAGTCTAGCACCCTATGCCATCAGAAGCCTTTCTGCTTGAAACTGCAAAGACAATGCCAAAAATCACTGTCTTGTACAGCTGTTATCTCATGCCATCACCCAAATCCTAAAAGCACAGTAAGTTTTTTATGCCCAGACACACTCTCAGTGATTTCCAAGACTTCAAACATTTAAATAACAAAACCGTAAATTTCTCACTGTAATCCAGCTTGAAGAGCGCTCACATTCTTGTCTTTGTCCAGCCCTGCTAAAGCAGTTGCCAAAACTGAGATGCATCGGTTATCAAGTTGATTGAGCTTCTCCTGTTGAAGAGTTCACAATGCTGGATTACTTCAGATCAGCAAAAATTTCAGAGACTAGTCTTAATATCTATCTGCCCTCCTCCACTTCCCCAAAAAAGTCAATTCAAAAGCTTCAATTCTGCAGTGACCTACAAGATCCCTTGAAAAAGGTAATGGTTTTTGAGACTTCTCCTGTCTGTTAAATCTGTCTGAAATCAGGTAGTCATTTCCAAAATGAAGGACATTAGAAGTACACACAAATTAAACTATGGGAGCCCTGTTTCCATGGAACATCAGACTAAAGCAAGGATGTAACCCGGCTCTCTCTGATGTTGCACTGTCTCATCAGAATTAGCGCAGAGATTTCAGCCCAAACTTAAGAGGGACTCTGATACTTACTTGGCACACCCTCACCAAAGTCTGGACCAGGAGAGTGTTCTGAGGAACGCCAAGGCTCACTACAGCATGCAGGCTGAACACCAGGTCACCCCGCGTCATCCTACGACAGTCTCGCAGCAGGTGCTGACAAAGCTTGACAAAAGCTGGATGCTCAAAGATCAGCTGCTTCTCGTAACGCTGCTGGTCTTCAGAGAGTTTTTTGAAGAGCCTCCATACTGTAGTTAAACAGTTTGTGAAGTGCTTAATGGAAACGGCAGACTCTGAAGCTAAGTCCAGTACATCGGAAGGGCAGCTACATTTCTGGAGACTATCAAAAAATGGTTCACTACGATCCCCCACGTGCCTTTCTTTCGAGCTCCCAGAATCATCCCACTTTCCAAGTTCCAAGGAGCTTTGGGGATCATGCTCACTCAACAAAGTCTCGGCACTCTTCTCTGGTTGTATTTCAGCACTTGTGCTAGAAACATCTGTCCTCTGAGATAGAAATCGAACAGACGATCCATATAGAGATGGTAAAATATTTAAAAATGATTTCCTAAGGTTCACATTTTTATGGATGGGTAGGAATCCCCTGGAAAAGTGTTTTCTTGTTACAGTTGAAGACTGTGAAATGAACACAGAACTGCACCTATGCACACACCTGACAGTATTTAACAAATAATTAATTTTGTTATTCATTTTAGCTAATGTCTCACACATAGATTTGAAATGACAACTCAAAGGAAGCAGTCTGATGTAATCTTACTGGTGGAAACAGTCCTGGAGACACTGTGCAAGACTGCTTATCTGTAAAGACAACAGAAAATCATAGATTAGTTGCTGCACTTCAAGCTGCTAAAACAAAATGCCAAATCTATGTACACTGCTTATAAGAAAAAAGATGCCTGTGAAGCAATTTGCAGAAGGGCTTTTATTGGGTGTCCTACACATTATTCAAATGTCTCAACATAAGGCTGACCCATCCTGGGTACCCACACTTTCCCTCTCAGCTGCTTGAGCCAGGCCCCTCACCAGACAGAGAGCCCTTTCCACGTGCTACCTCTCCCGAGCAGACCCCTCTTCCGGCACAGCTCAGAGGTCACCGCTGACCTCCAGCTCTGGGCACAGCAGCACATCCTCCCTGCTGCCACCTCAGGGCCAAGGGCACCAGGCTGGGCAAAGCTTCCCAGTTTCAGGATCATTTCCTGCAGGCACTGGGGATGCTGCCCAGGGAGGTATTGACACCAAAACCGACAGCAAATAAAATCTTCAAGGCTTGTTTTCGAGTTCTAGAAAGCAAGCTTCCTTTATTGGGCATGGGCAACGTGAGGGAATGATCAACATAAATTGGGTGCAACAAGGCAAGAGCTGGGGAAGAGACTGTATTTACCACTCATAGTTATGTGGATAAATTTTCCCAGAAATCTTGTGCATGTTCTAATACTTTCCAAGCACTCATTTTACTGTTATTATGAACTCTGTGACAGTCAAAACTCTTGTTAACTTGGAGCTTTGGAGTCAGCTCTGACCTTGCATTTGAACACAGAGAGAGACTGCAAACAGAGGTGATCACATAAAAAGACACATCTGTTCAGCACAGACCATACTGAACACAATATGTTACCATCTTCAAAAGAACAGAGTGCAAGTGTCTGGAAAAACACTATTTGAAAACAACGTGCTGAAAATGAACATGTTGTCAGAGGGCATAAAATCATAGAATGTCTTGGGCTGGAAGGGACCTTAAAGTCCATCTACCTCCAATCTCCTGCCATGGGCAGGGACACCTCCCACCACAACAGGCTACCCAAGGCTCCACCTAACCTGGCCTTTAACACCTCCAGAAACGGGGCAGCCACAGCTTCCCTGGGCAACCTGGGCCAGTGCTTCACCACGAAAAATTTCTTCCTAACGTCTAGTTTAAGTCTTCCCGCTTCCAACTTAAAGCCATTCCCCCTTGTCCTATCACAACAAACTCTTCTATAAAGTCTCTCCCCAGCTTTCTTGTGGCCCCTTCAGGTACTGGAGGCTGCTCTACAGTCTCTGTGGAGCCTTCTCCTCTGCAGAAGAACCCCAACTCTCTCAGCCTGTCCTCACAACAGAGGTGCTCCAGCCCTAGTATCATCCCCCTGATCTCCTCTGGACCCGTTCCCGCAGTTCCATATCCTCGTGCTAGGGGTTCCAGCACCGGACACGGCGCTGCCGGTGAGGTCTCAGGGGAGAAGGGGAGAGGGGCAGAGGGGCCGGATCCCCTCCCTCACCGCAGGACGCGGTCGGGCCTCGGTGCTGCGAGCACACTCCGCCCAGCTTTCAGCCACCGCCGCTGCTTGGACAAGCCTCACGCCGCCTGAGCTCACATCGCAGCGCTCCCCTCGCCGGGACCGCTCTGGGGACACCGAGCCCTCTCGGACGGGGAGCGCGGCCCGGGCCCCGCCGCGCGCCGCCCGCTACCTTCCACGAGCCGCCGCCATGACACCCGGCGCCGACTTCCGGCTGGCCCCGCGCGCTCCCGTCGCTCCTCGCGAGGGGGACGGCGCGGGCCGAGGGACAAACCTCCCGGCGTTGCTGCGCGACGGCTCCCCAGCTGCCCCGGGGCGCGCATGGCGAGGGTGGTAGTGGCGGGTGAGAGCGAGAGGAAGCCTCGTCACGGGCTGCGGCCTCCTCACGAGGGAGGAGAGGAGGTGCCAGTGGAGCAGAGGGTGCCGGTGGAGCAAGAGGGTGCAGGTGGAGCAGGAGGTGTCGGTGAAGCAGGAGGTGCAGGTGGAGCAGGAGGTGCCGGTGGAGCAGAGGTTGCAGGTGGAGCAGCGGTTGCAGGTGGAGCAGAGGTTGCAGGTGGAGCAGGAGGTGCCGATGGAGCAGAGGGTGCAGGTGGAGCAGAGGGTGCAGGTGGAGCAGGGGGTGCAGGTGGAGCAGAGGGTGCAGGTGGAGCAAGAGGTGCCGATGGAGCAGAGGGTGCAGGTGGAGCAGGAGGTGCAGGTGCTGAGCTCTTCTCTCTGGGGACTAGGGATGGGACCCGAGGGAATGGCAGGAAGATGTGCCAGGGGAGGGTTAGTTTGGATCAGGAAAAGGTTCTTCACACAGAGAGTGGTGGAGCACTGGGACAGGGAGCACAGGGAAGCAGACCTGGTGCCAAGCTTGACAATATTCCAGAAGCGTTTGGACAATGTCCTCAAACATGGTGTGAGTGTTGGGGTTGTCCTGTGCAGGGACAGGAACATAGGCAGGACATGGTGCTGTTGGAACCAGTCCAGAGGTTGCCACGGAGGTGATCCGAGGGCTGGAGTGTATGTGCCATGAGGACAGGATGAGAGAGTTGGGCTTGTTCAGCCTGGAGAAGAGAAGGCTCTGGAGAGATCTCATAGCAGATTTCCAGTACCTGAAGGGACTCCAAGAAAGCTGCGGAGGGACTGTTTACAAAGGCTTGTAGCGTTAGAATGAAGGGGAATGACTTTAAATTTGAGAGCAGAAGATTTAGACTAGACATTAGAAAGAAATTCTTCGTGATGAAGGTTGTGAGGCACTGACCCAGATTGCCCAGGGAAGCTGTGGCTGACCTTGTGGCAGTGAAGGAGACACAGGCCTTGTGAACTTCTCTAAGCATATTCTTTTAATCAGTACTAATCAGGAGTCAAATTAAGAAAGTACTGCTGGCTTTTCTCATTCAGGCAGATCTTTATATAGCTCTTCAGTTTTCCAAACTGCAGACAAACAGGATGTTTTTGGTTTTGTCTATTCTACACCCTCATGACTGTTTTCAGTCGCATCTCCAATTCACTTATTCACAAGCAGTTTTTTTCTAGCCTGGCCTTCTCACACATTCATGACTCCTTATCCTGTGTGTCTAGTTCACACACCTGGTCTTTTAAATAATGTTTATTCTAATATGCTTGGTACCAGTTTTGTGCTTTATCTCAGTCCCAATTAATCTTCAATATACTTGGCGTTGCTCCTACATGCCCCATCCCTGGAGGTGTTCAAGGCCAGGTTGGGTGGGGCTTTGAGCAGCCTGATCTGGTGGGAGGTGTCCCTGCCCATGCCAGTGGGATTGGAACTTGGGTGATCTTTAAGGTCCCAACCCAAACCATTCCATGGTTCGATGATCCTTGTGGGTCCCTTCCAACTCAGGACATTCTATGATTCTATTCTGTGCTTCTGTGATTCAGTCTATGCCACAAAATCTTCCCTCTGTGGTGGTGTCATTGTATTCACAGGTAGGGCAGACTGCCCTCACTATGCCAAAGCTGAGCTCCTGGCTGACTATCTGCAGGCTAACTTGCCACACTTCAGGGTTCACAAGATCACTCAGCACCCTGACAAATGGGAGGTAAGGGATTGCAAGTCAGAGCATTGGTACATGTCCCAGTGCTCTACAAAGCAAGGAATGTGCTTATCTGTAGGATGTCTCTTCTTGTCCTGTATTAGCATTTTGATATGTTGGTAGAGAGGTGCTGCAGGAGCAGCTTTGATTGTGAGAGCCAGCCAAAGTGAAGATTTGAATATTGTGAAATACCAGTATTCTTGCAAATCTTGCCACAGAAGAGGAGCATAAAATGAGAGGTAGCCAAAAGCTGCTTTTTGTGAGTAAGAAGTTTAAGTTTATTGGGTTTTTGCACTGTGTGTAAGTGACTGCTCAGCCCGTAACTCTTTTGCGCATTATGATTTTATGTGCCTTCAGAGTTGTTTCTTGTCAAGAATGCTGCTGGCAATTAACTTCTACAGCTTACTTACCTTCTGCAGCTAAATAGAATGCAGATTTCTCACTGCTTCCCAGCATCGCTGTCTTTGATATTGCTGAGATAACTGAGCAAAATTACAGCAGTAAAATCAGACAGAAGGAAGACTTTTGCTCTTTTGCTGAGGTATCACAGTGTATCACTGTGCCCTGCTTTGTGTTTTTCCCTCCTTTTGCACACACTGGTACCTGAGTAAACTGTGAAGCACCTTGTAATTTTGTATTGAGAGGAAATAATAAGAATGTTTATAGCTGTGACATTTAGGTGTTATCAAATCTGAAAAAAGTAGTAAATCTTTTGGCGGGATGTTTACATTAGCAGTGGCTTCATGATATTTGTGAAAAGAATGGATGGGAACACACGCAGTCTCCTATCGTTTGGAGAGAATTGTTGGACCGTGGAGGGAAAGGCCTGCTTCTGGGAGGAGTTGATGATTTTCTGGAATATGCTCAGGTAATGATCTGCCTGTAATACTGTTACTTCATATTTTACGTTTTCTCATAAAGCTATTCTTTATTTTTCCTTCACAAAAAATAAAACCATCCTTTCTAACGTGACCTTGCTGTGATTGAGTTATCATTTGATTAGAGAACATCCTTTTTGTTCTTAGCAGTATTATGGCATCACCTCAATGACGTTGGGTGAGGAAATGTTAGACATTGCTGAGGAAAACCTGCAGGCACATATTGAAATTGAAAAAGAGGAGGAGGAGATTAAAAGTCTTATCAAGCCTTTGCAAGTCTGGATCACCAGGTGAGAGTAAAACCAATATCTATGAAGTTTCACTCAGCTTCAGAAGAATGCATTTTTTGCTGTCACATGTAACCATCTGGAGTTATACAGGAATCCCTGTAATTTGCTGAGTTGAATGATGTTCTGCATCCCTCACTATAGGCATCAGCATATAACTTAGAAATTGTTTCTATTTTTGTTACATTTAAGAGAGATATGTGAACAGGCAACATTGAGACCTCAGGTCACCTTAGGGAAAAGCAAGTATTTACAAAATAAGCTAGAAATTTTGTAGTGAAACTATCTTGCATTAACTGTTTTCAGAAATATTTAAAGACTCTCTTGCAGTTTCTGCTTTAGAAATTTCTGTATTTCTGGTAGTCCTAACAGAACATCTTATTTAAAGAACCAATTTTTTTTTAAGGTGCTCTGTTAGTTCTTATAAGACACTGATTTTTAAGTGACTGTTGACTGAAAGATGTAGGATGGAGAAAACTTCAAATGAAAGGAGGACCCAAATTTTTTAATTCTTCATCCATTAAAATGATAAAAAGAGCAATAAAGGATACAAGATAACAGTCTATTTAAACATAATCAAATGCAAAGGAAGATCTTTGGGTTTATTTACATAACATTTCCAAACAAGCAGTAGTTAGTCATTAACTATAATTTTTCTATATCCTTCTCTTATCCTTGTCATTAGGCACTGGAACGGTCTGCCCAGGGAGGTGGTTGACTCAACTTTCGTGGAGGTGTTTAAGGTGTGGGTGGATGGGGTGCTGAGGGACATGGTTTAGAGACTGGTGGGAATGATGGTGGGTCTCTTCCAACCTGGTGATTCTATGATTCTTACCAGTGCATCAGCTCCAGCCTGTTACCAGCTGATCCCTCTGTTGGCAAATGGAGAAGTCTTTGGAATGACCACAGAAATCAGTATCCATTTGTTTGATTCTGAGCAGTGTAAGGAAGTCCTTTGTGGTATTGTAATGGAAGCTGAAGATATGGCATTCCCACTCCTCCGCAGTATTTCAGAGCACACTGAAAGAAATGAGGCTTTTATTCAAGCTGATATTATCATTGTTCTTGATGATGTCCTCTTAAATTGTGAAGCCCACTCCTTTGAGAACGACATCAGAGAAGTGAGCAAGATCTGTGAAGCGTACGCTTCCCTGATTGAGAAGAATGCCAAGAGTGGAGTCAGAGTAATTTCATCAGGACAAACCTTTGTGAACCTTAAGGCAATGATGATTATGACACACGGCCCGTCCATTAAACCTGAAAATGTCATTGCAGTTGCAACATCCTGGGAGACTGCAGTGAAAGCCACGCTGTCCAGAAAGCTCCATATGAATGCAGGGGGTAACTATTTATGTGTTCTGGTAGCATTTGGGGAATTCAGTGGATGGGCGCCTTGCGCATAAGTTGCTGCAGAACACAGTTGATTTGTGTGCAGCAATGCGAGCGCTGCAGTGCATGCACTGAATTGCATGGATGTGCAGAATGCCGAGGTGTGACTAGTAGGTGCTACCATTCTCTGTGCTTACTGTGATCTGGGTCTGTGCCTGATTCCATGAATATCAATTCTTTTGCTAACTCTTGTATGCAGCCCTGCCATCCTACTATGTATTTCATGCTGGAAGAAGACTAGGAAGGGCTGAGCTGTGTTGCAGATCAGGAACCAGGACTTCAAGATTGCATTTGTGCTCTGTAAGGCATTGGTATTTTGGAAACATGCAAACTGGCTGTAAATAAACATCACACTGTACTGCTGTGCAGATAATGAGAGTATAGTAGAACTGTGTGGTAATATTATTTCTGTGTTAATTAGCTTTCTTTCTTAGGTCAGTTTTTACAGCTTATGTTTGTGTGGTTCTGTGTTCCATAGCAAAGGTGTGCTCTAACACCCTGCTCAGCACTTAGGATTCTTTCAGTGTTGCAGGACCAACAGTGTCAGGGACTGGTCGTCAATGACAAGCCTAGATATTTTGTAACCTAATAAAATAGAAAATTAAGTTAATAACCTGCTGACAGGTTATTCGGCCAATTTGAGAAATTCCTTTTGCACCGAAGGAGATAGATGATTTTTTTTTTATTTTTTTACTCATAGGCATTCTATATTTGTGTATACAGGATTTTTAAAAGAAGCATTGCTGTATGTTTGCAGTATGATTTATTTTGGTTCTTAACAGCTAAGCATTGCCTAGATTTTGTCTATTATGTAAAATCACATGATATACATTATAGTTCATTTTTCAGCTTGTGATGAGGCTTCATAAGTTATGGAGAACTTTGTTGCAATTTTCCGATCAAATAATTTCTGCTGTCAAGGCAGGACACTGAATTGAAGAATAACTCATCTTGAAATGGACTTCCGAAGGTCATCTAGTCTTGCCTGCGTTGTGAAAGTATTTGTCTGTCTCTTCATTAATCTGTGTATTTTTCCTCTGTTGCAGGAGTTAAAGACGTGATTGTTTGGGGCAATATTACTGGCTCTAACTACATTGATTTGTCCCATGCAAAACTTTATGGATATGATGGTGCTCTTTGGGGTCCACCTAATTTTCCACGTCCTTTGTTGAATATGATTTATGATAGGTACAGTACAGATTTATTTTCTAGAGTGAAACTAAATAACTGCTTTTAATCCATGTTTATCTGAACTGTGTAATAGACATCAAAAAGGGAGGTTGTTTTTGAGTTCTGTGTTAACTAAGCAGCACTGCACATAAAGGAAGATTAAGTACTTGGTCTGCAACCTGAACCTGAGTAGTTCCTAGTGCTGTATGTAGTTCTGACTCTCCTGCCAACCTTGTTTTTTTCCTACATATTAAATATGTTTCTTTTCTATAGTATCATGAGCAGCCTATAAAAAGCAATGAAAATCCAGGTAGTGACTTAGGTGTCTGGTATGCATGAAAGAACTTTGAAATAATAATAAACTTGCATCTGCATCTTGAAGTACCTGAATTCCCTTGAACATACCACCTGATTGCACTAAAGTTGCCAGTTTCCCAAAAAAAGACAATTTATTTGTTAACATATAGGATAAGATCATCTGTCAACTAGGTAGTTTCCTATGGAAAGACAGGTATCGAAGAAAGGATGGGTGGAATGAGACAGCCACATGCCCAGTCCTGGCTATAAGGAGCTCCCGCTCTGATCTAAATCTGGTATTTACTGGACAGCAGACACTTATATGTGTTCATGTGTTTGTACTGTGCCCAGCACAAAGCAGTTGTGGTTCACAGCTGTGTTCTTACATAATACATAGCTATTTTAACAACAATAATAAAAATGTAAGTTATGGCTTGTGTAAATTATCTAACGTTCATGGATAGGTAGTGCTTGTTAACTTTTGAACCATTTGCCATTTTTTGTTAGGTTCTTTTTTTTTTTCCTAAGTGCTATGATTTCAGCAGTGAAGTTTAAGTGAGTTTCAACTTACTCAATTTTCTTCCCACAGTTTTAGGGGTTTTGTTCTGTAGAAAACTATTCTTCCTGCACTCATTTTTTTCTTCTTCTTCTTCCCCTCCCCCGGCTCTTTTTTTTTGTTGGTAGCGAATGGATCCATTCAGAATTTCAATCTGCACAGAGTTCACTGAGTTCCCGGGGCCATCACTGGGTAGGAATGTTACCTGCTCATGCTGTAGCCACTGTACTGAGATACTGGTATCGTGACTCTCCTCCCGGGGAGATCATTTCTGTGGGTGTACTTAGTAAAGGTAAAACTACTTTTGCCTTGCAAATGCTCTTGTAGCTTTCCCTTAGTATGTATAATGTTATTTTTTAGCAAATATTTTAAATTTAATAAAAGCTTATAACACAATTCATGATAAAATGGGAGGCTCAGAGGTTTTCTTCTGTGTAAGAACCTCCAGATCCAAGCGATTTTACTCTCCAGAGCTTGTGATTTGATACTCTGTTCTTACAAAACTCTTGTAAGTTAATATTCTCTTGTTGCAGATTGTCTTTTGGTCTTTCAGTTTAAATGCTTTTCTGGCATATCTGTTTTGTGCAAGAATTCTTTATAATTCTGTGGAACAATAAATGGAACATTTTACAACAACCATTTAACCATTAGGGGAATATTAAAAAAATTTCATATGTTTAAGATGTAAATTTTTTACACGTACATCTAAGTACAATACAGAATTACAGTAAAAGGGGAACTCTTTAATCTTTGAACTGTACACTGAAAAAGGCAGTCGATTTTTTTACTAAAATCTTACAGTTTCAGACTTTACAAGTCTGTAGAACTTAATCTTTACACTGGTGAGGATATGGTTTTTAAACAGAAATAATATGTTTGGGTCAATTTTTTCCCCTCTTCTTCAGGTCAGTTTTGTATTCCTGAAGGGATTGTCTTCTCTATGCCAGTGATGTTCCAGAATGGTAGCTGGAAAGTCATGACAGAATTAGAAATCAATGAAACGACCCAAGAAGTTCTGGGACGCTTAGCCCATGAGCTGCTTCAGGTGGTGATTTCTTACATATAATAGCATACCCATTCTGCCACCTATGGGTATGCAGTGAAATAACTTTGAATACTGATACCTTACTCCAAACGTTTGATGTACAAACTACACGCATGCGCTCATGTGCAATAAATAGCAGGTAATTTTAAAGTGTAAGGTAGTATTTATGTATTGAAATGAACATACAACAGTTCTGTTGCCCAAAAAAGAAGACAATAAAATAATTTTACCTATGTAAGTGTAGAATTTGCATCCACAGTTCTGCAGATTGTGTGCAACCCCAAAGTTTTAGCTTTTAATTCCATGTTTCTACATTCTGTGCTGCTGATATTGATTTTGCTTGTGTGGTATGCAGAGTACTTCTGTGCTAGGAGGCATAACCTTTTGGGATCCTTATGGCTGTGACTCTGCATGAATAAAGGCTGGATTTTACTAGAATTCAGGATTTTTCAGAGAATACAAAATCAGTGAGCAGTAATTGCATCATGAACTTCTTGTCACACTTGTGATATGCAAGAATTATTATTTTCATTTAATGTCTTTTAGGTTTATGCTAGAAATTACAGTGGATGAAAAGACTGGGTGATATTAAAACTGCTTTATTTTTTTCTGCATTCAGGAAAAGCTCGTTGCACTAAAGGAAATAAAAGAAATGCAACCATATGGAGCTGATAAAATCACTAGCGAAGAACATTTGCCTCAAGGTATGTTTTTCTCCCCATAAAAGATGAGATCAAGTTTTAAGTGAGAGTTTAAGTAATGGATTCTTATTTTATGTGTTTTCCATTTAAAATGGATATAAAATCCTTCAGGAAGAAACATAAATAACAAGAGCTTATCTGATGTATCCTGACCATGCTTGAGGCATAGTGACAGGAAGGGCAAGCTTGAATGATAGCAACCTTGTGTTGATGAGTGTCTGTTGTGTCATTCACAGATCATGAATATGAAAGTTGAGCATAAATAATACATTTAGTGTGACACATCTTATCTTAGGTTATTACTAAATATAAAATCTTTTTAACCTATTATGAGAAAAATACTTTTGCCATATGTCCTACTGTGTGTTTTTAGGTCTATTCTTTGCTACACTTCACTATTCTTTACTATCTAGAACTAATTATTTTAATTTCTAACAAAGAAAAGATTAGTGTAACTTGGAACTCAAACCTCTCATTTTTCTGTTTGTTGTGATACCAAATAGTTCATTCGGTATCTTTAGCATGTAAGGCAGTCAGAAGAAAAAAAGGTTAAGACACCCAGGGATAGTAGGCTAAGAAAAGAGATATTCCTACTTAATATACACAAGGCAATCTTGGTAAGTGGCAGGCACATCTGCCACTTCTTCCAGTTACAGTAGATGAAAGATCTTCTAGAGATCCCTCCACTATAAATTATTAAGCCATTTCACATTGTTTGTTAATGACAGGCCAAGTTTATCATGTCTTAATTTTTTTCAATCCACAATATCCCTCTTCTTCCCTTTGATGAGGTCCCACCTTGAGTACTATGACCAGCTCTGGAGCCCTCAGTATAGGCAAGACTGCTCCTGTGGGAGCAGGTCCAGAGTAGAGCCACAAAAAATGATCAGATGGATGGCGCACCTCTCCTATAAAGACAGGCTGAGGGAGTTTGGGTTGTTCAGTCTGGTGAAGACAAGGCTCGGAGACCTTATTGTGGCCTTTCAATACTTAAAAGGGGCTTATAAGAACGATGGGGAAAATTTTTTTATAAGGGCCTGTAGCAATAAGAAAAGGGGTAATGGTTTTAAGCTAAATGAGGAGAGGTTTAGACTAGATATTAAGGAGATTTTTTTTTATACTGAAAGTAGTGAAAGACTGGAATAGGTTACCCAAAGAGGTGGCAGATGGCCCATCCCTGGAACCATTCAGCGTCAGGTTGGATGGGTCTCTAAGCAGCCTGATCTGGTTGAAGATGTCCCTGTTCACTACAGGGGGTTGAACTAGATGGACTTCAATGATCCCTTCAAACACAGACCATTTTATGATTCTATGTAACCCTACAGGAGCCTTCAAGAACCTAAAAGGAGCCTGTGAGAGCAATGGGGACAAACTTTATAGACAGGATGACAGATAATATTTTTAAACTAGGACAGGGTAGATAAGGAAGACATTTTAGACAATGAGGGTGGTAAAACACTGAACAGGTTGCCCGGAGAGGTGCCTCATCCCTGGAAACATTCAAGGCCAGGCTGGATGGGGCTCTCAGCAACCCCATGTGGGTGAAAATGCCCCTGCTTACTGCAGGGGGGGGGAACTAGATTGGCTTCAATGGTCTCTTCCAACTCAAACTATTCTATGATTCTATGAAATTTTGACTAAAAATCTATACAACGACTCCAGTATCCATTCCTAATGTTTAGGAGCATGTGGGAATGCTGTAGACTACATGATAATGACATGACCAAACTTACAGGAATCCACAATCTATTTTTCCCTTGCAGAATAAAACCCTCACATCTTCTACCAAGTCTTTCTGTGCTGCTTTTTCTCCCTGTGCGGTCTTTAAAGTTCTCTGACCTCCTAAGAGTATAGAAGAAAGAAGAATCATTCCTCAAAATAAGAACAGATGAACTTCAAAGAGTGTTTATTGTTGTTTTCTCTTTTCCCCTTTTCTCAGGTTGCCAAATCCCTGCACTTACCTGATACTCTAACTATTTCTTTCTACTTTTAGGTCCTGTGGTCCTTTCCCATAGTTTTCTTTCTCCCTTCCTTCAGATTTTTTCCAGTACTTTTATATCAACCCTTACTATACAATGGCATTAAAAGGGAAGGCTGAAGAATGGGAAACTCTTTGGAGCTTGATGTCCAGGGCCTTTAGTGAGCATATAAACCTTTTGGTTATCCATACTTGTTTCTCAGGAAAGGTCTATCGACACAATAAGATTTTCTTGATAAATACAGAATTTGATCATTTCACTAATCATGGCCTTGATTAACCCAGGCAGGAGACTCCAGTTATACCGGAGTGTCCTTCCGTGTTTGTTCTCTGCTTTTCTGTAGACCTATCTCCTTCTTGTGAGTGCTTTAATCACCAAGCAGAGGACCTTTCCACTGCTAGGTATGGCTTACTCTTCTGATGTACTATGCCTTCTATGATAAAGTCACTCGGCTACTGGATGAGGGAAAGGCTGTGGATGTGGTCTTCCTGGGCTTCAGTAAAGCCTCACAGCATTCTGCTATGGAAACTGTCAGCCTCTGGACTGGACAGACAAACACTCTCCTGGGTGGAAAACTGGTTGGATGGCTGGGCACAGAGTGGTGGGAAATGGTGTTAAATCCAGCTGGAGGCCAGTGACAAGTGGGGTTCCCCAGGGCTCAGTGCTGGGTCCAGCCCTGTTCAGTGTCTTTATCGATGACCTGGATGAAGGCATCGAGTGCACCCTTAGCAAGTTTGCAGATGACACTAAGCTGGGTGGAAGTGTGGATCTGGTGGAGGATAGGGAGGCTCTGCAAAGGTATCTGAACAGGCTGGACTGCTGGGCTGAGTCCAATGGCATGAGGTTTAACAAGGTCAAATGCCAGATCCTGCACTTGGGGCACAACAACCCTATGCAGAGCTATAGACTAGGAGAAGTCTGTCTAGAAAGCTGCCAGGAGGAGAGGGACCTGGGGGTGCTGGTTGACAGCCGACTGAACGTGAGCCAGCAGTGTGCCCAGGTGGCCAAGAAGGCCAATGGCATCCTGGCTTGTATCAGAAACGGTGTGACCAGTAGGTCCAGGGAGGTTATTTTCCCTCTGTACTCAGCACTGGTGAGACCACTCCTTGAATCCTGTGTTCAGTTCTGGGCCCCTCACCACAAGAAGGATGGAGTGAGTCCAGAGAAGAGCAACAAAGCTGGTGAAGGGTCTGGAGAACAGGCCTTATGAGGAACGGCTGAGAGAGCTGGGGGTGTTTAGCCTGGTGAAGAGGCATCTGAGGGGAGACGTCATACTTTCTACGAATACCTGAAAGGAGGTTGTGGAGAGGAGGGAGCTGGGCTCTTCTCCCAAGGGACAGGGGACAGGACAAGAGGGAATGGCCTCAAGCTCCACCAGGGGAGATTTAGGCTGGACATTAGGAAAAAAATTTTAACAGAAAGGGTCACTGGGCACTGGCAGAGGCTGCCCAGGGAGGTGGTTGATTCACCTCCCCTGGAGGTGTTTAAGGGATGGGTGGATGAGGTGCTAAGGGGCATGGTTTAGTGTTTGATAGGAATGGTTGGACTCAATGATCCAGTGGGTCTCTTCCAAACTGGTTGTTCTATGATTCTATTCAAGGATTACCTGAGCACCCTGCTTATCTCCTCGCATGTATAAATATTTTAGCAGGTCGGCAAAAATGTGTACTTTTTTGTTTTTTCACAGAGAGTGAAACCTTGCCTACTGGCTCAATTTAGCCAGTGTTGCCTGGAGGAGAAAATGCTGAAAATTTCCGTACTAAACAATGTTTCCCTTGCTCCAAAGATCAAATGACAAAGAAAGGCTAAATTTTGTCATAGCTTTTACAGGATCTTCCTCATCAAAACCCTGGAAATCTGTAAGCAGAGAAATGTTTTGAAACAGCATGAATATATCATTCCTAATCTGGAGACCAAAGCAAAATTCCTAATGATTTTAATGATTCTAAGATTTCATTTACATCCTATGACTTATTTCTTCAGACCAATAAACTGTTTCAAAAACATCCTTAAATGTCTAAGTGTTTCATATTAAGATGATTTTGAGCAAGAATGTCACACATAGGTAGCAGTTTTATTACTCTGCATTCTTGTTTCTGATGCAATGGAACACAACAGTTCTGTAAAAATGTACATTCTCAGACAAGACTGGATTTTTTTAACATAAAAATTGGATTGCATGAGTCTTTTCACTGACAAGACCATTTTTGTCTTCATGCTTTTTATTTATTTCATTAATTTCATAGGGACTACTCATATGTTTTAAGTCAAACTATTCATTTTGTCTTTGAACAGAGTAGCTAAAGAACCACTTTCGCATTCAAGTCTTTAGTGTCTTAATAAGATAGAGATTGTTAATTTTGTCAGATTTGTTTAAAACAAAATAAAAAGGTTCTTGACCTATGATTTAAATGCTTACTGTTGGAATAAATTAATTATTTCTGTTCAAGTGGATGCTCAAACTCTGAATGTGGGTAGACTTCTTACAAGTGGAGTTTATTTGCTATAAATCAGCTGATGCAGACAGAACGAGGAGGGGGGTATTAGAAAGAGGAGCTCAGGAAGCTGGGGTATCAAGGGAATTAGATGAATGTGGTTTGTTCTGTGAAACGTATATGGGAGAAACAACGTTTATAGGAACTGAGATATCACCATTACAAGTATCTTCATGGAGGAGTTCACATGGAAGTTGTAGACGCAGGTGTTGTAAAAAAATCTTGAAGAAAATGGTAAGTAGTTGTTCATTTCATGAGTCAACGGCCTCCAGGGAATTAGTTTCTAGAAGTATATGCACAGAAAATTAGCTGAGTCTCTGTGGAACACCTGGAGAAAGGTGCCTCAGGAGAGCATTGCAGGGAAGGATGCTACCAGCAGTCTTTACAAACCACCTGCTTTGTAACATACCTCTTCCAATACAGGAGGGGAAAAGTTAGTTTCTCTAATATGTGTTTACATTTGTTTTTTCTATATGGAATATAATGTTGCACTGTTTTAATTTTTTATTTTGTCACTGAAGATTGTGGTTCCAGCAGCCTGCAATTCAAGCACCAGCACTGCACAGATTTTTGATGAGAAGAAAATTAACTGTTTCTGCAGGCTGACCAGACTTCTGAGTCTCTACCTGAAAACAACAGGCAATTAATTTCTTCTCAGAGGCAGGGAGGAGAAAGACAAATGTCTTGGATGTCTCTTGTATCCTAAATTATTCTTAGTAGATTTGCTTAGTGGCCTGCAGGGAAATTCATGTCTTTCCTCAAGGCAGCATAGTAGAATGTGAGCTACAGTTTATTTTCCTAGCTTTTGCTTAGGAGAGAAAGAAAGAATAAAAACTTTGGAAAGCTAAAATGTAATGTATTCAATGCTGGTTACAGCTGTAATATGGTGATAGACTTAGTCCTCACTAAGTTTGGGTGTTCTATAAGTAATAAGTAATTCCTGGTATACATTTTCTCACAAGTTACCGAATAATGCCATGTATGTGGGGTGTTTATAGCACTGAGGAATCCTACTGCCTGCATGTTATAGTAACTGTGGGAAACAGATATGAAAAAAGTTCTTTAAGATAAATGCATGTGTCTTACAAATGTTGTATATATTCTGCATAAACCCTAGTATTTGGGTGTACTGAAGAACATGTAAGCTTTCTGGTGCATCTGAACAAGCCCTGTTCTAGGACGTTACCACTAGGGCTTACTGTTTTTCCTCTGTGTAGCTGCACCAACTGTTCATCATAACACGCTGTACCTTCTGCGTTATCGTGTCAGGTTCCACCTCGTTTTCAGTCTCTATAGCAACACTGTTTCTCAGCATCTGGGAGATGCTTACTCAATTTAGAAATATTGCACTCCAACCATAAGATAAAATTGCTTTGAAACAAAGATCAAAGAAGTTTTATCTTTAATAATTCAGGATATTTATTACTAATTAATTAGTGTTCTCTGTTTTGACTGCTTAGACAATTACCTGATACTTTGATCTGGGCCTTTGCCAGGCGTTTGTTGTGAACTGCATTCATTTAAAAGCAAAACCTTTAGAACTGTGTCTTGAAGTCATCTATTAAGTGCTATAAAACTACTGGACTTCTCTGGTGATGTTGTCTGGCTTCTGGGCCTTTAGTAAGTAGGGGAGAGAAAGGTAAGCACCATTATTGTATTTAAGAGGAGGCAATAGTTTTGGTCTTTGAACACGACATAGGATGTTTTCACCCTTCTCAGGAAATGAAAATTATTGTAGTTTATTTTATGTATATTTAAAATGTTGATCATATGTTGTCTGATTTCAAAAGAAAGAAGTCATCTGTGATCAAGTCAATTGATCTGTCATTGATTCTGCCTTACTTGGTCTGCCTTTCTCTCTACTTTAGCTTAATTGGGTGTAACATATATAAAAATGCATTTTATTTGCTAAAGTACATATTATGAGAACCTAGATAGGCAAACAAATGTAATCAAACATGTTACTTTTCTTGCACATTCCAATAGGATTCAAGAATAAGATTGGAGTTTATAAAAAATTCTTTTACATTTGTAATTGATTTTAGAGTTCATTTTTGTTTTGTGGAAGTGTTTTTAATTATTAAAAAAGGGGCACCTTTAGCTGAAATACAACACACTAATGTAGTTTATCAATGGCAAAGCTTGTCCAGATTTGCTATTTTGGCAGGCAAATGCTGCTTCTACTTTCTTGTGATTTCTAAAGTAGATGTACTAACACTGAAGTATATTCTCTTCATTTCACACAAGTGCTCCTACTACCATCAAGATCTGGACTCTCTGGAGTTTTGGGTGTAAAAATGTAGACTGTACATATGAGAATAATGCCTTTCATAACTTTCTGGAGGGGGGGTTCATGGGTATGGTGTTAGGATGTTGTGCAATGACAGCCAGTTTGGTAAAACATATAACTACATACTTAAATTTGGGACCACAAATACCCTGGTATAAGAGTATAGTGTGCTTATCCCTATAGGTAATTTAAAGGTTAGACATTACACTGTACTGGATAACCTGTAAGTATCAGGTGCTAATAGATTATGCATGCTGTATAATTCACACTGGATCTTTCTTATTTGAGTGAGCAAATTCTAACAAGTGAGTTTAGCCTGTGTATTTTTACATTCATCCACTTGCTTTATGTACCTGTAGTGGAGAGAAAAAAGGAGGAAGACATGAGACAAGTTGTGTATTTGTATATTTATCTTTTAGGTTGCTACACATAGCTTTCACTTAGCACATATCTTTAATTCATTTTCTTAGAATCTTATGATTTCATTGATTTCCCTACATGGACTTTTCTGTCAAGCTATGCAGAGGTATACGTATACTGCTGCATCCATCTCAGGAGTAACTGTGTAAGCAAATTCACATGCCTCTGCAAATGTTCAGCTGAACTGCCATCTTGCAGAACGCAGGGTTAAGTCCAAGCTCTCAACCTTAGTAAGGAAGAAAATAGAACAGTGAAAAAGAAACATAGTGGGTTTGTTTTCAAGGACTTCAGTAAAAGCCGTGGCATTGTAGTCTTTGATGAAGGAGTTATTAAAGACACTGAAACGAAGAGTTAGAGCTTTCACCAGTCAAAATGATGAGTAGCACATTAACGGTAGACTCAATAACTATAGATCACTGAATATTTATGCTTCAGAATTTGCCAGTATTCTGTCATGTTTATGACCAACAATCAATGACTTTCACTGGAAAAATGTAATAAAGTGAAAGTTTGGGTAAGCTCGGATTTAATAATGAAGTTTTAGACTTCCAATAGATTTTCCAATAGTTTCCAACTATTTAATTTTTATTTCTTCTAGCAAATTTCCTTTTTTCCCCACTAAAACCTATATGTGTTGCCTTTGGAGTCTTGCGTAGCTGAGATCTGTTATACCTAGTGTTGCTCAACTATAATATTAACTGAAAAGTATTTACTATACTGAATTAATAATTATACATTTATGTTTAAAAATATAATGTAGTATAGAGTGTTAATGAAGTAAATCCTAAGGGGAGACATTCAGTTTCTATTGTTATCAGGGACATGATTACTTTTGCTTTCAGGACTGTATAAAGAAGCAGATTCATGATTATGCTTCCTTTTTTCCTTCCTTCTGAGTTCAAAAAGAAATAATATCAGCTCAGCTGAAAACTTTAGCTCAGTTCAAAGATTTTAGAAAATGCACTTGTGAGCAATTGCAGTCAATGAATCTTGGGACGAGTTTGGTGTAAAGGTCTGCTCTCTCTGACCCAAGATTAGGCACTATGGAATGTGTAGTAATCCTGTCTGTAAACACTGGACTCTTCAGCAGCAAAGGATCCCATACTTAAAACGGCTATAGGGGCTGTTTTCACCCTGTTACAATTTTGCATTTACTGGAGTTACTCCTGCCTTATCTTGAGCAGAGAGCTTGCTGTTTTCTGGAGTTTCTCTGTATTTGGCACCAAAGCTGTTATGTTGTTTTATGCAATTCTGTTTAATTTCACCTCTGAAATGCACCCAGTAAATTGTTCAGATTAAGAGGCTTAATTTGAATGGTTCGATAACCCTTTATCTAGAAATTGTGGGTTTTCACTTAGGTTTCATTATAGGATGCTGAATGCCATCTGTTCGGTTCAAATGGATCTGGACTGGCAGGGTAAGGACTTTTCTAGTTTTTCTCTAGCTTTTTTCAAGAGACATTTCTGTGTATTTGGATGGAAACTAACAAACTTTAGTGAAGTCATACCGCTTCCTGAATCTCTGCTGCTACACATAAGTGACAAATTACACACTTATGCTACCCTATCTTTAATTTTTTTATCTGTTCTGGCACCTTCCCTGCCATTATAACCTTGGTTTTTGGAATGACCAGGTGCAGAGGTGCATGTTCCCTAATTTATTACATAGGATAAGGGGTTTTTCACATATTCTAGAACAGGCGTGAGAGATGGCTGTGCACTTCTTTTTGAGTGCAAAACAGCGGATACTTCATCTGCTGCATAACAAGTAGTGCAAAATACAACCAAGCAGGTAACCAGCTGGAGATGTCAGGAAGCAATTCATTCTTTTCTATATGTGTAGGAATTGCTCTGTCAGCTTCTTAACAAAGGGTGTTTATGAGCCTGGAGGTGAAATTTAAACCACAACAGAGTGATTGCATGCTGATTTGCTGCCCAAAGAAGAAGCTCCATCCCTATGAGAAATGAAATAATTGAGTGCCCCTAAGTAGCCTCTCATAAATAATAATCCTAAATTATTTTTTATTTTTTGTATTTTTTTCCCTTTGTCAGCTGTTCTACTTGTGTATTGCTTGATAGACGCTGAGTGCCCTGCTTTGTGACCACATTTTGTCTGTAAGGATGGCTACTAAAACACATTCCCTCCGCTTAGAAAGTCATCTTGCACAGGGAAGGTATTTGAGTTGGATTGTGTACATGTTTCTAGCATTTCTATTTGGAAACAAGTATTTGGAAGTTTACCCATAGCCTACTGAAAGCTGTGGTAATCTTTCTGTTACTTTCAAAAGAGCTTTGGATCCATTTACTGAAGAAAGAGTACTGCCGATGCCTAGAAGTCAAAACTAATTTTTTACATTGTATGACGTGCTACAGTACATCTCCAAATAACATCACAAAACATAATATGACAAGAGCAGGACTAAACAGATGGTGTAGCAGATATTGGCTTATTTATATATCTTAGGCAGCATCTGGCAACCAGCAGAGCCTGTAATTTGCTGGCTATTACCATTAGTCTGGTACATGTGTTGGAAACCATTGCACACATAAGATTGGCTTATTTCCAGACTAAACAGGTAGAGAGTTTTGTGAGTTATTTCTACTCAATTACGCATATTTGTTGCTTATCTTTGACCTTAATCAACTGTAGCTCTTCCTCTCTGAAGTACAGGGAGACAGTCTCTGAGGACAGGAATAAAACTAATAAATCCCTTTCTAGTTTCTAAAGCTATCATGATCAAGCTTATTTTGTCTCGAAGTTCAGGAATCTATGAAGCACTGGATGTAGGTCACGTTCAGAAACACTTAGTTCTCACTCAGGAAAATAACCTTTAGTGATGTGAAAGGAATGAGCTGAAACCATGTAATGGTACAGGATCTAGTCAAGCAGTTTGTGTGGGATTAATAAACAGAGATGTCAAAAGCCAGTTGCTCTGGTAAATTGCTTATCTTCTTCTGAGAGAGTCCCAGATGTTATCTTGACAGAAATTTTGTTTAATGCTTGAAACAATATGCATCCAAAACAAAACCCCTACTGTGCAGACTGACAAACTATTCCTCTAGAAGAACATCTCTGATCAGGAAACTGTTTTACTTGAAGAAATATTATTTAATTTGACCTTGGACAAAAGTATGCACAGTGCATATCCTTTTTTCTGGTCTGTGAATAGACTTGGTTCCAAAAGGAGCAAGTGAGTTCTCTATGTTAAATACTATTTATACAATTTTTTGTATCACTGGTCATAATACAGCTATTTTCCCCATGAAGGTTTTGGGAAAAAAAGAAAATATTTTTTCAATTTTTCAAAAATTTCCTTCAAAGTATGAGAGTTTTTTTTAAGTCCAAATTTGTTTGTTTTTCTTTCCTTTAAAAAAAAACCAAACATGAACAACTCTATTGTAATTTGTGCTTATTTTCTTTCACAGAGGCTTTCAATGATGTTCAGAGCTCCGTCTACAGAACTGCCCTAAAACTACGCTCAATACAGAGTCTGTGCCAGTGTTAGTAGATTAAGAGAATCCTGTGCTTTGACAGGGAGAAGAATCTGTGAAAACTTTGTATTGCTGTCATGAGTTATTATGCTACTTTGGTCCCTTATTTTCCACCTGAGAATCTTCTCAAAATCCATCATGAACAGTAAGAGCTAGACAGTAGTTCATATACAGATTGATTTCTTTCCGTCTTTTGAATGTCAATGGAAATGCATTAGTAAAACTCTAAAGGCATCAGAGTCAAATTATTACAATCTGCAACAGTGCTATGTAGGCATCACTGGCAATTATGAATCTTTATCTATATAGATATTAAATGCCATATAATGGTATTAAATGTCAAATTCTCAAGTGTTTCTTAGGAGATTATTTATTTGGAATAATCAGAGACCATAAAAAATGTATTGGTAGCCTTATTATTAATACTGTAAATATTTATAAGAACAAAATAAAATACAGTGGGCCAGAACCCTCATGGCTAACACTCGTTCTCTCTGTCTTTGAAGTGAGTGCAAGCAAAGAACTACAGAACAGCATGCTGGTCACCTAGCTGTCTTTGTAATTACTGGATGTAAATTCCATATTAAGCTAGAACACATGGAAATCTTGATTTTTCCACGTAAGACAGTCTGTTGCTGAGTACACACAACATGACAAGTGAGGTTTTCAGAGTAGCACAGAAAAGATGATTAGTTTTTTTGCCTTGGCCATATTTTTCCATTTGGGCTTGCTCTTCTATGAGTGTGTGTAGTCTGATAGCTGCCCTGATATGGAGAATCTGCCTGGTGCCATGTGTGGTGCATGGAAGTTGCCTAGTCCTCTGTGTCTCCTCTAGGCACTCATAGCATCTGTCCCAGTTACTCTACTCCTTGAACACTGGTGACCGGAATTTCTTATGGGTTTCCAGACTGAGATTCACCAGTGTCTCGCAATAGTTATTTTCCCTTCTGCACGAGGCAGATTGTAGATGACATATTCCAGGTTCTCTGCTTCTTTAGCAAAGTATAGGCTTTCAATCTCTTACAATCTTTCTCTCCTGGTGCTAATTCTAATTGATCATGCGTTTGAGGTACTGAATGTGACTTTTAAGAAGACACAGCTCTCACTTCCCACTGGATTGTAGTTACTCTATAGCACATATATAACAGCCTGCATGTCCTTTACTTGGCCACAGCACATGTTCCCCTTCTCTTTGTATTTGTGCATGAGGAGAAAGCCTACATCAAAGTAGAAATTGTTTCCACAGTCCCAGGTGAGCTTTGTTTTGAAGAACTGAACAGTGCATAGTTTTACGCTATCTATCCATTGAATGAAAATTATGCCTATAATTTGAATTTCCTGCTCTTCCTTCTAACCTAAAATCACATCCAAGTAGTTTTAGTTAAGATGTTCTATATTTGTAGTTGCACAAGTGTTTGTTGTGTCGATAGACCCAGCAAGACCTTTCCCAGATTATTTCCTTTATATGCTGTGTACTTTCTGAGACTTCATTTTACAGACTTGGCTTAGGTAGGCACTTCTAACAAACGAATATTCGGCATCTGTTCATGAAAAGGCAGGGATCTTCATTCATTTCTCCCTTCATTTTCCCACAGTAGATTTGATTGATGTTTCTCTGATTCGGCATGTCCTATCAAGTGAAAAGATCCAGAGGGGAAAGCAGATTTCTCTGAAAATGCAGCAGATCTCCAGAATGCTGATGGAACTGTTCCAAAGAGTCAGATCAGAAAAACCAGGCCAGGTAGATCCAAGAGCCACTGAATTCACCTTGAGCCTGCTAGCTGCCATGTATGACAGGTGAGAGGAAGCACAATTCTAAATCCATCACAAAGTACTACTAGACCAAGTCTATTTCTACCACTCATGATTTCTGTATGAAACTCCTAATTTTGAGGCATTTTGCTTGGTATACACAAAGAGAGTGATTCAGCTACAGGAATATGAGGCACAGCTTTATCAGAGAAACAATGGACAAATGTTTCCAAAATTATCTAGAAGTCCAGATGTCTGCCAGTCCATGCAATCTTTTTCTGTGAACAGCTTTACCTAGAGTAACTCTTCTTTTTACTGCCAAGACATTTTGATATGCTCCTGAAAAAAGAATCTGTATTTGTCTTTGAATCACAGCATCCATGGATAGGTCAAGAATTTGCGAGTCACTTCTCCTTATTCATTTTTCTCCAACTTAAAATGTTCATCAACCGACTATAAAAAAACCTACCATCTCACTAGTAACCTGATCCTCTAGCTCCTATGAACAGCAAATAGTTTCTAAGAATAATAAGAAAGCAGCTTGCAGAGTGTACTTTTCTCATGTATTGTTTGTGAATAATGAATTAATTCACTAAAGGCAGGATTGGTTTGTGATTGTACCAGATTTAAAAGACAAAGGCTAAATTCATTGTTGAATTTATTCACCTCAGATGAAATGTATTCCCTTCTACATCAGAGCAAAGTTTTTACTGAAACTGAGTGAGATGTAAGTGTTCTGCAGGGCTTTTTCTTGAATCACTGTGAATTAGTAATATGATCATTACCACCTAAGATCCCATGTTATGATTTTTTTTTGTACTTAAATGAATTAATGCTAAGAATAAAACTATAAATGTCAAGAGTATTTTGTAATTGGTGTGCCCTGTAGGGAGAATCTTCTTAACAGGACTGTCTTGGTCTGTTTTTCTGTTTTGTTTTAGGACAATGTTATTTTCTTTTTGCTGTAATTTCTTTTTTGAAAACAAATTTCGCAGGATTCTTACCATGTAGATAGGATAAAAAAGCTTCCCATAATTTTCTTCTAGTTTTGTTTTCTCTGTAGTGTGCTATTCTCCACTGTCAGCACTAGGAAGTATTTCATGGCAAGAGTATATAAGAGCTGTTCCATGTTTATGTGGTAACTTAATTAATCAGCTCAAAAACAACATCATAAGGGGTTGTGATTGTATACTTTAGCTTCGATCTCGGACTTTTTTTCTATGAAAGTTCTGGAAAAACTAGATTTATAAATTAAAAATCTGGACACTTCTAACAAACAATTTTCCACACAGCTCACACTTTAAAGACTGTATTTCAGCTTTATGCAGTATGAAAATGCATTTTATCTAAAGATTCTTGAAAGCAATTTTATGTAATGATAGTTTGAAGTGCAATGCTGCTTTGCAAAATAATTTCCGGATTTGTGGTTCCAGTTCATGTCTGCTTTGTCTTTGCACAAAGAAATGTTTTTTCTTTAGGTGCCTAAGTCACAAACTTGCATTTTAAGTTAAAATATGTTCTTTATGATCTAAAGGTCAAAACTAAAGTTCTATTCCTATGTGTATCCTTTTGGTTAAATTGAGTTGCAGTGAAATTAGAGAGAATCAGCCCAAGAGGAGCTCAGTACAGATCTGGAGCCCCGGTGAAGTTGCCTGATGATATAATGATCCAATGGGTCTCTTCCAACCTGTTTGTTCTATGATTCTATGATAATACAAAAAAAAAAGACTGTAAACCTGCTTTCCCTTCCATATTTGTGAAGTCTTTACACAAATCAACTGTAGATTTTTGTCAGGGCATGTACTGTAAATGTAAAAATATATTCTACTTAGAAAAATGAGGTCTTTGAAGGAGATGCCGTCTTTTTGGTTTATGATTGCATGCTATCTTTATTGTTAAGTCTGTAGTTTTATTCAGTGACAGAGGGTCCTAGACATAAAATATCACTAAAGTGTGACACCAGTTTTAAAGATACAAAAAGTTATGAGTTTTGAGTTCGTCTTGCAACATGGCATTTTTTTCTTTAGCTGATTCAGTTTTTACACTCTTAGTGAATCTAGTGTAACTTATTTTGTTTTCCCAGGTCTGGAACAGGTTATATCGAGACTAGATCTGCTGCAGCTGCCTTAATTGCCCTTTCAGGAGATACTCTACTGGCTAAATACAAAGGTGGGAAATGTATGCTTTTATCCACTGCCTAAAACACTGAACATTGAGAAAAATCTCTGTTGTTGGTGGGGTTTTTTTGGTTTTCTGGTTGGTTTTGGTTTTGGTTTTTTTACTTTAGGAGAGAATACAGTTCTGCTAGGCAAAAAGTAAATTAAGTTGACTGCTTAGTTGTAGAGAAAGGCTGATGCAGAAGAGTACCTTTCCATCATTGTCCACAGCCATATTTGCACAGAAGTCTCACAACAAGTCACATTATAGATTAAGACAAGAAGAGCTTAGAAATGAAGGCCAAGTTCTGTTTGCCTAGTCAAAAAGAACAGAACCCCCCTAATTTTAAGTTTCATTGGATTAGAAACAATTTTACAGATTTGATCCTGGCAGCTTTTAGATCCCTTTAAATATTAGAAAATAAATGCTAAAAGAATTTTGCATAACAGATAGAAGTAGCCCAGCACAATGTGCAGCACAAAGATTTCTGCCTGAATTAAATGCTTAAAATGGAGAACAAATGGACCAGAAGTGACATATTGACTTCATATTCTCCTGTTATATATTATGTATTTCCCTCCAAAATACAGTTTGGAATTAACAATTCACAATTTAAATAAGGCATATCTTGTATAATCATATGTAAATACTTTTCTTACCACCATGAAAATGAACTCATTCTTTTCTTTATCCTTAACTATCTCAACTGCCAGGAGTAAGGAATTGCCATAATTTCCTTGCTGTCCTTCTCTTTCCTCTGCTTTCAGGAAGAAAGGAGTATTACAGCGGTTGCTGAATGCCTGTAAGATAGCAAATAAAGGGAAACTTTCTTGAAGGATTTATTTGGTAGGCTGTGATCATCATGTAGATACTTTGTGAATAAGTAGGTAGAAGACACTTCAGGCTTTGCCAGTATTCAAATTTCTTTCCTCTGGTTGTTTTCAGCTTTCTTCCAGTTTTATGCTGTCTCTGATGGGAAGGTGGCTTTGATTACACGTCGTGCCTTGAGAAGCCTACTAACAGACTTAAATCAGGTATCACCCATGAAGTGCTGTTACACAACAAGTCTTGTAGGAGTTTCCTAATCTAGAAGAAAAAATACATGGTTGATACATTTTACGTTTAAATTATGTGACTGAAGTCAGTAGGGTACTCTGTGGATACAGGGAGATACCCTGCAAAGTGGGTAAAAGAATCAAATTCTGTGTCTTTTCTCAGTCAGGGCAACCACTCCTGTAAGTGCCTCTGCGCGTTCATTTTACCTGAGCTTACAGGTCCTGGGAACAGTTGCATACAGCTGTTGCTAAAGCGACTCCAAATTTCATGTATCTGTAGTCACTAGAACAGCAGAAACATGCCTTAGTATATGGGCATTTCCAGCATAACCGATGCTGAAAATGGAATCTGAAAATGACCCCTGGGATTCAAAGCCGGTGTCCTTCAGTATTCTAATGTAGCAATGTAATATATTGATCCCTTTCATTAAGTGAGCTGGAAGCAAATCATCCTGACGCATACTGAACTATGAAATCGCATACTGATGGTTCGGATTTGAACAGCTTTTCTTCAGAACAGTATGTAAATTGGGATTTCTATACATCCTTCACCATCTGTGTGCTGTCACCATTGCAGCAGAGCAGGATGGGAGCATCTGTTTGGTTTTGGGGTTTTTTTTTTGTTTTTGTTTTTGTTTTGTTTTTGTTTTGTTTTTTTGTTTTTGTTTTTTTTTTTTTATTGAGGTGTGTCTGAGCCTTTCTTCTCGCTGCAGATTCCAGCCTTTGTGGGAGAAAGCTGCACTCTGTCTTGTGTGGAAGCTGCAACTCGCAGCTGTTTCCATGGGGTGAGTGAAATGCTGGTGTTCTGAGAAATTATTTTGAATGTTGCTGGTTGATTAAAATTTGCAAGTGTATCTTCTCCGGAGGAGGGCCACAAAAATGATCAGGGGGCTGAAACGCCTCTCCTATGAAGAATGGCTGAGAAAGTTGGGGGTGTTCAGCCTAGAGTACAGAAGGCTCTGTGGAGGCCTTATTGTGGTCTTTCAATACTTAAAGGGGGCTTCTAAGAAAGACGAGGACAAACTTTTTAGCAGAACCTGTTGTGATAGGACAAGGGGTAATGGCTTTAAACTAAAAGAAAGTAGATTTATACTAGATGTAAGGAAGATATTTTTTACAATGCTGAACAGGTAAAATGATGAACAGGTTGCTCAGAGAGTTGGTGGATTTCCCATCCCTGGAAACAGTCAAGGTCAGATTGGATGGGACTCTAAGAAACTTGATCTGTTTGGTGTCCCTGCTCACTGAACTGGGAGCAGACTAGATGGAGTTTAATGGTCCCTTCCAACACAAACCATTTTATGATGGATCTGATAAATCATCCACCAGTGTCTACTTCTAAGGGGCAGGGCTGTTTGTCAGTCTCAGAGTACAGGAGAATTTATACTTTTAGACAAGATGCTCAGTAAGATACTACAGAAGACCCTTGCATTTGTTCCAAATCCTTTGCAACACAGTAACATGTTACGTGAATGGAAAACCTGTGCTAGCAGAGTCCAATATCAATGCTTTTAATAGAAATTGTAGATGAGACACCAATTCTTTTCAAGTGAATGGCTGAACTTGAGACGTGGTTTTTTTCCAGGTTCTGAAGTCAGCAATTGTCGAAGAAAAATTCCTGTCTTGGCTGCGATCAGAGCCTGCTCTTCTCTTGTGGCTCCCTACATGTTACAGATTATCAACCGCAGAAATGGTTTCTCACCAAGCTAGATGTAGAGTCTGCAAAATTTCCCCTATTACAGGCCTCAGGTGGGTCAGTAATTACTGCAGTCTATAGCATCCATGTAAATAGTTCTTACCATTATTTGCCTACCCTACAGGCTCTAACTCCTCTATTAAGCAACAAACTTCAGGAATAATATAATTTAACAAGTAAGATACGGAAAGAGAGAACCATCACGGGCTAGTGCTCAAGCCTGCATCCTGTTTCACTTTAGTTCACTAGCACAGACATGACTAGGAGACTGAATCAGCAGTTCAGTGATAAACCTGTGTATCTCATTTCTTAGCTCTTTGTCCCGTAAGCAGGTGTATTAATGGACTCGTTAAGTTAACCATCTTAGCATCTTATTCATGTAAGTAATGGTGTAAAATGGCCTAAATGTATACTAACACAATCCATTAAATACTGACCAGGATGCTCAGAAAAGTGTTTTGGTGTTACTCTTTTCTCACTAAAAGTAAGTTTGCAGGTTCAGAGTTTTGCATTTTATTTTTTTACTAAGTGGCAAATCCTACATCATGTGATATTAGAGTTTCATGACAGCAGCAAATAACCATAAGCAGGTGTGTAAGATGTGAAGATGTAACTGCACTCTAAAAAATGGCACCAGAACAACTCTTTCTTCCTTGGACTGAACATTGATGTAGCAATTAAATAATATCAAAATCACGTGTAGGTTCTGGAGAACAGTCCACTGTCATTTGAACAAAATAACTCTTGCATTCAGAGAATGCTGAGGACAGTCATTACTCTAACAAAGATCCTTCTAAAAGATGTGCTTCTCTGCATATCAGAACCCAGAGATCTGGATTTCTCAGTTATCAAGCTCACTTACGCCAAGTTTTTACTTGTGGGGAAGTAGTTTAATCCATCTGTTTTCTCTCACAGGTATCGCTGTCTGAAGTGCCTCAATTTTGACCTTTGCCAAGTCTGCTTTTTCACTGGCCGTCTCAGCAAACCACATAAGAGGTCACATCCTGTTGTGGAACACTGTGTGCAGGTAGAGACCCATTGTACTGATTCATTCTCTGTTCAGGTTCTTCTTGTAGGCAAGTAGGCAGTAGACTCTTGAATTATGAAATTGTGTATTAGCCATAATGGCCATGACATATTAGTGTTATTAATCTGGGAACAATGAGTCAGGGAATAGAAAAAAGGGGGCTTCTAACTTTAGAAGGAATGTTCTGTTCTGAAATAACAGAACAGAGCCATGAAATGTCATAGTGCAAGTCCTCTTTCCAAAGAGTTTTATTGGCAGGTTTGCCATTTGCACATCACCTTTAAACCAGTAGAAAGGGTGTGTCACAGTGCTTCTTCCTCCCAATTCCAATGAAAACTTATTCAGAAATTAATTCAGCCTAAAGCTGTACCTGCACCAAATTTCCTCTGTTCCAGAGATTTTCCATTTTACTGTAAAACTTTTGTATTCATTTATGTCTTGTCATTTAGGGGCACAGAGCAAAGAGGCAGCATGGGGTTTTTTTTGTGGACCTATGTAATAGTATCATCATCTCTTGCAGTAAATGAACTGAAAAGTACCCACAAAAGTTTCCCTAGTAAGCCGTACTTCACTATCTCCTTCCTGAAACCCTGCGTTTGGCACGAAAGATATTTATCTAACTATTTTCTACACCAAAACTAAAGAATGTTAGGTTGCTCTTGCAGTCACCCTTTGTGTGGGGAACATTAAACTATAGCCACTTCATTGCTCTCTTTCTGAAAACCAAACCCCATTACTAACACTGTGAGGAACTGTATCTGGATGTTCAATATCTGCATTAAAAATATCAGATCGATGTTCATTCCTCCAAATACATTTCCTCATGCTCCATTAGTGAAGAAGTAGGAGAATAAAATGGCAGCTGATCTCCTCATGCAGTGATTTCTTATAGAAATTAAAATCAGTGTGAGTGGAGAATGAATGGGAGTGTGTGGTTGTGGAAGCACCAGAATGTAGGGCAGGAGGGATATAACAAGGCAGGAGATGATGCAACCTAGATTAGCTAATCAGCAGGATCCCACACACCTTTTCAGGACAACCAAATCAGGAAAACAAGAGGTAGCCTGAAATGAAGGACAAACTGCCATTTGAAAATCCCATCACAGGAGATGATGATGTGAAAGTAAACAACTAGACCTATACCTATAAGACGCTCAAACAAGGAGTCAAAAGATCACAATCACTGCCAGCTCCTACAGGAGCTAGAGGCACATCCAATAAACAGCACAAGGTTATTCTGAGAGGAACTCAGAAGGCTTAAGGAGAACTGGCATCTCCTGTCCTCCATGTCATCATGTCCATACCATGAGTACATGTACACCTTGGTGTGTGGATGTTGGAAAGATGAGTTGGACACCTATATTTTAGTGCTTGTGAGTGAGTGAGAGAATATGAGTAAGTAAAATCAGTTTTGTTTTAAAATGAAGTCCCCTTTCTCTCTTATGCTGTCTGACATGGAGCTTTCCCACATTGTTTCCATAATATTGCAATTTGATCACTGAACTTAAGTTTCCATTATGAAACCCTAGTCTAACACTAAACCTGTAAATATTCATGGCCAAAATCTGTACCTAAATTAAAAAGGTAAATTACTTACTATGATGGATACAATTTTTATACCCTTTGTGTGGGACAGAAAAGAATCAGTAGGTAGGCTACTTTTCCCATCCCCTCCACTCTTAGCAGATGCTGTCCTTGGCTTCACATTGTCTTTATCAGGAAGTGGGCTGCTGAGTGGGGATTTGAAATATCAGCGCTATTATTCCTTACTGTGCTGACACCTTGTGGTAATGTTTTAACCATTTTGAGAACTGACTAGGAGGCACCCTGTATGTATTTTCCTGTGCAGGGCTTACCCTGTGTTCTGCAGCAGTCACATCCTGGGGCAGAATTGGTTTGTATCCTGCTATAAAACAGCTACTGAGCTTAATTGTTGTACCTTACCCTAATGCTACTGTGACAAATAGAAGTGTGGTTTTTACTATATTGCATGAGAGGTGAACATGAAGCACAAAAGGCTGCATCTATTAGCACTTCATACAAAGTGTTATAAAAGTACTTCTTCTTGTTGATCAAGAGGAAACTTAAGATACTAGTCATACAGAATTATTGCTGTAACTGTGTATTAATCATTGTAACTGCCAAAATCCTGTGCAAGGCATTTTCTAGACTGCCTGAGTTTGGCCCAGGCAGAGTATTTTGCCTGCCTAACAGAACTGGGGGCCACTCTTGCCCATGGTACTTTATTGTCATCCACCTCAGCTCCCTTTCTAGGGTTCAGACAGCAGGCAGCAGGAGTGACCCTCTTCAGTTGCTGAACAGGTAGACCTTTGCTTTCTCATATCTTGCCTTTGCCTTGGATTGTGTCTACTTCTGTTTGAAAATTCATTCCCGTCTTTTTGATCCCTCATTCCCACAGATGTCGGCAAAAGCGAATGCTAAGCACTTTCTCCGCACCATCAGGAACAACCTATTTCCAGAGCGCTGCAGAAGAAAGGAGGCTCAGAGAAGGAGGGCTCTGGAGATAGTAGAGGAGAAACATTCCCCTATTCACAAAAAGATTATGTGAGTTTCTCCTTCTGATGAGTTTATAATCCCTGAATAATGTGTCAGACTGTGGGATATTGCTTGATCATGTCCTTTGAGTAGGTGACTTTTGCTGATAGACACTATGTCATGATTTTTCCATTAAAAGGGGAAAACATAAACGGGAATTTGCTGCACATTGTTCTGTAGCTTAACTCTGATTACCGTGCTGACAACCCAATGACTGGTTGTCTTATAAAATGTAACATGCTTGTGTCTTCCTTCCTTCCTTCCTTCCTTATGTCACATCTTTCTCTCCATGCCATTTTTTTATGCTCAGTCTAAGGTCAAGCATTGCAAATATTTAGTACTTGTCATAACTGCATAACTTTTTAAACACACCTTCTGTGACAAATTCATTGGAAATTAGCTGCAAATACTTTCCACATATGATCCACTTGTGTTCACTGGCATTCTACTCAATTTCCACTGAACTGCAGTTCTGCAGGATTATTCACAATAATGAGTAGCTGATCTCATTAATCCGTTTCTTTCAGATCAGTTCTGGTTTGTGTGCTTTTAGTTAATGTGTAAATTCATTATTGTTTTTCCACTGATCACAGTGGTAAATAATAAGCATTGGAGGTGATGTTGTGATTTCCACTATAGTTCTTCCTTCCTTGCTCTGAGATTTTGGTTGATATTTATGTGTAGAAACTGAAGGAGATTATTATACAAGCACTACAAGCATAGGAAAGGTGAGATTCCTTCCTAGTTGTATAAAGACCTAGTAATTCTGTTGCATTTCACATGTTCTCCAAATGAGGCTTCAGTGAGACTGAAACAGGGCTAAAAATGGTCACTCCTCTCTAAAAGAATTAAGTTCATCCTTGCATGATGGAGGAGAAGCACCTGTTTATAGAACTTGATTGTGCTACACTGTTAGGTAAGTACATTGCTAACAGAAACCATTTTTTTTCTATACAGTAAGACCAATGGATGATAGTTACTCTGATACTCTCAGAGAATAGTATTTCAGTGGGTTTTTTTAAGGGTGAAATGTAAAATATTTTCTATTGCTAATATTTGCTCACTTGTATTCTAGGTACAAATACTGTATAAGTCTTGATCCTTTCTCTACTCATTATTTCTCTGTTGGTATACAGTCCCCTCGTAGAACTCAATGCTTCACCTCTACCTGGCCCTGAAAACTTGTCTTTCCCAGTGAGCAGACCTGTCCTGGAGTCATCCAAGTTCATACCTGAAAACAGAGCTGTGATGCAGAAGAGAGAGAATAATATCAAGACACCAGAGCAAGACAAGACTAAAGCTCAGGTGAGCAAAACACGAAGCTGTAATAGTGATTAAGCTCTGAAGATGACCTGCCAAGTTAACTACATAATTGCCTTTTAGTTACAAATTAAGAAGAAATGCAATGAGCAGCATCACCTTTCTGTTAATTTCTCATTTATGGAAAAAAGTGGATGCTAAAACTTAGTGAAGCTTGAATTTGATACCCTCCCAAGATTAGTGACTAAGTCCTTGATTTCCACAACCTTCAGAAGCATTTGTAAGAATATAGGCTTTGTTACTTTCCCCCTGTCTCCCCCAAGTTGTATTAGAGCAGCATATTAAAGACTAGCTAAGACTGGAGTCCTTCCTATTCTGACAGTAAAAAAATGCCATCATGTCCTCCTACTGCAAGCAAATGTCAAGAAAGGATGTCTTAATTCTTATTAGGCTCAGACCACTTTTGTCACCATGGCAATAGCGAGAGGACAAAATGGGATAAACCCAGAGTAGTGTCCGCTCCAACTAAAATAGCTCATGCAATAGCTCTCCAGTAATTCATTTCCAGGTTACCTGCATAGAAACAATGCTAGAGGAGTGGGCAGGACAGCGTAGATTTAAAAAAAAGTACATAGCAGTTTTTTCTCTTTCTATATTTATTTGAGAGATTGATATATCTGCAAAGACTCAGAATACAGGGAGCACTGGATTGTGTTCAAACCAGTCTGTGTCATCCACTCATCTTGTTCTTTCCAGAAGCCAAGGGTGCAGTAACTGAGAACTAGCCTGTGTATGTCAGGTCACTCCTTTGGCTGCTACTCCTGATGCCCTTTGGAAGACCTGCCAGTTAGGACTCTGCTCAAGGTATAGTGCCAGCCAGCACATATCCATAGGAGAAGTTATGGACAGATGTTGCTTAAGCAGATAATTTTGATGGCTGGTATTTGTCATTTTAGAAAAAGGTGAGACAGGATTTGCATCCCTGTAGTGGGATCACTGTAGTCACATGCATTGCTCTCTTGTTCATTTTCTCTCTGGGCTGAGAATTCTTTTTGAGCAGTTTTATATTAATTTCCAACATCTTATTGTGCAGTTTATTTCAATGTTGCTGAAAAAGATGCAGATTGTGAGTCCCATGATAGTTTTTAGTGGAATCCATGAACTTGGAGGTCTCAGAAACCCAGATTATAATTTCTGGGCAGCCCTGATTTCAGTCTAGCTCATACCATGCCTCTAAAGAAGCTACTTGGAAACTGTCTCCCTGACTTCTGGGCTACTATCCCCTGCCTAGCCCAGGGACTGCTACTTCCATCCAAAGACCAGGAGTTCCTCTTCTCTCTTCTACATCCAGTCTGCCTCCCTCCGCCTCCTTGTCCCAGAGCAGTTGTGTGATTTGGGAGAAACTGCTAGTAAATCAGAATATTGCATTTTGCAGAAATTCCAGGGAATTAGGGTTTTGATCTAATTTAAAACTACACAAACTCTCATATACTTAGAATTTGCCATAGGACAAAGAATTTGTTCTGTAGAGCAAATTATCCAACACATTCTAATAGCCATTAGATATACTTTAATCCATCAGTTGATTGCAATAAGTTAAATAAAAAACCTAGTAAATCTGTAAAGCAGACCAAATATGCCATACCCTCTTACAGCAAAATCTGCATAAAATATGAAATGCTATTGCTGATAAAGTTATGAACAGATACCTTTTTTTTCTATTACTATAGGCAATAGCCTCTTTTGAAGCAGATGTGTTAAAAATGCACGAATCCATCATAAGCATTCACAATGAGAGCAGGTAAGTAAATGCAGTACTACAATGACTGAAGACTGCAATGCTGCTCCAGTGAAGACCTAGAAGATTTTGAGATTTTTAAAGAAATCATATCAAATAGGGATGAATGATAAAAATTCAGCAACAAAAATGCAAATGGAAATCACTGGAA
Source organism: Coccyzus lansbergi (assembly GCA_033558105.1). Lineage (NCBI taxonomy): Eukaryota > Metazoa > Chordata > Aves > Cuculiformes > Coccyzidae > Coccyzus > Coccyzus lansbergi. The sequence goes on from JAUMJK010000450.1 coordinate 305,386, forward strand.
AACCAATTTCTGGCAAAGCAAAACATTATGGTTTGCTTTCATCAGCATTTCTGCAATTTTCAGTTTACTTTTCTAAAAATCATTTTAAGGGAAAAAATATCCATTCAGATAAAATTATCAGAATAGCATACTTTTTAAAATTTTTCTTTTAATAAGGCTTAATCAAAAAAAATGTCATAATTCTTTCTTAAAAAAATGTCAGATAAAGACTACAGGTTTCACAGAGTACCTAATGGTAAAAATTCTGTGACTTAGGTTATCACAGCAGTCCCTTCTGGTATCCAAACCTTTGACACAATAAAAAAAAAATAATTCCTAAACTACAAATTTATTGGGTGAATTGTTTGTTGGGGGTTGGTGGTGTATGGACAACCATGCTTACCTTTTTCTCTCACTTTTATTTTCCCTTTCTTCCTTTTTGTAGTTATTTATTGATGTGCTGTGGATACAGTCATGTTTATCACCAGTGAAATCAATGAAATTACAGCAAAGTGTAGAATTTGATCCTGAATCTACTCTCTTTATTTCCTTCAGTATATTGAGTTCCCTCTGTTCCTGTATTGTTTCATTCTAATAAGCCAATGTACAATTGCTACTCCAAATTCACACAAGGGTACTCCAAGACTAGAGCAAAGCAACTGCAGTTTCATTGTCCGTGTCCTTATCTCACTGTCTGTTCTAACAGGGGAGAATAAAGAGAAAGGGCAAAGATCTTCAGCTTTCATTTAGTTTAGCAATAGTTGAGAGATATCTGGGAAGCCTAGTGCACCACTTTCTGACCCAGAGCTTATCATATAACTGAGTGAATGAATTGTATTACTCATGGGAAGCCCTTCATTCTTATTTGTGGACCAACTTCCAGCATAGATGTGCCTGTTCACAGAACGAGGCTTTGAGTTAGATGAAGGGTGTCAGCATTTTACAGTGACGACTGATTAAATGCTCTTATAAAGGAGCTTTGTGATATTAATTTTAATTTCAAATGATCTGACTCGCTGTCCCATTCAAATAAAACTTGCACAACTCAAGTGAAACTGATGGAGTTCTTGTCTGGGAGTCAATGTATACCCAAAGGAAAGTGAATCAGATAAACTTATTTAACTAGGCAAGGGAGATAACTATTTCAGCTGTGTGAAATGAAGCAGTTGTTTCATTACTGTAGTGTTAACAAGCTTTTCTGTCTGTCTCCACCTCAGTCATAGTGAAGACAAATCTGTATTTCCACCCTGACTTCTTAGAGAAATACCAACTCTAGAACAGAGATACGGGAGGTTGTTTTGTCATGCTATGCTCTGAGTAGGTAGTTCTTTATCTCTTATGTGTGGAGGAGGATGGCACCTCTCTCTGCAAAAATCATAATATCTTTTCAAGAACAAGTGGGCTGTGCAGAAACTATTGACACCAAACAAGCTGCCTAGTATACCAGGAGAGAGATGGAACTCAGTTCAAAGGTTAGAGGCTGCTTTTATACCTTTGTTGTCCAGGAGGAAATGATGGTCCTTTTGCTGGTCAGGGAGTTGCCATAAATATTTTGGTTCTGGATAGAGAAACTGCTGTAACAGTTGCAGTCACCTTTGCGGGAAAGGTAAAACCCCAAGATGCAAGACTCGGCCCTGGCCACAGTTCCACTCAGCTCACATCTTTCCTCATCTCAAATGCTCCTGTTCTTGCTAATTCCATAGATACAGCCCAGTTCCTGAAATACTGCCCTCTAACTCCTAAGCTGACAAAGTATTCCTTAACTGACAAAGAGGATAAAGTTTGTACCTCGGTGTTTGCTCTTTTCCATGACTGTATATATTTGTGTGTATGTGATCTAGCAAAATTCACACCCTTCTATATCCTTGGCAGGTACATGAAGAAGCAAATCAACAAATGGAAGAACAAAATGCAATTTCTTCATGACTCCCAGGAAGACAAAAACTGCAAAATAGAGGCAAAGCTCCAAAGCCTGAGAACACACCATGAAAACCTGCAAATGAAGCTGCAGCAAATGCAACAAGAAATAAAGGTATAGTGATAAATATATACCAAGAATCTTCACAGCTATGGGCAATTACTGGATGCTAACTATACTTTCCCAGAAGACTGGCACTCTTGATACTAGTTCATGTGCATTGTGTTTGTCTGCTGAGTCATCTTTGGTTCTTGTCTTCAGAGAAAAAGGCTCTTTGCATTTTCTTGTCATTCTGTATATATTTAGCATCTAACAGATTCCCACATCTGGGATTTTTAGATACTACTGCAATGAAGATAATGAGAGGGTATTCCAATAAGAGTGAGAAAACAGTCTCCAACAGAAGTGTTAGATACTTAATTGTTGTCTTTTCTTTAGGGAAGAATCCTGTGTTGGCATTGAATAAATAGAATACTCTTTTGTAATTCCTAATTGCTGTCTTGTACTCGAATACAATACAGACCTCTTGCAGAAAATATTTTATTTCTTTTCAATTGTATTGACTATTGTTCATTTTGAGAATCTCTAAATAGACCTCTAGAGAGGTCTTTATTTCACAGGAATACATACATATTTACCACCTACAGCATTTTTGTAGTGTTTTCTGCAGTGCTGTTTTTAGAGTATTCTTCAGGAGTCTGCAGAGCACAATTGATCAACTTTATATCCCTTGTACACAGAGTCCAGTGTGACCTGGCATGTCACACCTGTGTGTACGCTGTGACACTGGCCTGTCACACTGTGCAAGACTGGCTGTAAACCCAGCATCCTGTGTATGCACAGCCAGCTCAGTGCATCCCAGTTACATCAGACTCAGCACACATGCAGTGGGTGGTATTTGCTGTCATAGTTCTGTCTAGAAAGTTTCAAGCACAATTGTGGCACTGACAACTGACCTAGTTTTGGAATTCCAAATGTTAACATGTTTGAGTTGTTTAATATCACATATATTTTTCCCGTAGTTTAATTCTTCTAGAAGAAATATGCAAATTTACTCTTGGAACATTATTATTCCCACTTTTCAATGGCACGAGAACATGTAATGTCTTCAGACTGGAATTGTGAAAAGAACGGCCAGATGGATTTGTCCAAACTTAAACAAAGATTTTGATTTTATTGCAGGAAAATATTTTCTTTATGATAAGGATTGTTTTAGTTCACTAGAAATTTATTTATTTTATTTTAATAATACCCAAAATATCACATCTTTTCACAATATAGTTTCTATCTTTTGTCTATTGTAGACAGTGTCACAGTCAGCAGAACATCCAGCACAGTGTCAGAATATGATGCCAAGAAAACCACATGTGCCACCGGAAAGGAAAATGGAGAGCGGATTAAATCCTGCCTACATAAGGCCTGCTTCCAGAATATGTGAGGACTGGAAATCTTTGACTCCCTCCAACTCAGCAACTAGAATGCAGTTGCTACAGACACGCAAGGTTCCCGCTGAGGTGGACTTCATGTTTGCAGGAGACCCATTGGAGTCAGTGTCCCTGCAGACTGACAGGCCTGTTATGGAACAAGATAAAAAGGCAAAAGAGAATCAAACGTATCTGCCTGAATTGACAGAAAACTTCCCCAGGGGCATCACGAGGAATACTGTTCTTGCTCCCACTGCAGTGCAGATGCCCCTTGATGAGAAGGGACTTAGTGAGGAAGTGGAACTGCAGCACTTAGTTATGAAACTGAAGGATAAGTTGTCTCTCCAAGCCCAGCCAGGTACAAATTCTCCCTGTTATCTTGATACTGTCTTCTCACCTTCATCCAGTTTACTCTAATAATACTGTTCATAATCATTTATCCCTCAGAGGAAACTCAGAGTCTTGCCTTTGCCATTGTAGAAATATTGCAGCTATATACTGTAAGGTAGAATGTATTCCTGTGGTGGAAGGTGGAAGGAAGGTGAAAGGTAGCTCCTAATGCTGAACTAATTTGAAACAGGATGAATCTAAGCACATAAGAGGAAATCAGGCTTAGCAGTCAGTTAAGGAGCAAATATATACTGGTGAGGGCACTGGAGGTCTTCTCTGTTGCCAGTGACAGTTTAACTATGTCTCTAGTCCCTTGCAGTCTTCCAGCAGTGCAAAATCCCTTTGTAATCAGTGATCTTGCACAGAAGAGTTCCATTCAACACTTAGGATGCCTCACTTTTGATAATGAGGATGTAATAAGCATAACAGAAGAAGCTGCTGTTTCTACAGAGTTATATTAAACTAGAGATTTATAACGAATTTTTCAGGGCTCTGGCAGTATCTAGATCCTTTGAAAAACTTAAAATCTGTTCTACTTTTCAGCTCCACCGTCTGCTTTGCAGCAGCAGTTCTTCTCTACAGCTGACCATGTTTGCAGATCTTTTTCTGACCTCATCAACCAAGTAACTTCACCAGCTTGCAGATGATGGAAACTACTACACCTTACAGCTTCAGAACTATTGAAGGTAGTTGATGCCATGTCAGACTTTTTAAAAATGTCTCTGAAGTTACATAACAACAACCTAGCACAACAGATTTCTGCATTTACTGCCTTTACCAAGAACCATAAATAGTGTTAGAGAGCAATGTTCCTTTTCTTCTGGTGGTTTCCAGCTCCTGTGCAGTAGATGTTGGCCCACCTGACAAGAATGAGCACGTCTTTATTAACATTGCACTGGCCTTCACAACTGTCCTGCCCTCTCCTTCTTGCTGCTATATAATCAATAATGGCTTGTGTTTCAGGAACATTTTTTTTCTGAGAGCTGGCTTGAGTCAACTGGTTTCAGTGATGTATTTTCTGTCACATCATTGTTTCTTTGATTGAGGGAAGGAGTATGTTCTTAACTGTCAGACTGCTCATTACTTAATATTTACATGTGCATATTTTTCTAAACTACTGAATTCATATTTAAAGGGAAAAAATGCTTTAAACATTTGAAGGAATTTGATTGCTTTAGAAGAGCCTTTCTATTATTGATTAACTTTTCTATTAACATAGAATAGTTAATAAGAATGTAATGTTTAGTATAGAATTATTAATAAGAATGTGATTTTACCTGTAGCATCTGAAATGTGATAAAAGTAATTTCTTCCTTGGTTACTAGTACTTTGTATTTGATGGAACATATCTAAAACTTCCAGAATATTAAGAACACTTATGTATGTCTGTATGTGCCTGTACAGGCTTGATATGCATGTAAGTAAACATATAAGTTGCATGTAAACTTGATGGCTGTTGGTGATTGGCTGTAGGTAGCAGGCTGTACACACTGAAGTTGATTACAAAGCATCAGTTAGGCATCACTGGGGGAAACAGGCTGCGATTTGAAAAGAAAGGAAGAGAGCACAAAAAAGAAATATTGTACAGTGTTTTGATCCATTCATTCTACAGTCTAGCTTCATTTCTTATAACTATGGGTGAGTGAAGGCCTCAGAAAGAATTCATATTGTTCTTAGGAGGAAAACAGTAGATGCTCACAGCTTTCCTTTCATTTCTTGTTTGCTAGTGTTTCTTAAAGGAATGCAACTCTGTGACATTGGGATAATCTGTAATGGTAGTATCATCAAACGCACATTATTTTAGTGACAGCAGTTCCGAAGGTTGAGATAATGGGTTAAAATTCAGCAAGTAAATGATTTGCATGTTATTATTAAATGTTGTACTTCTTTGGATTGTTAACTATTTGATAAGGGAAATATCAGCTAATGGCAAATTTACCAAATGTGCGTTGTCAGTAGTGCAAATGATTGTCTGTTTCTCTCTCTCTTTAGCTACTTGCCTGGAATTGCGCTTGTATTGCTTGTTGATGACAGCAGAAGGAAAATGTTTGGTTTTTATTTGTAAAGCACAGAAGTATTTTTAAGATCTAAGAAATGGAAATGATTCAGTACCACTTCAGAGAGAAATTTTATAGATTTGGCAATTTACTATCACTGTCCTGCAAGAGATGCATAAAAAATTAGGGAATGAAGATGTGCATTTGGGCTCAAAAACATTTATGGTTCAAGAAAATTTGCATACTTTTAAAGATTTTAGTTGAAACACTGAATCTACACCAGCTTTCCAAGAGAGAAAATGCTTGTAGATTGTCAAAGTGGTGGGGTTTTTTTTGGTGAATAATAAAGCTTGGTTTGGGTGAAAGCAAAATATTTTTTTAAGCTTTGGGAGAAAGTCAGGTATTCTGAAGTGTTGTTTCACATGTAATCAAACAGGGTTTAGGCTGATGTGATTGAAAAGGCCGGTGAAAATTATAGGGCTAAAGAATAGCTGCTCAGCAGAACACTTAATTTTCCACATATATTTTCTTGTATTTTTCAGAATGAATTATAATTATCAACATAAAAGGACTGTCTGTCACATTAAAATGGCTAGTAATTTTGTTTTCTGTGGGTTGCACCTCAACCACCTTCTTGAAATATCTTACGTTCTGGTAGTGATAGTAATGAACGTTCCTGGTTCTTTATATTGTGTTTATTCCCAGCAGCCCTTAATTATACATACTGCAAACACACAAGAATTACAGCAAATAGTAGTGGTGTGCAACTGGAAGCTAACAGGTAGTTTGTCTCTAGCAAAGGAAGGGTGGAGAAAGTGAAAAGTAAGGAAACTAACTGAGGGAGGAGGACCCCAGAAAGCAAATATCAATCATAGAACAACCAGGTTGGAAGAGACCCACTGGATCATCAATTCCAACCATTCCTATCAAACACTAAACCATGTCCCTCAGCACCTTGTCCACCCATGCCTTAAGCATCTCCAGGGAAGGTGAATCAACCACCTCCCTGGGCAGCCTGTTCCAGTGCCCAATGACCCTTTCTGTGAAAAATTTTTTCCTAACGTCCAGCCTAAATCTCCCCTGGCAGAGAGAGGTCACTAGAGGTCACTAGAAAGTGGATACTCATATATTACCACACCAACAGAATATAGTTGGAGACAGAAGCTTAGTATTGCTTTTGCAATATGCCAAGAGATACAAACAACAATCCAAGGAATGTAACTGTTGATTATGGGAAAATACTAATCAGCTCCTGATGAAGCTTTAAATCTCCTTCAGAGTCAGCGCATCTTAATTAAAATTGGTTTGAAACAGTGACAGCCAACCAATGCTGCTTTGGTCCGATGTAACACAGAACAGGTTTTGCCAATTCATGAACTCTTACTTTATGGCAGTGTGTAAAGACTGGAGGAAGTGTTTTCCCCTGCTAATAAGCAGTTCTTTAGCTGCCAGGTCTCTATAAGATGAAATAAACAAAATCGTAAGGCCTTTATTTTATTGTTAATCAGTTCAGGTGATGGTTAAGCAACCTCAGTCATATGTGTTCATCTCATCCTTCTTCTGGTGTGCTCAAACTGAGAAACAATAAACCAGAAACAGTATTTGCATAAACAATCTTATCTCACCCCAAAATCTGCCTTGAACTTTACAGGACAGAGTGGTAGGAGGTGATATACTGTCTTCAGTGTCAGGAATTCTATTTGGAATTATTCCCGTACAGCAGATCTGCTTGCATCTCATACTCACAGCACTTGTTTTTTGTTAATGCAGCCACTCTAGAAGATCCTGATGTATGGTTCAACAAATCAATAGCAAATGTCGGCATTATCTGATTGTGTTTTCATGTGAAATTGTTCAGACCTGGGTAAAAGCAAGCAAGACCCAAGTTACAAAGTAGAACTGAGCTCTGAGACCTTCAGAGTGAAGAAATTGCCTGAGTTAGCATTTCCTTTAGAAACTTTATCGCTTGTAGGCTTACCTGTAATAATTGCCCCTCCTTTTTTATTTCAGCACAATTAATAACACAGATTGTCTCCATCACATCAGTAATTTCCAAATGTTCTCTGTAGTGTCACCTATGCTAGAAGTTTCTATTTGCTCAATCTTTCTTCCACACTTCAAACCTTTCCTGCCTATTTCCTCAAAGGCCAAATAATACTCCAGCCTGCTAATTAAGAAGCTTGCTGAAGCAGAGAAGTATTGCAAATTTGTTTAAGCTAAACATCAGCTTGGCCTGTAGTGATATTTCAGCATTTCTGTCACTGTCGGAAGAAAGGGAAAAAGCTGTTATAAGCCTTTTCGTAGGGGATTCCATTGTTACAGGTAGGATGTATCCAAAATGGAAACACTTGTGTCTTCCCAAATTGCCCTGTGGAAGAGCATCTAAGATAAACAGTACCTGTTCAGACATCCTGTCTCATTTTACATTTTGTAGAGTCTGAAGGCATTTAGGGACAGGTGACAGCTGACCTTCAATACCAGTCCTATTTAGTGATGCATCCAGCCCTTAACACAGTCTTTGTCAGTTGGTCTTGATGGCTGTAGGGACTGTGGTTGAAAGAATGTCTCTCTTGTGTCTATATAAAGCTACACACAAGGGGGCTTTTAGATATATTAATATAATATAGATAATTAACAACAGTAGTATGGGACTGAGCAGATCTGTTGTACTGGTGCTCTTGTTTCCCTCCCACATGGTAGCAAAGCACTCCCACAGGCTGTGGCGGCAGCCGGAGGCATCTGGGGGGTTGTTGCTGAATACACTGCACTGTGTGTTCCTGACTCATCCCACTTTAGTGTTCCCTCCTGTCTTGAACATTTAAATGGTTAGTTGGATACTTAACTTTAAGCAGGGCCATTGAATCTCATAGCTCTCTTAGAGTTTTATGTCTTCTTTCATAAGATCAGGATTTCACCCAATGGGACTGTATTTAAGCTTTATTTTGTTCAGGCCCAGTAACCATTTTAAGATTTCATTTACACATTTTGCTACTTGAACCTATTTCTGCAAGTTAAACACCCACCAAATGAGTTTTTCTTTTGGCATTTCAGAGAAAAAAAGTAAAGCAACCAAATATCGCCACATGCTCAAGGGAAGAAAATTTCAGTAAGCAACTAAATGTAGTTGCCCTGGAAAGATTAATTTTGTAGTTGCTTTAGCCAACCATGCAATGAAAATATTTAATTTCATCCAAGTGTCAAGTGTTACTTGCCCAAAGTTACCTTACTTTAATATCAAATTGCCTTTTACAGTTACCAATAACAGTCAGAGGAAATGAATTTGTCCACAAAGAACTTGCAAAATAAAAAAAGAAACAAATTCAAGTTATGTATGAGGATGCTTTTGATTAAACACTTTGAAAACATGTAACATTTTAAGTGGCATTTTTTAAACTAAAAATTATCAAGATACTGTAAAAACACATGGAAGCAAGCAGAGGAGCTGGTAAAACCTGTTAACTCTTTTACTTTTGCTGGAAAACAGAGAATGTTTTTTTAATGATATTTTTGATATAAAAATATGTACTAGTTTTCTTTAGTGGGTTGATATCTTTCAACAGTAGCTGCTTTGTACAAGAGTACAGCTCTGCATAAAATAAAATATCACCATCTCCACTTTAATCCTGTGCTGGAGCCAGCAGAGGTTCTTAGCAACTTTCTGCTCTGTTTTTCTAGTTCTTTTTGGAGGATCAGTTATTTCTTGTTCTGGCACCCAAATGACAATAGTCTAAATAGGTCACGTGCAGTATAAAAAGCCTGATGTACACACAGATAGGCAACTGCTTATAAATCATGCAGTTTATTAAGGAGATTGAATTAATGGGTAATTAAAAAAAGCCTACAAGTCCAGATTAATCAGAGATACAGTGCTTGTGATTACAGGCCTTCCTCGTCCATATAGATCAATGAGATTTAAAATGCAAGAATTAAAAGAGAAGTAGTTAAAAATAACTACAAATTAAGATTTTGGACTAAATGTGTCATTTTCTCTTGGTCCCTAGGTCTCCAAAGATTCTTCCAAGTAATGTAGATCTTCTCTTGTGCATGTGGATACTTGTTAAATCTTCAAATGAGTCTTTCTTCCTCAGAACTGGCAACTTCTGAATATGAGAAAATATCCCTGAAAAGTGACATGAAAATACATATAAATAATCAGTTTTCAAGGAGTGAAGAGCAGCTGAACACTCAGGTTTCCCACATTCATGCTTCCTCCATCTTTAACTGCTACTGGTCATAATAAATAGTGCTATTTATCAGCATTGCCCCCAAAGCTCTTGTTTTGGCAACAGCCACATCCTTCCTTTAGCAAGTTGCCTCTCAGTGACTTTGATCTTTCTCTCCAGCAGAGACTTTTTCCTTCAGTTTTCCTATAAAACTCTTGCACTTGTAGTTAACAGGCAAAGCGCTCACATCTGCTCACAGTCCTACAGACTCATCAGCTTGTCCTCAACCTCCTTGCACAGCAGATGAGATCTCACACCCTGTTTAGTAGCCTGAGGAACTACGGGACAATATCTTGCAGTCATCTCCTAAAGTGAGCACATCGGCTTTAATTTTTTGAGACACATTTGTCTTGTGAAAAAGTAACTGGTTAAAACAGTATCTGTTTATTTGCCAGACCCCAAATGCATAATACAGCAGCCTTTGTCCCACTGCGATCCCTGACACCCTGCAGCCCAGCAGAGTAGGGGCAGCAAGTTTTTTTCTCTACCTGTCAGTTAGGTTGGGTGCAAGGGCTGATCTCAGACCAATTGCCTTCCTCTGCAAGGGACATGGACACAGCTGTGGCCACTCAAAAGGATGAGGTAGCTGGGTGGCTGCTGGGTGAGGAAAAACGAAGCAGAGAGGGTTTTGTGTTTGCATTCTTCAAGTGGTTGTACTGGGGCTGTGTTGTGTGGCTTCTTGTACAGCTGCTCTTTGGGAAGATCCGTTGTGAGTACAAAAGCTGTTTTCTTTGAGGTTCTTAAGCCTTATTTTGGCTCATTAAGAGCTGTTGCAACTATAATGTGCTAACTCCATTGTAACGTATTGAAAATGTTATTATGAAATCTGCTTTTTAATAGATTTGGTCTTTGTAAGGGGAAAGGAATGACTTACTAAAGATACTTTGGTCGGGTAATGGTAAAGGACTCTCCCTACCTGTCTCAGTTTAAAACTGACTAATGCTTCTCTTTAGGATAGGATAGTGTTGAAATGCTGCTGGGTTAAGTAGGATGTTAGCTGGATAGAGGTAGTTTGTCAGAAAACTCGTATACAGCTGTTCTGATTTTGTTATGTTTTTCATGGGTTGTGTAGGGTTTGAAGAGTATCTTCAGACCCGTTAGTAACTACAAACCTGGCAGGACTAGACTGGTTCAGAAAAGGGTGTTCAAACCTGTAAATCTGGACCTGAGTTACTTCTACCACTGTCTTGCGTGCTCAGACAGACATTTTGGAGGAAAGTATATTTCTTAGGTGTGACAGTGTAGTTCTGTTCAGTACTACTGAGAAGCTTTACAAAGGACTTCATGAGGTCTTTTTGGTTCAGAGGGCTTTTCTGTTTGTTTGGATGGTTTGGTTTGCATTCGTTTTCTGTTCTCAGAAAAGCTCAGTTCCTGATACTCCATATTAACAATGATCTCGTGCAACTTATCCTTTCATTCTGAAACCTGACACTAGAATAATAACACCTTAACATTAGCACCTCTGTGCCAAGTTCATATCTTTGTCTTACTTTTAGAAGTCAGTTATATGTTTAAGGCACTATAGTGAATGCAGTTTACAGATTGCCCATGATCTATGTTTCTGTTTGTAATTTAAAAGAAAATTTAAATTGTGAATATTTAAGAGGAATAGAATGAGAAGGTTCAGCATGGCACAATAAAGATATTATCATCAGTTGCAGAAGTAGCAGTATAAAGCAAAAAATCTTGTTCTATTGTTTGACTTCTAAAACAAGCCTACTGAAAGCTATTCATATCTATATAGATACGAAGATCATTCATATGCCATTAGTGCTGCTCTTTGGGCTAAAAACACAGGCTTGTACATCTCTTCACACATAAGTTCACATATAAGACACAGTAATTCTATTCCTCATCATTTTCTAGGATGCGATTTCTATCTACCATCTTTAACAACTGATTTCTGCTTTTACTCACTAAGTAAGGCAGTGGCATCAAGGGTTACAAAGATTAAAGCGGCTGGCTTTGTTAAGAAACTGGGAGACTTGGATGAGAGGTTTGATAGCTCCTCAAAAAATACAGCAGTGACAGCCTAAGTTTTAAGCTGCTTGCTACTGGTTGATGTTAATCAATTGTACGGAGAAACCAGATTAACTGATTACAATTCACAAAACAAAGAGATAAAAAAATAGAGAAGGGGAGGAATCCTTATTTGTCTTAAAGTGTGACTACTTAGCAGTATTATCTTAAAATCTCTCTGTATGGGAGTAGATAAAAGTCAGTATTAATCACAAAACCCATAATTTGGTTCCTCAAAATGCATCAGACAGTTATGCTTAATCTTGACTGGAACAAAAGCTCTTTGTTTAGGAAAATCACAGGGTGATACAGACACAAAGAGCTGGATGTAAATAAAAGATTAAAGGAGAATTTAGACACTGGCATTCAAAGCTGCAATCCAGAAAACAAAAATTCATCTGGTGCTTTAGTCTTGTTGGCATGTCAGGTTTTTGTGTCTAAAGCTGCGTTCCATTTGAAACCAAAAGTGCATCAGTCTGGTCAGGACTAAGCAACTTGTTGCCTTTGTCTAAGGCCACCTGGGAACCGGCAGGGCATTCTGTGCTGTGTGCCACCAGCGTATCTCAACACAACAACGATCATCTGAGAGCTCTGTGGTAGCTCAGATTCACTGCAGAGAAGGATAGGATACACCCCTCGCGTTTAAAATGCAGATAGTGGGTTTAGGTTCAGAGTTTAGAAACCAGACCTATATTTGTGAGTCTCAGATATGTTCTTCACTATTCCACTGACATTCCCCCTAAACATCTGAATGACTAAGATGCTGATCTAGGAAGTGGAGATACGAGTCTGAATCTATTCAAGTAGAATGGCAGTTCTGCATTCTCCTTGTAGGCCTTATGTGCTGTATTGTCAGTGATGGAAGCAGCACTTCTACTTTTCCATCAAAGTGTAGCATCTTCACCTTTCTGAAAGTGGATGTTCTCAAAGGAAGGATTCATCTGTTGGTAGCAGGATCACAGCTGAAACCTTGAAAGGGACTGAGATTTGGGAAAAAAAATTCCCACTGGGAATGAGGGGGCTAAAAGACATGCTATCTTTTGCAAATCCTGCTCTTGTCTTACTGCATATGGAAACACATTAAGGGGATTCTGCTCTGGGGCTGGGAACCTGAAGATCAGGAATTGTAGCATTTAGTGTCTTCCTGAAGCTGTAGCTATGTCTGATAGCCTACGTGCATCTCTGACCTAGATCTGTTTCCCCTGTATGCTGGGCAAATTTACCAGTATGAAATGGGAAGTATGTAGTAGTTGACTCCTTACCCTTCTGCTGACAGACTGCTGCTCTCCCCAGCAGCACCAGTGGGACACACTCCTGGGCTGGAGTGCCTCTTGGAGTGAGGAATTCAGAACTAGCCTGTCCCTGGCACAACAAGGGTAAAATACCTGGTGTGGAAGAACGTCTTTGTATGCTTCTTTGTTTGACTCTTCCTGTGTCTCACTTTCTGTTTCCCTTCGTCCCCTGCACAAAACCTGTCATTAGAGTTCAGGTTATTTGGAGGTCAATTTTTAACTGAGATCACTTTGAACATAAACATAGCTCTGTACTGGATTGGGAGGAGTGGAGCATGGTTGTTCAGCACCATCTTCTATTTCTGTACTACTACCATATAGCTCAGTAAACCTGTCCTACTTGACTCTAGTTATTGCCCATGAGACATTTATTAGTATTAAAAGAAGAGTAACCTTGGTTTCTCCCTGTGAACTGAGGATGTAGAATTGAGATCTTCTGTTCAGCTTCTGCTAGCTGCCTTCTCCCTAGGCCATGGGTTCTGGAGAGCACACAGTCCACATAGATATCCCAGAAGAGCTGAGCCAGGTCCCAGAAGAGAGCTCCATGTTTCAAGTTCTCTGATGATTTCAGGAAGATCATGAAGTCCCAAAAGCCACTGACTGAGTCAGAAATGCGAGGCTTCCTCATCTCCAGTAAGACAGCTGAGGAGGATTCCCAACACTGGGGGTCTGCTCGCCCAAGAGCTAGTGGATCAATTTGGTTATGGCAGACGAAAGGTGTGACGCAGAACACTCCCATGATAAGGAGAGAGCAGGTAAGTCTCATGTTGCAGTGGATTCTTCCTCTGCTCCCAAGGTCCATTGTGTCACTGCAAAGTTGCAAAACAAGAAGAAGCTGAAAAACTTCTCACCGTTAGATGCAGAATGGGGCCTTAGATGATATAGAAGGCACTTAAGATATTGGTAATTGTTTTTCTGCTCTTTAAAAACCTGTGTACACCTTTTTACATATATGAACATAAATACTAGTGGAGTTGCATTACTCTGTGCAGCAGAAGCGTGTGTTAAAATTTGTCAGTCATCCTCAAATCCTTGTGATGAACTGTGTGTTCATCACACTGTGTGAAGAAGTGCCAGATAAGAAAGTTTTTGGCCTTTCTTGATTTACTATTCCTTAACCTTTTCAGTAAGAGTCCATTAATTTTTTATGGAGAATTTAAGCCTTTAGCTTTCCTCAACATTTAAAAATAGTCTGTAGACTCAAAGGGATCTGTGGACACCAGGTGGGAAACTTTGTTGGAAACAAGTTCTAATGAATCAGTGATAGGTTGCAAAATCATCCATTGAACAGAAGCAATTTACATGCTAGAATGCAGAACAGCTCTGAAAAGAGAGTACAGCAATATTATCTGAAAAGTCAGATTTGTTACCCAGCATGCAAATACTCAATCTCACTCCCCAAGTCAAGTCATTGATTTTATTATAGAGTTGTGCAAATCTGGGTGCTCAGTGGCTTTTCCACAAGTCAAGCACACCTGACAGGAGCCTATGCAGTCAATTTAGTCTGCAATCACTTGTATTTTGTAATATCTGCTATACATGCTCAGTGAGTAGGGGGCCCTGCTTCTGGAGGCAAGTTTCTTCTGTTTCTCTGCCAAACCGGCAATCTTGATGATTAAACCGGCCTGGTTTAGTAAGTCCTCCTTCAGCAGATTATGAGTGCTTTGATCTTTTGTTTAGTAAAAGTTCTGCTATTTTATTTAACATTAACAAATGTTAGTCTGTTCTGCTGATTACTTATCAAGATGTCTAGAACAAGCACCTTCTTGAAACAGCAAAGCCATGGCATAGCAGCTGTATTGCACAGCACTTATATGCACATATAGAATCATAAAACAGTTTGGGTTGGAAGGGACTGTTGAAGGCCATCTAGTCCAAATCCCCTGTAGCGAGCAGGGACACCTTCAACCCCGTCAGGTTCCTGAGAGCCCCATCCAACCTGGCCTTGAATGTTTCCAGGGATGGGGCACGCTCTCTGGGCAACCTCTGGAAGGGTAGGCTGCTTGGTGGAATGTATTTCATTGTAGAGCTAAAGGAATCTTCAGAGATTTCAGCCTGGCAGTAACATTTTTACCTATCCTCCTATCTGGCTATCTGCTGAGGTTTTGGGAACATTTCGGAACTGTGCGGACTTTACTCTCCAACTGCTTACAGTCACTATTTAATCTGATTTAGGATCTCATAAGGACAATTGGCTCAAGAGCCTTGGATCCAAACTTTGCATTTAACGAATAGAAGAGGAACAGCACACCTCTTTCCACACTGCTCTGCCTCGTGGCGTGTCACTTAGGACGGTGGCGGTAGTAGTGGGGTTGTCCTCGTGCTGCTCCCAAGATCTCCAGAAGCATCATTCTTCTGTACCCTAGTGCAGGTTTTGATTGCTTTCTCGGAAGCAAACCCAAAGATGTCCTGTGAGTCACTATTCCATCCTCGCTTGTGCATCAGAGCCTTTCCACTGGGCAGCAGACACCTGTGCATATATGCCACGCAGTATGCACATAACTATCTGTTTACTGAGACTTTTTCAAGGGACATAATTAACTGTACTTATCAAGCTTCTGGTTTTGAAAACTACTTGGCAATCTCAGACATGACTGGAGTGGAGGGGTAGGGAGGACACACACGACACACTAACAAACCAAAAAGTAATACCGAAACTTGCTTTTAAGGATGTGTTGAGACAGGGGCCATCTGGTTTGAACTGGTTAGCAACTGAACTAGTTGCTTTGCTTTCATTGCCCCCTCCTCCCCAGCCCCTTTGGAAACGTTCCAAGTTGCAGAACTGGCTAAAACAAGGACAAGGGGGTTGGATTTGTCAGAGGTGGGAGCAAAGGGCCCACCCTGTGCAGGGAGCTGGCAGGTGCTGTGCAGGTGGCACTGGTCAGGATCAGCAGCAAAGATCACCAGGTCCCTATTCTCTGCTCCAACTTGGACATCACTTTACTGTTAGTCGACTACAAGGTTCTTTTTTTTTTTTTTTTTTTTCTGTTGGCCTAGAGCCGAGAGGATGCTCAGGAAATATCGGTTTTCACTAATGTCCTGCCAGCGCCTGGAGGAACCGCTTCTCATTCCCTCCCTCGCCCCCCGCCCCGGGTCTTTAGGTCTTTCTGTCCATAAAAGCGAAGCTCGCTTGTGCTTTACACCTTCGGGCTCTGACTTTCCCCCCTCCCACCTAGCAATTCCACTCCCCGTGGAGTAAGACCAGCGCCTTTACAGTAACGCTAATAAAAAGTTAATTTTGTTCTCAGGGTTTCGCGGGGCTGAAGCTGTCGGTTACGTCTCTTCGCTCCATCCTAGACCTGACAGGCGCCCGAACCGCTCCCGGAGCCTCCGCGGCGCCAGGTGTGCGGGGGGAGCCTGGCGAGCCGCTCACCTGCCTGCTCACCTGGGCGATCTATTCCGCGCTGCAGCGCTCACCTGCGCGCCTTTCCCGCCCCGCTCCGCTCACCTGTGCGACCCCTCCCCGCCCCGCGCTCCCCGCCCGCCCCATCCCGCGCCGCTCACCTGCCCACCCCGCGCTCCCCGCCCGCGCCGCTCACCTGCGCGCTCACCTGTGCGCTCGGCCGGGCAGCGCTCGGCTCTGAGCGCTCGGCTGTCGGCGCCCGCCGCCCTCCTTAAGAAGCCGGAGCGGGCAGCCCCGCTCGGCCTTTACGTCAGGGCTCGGGGAGAAGCGCCCCCGGACAGGCGGCGCTCGCTCCCGCCCCCGGCACGTGCCCCCGCGGGCTGGCCACAGCGCGGCTGCCCCCGCAGCATCGACCCCGCTCTGCCCTTTCCCCCCATCGCCACTCTCACTCCCTTGGCCTCCCTCTCCCTCCCTTTCTCCCCTATTTCCCACTCTCCCCCGTTGGCCCCACTCTTGCTCCCCCTCGCTCCCCCTCTCTCCCCCTTGGCCCTGCTCTCACTCCCTCTCCCCCCCTTCTTTTCCCCTCTCCCCCCCTTCTTTTCCCCTCTCCCCCCCTTCTTTTCCCCTCTCCCCCCCTTCTTTTCCCCTCTCCCCCCCTTCTTTTCCCCTCTCCCCCCCTTCTTTTCCCCTCTCCCCCCCTTCTTTTCCCCTCTCCCCCCCTTCTTTTCCCCTCTCCCCCCCTTCTTTTCCCCTCTCCCCCCCTTCTTTTCCCCTCTCCCCCCCTTCTTTTCCCCTCTCCCCCCCTTCTTTTCCCCTCTCTCCCCCTCTCCCACCCTCTTGGCCCCACTGTCACTCCTCTTGCCTTTCCCTCTCTTCCCCGTCTCTCCCCCAGAGGCCCCCATTTCTCTCTTCCCTTTCCTCCCCATCTCCACCCTCACTCCCTTTGCCCTACTCTTGCTCTCCCTCTCTCCTTTCCACCCCCTCTCCCTTTCTTCCCCCTTGGCCCTGCTCTCGCTCCCTCTCTCCCCTTCCCCCTCTTCTCCACTCTCACTCCCTTGGCCCCGTTCTTGCTCTCCCTTTTTCTCCCCCCTCTGCTCTCTCTCCTGCCTTGGTCCTACTCTCACTCCTCCCTTTTCCCCATCTCCACTCTCACTCCCTTGGCCCCACTCTTGCTCCCCCTCTCCCCTTTTTCCCCCTCTTCCCTCTCTCTCCTCCTTGGCCCCACTCTCGCTCCCTCTTTCGACTTTTTCCTCCTCTCTCTCCCCCTTGGCCCTTCTCACTTTCTTCCCTGGGCCCTTCTCCTAGTGCCACAGTTGGGCTGGCCAGGGATACAAAGCAATTCCCCACCTGGGGGATGAAGCTGAGCTCAGACTCCAGGCCTCCAGCTCCCACTGCAGCCTGTGCGGCACCACTGGAGCAACCCACTAGGCAGGGCTCGGCACGTACGGCTGCAGGGCTGACTCTCCTGAGAACCAAAGCCGAGACCTAAAGAGCAGAGGGCCCAGCAGAAAGCCAGTGAAGGCATTAACGGCAGCGATGGGGCTGAGCTGCTCACTGCAGCTCAATTCACACAACTTCAGGTATGGGAGGGCTGCTTCTAGGGGCCACGCACCCTCTGAAAGGAGAGGACCCTGGTTACATTTTTCCTCAGGAAAAAAATGTTATTATGCAGTTTATTACTGTTGCGTTTCCAACCTGTGAGGTTCTTGGCTGCGCTCTCCACTGCACGCGCTGGTAACAACCGCAAAACCTCTGTACCCACCAGGGAAACGGGGCAAGTTAGTGGGGAAGTGGAAGAAAGGCACTGGTGAAAGGGCCATCTCCTGCAGGGAGGGAAGCCTGAGCCCCGTTCTGCAAGTGCCACCTCTGCCTGTGTTCCCTGTGCCTGCTGTAGCCACCCCCTTGCATGTGTAAAACAGCCCCAAGAGCAGTGGCTCCAGGAACAGGCTGCTAACCCGCGCAGGGCAGAACGTTTTTAATACGAGCTGTTTGAAGTGATAAGCTGGGGGCAAGACCATTCTTTATTTCCTAGCTCTGTGTGCTCTGCGGGCCAAATCATGTAACGCTGCTGCCTGTCTGAAATCAGTGTAACTGTACTAGTCCATACCAGCTGGGTAGTAGCCCATTTTTTGCGAGACTTCCACTGGCTGCTCCCTTCTCTCTTTGCACTTTGAACCATGATACTTTCTCTGTGAAACAGCTGTGCTTCAGTACAGGTTTATCTTTGTGGAAGTCAGTGGCGCCACACTGGTTTATACCAGCTTGAAACACCAATTTTTCTATTAGTCATCCATATCATAGAATCATCAGGTTTGAAAAGTCCTCTTGGATCCCCGAGTCCAACCATTCCCATCTGCCACTAAACCATGCCCCTGAGCACCTTATCTACCCATCTTCTAAATCCCTCCAGGGATGGTGACTTAACCACCTCCCTAGGCAGCCTGTGCTATCGTCCGATGACCCTTTCTGTGAAATTCTTTTTCTGATATACTTATAATTTACATCCCTTGGTGCATCCAGTCTATATAAGTGGAGGGGCAGGTTCCATTCTTAACCCGTGATCTTAAGATTTGTCTATAACGATAAACCTTGTTGGTTTTCCCCTGACGTTTCCTTTCTTCTCAATGAGCAATCCATGTGAAAGTATATTTTGTGTTAAGAAATGTCATTTTTTAGCAAAAGTGAAAGGAACTTTGCGGGCATGAGAGAACATTTGACTACAACCAACAAAGATAATTTTGTAGGACTTTGTTGAGTTTGCAAATGTTCCATTTATTTCTCCAGAAGTGTAGTGTTGGGAATGGAGGAGTGGTGAGCACCAAGTGCTGAAACAGATTTCAGGCAGGACTGAAGAGTGTAGCACCTTGCAAAAAGCCCTTTTGCAACACAGCAGGTGAAAGCCTCGAATTGCATTTGGATCTGCAATGGTTCTTCTCTGTGCTATCAAATATACAGTATTCCAGTAGACTTTCTTCTCCCTGGTTTTAGTGTAAAAATGGTCCTTAAGGAGTTTTCTAGATGTCTGCTCTGTAGAAGCTGATTCTGTGCTTGTGTACCATGTGCCTGGAAGACATGGGTGGATGTAGCCTAAAGGACAGCTCCTCGGTAGAAAAGAGTACAAGGCTGCTTATCTTCAGGGTTGGTCTGGGTGCAGGAGGCCAATGCAAAGCAGAACTGAGAAGCTGTGGGCGGGCTTTTTGCTTACATTGCTGAGTGCATTGATTTGAGGACTCTGCCGCATGCCGACAAGGGTAAAGCAGAAGGCTACAACTGGGAAGGAAAAGGCAAAGTAGTTCTTGCGAGTTGATAGTTTTCTGCCAATCTGGAGCCCTTCTGGATTCATTGTTAAGAAGTGAGTGTGTTTAAATGAGTCCCCTGCTTGGAAGAACTATATCTGGTTTTGGATCAAGAATGTCAGTGGTTTTGTTCTTGCCAGAATCCTTCTGATAGAACCAAGGGTGCTGAACCAAGGGCTCTCAGAGAAATGAGAGTCACTGCTCAAGGGAAATACTGCTGCAGAAAAAATACTTGGCTTCACAAATACTTCCTGATCCTACTTCATTCTCTTCCCTCTGAACCACATCACTCACACTCTGTTTCTGGGAAAGAGGTTTTTGATAATTGCATTCCTCACCTTAGCCTCCTAATGGAAAGAAACAGAAGGATTGGCCATCTCGGTTCCTTGTACTCTTTGTCAGCAAAGCTTTCTGTGCCCTTTTTATGTTTCCAGCAATCTTTCTTTCATTGCATTGCTTCATGTATTCCCCTGTTCCCATCTTCAGTGGGTCTCCACATCTTATGAATTAATTTAAATCACATGAGCCATAGGTCATATCTAGAGACATTTGCAACAGGATATTTTTATCAAGAAAAAATCTTTAACTCATACATGAGAGAGGTTTCATAACATGTAACACTCCAGAAACGATGTCATTTCTACCAGTAAAACATCAAAGTAAAATATAAGCAAGTTTTAAAATTATGAGCCTATAGAAGTAGGGGATGGGAAAAGAGAAACTTAGGAGTCAATCTCATTGGAATTTGTATTTTGAATAGAGTAAAACTACTGTGTGCAGGGTTGTTTCTTTCCTGCATTTGCTCCCCGCAAACCTTCTGATGTAGTTTAACATTAGCAGTTAATAGGCAGTGGTTTATGGCTGCCTGAGCTAAGTGAGCATTTGCGTTGAGAGGCAGCAATGTGTAAGGCTGCACACAGCTTGCTTGTCCTTTCCATCAGCAGCCACACCTGGACCCAGCATTAAGCTGCATAAAATTATCTGCACAATGAGAGAGACCAGTTTAATCCAAAATATATTTTAAATAAAATATTCTTAGCTGAAAGCTTGTGGTTTGCTCATTTGGGTTCCAAATTATCCCAACTTCATGTGCAACTAAGCTAAGTAACAGCAAAGGCAAAACTGGCAGCTCTCAGAGGAGGGGAAACCTGAGGGTCTGTTAGTTTTTAAGTTCATAGCATATAGCAGAGACTTTATTTTATTTCAAAACCCACAAAGGCAAAGTGAGGAATCTTAAGTCTAACTGATAACTTTTCAAATTCTCTTTTAAGCAGGAGATTAAACTGATCTGAAAATTGGCTCCCTGACAAATATAACTAAGAGCTTCTTGGAAATTAAATACTTATGCTTGATCCAAATTCTGTTTGTAGATATTTTATAGTAATTTTTATAACAATATTTAGCAGGCTTTGAGACAGTACTCTGAGTGGGCTCAGACTTACACTATAGCCTAGTACAGAACAATGAACGCCTCCAAATGCATAACTTGTTTGAAAAACAGAGCATCTGTTTCTGAAAAACTATTTTTAGCTAGAAAATCATGTAGGGTAGTAAGCAGTCTTTATCATATTAGCAGGAGGCTGATGTTTTGTAACTGGAAAGAAAGGCAAAATCGAAAGAATTCTTCACAAAATTATTTGGTCAAGCTGATACCCCCATCCAGGATGGTCTGTGTAACTCTTAATAAGTGCTCTCTATCAAAGTACTGATATCAAAACATGGACTTTCTTACACTTTTGGTGTCAAGTCTTCCAATTTATTTTTTCTGGTGGATTGAATTTGCAGTCACAACATGTTTGATGACCCCATGCAACTCTAAACAGTCCTCTGAATCTATTCTCTGTTGAAAAGTCAGTGGATGTGAAGTGATACTTCACTAGTTTCAACTGGTGAGAGATGTGGTTACCTAAATATAGAAGTCTTCAGTGGCGTAAACCATTGGTGATCACCTGGAACATCTCCATGGATCTAGCAGACACGATGTGGGACAGGCAGGAGACCAGTCTATTTCTGGACCAGGAGTTGGAGCCCTGTGAGACTTCCTAGGATGTCTCTGGCCTGTGCTTGAGAAGTGGGCTCAAGGCTCTGATGACTTACACAAGCTTTGTGGTGCTCTTTCTGCTGTTTTTTTTCTGCCAGGGCATACTTCTGTGCTCTGTGGGAGCTCATACATTTAGAAAAGTATTGATGAAAACAGTCTTCCGGAGGTCTGTAGTTCAAACTTCTGCTTTAAGGAACATTAGATTGTCAGCTGTGGCTGGATCCCTACTGGAAATACTTTTTCCTACTATCTAACTAATGCTCTGTATGTCTCTGCCAAGAAGAATTCAGCTCTGTTACCACTGCAATTACTTGAAGAGGTATTCTAGATGTGTTTCAGATCACCCTTTAGCTGCCTCTTTAGCAGGCCTAAGAAGCAAAGTTATATCACTTGTCTTCATAAGGTAGCAGGAGCCCATCTTGGTTGCAACCTATTGTTTGGTCCTGTGAGAACGGGTACCAGAACTGGCAAGGGACTTCAGTATCCCACCTAACAGAGCTTCTCAGTTTTTTTGACTTGTCACTTTCTTTGGTTAAACCTTAAGCAGTTGCAAGCTGCTCCTGATGTTGTGCTGTTATGTCAGGCTGTTCTCCTTGCCTGTAACTTCAGAAGGCAATGTTTTCTTTGCTGTGAAGGTCCTACCTTTAAACCTGTCTGGAATGTAAAGTCTAATTTCTTGATAAATTTTTAGACTCTTTGAATGTGTAGATTCTTGTGAATTCTTCACTCAAGCAATGTTCTAAACTTACAGTCAAATGTTTATGCTGTTTGTCCGGAATACCACTGCTTTTGCCAGTTGCTGCCAACTGGTAATTAGTATTCTGAGAAAAATGTGTACAGATGGTGCTGCATAAGAAAATCAGGCTAAAACCCATCTAATCTTTTACAGGATTTCCAGTTCTTAATCTCTCCTTGATATGTCTCGTGTTAGACAATTATTTTGGTGGCATGCAAGCCATGAAGCGTTGTTTGTTTACCCCCTTGTCATCAAATTGGTGATATTCCTCTTCTGGTTTTCCTTCCATGTAACAGATCCCTGGATCTTAACACTTACAGGTTTAATTCTTATTGCTACATCTTCTCATCTCGTCTCAGCATTGTGTAGGGACCTTGTTTATTAAAGCCTTTCTGATCACCGGCATCTTTTGGCCTTAGTGTAAATGGGTTCTTTTATCTCCACAGGTTTCTGCTTCCAATAGAGGAACCTTTCAATGAGGAACTGCAGTTCCTTATTAAGAGATCTGTCTTTCTTTTATTAAAGAAGTTTTCCCGTCTCTCCTTGTCTACAAGCTGTTGCGTGCAAGCAGTTCTATTACCAGGAGAGTATTTTCAGTGTTTCACCAAGACTAAGTCTAAGTGCCATTAGTCAGAAGCTTGAAGTGACTTCATCAATGACATGGATTTAAATTAATTTGTGAAAGAGGTAATATTTCTTGTAGCAAATGTACTTAATACAACTTTTGAAAAGATGTTCGCAGCAGGTATTTTACAAGGGCAAACTAAGCAATGCTGGTTAGAAAAGTAAATTGGTGACATGTGACACAGTAAATGCAGGTTGCCTCTGTAAAGATGACTATGAACCTCCTGTATTTCTACCCAGAGTGAAACATCTCAAGAAAATAATAAAAATCCCAAACTGATTAATATAGTACCTTACAAGTTAAGTCTTCGTGTCCTGTGGTGTGTTGTCTCACCTAAACAATTCAGTTTTTGGAGAGCTTTCAGAGGAAAATGGTTGTTTTCATGCAAAATTGGATTAGAAGTGTCAGTATGCTGTTATGCATAACTTATTGGCAGGGAAATCTGCCTTGCTGAATGATTTTACTAAGCAAAGTAGTATAGGCTCTGTCATTGAGTATACTTAGACTAGACAAAACTGTGAGAATTAATCAAAAAGTTTTGCTGCAGCGGGTTTGTATGTTTAATTATCTTGTAATGTAAATCTGTCTTAGGTCAAGAGAGAATCTGAAGGGAGTCTCCAGACATGGTTGGATAACCTAAGAAAATAAACATTCTTTGAGGACTTACATGGTTCTTTGTCTGAAACTAGTATATATACCCACTGCTTTTGCAAGATGGGATGCCTTATTTAGAAGGGCACCCAACTCAGAGCTGAATTGTAAAATAAAAATATTACTGTCTTTGCTTCAAAGACTTTGTCCTTTTCATTATTTTAGCAGTGAATAAGTGTTTCTCACAAACCCCTTACATTTTCAGTAAGGAACAGTGTGAATAGTGGCAGAGAGAACACAGACCTTTTTTTTTGTTCTTTAAAAAAAGTTATCTTATTTAAGTTCTATTCTTTATTTTTCTAATAGCTCAGATCACTCAGCCTTTGCAACCCCTATTTTTATTTCACAAATGTACCCCTTGAGACCTGTTCTCAAAGGAGATGCTACAAAGATGATACTAGAGTAGAAATTCTATAGAGTAAGTTTATTTTTAAACCAGAACTTCTTGAGAGACTGTAGCTTCATTGAGCAAGATCTTTTTTCTCTTGTTCTATCTTTAATTAGGTAAACCTAAAGAGCAGCAGATTTCATTAAGAATTATAGCTTTTTTGCATGACTGTGTGTGGAGTGGTCATAAATGTATCAGTCAACCAGCTCTGCCTAAAATTGGAGTTCCCTGGGCTAGAGCCAAAGGTCACCTTTGGGTAAGATAGTTCCTGTCCTAGAGATCTTGTGTGAAGCAAAAAATACGCAGCCAAATCAGGGAAAAGAAAACTGAAGCAAAATATACTGGGACCTGAATCTTTTACCTACCTGGGCAGCCCTCTGATCCAACAGTGTGCAGTAAGGATCCTGCTCTGTAAGGGAATTGGGTTTTTTTCTTCCTTCAAATGAGGCAGTTTTGAATCTGGAGTTCAGGGTCTCCTCTTAAACAAAGAACTTGATCTTTAATTTCCTGAAGCTTTTCTGTGAATGCCGAGGACACTATAATAGTTCCAGTTTCTTAGAACTGCTTTCTCATCAGACACAAATCCTAGTCAAGCATGAGTTGTCTGTAAACTATGTTAACAAAACTATGTTAACAATATCTGTAAGAGTAACTTCATAATGAGGAAGTCTTGCAGTAGCAGCACGGAGTTCAGATGTGCCCAAAAGGAAACTGGGAGGGAATGACTGACTCCAAAGCAAACAGGCTTGTTTGTGCACTTTGCATGCATCTGATTGCATTGTTGTGCCACCCTTACAAAGAGCGGGGTGTACTGACAAGGGAATAGGTCTGAGGAGGAAACGCATGGTCAGAACAAGTCAAATATCTACATAAATATATGAATGGAGTCTAGAAGCTTAGACTGCAGTCCATGATTTACAAACGTGACATGAGCTTTCTCTTTGAAAGCACTCACTGAGGCTGCTTAAGGCAACCAGGGTCACTGCTACGGCAAGTTCTGTGTAGTTGTTCTCTAATTGCATAGCTGTCAGCATGTGCTGGAGCAAACTAGACTGGTGTAAATTGTGGCTTGGGAAGAAATCCTTGCTAGGCAGATAAACATCTCTGTTTATACAAGCTGAAAAACTGAATGCAAGTGTCATTTTTGTGACTGCACTAAGGCTGATAGTCAGGCTTTGCCATACTGAAGTACTATAGACACTTGGAGCTTTAAGTGTCCATAGTGCTGCTGCCACGTTGCTCAGCACACTGACCTGGGGAAAGCAGGGTGAGTGGTTGCACCAGCATGGTCTGAGCTCTTCCTTTGTCTAGACAACAAAAGTTGCTGTTCAGCACATCTTCCATCATCTTTGTGCAAGGGTCACAGGATCACGGAATCACAAGGTTGGAAAAGACCCACTGGATCAACCTCCTTTCAGGTAGTTGTAGAGAGCAATGAGGTCTCCTCTCAGCCTCCTCTTCTCCAGGCTGAACACTCCCAGCTCTCTCAACTGCTCCTCATAAGGCTTGTTCTCCAGCCCCTTCACCAGCCTCGTTGCTCTTCTCTGGACTTGCTCCAGAGCCTCAACATCCTTCTTATGGTGAGCGGCCCAGAACTGAACACAGGATTCAAGGAGCGGCCTCACCAGTGCCAAGTACAGAGGGAGAATAACCTACCTGGACCTGCTGGTCATACCATTTCTGATACAAGCCAAGATGCCATTGGCCTTCTTGGCCACCTAGGTACACTGCTGGCTCATGTTCAGTCGGCTGTCGACCAACACCCCCAGGTCCCTCTCCTCCAGGCAGCTTTCTAGACAGACTTCTCCTAGTCTGTAGTTCTGCATAGGGTTGTTGTGCCCCAAGTGCAGGACCCGGCATATGGCCTTGTTAAACCTCATGCCATTGGACTCTGCCCAGCAGTCCAGCCTGCTTAGGTCCCTTTGCAGAGCCTCCCTACCCTCCAGCAGATCCACACTTCCACCCAGCTTAGTGTCATCCACAAACTTGCTTTCATCCGATGCCTTCATCCAGGTCATTGATAAAGACATTGAACAGGGCTGGACCCAGTACTGAGCCCTGGGGAACAGCACTTGTCACTGGCATCCAGCTGGATTTAACACCATTTCCCACCACTCTCTGTGCCCAGCCATCCAACCAGTTTTCCACCCAGGCGAGTGTTTGTCTGTCCAGGCCAGAGGCTGATGTTTTCTGAAGCAGAATGCTGTAAGAAAGTGTCGTTAGGACACTGCACTTTGACTCACCCTGGACTCACACTTGGTCAACAGTGAAGGAAGAAGTTATTGCATGAGGAAGCTGGTGAAGGGGCTGTAGAACAGGCCTTATGAGCGGCAGCTGAGAGAGCTGGGGTTGTTTAGCCTGGAGAAGAGGAGGCTGAGGGGAGACCTCATTGCTCTCTCCAACTACCTGAAAGGAGGTTGTGGAGAGGAGAGAGCTGGGCTCTTCTCCCAAGTGACAGGGGACAGGACAAGAGGGTGTGGCTTCAAGCTCCACCAGGGAAGGTTTGGGCTGGACATTAGGAAAAAATTTTTCACAGAAAGGGCCATTGAGCACTGAAACAGGCTGCCCAGGGAGGTGGTTGATTCGCCTTCCCTGGAGGTGTTTAAGGCATGGGTTGACGAGGTGCTGAGGGGCATGGTTTAGTGTTTGACAGGAATGATGATGACTTGATGATCTGGAGAGTCTTTTCCATCCTGGTGATTCTATGATTCTAGCAGTGACTGTGAGCATCTCGGGAACATTGCCCCAGGTGTGTGCTCATGCAAAGTTGCTGGGAGGGGAGGAGGGTGTGTTTCCTCTCTTGGGTAAGCAAATGTCTCTGCTGTTGCAAGTACTGTGTGTTATTTGGTTGCACTGCAGCTCCAGAGGCATCCAGTGCCCTGTCATCTCAATTAGACACTAGAGGAAGATCTGTTCAGCTTTCTGGAATACTAAACGTTCCTTTCTGGAAACAGCAAAGAATTCATGTATTAATTGGGAATGTTTCACTGTTCTGTGAATCCGTAGCATCTGAATTAATAAGTGTGTTGAACCCTCCTCTAAAGAGTGGATACAGAGTGGATATTTAAAACCTCAGCCTTGATGGTCCAAAGAGCCATCTATGGAAAACTGCTCCATTTTAGCTTATGAAATTGGCCAAGCAGGGGCTAATCTGGGACACTGTGTATCTGCAGGACTTAAAGCAACAGACAAAGCCACAGGCAGTACAGATGAAAGCCTATTGCTTTACAGTCCCAAAAGCTAATTCCAAGCTTATAATATTCGGCCTGGTGACTGAGGAATCCTGTCATTGTATGGCATATGAACAGTCAGAGAACTTTTGGAGGAGGTGCAATGTCGTGCTCATTAAGTTTGAGACCTGGACTTGGACCAGATTTGTTCTAGCCTCTGCCTCTCCACAGTTAAGTGTCACACAGTCGTGTGTGTCCTCAAGAGGACCAGTTCTGGGATCAGCACCTTTGGAGTCGGGTGAGAGGAAGGAGAAAGATGGGGCAGACTGCTGGGAGACTGAGGCGGTGGTGAAGTCAGTGCTGAGAGCAGCAGTTTTTCCCCACAGACACTGGGCACAGCTGTGCCCTGCATGCAAAAGCAGATAAAAAGCGCTTGTTAGTTCCTCCATGCTTTGAGTTGTCAGCTTTGGTGGGGAAGTTCTTGTGCTGGCTAATGAAGTGCCACACTAAAGCACAGCCTGTTCTACTATTAGTGATAAAGATGAGGGGCATCCTGTGACTTATGACAAAACCAAACTCTTTTCGAAGAAAATTTTAACAAGGGCAAATAGATTTGACTCTCACCTACTGGATTTCTACAAATGAGAGTATTCTGAATTATGCTACCTTCAGCAGTTTGCAGTTGCTCAGAAATGCTACATGTTAAGTGGAATCATGTGCTGGTCTGATGTGGAGTCCTTGTACCTAGAAACCACTGTGTCACAACCTTCCACTAAATAACTTAATTCAACAAACCTACAAAAATGTGAAGAGGAGCTGTGCTTGCTGAGGTCTGAACAATGAATCTCTGACCTGAGTAACAACGTGTGCAGCTTTGCTATGATGCTTTTGTGACCTTTTGCTTTCAATACTATTGGTCTGAGCATCACTACTACTAAAATTTCTAGTTAGCTAATTTTGTCTTCAAGCTTTCCGAGGGTACTTAACTAGTCTCCTCTGTATTTCTGATGGATGAGTGACATGAAATAAAATTTTCAGCTCTTGCGGGTAGGAAGCTGCAGTGAGTGCATTTGGAACAAAGGAGGGTTTCTCAGGTTTGTACAATGTAACTTGCTGCTACTGATACTGATCTTAATAGTAAGTGCCCCAGGAAGGGTTCAAAAGCAGTTTTAAAGAATCTTTCTAGTAAAATCCAAAGCAGATATACACTGATCTCTATGCTGCTTTACTCATGTACTGCAAGTGGCTGAACTTCTATTTTAGGTCTGTGCTGTAATTATAGCCAAAGTGTAGCATGTTCATATGGAGTTTACAGAGAAAGCCTCCTAAATTCAAATGACACAAAATAAAAGCGGATGATAGCATTTCCCAATTCTTCAATTCTAAATGAGAGCATGCTTTCATACACAACCTTTGGAAATATTAAGACAAAAGTGTATTTTGTTTCCCTGTTTGGAGCTGGAGAAAGCAAAAACTATCAGGAGTTCTGTGGTAACTGTCATACATGCATTTGGTTTTCCCAGGCTGCCTTCACTGGAGTTAAGTTTGGAAAAAAAAAAAAAAAAAACCAAACCAAAAAGGGAAGCCGAGTTTCATTAAGTAACTCATTAAAATTATGAATATATTATTTGGTTATTATGAGGCCTTCAAAATACTTTTCAAATAATTGCATCACTTTACACTTTTTGTAATTATATCGCTCAGACTTTTGAACTGCCTGAGGCTTTTCCCTCAACCAACACACACACACACACACACAGATCCCCTTCAGCTCGGTGAAGGCAGCAGATGGGACTGAGGCAGGCCCGGAGCCCTCCTGTCTGCTCAGCCTTGGGTGCTGAGGCACTAGTGTCGGACCCCTCAAAAAGCCTGCGTGCAATGTCCTCTCACAGACAGATCTTCCTTGTGAGAAGCTTGAGAGATCGTCAGTAAAAGAAACTCCAATGAGTTTCTACTACTGTAGCAGTGGTGGTATCTTGAACAAAGAAATTAAATAAAATGGAGAGAATAAATAAGGAAAAAAATGATTGAAAATTAAAAGCTACACCATTCCATGTTCAAGAAGCTTTTAATACTCATCTTGCTAAGATGCAGAACAAGGACTATTGAATTTCCATTCATTAGCAGCCAACAAGGTATGAATGAGTATTAACTTCAAACAAAAACTGATTTATAACATCAAATTGTGCACATAAAAATAATTACAAATAATTTTGCAAAGGAAGAGTAACAGTGGAAGCAACAATGAATATAAAACATTACTGATCAGGCTTAAAACATAACTTCAAGTATAGGATGGCATTTCCTCAGACAGTTATCTTAAATTTGTTTGTGCAATATCCATCTTTGCATAGTAAAGAAAAAGTGGTTGAACTCCAGCCTTAAGAATCTTAATCTGTTTCTTTTAACATGCACCTATGCAGCTGTTGGTTTGCCTGGCAGGCTTCTGGTTTTGGAGGATCAGATCAAATCAGCGCAATCATGCAGCAAACTGGAAAGAACTTCATCCTTACCACAGTTTCTTGTACAGATGAACAGATAAACAACAGAGCAAACGCAGAGTAGGTGAAACAGAGGCAGTGCTGACCAGGGCTGCTTTGGATGAAGCTTTGTGATGAACAAACACTCCCCAAAGCACAGCAGAGACAGGATATAGAGTCAGCACCTCCCTGAACTAGTTAAACTGTCTACCAGCACAGAAAGCCCTTCAGCCTGTACCTACCCTGAGCTGTGCTGTCACTTGTGTCCTGTACACGCAAAGCAGAAAGCAGACAGGTTCTTCCACAGACACAGTGGCTGATGAGTGAAGCATAAATTCAGTCAAGAAATTGTAATTCCTATGAAACTGCTGGTGTAAATAAAAAAAGTTACTCCAGCACTAAACCTATGTACACATTTGGGGACCACTGTGGTCTGATTTAAAACATCACATCACGCACTATCAATGTGGTTTGTGAAATGCTCCTCAGAGGTTTATTACACAGTTAGTTTATGTCTATCCAGTTGATTTTACTCATTTGCACTTTTGGTAACCACTGTTGCAGGTTACATCCGCTTTGGAAGCGGAACCCTAACAAAGTCGGGGGTTATGTTTGCAAGCAAAGTGCTTCTAGAGGACAATAATACACTAGCATGTGGTTTTGGTCTGCCATAAAAATATTGTCACTAACTTCATTCTGCTTGAATCCAGGCAGGAATTTTTCAGAACATGACCTATAATAGAGATGAATGTTGGCAACCTGCGTGCAGCACCTTTAACTCATAACGTAGTGTTAGTGTAATTATGTTAAAGCTGTTCAAAGACATCTAATACTAACCATCAACCAAAATGATATGTTGTAGTTCTCTTGTGAGCCTTCCATTATAAGGAATAAAATCAAAGTGATATTTTGTAAGTCACAGGAAATCTGTAACATTTCCTTAATGTTCTGGCTCTTAAAAGCTAACTCCGGGAATGGATTCCATTGAAGAGAGATGGAGTTAAATAGCGTAACTGGGCTCCCATTGTTTCTGATATCCAACCTTAATATTAAATCCAAAATATGCATAAGTTTTGAATTCTGATTATCAATCAGATGCAGCAATGGTATCTTCAGGTCACTTCACTTACATGAACTAAATTACCCAAAGTTTTAACTCAGGATGAAAAGACACCTTCAAACCTTTCTCAGGTCAGATGCTGCCAGGCTAGCCTGGTTACTGGGAACAGTACTGGTGGCCCATCACTTTTTGCAAAAAATCTGTCTGTTCGCCAGGTGTATCCAATAGTGATCACAGCACTAAATCTCCTCAAGCTACAAGGGATTTCACACACTCTGTGATGATAACCAGCCACCCATAGCCAGAGGTGACAGTAAATTAATTTTGCATTACACTTAGTGAGATACATCTCAAAGTGACACAGGGTTAGAAATGACAGTCACTTTTGCAAGCCAGTTTGGGTGGGTGGGCAGAAGGCAAGAGAATAACAACTCCTTCCACGCTTTTAACATTTTTTGAGTATTTTAAGGCTTCTTTAAGTTTCTATTTCACAGGATCTAGACACAAAAAAAAAGTAACTGCAGTTTAAAACAACCAAACAATAAAAGCTTGGCACTTCTGTGATCAGTTTGAGAAGGTGTCACTTATCTTACATTGTATTATGGAAAGTCTGTATGATGGCCCCAAAAAAGTAATCCAGACTTATAGTCAATACATGGATATGCGTTTATACATTTTAATTGTTTTTGGTTTCAAGCATACAAATTTTTGATCACATCTGTTTGGTGTCAGAACTCCCTGCATCTGCATGCTATTTCCTGCCTTTTTTGAGCAAGCCCAGAACATCCGCTGTACAACATGCTACAGAAAAAAGGGGAGCAAAGAAAACCAAAACCAAATCCAACATCAAAAATAGATTTACATAAAGAATAGAACCTTTTTATATGGAAATCCTTTTCTCTCATATATATATATATTTATATATAATCTGTGAAAATGATAGGTCAAAATCTTATTTCCATATTTACACTTTTTCCTTCTTGGAAGAATTACACCCATCGCTTGATGGCTTCCATACCCAAGAGACTCCTGGCCTAGGTGACCAAAACAAGGTGGAGAGTGAGCTCGCAGAGCACAGAACTCTAAAGTCCAGCAGCTGAAGAAGCTATCAGAGCCTGGTATCAGCTTCCCAGTGGTTTCTGTTTATCGGGCTGCAGACTCTGCTTGGGGTCAGCTTGCTTGCTTGGTTGTTTGTATGTGAGCCATGCAGGTTACCCTTTCAAAATTAGCTCCTCATGCCACTGGAGTTTGATAAGAAAAAGGAAGTCATGCGAACTCAAGTGAAGTTAGAGAACCAGCAGGCTGGGAAAAAAAAATCTTCTGTTATTTTGTTAATTTGGAACAGTTCTCTTATTGCATTTGGTCTGTGTGTCTCCTCCTTGGTGGAGGAAAGAAAAAAAAACACTTGATTTTGAAACAGTTTGCTTGTAACGCTTGTCAGTAAATTTTAACAAGAGAAAGGTGAATGGAGGAAGTATTCTGAACTATCTCCAAAAAGGAGAGTCTTCTACCACCTCAAATCCCAATGTCCCAACACTGTGTTTATAGTTAGTGTTTCTCGTATTCTTCCTTACTGATTTAGTTTCTTACAGCCAAGTCATCATAACCAAAATCCAGTAGTGCAAGAGGTTTTTTGAACCGTATTTCTTCAGATAGGGCCTTGCTGACTTGGATCGAACCTTCGTTTTTTGACGTTTCTTCCAGGTAGCATCAAAAGGAGATGAAAAGAGAAATATGCAAGACATTAGTTAGATGTAATAGGAACAAATTTATTGCCAAGGTCATAGTAAAGTAAAAGGCTCACACTGAGACAATTTAACAAGTACCTTTCCAAGGGGTAACAATTTAAGGAATGTGGCTGCATGCTTTCTGTAGCATAGTATTAAAATACCGGCTTCCTTATGCAGTTCAAAGATCATGCTGGCATAAAGAATTCAATTATTTCTGTAGTACTTCAAGTGGTGCTTTAAGCTGGTAGAAATTTTCAGCCCACAATGACGCGTGTGTCCACTAGGCCAAGAAAGCATGCATGTGCCTAAAGGGAATGAGTCAGAAGTGCCAGTACTGGAAATACATAAGCACACAGAGACTTCAGTTCTCAGAGCCAGCACTCATCTCTGGCTATTCCAGATTTAGTTTAGGTATTCCAGTGTGATGAAAACGCGTATGCCCCTGTGAGCTTTTACCACAACTATTGACCATAACTGATGTTAATCTTAGTAAGATGCAAAATATAGCAAAGACACAGCATTCGAAGGAGACTGGATGGTTTGGTAAATACTGTGATTAGAATTTAATGTTAACAGTGGGGTGTAGGCTGGTCAGTGACATCCACTCTCCTGCAATACTGGTGTTCTATGTCAAACAGCAAGACATTAGGAAGCGACAACAAAATTTGAGTGCAACCTCCCCAGTATCTGGCTTTATGTGGGGCATCAAGCAAGGGGTTCATGCATTTAGTTTTAACATTGGGCATACGCACCGCTACCGCCACCAAACCAACATGCAAAAGGTACAGAACAGGAATTCATTAATTCCCTACTGCTACATACCAACCCTGGGATTTTCTATGTTCTGCGGTCCTGATAACCTCTACCACTGCTAAAGTATTTATAAATACATTATACACAAGGTTCACCTGCTGCTTTAAAAGACTAATGGATCCACGCAAAGGCAGCTTTTTTTGAGAAGACCTCCAGAGACTGGCAATTCTTGGGCATCTTTTGTTTTGGTTTGTTTTTATCTTGGGTATCACAGTCTATGTTTTTGTAAGGTGAATGTTTAAGAACTGCTGGTTTCTGAAAGATAACTATATTCACCTTTCAACTGTTTCCTCTTTGAAGTACTGTGCTAATGCTCCTCTTAGGCTGATGTGGCTTGTACACCTCAATCCATCCTCATCTCTACTACAGGTTAATTTGCAATGAGTAAATTACTTTTTCAGGCCAGCTTGCAGAACTGCATGATAGTAAGCAGAATATTATACAGTCTGGTTCTGTGAGAATTTATATCTGCTTTGCTATTGCTTGTTCAGGTAAAGGACATGTCTGTTTCTCTTCCTTCTACACCCTGCAACCTTAAACACTGGTCTAGCACACTTGAATTCAAACACTATCAGTAAGCAAATAATTAGTCTGTCCCCTTAAAACAAATCATCAATGCATGTAACAAATCCAGATGATTTGTTGTCCTACTCTAGAGAAGGTATCACATTCCAGTTTGCTTGAAGAGGAAAAGTCATTAACATGTATACTGAATTACATTCTATTACCTGAGTTCATTTTAATTAAACAAAGAAATGTACTTTATTAGTCTTTGAACAAGGTACAGAGGACAGATGCTATTCTAGCTTCCCATTACTGCTCTTGTAACAAAACTCTTTTGACTTTATCCTATCACATCTTTTCTAACCTCATCTCAACCAGGATAGTGTTACAGTAAGGACCATTTGGCTGCACTTTGGCTCTGCCAGCAACAGGTGAAGGCTGCTGTGCCCTTGCGTTGTATTCTGTGATCTGTCCAAACCCTACATTTACTCATTTCCTAGTTTTATCCAGCAGAAATACATACTTCAAGGAAAAAGACAACAACCAAACTATTGCCTTTCTTCACTTAGGATACTCTGATAACAGTGTTGTGTAAGAAATAAATGCCTTAAGAACTAAAAGAACACCTAACTTAAGAGCCTGAAATAGTCTCTGAAATACAGAATGTCAGGTACAGTGTCAATAAGGGAACACAGTGCATGTGTGTAAAGCATTAACAAGAGCCTGCCCTGCAACATCTCTGCTGTGATTGTAGCAGTGCACAGTTAGGGACTTGGGTGTTAGACTGCAGGAATCTGAATCCTATTATAATTCTCCAACCTTACATCTTCATCAGAATTACAAACCATTTTCATACTAAAGTGAAGACAGTAGTCTTACTTATATCTGCATATAGAACAAGTCTCTCTCTTGCCCAAGAAAACTCCAGTAAAAAAGAAAGGAAACAAAGTGAGTATCAGGGCCTGGATATTTGCACTTCTTTATACCTCTCTATGTATTACAGTAGTACAAGGCTCCTTTCGGGATGCTTCAGTAAAACCGTAAGGCAGGGGGCACGAGAGTCCTCTGTGGAAGGACACATAGGAGAATGATGGTGTTTCCTAGTTCTTTTGCTGTTTTATGTGGATGAGAGTCACCCTTCGGTCTGTAATCCAACCAGAAAAAGTGTCCCTAACAAAAACAGAATTATAGGTGATTCTGAATAAAAAAAGCACACCATGCTACAGCACATCACTGCCTCCCTAACATGGTCATCTCTACAAATGAAAAAATACTCCAGGAAAGAAATACTGGTTTAGAGAAACAGATGGATGAATATATGAAAAACCTTTCTGCAATCCTGTGCTTTTTTTTTTCCCCCTGCAATTAGTAATGTGGTTACACAGTATATTACTTGCAAATCTGTGCCTTTGTCTGTGATCACAGAACTACAAAGCTTTACTGAAGTATTGATTTATCCAAAAGCTTTACTGAAATATTGATTTATTGACTGTAACTGCTTCAAGTAGCTAATGTTTTCATAGGCATTCCTAAGGCATGGTTCAAATGCTGAAGAAGTGCTTAAATAAGTGACCTTTGGCTACAAAACTGGTTAAAAATTAACAAAACGAGCGACTAAAATTAGCAGCTTAAAACAAGACCCTGACCTGCCTAGTAGTTTGTAAAAAAAAAAGTGAGAAAAATCTCTCATGTTTGAGATTGCTGCTGTTTGCGTTGCAATGACTTGTTTATAGGTCCATGATGCATGCTTTATAGAAATACTGGTAAGGGACTGAAACATCCTTCCTCATCAAGTTGCCATTAGCATTCTAATGCCTTATCTTGCAGAAGTTTTGGGGGCCTAAACACATCTGTACAGATCAGTTAAAAACTTGCCATCTCTTTGGGCTGGGTCTTTTGTCCATCCATTAATCTTCCATTAAAGGGACAGAAAACCCTGCAGCCCTTCAGCGAAGAAACAACTGCTGGAAGTAGAATTGTGCCTAAAATAAACTCTTCTCTGTCAGACACTTTTGCGTTCTGAGATGACAATAATCAGCTTTTCATGTGCATTTTTACATCATTTTTACTAGCATCGCCTCTTAGCAGTGTTACTTTACTACCAGAATTGCTTTAATACCATTAAAGTCAGCAACAAATGCATGTAATTGGCTTATATTTCTGCAGTATCTTTGCAAAAGTAAGTAGGGAAGAAAGTGAGTGTGGGCCTGAGACTGCGACTGCATCCAAGGCACAGAACTACTCTAACAGTAAAACATATCCTTCCTACATCAGTCCTATATTAAACGCCATATATTGAAATACTGCACAGACTTGCTACGTCAAAATCACCTTCCTATTTTGTAAATGCCATTACTTATGAACATCTGGACCTCTGTAAAATGTAACAAAGCTGAAGGAACATAAGGCTGCATCAGAAGAAGCGTGGCCAGCAGGAAAAGGGAGGTGATTCTGCCCCTTTGCTCTGGTGAGAACATGCCTGTAGTATTATGGTTGAACTTGATGATCCGCTGGGCCTTTTCCAACCTGGTGTTTCTATGATTCTATGATCACCCAAGAGAATTCAGGTAGAAATATGTCAGACTCCTTTACTGCAATCTGAACACCAACACCTTTACAAGAACTATAGAAGGCTCAAATGAAGGAAAATCTACTTTTTAACAATCTTTTCACTCACAGCCTTTAACTCTGAACCACTTGAAACGTGTAACGAGGCTCTACCCCTGCTAAAATTGTCAGTTAACTTTTTTCTTTTCTATTCTGTCCACACATTAACTTGATTAGAAAACTTAACCTAGGATTCATTCTCGAAACTGGACATTGGTGTTGGGTTTTTAACTCTGTTTCTTCAAACTTGCATCAAGCCTTCTTTTACACTTCCCCTCCAACCCCCACCTCCCACCACCTCAGTTCATGAACAAAGTTGGCTTAGTTGCAGCTTACGTTTGATATGGACTTGACACCACAGTACCGTATGTTCATATGAACATCTGATAACCTGTGAAACAGAAATCACATCTCCCAGTTTGTAAAGCATTAGCTATCTTCTCTCATATTTGCAGAGACTAAACATATCACTTGCTTAAAAAGGAAATGTTAAAATCCTCTTTATTATCCTCATCTGTCCCCCCAGATATAACTGAAGCAAAGTATCGGAGGGTCCATGTGTGCTAGCCTTCTTTTGCATACAAGCTGAAAAGCCTGTTCAGTTCCCCTCTGACCCCCAGAAGAAGCATGCACTTCAAGCTGTGAGCTAGGCCAGGCCAGTGTATTTGAGGTTCTGCTACAGAATAAACATCTGTATCTTGCTCTTTTAGGAATAAGACATTTCCAACATAGATCCTCTAGAGGGATACCAAGCTTCTACATTT
The DNA here is from genome assembly GCA_033558105.1 of Coccyzus lansbergi. Taxonomy (NCBI): domain Eukaryota; kingdom Metazoa; phylum Chordata; class Aves; order Cuculiformes; family Coccyzidae; genus Coccyzus; species Coccyzus lansbergi. Next base: position 342,836 of record JAUMJK010000450.1, read on the forward strand.
GGGCAAATGAATGACACCAGGATGCAAAGCTGAACAATTGTAAGAGTTGCTAGAGAGATATGGAACACAGAGAAGAAATAAATAATCAATTAAATATTATGTTGTTTCAGACAGGGAGGGGTCCTTCTAAAGATCTGTGTTCATGCAAGTTCTTTAGTGTAGGCGTCCCCCATCAACAGCCAGACTGCTCACACAGCTGCTAGCAGGAGCTGCTACACTGACGCAAAAAAACAAAGGCTTTTTTGGCACTAGACAGCTTTAAAAGATTCAGAAAAAGAAGCTATCTAAAGTTCTTACATTTTAATGACTTGTACTGTGTTTTCAACAACTGACTTTATGCAACACAAATATATTATTTAGGGATATTTACTCTGGGTCTGGAAAGCACGTGAATCGCTAAGTGACAGATGTATGTCTGACAGCAGAAAATCGGTCCAAAACTACAACCAGACACTTATTTTTCCCAAGAGAAACCTCCTTTGGTTAATTTCTGTGGGAACTTGCAATATCAGTGTTTCTAATCTTATTGCTTTAAATGTGCGTGCATTGTTCTCAATAAGTCAAAAACTTTAACAGAACGTTAACACAAGCCTTGCAGAAAATCTTGCTCTCTTTATTTAAAAAGCAGATTGCAGTGAAGTACAGGGGGGGGGAAAAACCCTCAGATCTTCAGCTAACTGAATTTTTTATGTATTATTAATGTATTATCAATATATTTAATGTATTTTTAATGTATTATTTTAATGTAAACTTATTAGTTATTAACACAGAATATGTCCAAGTATTACAGAAACTCTGTGAGAAAAAAAAGCAGTAGTCCCAGAGCAGGACTTTCCATTCTTTCAATCCATCAAACTAAAAGAATGCCAGTTCTGCTTGTGTTCACATCACACGTGAACCCATCCCTATCACTGTATATTCTAAAATACATAACTCATTTGAATTTCTGCCTTTAACCATAGATAAAAATGCATAAATACTAAATTATTTTACTGTTTATTAATATGGAAAATACAAATCTCAGCCATATGAGAGACAATGTGAAAGATATAGGTCTGTATTAAACCTATATGTTTAGAAATGCCCTCTAGTACCTATTGCACGCTGACCTAGGGCTATTTATTATACAGATAAATGGGTTCGATTTATTTAACTTAGAAGAAGCTGTAAGAATAAAAAGCACACAAAGAAACCAGCATCTCATGTTAAGTCTAACAGCAGGAATTAAAAAGGCATATGAAGATCATATGCCCATGCTTAAAGATGGATGTTTTCATACATTTTGTATTTAAACTTTTCTTACTAAAGTAAATGAGCACTGGCTCCCACAGCTGACACATGCAGGTAAGCAGCTCTTGCCAGTGTCCAGGAGAAGTACAAGGAGCATTACCTTCCTCAGAACAAGCATTTAGAGAAACATGAATGGGGCAGGTGCTGGGTCTTTCTGAGAAACACTGAGAGAGGTGGGCAGTCCAACAGGAAAACTGCCTTGTCCAGAAGAAAGTGCAGTCTGTTTTCAGCAGAGCTGAAAGAGATTTAGATATATTTTGCTGCTATTTGCACATCTAATTAAGGCCACTGGACGCTATGAAAACTTAGGAGTCCAAACCAGAAATAAACAGACATTTTCAGGTGATCTTTGAAAGTGAATTAACAGATAAATATGACCTGATCTCTATACTGTACTTTGATGGCATTATTAATCAATTAGAGAATAATTTGTTTTCTTATTAATGAAGACATGGAATATGAATGATGGCCCTATAAAATAGTCTTTAAATTATTATAAAAAACTGATTGAAGAATTATGGCTTATTGTGGTATCATGGCTTAATCTTGATTCACATTATTGAAAAGAAAGTGTCTTGAATGCCAAGAATGATTAACACTTCCATGATTTCTAAGGTTATAAACACTGACTCTAAATTTAGATCCGTTTACCAAATATGGTCCATTCATACAGGTAGGCTTGGCAGTACAAGAAAAAGGTAATAATTAAGGACCTTTGTACAAGACTGTCATCTTTAATGGTCACAAGTAGAATGAATGACTAGTGTGTTATTCTCAAGGTTGTAAAACATATTGAACCAAAACAGGGTGAGAAATGTCTTCAACTTTCAGGAGACAGCTGAAGATTTCAAACGTTCTCTCTAAATCTGGTTTGGGTTTATTTTCTTTTGGAAAAAAAAGTGAATTGCTTAAAACCAAACAGTAACCACAAGCCAAAGTGAGCTCTGGTACTTCTAAGTCAACTGTGTTGACATATTTGTTACTCAGCTACTGTCGCTATTTATTATTCACATATGAAGGTTTTTATTATAAAAAAAGTTAATCAGTTTGAAAGTATTACTGCATTCAAATAAATGCAGCTCTGGCCACATATCTTCTGGGGATTTTAACCACTAAGGTCAACTTCTGAGAACAACGCTACTAACTAGAGGTGGAAAAACACCTCACTCCCCTAAGTGTTAGGGTGAACTCAAGAAAGTTCAATTCATTCTTTCATTGTTCTTCAGCTTTGCACCCTGATGACATCTGCTAGTTTCAAATCAATTTTCTCTTCCTGTTCAGTGCATGAATAATTCTTTCCTTGTAAAGCAGTTTGTTATAGTTTGGGTGGGAGGGAAATTACCTTAGAACTCTTGTAGCAGGAACTCAAAATTCAGTGTTGTAAGCAAGAAATAGAAATGCCATAGCCACTGAAGAGAAGACATGCGGCATTGCTTACTTAAAGCCCCATCCTGTCCCCCCAAGGACAATAGCTGCTACCAGGATGGCACCAGCGATGGAACCTATTATAAGATTGGTGGCACTAGGACCTGTGATAAAGGATTATGGTAAGACAGATATAAGAACCAACCACTTTATTCACATTAAGTGAAGCAACTGAAGTTGTAGTCAAACAGTTCAAGGAAAATTGACAGCACGCAAGGTGTTGTCTCTACACAATTTCAGCAAGCCTAACTTAGCTTTCCTTAACAGCAAGAATGAATAAAGCCATTGGTCTCTGCATTGTTCTATGTTTATCTCTACCACAGATAAAAATCTAGTATTAGGCAGTAAATTCTAACGTTACTTACTCCATTGCCTAGTGAATGAATTGTCAGCTGAGGACACTAACATATTTGTGAATAATTCCTTAACTTAAAAAAGTATGAAAGCTGTATGTTTTATGCCTGCAGCAAATAAGAAAAAAATACATCAAAAGGCCTAACTCTTTTCATGGAGATCCTGAAAGATGTTCAATATTTTAATCTGAGCTGAGAGCACGTAGCTACACTCAGACATCAGAGTCCAGACTCCCTACAGTCACGTCAATGCTATATGTACAGACAATTGTTTGACAAGAGCAAAGGATTACATAATAAAGAACAGAAGTTGAAATAAAAGCTGTATTCCCATTAAGCTTTCCAAACATCAAAGCATCTCTTCATCATCCTCAAGAAGCTACTTAACAACAAAGTGGGAAAGGGTGGAGCAGGAAAAGAGCAACACAAAGCAGTACAAAATATGTGTGCAATTTTCTGAAGAGGGCAAGAGAACACCTAAATAAGATATTCATAATTGACCCGTAAGTGCTTTATTTACACAGGGTGGAGAAAACCAACAGTCAGCCTGAGTAACATTTTAATTGATCTGTATGAAAATTTCCTATTGAGCGGTCTTTGAAGTAAAACTAATTGCATCAGAGCTCAAGACAAAATGAAACCAATCCAACAGTTCTTTTGCAGCAGGTTGCACACTTTGTTTAAAGATTTACATGTGTAGGAACAGCCTTCAGAACCAGTTCTTACCTCCTATCTCAGTTTCCCCAAACCAAGCAATGGTAATTTTCCTACTTTAAATGTTCTGAAATCAAGTTTGGAAAACTGTCAGACAGCTAACACAAGGAAGAAGGAGCAGCCAGAGATCAGCAAAGGAAGGAGAAAGGGCAGCTGCAACACCTGAAACATTTAGGCTGTTAGATATGTATCACAAAACCTTCCATACAGTCCCATAACCTACAACGTACATACCCTAAGTTTCAAAATTTACTGCAGTTGCCTAACTTCACTCCATCCATTACATGTGTCCCATATTAGTGCTTCAGATGATCTGATTAACTAAAAGAAACCCAGGCTTTTGTAATTCCTACAGAAAGAGTAGTCAAGAATATTAATCAAAGACTTGGACTGAAAAGAAATATAGTGAGCTTCACAGATATGAGCAGTGCACAAATCTGAGAACAATAATTAAAAGGTAGTTTTTCACAATTTGGAAGAACATATCTTCTTTGGACTTACCTTAAAGTCACACCTGGCTCAAATCAACAGGAGTGAGCAGGGTGGAGTGTAAGTCAGTGCCAGGCCACAACAACTCTCAATTAAGGCTTACTTTCAACAGCAGTCTACTAAGCTACTGTATCTTACTCTGGATTTTATCAAATGATGGCACAAAGCAACAGCAAGTAATTTATCTGAGCCTTAAAATATTCCAAAACTGATTTCCTTCTAGCCATAGAATGCCATCTTTCCACAGAAGAGGTACAATGATTAACTGATGGTAACAGAGTCATAACTTGGGTGACAAAGTACTAAATAGCCACTTTTCTTGCGTCTCTGGATGTGAATGGATCGATGGGCCATGGCCCAGTTGTATGAGATTGAACAAGGCTGAGTGCTGGGTCCTGCGCTTGAGTGACAGCAACCCCATGTAGCGCTACAGGATTTGGAGAGGGGCTGGAAAGCTGCCTGATGGAAAAGGCCCTGTGGGTGTTGGTCAACAGCCAGCTGAACATAAGCCAGCAGTGTGCCCAGGTGGCCAAGGCCAACAGCATCCTGGCTTGTAATGGAAATGGTGTGGTCAGAGGAGTAGGGAAGTGATTGTGCCCCTGTACTCAGCACTGGTGAGGCTGCACCTTGAATCCTATGTTCAGTTTTGGGTCCCCAAGTACAGGAAAGTCATGTAGATGCTGGGACATGTCCAGAGAAGGGCAATGAAGTTGGTGAAGGGTCTGGAGCACAAATGTAATGAGGAGGTGGCTGAGGGAATCAGGATTGTCTGGGGAAGAGGAGGCTGAGGGAAGACGTTATTGCTCTCTACAACTACCTGAAAGGAGGTTGTAGTGAGGTGGGTGTTGGTCTCTTCTCCTGAGTAACAAGTTACAGAATAAGAGGAAATAGCCTCAAGTTGAACCATGGGAGGTTTAGATGAGACATCAGGAAAAATTACTTCACTGAAAGGGTTGTCAAGCACTGGAACGGACTGTCCAAGGAAGTGGTTAAGTCACCATCACTGGAAGCATTTAAAAGATGGGTAGATGTGGTGCTTAGGGACATGGTTTAGTGGTGACTTGGCAGTGTTAGGTTAATGGTTGGACTCAATGACCTTAAAGATCTTTTCCAACCTACACGATTCTGTGATTTTAGTATGAAATCTGGAAATAAACAACTCAGTCACTTTGTCCCCCTTGATTAATAAAATAAATTCACAGAACATTAAGAAACTGAAGTTATTTCAGCATTTTAAATAAAAGTTTGCAACATGCATGTGAAGCAGCAAGGAAGAAGGAAGAAGGGAAGACGCTGGCATCAGGCTGTGATGAACACAACCACCCCTGCAGCCACTGAAGGTAACAGCTACCAGGGCCTGAAGAGCACTAGGACAGAGGGAGGATTTTTGTACCTCCAGTACCTTCCTTAAACCAAGCAACAAAAAATAGCAGTGGCCTGCCTTGAATGTATATTGGTATCTGAAGAGCTACAGGACTGATGAGATCCAGGAGAGAAAAAAAGAGTCAGGTAAGTGAGCAATGAGAGGAAAGACTAAGACAAGCTGGAATTAGAGCAGAAGGATACAGGACCAAGAACAATGGTCAGGGAACTGGTCAGAGCTGAGTAGATCAAGACAGCAGGTAAGGGAAGATAAAAACAGTAGAGTGCAAGGCAGAACGAGGAAAAAAGCAAGTAGTTCTCAGCCTCCAGGTAAATTCTCTGCTCCAGAACCTGGGTCCCAAACCTCTACAGCCTTCACAGTTGTCAGCTTTTAGCAAACAGCTGTAAAAGTCGCCGGAGTAAAACACTACTCTGATCTTTCTCAAGTAGATGATCTGTTACCTTCTTCCATCTATTTGTTTGTCCTTGTCTGTGAGTGGGAAGGCCTTTCCTATTCTGAGAATCTGAGATGAGTGCCATGCAGCAGTCCAGTTCAGCAAAGGCTAAAAGGCTCTATCTAGGGCTGCAAACTCAACACACCAAATGCTGCCTACCAGAAGACTGCCTATGCAGCCCTAGAACTGTGAAAAGAAATCACAAACTGTCTTGTTACGATTCCCCCTTCAGAGAGACGGCACTATCTCATGACAAGGTCATACACAGCATTAGAAACATAGTGAAGTTCAAAATCTCAGAAGAACAATTCTATAGTTTGCAAAGCGAATTGGAAATGAGAAGAGTTCTTGAACAGGCATTCAACATGTATAAATCATACCCACTGTTAAAACTGAGGTAAAAATAAAAAAAAAAAATATTCATAAATATTCTTTATATATGCATTCCACTTCAGGAGTCTTCTGCCCTGAGGTAACAGAATCCTAGCAATGGAACAATCACCTTCTTTACTGTAAATCTAGTTGTTTATGTTATTACCAGCTTTCACCTCCATAGGTAGATCATGTGACCTATTATTAGACTCAAAGTCCCACATATTGTGATAAATAATTTTATCTGATATTTATCTGAAAAAGGCATTTTATTAAATAGTCCACATTAGTCATTCTGTTCTGCAAACTAATCACAAACTTCCATTTTCCCCCCATTCTTTTTATAATTTGGTGTAATGGAAACATTTATACATATAATTTTACTGTGACGATGTAAAAAACCACGAACTTATTGTTTTATGCCCCACATTATCCCAGACAGGAGAAGGTTTAACACTGCATGAGCAAACCACATGACACAGACACAGTCAAATCACACAACAAATACGATCACCACATGACAAAGCTAATGGGGTAATACACAGAGGGCTCGGGTGCATACAGTTACCTCACACACTAGGCACCAAACATAAAACTCAAACTAAGAAAGATGCTTACTCTATTCCCCACCCTGTGCCTCCAAAAATCACCCCCAAGGCCAGAATGGTCCCTGCCACTGCACCTATTAGCCTGTTAGTGGCCATGCTCACTGTGCGGAGGGAAAAGGGAAGATTTTTTAAGGAAATGATTACATATAGGTCTGAAATGAAAAAATTAAGTTATTCCTCAAAGGAATCTTTTATGCTATAACCCATCATTAGATAGACAATTCAAACCTCCTAACAAACCTTTATTTACCAAATACAGCAGCTCTAAAAATTCTGAAATTAGCTATATTTAATTTTCTTTGAATGCTTGCTAATATTTCAATGAGAAGTCTTCCTGTAAATGTATCATGTAAGACTATTCCTTTTAGCCCGTGATTCTATTATTTATTAAAAAGGGAACATCCTCAACCTGTTTATTCAAAGACAAAATGTAAATAAATCACCAATAAGAAAACCTTTTGATCACCAGAAACTTACTGTATCCAATAGCATAGCTAAGCAAAGGGAAACTGTTTGGAAAGAATTCCATCGCAGGAAAAGGGAAAAGCCCAATTTCTTAATTTATTCCTTTTCTAGTTAGTAATATTTTCCTTTGTTACTGCATTTATCAATAGGACCCTATCTGCATGACCTAAAGACAGGTAACACCTTTTAAAAGGAAAGCCCCACCCAATTTCAAGTAACACCCTGGAAATACCAGTATGTTGAGATAGTCCCTCAAGAGACAGAAGCCTTAATTTTCATTTTTTAAGGGAACTCTTGAAAAAAAAAAACTTCCATAAATTTCCTGTATTACAGATTAAAAGCTTGACGGAATCATTGAGTCGTAACAGACTATAAGCAAGCAGCTGAATTCCCTGTCTAATGGGAACTGTTTCAAGGGACAAAAACCTTGGTCTTAATGCTGAATAAAGTCAGTTTTGAAATGGTTTCATAACTATTTTCCTGTTTCATAAATATACACACACAAACACACACACACACACACTGAGACATAAGTTTTATATTAAAAAAACAAGCAAACAATTCCACTAGTCAAACAAAGGCCTAATTCTGAAAATGAAATTGGAAGGGAAGACTCATGTGTGCATATGGAGTCCTGCTGACCTCAAAACTACCAGCCAACACTCTAAAGGAATTAAAAGTTTCTGCAGCACCCAAAATCTAACAGTGAGAACTCTGTCTTCCTAGAACTGCTATCATGCTACCTAGGTCTCCTAGTGTAGGATACTATAGGTTGCAGAGTTTAGAGTAATTTAAGACTCATGTATTAGTATCAATATAATGAAGGACCGCTAATCTTTAAAATCCTGAAATACAGTGTAGAGCCAAAAGCAAATGATGGTTGATAAAAAGGTCTGAATAGTGCAGCCAGAGTACCAGCCGAGGTTCTACTATAAATAAACAGCAATACTTCCTAGCTAGGCATGCTCTAATTGTAGTAAGGAAAATGCCTGGATTTATGGTGTGAAGAATCTTAAATCTACTGGGTCAATTCTCACATCATGTGTGTTCTGATCCTGAAACGTAACAAAACGTGAATTTAGTGCTAAGGAAAAACAAGCATTTTGGTTTCTATCTAGTGAACTGGAATATGACATTGGAAGTACTGGTAATGAGGGGAACAACTTAATGGAAGCAATACTTGAGTATGTTGGATCTTCAGAATACAGAAAACTATGTCTGTATTCTTCTGGCATCTTCTCACAAAGGAATTCCTCTATTAGCACACCAAAAGAGATTATAGCAGCTGACAGTATTCAGGCTCCTAAATTCACTTCTCAGTGATTCAACACTAATAAATTACTGTAATAATATAAGTAAAAATAATCCATCTTTTGAAATCATTGAGCCACCTTCTACGAAAACATAACTCTGCCTTTTTGTAGAGGACTCCACTGAAAAATGCAGTCCGAGCTTTACATCTGTTACTACTGACAGAAATCCACGCACATACTACTCTTTAAGGGCTTTTTCCCTAGAACATTTCAGCATTGTCATATTAGTTTTCATAAAGGTATTTCCATTTTGAATTAGATGAGTTAATCTGAATTACAAAAAACTCAAACCAAGATAAATATGCCTCCTGTGTTGCCTTTCCTATAGATCTTTTTACAGAAAAGGGAATTACTTCTTACCTACAGGATTTTAAAATGAGCAATATAAAATTCATGCACTCTCAATGACACAACTGTAAATACTGCTTTCCTCACCCACACTAAACAGAAATAACCAGCTCTAAAGTGCTGTTCTCCACTATTTTCTTTAAGACTCTGAAAGCCGCTTTACACCATTAGAAAGGTTTTTATGGGAAATGGAATGACCAGTAGCTTTGTAAGGCAGAGTACAAACCAGGCAGCTCTACACTGAACAGTGGTGGTTTCAGGCATTCAGGAAGCACCTGCACAGATTCCCTAATACAGATCTGGACTGTATTAGAGAGCTTCCCTCATAGTGGTGACTTGCTTTAAGACAATCTCTTCAACAGGTCTTGACAAAGATTACTTGGAACCATTCTGCTAAGGGGCAAAACAATAAAGCATCCAAGAGAAAAGTAAAGCCATTCTGGAGGGACACATAAAAATCCTGCCCTCCCTTGAAACCCTTGCTGTTTTGAACAATAATCAGAGTCTGAGCTCTAAGGACTAGACTTTTAAACCAATTCTTATAATTTTCCATCAGCCTTGTACAAGGGACAGAAGAACCTGGAACTGGGACATACTAGAAAAAATCTGTTCAGGATTCTCAGTTGTTTATCAGGAACTTCATCTGTAAATACGCAACACTGGATAAATATAGACTGATGTTAACTAACATCCTGATGACAGGAAAGACATACAAAAATTGGATAGCACAATCCAAAGACATTCTTTGGCAGAGAACTCAGAGAGAATCTCAAGTGCTTTTATTCCTCTTTGAAAAACCTTTTCAATTAGTTGTTCCCTCAATAGTTCCTCTTTGTATTTATACTTCATATGAATTCAAAATACTTACTAAATACCTTAGAGGAAGCAATAATGATCGTAAAAATAATTTAAGTCCTTAAAATCATATTTATTTTTCCTCCCATTAAAATGTGATTTCAAGGAACCAAAGGCTGTTTTCACCAGGGACAATCCACTTCTCCCTTTTTTATGCCACAGGCATAAAAAGTATTAGCTGGGAACAACTCAGGAAAGTGGAAATCTCTAAAAAAACATAAGTACACAATTATCATATAAATATTAAGAGCCCCATTTAGTCAGATTCAAAGAAAAATGACAAGGAAAATTATGTAAAAAACAGAGAATAAGGGATGAAGGAAAAAGTAGGAAGTACACATCATTACCTATTGAAATATTCCCTAAATTTAAGTTATAAAAGTCTCATTAATTCTCAAAGGAGAAAGATCTACTCTATCTACATGAAGTAGAACTTTACTTTCTGGGTCTAAACAGACCTGTACAATGGTATTTGCTTTCTAAATGCTAATTCTACTATCATGTATCAATACAAAAAAATGTCATAAATACTTGAAAGAACATCAAAACTGAAATCGCACAAACCCTTAGGTCCTTCATCCTTCTTGCTACCAGTATCCCTGATAGGATCATCAATACTGCAGTCTGTCCCTGCCCAGGTGAAATCACAAATGCAAGTGGCTTCATTACTACAAACCTGGAAAAGAAAATAAATGACAACAGTTTGGTTTTAGTTACATTTTATTAAGATTACTTAACATGTAATTAGGTATTTAATTCACAGTATAAAACTTATCCACTCATATAATGTAACAACGGCACTGAGTGTTTAGAATGAATGTAACACCGCAATAACCTTAATTTTTTAATTTGAGCCTCTAAATATACTCAGACATTGTGTAAAGCAGGAGTGTTCTCTAGGGTTCCACAACCACTTGCACTACACATCTGCACAGGATTTCAAAAAACAGAAGAAATTCTCATTTAAAAATACCCCCTATCTCGACTCGTTAGATCTCCACTAACCAGCTATCTAGACTTTATGCCTGGACATCCAGAAGGAATATAAGCACGTGTATTTAAAAGGTTCAAGACATGGTTATTTTTTACAACCTCCAATTTATAACTTGCACACATGCGGAAAAAATAGTAAGATTTTTATTGGTTTCATCAGCACTTTTTTTCCTAGACAGCATTGAGGAGTGCTTGCTTATCTTCTAGAAACAGGAGAAATGCTTCCTAAGTCTACATTTAGTTGAATGACCTCTAAAAGGACTTAGGAGTCCCTAAAATGGGCAGTACATTTACCAAATACAGGAAAATCTATCCAACTGACAACATGGGAAATATAAAATCAATAATGAAAGTCAATAGCTATAAACTTTCCATATGAAAAAGAACAGGGAATGTGTTACTGGAAGAGTTTACTAAGGAAAAATTATGATGAGAAATACGCATATAAAGAATGGAGTTTTGATTATTGGACTAGAAGCGAAGTCAGTAATCAGACATTAGCTAATAATGTTTTTCAGACACTGCAATATCATGTCAAAAACCCCTAGAAAATAACCTACACACTAATGATTACAAGTAAGTAGTAGATGTGATTTTTTTAAATTTACTTTTATTTCACTTTGCTTCTTAAAGTATTCACCGAAGAATCTTATTTAGGAAGCTGAAGACAAATACAGCTTATGGAAGGCTTGATCAAAGAAGTATTGTAAAATTATTAACTGGAATAATCAAAAGCAAAACAAAAAGGTAACATAGTTCTCTCACCACTCATGCCACTCTCCAAAAGTACCAAGATGATTTCTAGACCTCCTAGATACTTTACTTTCCAATTTGAAAAAATTTCATCTTGATTTCTGAACCTAATCCTCTTCTTTGAAGGACTCAAATTAATCTCAAATTACATGTAAGGAGGAAAAAACCCTTTCTTTTATAAAGTGTAGTCCCTTAGGCAAGTATCTGTCCACTGAATTCCACAGCGGAAAGGTTTTTCAGTATTGCAGTTAAGACATGAACAGTGAATCTGTTCACCAAAACATACCTAACAACCTAGACAAATGAACAAATGGGTCAAATAACAGAATATAATGAGCCTGAATGTAAAACGATACACTTTGCAACTGTTCCAAAAAGAATATACTATCTGCATTGAGGTCAGTGGTTTAGAATTTCACTTATTTAAGTTATAAGGGACCAACTTTATAAAGGTGTGAGTATACAGAAAAAAATTCATCTGAAGATGGCAAGGAGCTTTAAATACGGTTAGTACATTGCAGAAGTCTTTATAGTAACTGATGTCAAAGCTCTTTCTTGCTAGTAACCAAAACACCACTTTGGATATAACTGCAGAACTAACTTGACAATTTTCCATTTTAACACTTTATCCATGCTTCACAGAACAGCAGTTTTCCCCTGAATCTAACATTCGTTAGATTCATACTCCACAGGATACATTCAGATCACATATAGCATAGAGAGAGAGGGAGCAGCGAAGCTGCTAACTCACCCCATGACCAGAACAGACTTTTCCATTAGAACCGATGGGACAGCTGCTTATGTTCAAGGACTGAATAGGCAGGCACTTTTTGTCCAGACACATCATTTGAGGTCCACATGGAGCTCCATCCTCCACATAACCCAGATCTGTATCATCATCTAAAAGAACATGAGCACCACTAGGAGAAATAAGTTTTAAGAGACTATCAGTATTATGTTTGGAGTCCATTGAAAATGTTTAACATGTCAGTGTAGATACTAAAAACCTTTCCCTCATTCAAGCACAAAGACAGATTGAACAAAATTATGAAGTTTTTCTCTCTGTTCACAGCATTGATGAGGTGTTCCATTTGTCAGACTGAAAAAGAAGTCTAGATAACGATTTAAACACTCCAAAAGAGTATCTTAGGCTTTTGGGGTATTTTTAATCATCTTTGAGTAGCAGGGCTTTTTTTCTTTCTTTTTTTTTCCCTTTTTTTTTTTTTAATCCAAATGCGGTGAAATACTATTGCTAAAAGAATGTTAAAAAACTAACTTCCTATGTGATGACATCTAAATACAAATACTACTGGTATAAGAGAAGAGTTAAGCATCATTGCTCACTCAGGGCCCAACTATGTAACAGTATTCTTAGCATGACAGCAATGTTGCAATGTCTTTAAAACCCAAACCCAGAATTGTGCATAGTAGACTAAAATCCATTTGCCTGCCCTTTAAGTGAACTGTAGTGAAACCCTGCCACAACCCTTCGTTTTCCACCCTCTCAGCCTTCACACCCCTGCAGCTATTTCTCTGAGGATATAAAACTTAAAAACATTATGTTTAATATATGGGTCTTTGGCAATTACAGACTTGACTGCCTCCAGAAAATAAAGTGCTGAGCATCGAACTCCTGACTGAAGTTCTGCTACCAGAGAGATAAGACAGAGTAATCAGCATAATCCACATTTCACCTCTTTAATGTGGAATATTAGTCTGCTTAATTTTTTTAATTGAAAGAAATACCACTCAGAATAATGATTTTGCTGTAAGATATTAATTATCTAAAATCACAGAATTTTACTTTTATGTTTATATTAACTCAGTAGGTACTTGACAGAGCAAAACCACATTGGAACACTGCATTATCTTTTACCTGCAGTCCACTATTCGTCCTTGATGATAAAAAGAATTTGGTATAATTTCTCCTTGAACTTGACCAACTCGTGGAACTTTAGTAAGATTAGTACAGAGCAAAAAGCCACAGAAAACATCACTGGAAAATGAAAACATATCAAAAAGTTACTGAAATAGTATTAAATAAACTTACAAATAAAAGCCTGGCAATACTGCTGATCGCATTAACAATAAGAGGCAGAAAAAGTAATCATTCATTCTAATGAACCAGGGAACGTTCACATGAACAAAAAAATCAATCTGTGTTCTAAATCTAGTACAGTACAATTAAGAGGAGTCAAATTGTACAAAGCTTAACCATATGAGGCTAAATCACATTTTGCTTTCTCTAACAGCCAGGATGCCATATGTTAATGTGAAGTTTGAATTATGAATTGAATTTTATTTCCCTCACAGAACAACAGAACCATAATAACAACAATTAGCAAGCAGTTTGCGTGCCTGAATTTTGGTGAAGAATTTGCTTTACTTACTTTATTTGAGGTTGTTTTATATGTGCAACCTTCAATAGAAGGATATGGCCTTTAAACTTCCATCCCCTACTCCAATTGTCCTAAGTCATACAAGCAGTTGCATTAATGCTGGAATTTGAATTTATTAAACTTGCAAAAAAATTAAGTGGTCCTTCAGTTAGACCATTTTTCTGCATCATCCAATAACCAAGAAAAACGTTTACACAAATTAGGTTTTTAACATACATATCACAACAGCACTTCTCTCATCCAAGTATAAAAACATCCCTTAAACAACTCCCTTGCTTATGACCCCATCTGAAAAGTGAACCACGCAATAAAAAAAAGCCATTTAACAAATATCAAATAGTCAAAGAAGGAAAAGACCTTTCTGAGACTGAAATTTTTACAAGCATACTTAAAAATTACAAAATTTTAAGAAAATAACAAGAAATAAGTCTATCTACTAATGATCATTAACTCGAAAAGTAAATTTAATCAAATTTCCATCTAGTAATGATCACATGCAAAGAAAACAGTCATTTTCTCTCTATAGCATCCAAATGTCTGATTGTCCTCTCTGGTAAAAATAAAGTTTGGAACAAACATTACCTGGTATCAATCTCAGAGCAAGCGAAAATACTGTAATTGCAGCCTAATTTTTCCCTACCAAGACTGAGGTGTTTGTAAATCATGAACTTGTAACATTTTGCTGCCTTGACCCCTGCTCCTCTGAAAGAATTAGAGTCACAGTACACTCTTCTGAAAATCTAGAAATATTTGCAAGTGTATTGCTGAGTCACCCATGGATTTTTCAGAATGGAATTTTTTCAAGATGCAAACCTTATGAGGGAAAGAAGATTCAGGATAATGCAAAATAAATTGCTGAAGCATTCGTGGAAAAGCAGAGACTATTAAATCAATATTAATCTATTTAAAATACAAATAATCTCTACCAAGCTGAACTTACTGTTTGCTACACTGAATCCATCGGTCTCCATCTTTTCCACAGTTTCCTTTTTTTGTGCCTTCTGTGTTAAGCTTCTCATAACAAAATTTGTCAGATCCTGAAGACTCTGTTGATGAAGAAGCAGTATTCCACTGGCAACATGCAAGCTATGAAAAGCTGTATGTTTTATCATAGCGGTTTTCTGCATTTTTTTAATAAAAGGCATAAATCTAACCACAGGTGTATGAACACAGCTGGTACTTTCCAGTGACCACAGTGCGAATCTCGCAGACTGAACTGCAATATCTACAGATGACTTTTCTAAAATAATGCTCAATGTTCAAAATTTGCTCTGAGTTGTCAAGAAAAGCAATCCCTACAGTATCTGTATTGTCTTCTTCATCTAACTTTGGTCTAATTTTGTTCACTTCATAACAGTCACAAATAGATTTAATTTAGTTGCTTTCACTGTAAATATTCCTGATCTGTATTTCAGCAGGTCAAAGACTGTGTATCATAGAATGGTTTGGGTTGGAGGGACCTTAAACATCACCCAGTTCCAACCCCCCTGCCATGGCCAGGGACACCTTCCAATGGATCAGGCTGTTCAAAGCCCCATCCAACCTGGCCTTGAACACCTCCAGGAGGGGGCAGCCACACCTTCCCTGGGCAACATGTGCCAGTGCCTCACCAACCCCACAGGAAAAAAAATTCTTCCCACTATCTAAACTAAATCTCCCCTTTTACAGCTTATAATCATTACCCCTACCCTACTAGTACTCTCCCTGATAAAGAGCCCCTCCCCAGCTTTCCTGTAGCCTGTTTAAGTACTGGAAGGCTGTTATTAGGTCTCCCTGGAGCTTTCTCTTCTCCAGGCTGAACAAGCCCAACTCTCTCAGCCTGTCCCTATGTGGGAGGCGCTCCAGACCTTGGATCATCTTTGTGGCCCTTCTCTGCACTCACTCTAACAGATCCATGTCCTTCCTGTGCTGAGTACTCCAGGTAAGGTCTCATGATAGGAAAGTAGAGGGGGTATCACCTCCCTTGACCTGGTAGTATGTATAGTATTTATAGGCCATACGTTCTGACATCAACCTAGTGTTTATTTTGGGGGTTTTTCAGGAGTGCACAGAGAAAACAATGTTTAACAGAAGCCCATGAAAAAAAAAAAGAAAAAAGGAACAACTGTTTAGAGAACAATAAACTATTAAAGGTAAATAAGACAGAGTAGTCTCAGTTAAATCACTTATACAAGACAAACCAAATATTTTAAAATATAAGAGCAAAAGATATAAAGAAATTAGTTAACAAAACCATGTATTGCCTTTAACACTGTCAATAAATGTGAGGTGGCAACATAAAGCTCTTCTCCTAAGCAAAAAGCAATAAGACAAGAAGAAAGGGCCTCAAGTTGCAGCATGGGAGGTTTAGATTAGATATTTGGAAAAATTACTTCACTGGAAGGGTTGTCAAGCATTGGAACAGGATGCCCAGGAAAATGTTTGAGTCACCATCCCTGGAAGTATTTGAAAGATATTTAGATGTGGTGCTTGGGGACATACACAGTTTAGTGGTGAACTTTGTAGTGTTAGGTTAAGGGTTGGACTTGATGATCTTATAGGTCTTTTCCAATCTATGATTCTGTCTCTTTTGAACTATACCAAAAAAATCCTCAAACCTATTTCCCTACCCTGGTAACAGTAACTCAAAGTTGCTAACATTCTGTATGTCTTCCCACCTAATTTCACTATAATCCATCATTTGCTGCCCTACTTATCTCTGGAATCATATCACATCAGAATAATCTCACTATCATGATTCCAAAACAAGCATACAACTCAAAATTTCACTTGCCTATCAAGGCACAGTTTCTCATGCAGCCTACTCGAGTAAGCAGAAAACTTTAACTTACAGTAGCAAGAATCAATAAAAATACTAAAAATACAAAACAAAGTCAAGAATGAACCAGAAATAAAATACAGGTAATTAAAGACAACCTACTAGATCCCCAGATATATTTGCACTGATTATCTCTTGTCTTGCATTCACCATTATAGCAACGACCCTAAACAAAACACAACATGTTAGCAAGTGCGTATTGAACCTTATTTTGTTTCTTCCCACCCCTCAACAAATGTCTCATTTTGTTTTTTCACACACATATTGGAATGCATAATATTTTTTATTTCACGAATTTGGGCAGATGGAGTACACATTTTGGTCCACATTCTCAAAGTCTTTTGGTAACTAATGCACACTGGCATTTCAGCAGTTGCTTGGTATGTCTCATATACATAGCTAGAAAGAACTTATTAACGTGAAGTGTAATAAAAGATCTACATATAAAATGTAGAGAAACCAAGCAGATTTTACGCAAGCTAGAAATTTAAATGTGCAGGGACTTTAAATTACTGCATACCTGATTAGAATCGCAGGCATATCCATCTTGTTTATGAAGGTTTGGTGGACACTGAAAAAAAATCAAGAAATGTTTTTTATCACATGATCAAAGGATCAAGCATGGAATTTTCCTAGTTTTAAAAGACAACTGCACAGCATATAAAGGCTGCAGGAATCTTTATAGATACAAATACAAATGAAAAAAATGAACATCTTGAGCCATGGAACACAAGGTTTCACCCTAACTTTCCGCATAGTACAAGCAGAAATTAAGGAGGTGAGGCAAAATAAAAAGCAAAACACATGTTCTGTAACAGGATATTTGGCAGCTAATGCTGGGGCCATGATTACATCACAGCCACTGCATTTGTTTCAGTTTCATTAAGAACGTAAACAAGTACCTAGCCATAGCCCTACTTCTGCTTACAGAGCTGGGGGGTGCAGTTTATGTTAATTGCCATGTTTTCTTGGCATTGGAAAATATTTTGGTATGAACAAGTCATTAGGTCCAGAAACTTCAGATTATGAAAGCTAGGAGCAGACCATTCTCAAAGCATTCCCTTATCAGAAAGGGACCTGTCAGGATTTGGAAATGGTATGCTGCTGCAATATACCATAACAGCCAATACTTGAGGGTAGCCTTTCCAGCTTAAGAAAGCCCTTCTCTCTCCCAATAAGAATGCTTCATCTACAGAATAAAAGATTTACAATAAAATCTATAGCTGCTTATCCATAACAGTGGATGTTTCAGATGATAATATAAGAGGTTACTGTTAATATATAGAATGCTGACTATTCAAAAGAACTCAAGTTAAAATCACCTCTTGGTTGCTGTTTATTCCTATTCTTCTGAGTATTAGTGAAATGCTTTCAAGAGAAATATATCACACCCAAAACTTTTAAAATTATCTTACCTGTGTACACTCTTTAAAACTGTAACAGCTAATAAGAGTCCTACACGTAGCAGCTTAGGGGAGTGGACTTCATGATCTTAAAGGTCTTTTCCAACCTTAAATGATTTTATATATCTATACTCAATAGTTGTAATTTTCTACAGCTGTATTTTAAACTATTTCATTTCATAAAATCCATTATTACCTTTGAATCCACTCATACTTGCAGTATGTTCTCAGTGCTTGTGCTATAAATCATGCAAAGGCTAAATGGGTATGTCTGACACAAATACTAAACAAACAGACAAAACTCCACAAGGTTTTAAAAACTATTAAAACTACAGAGCTCATACTTTGAGTCCACTTAATTCTTTTAGGCTTATGGTAATCTATTCTTGTATTTAAAAAAATTTGTTAGGATTCAAAAGTAACCCCCCCAGTTATTTGTGGGTATATGAGTCAAGTTTGGATTTCCTTCTTAAAATGAGTGCAAACAAACATCAACAGTGTTAGCAGAGAACACTTCCAGATACACACCTGGCCAGAATCTCCAGTGCAGAACTCTGCAATATCACATTCATTCACTGCATATCGACAGTAATAGCTTCGTGGGAAAAACTAGGAAATAAGAAATATAGTTCAGGACTAAGATTATATCGAAGCAAAATTAAAGGTTGGTGTTTGGAATTACTCATCATTTTAATACTCTGTAACCAGTATGCTCACACATATCTGGGGTTATTTGTTTGGCTAACAACAAAACACTCTAATCTCAATACTTATTTCAAAGTGTTGAAAAAGATTTTAGTTTCTTAATATTTTTAAAGCCCAAAATGAAGTACATAATATATAGAAAATTCAGCGTTTTTTTCATCTTTGATAAATAAATGCAAATAAAAGGCATTTTTACATGAGCACATATCCAATGTGATCTATTCCCTTCAAAACTGGAGCACTAACTACATTATAGTCCAGAATAATAGTCTTAATCTATCTAAGCTCATCCTTTTCACTCCACATAGAACACACTGAACTACAATAGGCTGCACCTGACATCCATGGACAACTTAAAAGAACAACAGATACACTGTGGTAAGACTCACAAGGCATGATGTATTATTACAGCAGGGTCCATCACTGCAATGAGCTCCATTAGAAAGAGAGCACTTCTTACAACAGTCTGGATAGCATTCCTGATGAAAATATTAAGTGACATTGTTAGTTTTCCACTTTAAAGAACTTTTTCCTTCATAATCTTTCCAACAAACTACTATGTATGGGCAGACAAAATATTCAGTTCAGCACTGATAACTTGAAATTATCAGCTGGAGGAATCCCTTGCTATGCTTAAATAACTAAAGTAAAGGGGAAGCAGTGATATAAAGAAGATTCACACATTTTGCAGCCTCTTCACAGATGTGGTTCCCTGTGCCAACACATGCTGCTTAGTTAAACTGTATTCAAAGCAGAAAAAATATTCAGACAACTAATTATGGGTGTAATTATATTTAAATACTAGAAATCGGACTCAAAGCTACAGGGCAGATTCTTGCAAAAACATTCTTGGAATATAGAAGACAACAACAGTCTAATTAAGCTGTCCAAACACAGGCACCTATCTTCAAAGCACAGATAAGGAGTCTACCGCTCCAGGCATGCTATCCAGGAAAAGTAAAGGGGTAAGCAACTTCCACAGCGTAATTCATAAATTGCTGGGAAACACCTATGCCTTGTCCTTAGAATGACAGGAAGACTGTTCTGAGGGCACTCCTTGTTTGCACTCATTCTCACTTGAATAAATGTTTTAACACAGTCATTTAAGTTGTTCCCTAACAGCAGATACAGCAAATTGCTTCCCAAACCCTTACCCTTACCCTTTCCTTATTAATCACATAATTTATCTTAATATGTTTTGTAAGAAAGACTTGTAGAGTAATATATAACTCTACTTGCCATTCGGAAACCGCAATCGCATTCTTCTCCTGCTTCTACATATCCATTTCCACACTCAGTGGTTTCAAAGAGCTGAAAGAAAAAAAAGCCACCCCACAAAGTAAGCATAAAATTGCTATGAAATGACTTTTCTGCACACGCATCCCATCTCTGCAATGCTACAGAAACATGCTCTCGGAGAATATATACGCCATGCTACCACAATGGGGAAGCCAGTACATTTTCCAAGTGCTGCTAGTATTCTCCAATTTCTCTGCAAAATTCCTTCAAGAAATCAGACAGTAACATGATCTCTGGGATCTACTGAGGTACCCGTACTTTTTCATACAATTAGCTTCTGTCTATTCCAGCATTGAATGCTCATGCATGAAAATAATAAACATCAAGGAACACTGCCAAACAAAGCTTTATGTGCCTTATTACTTAAGTCAGAATAACATGACCATATACAGATAGGGTTAAACAGTTAGGACCAGTAATATACAATCCAGATAAACTCTGCAGTTCCGGGTTTAATATCAATGCTATACTGATTTCACATATCATAATTCTGACTAAAGGCGTTTTAAGATACTTTTCAGGCTTGTCACAGAAATACTTTTGCAAAAATCTTGTCTGTTTCCATTATAATTTTGCTTTAAAATCCTTTGAGAACATCAGGAATTTACAATTTAACTAGTATATTAGCAACAGACACATTCATCATTAGAACATAGTTCAAATAAGAACTTAAAAGTTAACAAGTTGAAATGAGAACAGACAAATCTACAGCTAGATGATAGCTAAAGATGGAAGTAAACATGTTCTTTCTACATGGCAGTACAGCTGTTCAGGATTATCACAATATGAAACATAACATATAGTACAATAATCATTATTTATAAACTTGGATGGAAATCTTATTTGCTACTTTGGGCCAGGGTGGGGGGAAGAATAATAATGCCTAATCAAAAATAAAGAAAACATTTAACTTTAGTTGCATAAACTACATAGGTAATTAATAGCACCTACAAATTCAAGTGCCAGAAGCAAAATTACACTGATGCAATATCCATATGCACCCCATGTACGCAAAGGTGTCATGATTCAGAAATCTGAAAGTATTTTTCTACCCCTATGAGCCACTCTGTTAATACTATGCTTCAGTGGAAACAGCAAGACCTCTTATTCTGAACCTGAAATTCATTTCTCCACGAGACAGACCTGGTTATCTGACCTGGAGCTCATATGAAAACAAAAAAGGGTCAGAGAAATGCAAGCAATAACAAAACACACTGAAATTTCCTATGGCATTAAGTGGGATGTTCAATGTTCATATGCATGTCAGAGTGTAACTGAAAGGTTATAATTAAAAATGACACCATGGTGACTCCTTAACTCAACTACATTTTTTTCACCTAAAGATAAAACACGCCACTTCATACCTTTCCTCCCAGACTCCAAATAGTAGGTTTCAAAATACTGTATGATTTTTTTGTCACTAAAGTACTTTAGTGTCAGAGCTGTGAAACGCTGACACAGGTAACAGGTAAAGGTAACTCAATCATTCTCTTGTGACCATTTTAACAGAAATAAACCAGATTTCTATTCTGTATACAGTCAATTTGACAATTTTTCACACCACCTGGCTAGACAGCTATTATTAAAAACTGAAGGTAGTTTTTTCTTTCTCCCTACTTACTCCTTTGTATAAGAATTCTTACATTCTTATGTTATAAAGAGATTGCTACCCGGGGAAGAGGTTAAAAAACACTCTTAACAAGCAAAATATTTTTGGTTGTGGTGGTAGTCTGCCAAACGATTCAGCACAGGAAACAGAACAGTTTGATATTGTGATTAAATAAAATATTAACACTTTGGATTGATCTTTCATAGAATCATAGAGTCATAAAATCATAGAATAACCAGGTTGGAAGAGACCCATCGGATCATTGAGTCCAACCATTCCTATCAAACACTAAACCATGCCCCTCAGCACCTCATCCACCCATGCCTTAAACACCTCCAGGGAAGGTGAGTCAACCATCTCCCTGGGCAGCCTGTTCCATTGCCCAATGACCCTTTCTGTGAAAAATTTTTTCCTAATGCCCAGCCTAAACCTCCCCTGAAGGGGAGGCAAAAAGAGCCACATGGAATATTTTTATATTACTCTGCTTTAGAAGAATGTCATGCTAATGTTGTCTTAGAAAAACTTGCAACCTTGACAAGTTTTTTGATTAAAAAAAGCAGTGAACCGTACAAGGAAACAATTCTAAGTTAGAGTTTGCAAGATGTGCATTTGAAATTAAATGAAACTAACTTTACGAACAACCACAAGCTGCCACTGTTGATATGACGTAAGCTATTGATTTCTAACTCCCAGTGTGTCAACTGGCATGCTTTTTAACAACCTCAGGCAAAAAGTCTAAGAAAATAGTGTGTATGGGGCATGCACTACAACCTCACTTTTGGATTTTTTTTGCAGTACTTTCCAGCTTAATAAGTAATGCATTTATGCTGAATGGGGATGTATTTAGCTATGAAAAATCAACTGCAATACTTGTCATTATTTGGCATGAAGAATTGATGGGAGACAAGTTGCATTCCTTGTAAGACTGTTTTTCAACTTTACGGAAATGAACAGTCAGTTAATTACAAGCAACCTCAATAAAATATCCACACAGACATTTGAGTAAATTTGAGAACAGATGGGTATTTGTGAAATTATTACATTTTCAATACAATGTTTAGCAGAGGTGCCGACTACCAAAATATTTGTTACCTTTGTTGGCCTGTTGAAAAGGCAGGCACCTCCCCCACGGAGTAAAAATTCTCTGTATTCTGCAATGCTGCATTTGGAGAATTTCCTGGAATGGTATACCCTAAAATGGCAAAGAATTAGCTAAGCAAGTGTCTTGAAACATCAGCAGTTCCTGGAAGGGAATAGAGGGATGACAATTTTTTTTTTTTAATACTGTAAATCCCAGTTTCTTACAACCACTGTGTGCAATAGCATGTCAGCTCAGACTTACAAAACTATAAGATCAGAACAAAAGAAATAGTTTGCAAACATCTTGCATTTTTACATTTCTATCATATGGATCTATGCTATAGGAAACTGTAGTCTTCTAATCTTTCTAGTAATGGGAAACCACATAATAGCTGCTATGCACCATCAAAATTGCATGCACAACCCGGTGTTCTCTTGGGTTTGTTTTCCCTGCAGCTTCAGTTTATAAGACAGATTATATTCCTGAACTCTTATCTCATGCCAGCATTTAAAACTGTTAAATTCATTTGATCCTGCTATTAAGGTTATTTTTTAAAGTAAAAGTCATTGTAGCCAAAAGAATAACTGCATAGGGTTTAGATCGAAAATCTATTCTACATCTCTTATTCTGGCCCTAAGAATATGATTAGGACAAGTAGAGAATAGAACACTGTACTACTACTTACAGAATATATTTTGGCTTCCAAAAATTTTCAGCTCAAGGACCTTCTCAGGAAGCCTTACTTTGCCTTATTTAATAATCTTCATTGTATTTTCTCACATAAATTTGTTCATAATGTTTTAGTATCTGCAACATACTTTACCAAGAAGTTTCACAATTTAATTACAGACTGGTAGAAGAACAATTTAATCCTGTTTTTTTGATCACTGATTTGCTAGTCTCGTTTCATGTCTCCCTTGATCTTACAATAGAAGAAACAGTAATCATTTGCTGTGTTGATCGTGATCTTATAGGCTTTTCCAGTATTTCCTCACCTCCATCTTTTTCCCAGCCTGATGAAAACATACTTCATTAGTTATTTCTTACACAGAATCTGTCCGATATATTTATTAGCCATGTTTTGACATCTGAGAATGAGAACTATTCACACTATTCAAGATGGGGATAACCATGCCTTAAAAGAGATTCCTCATTCCTTTCTTAGCAGCTCAGTGCTACTGAGCTGAATTTCCTTGTTGAATTATTCCATACATAAAAAACTATACATAAAAAATGTCTTCTGACACTGATGGAGTTAAGTTACATTGCAGCCAATTATTCACTTATTTCATTAGGCTTCTGTATGACTATCATCTGCTCTTGGAGGTTTTTTTTTACTGTTATCTACTGAAGTGATTTGTTCCATTACCTTTTCTATTGCTATTTCCACCTGAGACTGACACTTTGAGGAATTAATCTCAAAGTTAGAGGGAAGGTAGTATCTATTCTGATCAATGCCTTACCTCAGATTCCAGAAGCAAAATTAGTGAATAATTTTCTATTGCATTCATACAGAGGCTGGCAATTGCAAGTCTACAGGAAGGCTACACAGTACTTCTACTGAAGAATGGATTTCCAAATACTACATAAAGAAATTTTCTGTCCAATTTTCAACTAATTTTCTCCAGGGTTTTGGCAATCAAACTTCCACAGCCAGCAAGAATTTTGACAGGAAGCGATTTACAAGATTCAAAAGCCTATGTTTCAGAAACTATCCTTTTCTAACCAATTCCTTACAGTGTGATGAAAAGAATCTATGACACTGTGTGCAGGTACAGGGCAAATGATACCAGTTTTCCTCCCATATAGATGTGCTTTCCCCAAGACATCTCTGACCATTTACCAAAGGATTGAGAGCACTTGCTGAAAGCTTCAGATTTCTACTTTGATTCACTAGAACAGAAGCAGAGAGATCTGTTCACTCAAAATCAGAATTCTGAGGGAATCATGGGGGGAAAAAAGGATTAAAATTTAGGAGAAGAAGAGGAATATCACTTATCAAAACTGCATTCTAACACTTTTTCAGCTGCATGTAAAATCTGTAAGTGGATTTAATTAATGAAAAATATACATTCATTATTTTTCAGTCATTGTAAGCAAAGCATTAGTAAATACGCTGCTCTGCATTTCAAAATATAGGATTTATGAATAACTTCCTAAAATGTGAGTAGCAAAGAGAATGAATTGCTGGAAATTGAAATAATTGATCTATATGTTTGGGTTGTTCCAATTGCTTCTGTCTTTTTTTCATTCATTAGTACTAAAACACATGGACAAAACCCAATACATAAATATTTATGTCATAATGTAAACTATGAACTCATTCCAGAGCCCTCAGTTACTGATAGTTATGACATACCCTGTTTCCTCCATGATGCAACCACCCCAGGATTCAGTGCAGTCACACTCTTCTCAGACAAGACCAAAATACAACAGAAAAGGAGAGCAGTTATAAATACGCTTACAATAAATATGAAGTACTCACTATAAAAATGGACCTTGACTAATTATACAAAGACTAAATAGTTGCTTAGCTGTACAGACTCTAGTCCTAAAAAAGAAACCAGCCTACTTGAAGAGATACTGATATACTTAATATAATTCATGCAGTACTTTCAAACTACCATATGCAAACACTCTTGGACTCAACACAAAGCCTCAGGCAGTACAGAAAGCTAAGAGGAGCTGGCAGTGTTCTTGCCTGTATACTTTCAGAACAGGCAGCACAAGGGTACGTGCAGTACAGAAGACATTGATGACTAAAGGTATTCACTCTTCCTGCTCTCTAAAATGTGTATAGAATATCCTGAAGGAGAACTGTTACCAGACAGGCCACATTGTTTTTTCCTTTTGGCATACAATTATTAATAGTAATATGTGGATCAGCCAATTAAACATTAATTAGAAAAAGTAGTTGAGTGAAAATGGATTTACAGCTTGCTTACAGCTACAGCATGTAAGTCAACAGTGACCAAATTCATAAAAACAGAAGATCAACATCTTATGGTTGGTAAAACAGAAGTTATAAGCTACTGATGAAAATTATCTATTAAAATAGTAATATTTTCAAGAAGAAAGATTATTCAAGTTACGACAGCAAATCCATACTGTTTCACCACAGAAAATATTCAAAGACTATTTATATGATTATTTCTGCTCTATCCAGGTCATTTATTAATCTTTCTCTATCAAGGGTATCCAAATAAGTAAACTAAGTTACCATTTTCAAAACCTCTATTTGCAGTTTAAAAATATTCTGATTTCCAAATATAAACTCTGTTTTACCTATAACCAAAAAACAACGATACAAAAAATACATAACAATTTACAAGTTTACACAATTCAAAAGTGCTGCTCTACAAAACAACACTCCCTCAACTTTTCCACACCATCTCCTAATTCACAGATTTCTGAAGTGATTCCAAAATAGATTCAGCATAATCATTAACATTTTTAAAAAAGACTCAAAGAGAGGAAGTAGCACAATTGGTTAAAAAATGTGAGCAGGAAAACCCAACAATTTTCTTTAGCCCCAGAAGGGGCATTTGCAGCAGCTTTTACAGCTACACTCTACATGTGTAAAGGCCAGGTCAGTCTAATCTTATAGCTGTGAAGCAACAAGATGAATGTCACCCTGGGCAAGCTTACAGCTCCTTACCATTTCTTCAAGTATAAATCAGGTATTTTTTTATTTTAAGAAGTCAACAATAGTTCTATAGGAATTAAGGATTTCAATAAGATATATAACAAGTTCTGAGTTAAATTACTGGTGTTTTTACCATTATATCTTTGAAAGCTGGTTATGAATCTAACCTTCTGATACAGGACATCACTGAGGTCATTGCAAAACGAGTGCTGAACTGGTGGCTCTTATTTAGTTTAAACTCAAATTTTGGTGCTCGTATTTCTAATAGCAGTAATTCTTGCTCTATGGTTACAGCAAGTTTGGTATTTGTTTCAAATATTACAAAGGGAGAGTTTACATATTTAGATAAGGAGGACAAAAAAAAAAAGAGTCCATGTTCATGTACGTACTCGGTTTCCTGGCAGCTGGCTCCCATTGTATTCCAAGGTTCTGAGCAAGACTTTGTGCTAGCTCCTGTGCCATGGCCAGAGGGAGGCCATACTGCATTTCAAGAGATAGACAATCAAAAAAAAAAAAAAAAGAAAATGTAAGTTATTGCAGTACACTACACTGGCTCATTCTGGCTTACCACATACCTACTACATCAGTAATTGTGTACAGTCAATTACAATTCCGTGTGCGTATAAGGAAAATAAACACAATGAAGTACTTAACGGAAAAAATATTCCTCTCTTAACTTGATGAAATCCATGTCCACTGGTTAACCCACAGTAAAAAGTCTGTTTGATATGTATGTAATAGTGGTTTGTATAGTATGATTAAACCATGTTAAGATCAGAGATTTTCCTTATCAATTTAACACTGCACCAAGGGAAAAAAATTAATTAAAAAGTGGAATCAATACGTAGGGACCAATTTTCTTCTAGTTTCAATGTCAAAAAAATCAGTAAGAATTACATGCCATCATCACCTAAGAAGATCAAGCTTCATACAGACAGAAGACCCAAAACAATGTTCAGTATTATATTTCAAATACTCCTGTCCAAGATTTTTGGGTCTAAACTTCTGTGAAATATAGCAAAAAGCCAAGTTAAGATCTTACTAACAGAATAACACAGACAGGAGGAATGCTTTTCAAAAAGAAAAGCACAGTGAGCAGTAGTTAATTGATGATAAAAGAAGACTGACTGTAAGAATCCTAACTTTTAATATGTAGGTTACCTTTGAAGACTTGAATACCAGAAAATACAAACTGTGAGCTTATAATGTACGGTTTCTATTTTATTTCACTTTAGCCATAAAAAAAAATTACCTCATTCACTCCTACTCCTCTGGTCACAGAGCAAACCCCTCCAAAGTAACTTAAGCTGCTCCGTTTGTAATGAAATGTCACATTCCTTACAAATAAAGAAAATATAATACATTGATATTGGGCACCAAGAACTTATTGAAAGATCACGCTTCCAAACATACTATGACACGTGCATTAGTCCTTATCTAACATCAAAAATAACAGCAAGTTTACAAACAGAAGACTAACATTAAAAAAGATGATTAGATATAAGCTTCAACAACAATACTAGTTTTATCTTGTAGAGTCAGATTAAGTCCCAACTCACAAACAAATCGAGTAGAAAAACATAGGAGTACCAGATTCCCATGAAAATACAGTGATAATGTTTCCTTTAAAAAGATAACACCATATTCCAATTCATAATCTGTCAAGAAGGAACTCTGTCCTGAAACATATTAGGGTTGAGAAAGTTTTTAATTATTGTCTTAATCCAAACCAATTCAAGTTCTAGTTTCAATTTCAAATGACTGAGAAGTATGCCTACAACGAAAGTCATTTAATATTGCTCTTTAACCCTACCTCCTTTCTTTTATGGTTAGTCACTTTGTGGGGTGAATTATAAACAGATATAGTATATGACAATTTTATTTAAATATTTTTTTAACTGCAGCTAATCCACAAATAATTTAGTTAAGTTAATGTAATTGGGAAGATATACCTTCTACCCCTTTGCTCCAAAGAGGCTCAGCTGGAGCAGGCTGCTCAGAGCAATGTTTATTGGCTTTGAAGTATCTCCAAGCATGGACATTTCACAGACTCCCTTGGCAACCTGTTCCAGCATCTGACTACTTTCACAGTGAAAGGGGTGTTTTTCCCCTATCTATTTTAAATAGAATTTCTGGTATTTCTGTTTCTGTTTGGTACCTTTCACTGTAAAGCACTGAGAAGAGTGAGTCCGCCTGCCGACTATCTCCTCACTAAGTGACACAATATACGCATAGAAGTAAGCAACAGCACACATCATCAGTACTCTTCATACCTTATGAAAAATGCAGTTAGCATTGTGTTGCAATGCCTGTATCAAGGCAGTATAGCTATGACAAGAGGCTGGAGGAGATTCTTCATCCCCTATTTACCTTCCTCTGCAGAAGATGAATGATAGGAGAACCACATGAATGATATTTGGCACTATCCTCATAGTATGTCATACTGCTGAGAAAAGGTTCAAGATTTTTACACTGCACAGGGGAACACACACTTCCTCCTCTTTGCTTACAATGCTTCTTTATCCCTTGATATCCCAGTATTCCAACCACTGCTGTTCAAGGCTGATGTTGTGCCTAATGTTGCAAGTGGCATATCCCTTCAAAATCCATTGCATCTCAGAAAACATTACAGCTCTAAAGGAGATAACTTCCATTAACTAATCTTCACAGCAGCTACATGTGTGAATAAATATAGTAACTGGATTGTTCTCGTGGCCACACATAATACTGTCAGCTCTGCTCCCTGCTCCTCATTACTGGGAAAGCAATACATTACACACCTGATTAGCAAAACTAGGTGTCCTTAAGGGCTCATGAAATGACTCTTCAAAGACGTGATGCTGCCTCCAGGTTGCAAAGACATTAAAATGTCATTACAGATATATATCAACACAACCATGGCATATATTACGTCCATTAAAAAAGACTTAACATATTAAAAAATAGATTAAGCCTCCTAAGGAAGGCAGATGTTGATTGATATAGTGATTACCAAGCAAAACAGTAAGCAAGAAGAAACAGGTAGACCAACACAGTAGTCAGAGAAGTATCTAAAACACAATAGCCTAAACCATTGTATAATGGTACATACGAGAGCAGGTGCACAGCATCGGCATGCTGTTTGATGTAGTGCTGTCGATATTTGGAGAAATCATGTAGCATCTGCAGAGGGTCAGGGTGAATATTAATACGATCTCTGTCTGTCCAAGTCTCCACAGCCACAAGAACAACCCTGGTGTTCAGCTGTTCCTTGTATATCTGAGGGCAGATACAGGACAGGCACAGGAGTAGAACACTGGGTCAAACATGCATAGTTAGCCAGTAAAAGTAAAACGGAAGGACAAGAGGGATAAAGCAGGAAGGAAACATGGGAAACAATTAGCTGGTAATGCCTTGGATTTCCTAAGAGTAAATATTCTGATCAACTTCAAATTTATACTCAGAGGAAAAAAAATTACTGCTCCTTTTTCTTTGAGCTACATCCTTTTCTTTAAAATTCTCATGTCAAATAATTTCACCACTGACTTTTGCAGAAAACCTCTATAAAACTCAGCAGTGAAGTGAGAAGGGACATTGGATGACCTCAAATAAGAAGAAAAGAAAGAGCTCAACAACAAAAAATAGCCAAAGCCAATTCTTAAATCAAGATCATGTAACTTCTCAGTTCTCCAATATATCCAGAATCTAATTAATAAAACGCTTGATTATAATTTGTAGTATAATCACTTAATGCTATTCAAGTAATGTGAAGATTAAGAATATTACATTTTCTATGAACTGTAATGTCACTGTAGAAATAGACAAGGCAATGACAATCAGGTCCTGATAATTACAAAACAGCTTTAAGATATCCATTTTAATTTTGTAGTATTCATCGCTGCTAGAGAATCAAACCTCTTTTCACTACAAACACATCTCTGATATGTGCGTGGTCTCTATATGAGTATCAAAAAGATGAAAATAAAAAATGAAATTTTACCACAAACCTTACTTTTTGTTTATATGCTTTATTTGAAATTGTTCTAAATTTGGTCACAGAAACAAGTATGGTATCTGTGTCTGTCACCCATTTATAATATACTTCAATAGGATTCTGTTTGGTTTTAAGCTGTAAATACAGATTTATAGATGAGAATTTTTATTCTTACCAGGAGTGGTTGAGGGAACTAGGGTTGTTTAGCCTGGAGAAGAGGAGGCTGAGGGGAGTCCTTATTGCTCTCTACAACTATCTAAAAGGAGGTAGCAGAGAGGGGATGTTGGTCTCTTCTCCCAAGTGATAGGTTATAGGACAACAGGGAATGGCCTCAAGCTGCATCAGGGGAAGTTTAGATTGGATATCAGGAAAACTTTCTTCACAGAAAGGGTCGTTGGGCACTGGCAGAGGCTGCCTGGGAAAGTAATTGGGTCACCATCCCAAGGAGGTGTCTGAAAGGCAGGCAGATGAGGTGCTTGGGACAGGATTTAGTAGGAGACAGGTATGGTTGGAGTTGATGATCTCTAAAGTCTTTCCCAACCTAATGATTCTATGATTCAAACTTTTTATCTCATAACAGATAAGTGTATCCGCTGTGAACTGTACTCACAGGTTCCAACCACTTGAGTTCAGATTTGTTCAGGAATCTAAACTTGATTTATTCTCATTCTTAAGCAGCGATAGACACTGCAAGCTACTTCAAGTTTGAAAACCTCCCTGCCAGGGGCAAACTCTGGCAGTTGCAAGTTCTGGGAAAAATGCTAAGGACAGCTTAGTGGTTTCTCACACATTTGTCCCAGCCTACTGTTCTGCAGAGGAACTGGAAATGAGTTTCAAAACGTAATTTTTATAGTTGCTCTTTTTTTAACCTGGTATCTACTAACATCAGCTTTTAAAATACAGCACTAAATTAACAAAGTCAGTGATACAGCCTTCAGAAGAAACACTGATACTTACAGCATCGACAAGGTTTACAACAGACTTTGCAAAATTGTTTGTATATGCATTTGAAGAACGGTGCTTTTTGAACTAAAAGGAGAAGAAAAAATAGAACACAGTGAAAACTTAAATATTTATTACTAATATTTTATTTTTATGGCAAGAAAGGAAGATTGATATTTTAAGAAAGAGTACAGGAGACAACTCAAAAAGTTTTCCAGATCACAGCCTGTATCTCATATTTAAGACTCCTTGGAATATAAAGGAAACCATGTCTGCTAGACAGGCTTTCACATCTATAAAGGGTACATTTAGCCACAAGAGATATCCTATTTAGAATCCAAGTTCAAATGTTTGAGACAAAATTACAAATAAACATGGATATAAACATAAAACCCCAAACTGACAGGATGCTATACACATTAATATTGTGCTTAACCTTATTAGTTAAACTAATATGCCACTTTCCGTGACTATAATTATGAGACATGAAGATAAAGCATTTACGACTTGTCCTGAGCAGAGCTCTTTGCAAAGGCACTCTTCCTTTCTATAGCACCAGACTTGTATGACAAGTAGCATTAGTTACACCAAGTCAAAAATTAAGAGGGAGTGCATGGTAAAAGTATGTGATTGAATGTGGGAAGAGTTAGGTTGGATGTCTTAAGCTTTAACTTCATTTTTTTTTCCATTTCCATAGACTTAAATGAGCTGTATTACAAGTTCTGCTTCCTAATCATAATTACAACTTTCATGTCTTTTCTCATCCTGGCCAAAAGTCCTCTCTGTATCAAGCTAACTTTTCCCAAGAAGCTGCTATGGTATCGCATAGTGAATCCATGACTCAAAAAACCTGTAAAATTATAAACCAAAACTGCATTACACAATATGATTTGCAGTCAGGAAAAAAAAAAAAAAAAAGCAAATACTATCAAGTTCCATGGAAGTGTCAGCTATTCACACTCTGGAACACAGTACCCAAAACCAGGCCTTGAAACAAAAGGGTCTGACTCTCCTCTGAGCAACTGAGTAGCAACTCTCATCAAGTAAGTCAGATAGCTGCCTTCACAAATCAGATTTACAAAACAGACAAATTCCTGTTTTCCAGAATTATGCTTGGTGCGAAGGCAAAACTAAAACTGGAAGACTTATATGCTTTTACAGTTAAATAACCTATCAAACTGAAAGTCAGAAGAGGGACACACACTGTATTATCAGATATACATCTTCCACCTCTTTGAATTCCAGTTATTTTTGCATAAGCACTCCAGTTTTATGTAGACAAAGTGCCATAGGCATAACAAGAAAGTTCACCAAACAATGATGACACTCATTCGACTGCAAAAAAAACCCCTTTTACATGTGCAGTTATTTACTGTTAAGTTCCATACAGCACATCCACAACAGGTTTTGATACCCAAGGATTCTAAAACACAAAACCCACTCCTGTGTAACTATTTTCAAAAAAAAGCACTTTCAGGTACAGTGCTAGCAGGCACTCAGGATGTACACCAAGCATCCATATTACAGGACCCTGTTTGCTACCTAGCACTCAATGACAGAAGAACTTGGGGGCAGGGACCGCTTTGTTTTTTTGTTTTGAGGCAGCCTCAAAATTTCCCAGAAGTCAAAAACATTCTTGGTTTTCATGAAGGCTTTTAAATGCCAAAATCAATAGTAATGTATGACATAATACATTTAAATACAGCTTGTAAAGCAGAAATTAAGCCAAGTAAGGCAGTAAAAAGTGCAACAACCTATTTAAATATGTTTAGCTGTGTCTTTACAGTTACAGGAAAGGACAATAGTGTGAAAATACCCAATATTAACCACTTAACAACATAACAGAATCTAGCAGTAGCAAAATCTGCCCTCTACTGGTAAGCAGAAAACTTAAAAGTATATTTAGTGCACTCCTGGATTGGCATGCAGCGTGAACACCATATAACCATTTCATTCCTTTAAAAGAATTATTATCCACTTCTGAGTCACCGACAACTCTGAAGCACAAAATCTTGGATGTTTCTGGGCTTAAGATCTAACAAATGAAGACTCAGAGGAGATAACAGTGTCTGTAACAAGCATGATGAACAGGATGGTTGTCCTTTAAGCATTTTTGTAGTATGACAGGCCAGAGGAAATGGACAGGAATAGAAATACTATCTTTTTATAAGGAACACCAACCACAGACTTCAGATAAGAGACAAAATGTCTGTAACTTCAGTTACTATACCCTATCGCTGCATAACTAACATGATTGCTCCTAGAACAGTTTTCCATCAGGTGGTTTTACAAGTGAAAACAGTTGAAGAAATCTCTGTCCTACTCTTCTCACTCATTTGAACTCCCTTCATACAGCTGAATTGACACAGATCAAATACAGATTATTTTTGCAGACTATTTCTATGATTTAGTAAACAGATGAGGGAAGGTTGTATTAACTGTCTATTAGGCACTAGGAAGAAGTACAAAGTACTGTACCCTATTCTAATATAAGTCATTTCTGGCTCTTTAAAACCATCCTTTACTGTTGATAGAAGAGCCTACAACAACATAAAGCATTGGGAAAACATGCAGTAGAGTGAGAGATTCAAGTGACTCTTACAGAAACTTAAAAGTTTATTTTACTTGCACATAAAATAAGCAGGAATTGTTTCATCAACAGAATTTAATTAAAAAAAAAAAAGAGGCCTTGCTCATACAGAAGCAAAGTCATACTAAGAGTTGATGATCCTTATTTGCCTCTTAGTCAGTGAGTGGTTGAGAAAGCTAAATGAGACAAGGCACAATTAAGCTAAGTGAGACAATGAGGCACAATAAGGTGTTTTTAGAGTACCTTGCTGTCACAACTTATTTTTTGTTACTAGAAAACTTTTAAACCTACACTAAGTACTTTTTCCATCACAGGTACCCTGTTGAAATGAAGCTGTTGGACTCAAATTTGTGATGCATGTCAGAAAGTGTCTTAAATGCTTTATTCGGGTTTACAAAACTTATTACTTCCCATGCTCTTCTCCTGATTTCCCATGGGGGTAAACACACGGACACTTTGACAGCTTCACTTTCAATAGTAAGTGAAAGGAGTAACATTTAAACAACTGATGTTAGTTGGCTTTATTTTTTCCAGCCATCCATCAAGCAAAAAAGAAAAAAAACACTACACTCCCCATAGTCTTTAAAAAAAAAAAAGAAAAAATCAAACGATAAACACTTTCTGAACTGAACACTTAATTTATCTTGCACATCATTATGAATCCTGGTTTTAAGTGTGGAATAGCCAGGAAGAACAATCAGGTAGTTTTGTCTATATGCTTTACTACATTAATATTTAAATTAGTAAAACTAAATTAAAATAAACAAGTTTATTTTGTTTATTACTTTAAGGATAGGATGCAATTTTAAAATGTGTCGGTGGTTTGTTATGGGAATATTAAATTAGCCATGTGATACCAAAGTGTTTCAGATGTATTTTGAATATATAATTGCTGTAGCAAATCTTAGATAACATTAGGAATTATTAGGTATCTGTGTCTCACAGTATAAATATTAACAGCTGTTGATAAACAAAATATTTAACCCAGAAGTATCTTACGCAGCACAGTGCTGTACATCAACTCACAAATTATAGTCGAAAAGATGATTATCACTGAATTGATATACCTACCATTTTATGGTCATTGACTATCATGAGTTCCAGGTATTTCATTTCTTCAAAGACACCACGAGATACCTGATGGATTAAAGAAATTCTTTGAGAAATCATTAAGATGTAGTGATTTTCAAAAATAAATGCAGCTGATTTAAAAGGATTACCCAAAAATATTATGTAGGGTAAGCCTGTAAAAACTGGGTCAGAGGTTCAACTAGGGCAAATAATCATAGCTCCAGTAACTTAAGTGAGTTATGACAGACACTGGCTGAGGATCTGAGTCACATCATTAAGAATATTTAGTCTATTCTTTTTGGTTAAGCACAGAAGCCACCATTACTTCCCTAAACTCTTATTTTCACAAAGGAGAAAAATATCAAACACTAAAAACTCCTGTCTAATGTACTTGTCCTCACAAATGTAACGAGGAAGGAAGTTACTAAAAATGGATCCGCCCTCAAAAAGTATGCTGTGGATTGCGCAACTCAGTGAAGAAATACAGATTAATCTTTAATTCAATTATTCTCCTAAATCTAACACATTCGCACATGCAGATCATGAGGACTGTCCTCTTGTGTTCTTTGAATAATCCTGTTCTGGGTGTCCACATTAGGATTTTTTATTTAATCACACCACTAAAGAAGCCAAATGAAAATAAAGTCAGGTATCTACAAAGTAGTAAGACATCCTTAAAAATTACTCTTTATCCTCAAGCAGACTCAAAACTTTAAATTTCCCACCTTCTAAACTCATTTTCACTACTAAACATCTGTTTAACTGATGTAAAGATTGCTGAATTTAGGATGTTTGTCCAGTTTTCTCCAAATATTCTATTTTTAAAGAATAATCTTCTTGTTTTATCATTTGATAATTACGTGGTGTAACAACATCAAACTATCAAAAATATCTGTTTCCTAAAGCCTGTATTTTCTCAACATTAGAAATATCTAGAAATGAGTGGTTTTGGGTTTATGAACGATCTTAACTCAGGGTCACAGTTCTACTCACTGCTCTCTTTCTTCTCCTTCTCAGCCACTGCAGTTCAGACAGAAACGACCATTCAGAACTAGATTCAATCTCTGTATAAATCAAGAATTTCATAGCATTATTTTCAACTACTTACACACACTGTCAAACCAAAAAGAGATTAAGATCATCAAAATTAGAAGGACCTTTCTTTAATAATGAAAACTTCATTTTTTTAAATACACAAAATGTAAAATATCTCATATCAAAACTGAAGTAATTTAGAAATCTAGATTTAGAATTGAAGCATAGAAGGGGAGGTAAAGAGTTTGTAACTTGAGCTTAGAATATGTGTTTTAGTTCCATCTCATGCCTTCAACAGCATTATCACTGACTTAATTTTTCTGATTTGCAGAAGAAAGCTAAATACAGGTCTTCATGTTTGGAAATCTTATTGCTGCTTTTTGACAACTCCAAATGCCATTGCAACAATTGTGAAATGGTCAGGTTAGTATTTACTTTCCAAGAGTTTCTAAATAATCAATAATTTTATAGACTGTTAGCCTAATATTAAAATTTTTCAAGTAATATATACAATTATTTCCAATATTGAAGATAATATGCAAAAACATACCAAGGTCCTGCAACTGCTTGGAGGCTTGTGTTCCGTAAGTTCTTTGGATGATATGTGGCCTACTTCTACTTTCCTGATAAGAAAAATATGTGATATTTTCTTCTAATTAGTAATGTCAAGTGAAAAGTGAGGCACTTCTGTCAGTATTTACCACTTTATTACTTTTCTATGAAATGTAAGCAACCATAGCATCAATTTGGCATAATACTAATTTGAAGCAATCTATTTGCAACCCTGAGCAAATCACGGAGCCTATCTGCTTCAACACATTTGCCTACAAAACTGAAATACTGAAATACCACAGATGTGATTAATTTAAAAAGTCCTTTAAAAGCCTTAGTATTAGAGAACACAGGTCCTTTTTTCCAATAAATCAAATTAGAGAGTACATATCTAGCTGAAGTCTTCCTCCCACAGATGACTACTTATCACAAAAACGCATCTTCCTAATTGCAACAAAATGCAGGAAAATAATCAATACACTATTTTTAGGAAGACCATTTCATCCTGTTTTATTGGTGTATTCAGTACTTATATAGGAGAAGATTTTTAATGCGTATTTTCTTTGGAAGTCTGACATGCCCCAAATTACCACATTTTGGTATCTCCCGTAGAAGGCAACTATCTTTTCTTCCGTAACACCTCCTCTGCAAAGTCTGACAAAACAAGTCATTCTTTTCAAAGGATGGGATGCTGCTGTTCTACAACTTCCACAAGAAATACATAACACATTGAAAGAAAATACTTCATAGTTTTTCGGGGGGAAGCGGGGGAAGAAGGGTTATATAGCATCTATTAAAGTGAAGATTAATCAAGCTGAATGAACTACATGCTGTAGGCTGTGTCCAAGACATTTATTTCATGTAATACAATAAAAAAATGAGACTATGAAAGCTCTACATAGCTGTATTATTTTGATCTTAAGTAGTTCTGAGAAAAATATTCATCTTATCTTTCTTTGTATCATTTAGAATTCCATTTGAATCCTCAGAGTTGGCAGGTGGTATCTCGCTTTTATAAATGGAACTTTCACCCTACTTCCAGGTTTTACTGAAATATCACAGAGATATCCCAGTTTCTTTTGTCCACTCAAGCAATGAAATAGTTCAGTCAAATTCTCCTCTGCCTACAATATGTACACCACTGTATAAACCTCCATGAATTTATTGTATCCATGTTATCAGTTTTCAGTCTTGCAACCTTTATGAACATGTGATACATCAAAACGCATTACACAGTTTAACACATGCCTAATGTTGTTCCTGAGGAGACTGAGAAATCTTCTCAGATATAACATTTTCCCATTTCCCATTTCTCTACAGCTTCATTTACAGCCCAATTATTAACCGTATGAATGATACTGATTGCTCTTAACATTGATCTAGTTCCTTTCAAAGAGACAGGTGCCAAATATTCCGCAGATCTCTCTTTGGACTGTAAGTTCAGCTTCACAGTCACTAGAACATATCTGATCTGCAGCATTACACTATTTGTCATATGCTGGTAACTACTAGTGAGTAAAGCTTCAGAGCTGTGATGCAGCATCTGGAATACATCCTACCAATCAAGTAGGATACAAACATTAAGAATTCTCTGTCTCAAAGTCCCATCATCTTTTAACTTAAAATTACTCAAACCTTTGAACCATTCAAGATGTAGAAGTCCACCAGGTTTTACTACCGTCTATGAAATGGAGTCAGTTCCATTAAGAGTTAAATTTTTAAGAATAGCTTTATTACAATACATACAACACCAAGTACAAAAATAATCATATTTAGCAACGTATTTGTGTAAATGCAGTCCTAAATGCTGACTCAACATAGCAATATATTTGAATACGCCAGATCAGAATCGTGTAAGTTATACAGTGACCACTGACGTAACACACAAAGTGTAAGATACCCAAATATAACAACTTCACCAAGCTCTTTGTGGAAACATGGTGGGTCCAAGAGCAGCCTGATCCTATTATTTAGAGAGGGATGAACAAATCACTTCTAGAGATCCATTCTATGAGTTTATAAATCCTTCAGTTCAAGTACTAGAAAAAAACTGATTGACACTTTTTGACAGACTATAACCATTCACCATGGAAACAGTCTACTCCCAAAATCTATATGATCAACAATAACTAAGAAAAGAAAGATTGAAAAGAAGCAGAGAAAAATCTTACACATACCTTGACTTAAACAAACTGCAATCAAGTGTTTTAAAATATTTTTGCTTATCATGTGCATGCACACGAATTTAGTCTAATGCTTTTATTTGCTATTCCTTGAGTGCTCTCTTTACCAAACTAAAATAAAATCAGATAAAAATAAACTTACTGCACTGTGGGTCAGATTCATCGGTTCTATCAAGTACAAGTAAGTACTATCTTCAAACATGCCACTAGAATATGGAGAAACAAAAGTGATATTTAGGATTACATGACCATTAATGTTCATTCCAAGATATGACTTTTGTCAAAACAAAACCCATCCCAGGGCTGAAAAACTGATCAATATTAAAATAAATTCCACATATGCTCATTACTACTGCATATGGCTAAAACTAAGATTTTTTTAAAAGAGATTAGGTGTATTCTAATAAACTAACACTGGGTGTAATGGCAATGTAATGATAAAGCACCAAAAAGTGTAAAGATTTGACACTGGAAAGAGAAAGTCCTAAGACACACATTAGCATGCAGAATATAATCAAAAGCTGAGGTGCACTTAAGAGTAAATGAACCTAGTAAGGACTAATTTCTTACAATTTTCCCTTGTATAATCAAAAAAAAAAATCCATTTTTCTACTGACTGACAGAATCATACATGAATACTGAGCATGCAAACTGCTAATATACAATTCTTATTTATCCTTACCATAATAAGTCACCTGGTGAAATATTTATTTGCACTTGTCATATTCAAAAGTCTCATAAAACAGCATCAAGACTTTAATCCCAGTGAAACAAAAAAAAAGAAAAATGCTAGCAGTTTGGTATAGCTGGTACTGGCATTTCAAAATATCAAATATCTGTGGGCCTGGATAATTTAATCCCTCACGCATTCAGAGATAATATTCAAGAGCAATAATGAGTTAATAGTCTTATTTGAAAAAAATGAGAATGTGCACTTACTGAAGTCCATTACAAGTAGAAAGAGCGACTTTGGAATCCTTGATACCTCTGATATTTCCATGGTAGTAACAATGCTCTCCACCCTAATAATGTTTAAAAAACAAACAGTCTCATACATACACAAAATTACCCTGAATTAATGTCTGTTGACTAAAGCCAAAGCAAAAAAACCCAACAACAACAAAAAAAACCCACCTTGCATCAGTAGCATTTCAGAGAAAGCAGTAATGTTAAAGTAAATACCACTGACGAGTACTAATTGCTTATAAGAGAAAAACTGTGCCCAGTAAGGACTAATTTAGATAAGTCTTCAAGCCATATCATGGGTTATTCTTTCCTTGGAGTCACAACATTCTTGATCTTTTGAAGTGCATTTCTTTGCTGTAAAGTGCATCTTTAAAAATGTTATGTAAGCAGGTTTACATGAACACTAAACTACATCTTGATGTAATTTTAACAGACCTGGAAGACAAGTGATACAATGTTCATTAGTCACCTGGCATGTATTCTACTTAGATCTGGATTTTACCCATTTTATCTATTAAATTGTTACATCATTAAAATGTAGGTACCAATATCACGAATGATGAATAAGCTAGAAAGCTAATCCAGCTTAGCAACGCTGAAATGTACAGTTGGATTTACTATATGCATCAAAAGGGTACTAAACGTCAACTCTTGATTTTAACATCCCAATAGATGAAACCTCAACTTATTCAAAACATGGTAGGATTTTTTTGCGGTTCTCTAAACAAGTCAGGATTCATGTTTTAGGCAAAGTCCTGCCTTTTATTTAAAAAATAATATTTAAACTACCTGCAAGTGTATCTAAATGTTAGATGCTTTAAAATATATACATATATATATATTTGTCAAACTACACCTGAAACTGCAATCCAAAATCTTAGTTCTCAAAGAACATAATGAAATAAGGTAAGGGAGACCCTCCTGAACACTGCAGTGCAAGATTTGAACAGTCAGATACTGCAGGGATTACACTGAATAGAATTAATGCCAAAAGTGCCAGCAAATGTGTGTGCAATGAAATGTGTATATGTGTATAGTCTTCCACCTCTACCCAAAAGAGGGTTAGTGGTGAAAAGGACAAAGCAGGAGACCAAAATATCACAGACAAGAACTGGTACATGCTTTAAATCTTACAGTCCTGATCCAGAAAGGCCTTGCTCAGATGCCAACTAAACTCTTGTGAATGCTATACGCTTCTCTCTAAACTGGAAGAACAGGTTTCAAGGACCTGCCTGGCTTTCCTCATAGAATGAGCTAAGTTGAGCTCTCCTCTTCTGAAGTAACTAGGTCCTGTTCAAGTTCTCCTTACCATGGGCAGAGAACTTCATGCATGCTTAGAACACACCTAAGACAGAGTAACAATATAGACCTTCACAAAACAGAGTTGCAGCGACTTTCTTTTCAAAACAATGACTATTACGTGCCAATGCTCCTCTGGCTAACAGCTACAGCTCTCAATTTCCCATGTCACCTTGAGAAGACTCAATCGGCATCACCGCACCTTCTAAAAGCGTGCTCTGTTTCCAAGGCTACTGGCTACTTTGTGACAGAGCATTTTATTTGAATAAAGCTAAAGCAGAAAAAGCACAAAGATTTATGAAGTCAGAAAGAAGCAACATGGTTCTGCACACTAGAGCCTAGGAAGCTTCTTGGAAATGGTCTTAACAGCAGACTACTACAATTAAAAAATTTAGACGATAAATTCAGAACTGTTTTTTTCAAAGCATCACCTACTTAAATGTAAAAATTACTAGTGTTAAAGTAATTTCATGGAGATCCTTATAATTCTCCATTTTTTTTTTTACTTTCTGTAATTTCACAATTTGTCATTTTTCTCTATATGCTCTAGTTTTCTTCTATATATGAAATTTGTGTGATTTAATTTCTCCATGTAATGGAAGTAGAGTTCTACTGCACTATAAAGAGGTTTGTATTATTTGATTGTAAGTAGCTAAATATGTATAAAATCCTAAAGTGTTTAGAATATTTTTAGGATTACGTATTATAGGCAGCCACATGGCAAATTATTAAATCTTTTCTCTCTATTCTGGTACAGTAATTAATTCTGTCCTTATAGCTGGACAGCAGAATTAATAATCCCTAGAATTCCACAACCTGATGAGGAATAAATTAATTAGACTATTAGAGGCTTATATAACTATTTGTTGTGACTAAGGGTAAAATAAACTGGCTTAACAGGAATGGTTCAAGTGAGTAAACATGAAGAGTGTATTTATTTTCTATCAACAGAAACAAAGCATCAAGGGCAACGTTAACAAACTGCTCAAGCTATGGATGTTTAGAAAGAAACCAAGAAACATTACTTAATCTAAAGCATTACTTGCATTTTTCCAAAGAAAAAGGACTAATGAATTTAGAAGCTCTTAAATACCATAAATTCTGCTGCTACCTGGCTGTGGAGCTAAAATGAGGAAACCAGAATGATACTAATATCGCATTTAAATAGCTGATCTTTAATGCCTATGCACAATAACCCCAGCTAAACTACAGATAAAATGTATTCTCAAAAAGTTTTATTGAAAACCCTTAAGCATGGTTGTCCCTCTGACACATTGTTTAAAAAACGTACCATTTATGATCAAAATATTCATAACTCTGGTGTCATTTGTCATCTGCTTTCCAACAAGCATATTAGACCCATTTCTTCTGCAATTATTATAACTCAAATAAGTACCAAAAAAGTAAATGCTCTTTGTTTAAGTACACACAGCATTATTTCCACTTCGCATCTTATTTAATGATTCTGAATTAAATTCCTAACAGACTATTGTGTATAATTAAATCTAAGCACTACACAGAAAGCAATCACTACGTATTTACCTTTCCATCAGTGAGGATGCATAAGCTGTGCTTTTAACAACTAAATTGATGTTGTCCTACTTACAGTGTAGCAACGGGAATAAGAGTCACTAAATATGGTTACAATGCCTGCTCCTCCATGTGTACAGTAATTCTATTTATTTGTTATTGCTTTCTCACACAAGTAGCTTTTAAAGAATTTTTTTAAAAGACAAGTCATCTGAGTAAAAAAGTTGCTATTTGTTCTTCAGCATTTCCACTTGTGTAACGAAAGAACCCTTTCTAGAAAATACAATTCTTTTCT
Source organism: Coccyzus lansbergi (assembly GCA_033558105.1). Lineage (NCBI taxonomy): Eukaryota > Metazoa > Chordata > Aves > Cuculiformes > Coccyzidae > Coccyzus > Coccyzus lansbergi. The sequence continues at coordinate 386,027 of JAUMJK010000450.1, forward strand.
TCAAGACCTCAGCTCTTTACATCTATGTCAGGAAACAAAACAATCTTTTACTTACTTAGGTCTATAAGGGATTAGAGGCTACTGCAGAAGACCGGGATAGTCCTTATTTGATCTCATACACAAATTGTGTGTGTATTTCCTGAACTTATAATGAAACCTTTCACAGATTAATGTGACCTCAGGAGCTCTATTATTTTTCTTAAATAAATCAATGCAGAATATATCCGCTAGGAAGTTTGGATCAAGTTACTGCAGCATGCAAAGGTAGTCCATTTGCTGAGTCTAAAGTTCTAACATAATTTTCCAGTCAGATTCATGATTCAGCAACCGCAGTGCTCAATGCTAGTGCTGCAGCTGACTATTGCATGAGCTTGTGTAAGTGCCAGAGGGAACTGTTTTCTTGCATTATTTAGCATTTTTGCCTATTCTGCAGAGTACTGAGTTTTAATGAAACAACAACTTTAGTATGCCACATGAAACTAAATTTTTTCTTCAGTGGAAAAACCAAAACAGTATATTGCAATAATTCATTCCAGTGTAACTGTTTTAATTTTGCCCTAGTCTGTGACACATTGCTTTATTTGAGATTCTCTATAACAAGGGCAAAATAATAAACTAGACATGGACGCTTGGAAAAAACAACAGCCCCAACTTGCTGAAGGCATAAAGGTAACTTGAATGCTCGCTCTCCTTCACACTAAATAGAGATATATTTCACATGTAATAAGTTCAAAACAAATTGGATTTTACGAATACCAAATATGAAAAAGGTAATTGTCAGAAAATGTAGTTTATAACCTTCCCAGGAATCTACCAGTCCTCATTTTATTACTAAAATAAACAAAAAGACTGATCTGGTTCCCTTAGTGAGAGCTGAACTGTCTTGCACAACTTTAACCTCTTTGTCTTTGGCTCAATAGTCTGTGGCACTGAATTCAATTTGGGAGCTAGTTTGGCAAATGTCATCAATCAGATGTCAAGCAATATGCTAATTTTGTAATAACTGAAACCTCAATCCCTGGAGTTGTCTTTCATTTTCTGTTTCACAACTGTATAATTCTTGCAAAGAAAAGTCACTGCAAGTTTTTTTGTTTGTTTGTTTGGATGTCTTATATTACCATTATCCCTTCTCCTTGCACTTTGTGCAAAGGGTATGTAAATAATTAACGAGGTCCATACTGTCAGTGACTTCAACCCCTCCACATCCTACATTTTACAAGACGTAATTGTTTTGGCAGCATCTGCATCACCTTCACTACCATCACTTATCACTGCTTACCCCTCACCTAACACACAGCTTTCCTTTCTTTTATTACTGAGGTATCATTACAAGATGAGATCACAGTTACCTTTTTGCATGTGTGGAAAAAGGCTTCTAGTGTTCCTAAGCCTTATTTTCTTTTTTAACATTGTTCTCCCAGGAAGACATTCTCATACATTTTAAGAGCACAATACCTTAGAATACTTTGGTTTTCCATCTTCATAGTGAATCTCCACATAATTTGAAGATAACAAGTCACTGTCAAAGAAAGGAAAAATCAAGATAAGAAAAATCTGAACATTCTTTCTATGCGCGTGGGTTTGGTGTTTTGTTCTCTTAGAATTTTCAAACCATTTTAGCTTTCTTTGTAAATTAGTTTTAAAAATTGTTTGTGTGTAGCAAATAGTTGTCTGGTGCACTAAAGTCAAGAGTGTGTTACTGAAGGGGGAACTTCATTCTGCAATCTAAATGCCTGCACTTTAGCTTTGCAATTAGATTATCAGCCTTTCAAACATGCAAAAAAAAAACCCCTAAAAAAATAAAAAAAAACCCCATGGCTTTAAAACTTTGTTGTCAATTACTGGTACGGACAAAATGTATGTTTAGTTCATTACTGTCTCCAAATAGGTTTTATATTTTATCTAAAAATTAAACAGTGTATATGTAAAACTGAACACACACACACACACACACATAGTTGTTTTGAAGACAAATGTATACTTCACCTTACCTCTATCACTGTTAAAAAACAGTAATGTTCTTTAAAAAAACAACCAAATACACACTCCATATTAACCCTTTTCTTCCTTTTCCTTTTTCTTCTCAGATTCTTTTCTCACTCTTATTTTTCCGTAACTCTGGCAAGACAGATTTCTAAGGCATAAATATTTCCCATACTGTATAATTTACAGTTGAATTTTTTTAAATAAGATTAGGCAGCCTGTGCATATAATTCTGAAATAACTTCAGTGTTCCATTCACCTATCAACTTGTTATAATCAGGGCTGCAGTACAATTGCCCAGGGAGACCAAAGCAGTTAAATATGTTAACTGGCCAATTATATATGCAGGATAAGCATTTTACTTCATGTGATCCAGAATTCCCAGCATTTTTCAAGCTTCTAAGAGCCTGTATCCTTCCAAATTAAAAAAAAAAAAAAATTACTAAAAGGTCTGATAGTCGTACATATATCAAAACAAAAATAAGATATTGTTGATACAAATAAAAATCATCATCACTATGGATGTCTAGCCTGACAAAACAGCTCTGATGGGAATTCATTACTAACAACAATTTATGATAATGGAGTACCTCAAGTACAGATTAGGTTATTAGCAATCCTGATAACACTAACTCCAGAACTAATGGCTCATAAAATCAATTCTTCATGCTGCATTTATCAGGTACCACACAAATCACAGAAGATCCTGCAGAAGTCAGTTAACAGCAGTTCTTTTAAAAGTCCTTTTTCATGGAACTGAGAGACCACATTATGAGCACTCTGTGCCTGCAAAATAAACACTAATAGCCATGAATAATTACTTAAGTCTCATAGTTTGTCTTAACCTTTACGTTGATAAAAATATATTTATTAATATTGCTAACTGTAGATTTAAGAATAAATTCAGCTGCATAAAATAATGTTAACTTTCTCTACTTGTATCATAGTAAGCTATGAATTTTCTTCAGGAGAATACAAACGCTTTATAAATACTGTGAGTGCTTGACTACAATGCAAAAATTCTCTTCTTTAACATAGCAAGGTTTGAAACTCCTGAAGAGGACTACATATACAAAACAAACTTTAGAGTGTTGATAGTGTATTTTTCTTCTTTGCATTTTTCATACCTACTATGAATCATAAGGACAGCTGGCCTCTGTCCTTAATAGGATGGTACAAACAAGGCTAGAGGCAACCAGCTCAAGTAGGAAAGAGGAAAATTCTGATTATATAGAAGTTTAAAAAACCGCACTGAGTTAAACACTAGAACTATGCTCAACTTGAAAGACCCTTGACCAGATTCAGACTTTTACAGACTGCTCGTATTCACAGAGACCATTTGGTTTCCTCAAATCAATTACAGGATCAGCATTTATTTAGCTGTTTCCAAATGAAGCTCACACTTTCACACTTCCTTTTTTGCCCTCTTCTAGTAACCTTACATAAGTGATCTCAAAACTGCTTTCAGTGCTATCCAGTGCTATTAGCATCTTCTAAGACTTTAAGCAGCTGATACACCACTGTGTCTACTGACTCCCAACTAACCATAGTTTAATCACAGCATTTGTCTCAAATTTATCCCATTTCATGTGACATGAAGCACTCAAAAGTTCTTTAGTCTGCCCTTCACAGAGTCTTTCCAGAATTCAGTACTTTTCTTGGATCTTGGTTGAACTTTCGTTGTAACCTATTTGTTTCCTTCATCTGTCAGTCTCTTCCATTCTTTAGCTTCTCATCACATCCAGCTGCAAAGGGATTCCTGATTCAGGTAACAAATCATGTCCCACATGACAAGGTATCTAACATGACATGTTTATGATTGAATACTCCTATATTTACATGTTACAAGCATAAAGCAAGGATGCAGCAGACAGTAGCTTTTATGGATCTTACACTTTTCTCATCACTGACTTTCCAACACTACAATCCTGCGGGCCCTACTAGATACAAGACATATCAAGGAAATTCATAGAATCACAGAACCATTAAGGTTGGGAAAAAAACTCTTAAGATCATCTGGATCTATCACCAACACACTACCACTGTGCCTGCTAAACCATGTCCTGCAGCACCAGTTCTACCAATCTAACACCTCCTGGGATGGCAACTCAACCACTTCCCTTGGCAGCCTGTTCTAACACATTACCACTCTTTCAGTAAAAGAATTTTTCCTAATGTCTAATCTAAACCTCTCCTGGCACAACCTGAGGCCATTTCCTCTCACGAGATTCCCTCCAGAGAAAACAGAGGCCTGCTATTCCTTATATATTTCCTAAATACCATGTCTACCTTATGAACCATCCTTTCACCAAATGTACCACAGTATTTACCACCGAAAAGTTGAAGTAAAAAATCTATTACAAGGCTATTGTCTTTCACTAACACATTCTTATGCTATGCTGTAACAGGGCATTCAAAGCTACTTTCTGATTATGTTAAGCTTGTCACACATAATCACTGATATAGTGCAAAGAGCATTTTTCTCTTAACATTTCCCACAGGGTGGCAAGATTTTCAAACTTTTCATTAAAAAGATCAGTCAGCTTCTCCTTAAATTGTATGCCTCTACCCTGGTAAGTACCTGATTTTTGCCAGTTATCTCGTATCACTTATTTCTATTTCAAGTATCTCTCCACATTAGCAAACATCCTAAACACCTTATTTCCAATCATCCAGAACTCCCTCAATGTACACCACTAATCTGAGACAATCATGATCTTATTCAGGGGAAGAAAGAGGATTGGGAGAGGCACAGTATGCTTGCAAGCATTTTCCAGCACAGTTCCACTAGTACTCACAACCAGTTGCTTCTATAGTAAAGCTAACTTCAGTACTGTCCCCTACATTCATAGCAAAATCAGTATAAATACATCCATAACTGTGCTGTATTGAAAGGAGACATTTCAAAGAGTAGTCTAGGATCAAAAAAATCAGCAAAAATGTCCCACTGCTGCCACAAAAACATCCCATGACTTGGGTAGGGAATTTGTTCTACATTTTGCTAAAGCTCCAGGAATAACAACTGCTGTAAAAATAAGCATCAAATAGTTACCGCAAATTTTTCCTACCAAAGCTTGTACCTGTTACTAATGCTGACAAATCTGACAAAAGAAAGGAAAAATTATTTAAGGAAAGGAGAAAAAAAAACCCACAAAATAACTTTCAACCACTTTTTAGAATGTGAAAGACAGATACACAGAAGCGCTCTATAATTTCATCAGCAGGTACGATGAGCTCTTTTATGCACATGGCATCAAGAAGAAAGGCCTGGAATGCACTGATTAAGAGCTGATCTGGAAGTACAAGTGCCTAAGGAATGAGATACAGAACTCGTGTAAAGTGGGAATCTCCTTATTAGAGAATAACTCTTCTTACATGATTACCAATTACAGATTGCCTAAATTTACCTCTGAAAGTCAGTCCTGAATCTTCGAAAACAGGTTTATGCCTCATCTACACTGGACTGTGTTTTGTTATCTTTTGGTTGATTCATTTACATTTTGATTGATCAGAAATGCATCCAGTACAGCAAACTTGTTTTTCAATATTACATGCACCAGAGACAGGGCAAGCTTTAATTGAAACAATTGTTTTGAGACATGACCACGTCAGACAAAAGCATACTTAGGCTACTGACACATTACAACAAACACATCAAATGGCAACATGCTGAAGAAACAAATGAAAAAAAATTATAGTCTGCTGTGTCATTTTCCATAATTCCTGCTGCCCTGCCTAGTTTGTCTTAGGTAATAGGGCTTTTTTTTGGTGACGCTGTCCTGCATCACCAGCTCTTCTGAGTTACAGTGAGAGATGCAAAATAGGCAGCAAAGGGATATGCCATTCCCAGTAGTTTCTGCTTTTGAAGACAAAGGCCAGCTGTTCAATCAAGCAGCAGAGGTTTGCTCAAGCACTAGCATCAACTTCTCTGGCACATACTGCACTGCTGCCATTTTCATCAGCAGGAGCCCTGCAGTGTGAAAAATGGTTCACCTTAGCTGGCAGCTAACTATTCTGATGAAAAGAATTTGGGTAGGTAGAAGCTACAAAATAAGTAAAAGATCTCTCATACACAAGTAACCAACTTAGCTTCCAGGAACCCAGAAGCAGCCTGTGGAAAATCAGACTACAGCTGAATTATCTTTCTTGCACACTTCTTAAATTATTATGAGCAACAAACTTCCTCATCCTGCCACACAGAATTTTACAGCAGGCATATGGCCCTAGATGTGTATTTGCCTGCCCCTGAGTTTGTTGACACTAACAATCCAGCAAACAATTGGCTGCGGTCACATCTCAGCTGACAGGCTATTCAAACTGATCGGAAGGGTACAAGATGCACAATCAAATGCAAGATCAGCAATGCAAAGAACAAAGTCCTTTCACTCCACAAGCATGTGGTCTGACCAAAGCACTAAGATTCTGTTAGGTCCCCAGAAGCCCTCTGAGTCCCCCCCAGGAACTCCCCTGTTAGGCCTTGGACCCCACAACAGTGCCTGGAGCTGCTGCGGGATCAGGTAGCTGCAGTACGTCCAGCGGGGCCTCTCAGCCCCACCTTGTCAGGATTGCTGGGTTGCCAGATCAAAGAACCCCAGCTGCATAGATGAGGCAGCTGGATGGCAGGATGTCGTAAACCCTTCCCCCTAGCCTTGACAAGCACCTCACAACTATGTTGATTTATTATCTGGCTTGCAAAAGTATGTATGAGGGTTTGCATATGTGTGTGTGAGTTATAAATACTCCTCAGCGCTGTGATTCAGTTCCTTTGTCTCTTGCTAACGAAGGCCCTGGCTAGCGAGTTTTTTGATTTTTGATGCACATTTAATTATTTAATAAACATTTATGTTGCTAGCACCTCTGTCTCGTTATTTTTAGAATGCCAGACCCCAACAAGATTCACAACACCAATGTCTGCATTTTAAAAGGTAAATTGCATGTCCTCTCAGTTTGGGGAAGGGGGTATTTTGTTGATTTTTTGTTTTTAAATTCTTTAAGATGCTTCTTCCCAGAAAGCTCCCAGACCCCATGATCATACTTCCCAAGCACTCTTACATCAGCACAAAACAAACAAAAAAAAAAAAAAAACCCCAAACAAAACCAAAAACCCCAGTGGAATTTCAAACAAACGAACCTATATGGAGTTACATAAAGTCCCTCTGAAATAAACTCTACTGTCATCAAATTTTATGGATAGTCATTTTGTGGAGCACAACTCTACGCACACATTGCATAGCAGGTATAGGGATATTACTTCATTACCACATGGAAATCCAAAATTTGAGTGCTTGGAAGTCAGGGACAGCAACATTAATTTCTGTGGCTGCAGTTATAAATTCTCTTCTATAAAACCTATAAAACAGACACACTTGGACACTCTTTACTTTATAAATATTTGCCAAAGAGAAGGGGATGATACAAAGTAAAAATATTAAAAGGACTGATCTGAAAAGTTCTAGGAGGAATGCAAGAAGCCGATGACAAGGAGCTGGAAATACTGCTGAGAAATATCAGAGACATTGAGCTAAGAGTGCAGTCCCTATGGTAACAGAAACATTGGTGCTGGCTCCTACTGTACTCCTGGAAAAGTGAATAAGTGAAACACTAGACAGCACACGTTAGCGAATACACAAATGTGCACGCATAACATTATAAAATACACATTTTGTCATAACCTAAGTGACAGGATGGAAAAGAATGCCTGAAGTGCATCGCATGAAACAAAGTTACAGAAACAAAATACTACGAGAAGATAGAATAACTGAAATATTGCTAATAATTAAAGCTTCTAATTTACAGCTGAACACAATAAGCAAGAAGGCAGCTTCTTCCCAGCATCAGATTTTTATAATTTTTAAAGTGACAAAGAAAAGCTTTATCCACACATCACTGTGTCTTAAAAAACAAGGAGAGGTTTTACTATCTGTCTCTAAGTTGTGTGCATGTGAAATGCCACCTAGGCCAATGATAACTTGACAGATTGCCTAAAGTTCTGGGAGTGGCAAATAAGGCAGTAAAACTGTCATATAGAGCTGAGACACACTAGACTGCACTTAGGCACATGAGTACACATGTACTATTGTAAAATCCTAATCCAACTTAAAAGCCTTCTACATATTGGTGAAAGAGAGATCATTAAACAGTAATTTGTTAGCACCCCACAGACATTTGTTTATGCACGTAATACATAATACATTGACATGAGGTTTAACGCAGCCAAATGCTGGGTCCTGCACTTGGGGCACAACAACCCTATGTGGAACTACAGACTAGGAGAAGTCTGTCTAGAAAGCTGCCAGGAGGAGAGGGACCTGGGGGTGTTGGTTGACAGCCGACTGAACATGAGCCAGCAGTGTGCCCAGGTGGCCAAGAAGGCCAATGGCGTCCTGGTTTGTATCAGAAACGGTGTGACCAGCAGGTGCAGGAAGATTATTCTCTCTGTGTACTCGGCACTGGTGAGACTGCTCCTTGAATCCTGTGTTCACTTCTGGGCCCCTCGCCACAAGAAAGATGTGGAGGTTCTGGAGCGAGTCCAGAGAAGAGCAACAAAGCTGGTGAACGGGCTGGAGAACAAGCCCTATGAGAAGCGGCTGAGAGAGCTGGGGTTGCTCAGCCTGGAGAAGAGGAGGCTGAGAGGAGACCTCATTACTCTCTACAACTACCTGAAAGGAGGTTGTGGAGAGGAGGGAGCTGGCCTCTTCTCCCAAGTGACAGGGGACAGGACAAGAGGGAATGGCCTCAAGATCCGCCAGGGGAGATTTAGGCTAGACATTAGGAGGAAGTTTTTCACACAAAGGGTCATTGGGCATTGGAACAGGCTGCCCAGGGAGGTAGTTGATTCACCTTCCCTGGAGATGCTGAAGGCATGGGTAGACAAGGTCCTGAGGGACATGGTTTAGTGTTTGATAGGAATGGTTGGACTCGATGATCCGATGGGTCTCTTCCAACATGGTGATTCTATGATTCTACGATTCTATAAATGCAAAATGATATTGCTCAGATACAGTAGGATCACTGATTACTCAAATATACTGTTACAAAAACCAAATTGACAGTGTTGTTTGTGGACAAGAAAATGAATTCACTGAAATTAGAGAACATTTAAAAGGCTTTTTATATCAATTAAGATTTAAGAAAATGCTACATTTCACTTGTTGCATATGAAATTTATTGGATTTGGGTAGGCAATAATAGCTGAATTATAAAAACTCCAGCTTTTTAAATCACTACCCCACTAGTACCCTATAATCTTCCATTTTTGTCCCAAGAGCATTAACTAAAAACATTACTTAAACCACTGCAGATAAGAAAAAGTATTCTTTTTTTCCCAACAAATTACTTCCATAATCCACATATTTGCAATTATTATGCATTGTCATAAATTACATCACATTGAAACATTTGACCAATTTCAGGCTGTAACAAGTGTAAACTCCAGAGTACCCCATCTTCGTAAAGAGTTCAAAATTCAACTTTTATCTTGAGTTGTCTTGTCAGAAAGAGCTGCCAACAATGACCTTCAGAATAACAAAGTATATGTAATCTGGTTTAAAGGATAAGATAAAATGAGAAGTTGATCACTCATTCAGACTGCATACAAGTCTTGCATTTGAATTGTCTCTGCACAATAGATTCAAGAGGTTTGATGGGCTTATATTTCCTTCAAGCAATCTGTGCTATTGCACTATAGCAAGATAGAAAACATAAAGTAAAATTTCATATTAACGTGCTCCAGCAACTTCCAGACTGCCACCTGTTCTTCTTACAAAATCTTGTCAGTTATTAATGTAAGTGAATATCCAATTTTCTTCACCTCCTAGTTATAGTACTTGTTGTGAAAGAAAGAGCAGTTGTAACACAGAAGGTACATGACTACATGGACTCCAACAAAGACAAAAAAACCTTAAGACTAGAACCTGCTTGCAGGCAACTATCAACCTCAGATTTTAGCTTTCTATACTTGAAGAATCTTCCTGAAAATACATGTATTCAACCTATTCAAGGGTATTCTGTATGTTGAATATGTATTCCACATGCAAATGCATTATTTTGGCCAATAGCACATAACAGCTCAAGTCTGTGGCCCTGTTGCTCGTCTGGCTTTCCTTCTGACTATACATTAGTATTGCCAGTATGTCAAATAAAATTCATTGTAATCCAGCATAGCAGCAAAATGCAACATTTTGCTGAACACATAAATGTAACCAAGATACAATATTAGGTCTTTCTCAAATAATTGTCTATGGGCATTTACAATTTATAAAGTTAACAAGTTTTAGGAGTTATGGTCTTAGAGTCTAATGTCAGGTCACAAAGTAGGACAGGTTTTTCAAGTCATTATTTTCTGGAGCAAAACCAGACAGAGGGTCAAAGAACACTTGGGAAGCCAGGAGAAGATGTAATGTAAAAAGAGGCAATCAGTAAGGATACAAGTAAAGGCCCAAACACCCCACACCTTACACACACAGAGTAAGAAAATTTTTGATACCCCAAGATCAGAACTTCTTCGCATAAGGTGCATAACAAGTGATATTCCTCTCTCTTTCTCTTTCATTTATCAATTGCTGATAAAGCAACAACAGTTCCTCTCTCTTTCTCTTTCATTTATCAATTTCTGATAAAGCAACAACAGTTGAAAAAAAAATGTATATTTACTTTGTGAACCATTTGTCATTATGAATAAGCAACTGCAAACAACGGGACTGGAAAATGGGTAACTCTGCAAGGATATGTGGAATGTAAGGCTACTGGGTTCATGGTGAAATTTGGTTAAAAGTTCTTCAGCATAAGACACTAATGCAGGAAAAGCAACCAACACTTACACACACAAATCACCTGTTATTATCTCTGCTAGGTCACTGACTGATAGATCATAGAAGAAATCAGTAAGGCTTAGCCTTGAAAAGGTTCAACCAGAACTTTAGAACAAGACAGAAAGTGGTAAACAACGTTATCATGGGTCTCCTGGACCCATTATTACAGGATGCCTGGGTTACCTGCAGAGGTTTGTGGAAATCTGCAGACGTTTTATGGGATGGTTATGGGGATATGCCCCAGGTAGAGAAGGTGAATCAGGACAGAACAAGTGTGGAAAAATGGAAAGGAAATGCATAAAAGGATTTACTAGTGTGAGCTGCAAGGCAGTAGGTTTGTGTGGCTCAGTACTCTGTCTGATCACTGCAGTATGTCCTGTGTTTTTAATGAGTCATACTTGAAGCTTTTTCTATGTGACTGCTCTCTGTTCTGCATGGGTGTGATTTGCAAGCAGACTTCAGGGTCGGTCAACAATTATGAGGAGACCTGTGTCTAGAAAGACCTAAAATTTACACCAGTAACCAAGCAAGAGACTTCAGGGCTAGACACAAAACTCTGATAAATCTAAAGCCTGTGTTAACATTTGAATCCATGAACACGGGCACTCTTGTAAATCGGGAGAGGGCCACTGCATTCACCAGCAAACTTCCAATTCCCATCAGCTTGAGAAGAACTTTATCAGGCAGCTTGTTTGTTCACCTGAGTGTTGTTTGTATTTGTAGGTGGTGCCAGTAAAGGTTTTCTTTTCCTCTAAGATGCTCTGTGTGACCAGTTGTATCCTATGTATAATGCCATCTTACGAACATGTGCTCAGTCCTGCTTATTGGTTGGGTGTGCAAACGGGAACACTGGCAAGGAGACCAAAAGAAACTCCCTGTAGCTTGGAGGCCACTAGATACAGTTTCCCTTCAGAAAGTTGTCATTATTATCCCACAGGAATTACTTTGTGTGGGTCCAGCTCCAACTCTCATAAAATGCCATAGTCTTGCACTACACACCACAGTTCTTCCAGACACTAGAAAAGATCCAGTTATCTTCAAGTCTTTTTTCTCTCCTTCCTTTCTGTATGCCATTCCCTTCATACTAACTCATTTTTTGCAAGCCACTCAAGACTTTGTGTCACATCTTAAAAGTTGGAGCTGCAAGAGCAACCTAACTCCAAATTCATGCATGGATGAAGAAAAATGTTTCCACTTCACCTTTACAGCAAAGCACCTCATAACTAGTAGCTAAGTAGCAAAATGTGTGAATATTAACAGTTCAGCAAACACTGAAGCAACACAGCTTGCAGCTTTGAAAAGCCATTAGATTAAATAAGCTTGTATTTTTCTCCCTAAGAAAAACTTCCATTATATGACAGTTCAGTCAAAAATTATTGACCTCATATGGACCTCAAGACCAGAGGAACACTTTATTTTAAACCAGTATTATGTCTTTAAATTTGTTTCTCTTTTATATGTGTTGAAAGGCACAAGGGCCGGTAGAAAGGGCAAATGCACTTTTAAGCAATATTTCACATAATTTTATGTGTCCGATATTAAGTATGCTTGTATACCTCTACCTTAAACTTTCTCAGTGTAAGCATTCAATGGCAAAACCGGTCATTAAAATTTTTACAAAAAACAGTTTCACACCTTCATCTGGGGCTATAAATAGATGTGATGTAAACACCTAAACCGCCATTGACCTGTACTACAAGCAAAATCTTCTAGACCTAACAAATATCTAAAATTATCTTGCTGAGAAAAGATGCCAGCTGCACCTTTCAGTATAGCCAAACTCTTAGAATTTCCACATCATTAGGAACTTCATGATTATAGCACCAATAGAATACTTTCTAGATCACTAAAGACTGGTCATTCATACAATTATTTACATTATTACTACACACCAATTTAAGCAACTAAAATAAAGTGTATGACAGTTCATCAATGAAGTAAATAAATGCAGGAAAATCCAGGCCTTTAAAGCACTACTAGCACTGGAATCTCTTTATTGTCATTTAGAATGGTAAAATTTTAAAAGATATGCATGCTACAGGCCTCAGCAAGGATAACAGTTACCTCACTTATAAAACACTAAAAATTATTTATTGGATAACAGCATATTCTTCTGCAGATCTTGGGATTTCATGTGCCCTGACCTAACACTGTAAGTTAACAACAATTAAAGCAGGAGAGAAAGAAACCTCAAATTATGCACTTACTTATTCAATGTTAGGTCAAGGATGAATTTGGAGCCAAAGGCCTCAATCTGGAAGCTTGCCTGGGCCAGATGTACAGCCTGTAAACATGAATACAGAAGAGTATTATACAGTTTTACAGACCATTTAAAGTTGTCAGAGGAATCATGTGCTTATTTTCATTAATTTCATAGTCATATGAAAAGCTTTGCCCTTGTACCACATTTGGATAAAAAAGATTTTTTTATTTTTGAAGAGAGATAAGCAAATGGTACCTTAAAAGCATGTTTTCAAATACACATTCATTCCTCAAAAAAGAAAAAAAAACAAACGTAAGATTCATACACACTTCTATATTTTCAATAACCAGATGGCTGTGTAACAAAAGCTGAAGTAATGCAGTATACTGTTCTTTTAATCATGTTGTCGCATTCATTGACTTTAGAGCATTCGAGATACATACCTTCAAGTAAGAAAATCACAGAAAGGCTTCTACAACATGCTGTGAAAGCATCATTAAAAGTAATCCCTTCACAATTTAAGATTTTTACTTGGCATTGTAACCAAACAATGTACAGAAGACTGATGTTGCTCAACATACAGTAAACAAACCCCAACACTAGCTTATCTTGCCTAGAGAGTTAACTTTAACTCTCAGGATATTCAATTTTGAGACATAAATTTTATTCTCTATTCTTTTCAATACTGTTATAGCCAAAGACATTATAAAATATGTTCATCTGTTTTCAAAAATAATTAGAAGAGATGATCCAAGAATTTATTTTTGTGAAGACACTGTTCCAGAAGAGTGGGAAAGATTAGATCTGAGTTTCATAGAACATCTTCCCTGATAACGTTCTAATGAAAACATGCTTACTTACACAGTAATTTGATACAGCATGAATCATTACATAAAACTGGAATACTATGACTAAGCTCTTTAATCGAAAGACAAAAAAAGTACTATCTTTCATCAAAAATCACAATAAAGCTCCCATCATGTCACAGAAAAAAAAAATCATAAAAGTTTTATCTAGTTTATGGTAAACTTAAATAGTATGGAGGTTAGTTTTTATGGTCTATAAACACTACAGTTTTGTTCTCCTTTGGAAATTTTCCCACAAAGGATAAACTCATTAGGTTCCTCTTCTATTGTTGCACTACACAGAGAAGCACCAATTTTCATCTGATTTCACAGCAAAGGTATAATCATCTTACATATGTAATAAATATAGTTTTTAAAAACGATTCCTAAATGTTGCTATAGTGACTAAAAACAGTTGTGATGTTTCCATTGATAGTTTACCATTCTTTGTCTGCATAATTCTCATTTTCCTTTCAACAATGTCACAACTTCATTGTCAAGGTACTTTAAAAAAAGCATGCAGTTGCAAAACATTTTAAAGACCTTCAATATTATTAAACAATCTCTTACCTATAACCTTGTTTTGTTTATTAAAAAAAAACCCCAATGACTTCAGTAAGAATTTTAAAAATAGTATTCCTAGGCAATACTTAAAATAATATGGAAGCAAACTAGTATCAAACTCTCTCTTAATTGTATTTTTTTTTGGTAAATTAATATCATCAGTTGTCTCACCATTTCACTGAAAAAACACTGGTCTGGCAAACTGAGTTTACAGCTGCTCTGAATCACCATAGTGAAACATGTATAGTATAAAGACAAACAAGTGATTTGAGAGAGCAATGAATCTTCATTTAAATGCATGCCTAGTATGAAAGGCTTTTCAGCCCCGCTCCACCTTTTCACAGCGAAACCAAGGAACAGGGGTCACAAAGATCTTTTCAAGCATCTGTTAGTGATAAAAACATCATAATGTTTTCAACATGGATATATATGAATTTAATTTTTTTTTAAAAAAAAAACAAAACAGCACAAAAATTTGTTGCAGGAAAAAGGATGCAATTAGTTTTAACCCATAAAGATTCCACATACAGACAGGAGATATAGGTCTGAGTCTCCCTCACATGTATGATTTACCTAAAATGATGTGCCTTCATGCATACGCCACAAACAAGACTTCAATATAAACTATATGGAAATTTTAAGAGATCATGTACTAGTCCATTAATATCATTCTGAAACATAAGAAATGAGAACTGCAGAATATCCTAGAGTACTCAGTTTATATATACTGTTTTTTTGCGGTTTAACGGTTTTTCTAAATCATAGAATCATAGAATAACCAGGTTGGAAGAGACCCACCAGATCACTAAGTCCAACCATTCCTATCAAACACTAAACCATGCCCCTCAACACCTCATCCACCCATCTTGAAGATAAACATGGTCATTTTGAGTATACTGCATATTTACACGTAAACCATGAAGAATGAGTCGTTCCTTTAAGTTAAGGTAATTATTTACAGATCTATAACATTCCCACAATAGAGTGACACAGAAAAAAATGACTACCCAGTCAGGACTGACTCAGTGTGGTAGATCATGACCCATGTTTACAAGTTATTTTAGATGCAATACAAACTACCAGTAATCCCAAACACTATACTTAGACAAGTCGAGCAAAAAATTAACATCAAAAATGATTATATACTTTTTCCATAGTTAGGTTAGACATAAATATTTCCATTTTATATAAGTGCAGCATTTCTTTCACTTCTCCTAACAGACTTTCCATCACATAAGACGTGTGTTCTTTCAAACAGTTTTTAGAACAAGCATTGCTGCTAAATAATCACTTGCAAGAGAGAAATATGCAAATATTTTGTTTCCCAATTTTTTCTTCAGTTTTGTCACTACTATTGTTCTGACTGCCTATATCAAACGAACTAAATAAGCCAAACTCTTGAATATATTCCATTCTAAGAAAATTCAAGGTATTTAATTGATTAAGAAAATGCTGAAGTGTGAAGTATGACATATGTCAAAAAAGAAAACACACTTCAAAAGCAAACACAATCTGTTGGTCAATGCCTTCAGCTTTTGAAACACGCCTGTCTTCTAAAAGTTCAGCACAAGGCACCACAGATACCAAAAATGTACATATATGTTGAAAACAAAACAGAACACACACAAAAAACCAAAACAAAACAAAAAAAAACCCCAAACAACAAAACCAAAACTGGCTAGCCTCAAGACCAGAAACTTCCAAAAGAGCTATTAAATCCAAAAGACAATTTTACAGAAGACTCCGAGCCACAAACTACTGGAGTCTGGGAGACAAGTCTAAGAAGTAGCATCCCCATGACTGTTAGGCTCCTATACCCCTCATCAGGTATCTGCTACCAATTACTCTCTGGGACAGACAGACAGACATCTAGTCTGATCTATTATAGCTTTTCATTTGGTCAGTCAATCCCATTCAATGATACATGTATATCACCCTTTCAGTTTATAAGCCATGAACCATGTACTCTTTACCTTCCTCCAATTAAAAATTATTTGAAGTTACTTGTATTCTCAGAGTATAATATCATAGGATAAAGTTAATCTTGTATGATTAGATATAATAACATTGCTATTTCAAAAAACAATTACATCTGCATATAACAATACTGCTTGCTATCTGTTACTGGACTTCTCTCAAAAGATGCAGCATGTACACAGGCAACCACTGCACAACCGCTACCACTACTTTGTTGCCTTGCAGTAAAGGATGTTCTCCAACAAACTCAGCTCAAACTATTGGTTACAAAAAGAACATTGGATTTTAAATCCTGGTAGTTTAGCAAAAAACACTGTTTCATATTCGGGTGAATGTGAAACACCACTGCTGCAGCAAAATGCAGATATGGTTAAGCCAGTTTAATGACAGATAATCACCTACGAAAGCCATAAAACAGAAATCAGATGAAGGTAATGACACTGAAGTGTGTAATCATGGAAATCACATATTTCTTGTAACAAATTAGCACAGAAAGCTACTAGTGAGTTGTTACCAGGTGTTTTACCCATTACAATTGCCACGTACCACCCTGATGGAAGTGTTTCAAAAATGCATCAGTAGAATTTGGTTATACAGCTTATCATTTCACAGTATTCTCTTATCAGCTGCTTTGTAATACAATGTCTGAAGTATAATCTTAAGTACAGTGTTTGTCTGACAGGTGCAGAAATATAAACTCAAACAAGAATATAATACAAATTAGCATATATTTTGAAGAATGCATCTGGGCTAGATAACTTACCATGTCTTTTCACAAGAAAAATATTTAGAACATCATCTTCTTGTACCACCTGCACACATGCATCTGTTCACATCTGCATGAGTATTCCACACTTACATAAAAAGAAGACCAGGTTCCCTTGCAAATGTCATTTTAAAACCTCTGCAAAGTTTTCCTGCTTTGACAGCAATAAGCTACTGCACCAGCAAAGCTGCAAAATTACATAAAGTTTTTCTGCAGCAAAGGTTTACTGATTATATGCAGAGAAGTGGGATGAAAGGTGTTCTCCTACCCCCAAGCCCAATTTTTAGAGAGAGAAAAAAAAGAAAGTTTTTTTTTCACTGTTCTGGATGCTTAGATTACCAGCATAATCACTGTAGCAAGAGATGCTTCATACTAGAGACATCCTAAGAGTGCAATAACTGCTTGTGCAAAGTGGAAGCTCTCAGGCTTTTTTCCAAGCTAAAAATCCACATACATAAAGAATTCCAATTTCTTTCAAATCAGTCATTAGCTTACTGTAAGTTTCAAAACAAAAATGGACTAGAAGGCTGCAACTGGAATCTCAGTTCTACTAATCCATATCACAACCTGAGTACATCCATTGCTTTCATTATTGCATTTGGGCATAATTTGTTCATTTTTCACTTTTTCCAGACTTCCAGGAATTTTAGAACCATCATCACCAGATGTAAAGTACTACATTGGTTTTACTTCCTTCACAGTAAAATTATGCCAAATGCAATAATGTGTCATTCCTTCAAAACTACAGTTATGTCACAAGTCTTTAAACAAAAGTAACAGTATTTATTTAACTGACTGATAGGACCTATGGGCCTTTTGCTATATTCATACAAATAAGATCTCCAAGTGACAAGCTCACTGCTTTTAGAAATCTATTTTTGCATGTAGTTCTGCTGACTAAAATAGTGGCCAAAGCTCCTTCTCTATTTCACCAGCTGAGCAAGGGGTTCCATCACTTCTATTTTGGAATTAGAAACCTAAGTCAGATTTAGATGGATTTCACACCATTAAGACCTGTTTTGATCTAGACCTTCATTCTGATAATAGCACAAGTTTTGCCAGAAATCAACGTAAATTACTGTATATTAGTTCCTTGCTCTTCCCATAGCTTGTTTGCCTACCCTGAGACTCCACACAGAAGCCACTCCTCTTTAGTGTTGGAAAACATCTACTATAGGGCACATACACCTAAGATAACCTTTCACTATTGACTAGAAATAAAGCATTTCATACTAAAATGACATATATAACTGTCACAGCAGCAGCACATAAAATCTCATGCTTAAAACTTATAGGATTTCAGAGAAGATCCTGTTGATGATTTCTTTCTGTTCTTTAACGACAGAGAGGTTAACCTGATGTACTTTGGCCTTAAGCCTTGAAGGCTATTCTTGAAAAGTACTGTTTGCACATGAACAAAGGTTCGGGTCTTCCTCTGA
Organism: Coccyzus lansbergi; assembly: GCA_033558105.1. Lineage (NCBI taxonomy): Eukaryota > Metazoa > Chordata > Aves > Cuculiformes > Coccyzidae > Coccyzus > Coccyzus lansbergi. The sequence goes on from JAUMJK010000450.1 coordinate 404,614, forward strand.
AAGCAACCCTACTGTTGCTCTTTTAACCCCAATGGCCAGAATCCACAATACACTCCCAACACAACAATACTTGCATACCTGTCTTAGTGTCACTGGCCTCTAAAATCATATCCTTCTCAGTGTGTTTTGTTGATAAGACTTTATAAAAAGTAGTGCATGAACATCTTGAACCACTTTCCTGCAGTACTCAACTTCCCATAAACACTAGAAAACCCATAAACTTCATTTTTTAATTACAGAACAAGGTCTGAGAGGCCTGACAAGTGCAAGTGACTGTCTGACACTCAGGAACTGAAAACATTTATAGGTTTTCGCTTAAAGCCCATGACAGGACCCTGAAATTACTTGGCACTGGTGAGACCGCACCTCAAATACTGTGTTCAATTCTGGGGCCCTCACCACAAAAAGGATGTTGAGGCTCTGGAGGGAGTCCAGAGAAGAGCAACAAAGCTGGTGGACAGGCTGGAGGTCATTGGGCACTGGAACAGGCTGCCCAGGGAGGTGGTTGAGTCACCTTCCCTGGAAGTGTTTAAGGCACGGGTGGATGGAGGTGCTAAGGGGCATGGTTTAGTGTTTGATAGGAATGGTTGGACTCGATAATCCGGTGGGTCTCTTCCAACCTGGTTAGTCTATGATTCTAAGTACCTCAGCTTTATCCTCATTCTTTGTTGCTATTGTTCCCCCTGCATCCAGTAAAGGAAGGAAATTATCCTTGGCCCTCCTTTTGTTGTTAATATATTTATTAATATATTTGTAGAAACAAACACATCTTGTTCAGTCTCTGGGAGTAGGAGGCGCTCTTCTTTATGCCACATTCTCCTCAAGCAGGTGTATGTCTTGGTTTCCCAGCTGAAATGTGGATCATGATATTTCTAAAATGTTTTCTTTTTTGTATATTTCATAGAATCATAGAATAACCAGGTTGGAAGAGACCCACTGGAAGCAACCACCTCCCTGGGCAGCCTGTTCCAGTGCCCAATGACCCTTTCCATGAAATTTTTTTTCCTAATGTCCAGCCTAAATCTCCCCTGGCGGAGCTTGAGGCCATTCCCTCTTGTCCTGTGCCCTGTCACTTGGGAGAAGAGGCCAGCTCCCTTTCAGGTAGTTGTAGAGAGCAATGAGGTCTCCTCTCAGCCTCCTCTTCTCCAGGCTAAACAACCCCAGCTCTCTCAGCTGCTCCTCATAAGGTCTGTTCTCCAGCCCCTCCACCAGCTTTGTTGCTCTTCTCTGGACTCCCTCCAGAGCCTCAACATCTTTCTTGTGGTGAGGGGCCCAGAACTGAACACAGTACTTAATGCCTTCTTCACCTCAGTCTTTAATAGTAAGGTAACTTGTTCTCTGGGTACTCGACCTCCTGAACCAGAAGACAGGGAGGGTGAGTAGAACAATGCTCCCATGATCCGAGATGAAATGTTTAGAGACCTGCTCAACTAATTGAACATCCACAAGTCTATAGGGCCAGACTGGATCCACTCAAGGGAATTAAGAGAGTTGGCAGAGGTGCTCACCAAACCCCTTCCCATCATCTACCAACAGTCCTGGCTGAATGAGAAAGTTACACTTGACTGGAGGTTGGCAATGTTACATCCATTTACAGTAGTCAGAGGAAGGATCTGGGGAACTCTGGACCTGTCAGTCTGCCCTCAGTGCCAGGGAAGAGCATGTAGCAGGTTATCTTGAGTGCTATCATACAGCACATGCAAGACAAGCACACAAATAGGCCCAGTCAACATGGGTTTATGAAAGCCAGGTCCTGCCAAACTAACCTGATCTCCTTCTACGACAAAGCTACCCACTTAATGGACAAAGGAAAGGCTGTGGATGTAGCACACCTGGACTTTAGTAATGTCTGTGACACCACTTCTTACAGTATTCTGCTTGAGAAATTGGCTGCTATTGGCCTGGACAGGCACACCCTCCACTGGGTAAAAGCTGGTTGGATAGCCAGTCCCAAAGAGTCGTGGTAAATGGAGTTAAATCCAGCTGGAGGCCAGTCACAAGTGAAGTTCCCCAGGGCTCAGTGCTGGGTCCAGTTCTGTTCAATATCTTTATCAATGATCTGGATGAGGGGATTGAGCGTAGCCTTAGTAAATTTGCAGATGACACTAAGCTGAGTGGAAGTGTGGATCTGCTGGAGGGGAAGGAGGCTCTACAAAGGGCTCTACAAAGACTGGATCAATAGGCTGAGACCAGTGGGATGAGGTTCAACAAAGACAAGCACTAAGTCCTGCACTTGGGACGCAACAACCCTGTGCAGCACTACAGGCTTGGGCAGGAGGGGCTGGAAACATGCCTGGCAGAGAAGGACCTGGAGGTGTTGGTCAACAGCAACTGAATGTGAGCCAGCAGTTGCCCAGGGGACCAACGTGGTCAGTAGCACCTCAGAAACCGCACAGCCAGCAGGACCGGGGAAGTGATTGTACCCCTGTACTTGACACTGGTGGGGCTGCACCTCAAATCCTGTGTTTAGTTTTGGGCTCCTCACAGCAAGAACATCGAGGGACTGCAGCTCATGCAGAGAAGGGCAATGAAGCTGGTGAAGGGGCTGGAGCACAAGCCTTATGAGGAGTGGCTGAGGGAGCTGGAGTTGTTTAGCCTGGAGAAAAGGAGGCTGAGGGGAGACCTTATCGCTGCCTACAGCTATGTGTAAGGAGGTTGCACACAGGTCTCTCCTCCCAAGTAACAAGTACAGGATGAAAGGGAATGGCCTCAAGTTGCACTAGGGGAGCTTCACACTAGAGATCAAGAGAAATTTTTTCACTTAAAGGGTTTTCAGGCACTGGCAGAGGTGTTTGAGTTGCCGTCCCTGGATGTATTTAAAACATGAGTAGATGAGGTGCTCAGGGATCTGGTTTAGCAGTGGACAGGTATGGACTTGATGATCTCACAGGTCCTTTCCAACCAAACAATTCTATGATTCCAAGATAGGAAGACCAATTTCAGCCCTCCTCTTAGCCAGTAGCTACTGAAGACACAGAGTGCCAATAAGCCTTTTGCATTAATATAAATTCAATATAGACTAGAAAAAAAAAAAGATGAAGTACACAAAAATTATCCATTTCCCAAGAGTGTAAATTGAAACTGCACCACAGAAAATTCTGAAAAAAAATTTAAAGCCAGCAGAAATACTACAAAGATTCTCCAAGAATCAAACTCATACACATAAGCCACATGAATTTCATTCATTAATTTTATTTTTTTTTTAAAGCAAAAACATGGCCTAAGACAGGGAAGGGAAGACAATAACTAAAGCACAGGATTTTCCTCTCGATTTTAGTAAGAATTCATGTGATGCCACCTCTCTAGAGATTATTAACCATGATCTTTGATATTTCACAAAACAGGCCTGTATTTTCTTCAATACCACCTCCTTTGCAATGGTCATGATACAGCTGGTTTCCTTCCATCTTAAGGAGGTTTTCCCTCTCACCTTTCATATGCTATATACCCAAGTCGCATAGAGGACTGAGACAGCACTGCATCTCAGCCTTTAGAGCAGAGCAACATAGCTGAAAACACAACATTCAGCCTGGCAGAAATATTTTTTTTATTTACATGACTAACAGCTGAGCTGAACAGAAGCACATGGAGTTTCACTCCAAGAAAAATAGCACAAAATTAATATATTTTTTTCCTGGGGTGGGGAATTGTCTTCATAATCAAAACTCTTATCACATATTTTTTCCAGTTATTAGCGTCTGCAAAACAATTTTCTGAATACCACCTTCCTATTCAAAATTACTCTAACAGCTTGGAATTATGAATGAAGAAACTGCTTCTTTACAACTTGTGAGAACTTACAATTCAGTGATCTAAAAACAATTAGGAACCATCCAGCAGATACAATCTTCCTTCATATGCACCTAGTTCAAGCTATTTTCCACTCAAAATTGGGTTGAGCTGTGTTTCTCTGGCAATCCTCTTATCTTGAGACTGCAGTTCATACTGCGAGATTTTTCCTTCTACTGTCCACTATAAGGAATTGATCCTAGCTTTTTGTGACAAGTTGTGCACCATGCAATCTTCCAGCTTGGTCCTAACAATCTTGTATATGCTGTTTGTGAAAATGAATCAAAGCTGTCATCTGGTTCAATAAAGACAATATGAGCTTGTTCAAAATGTTAATTTCACCTGAAGAAGCTTAGAAAGACAGAGACACAGAACACAAATGACTCAGATCTCTTCAGTAAGTTTAAGGATTCCTGTGAGGTTCTTCGGTGTTGTTTTGAGTTCTTCTCAAGTTAATTTTAGTGTGAAATGTTCAAAAATGAGCATCTGTCTACAAAACTTTAGTTTGGCTATGAGGAAACAGGTATACAGATTTTAGAGTCTTCAAGCGCCTTGGCGATAGACAACTTCACTTAGTCAAAACCATGTAAACATTCCTTCTTCTCAAACAGTGACAAAAAGTTTCTTAAAAGAACAAGAAAGAATGAAAAAGTTTCTGCCAGCAGTGTAGAACATATATGCCCTCTCATTATGGTGGCATTTCACCAAATTGAAAAGAGGATAAAGAGGATCAGTGCCAAGAAACCAACTTGTTATTTACATTTTTTGATTCTCTGATATGCTGTTTTCTCCTCCAGTCCTTCTTTCTACCTGCATTTCATGAAGACCCTTACTTTCAGAAGAGACTTTAAAAAAATAAAATATTTTAAATCATTTTACAAAAGTATATTCCTCTATCTTTACCTCTTTCTTCCCATATGCACACAATTTCCTCTGCTCTTCCCCTCTCCTTATAGTGACTCAGCATTTCTGAGCTATTTGGGCCTCTATCCCACAAACTATCCATATATCTTATATTCTCCTGGCCACTATAATGAAGTTCCACAGAAAAGGGTCTACTGACTAGCATCTATAGTTAGGGAGCACATCCACACCATATGCGTATAAATGGTATAATAAGGCTGACAAGAAGATCATCATATTTTTCTTTACTTTTTTCACAAGCTAAAAATCAATCCTAAATACATCTTTCTTTCTTTACCTCCCTGTAAAGGTATTTTGGCTATTTCTTTTTACTACCAATGCGGGAGACAGCAAAATCTCAAAAGTAGGATTTATTACAATATAGCTTTTATTTTAATTCTAGGAAATAATAAAAGCAAGTACTAAAATATCCCCCCTCAAAGAAGACAAAAATCAAACCCCTCATGCACCTTTCACAATCTAGTTGAAGGTGAAAGCTTGTGGGGGGAAAGCCCTCTAAGGTGCCCTGGAAGCAAGACATACAAAAATAAATCCAGACAAGGAACATAACCAAGCCTTTCCTTCAATTAAGTGCATCAAAGCAATACAATTTTCATGCCAAAAGAATGAACCTTTCTGTGGGGAAAAGCTGCAGCGTTAGCCCTCGCTACGCTTAAAAGGGGCATAGTGAGTAGAAAGGAGATCCATTTTACACAATACTCAGCAGCAAGCATACCCAAGGAAATCAATACCAATCCTGTCAGCACCAATTTCTGCAGAGCTTTACCCCAACAGGTAGGCAGAGATAAGGTAGGGCACAGGAAGGATAGAAAACAGCAGCAATGTTCTTGCAGGAATGCTGGGTAAATGAAGAGATTGGTGGACATTCTCCTCCATGGATTCCCAAGAAAAAGCACATGTAGAAACATGGAGGAACTGCTATTCCCAAAGGCAGGTCTGCAAGCACTTGCAAATCCCTTTCTTCCCATACCCCTCTCCAAAGAGGGGAACAGAAAGACCCCAGTGTTTGAGTTTATTTAAAAGAGTGAACACACTCAAGAGGGATATTGGTTCTGAATGTAGTATTCCGTGAAGCAGCTCGAGTTTCCAATAATCAAACATTTTTTTTCTGTGCCATTCAAAGCATTCTAGTGTATCAAGACATAGAATCATAGAATCACCAGGTTGGAAGAGACCCACCGGACCATTGAGTCCAACCATTCCTATCAAAATATCCATAGGCATATATTGGTATCCAGGTTCAATAAACTAGGAAGCAACCCTCTGCCCATTAAAACTATACGACTATCTCTTTTTTTCGAAGACCATACAGTACTTCCACAGTAATTCCACAACTGAAAAGGTACATAATCAATACCAATAAAAGCACATATAATGCACAATAAACTCACTTTCTAAAATTTCAAAAGAAATGCAATTCAATAGGTCCATTATAGGAAGTCCATTATCGCTAAATTCTTCACTATTATATACACTGATCTGCTTTGCCATCTCTCTTTTCTACCACGGAAATCTACTTACTATACAAATAATCCTTACTTGCACTTTATCTTTTTAACTTGTGGCAAGAAATTAATTTCTAAAATAAAAATATATAAAACCACAGTCGAATAATTTTAAAGGGTGCATCCTAAGCAATATAGTTTAGAATAGGTTTACTTCTTCACCAGGTTCTTTGACAGAAGCGAAGTTTGTTCAACCCCATGCAATTTCATGGAAAAAAAATACTATTTGCATCCATACAAAATGAAATATTAGATCTTGTCATTAAAAATTAATAACACAGGTATTGTTTGACCAAAAAATGGTAGCACTTCACTGTGGTCTTCACTGGTCATACACTGACAGGAAAAAAAATACTGCATTTATTTGGTAGTGCATGATATACTCAAAGCCAAGGATCCCATGCTCTAAGTTCAAGATTCTAAAGCATCTCCCTTTGCAGACATTGCTGCAGTCTTGATCTATTTTGCTAGTAGCGTTTTGTTGATGATGGTCAAAACAAGTCAAGATACTGGAATCTATGCTGATCAGACAAGTCAACTTTGCATAATTCCCATTTGTTTTATATACAGCTCAGCTTTTGAACCATCCTGAAATTCAAAATAATAATTTTTAAATTAACACAAGGGAAATTACATTGTTGTTTAATTACATGTTCCACATTAATGTTTTGAACATTCTGCAGATAAGCCTCTTTTTTACCCTACCTTATTGTGCTTCTGCTGGTGCCTTGCCCTAGTATCCAGGATATGGTAAGGGGTCTCAGAGTCTCTGTTGATGTAATAAATCAGTCTTGAAGGCAGCGTGATTTCTTTCTGGATTGCATTGCTGTAGCTGTTATTTTTACTGTTACTGCTTTTATTCTGTTGTAATGTATTCTCTTCATCTGCCAGTACCCCCTCTATACCGCCTCCCGTTTCATTCCAATGCAGGTCTGAGAAGGAAAGATATGCCGGTCATAAATAAGAGGGTAGAATCTGTTTGTTTCCATTAAAAAAGCTACACATTTACCTTGCAGTATTTGAATATTTTATTTATCACTCAAGCAAGCAAAAAGATACCTTACTCATAGAACTAGATCAGATTCATTTTTCAAATATAAAAATAGCATAAGAAATAACATCATTTATTTAAGTGCACATGCATTTTCATACGTAGTCATGGGTTATAAATATTTTAATGCCTCTCAACCTGCAAAAGGAAAAGAAATTAATAGATATGTAGTTACCCTTTTCATCCTCTTCAATAGCTAAATCTTCTCCTCTCTCTCAGACACACACACACAAACATACATCTACAAAAGGCTAAGAATACTCCCCATGTTCCTAAGAAACTGATTTCAGAGTCCCTGTACACTAAATGCTAATCAATTCCCTTTACACAATAGGAAGTTTTCTACCTCTCTCAACTTCAAAATGAGCCCTTTTCTCCAGGGGCTGCTTTTCATATGAAATCCTGTATCCTTCCTTATTAAAATTTCAAAATGCAGTCAATGAACAGGCAATGTTACGATAACACCCCGATGGACAAACCAACTGCATTCAGCATTCCACATCATCTATATGCAATCAAATACACAGAAAACACACAAAACCCCAACCCACACATTCAGATTCAATTGGTTCCAAGCCAGATGCTGGTGCACGCACAAAATCCACCTCAGTCTGTTTCTGCCGCATACCCTACCAGCCTGTTTCTACATGCAGCATCCTCTGCTCACCACACTGAAGCAGCAGCTTTAGCAGATCAGAGGGGGAAACCTCACATCGCAAAGGTTTTTTTGCAAGCACACAAACCAAGGAAACATGTTCTGAGCCCTGTTTTCCCATACATGCCAAGACAGACATGGACAGAAAGTTGGAAGGGGTGGAGGAAGGAACCTTCAGTGGAGATGGATGATATCAGGGTTCATCTCCTGGGGCAGGGAAAACGGGGTCGAGGGACCAGCAGACACATGCAGACATATATATATATATATGCATCTATGCACATGTGTGCACACACTATGCACTCACACATGTGCAGGCATGCACACAGATGCACATGCACATATATGAACATAAACATGTGCATGTATACACGTGTGCACATGCACACATACATGCAAGCACATTGCACACACGTATCCTCATATGCAAGCACACACATATATATGCATGCACATACACATATGCACACACATGTATGCATACATGCAAACATGCATGCACACACATGCACAGGAGCACACACACATGCAAATACACACATGCACACAAGTAAACATACACACACACTTGCACGCACACATGCAAATACTGCACACACCCGCAGACACACCTGCACATGCACACGCATACATATGCACACGCATACACATGCACACGCATGCACCTGCATGCACACACCCGCACATACATGCACACACCTGCACATGCATGCACACACCTGCACACAGGTACCTCTACACACACACCTGCACATGCACACTCACACTTACGCATGCACTTACACACACACACACACACTTACACATGCACGCACACCTGCACACGCACGCACACATCTGCACATGCGCACCTGCACACGCACGCACACAGTTGCACAAGCACACACCTGCGCACACGCACCCCCCCTCCGCACCCCGTACCCACCGCTGGCCGCAGCGGCGCAGGCGGAGCCGAGCAGCACCAGCAGTAGCAGCAGCGGCGGCGGCGACGCGAGGCGGCGACGGGGCTGCCGCAGGGAGAGGCTGCCGGGCGGCTTCATGGCTCATAGCGCCCCGGGGGCGGGCGGGGAGGGGATGGGGGAAGAAAGGGGGCGGCGGGCGGCTCCCCCCGCTTAGTGGCTCCCGCCCGTCCGGCCGCTCTCCTCCCGCCGTAACGGGAGGAGCAGGAGGAGGAGGCGGCGGCTCCCTGAGCGCCGAGGCGGCGCGCGCGCACCTTTCCCGTCCCCGCTGGCCCCGCCCTCCGCCGCGCGCTCCCGCGGCACCGCCTCCGCCAGTCGTCCCCACCCCCGTCCTCCCTGCCGTTCTGCGTGGGCGTCGAGGTGCGGGAGGTGCGCGGAGAGCTGCTGGGTTTGGTCAACGTCGTTTTGGTCTTAGAACTGTTAAGGTAGGAAAAGACCGCTGAGATCACGCAGTCCTGCCGTCAACCCAACGCCGCCACGCCCGCTACACCGTGGAATCATGGAATCGGAAAGCCATGGAATCGTTGAATCATTGAACCAAAGGATCATTGAACCATTGAATCATTCAATCAGAACCGTAGAATTATTGAACTGTAGAATCATTGAATCAGAACCATATAATCACAGAACCATAGAGTCACTGAATCACGGAATCGTAGGGTGGCTTGTGTTGGAAAGTATCTCAAAGCCCATCCTGTCCCACCCCTCTGCCATGGGCAGGAACACCTCTCACCAGACCAGGCTGCCTGAGCTCCATCCAGCCTGGCCTGGAACACCTGCAGGGATGGGGCAGCCACAGCTTCCCTGGGCAGCCTGCACCAGTGCCTCACCACTCTTATGGTGAAGAAATTCCTCCTTGTGTCCAGTCTAAATCTGCTCATCTCCAGTTTATACCTATTGCCCCTCGTCCTATCACTACAAGGCTTTGTAAACAGTCCCTCTCCAGCTTTCCTGTTGCCCCTCCAGGTACTGGAAGGTGACAGGGCCGCACACCCCTTGAAACCCTCCAGGGAAGGTGACTCCACCACTTCCCCAGGCAGCCTGCCCCAATTCCTCAGCATTCTTTCCATAAAGAAATTTTTGCTAATGTCCAATCTAAATTTCCAGTGCAACTAGAGGCCATTCCCTCTCATCCTATCACTTTCCAACACCCACCTTGCTACAACCTCCTTACACATAGCTGTAGGCAGTGGTAAGGTCTCCCTCGGCTTCCTTTTCTCCAGGCTAAACAACCCCAGCTCTCTCAGCCATTCCTCATAAGGCCTATTCTCCAGCCCCTTCACCAGCTTCATTGTTCTTCTCTGGACATGCTCCAGAGCTTCAATGTCCTTCTTGTAGTGAGGGACCCAAAACTGAACTCGGGATTTGAGGTGCAGCCTTGCCAGTGCAGCTTACCGGGGCACAATCCCTTCCCTGGCCCTGCTGACCATGCTGTTTCTGATGCTATCAGCCTCCTTGCCCCCCTGGGCACATCGCAGGCTCTTGTTCAGCTGGTTCTCAGCCAGGACCTCCAGGTCCTTTTCTGCTGGGCAGCTTTCCAGCCCTTATTCCCCAAGCCCGTAGCATTGCGCTAGGTTGAAGAACCTCATGCAGAAAAGTTTTGGAGAGTCTTTTGGGGACAGAAAGAGGAAGCCACAGGTGAATTTGCTGCCACGGAAGCTCTGCATGTACACAGACAAGGCAAATCAGCCCTTTCACAGCTTGCAGGCCTCCTGTGCTGCAGAGATCTGAGGGGTCCTTCCCATGAACCCTCCTCTTCTCTTGCTCCAAGGGCTGGATGGAGCTTCTGAATCCCCTCTGCTTCCTCCCAACACCACTAACTAACAGATTTGTTCCTTGCATCTCCCTCCTTGTTCTCTTTAGTCCTTGTGACCCATTCGTCCTTAATGACTGCAGCCAACCTGCAGTGAAATGGCTGTGGAGGTGAGAGCTGATGTAACCAGAGAAGTGTGGGTATATGGACAAAAAAAATGGATGCGTGTGCAATAAACAGAAAGAAGTGCTGCAGTGAGGTGCAGGATCCAGCTGTGACCTGGTGTAAATCCACTTTGGCGCACTGTGTGCAGCAGCAGTCAGTCTGGATCACAAACACAAATATTGGTGCATTTCTGTACAGTGAGGAGCGTCTCTGATACTTCAGTCCAGCATGCCTGGGGTGAACCACCAATGTGAAGGATATTTGCAAAGATAAAAATAGCTTCAAAGAGATATGAGAAGATTAACCTGCTGCTTTGTATTCATTCTATAGCTTCAGGGCTCAAAAAAAAATTTGAGATCTGAGTTCAGAGACAAGTTTAGATATATTGAGATCTTAGGGCACATTTTGCCCAACAGACTTCTAATACCCAAGAACAGAAACTTTTTATTTTGGTGGAGGCTGCATTGCTGAGGAAATAATGACATTTCTCCTTTTTGGCTGGATATTGATTTTTATTTGTCAAGTTATTCCTTCTAATCTGTGTCTGCATACCACATGGATTTCCAGAAAGACAGGAATTCAGGAATTTTCTGTTTCACATAATTTTATTTTTTTAGAGTGCTGTCTGAATTAATTTTCATAGTTAATTTAGAAAGTATAAGCAATTTTACAAATCATAACCATGCAGACTCCCTCATAGCAGTAGTGTTACTGCTTTTTTAAAACAATTAATTCTGAATTCTCATCCTGGTCAAATCTATGCCACTCGGAAGCTCAAAATCTAAGCAGACAAACACACAGAAGTCAGACTCATGGGATGAGCACGTGTGAAAAAGAACAGAACCCCTTAGGGGGTCACCTGTTGCCTGGGCCTACAGAGAAAGTTGTACTGGTTTCCTATATAAAAGAAGTCTTCCTTGATGTTCGTGTTCTCAAACCCTTTCCATGTAGCCTGTCTAGCCGAGCTGTTCTAGTCATCAGTGACTGCTGGAACATCTCAACCAACAGCAGTTCCCCATAAGCATGTAAATAGATCAAAGAACCAGTTACAACAGTAGTGCTTAAGTAAATAAATACAATTAAAAAAATTTTGAGGACCAAAGAACAGAAGAGTATAATGACATAAAATTAAAATCAAAAATCCAGAATTTTTCAACCATATAACAAAAAAAAAGTCTAGCAACAATGAATGCTAAAAACACTTGCTCTCTGAAACTATCAAGTCTTATTTTTACTGTTGAGATATTGAGGGGAAAAGATAGTGGTTACCTCTTTCTACAAATATTGTCTTAACACAAATATTTTTGTAATTTTCTTTAACTCAAACATAGGTTTGCATCAGAAATAATCACCTGAATAACCATCTGAAGCAGACATGCTTAGTGTCCCAGTCTCTGATGGACCTGTAAATCAAGATGTTTCATAAACCTGCTACAAATCTTCAGTTGGTCGTGTACAGTTCACAGAGGATAATCAGCTCCAGATTTAACATCTGTCCAGGAATGACAGCTGCTGTTCTTTTAAATCTGCTTTCATCTTTCAAAGACACTATGCAATAATCCCAGATAGATTGCACTGCAGATGTCTGAAAACAAAATACCAGAAGTGTGGATTATCATGGCAGCATCTGTACCAAATGAGAGAAACAGGAACATCTAAGTCAGAGGTACAAAGGAAACTGCTGGTAGCGAGTGCTTCAGGACTGGCAAGGGAGCAAAGGCAAACTATGTATATACATGTACTTCTGGTCTGGATGATAAATAAACTTTACATCACATCTCAAGATGATTGCCCAGAGATTTCAAATTCCTTCCTCCTTTAACAGGACAGGTGTCAGTGAGCACATGGGATGAAATTTTGCAATGCTACAGTTCAAATGAAACAGGCTCAGATGCAGAACTGCTAATAGTAGTTTTGGCTTTTCATATTGACAGCCTGCTGGGAAGTGCTAGTCCAGGCTCTGTTAGCCTAGTGATAAAGATGCAGCCTTCTCACGTGACCAAATGCCTTTTCAGATGTGTCCTGGGAAAAGAAAAATTTAAAAAAGCTTATCCCTTTAATTGGAAAGTGTCTATATAAAATAATTTTTTAAAGATCTTGCTCCTTACCAAGACATAAATAATAGTGAACTTGCTGAATGGGCACAGTAAGACTGTGTCCTGCTAGGAAATAAACAGTATTTCAACAGTAGTCTCTTATTTAACACTTATTTCAGGAATCCAATTAGGACCTGTAATACATGAGTCAGTGGTGTGTTCCTGGATATTGATCACAGAGACAAACTGTTTGTTGTTTTAACACAGAGAGGAGTATTTCTGTTGCAGATGAAATATGAAGGAGAGAATTTCAGGAGACACAAGCGTGGATGACTAAATTTATTAAAAAGTCTTTGCGAGGATGCCATGAGAACACTGGCTCTCAAGTCTACAATAACGGTGATCATTACAGAAGAAGAAACTGCAATGTCAGATACTCAGTTCAGCAAGAGGTTAAGCATAGGAAGACTAGCATAGTTACTTTGGCAGTAATAGGTGATTCCAGTTGGGCAGCTCAAAACTGGACATGGACAATGAAGGATATAATACCATATTCTTTACCAAAAGAGTGGTCAGGAGTTAGAACAGGCTGTCCAGGGAAGTAGTAGAGTCTTCTTCCCTGCAGGTGTTAAAAAACATGTAGCTGCAGCACTTTGTGACATGGTTTAGTAGGCATGGTGGTGTTGGGCTGATGGTGGGACTGGATGAGCTGAGAGGTCTTTTCTAACTATAATGATTCTATGATTTGTTCATATTACTACGAGACTTAGCCAAGACCCTGCTGTGTTCTGTGCTGTACAGACATAGGACAAAATGATAGATCTGTTAGAGAAATTTCCTTTTGATTTGCAGTAGCAAATAAGTCAGCTAGTTCTGTAAATAACAGAAGGAATATAACAGCTCTAGGAGGGGTACCAAGCACACTGTAGGTCTAAAAAGCAGTAATTACACAGGGGACATTGAACAACAATAGAATCTCATTAGCTGGCACATAACTAACCCACACAACCTGTAATATGCATGCAGAAGAAGGTGGTAGCTATTCTCTGTTTCTCAACAGGGACTTAAAAACTGTGACAAAGCTGAAAAACTGAAAGTTCATGCCACTCGGTTTCTTTACTTTACATCCCATGCAGTGTAAGTATGGATAATTTATACTTGGAAGAAACCTGGGAATTGAATCAACAATATATTGTATGATTAAAACATTTTTTTAATCACACATGTTTGAATACTCATGGATACTCCGTGTTCATCTATTCTCAAAGAGCTCCTCAGTCATTAGTGTGAAAGAGAATAATATTTCTGTACAAAGGACTGTTAGTTTGGGATTTTTTATATATAATGTGACCATCTCTTACTACACATCTCACCAAAAAGCCCAGCAGCAACTCAGCATTTGGTCAGGAAAGGAAGTTTCTTTTAGGTTCTTAAATAGGTTTTAGTGACTAGAGGGGGAAATCAGAAATGTCACAGTAATACAACAAGCACATAAGACTGATTCAGGAGATTCTTCTGAAGCAAGCATCACTTCCCAAACTGTGCTTCTAACAGAACAGTTTTTCCATTACTCTTCACTTTTCCATCTTCTCTATTTCAACATCATACTCTTCAGAGGAAGAGTCTTCTGCTGCTATTTAGCCCATAGTTCAACAGAATCCTAAACCCAGCTTCCCCCTCCATGTACAATACTGGAATAACACAAAATATTGGGCAAAATACTATTTTAAGCACAGTAATATTATAAAATAGAATACAGTAAAAATGCTCCTTTTCCATTGGAACTGTCATGCATTTACCAAGCTCCACATACACATTGTTAGCTACACTTGCCAGTCCCCTTGCCTCAGCGTTGTGAAATATTAATGGTAAAGTCAAGTGAAAAAAAGTGAGATGATAAAAATGAATGTATTTTACCAATATTCAGCAAAAAGGGGAACAGCTGTACTGCTAATAGCAAATGAGTCAGAGGTTTTATTAATTGCAGTTCAATTTGTACTCAGATGAAACCTAACATCAGTAATCCACTTTTGATTGCAGGAAAAATTATTTAGAATAAACCACACCAGACTGTAATTTTAGAATTGATTCACTGTGTACTCTTGTGTAATTAACTAAGCATTCATAGCCAGAGGATTTAACAAGTTGTTTAGTAGGATTCATCAGCAGCATTTAAACAACTGCATGTAAGTCATTGTATACACGATAATGCAGTGAGGTATTTTTGCCATCAGTGGAAATATTATGATACTAAAAGCTCCAATTATTCACCATATTGTCCAATTTATTAATAAGAGGCAGAGAAGCAACAGAAACACATTGGTCAGTGATGCTATCTAGAACACATTCGTCAGCTGTTCCAATATGAATATACTCAGCAAGTAAAACATATGCCACCAGCAGAAATAAAAATTGCTTCTCTTCTAATAAGCAAGCACTTCTAACTGTGGCTGTGACATCAACCTGTTCCTTGCTCACTTATTTCACTCTTTTGAGTTAAAATGCAAAAAGCAGTGTCAAGAAAGTAAGACGCGGTGGTAGGGGCAATCTTGCTTAAATATGTACTTTGATTTATATTTCCTTCAGACTAAATATGTGTTCACATCCCAAGGACTTGCCACAGCTGATCAAATCCTTCCAAGTGATAGGTTCTTAAGAAGCCAGATTGCAGCTATTGCAGCAGGGGGACTCTTTCGCTGACCCAGTTACACATGCACAGGGGAGGAAAGGGCTGCAGGGGAGCTCTTGAGCCATCAAGTCCAGCATCCACCTACCA
Source organism: Coccyzus lansbergi (assembly GCA_033558105.1). Lineage (NCBI taxonomy): Eukaryota > Metazoa > Chordata > Aves > Cuculiformes > Coccyzidae > Coccyzus > Coccyzus lansbergi. The sequence continues at coordinate 420,227 of JAUMJK010000450.1, forward strand.
CTGGCTGTTCCATTGCACAGTTCCTTTCATACTTTGCATTTAAAAGTAATTGGGGGTTTTGCCATTCTACTACCACTGGAAGGCTGCTCTGAAAGCTCATTGTTAGAAACACTAAGTAAATCCTCCTACTTCCCAGCCTAAATTTATTCATGCCTAACCGAAATCCATTTGTTCTTGTGCCAGTGTTAGCATTAATAACTCATTCCCCCTGCTGGTAGAAATGACCAGACTCTTGATGCTTACATCACTAAGCCCAAGTGATGGGTGAAAATTTTATGAGATTGTATTTGAAAACGTTAAGGACCTTTATCATGGAGGTGCCCAGAATAGTAAGGACAACTTTAGCTTAAGGTGTCAGAGGGAATATGGCCATGCCAGTATAGCACATGCTTGAGCTACTAAACCTCACTGGGAAAAGAAACTTAGTAGCTACAGCTATTACTACCTGGAAGGCAGTTCACTGAACACGGAAATGCAGCATGGAAAGGTGTCATGGTTGCATTTCTTACATTCACCCAAATAATAATAAAAAAAATTCTACCCCGAATAATCCATAGGTGATGAGGCTACTGCTCAGGTAAGAGACTTCTACACCGTCTTGCCTTCTGCATAGTCTTGCATTCAGCAAGCAATACCTGTGCTGATGCTGCTGCCATCACTCCTGTCATCCTAAGCTATAAAAAGTAGGTAAAAATGTTGAGAAGCAGCAATGTGAGTCAGATGGGGAAAATCCCGCCATTTCCATAAAACATAGCTCTATGAGATAGGAGGAAAAAAAAAGAAACTGCTCTATCCAATTAAGCATCCTGCCTTTTCTTCATAGATAAACTTGGACCAGTTTCCCTGCTACTTCCCTTACTAGGCATAGGGATGAATCAGACATGAAAAACAAATTCCTGAAAGGTTTTTATTTGAGGATGTATCTAGGATTTGGAACTTATTCCTCTAGAGAGCCTGAAATATCTAATCATCATTTCTCTAGAGGGATAGTCTGAATTTTTAAGAAAAAACAGTGCAAAGTATTATCACTGTGTTGCGCTGAAGTCCTAGGACGTCTCCAACACATTTAGATTACTTTTTTTATCACATAAATAACTTCTAGTGTTGGATGCAGATCACAGATTGGTGTGTTCCAATTACCAACCCCTCAAAACACCTCCTAAACTGATTTGCTTATGAGTTTGATATACAACCAAAGAACATCCTGTTTCAGCTTCTCCCCATCAGTCAGTCTGGACCTATGGATTCCCAAATTTTAAAGAGGTCAGTCACGGATTTGGTGATTCTCATGACCTATCTGCCAAAGATAGCACCTGGAAATGTCAACATAATTTTTTTTGTACATTGCATCAAAATTATGCATAGATCCCAGTGTATGATTTGCACAATTTTTGCTGCTAATTTCTTGAGCATATTCTGGCTCCATAAGGAAGCTCCAGTAAATTTTCTCCCAATGCACTGAAAGAATCACAGCCCAATAATATTTTACTAGTTTACCAGACTCAAACTGCCAGTGCCATAACGCAGAAGATACTTAAGGAGATTACTTCTACTTTTTCAGCCTGCCACAAAGGCACATAATACCGAACAGTCTTTCCCAATGCATTCTGTATCCCTCAGTCTTCTTGCTAGCTTTCTGGACAAAAACCTCTAGAGGAAAAAATCCCCTCAGACCCTCACAACCATGGAAGTGGATACTCCTCCCTCACACCCGCAGGAGCCACACACAGCCTGACCATGTGAATTGTCTTGTCAAGAACCCACACTTGAGGGATGCAAAATTACGCCCTTTACCCCGCTGCTTCCATTCTTCCTCTCGCCCACATGAACTCACACTTAGTCACCCTTCAAAGATTTTATTATTTCTCTGTATGCATATGTTCCCCATGATTTTCTGGAGTTGCTTATCTGACTAGTTAACTGTAAGTTTAAACACACATTATTATTTGTTGTTACTATGGAAATGTAGCTTTTTTTTAAATACTTCCTTGGAAATAAAAGCAGCATTGTTTTATCCTGCATGGATTATTGTTGTAGCATATATGATTGAAGAAGGACTAGTTTTCCTATACTAGCCAACAAAGAACACATTTACTATTCAAAACCCATAATTAAAAAATAACTTTTCCTTTTATTACATATGAAACTACTTCTAGTGGGAAATAAATTACTTTGCTTTTCTCTCTTAAATTCTATCCGTATCTCATGGTTAAGAAATGCTCCAACTTTAACCATCTTTCAGTTTCTCATCCTCTTCACTCTGCTTTTAACATGTGGGCACCAGAAGCCCCATAAGTAAAGGAGGAAGTCACTTCCTTTCTCAAGACTGTTGCCTTGAGAAATCAAAGGCTTCAATGCATAATGATGCCAGAACAACTTCTTGCTGCAGACCAGCTGAAGTGTCATGGCAAAGCTGCCGGCATGCATAAATATGCCAGCTACTGCTGGAAGCGAGACTTCACCAAAAGCAGTTCACATTTTCAACTGAGGTTTAAATACACCAACTATACGATCACTGTTAAAGAATTTCATGTAACCCTTAAGAAAACCATAAGAATGCAATAACTTGCAGTAGAAAATATTTGCTTATTGTAAGCAACTACAGAAAATCAGCTGCTCCTTCTTGTAGTTTAAAGGGACTAGTTTGCTGATAACCAAAGCATTGCAAGCATCAGATTCCTGAGCAAGAATCAAAATTAAAAAAAAACCAAAAACCTCACCTCTGATTAAATTTGGTTTCAGACCAAATCCTTTTCCCAAAACAAAGACACACACAAAACTAGGATTATGGAACTGCAAAATAAAAAAATTAGTTGCAGAATCTTGAGTTATTCTTAATTTTTATTGCTGGTCTTATGTGCTGATACTGCATGTGGAGCTTGGAGTGCAAAAGAATGTCTTAAACAGATTAATGAATATGCTTCAGCTGGTCAAACTTAATGAATTGAAGCATCAAACAGCAGGAGAACATGCCCAAAGGTACAAAGCAGATGAGCTGCACAGTCCAAAGCACACTCTGACCAACCAAAGACAGTTCAAGGCCTTTCCCACCTGACAGTTTTCCTACCTTCATATTTTATATTATTTTAGCCCCATCACAAAAGTTACGTTGCACTCCAGCACAGTTGTATAATCAATTAAACTTCCTTTTACCAAACAAATTCTGCTGAACACAAAGTGTTTCTTTTTCCCCATTCTGCCTATAGATAAACTGATTTTTTCTTGTAGGAGGGAAAACTGCTTCTAAAAAGTCACAATCATCAGTTGATTCAGGAACTGTTTAAGCAACATAACATTCTTTCACAGCATTATACCATGTACAATCTTCATGGGGAAAATAACAATAGCTGAATGAATATGGACAAGGTGCATCGCTAATAAAAAAATTTGAACATAGTTAGAATGAAAGCAATGCAATCAGGGTTATGTTGTCTCTTTTGCATTGTATTGCATTCTTATAACCATGAGAAACCCATACAATTCTGTTTCTGCTTCAGGGTGGTTGACCACTCAGTACAGTTCAAAATGTCAGCCTGTTTTATGATAGCTAAAGAATCACAGTATTGTCTTGATCCCCATTGTTTTAAACTTGACTTTCCCACTCTCCATTCCAATGCAGTGGAGAATAGCACTGGCTACCACCAAGAAGCTACCATGCTCAAAACCTCTCCCTGGTTTCCAAATGTGGATACTAAGACTTTCAGATTTTTCACATTACCTTGGATTCTCTGTGGCCCTATCTTCAGAAGTATAGCAATCCTAAATCTGCCTTCTTTGCTTTTTTTAAGGGTTCCTTTTAAAAAGGCAGATTGCTGGGCAGAATTTACGTGGTGCTTCGTCTTTGCTGCTGGGCTACAGGGAAAGACATTTCATATTTAGTAATTCCTATTTCCAGAGCAGCCCTTACAGATGTGACCATATAGCAACAGCCCTCAGTCTAGTCTTAGAAAGTACATAAATAGGTTTGAAGTGACATCTAAATGCTGGTTTCTGGATCCTTTTTTTTTGTCCTAGAGAGATGTGTGAAGGCAATGAATTGCTGAGCCAAAACTAGAATCTGTACTGGAAGCGCTAATGAGCTTACCTGGTCAGGCTATAAAATGTTACTTGGCATATGTGAGTTGTCATGCAGTTGAACTGCAGAGCTCAAATTTAAAATATTCATGATTGTCCCATCTTCCCCCTCACCCTCTCCAAGGGAATAGTGGAGAAATAGTCTTACATTTTCAGATATAACAGTTTTACAGAGGGAACATCTTTTGTTGGGCTGCCAAGCCTGAGTCATCCCTACAGACTCATTTGTAGATGAAGCATGCACATAGGGCTGACAGCTGATCACAAGTTACCTCCTAGCTTCCATAAAGATCTTACAGGTTTTAAAGCAACCTAGTAAAATTAAGACACAGTAACCTGTTCTTTACAGTTGCAAACATCAATAAAATTGCTGTAGTTATGAAAAGGGAAGACTTTTTTATTCCTAAATCTATGTCACTGAGGAAATGACTTGCTCACACAGCAGGTGAATGCTTCTGAGCATGCAGATAGCATATTTCCCAGCTTGCAGCTGCAGCTTGGACTGCCTTGTTTGCCTTTGAGTTGCTCTCACCATAGTTCTGGCCCTGGACCTCGCAGGACCCTCAGCAGCTGTGATGCAGGCCAGGAGTGATGGACCCCAGAGCTTCTCCACTAGTATCACTCTGAGTGGAAATGGGACCTTCTAGTACAAGTGAAAAGAGTCAGTGTAGAATCTTTAGCAGTCGGTATGTCTGTTAAGATGGCAAATAGCGGAAGGTAACAACTTTAACTTCTAAAAAGCACAGATATTGGGCACAGATAATAAACTTCCCTTTGGGTTCTTTTTTTTTTTGTTGATGCCACCATAACAGCCAGAATGGGTTGATACTGCCCACATAACCTGTGGGCTGGGAGATACTCCCAGCTGGCTTACTGCCACAGAAGGGAGCACGCCTGCAGTCTTTCCAGAGGCTGGGTCACCTTGTTGCACCCATCTTCTGGGGACAGGCTTGGGCAGGGATGGAAGAGCTTGTTCCATGATGGTTATCTTGGCAGAGTAAGTCCCTAGGTAAAAGGTTCCAAGGATGCACAGGGAAAAGCACTAAGCCTCCTGCCCAAGACCTGCAGTGTTTGTACCTGATGGTCTTTGCTAGAAATAAAGAGGTCCCCAGATGACTAGCATACTAGGTCACTCCCAATAGCCCAAGAGGCTCCCCACTACACACTTACAAGTAGGTATATGGATCAGGCACTGAGCTCCTTCTCCACTCCACTGTCATTTCCAGGCTCTTCTGGTGGAGAAAATCTCATGGCCAGGCGAGGATGCTTCAGCATCTCTCCAAACTCCCTTACTTCCAACCAGATCAAGCATCAGCAGCCTGCATAGTAGACCTGCTGTTGCAGCCAGGTCACCTTTCACCCTCATGGCACTGCTGAGTGGCAGGGCAGAGGCAGAGAAGGGCTTGGTGGTAGTAGCAATTAGGTAAGGTCTCTGTGGGTGCCAGAGAAAGCACCATATAATTTCATCTTTCTCATCCCTTGGCTTCCCACCATGTTGCTGTTGGAATTGAGGCACTACATACAAGGACTTTAGGTCAGGATCAGAGTTCCTCCCCTCTTCGAACAGCTGTGGAAGGATGGGAGCTGTCTGGGTTATTTTCATGGTAAAGTGTCTCAGGTTTCATTGAGCGATTTTCCCATGTCAGATTAGCAGCATTTTTCTCAGCCTCTTTCTGGCTCCTCTGCTGTGACGCTACATTGTCATTTCAATGGAACTGCAAATAATGAGACAAGAAATGCCAAATGCTCATCTGGTGACCATAATACTACATCTTTCATAGGTCTCGGCTAAGTCAGGGAAAGACACTGTCATCTTTTGCTGCCTCCTCTGAATATTGGCTGTTTTGATGGAAGCAACTGTCAGCTCTTCCAACTTACCCTTGCCAAATCCAGCCTCCATCCAGCACAACTCCCTGGTAGGAGCTGATTTAGGGTGATGACAAGCCCCATTAGTTCTCCAATTAACTTTTGGAGATACTAGAGATTTCTTACACTTTTTCATTTTTACAGTAAAGATATCCTCAAGGAGCTTATTCAGGGATCTTTCCATTACCTTCCCCAGCAGATATTTCTGCTAGAATATGAAAGACAGCTGAATATCTAGAAGGCTCTTTGCTCAAGGCACACAGTAATTAGCATACCTTGTGCCAGGAGGGAGAGGATTAGACTCTCCCCAGCCATCTGCTGAACATGCCTTGCCAATGTCAGAAGAGCATTTTGCTATATAAACTGCACAAAGCATATTTTCACATACAATTTTGAAATATAGTAATTTTCCATTGAAAATAAAATCTGGTTTTGTGTAGTGCAAAAAAAAAAAAAGCAAAGTGGAATTGCATCATGGCATGACAAGGCAAAGAGAGTAGTGTTACTGAATCTTAAATTTTAACTTTGGACATACTAACACTAGTGGGAAAAAATGGCCATGTAATGCTAGTTCTCAGAGATTTTACAGATCACCCCATTACATCCATACTTACTCAGCAAATACTTGCACAATTAAGAAGCTGGATAGGAAAATTGGAACAAGCATGTGAGATTTAAAACAGAGAATGTGAAATTTATTTTGAGAAAGTAGTGCTGTGGGGCTTAGAAGGAAAAGATGCCATGTTCTTCAACAAAGTATTTTCAGTTACGAAGTATTTTCAATTGTACTCTGCAGAAAGGTAATTTGATTTTCTGGTGGATTTTGATATATTCTTGCATTATGTTTCACTGCAGTCTGGAGCAAAACAGACTTGTATTTTCAGTTGCCTACCAATGAGGATGGAACTCCCGCTCTGGATGGAGCCTATGTTTCTCCTCTCCAGAAACTGAGCTGCACAAAAGCTGGCAGATGTCATTAAAGACACTTCTCCACACCTGACCCTGTTCCAGAATCTAGGTTTGGGAATTTAACCTATTCTTTCTTGTCTCATTTAAAAATAACACAGATTTCACATTGCAAGCATGAATGAACAGCACATTAATCTAGTTTTTACAAAAGCCATTCACCTGCCTGCAGAGGTTGCACCTCCGCTGCGTCATCAAGCTGTCATGCTGGGGCAGCCTCAGTGCCCTTCTCCTCCTCCTCAGCCCTGGCCGGCTTGGACACACTAGGGGTGTCTCTGCCATCTCACTGAGGCCTGGCCTTCAGGGCTTCTGCCACCAGGATGGGAGACCCTGTCCCACAAAGAAAGACTGAAAGAGTTAGGTCTTTTCTTCCTGGAGAAGCTCAGGAGGAAACTCACTACAGTATTCCAGTACTTCAAGGGCAGCTACAAAGAGGACAGAGGCGTGCTCTTCACAAGGAGCCACAAGGTAAAGGCAAGGGTACAAAGTTGCATTGGAAGAGGTTTCATCTAGTCATAAGAAAGAAATGTTCTACAGTGAGAACAATCACTCCTTGGAACAATCCCTGCAGGGATGTGGTTGAGTCTCCATCACTGAGGGTTTTCAAGATGTGATTGAGCAGGATGCTAGGCTCCTTTTCCCATGAGGTGTTGGACAAAATTATCTTTTGAGTCTCTTTCAACATTCTAAGGTTCTATGACTGTATTAATTATATTGTTTTGCTTGTACACACAGCTTTTGCTTTGGCTATTGGACTATCTTTATCTCAACTCAATGAGTTTTCTCTCTTTTAACTTTTTGATTTTCACCCCAGTCCCTTTAGGGGAGAAAATGAGTCAGCAGCTGTGTAGAGCTGAGCTGCCTTCGAGTGCTGACCCACTACACACAAGAAAAGAAAGTATATTTTAAAAGAGATTACTTTTCCTTTAAAAGGCATGGCTGCTTAGAAGAATATACCAAATCCACGCTGGATTTCTTTGAAGTGTCCCCAGGACAGATCAGTACTGAGAATAACATTAAGACTTCAGCCAAAGAACCCACAGGCAAAGGACTTTCTTGCCGCTCTTCCTGCCACACCGCATGCCTGAGCAACTGTTGCTGAGTGCAAGTAACATTTTCCTCCTCTTCCTCAATGCCCTGGGAACAACTAGGGACCAAAGCAAGATCCAGTGGTTTGAGAAAGATGTGCAGAGGGAAGTAGCTCAAGATTCGCAGGTACATCCATTCATGTGCTGCTTGCCACCACCAGAGAATGGCCAAGTTCTCAGCTGGGAAAGCATCGAACATGTGGGACAAGCTGTAGAAATAAAGCCTCCAGAAGAAACTTGAAATCTCCTCACTTCTTGGCCTGTTTTTTCCTTTTCTTTTTTTCTTTCCCACCAGAGGTTTGTCTCTGCAGGGGCACACAGTGCTGGCAGCTGCAGCTGTTCAGTTCAGCTTACCTTAAAAAGCATGAAGTTACGCAGCTCTAAAAGCCTTTGATTGTTCTCCCTCTTCCACGTTCCTGGTTCTCTGTGTGCAATATCAGGGATTTCATAGGGGGCCATCCCAATCACCTCTGTGCAAGGGCAGACCCAGCCCAGGTGAGGATGGCTATGGGTACCTGGGCTCTGTTGCAGAAGAGGACATGAGTGGGTTCCTGCTACTGCTCCCATTCTGGCAGGCAGGTCCCAGTGTGGACCTGGCAGAGACCAAGTACAGACAGAGCTTAGGGGCTGCAGGAAAGGCAGGAGATCACAAGCAAGCCCCATATTCCTCAGGCAGGGCCAGCCACGGGGCAGGGGCTGGTGGGGACACTGACCCCCATCTCCCTAGCTGCAGGCTGGGGCTGAGGGTGCCCAGTGGATGGAGCACTATTGGGAATAGCCCCATTCCCTCTTTCCCTGGGGATGATGGCATGGGGCTGAGCATCTACAGCCACTAGCCCTTGCTGAGGGTTTGGAATTGGTGGGTGGAAGGTACATTGGTAACCTCCAGGCAAATCATGGAGAGATTGGGAGTAAGGTGTTCCAAATATTTAATCCACAACAATCTACCAGCTGTATCATTAGAGGCGGACCTTCCCCCTGTTAGACCTTCAAGCAAAATAGGACCTCAGTTCTTCTCTACTTGCAGCCCCTAATGCGAATAATAGAAGCAGAAGAGAGGGAAGATGATGTACAGTCTACTGCCAACCTATATCTTATGTCAAGGCATAAATTGCTTGCCAGTAAATTAAGCCTTAAATACCAATTTTCACATTGCTTCAGTATTTATAGCCTGCTAGCTGGATCCTGAAATATGATGAAAACTTACCAAAAGCTGCTGAGCAGCCTCGGCATCCACTGATTTCAAAAGCAGAACATAAAAACCACTGTAAGAACCAAACCTAGATGGATCTTACACCTAAAAATATTTTTTCTGTCTCTAACTTTTGTAATTCCTTTAAAATCCATACAACAGCTCTGTTATGTTTTGTGAACCTTGTCACAAGTACAACCCTTCACATTGGCACATTTTAAAAATAACCAGTGAGTAAGATGCTGTTCTCATTTCTATAAAAACTCCCCTACTGATGATAAAAACTGGTTAATAATTTAACAAAGTAATCTGAGTAATCTGAGTGTTCTAAAAGTGGCACAGAGCTGTTTATATTTAAAGAAAGTGCTTAGTTATATGAGATTAATCTGCAAGAGAGGGCTATTATTTAATAAAGAAAACACTTCAAAACCCATTTGTGTGGACTCCTAATATCACCTGCCTATTGTTAACCATAGACTTTTCATTCCTTGTGTTGCCTTCCCTCGTGTGTAGAGAATGGCTCCGCTGAGAAAAGGCTGGCTATTTACAGACTAAAATATTACTCCACAGGGGTTAGACACTGTTTGGTCCATACAATCTAGATCTCAACTCCATGACTTCCCCTAGGCTCAACAAAGTCATAAGAAAAGTTGCACCCCTGCAATGCATTTTAGTTTCTGAAAATCAGAAAGAACTGGAGGGTTTGTGTTTCTTTTGTGGATTCCAGAAGGTTGCCCGTCCCCATATTATCGAGGATGTCTATTTATGTTGAATGCCATTGTTACTGATAGTCATTTTGGGTCACCTAAGGTATAATCCTCATAAACATCTAGCAAAGACTTGAACCAGCATCTGAGCCATTCTAAAAGTCAGTCAGTGTGCATCTTGATTTGAAATAGAAGAAGGTTAAAACTAATGAACATGTTTAAAAATTTTCTCTTAAGCATCTCGACCTCACTTTTCCAGCCTTTGAAACAAGCATGATACCTGTTTATCATTAGGAAATATTTTTAAGGGTAACAACTAATTGGAATTTTTGGAAAATGGAAAGAATAAGTGCTATGGCCCAGCTACAACTGACCTGGTCAACAGGAGGAGGGAGAAGGCTTCTTTTGGTCATTTGCATGGTGGCTACAGAAGTGACCACAATCACTTCCGGGATCTACTCAAAATTCCAGTCTTTACTTTGAGCTCTGAAAAGTCAAAACAATTTACAAAGACTGGCAAAAGGTTGGTTTCCTGCAAAATGGCAGCAGCTCAAATGAAGGCAGTATCACCCAAAAGTGTCAAGGGGAAAGGGATGGTGAGAAGTGAGGAGAGATTTAGAGAAATGAGGTAAAAGAAAGAAACTAACAGGGACACAACAGAAAAATATTCACATTAGCTATAGTGAAGATTCCAACGGGAAACACAGTCCACAGGGCAGAGGGCATGCAAATGTACTTTGTGGCACTGCCTGTTTAAAAATAATGAACCTTATTATCATGTGAGGCACAAAGAGGCAGGGTCGTCTTGAACCCGTGCAGTGTCCCTGTTTGCAAGGATCTCGAAGTAGCACATTCCTTTCTGGAAGGTTCCTGTCCACGCAGTTCAGTCACCGCTGCTTGGCCTCCTTAGGCACATGTGTGCAGCAAGGGGCATGTGTGTCTCCTTGGAGTGTGCCAGCCAGTTGTGGGGTTCAGCCAACACCAGTGACCCAGCAGGGTCAGGGCAGCTCCTGCTCCACACACACAAATCGTAAATTGATTCTAACAATAAATGTGTGCTTTCTTTTGCCTTTCACAGTGGAAGGATGGGGTGTCATCCAGAGGAAGCTGGACAGGCTGGAGAAGTGGGCCTATGAGACCCTCATGAGGTTCAATAAGGCCAAGTGCAAGGTCCTACACCTGGGTCGAGACAATGCCCGATTTCAATACAGGCTGGAGATGATGTGATTGACAGCAGCCCTATGGAGAAGGACTTGGGGGTGCTGGTTGACAAGAAGGTCAATATGAGCCAGCAACGTCCACTCGCAGCCCAGAAGGCCAATGACATCGTAGGCTGCATCAAAAGAAGCATGGCCAGCAGTGGGAGGAAAGTGATTCTGCCGCTCTGTTCCTCTCTTGTGAGACCCCACCTGAGGTATTGTGTCCAGTTCTGGAATCCTTAACATATCCTAAGATATGGAACTGTTTGAATGGGTCCAGAGGAGGCTGCAAGGATGATCTGAGGGCTGGAGCACCTCCCATATCAGGACAGGCTGAGAGAATTGGGCTCCTTCAGCCTGGACAAGAGAAGGCTCCAAGGAAGCCTTATAGTGACCTGCCAGTACCCGAAGGGGCTACAAGAAATCCGGGGAGGGACTGTTAACAAAGGCTTGTTGTGATAGGATGAGGGACAATGGGTATAAATTGGAGGGGGCAGATTTAGACTAGACATAAGGAGGAATTTCTTCACCATGAGGGTGTTGAGGCACTGGCCCAGGTTGCCCAGGGAAGCTGTGGCTGCCTCATCCCTGGAGGTGTTCAAGGCCAAGCTGGATAGGGCCTTGGGCAGCCTGGTCTGGTGGGAGGTGTCCCTGTCCATGGCAGGGGGGTTGGAACTGGATGATCTTTAAAGTCCCTTCCAACCCAAACTATACTATGATTCTATTCTATGGTTTATTCGGGCAGCGCACACCCACATCCTTCACATTTCATCTTGCAGGTAAGCATATAAAAATATTTTAAAATGTTTTATGACTGATAGCTATATTCCAAAATTTTAATAATTTAACAATGTTCTTTATGCTTTGTTCATTATATTATTCTTATTCTTCAGGCAAGTTAATTTTTATAACCAAATCTATGAATATAAAATACTGAGCTGCTGGCTAGCAGAAAGTGAAGCCTGAAAGAAAAATTACAGTTCCAAGGCATTTTCTAATTTGATTTATAAATAGATGGCTTTGACACACCACTCACAACAACAAGGCTATAGTTAGCTTGCCTGAGGCAACTGCGCAGCTGGGAGAGGAATTTACACTGGCAGCTGAACTGTGCAGTTGCCTGTGTTGTGATATGTGCTATCAAAACACCAGTTAAGGGCACAGAAGAATTAGCATTTTGGCTCGAGGCAGGGTAATAGGAAGCAATCTTTGGTTTTATGTTGTCCAACAAATAAGCCATTGAAGAAAAGCAAGTTAAACATTCTTAATTGGAAGCAGCAACCAAGAAACTCAAATGCCACTGACCATCTTGGGTGTGTTGGTGCAAGGCCCAGGTTTAAAAAACTACTTCCTGTAGTTGTAAAACTTTTTCATTATTCATAATTCTACAGCAAAATAGTTCATATATTTAAGTAAAATGAACGACAGAAATATTCTGAGAGTAAGACTGAGGAATGGGGGTATGATCCAGGCTCACATCTGCCACAAGAGGTGTTAGTGTTGACACCAGCTGATCTCAGCCCAATCACACAGATGAATATTTTGCTCTACCTGCACCATTCTGGTTCTGAAACAGCACAAAACAGTAAAGATTGCACCTGAAACTCAGAAATAGGTCCCCTTGATCTGACTGAAGCTTACTGGTTATCTCTTGGATTATATGGGCTCTAACTTACTGGATTCATTCTCTCCTGCCCTAGCTGGAGCAGAATAGACATAGTAATTCTAAAGTTGACATTGTATTTATTAAAGTGATTTATTCAAACTGCAGAGTTAGGATCCACATCCAAACTTTAAAAAATCTTATTTACTTCAACATAATAATTTGTTTCAGACCCATCTTTCAGTGAAACACTTTCTAGCTGAAAAGAAGTCCAGTGCATGCAGAAACCTGAATGGATAAAACCTTGATGTGACACAGCGAATGCCATAAAATGCAACATTTTTTAAAATCAAAAACAGTGTCACCAGACCCGTTACTTATTACATCTCCCAATGTTAGTCTTCAGCACAGTATGTTGTAATCAGAAGAGAAAAAATCTGTTTGACATAATACCAAGAGACTGAAAAAAAGCAGCTATCCTCCCACACTGCTTACAAAATCATCTCTAGACATCTGAGATGCAATATGACCTTCACTTACACCAAGTGCACTAAGTTTAAACATTTACTTTCAATAAAAATTAAAAGCATGACAATGTTTCCTTACAGAAGCACCTACACTTTGCATAAAACTACCATCGAATTCATCAGAAACAAATTGTTTCTTCCTTGAAAGTATAAACCTGAGATTGCAATATAAGTCATAGTTATCTTTGCTTCTAAGCAGTAAAAACATGAAAACAAAAGTAATTTGTTGATACAATCTGATGACAATGGTTCTCAGATTCAAAAGTCACTTTTTCACAAATGTTAATTCTTCCCCTTTATAAACTTGAAAGAAATAAACCAATGATAGGGACATACCACAGTATTCAAACAAAACGAAAATGGAGGAAAAAATAGCACCTTCTTAAATCCAGGTATAAAAGGAGGGATAAACAACACAAGCTTACACACTAGGAATGTTTGTATAATAACTTCAGTTCTCTGATATAATTCTATCAAGATTTCATTCACAGCAAAGTCGGAAGAGATTGCAATGACAAAACACACTAATGTTTAGCTGTTCTATAACTTTTTTTAATCTACATAATTATGTTTTACAGAGTAGACATCACTAATCCTTAAGAAAGGAGGTAAAGTGATAAAGTGTAAAAACCTCACTTAATGCAGTCTTGGGTTTTGCACAATGCCACTCACCTGCTTTGGAGACAGCAGTGGCAACACAAGCCAGCAGAGGAGGGCAGCTTTAACTCCTGTTCCCGCAGCCCTTCTCATCAAAGTTTAACTAACCTAATTATCAGCAGTGGGAAACAAAACACAAGCTCCTTATAAACACAGAAAAGACAGAAAATAGAAAAGGAACAAGCAAAACCAATAGAAAACTCACAGCCCAAACAAGCCCAAAAGAAAGAAGGCACAGTAAGGTTCTCTAAATACTGCATTTGCAAACACAAAGTAAACCAATAAAAAAATGTCTTGAGCAACAGCAAATGGAGCTAAAAGCAAACAGGAAGAAAAGATTTGAAAAGAACATACATACAAACTGCATAGACTTGTAACAAATTTGTAATTGTAGCAAATAACTTCGAAGTTTTAGATTTACAGTCAGCAAACCCATATTACTGTAAATATTCTAAAGAGAATGAAGTTTCAGTACCAGCTGTTTCCCACAGCCGCCAAGTACCATGCCAGCACACAAACAGCAGTCCAGCCACCAGCGGGCAAAAGAGGTACCGAGCACAAACTGAAATACAGGAAACTCCAGTTAAACATAGAGATAAAAACCTTTTTAACTGTGAGGGTGGTCAGGTGCTGGAATAGGTTGCCCAGAGAAGCTGTGGAGTCTCCCATTCTTGGAGATACACAAAATGCCCAGGGGTGCCTGCCAGCCTCAGCCCTTACTCCAGTTCTGTGAGCTTAGGGGAGACTGACAGCACAAAGTTTGCCAAAATACAGCTGTTGGATTTTTCTTGTTTATGCATAGAGTGTGAGTCTCTTACAGGAAAAATAGCTTGAAAATGGACTAACGTATCAAGAGTTAAATGAAATAAAGGAAATTAGAAGAGTTTACTCACTGGCTGCACAAGGGAGCTGGTAAAGGATGCGGTAGGCAAGGACTAGAGACAGATGGGGTGGGTGCCTGACTCCCCTTTAGAGCTTTCATGAAAAGAGAGAGGTTTTTATGAAGTCATAGGCAATAACTACATAATTACTTAAAAACTATATCCATGATACAGCCAAACAACATGCATCACACCCTCATCTGAGAACATAAAGGTGGAGAACTCTGCATTGCAGATGAATTCTTATTTTGAAATGGAAGAGTGTGAGGGAGAGGAGAAGAAGAAATTTGCTAGGCATAGAAGAAGTGAACTCTCTAAAAGCTGGAAATGAAAATATGTAAAATACAATTTCATTAGTGTGTTATCTTTTAAACTCTAAAAACTACTGTGCTTACCAATGCATTTCACAAAAAACATTGAACAAGTTAATTCTTGATAATACTGAATGTTTAAGAGATCTTTACATCTACAAAAAGTGCTGTATGAACATTAACTAATTGTGGTAGGTGCAAATACTTGGATTTTTACTCCAACAGTATTCTGACCCCAGATCCAATCAGAACTACAGCGTGTTGGCAGTAGTTCAGGAAATGACAATTTCCTAGAACAGAATGGAAAATTAAAGCATTTGATTTTGAAATTTTATTTTGGATATCAATAAAATATCTGTTACCAAAATGTCAGTATGTTTCTTTTTAATTGCAGGCAGATTGAGTCTAATGCTATTAAAAAGAAAAGCACAAGTGTTTCTGTCATCATTTGGGCAACTGATTGATTAGTCATCATTGGATCGGAATTTTAACAGAGCTCCTTTCAGTATTTGGAGAAATCTACTGGTAGCCAAATAGTGCCTTGTCACTTCTCTCTTTAGCCTTTAGAAAGCAGCAGATGCACAATCTTTGTTATAAACATTTTTCCCCTCTTAGCAGGAGCTGGAAGGATCAAAACAAACATCACTTAAGATGATTATCCATGTATTAAGCAAATAAAAGTAACATAATAGGAGAGAGAATGATGGAGTCAGAGATAAGCCACCACAGGAGGTTGCTGGATTTTGACAACTACAGAAGTTCAAACAAAACAGAGATAAATACTTAAAAAAAGAACCAAAATTGAATATCCATTGGTCCAGTACCAATCTATACTATATCTTTAAGTCTTACATCTCACTTCTACCTCCCTTTTAATCTTAAAACTTTAGTATAATAAAAAGCAATTAATGCACTCGCATTTCATGCACAAGGGATGTACCAAGTATCCTGAGGACTATGCCTACCCCCTTCACTGTTAATTCTTACGGCACGATCTCCAGGCCAGCAGACAGCGTGCAAGCTCTGCATGAGCTAGCAAGAGTACGTTTTAATCCTGCAGCTTGTTTGGACAATAGTAATAATTACTAAGCAAGCTATAACCAACAATTTCAGTTGCACTGGTGCCAGCATGAATGCAACATGACACAGCAAACAGGAAAAGCTAACCAGCTTTAATATACTACATTTTTATTTGAAGATGTGAGAGATTTAAAAACCTGTTTATGAATGCTAATGCTTGGGAAGAACTATTTCTCAGTTTTCCTTAATGAAGGGACACTGACATAGGAAAAGCCTAAGTTTAGAATCAATGACACTATTAAATCACAAACTGTAATAATTATCTGTGTTCTTGAGTTTATTAAAAAACCCAAAACATTTCTACACTTCAAGAAAATCATTATGATTTCCAGGACCACCTAATACAATATGGTGCATCAAACCACTAATGACAATGAATCCAAAGCCACCTAAATCTATGTTATTTTAATTACATTATAACTCTCAAATATTCCAACTTGAACTAGACCTCCATTATACTTGACATCCTATAAGCAGTAATTATTTATATTTCCAATGAAAGACATAATTACTAGAATTGAAATTTGATTAAAGAATCACGTTTGTAACTAAATATTTAGACGTTTGAACGTCTTTAATGAATTATCACTTGACAGCACAGTCATTGAGCCAACTGTATAAACACAGCTGTCTTCAAGTAGGGGTTAAAACCTGCAGAGCATATCCTGAAATGTTACGACACTGTGGCCTCAAGAAACAATATAGCTATACCTTTCAGCCATTTATTGATCCAAACTGATACATCTGTGTGCATCAATCCATTTTGCATAAAGTAAAAAGCTATTTAACATGATACTTCCAGCTCCTGCCCTCAATTATTAAGCACCCATTCTGAAAAAAAAACTGTCTGTAAGTTCTGCAGGGACCTGGCTTGCCACGTGGTTGGTGCTTCTTGGTTTCCTGCTGTCAAAATGCAGTTAAACATCTAAAATACATCCAGCCTGTTTTCAATGCCACCCTAGGATGTCACTGCTTTAGTTGTCACAGAATGGGATGAATCTTGGGTTCACCAAAGTCAATAAAAAAACTTCACTGGGCTAAGATGCAGTTGTGAAAAGCTGTTTAAATTACAACTGGTCTTCTTCATAGTAGCTTATTTCATTGCATTCTGTGGTATTCTTCCTGCAGAAATTTATAAGATATAGTTTCAAGTTATATTTCCCTTCAAGAATAAAGAAACTACCAAAAAAAAGCAAATTATTTATTTTATTAAAACAACATTTGTTCTGCTGAAGGAATGAATAAATTTGTAACTGTAAAACATAACCAAACAAAAACCAAAATCTTTGATTCTGGGCATGCTCAGATCTATGCTACTATGAAGTTTTCTGGAAAAGATTATCGAGAATGCTGTAATTCATAGCAGATAAATCATTAAAGACAAAAATTCTGGGATTTTAATTGCATTAGCATGTGAGACACATTTTACTTTTTTTATCTTTCCACAAAACATCAACAGTTGAAACGCTGCTCTATTTCCAGAATAAGTATGAGTTCAGATTACTCCATTCTTATGCAGAGTTGCGCTGGGTGAAATGAAAAGACAACAGCTAAAGAAATCAAGAATCATCATCCCACTCCTGTTTAATGTTTCTCAGTGAAGTAAGTGGACTTCCAAGCATACGAGCACATAGAGCTGCTTGTCCTCTACACTCCAGATCAGGACACCATCCACTTTGTTACGTGTCACTCATTGAATTCCAACCAGAAATTCCTGTCCTGTAATTTAGCTCTTCATAACAAGAAAAACCCACAAATGTATGACTGAGAAAAAACATGGAAGCAATAAATCTAAAATTAAATGAGCTGAAGATACAATGAAAGAACATCCAGTAATAGTGCTGGACAAGTTTGTAGAACCCTTCTATTTTTACACTCACGTTGTGTCGCATGACCACAGATAGTAGAGACAGAAGCAGGTAAAAAATTACAGAATCGAACAAGAGCACTACAAAAAGCATTACCAATTACAACAACATGAATACCAAAAGAACGGGTATTCTCACTTGGGCATGAATTTAGCATGAAACTTTAATACAATTTCAGAATCAGTCATAGTCTCACTATGAATACAACTAAATACCTTATTTTATCCGAGTCCCAGAGAGGAGCACATTCAAACTACAATTACAACAACATTGGATGCAAAAAATCCTATCAGAAAAGGAACTGAAGAACTACGTGCAAGCAACAGACATCCAAAGTTTTGGGGACTTGCTAGTCTATGTCTGGTTGGCACATGGCACATATATGAGTCTAGGTCACACTCAGGGTTCACAAGTAAACAAGTATTAAAAGGCTGAATGAGTATTTTGTGGAGGAAGAGACTTTTAAAAAAAATTATGAACTGTATAAAAACCATAATTATGAACATGCAGGTCTAAATTACATACGCACAGAAACATTTATAACATTTTTCTCATCTATTAAAAATATCCTGCATCTAACTGCTGTCAATTAGATTCAGAAAGCATGACTTTATTCTTCTTTAATGCAGTTATCTTTTCTTGCTTCTCCAGATTAAGACACATGAACACATTGACAAATGTGTCCACAAATGTTAAAGTAACAAAAAATAAATTTTAATGTCCCCACTCCCTCAGTCCAACCCAACCAATACTCCCATCAGTTTCAGTGAGTTATTTCAGCTCTTAAGTTTCCCACGGGTGTAGACTTCACAATCATGTTTTGAAGTTTCAGTCATTCTGCTAATTAAACAACATCACTGTTCAATAACTGCAGCAGAATCTGTATCATTTATCTGATAGGGAAGTATTTGCCTAATTCCTCAAGCTCCTAGAAAGATTTTATCCTTCATGCACATGATACCTTGAGTCTCTCTGCCATTTTCTGTGTTTTCTTCATCAATTCTCTTTCCAAAGCAGTGTCTACACTTACTCCTGGTATCACTATCTTCCTAGTAGTCATTGAGCATACACAGAAGAGGTTTCTGAGCAGTCAAAAGTGAGGCACAGAATAACACCCAAGCTTACAGTAAATCTTATTTTGACACTGTTAACCACAGAAATGCTTCCACACTTGCACCCCAAGTCTTGTTTTTTAGAAAAAAATATTACATTTCATTCCCATTGTTTGGGTTTTTCCTTTTAAAAAGAAAATATATAGCTACTTACATTTTTATTTAAAAACATTTTTCTTCTTAAAAAACCCACCCTGACAAGGGGGTCTTTTATTTAGGAAAAAAAAAAAAGACAGTACAGGCTAAAAATATTAGTCACTCTATAGTACTCAAGATATTTTTATTACTCAGGGTTTCAAGGAAAAATTACATGCTGGAGAAACACAAGCTTGCAATAGATGAGTATGGGGAACATTATTTTTGGCTGTAAACAAATATACCCTAGTGATAGTAAAGTACAATGTGTATTAAACCTTGTTCACACACAAAACAATTCATGCTCTTCATGTGTACAATATTGTGAAAAACAAGATGGAAGAAATTAGATAAGAAAACATTCTCATATCACAAAAATATGTTATAGTGGAACTTATCTATAGAGTTAATTTAAAGCTTTGCTTTAAAACAAATTTTATTTAAAAAACTGCTTTTGCTTTATCTAAAAATTCACCTTTCTATAAAAAACATTCTTTTAAAACTTTACTTTAAAAAATCATTTTATATTAGACAAAATATTAAATTATACAGGCACAATTAGTTAAGAGGGCAACTGATTATAACCCTTTGCTTTCCAGTGACTTGCAATACAGTCATATGACACTTTGTCAACTGACATCTATAGGAAAATTCATTCATAGAAATCAACTTCTATTTCAAAACTAAAATAAATAATTTAAGAAAAAATAAAAAATCTGCTAGACCATGTTTCACTTTTAAAGGAACTTGGTTTTCAGCTGGGTTAGGTGCTTGCACATAATTTATTTATCCTGGAAAACACACACATACATTAAAAAAATACCCAAAATATTTTTAACAAGTGCTTTATGATGACTGCTTTTATATTTTCTTCAGATACTGTATATTAAAATAAAACATTTCAAAGTTCACCTTTATCTCAAGCCAGAACAGTGATCCTTGACACTTGAGAAAATGAATCAAGAATGATTTTGTTTTTTCAAGTGAAAATCCACAGATATTCCGTTCAGTGGCAGGGTCTGATCTTTTCTGTGTTTTTCTTGTGTCCTGTAAGATGTATTGTACAACTATGGAATTTACAAAGACCTTTAAAGTCAGATAGATTATGTAATATACCAAATTCCAGATTTACAAGCTAGAGCACTGATTGTGGTGATGTTTAACTAAACAATAAAAATGAAAAAATAATCTTGGATTTCAAAGCACAGAAATGTCTGGAAGACTGGGATTTATGTCTCCTGAACGCATTAATAAGCTGTCATAATAACTATTAAAAAAAAATAAAAAAACCCTAAAGAACACTACAGTCTTTTTTTCCATAATATCACATTACAGTATCAGTGGCCAAACAGGAATCACTATGGAATATAATTGTAATTCAACTAAATCTTTTTAAAAACATATTTAAATATCTGTATAAACAGATATTTCAACTCTAATACATTTAGATGGACACTGCTATTTAAGTCCTTTACTGAAAGTTTATAAAAAGAGTTTCAACTACAGTACACAAAAATGTAATCAACAGTACACCAATTAATATTAAAAAAATCCACAGAAACTCAAGTTTAAGGTTGAAAGTCTAGAGTAACTCACTGCTAGTTGTTCTTATTCCCCACTAAGGAATGTGAAATTCACCTATAAACTTAATCAAAAAGCTATTTATTAAATGTAAAAGAGAAAACCCTAAACTGTAAGCCTGTATTTCTTTTGGAATTTGGGGTTTTACTTTAGCCACCCTTATTTGAATGGTGCCCTAGAGAGACATATTCCCCTACCAGCACGGTCCATTATTGCTTGATTGCCCACAGTGACTTTATGTCCAAAGTAAGTGCTTTGGACATGGTTTCAGGAAAAAAAAAAGTCAATATAAAACCATGTACAATTATGTTTCATTTCAAGCACTGAACTGATCTGAATGGTATCATACTGTATTAATTTTAATGCCACTCCATAGGCAAGTTTATATTATGTGTTGAAGGAAGTGTGCATATACACAAACACAAAATACATACACAGAATTCAGCCCAGATTAACACATCTTAAATTTCTAGCATGACAAATGACTTTTTTGCATTTTAGAATTAGGTGGAAATAATGAGAATAGGCACAATAACTTCGAATTTGCCTTATTATAGTGCACTATTATGCACTGATACCTTAAAACCAATATGATACTATTCCAGCTCATGTTTCTGATGTACAGGTGAAGTCTAGTAAAGAGGATTCCAAGTGCTTTTCAACACCAATGCACAACTTCTGCAGTTTTACACAGTAGAAAATTACAATACATTATGTTCCCATATTCCAGGAAAAAACGAGTATACAATAGTACTTGTTTCACATTAGACTGGCTTTGCACTTTCTGCAGCTTTAGCAGCTCATCTGCTTTGTCTATGACCTCCTTTTGTTCCCTTTTCCTTAGTCTTTTCCAGGTGCTGGCTATAAAAATGTTATTTTGGTAGCTAGCTCTCACCTGGTAGAGCAAGACATTTTCGAAGTAATGGTATAGCAAGAAGTCCTTCTAGAGGGTCGGTTCACAGTGCTGGGGTGACCCCGATCTCCACTTACTTCCCAGTTCCTGACTTTGGAAGAAGCTCGCTCTGGCTTCTTCGGAAAAGATTCCGATGTGACTTTCTGCCTCTTTTCAGGAATCCCTGTGACAACTGTTTTGTTCAGAAAGGTCCTTTTTGGTTTCCTCCTAACTTTTAATTTTTTAGCATCAGGCTTTTCTTTCTTAGGGTGCTTTCCCACTGTAGTTTTTCTTGTCTGGCATCTGTGGATGGAAAAAGCAGATTTCTGGGCGCGAGGACGAAGCTTCCACCTCATCCCCTCTTTTTGCTGCTTTTTAGTTCTGGAAGTCTTTTTGCCCACAGTTGTTCTGTTTCCTCTCCTCCCAACAGCACATCTGACAGATAAAGGTCCTGCAGCCTTGCTGGAAAAAACTGGTTCTTTATTAGTGACTTCTTTTCTCTTCCACATTGCCTTTGGATTCTCCCTGTCTAACCGCTCACTCCGGATGCAGGTCAGAGGGGTTTTGGTAACTCTGCTGTTAAATGGAGTCAATCTGCCATCAGACTGGTAAGAGTTCAACGGTGAAATGATCAGGTGTTTATAAGAGCTCTCAGAGTGACCAGATACCAGACAATCTGTTCTTTCTGAGGAATCAGAAGAACCATCTGCCTTTTGACTTGAGGCTGCATCATTCCTTTTACCTGGATCTAGCAGGAAAGACACTGAAGGTGAACTATAGGAGTCTGACCGACTGAGTGGCTTTGATGTTGTGCTCTCCCTCTTCGCATCAGCTTGTTTCCTCATGTTTGCATCAAAGCTGAGACTTCTGAAAAGCTGTCGAACGTGGGAGGGCTTTTTGGCCCTTTCTCCAACTGTACTCTTTGGAGGCATTTTCAGAACTCGATTTGTTAGTGGGTCATAATACTTAAGAGAACACTGCTTGTATTTATACCTTACAGAGTCCTTGCTATCTGTGGAGTTGCGATTTTTCCTCATTTTAGGAACATCTATAGGTTTACCCTTACATTGTTTTACCTCTGGGCATGAAAGAACATACACCACTGTCTTTGGCTGTACAGGACTCATAATCTTGCTATAGGAGTCAGGAAGTTTAAGAGCGCATAGTCTGGTTTTCATGTTTGGAGTTTTTTCATTCTCTGGCCACATGATGCTGGTTTTCTGATCAGCTGGATCAGATTCCCTTCTAGACATTTTTCTTTTAGCTACAGGGTAGTTCAACAGACTTGTTTGGGTGCCATGGCTGACTTTAACGACCTGGCATCTTGAAGCCAGGCGCCATGTCCTTTTTCTAGGCATTTTAAAAATTTGTGGGTTGCATAGTGTATCTGAGGCTAAACATGGGTCAAAATCAGAGTCACCACTTAAAGCATCATTAAATTCTGGCAGTGCTTTAACTGTTGCACTTTCTTTTCCATTACCCTCGGCAATACTGTTCTTTTTTTCATCCTTCCGCCTTTTTTTCTTTGTTCTCTTCCCTGTACAGTTGGCTGCGGATTCACTGTCAAAGTGACAGCGAAAACGACCTTCCCTGAAATCACGCACAAGTTCTTCAATTTTTATATCATCTTCATACATTATTTGAGACCAAGTCTTTCCTACAAAAGAAGGAGGCACATGAGGCAGAGCTGGAAGAACTGGTTCTTCAGTATGAACTATGACATCCTGTTTCATTGGTTTTATTTTCTCTACTGACTCACTTTTTAAAACAGAAGAGAGCTGTGTTCCATAGTCTTTATCTTGCAGAGTTATTTGGACCTCTTTTAGGTGTGCTATATCTTTTACAGCTGCCTTGGGCAAGTCGGTTCCTGCCTGAATAGGTGCATCACAGTCAAAACTCATTTCAGAGCCCTCTAAATGTGTATGGTCCAGAAGTGATGAAAAAGTTAAACAGGGACTATTCTCTGCTTTGAAATAAATGTCTTTGGATGTGGTTCCATGGCAGTATTTTGAAATAACATCCTCAATAGTTTCATCCACTGAACTTTCATCACCTCTATTCGCCTTCATGTTTTTGCATCTAACTAGTTGTGGGGATGTCCCAAGATCTAGGGAGCTGCTGATGCCCCCAGTATCCCTGAGACAGAAACCAGACACCAAAGTTTCATCCTGAGTTTGAAAACCATCTCGTTTTGAGAAAGATTGACCTGAGGTAATACATAAAGAATTGCTGTAGCTGTACATAGGACTTTGACGAGAAACTGATGGGTCTTTTGGGTGAACCAGTGTTGGAGCAGGATTCAAGCATGAGTTCAATAACACATCACTACTGCGAACCTCCATTCCTTTTTTATCACATCCACCATGCAGAATCGGATTTGATGTTGTTGAATTCCTAACACTTTTTTTAGGATTAACAGAGGAACTATGGATTAAAGGACTGACAGAAAAATTCTGAGATACAGGGCTCACAGCTGTCAGCTGGTCTTCATGGCTATGACTCACAATTTGAGCATCTATCAGGGTGTCCTGTTTCTCACTGCTACAAATGCCCATAGACTGCTGTGAAATTCTTACAACGTGTTCCTGCCCTCTTCTTGGTTTTTGAGTGAATGCTTGTGTTAGAGAAGTTTTCTTTGTGCCCGCAAGAGACAGACATGGAGCAGAAGAGCGAATTTCACCAACAGGCTTCTGGTCTTTGCTGGAAATCTCCTGTGTGTTTCTGTTCCTCTTTTTCTCAGTCTCTTCTGGGCATGGACAAGCAATCCTAGCAGCCTCTGGAGTGACAGGGAGTGGCATGTCATCATAGGTTGGTCTAAAGGGAAGAGAAAAAAAAAGCACTTTATATAAATACTCTAAATACACTTAAGATTTTTCAAACAATAGTGTTTAAAAAAAATATGCCTAGAGTGCATCTCATCTAATAAACAAACTCAAGTTACCATCTCTGGTACTTCAGCAGAAATATTCCATTTTTAGAAAGGTCAGAGGGAGAGGTGGGAACATTCCACAAATCTAAAGGTAATAATGTTGTCATTAGTCTTCATGCAACCAGCCATTAGGAATGGCCAAACATACATTACAGTCATTTTATAAAAGCAGTAAAGAAAGAAAAAAAATATTTCCTTCAAGTTGTGAGGTAATAAAGAGGTTATTTTGCTGGTAAAACATCAATCAAACCAATATTTGATTTGACTAATCATGCAAATCCCCCAAAAGATGTCTGTTATTACAGACTCTACCTATGGCTCCACAGGTAGAGCTGAAACCGGGTTTTTCTTGTCCTAAAACCAAATGTCAAAAAATTCACACTGCAAAGTTCTACCTTTGTTTACTTTCCAAAGGTTAGGAGACAAAGACCACTATGCCCATCTAACTTGTTATAATTTTACATACTGTTCAAAAGCACTTATGAGACACACACATGTTCCCAGATCTGTAAGAATGGTGTGTTGGGAGAGAGTGTGTGCGTATGTGTGTGCAGGAGCAAAGCATGTGTGAATGCATATACTTTACATAATGTAATAAAACACAATTTAAGTGGAAGTATGGAATTGGTGTGGTAGCTGCCATGGCTCATGCATACCAGAAGTGGTAATCTTGCAGATGACGTGGCTGTCTTGGTCAAAGGAAACAAGAAACCAAAACCTGACATAACTGAGATGCCAATTTATATTTTTTCTTCCTTACTGTAAAGGATTTAATTGATAGCTGCCACAGACCTCTGTGTTATTCCTGGTAATGCATATGCAATAATATCACAAGCTTAAAGTCTGAAAAAAAAAGGTCATAACAAACCTTTTCTATTATAAGTAATTACAGTCACAAAAGACTGGAAGGTGGTAAATACATTGCTGATGTTTAGAAACATAATGAAGTTACAGGTGGGCAATACGAAAGTTTCAGGGCAACTAGTAGCTTTTAGAGCTGTAACTGGCAAGTTAGCTCAAGTAACAGCAATTAAAATAGTATAAAATAGCTGGAAGACTGTAAGATCCAGCCACTTCCAGGATTCTCTAAAGGAAAAGTTGCATCCAAGTGTTGTCTAGACCATGTGGTAGACAGTGATAAAGTAGTAAATGAAGAAAAGATTTAATATTTTTATATGCAAAACATCTTCATTAAGGTCCCTGGGAATCTATTAAAAAGCTAAATAATAATTAGGGGAGAAAAAAAACCCCAAACAAACATCAAGAACTGGTTGCTAATATCAAATATGAGGGTTGAACAATCACTTATCACAAGAGAAGTTCGGAAGCAGAATGCCCTCCAGTTCAGGCTTAGTTTTATGACTTACTTGCCCCTTTGACAATTCTTGAAAACTTAAGTTTTAAAATCTTCAGACAAAAAGGAAATGCTAAAAGGATCTTCTGAATAATTCAAATGATGTAACACAATATGAATCTCCAGTCAAATTTTGGTTAAAAAGGATAAAACTTGCAACACATGCATGACCCTAATAAGCCCTATTGATTCACCACCAGCAGCATAACTCCTTCCTGCTCATTATGTGTTATTCTAAAAGAAAATTTATAACAGAACACTAATGTTCCTTGAAATTCAGTATAAGAGAAAGCTCTGGTGACTTTTTTCCTTTCCCCACATCACTACTAGGTGTTAACGGCTCTGTAAAACAAATCAAGTCTCACAAACATTTCTCTAATCTTTTTAAATGACACTTAAGTTCCTTTGTGTGAATTCAGTCAAGTAGTAAAAGTAAGTATTTAAGAACTGATTGAAATCAATGCAAGCGCTTCCCTGTAGGAAATAAGAGAATCCAATTCGTACCTCAAATGTCAGTTAAGAATAAGATTTTTTTTTTCCCAGTTATTTTTCAGAGCAGGATCACAACATAAATCTATTCACACTTTTTTCCATCTTTGCTCTTCTTCTTCTAAACTCTGTCTAGGATTTATGATTACTCCTCCCCTTTCTCCCTCCAACTTCATATAGATTTTGCACATGTATATTGCTCATTCCATTCCTTCTTCCAACAACTCAGAGGAACATGGGTAGCTTGTTTTTCCTGGTTAGCAGGTTTCGTTCACCAAAAGAATAATCTTGTATTGGCAATACCTGAAGAGACAGGTTTTTTCATTTGGGTCTTGCCATAAAGTGAATCCTATATTTTTTCCATGGCAAAAAATTGTTGATGTTCTTAAACTAGAAGGATTATATTTATTTATTTAAGATAGGATTAATTTATTTCTTTGTAGTAATATGCACATGTCCTGGGCTAATTGTCTTGTTCTGTCACATACCTGATATTATCAATATGACTTTGGACAAAATGCCCTTCTACTTCTTTGTCAGATCTACAGCCGAGTTGCATATCAAGATACACCATACTGGGTTCAGACTGGGATTTTTGTCTGTGTTGCAGAATACAGCACACAAGGAATAAGATTTAACTGATTTCCCATCATCTACGAGAAAAACTTATACACTGACCCTCTTATCACTTTTAAGCATGCATATGATAAAGAAAGAAAATACTTCTCAAAATCTGAGCATTAATGAATTGGCCAATATAAATAACTGATGTAATTATCAACCGAATGTGTGAACTGCAAAGATCATGATAAAATAAGCATATAAATATTCACCTGACATTATACATAAACAAACAAAAATTATGAAAAAACACACCATAAAATACTCTGCTGAATATATATAAAGTCCAGAATTATAAAAGTTGGAATTATAAAAAGCCCAAATTATAAGAATTTGTAATCACATGTCTGCCATTATAGCTACTAACCCATACACTCCTTTTTCTAGCCTTCACCTTTAATTGCTATCAATAGTGTTGTCAAGTAGCAAAACAAAGTTTAAAAGTGGAGAGGCAACACAAAAGTAATGTACTGGGATAACATTTATATAAACACATTCCTTTCTAAACTGTCTTCAGTGTGAAAGCTTCACCTCAAATGGGCAAAATTTACTGCTCAGCATTGGAACAGAAATAAGAACTCGTAATACATGCGTTCTACCAACACACATTTAAAACAAAGCAAACTATGTTGTACCTGCTGTCATGGTATCTGTGGGGGTGATGCTGTAAAACGTCCTGCAGGAAACGCTCCATCAAACTACTGGTACCCGTACGATTCCTACAGTAAGTGGTAAAATGTCTGTGCTGGGAACTGAAAACATGCTGGCAAAAGATAAAACAGATGACTAGTTTCATACTACTGTTAACGCACTGGCTTCTTCCTAAAAATTACTTCCCAGGTTAAACATTACACTGTTGGTAAGAAAATATTTAAGTGAAAAAACCTTCAGGCTTTTTTACTTTAAGGCTGAGATTTTAAGCATATTTGGGGAGTCTCATATAATACTAAATGTATTAAGACATCTTGCTGAGTTGGAACCTGAATTAGCAGCTCCGACAGCTGTTCACAAATCACTTGTAATAGTACAAATACTCTAAATATATCTATAAATTACTATTAAAGTATTCTTGAACTTCATATGAATAAACATCCTGTAATTCACTCATGTTAAGGAGTATTTTCATAACCACAGAATCGGCTTCTACTTTCTAATATAAAAAGTCGAAAAGACAGGAGACTTATAGAATTAAAGAACAGAAAAGAAAACAGTTGATCAAACATCTCCAGCCTTGATATCTAACATATCAACTCTATTATTTTACAATATATACAGATCTCAAGATTAAAGGCTCAGAAATAAACCAGGTAGATGCAATGCACGGTAGGGCACCACATCAGAAAAACAGACTGCAGTAGCCTTGCAACTCCACCAGCATCTTAACAGGTAACAAATAAGAAGGATATCTTCTTCCCAGTAGATACACTGTACAATTCACAAATTGTTTATTTTTCATTCAGTATTGGTTGTTCAGTGTAGAGATTGGTACTTTATAAGCTAATAAAGCCTTTTGGTATCCCTTGGTAGCTTTTGCTGAATTATGCAGAAGTCTTCTCACCTGTTCCAGATTACTGTAGTGTACGTGACAGCAGTTGCAGTATCCTTGTCTATTCTGCACAGTGGATACTCCAGGCCGAAGACGTTCTTGCCCTCTTGTGAGTAAACTGAAAGAAGTAGGTAATATTACCAAGACACATCAGCAAAGAAAATGAGAAATGTTGGGTTGCTTAATCTTCTTAAAATGGGAATTCTAAATAATTATCCTACTATAGAACAGGAACAAAAGTGTAAGATAAATGTTTCTCTTTCAGAATTGTAATGGCAAATAAGACTATATATTTTAAGGTATTCCCAAATTTCACTAAAGAAAACTTTCTTTAAATGCTGAACAAAGGGTAACAGGTCAAAGACACAGCTAAAATAAATGCTAATTTCAGTTGGCTGAAATCTGGAATCATCTTATTAGAAAAAAAGAAGTCATCTTTTCATTCTTCTGATTTTGAGTATTTTGAAATCTAACAAATGGACCAAAGACAAAGAAATCTCAATACCCAGACATTAGTTTTGGTCACTACAATGCTCCTTTCTCACAGTTTTAATAGTATGTGAGTACAAGACGGAAGGACTCACATTGTACACTTGATCTGTATTGCATCACTGTCACCAAGTTTGGTTCAGGCTCTGAAGAGGTAAATGCTTGCCTGCAGCTGGGCCAAGAACTCCAGAAAAACCACAAGGAGCAATGTGACACAGTGAACACCAATAAGCTGTGGGTATAACAAGCCTCAATTTGACTATGAGTCAATTGTTTTTATCCGATAAATATGAGAGCCTAAGAGAACCTTGCCTGAGCTCTCCCTACAAGGCAGCACAGCTGCACAGCAATGATCTTCCCTCACACTGGGACACCTCTCAAGGGAGCCAGTTGAAGAAACAAGATCTCTTACCAATGACAGATCACTTGTGAGAGCCATCTGAATCCTCCCTGGACAGCAGCTAGACTGCATGCCAGGCAAATCTCTTTAACAGAGATTAGTTTTTTAGCTTAAATATGTAGTATTTTGAATAGAATAAATAATTTAGCATTACAATAATATTGTATAATTTGGTATGCTGTTCACTTAGCCTTGCCTAGCTTAGCATGAGTAACTAAACTTGCTAAAGCACTAGGCCACAAGCTGGGAATACCCAGTCAAAAAGGAAAGTCTCCAAGGCATACAACCTGTTCAGTTAAAACAAGACCTCCAGAGTCAACCAAAACAGAAAAATTCAGAGGCTTCAAGGATACAGTTCATAAACACCAGCTGGACCAAGACAAGATAAGGCCCTGTCTGAAAAACAGTGAAGAAATCCAATAAACAACAAGAAGATCTCATACCCAAATACTGGACCAAATCATTGCATGAGGGGCAGGTAAATAGTCTGTGAGGGTACAATTGCCCAGTGATTTCTTGGTTTGTGTCAGCCTTGTCCCTCCAGAGTTGATCATGATGCAGTTTCCCTCTTATAAATTATTTATTTTATAAATAATTGAGATAGTCTGCTTCACAAAACGTCAGATTTGAAATTTGGAGCAAACTCACACCAGGCACCTAGACACAGTGTAAGTGAACTGGGGATAGGGATGATGAAACTTTGAAATCTTATCTAAGTGACAGAGGGAATGGACATATGATCCTTTGTGCTATAAGCACATATGATCCTTTAGATATAAGCACACATAACCCAATTTTCCCTCTGTATATTTCCTCCATGCGGCAAGTAATACCATGACCTTATCACTGAGATCTGTTAAATCAGGCTTTCAAATAAGAGCTTGATTGAAAAAACTCATTCACAACAATCATTACACAAAATAACAGATAAGGCTGAAAAACCAGATCCTTCCTGTTTACTCTGTGTAAGCAGTAAGCCAGATGCCAGTTAGATCTTCAGCTAACTTACCTGCTATTGCTGTCCTGTCGCAGAGAGCCTTCAACACCATGTCTTTCAGTTCCTATAGAAAACCAAAACAAAACAGAGTATCAAAGAAATGGAATGGAGTTTTACCTGCAATTAGCTGCTTCTCTTACATTGCACTTGTAATAACTACTCTTCCAAAGGAAGATAAAAAGTTCAAGAAAGCATGTAGAGAGATCCCCTTTTGCCCTCAATGTTCATCCAAAAGCTTCATAACATAAGCTTCACTCTTTCATGGTTGAGGTGAGTGGGGAATTTATCTGCTGATTAGTCTGAGATCGATACCAGGCAATCTGCACTTATGCTGCTACATCTGAGATCACCAAGATAAAATGCAGCATGCCTTAAACAGCTTATTACAGGAAAAGAAAATTATGTCTATGTAGAAACTTTGTGGATGATTCAGAAGTCAATTCTTCCATCTATGTTCCATAACGAAATTTAGGAAACTGAAGTATGCAATTGAAACTATTAGTTATTACAATAATTGTGACAAAACATCTACTTTAAACTACTCACCTTGGGCTGAAGAAGCAGAAACTTCATCAGATGGTTTAAATCTGTCAAACATCTGTAAGTAAGAAAATAACTGAGAATGAGAAATAAGAAAACCCATGGTAAAGCCTATCTTCAAGTTCATTCTCCAATCCAAGCTCCAAGCTGCTAAGAAGCACCACACTATTTCAGCTACAGAACAAGATTTGACTAAAAAGAAGCTGCACTGTAAAAATAAATCTCTGCTTTACTAGGTTACTGTAATACTATATTTAACAATACACATTAGCTTTGATAGAAGGGGCTTATTTCTGATCTAATTAACAAAGTCAAATACTATATTTATGAATACAGTTTAGACTCTTAGGTTATCAAGCAATAACTTTGTCAAATTAATTTAATTACTTAACTTCCTAAGCTGACTTTACAATAAAGATGAAAGATGGATGCAATTAAAAACCACACACAACCTAGACCCTACAAAATAATTATCCAGGCTGGAAAACTATTCCTTATTGCTCAAAAGATGTGCAAACCAATACTGAATCCCAGTTTTTAATTAAAATACTACTGCAGCAACATGCAGTTACATGCTTTAGGGTGCCCAAATGCAAAGGGCTTCCAAGTTTCATACAGTCCTTTTACATTATGGAATGCAAGCATACAATCAGCTTTCTAGTACAAACTTAAGGGCCACCAACCTTCTTCATCCACCAAAGCTGACTCCAGACTAGCAAACAATAAATGTTGAACAGGAGGCCATTTACGCTTCAGGACACTTATCCTTTCTCATCCCATCTGGCAACAACGAAGTTAAAGAGCCTTTTAAAATACAGTTAATAATGCATGTTTTCCATGCCCTAAAGCATGTAAATTTTTCAGTACCACTTTGCAAACGCACCAGTCGATAATGAATAAATCTCTTTTCGAAGTCTGCAGTACATACTTCTTTTTATTATGGATATTGTTTTGACAGTCTTTTCTACACAAATGTTACCCATTCCTCTGGAATAACTTTGTTCCTTATGTATTAAGTGTTGTCATTTTGGATGTTAGCACTCATCACATTAATTATACTCATACAATAACAGAAAACAAATATTTCAATATTAACCAAAATGAAATTAAACTGTTTTTAGCATTATTTGTGGACCTGCTCAGAAAAACAACATTTTATTCTGCTTATGTTACATACACTAGTTTGATATTGCAATAATGCATTAACTGGAAATCTCACAGTGGGTTGGATATTCATTTTATAAATTAATCATTACATAGTCAATGAAGCATTATCATTAGCATTACAGAGAGGAAAACAGGAAGGGCACAATAACTTGCACAATCACAGTGAAAGTACCACATTATTTCTCAAAACTGGGGACTTAGCAATTTTTAGAGCCGCTCTCATTTTACCATTTCAAATCAACCACTTTTTTTTTTTAATCTTTTCTAAAAGAAAAGATACAAGAATCCTTCCTTCCCTCCTCCTTTCCTGTTCTCATATATGTAGAAAATATGTTCCTGTCTGATACTACATACCATTGAGCTTGACAGATTTGGTTTTTGTTTGTTTTCTTTAAATTTCTTTTGCTTCTTCCCTAGATGTGTACTGCTCATTTTCTTATAGCAGGGCTGTCATAGCTGCTACGGTCAGGAGTATCTTAATAACTCAACTTAAATCAAACCAATCAACCAAAACAAAACACTCCTAAACAAAAAAACTCAAACAAATCAAACCACCCAGCCAAAACACCAGACTCATTCTCCTCCTCATAGTGTATCAATTCATGTAATAATAATATTACACACACACACACTCTCCCACAAACTTCCAGCTGTTCTAATAAACCTTCATATCAGGCAACCAAGAAAAGTTTCCTGGATTAATTAGCTGATCTTGACTGCCCTGTTCTCTATCCTATAAACAGCAGGAACCCAAAAGAAAGTGAAGGAAAACCCCATAAGGCTCTCTTTCGTGAATGATGCTTGATGGAAAATAACTTGTTCTGCATGCTCGAAATCAACTTACACATTTTTGTCTTACTATACACATATATTCTTCTTAAGCTAAAGCTACAAATGTGGAGTGTAGTAAGAGCGTAGCAATCAGGAAGGACACCACCCCACTGACAGAGTGGTAAGAGAGTCACAGCAGCAGGCATCACCCCAATTCACTGCCCCAAACCTCAATATACAAATCATAGAATTATAAAATGGTCTGGGTTGGAAGGAACCTTAAAGATTAAACCTTAATAGTTTAGTTACCTCCTTATCTCAAGGAATTTCAGTGGTGGAGCACTACAGAGAGTTCACTCATCTGTGAGTACAATCTGTTAGTTACATCTGTGGGACAAGACACAGACTCAAGCCAAGCCAGGAGCACAGTAACTTTAAACAGCACAGGACTATGAGAATAATTACACTGCACTGCTCCTGTCTGCATCTCCTGAATGTTTCAACAGTTCGAGAAGACTCAATGGACCAGATTTTCTCACTGGAGAAGGGGCGCAATGGGTAAATCTTTTAAAATCCTGGCTATCGCTTAGTAATAGGAAAAAAAAAATAGAGGAAGACCTTTTCAAGATATTATGCACAACACTGACAATAGAGGAAAACCTATTCTCTTCATCTCAGTGTTTTACGAGAACAGTAATGTACAAAGAAAAAAAAAATCTTAAACTATATACAGGTCGCTTACCGCCTGAAGGCAAGCTCCAATCATGGGCCAGTAGCAAGAGGAAATCTGCTATGTACATGCCTTACTGATGTCACCAAAATCTGGAGAGCCTAACAGCAATCTTTACTTTATCAAAATAGAAACTACAGCTATAAATCCTCAAAGGATTTTTCAGATGGCCATAAAAAGCCTACAAAATTCTAAGTTTAGTTAAGATACTTCCAACTGTAAATATCTTAAACTGCTGGATGAACAAAACAGACTATATCTGTACAAGGTTTAGCTTAAACACACTGAACAATCCTGTAAACTGTACACAAGGTAAAAACAACCAGCTACAGAGTGTCTGGTGTGGCAAACTTCTAATGAGTCTACTTCAACTGCCTCTAATTCTTTTTGGTTTTAACGAATTACTCGGTGTACAGCGGCCAGAGGGTGAAAAGCCTCAGACAATCCCATTCAGCAAGGGAAATCCACAAAAAGTCAACCAAAAGGCATGAAATGTATGTGTGAAGAAAAATCAGTTCTGATAGTACATAGAGGTGCCAAGGCACCACTCAGACTCTTTGGACAGCATCACTTCTGCACTGCAGCAGGCAAAATATAAACAATAAAGGGACAAAACACCCTCTGCCCAGCCTGAGAGGGTTGGGCAGAGGGAGAACCCAGGGGGAAACTCCCGGCTAAACAAAGCTACCTGTCTCCCAACGGCATCAGCACAATCAGGGAGGTGGCCGCTTACGTCAGGAACCACTTTTGCCCTTTTCTGTTTATACAAACCCCATCTCTCTGGGGAGCCCTGCCAGGCACAACCATGGGGATGGCACGGGACAGGCAGGACGGGTTGGGATGAGATGGCACAGGACACAACAGCACAGGATGAGACAGAATGGGACAAGATGAGACAGGAGGGGATGGGACAGGTTGGGATTAGACGGGAGGGGATGGGACAGGTTGGGATGAGACGGGAGGGGATGGGACAGGTTGGGATGAGACGGGAGGGGATGGGACAGGTTGGGATGAGACGGGAGGGGATGGGACAGGTTGGGATGAGACGGGAGGGGATGGGACAGGTTGGGATGAGACGGGAGGGGATAGGACAGGTTGGGATGAGATGGCAAGGGACGAGATGAGACAAGACAAAACAGGGCAGGGCAGGACAGGACAAGAAGGGACGGGACGGGACAAGACAAGAAGGGACAGGACGGCAAGAGACAAGAAGGGACGGGACAAGAAGGGCCTGGACAGGACAGGAATGGACGGGACGAGACACGAATGGACGGGACGAGACGGGGCAGGAATGGACGGAACTATAAGGGTCAAGAGGGGAAGGGACAAGAGGGGAAGCCGCCCGCTCCCCTCCCCCGCTGTCCCTCGCCTCCCCCTTTCCCCGCCGCCGCCTCACCTCCATGGCTCCCCCGAGCTCTTCCGTGCCGCGCGGGGTCAAGGGACGGCGCCGCCACTTCCTGCTCCGGGTCGGGCCGGGATCCGGTGGACGCGGGTTCGAGTCCTGCGTGTCCTGGAGCCGCTCCAGCAGAGCCGGGGCTGCCTCCTTCCCTCAGCTCCCGGCAGGTCTTTCTGGTTTAGGACACAGCGTTCCTCACGAGTTTTATTCCATCCGTCGTGACTGTTTGTTGTTTTGTGGTTTTTTTTCCTCCTTCCAAACACGTTATTTTATGTGCTCGAGAGCTTTATGCTTCCCATCCTCTCTAAAACACCTTGTTCGGGTGGCTTTCATCACAAAGTGAAAGGTCTTTGTTGGACTTTAAATGGTGATATGTAAATGGTGAGATGGAATGTCAGCAGCAGTGTGTTAAAAAACAAGATTAACAACTAATGTAAACAAGAACGACGCTTCTGGTCACCCAGGGTCATTGAGACTGACCACTTGGGTATGAGTGGGATTGATTTCATCCCCCCTGGATCTGCAATGAGGTTCTAGGAGTGAGGTGTCCTTGTTGCTTCGTGGCTATTAAAACACCTCTTTGTATATTAAGTTCTCTGAAATCGTCATTGGGCAGAAGCACCCCAAGGATGACGAATCCCAGGCCGTACCCAGTGCTGTATGAAGTGTACCTGCCTTAATAGTTATATTAAACTATTAAGAGTAGGTTTCTTTGTTTCAGATTCTGATGGCACTAATGCTGGATCTGCTTTTCTTCAGAAATGGGTTTACAAACACGACCTAAACTGGGCTGGGGGTTTGAGGCACACGGAGAGTGCTTTTGCCAAAAGGTTCCCTTTTGTTTTCAGCTGTAGGGTTTATCTAACCTTTATCTAATCTCCCATGGGAAAGCAGCTATTGCATATTTCTCTGGCTATGCTGAAATGGCAGGAATTTTTGAGCAATCAGGGCCGGTACAGAGATACTGGACACTCTTCTGTGTGCAGGCAGGTGCAGTTAGTGGGGAAAAGAATCTTAAACGCACTATAAAATAGAAAATTTAAACAGAGGCTGCTGTACGAAGAGGCTGTTGTGTGATTATGAAACTGTAGTTTAGAGATAGCCACCCATGCTGAAGGAATAATGCAACACAAATCTGTAGTGGCAGAGCAGCAGGAGAAGGCTTGCCATTAGGAGAAGACTACCTCAGATGCTGTTGAATTCCTTTGGTGTGTGCATAGATAGGCATATGTTTGCATTGCTAGAAAATAAGTATTTAATGCAGAACTAAAGTTGCCTTGTGATATTTTACTGCAAACCTAGAGCTCATTAAAAAGAAAGGAGAGGAGAATTCAACTCTTCAGTTGTTTAGTTATGTGTAGTGTTATTTTTCTGCCTTTTAAGGCTGACAGAATACCCTAATCATTCTACATTCATTTTTAGCTACATTTAGTTTTGGAGGAGGTAGCAGAATAAGCTGAGACATCTTGGTTTCAATACAAGTATATATGGGAGAACCAGTCGCTTTGGTAACATGGAAAGGACTTTTGAATTCAGTGTTGGGCAAGTGAAAACCTACTTTTAGATGGAATCTTATGGGTAGCAGTGCAGATTTGTAGGAATCAGTCATAAAATTTTGCAGATGCAGTATTTCTGCAGAGTAGATTTACACACATGAAAGCTTAGGCATGTGCTCAAATTATTACATGCCTGCAGAGCTGCATTGTTTAAACCTGTTTATTCCATCAGCGTAAACACATTTTGTAACACATTATCTTAGGCTTAAATGGTTTACCTTTATGGTGGTTTATGGCGGGCTTAGTGAGTTACTGTGGCTCCACTAACCTTTCATGACTTGTTGAAACAAAGGAAGCTCAGTTACATGGCTGAGGGACTGATGGGTTTTTTTTCCAGAATGACTCGTGTAAAACAGAAGGCCTTTTTAGCAAGGAGAATGCTATAGACTGTATCTTATAATGCCAAAGAACTTGTCCTTGGAATGTTCCTGAATATTTTTGTGAGGACAGAATGTTATTTTCTGTCTTTTGGACTGTTACTTAAAGATATCAGAGCTCAGGCTTGTGTTGCCAAGTACTTCTTGGCTTTCAACTCTTTCTGTATTTGATAACTTGAGGTTGCACCTTCATTCCAGCTCAGGTAAGGTATTGATAGATATCCCTTTCCCTAAGTCTCCTCTTACCCCCTGGGATCCTACTTATCACCATGTGCATGAATAGTGAAGCAGGGCTGACAAATTTCCTTCTCTCTTCCTAAAATTCATCTTCCAATCCATGCGGCAGACTTTTTTCTCTTTGCTATTGTCTATACTCATCTATTCAATTTCCATAAACTGCCCAAAATAGCTTTCACTGCTTTGCTCCTGATTTTGATTTGATTTGCTCTGTTCTTCCACTTCTGTTACCCAAATATATGTCAAGGCTATAGTTACAAAAAAAATTAAGAAAAAATTACAAAGGTTAACAACAGCTATTTTCCTAAAAAGAATCTCAAATTCCTTCCAGCAGTTGGGTTCAGATCATAAAGAAGGAATGTGGCAAAAGAAAATTAAGGTTAGAAAAACTAGCTGGCAGGAAACTCTTGTCTAGATTTTTATTTTGTAGCATGCTTGCTTTCGTACATGGTAATTTTAAAAGCCTAATTTATCCTTAAGTTGTTGTTTTCACAAAATTCTTCAAAGGACCTGAGCCAAGTGTTGACTGACTGACAGCAGCTGAGGGCTGGGGTTTGAGCCAGGCAGAGAGTACTTTTGCCAAACATCCACAAAAATGGATTGCTAGATCTAGCTTGGATTCTAAAAAGAACCACAACTTCCAGGACAGTTGAATTACATATGTGGATTTTAGAGCACTTCGAATTCTGATTAAGCTTAGGAAAGGAGAATCTGTTCAACTTTATTGCAAAATAGATATTTCATAATGCCTGGCCTTTTAACCTTTAATTAATAAGAACTGTAAAATTCTCTTAATACAATTTTGTTGTCTTTCTCTGAACAATCTGATGCTGGTTGCTGTTCAGTATCAGATACTAGACTAAATGGAGCAACAATCTATTTTTCTATGTTATTTTTATTTTTTCCTTTAATAATTCAATTATATTTAATAATAATGGTTTTCAAAGTAGTAAAAAAGAATTTATCATCAGTGTAAAAGGCAAGGATAATCTCTCAAAATAGAGCTGCTTGCTTTTTTTGGTTGACTTTAATTAGACCTTTTGCTGGGGTTGGCAAATTGCTATTACACATTTATTTTCTCAATTATAAACATGAAAAATATAAACTGAAAAATATGCAGTTCTTTTATTTACTATGGTATGGCACTAGAATCAAATACAAACCAGAAAGAAAACCAAATCTCAACGTTTTGTGAAGTTAAATAAGAGCTTTATGTGAGTTAACACTAAAAATATTCCCAATATATGAGATATTAGCTTAAAATCCCCCAAACTTAAAGGATAGTCTAATTTAAAGGTACTTTCTATTTTTCATTCTCTTGATAAAAGCAAGATTCTTAAGATTAAAAAAATGCAACTTAAATTATTATTTAAATTGCTTAATCATCAAAACAACCAAAAAATTTGGCAGTAATATAATTGATTAATGACTGGTTAGGGAGCAATGAAGAAGTTTAAAACTGAGAGGTTTATTAAAAAAAACTCATTTTTAAATGCATGGGCCAAGAATCTTTTAAAAAGACATCTTATTTTACTTTCATGTAATTGGGGTTTTAATATTTAAAAGGTTTGAAGTACTTTCCAGTTTGAATATTTTTGCATGTCTTATTAGAAGTAAATCATCCCTACAGGTTTTTTTGTGACTCTTATTTGAAGGCCATGTTGCTTCTTTGATGGGCTTACATTTTCATAGTTGTATGTTTTTTACATTTTATTTTTGCACTAAAATTGCACTTAAATCTTAACAATATATTTTTTATACATGTACTTTGGAGAATACTGAGATTTTTGTTATGAAAGCACTGAGCAAAAATCTGAGATACTTTGGCTGATCCCAGAGCATATTATTATTGCTGTTACAGCTGCTGTTGCTGTTCATTTGCTGGCAGGTCATACAGAAGGAGCAGGTGATGAGGCAACACTAAATGTGTCACTTTAAACTGTACGGCTATAAAATTTATCCAGTTTTATTGTTTTCAGAACGTTTCTGCATGATGGGTTACTAACATGCTTAATAACATTTAAAAGGCATACCCTAATACTGCTGCAACTGGTTTGAATCTGTCAATTACCTTAAATTAACATGTTTTTAGGACTTCCTTTTCTAAAGTTCAAAAGAAAATGCAAAGAAATTATATCAGCAGTTGTGCATTTTTCTGCCACAGCTCTAACATTGCATTAATTTTTCTTGACCAGACCAGGACCACCATGCTGTACCTAGGACAACATGGAAAAAACAGGGTCTCAGTGTCCAGACAGCTTGCTCATGGAGCACAGTAGAATTCACTTGAGTTAAAGTAAAGGGGAAACTACTGTCCGCATCCTTTTCCCATCTGTAACCTGAAAGACAATTGTGCTTTCAGAGAAGGCGTCTTTCATCATAAAATGCTAAATAGTTTGCTGTTACATTCACAGTTATTTCTGGGTCATGCTAACAATTGTTCAGCCAGTTCACCTCTCTGAAATAACTATGCCTGTTTTTTTTAGGGAAGTGACACAAAGAAAAGGACGAGGTCAGGAAGTAGTTTGGGGGTTGCCTGTAGGTGACTGCTCATGAATTGCAGGATATTCTTTGACCTTCAGGTTGTGCATGGAAGTTTTTTTAGCTTCAAAAATAGCAGTCCTTTAGGATTTCTCAATCTTATTTGCCATTGTTTCATATTTATTTTTAAAAATGACACAGATTTTAAAATTATCTGATCTGTATGATTAGATCAACTTTCAAAAAATGGCCAAGTTGTCAAGAACAGAATTGTTCTCATGTGCATGGCAAAATGTTTTGATTAGCATGCTTTAAACCATGCCTCTTTTTATTATTACAGATGTGGTACAAAATTAATGTGGCTTTCCTAATAAGATGATAATGTGAATCTTGAAATATTTTAAATAATTATAGCAGATTACTGTTAGTCTTTTTTAGCCTTCCTCACATTCTATCATATGAGGAACTCCAAGGCATTTTTACAAAAGTAAATATTGATTCCCATTACTCAAGCAAAGAATAATGTATTTCTGATACAAAGAGGTAACTTCCACAAAGCTTCTTGGAGGGTTATTATTTCTGGTTTTGAAGAATTTTCAAACTCCCAGAAGTTTAGAACCTGCCTTGTCCCCTAGGAATAGTCTGAATTAATTTTTTATGGCCATCAATTTCAGTGGAACTGTTCTGGTTTTAAATTGATGCAGATGAGTGTAAGATGATCCTGAATGTAAAATACTTCTACAGCTTCCATGTCTGTAGTGTAATTTATAGGAATCGGAGTCCTAAATACATACACTATTATGTTGAGTCACTGGATGTTCTGCAGTCAGTTTGAGGTGGAGTCAAAATGTATTCCCAAGGTAGTTAAGTAATCGTTATTTCCTCTGTACTGGCTGTTCTAAATCATACAAATTTTTTTTCATGTTCCCATGATAAACCATATAAGCTATTTTCTTCCATCTGAGAGCAACCAGACTCTCTACCTTGCCTTATTTTGGGAATAATTTAAAGAAAAATTTCTTTGTCCTGTTCAGGAAAAACAAAAAAGGGAAGTAAAACAAGAGAATTTCTTTTTCCAAGAACAAAACTTAATTTTAGGCTAGGAATGCTGATAAGCAAAACCATCAAAACCATTAGCTTTTGGAAGAAACCTCTTTCTCTCATAGTTTGGAAAATATAGACTTCTTTTTTTCATGGAAGATTTTGAAGAGAGAGAAAGTATTTTAAACAAAAAACCTTTGATATCTGTTTCTTCAAGATTTCGCATACTATTATTGGAACTCTAGTAGTTCTTTGGACTAGCGTGTAGACACTCTTTCATGGCCCAGCAATAAACCCAGAAGTCCCTCCCACATTGCTGGGTAGTCTATGATCAGAAGTGATCAGACTTCAGTTTCTGGTTTGCACCCAAACTACATACAATTAACGTAATCCCCTTTTCCTAGTTTCTCATCTTGAAATGGAGAAATGGCTGTTCACTTCTCCATAAGCTCCTTTCTCTTCTCTTGAAAAGAAGGAAGCCTGCTTAAATAGCCTTCACAAGAAATGCTGCAATTGTAGTCTCTCCATTTATGTAAATTCCATGTTCAAGTTCATGCTAAGTGCTGAATTTGGAGCACATAGACATCCTGAAAAAAAATAATTGCAAAGTAACAGGGATTTAAATTAACCTTTATGTGTCTTGATACAACTTAAAGAGTAGAACTATAATGAACAAATAAATTTTGGATGGGTAGCTACCTCTGACCCCACTTTCAGCTTACTAGAGATACTGCTGGTTTTGCTTTCATTGAAGGCAATGGGAGCATCAATATTGACTTTTTATTAGACTTTAACTAAAAAATGGTTTTCAGAGCTTCTTATAATTTTGCCTATATCACTAGCAGCATGTTAATTGGGATAAATCAGTTCCTGTTTCATTAGAGAGGCTGAGGGCTGGGCAGGGTTTAGAAGCAAAATTATGTTCAATACCCTAAGAGTGATCAGAGAAGATGGCAAATGCAGAGCAACAGTCAGAAATGTGCACTTGTTCTCCTTGTCTCACGTGCATTTCTATGGCTAAATAACTTAAATTCATGTGGAGTCAATGTCACCAGCCACCATTACAAAATGTGTATACGTCTCCTAAGCAGAAAAACAATCTGACAAATGTAGCTGACTATAAAAAGTAACTTTAAAAATACAGATGAATGTGTGC
Organism: Coccyzus lansbergi; assembly: GCA_033558105.1. Taxonomy (NCBI): domain Eukaryota; kingdom Metazoa; phylum Chordata; class Aves; order Cuculiformes; family Coccyzidae; genus Coccyzus; species Coccyzus lansbergi. The sequence continues at coordinate 462,243 of JAUMJK010000450.1, forward strand.
TGAAACGGCTGAACATAGCTTCTCAGAACATCCATCGCTGATTGGGTTTGATTTGGATTTGATTTGCACCAGATTTGCACTGATAATTCAGGAGGCATTCTCCGTTGCAAGGAGCTGCTGTCCAATTTGTCCAAATTGTCTTTAATTGTAAAGAAAGTTGTTCCCTCTGTGTACAAACCCCAGAGCCAGAAGAGCAAAGAGAGGCTCCCATGGTCCAAGAGGAGGTGGTCAGAGCCTTGCTAGTCCAACTAGACACCCACAAGTCTATGGGCCTGCACAGGATTCACCCAAGGGTATTGAAGGAGCTGGTAGGTGTGCTGACCAAACCCCTTTCCATCAACTTCCAACGGTCCTGGAAGACTGGGGAAGTTCCACTGAACTGGAGGCTGATGTTGCGCCCACCTACAAGAAGGGTCACAGGGAGGATTCGGGGGACTACAGGCCAGTCAGTCTGACCTCAGTGCCAGGGAAAGTCATGGAACAGGTGATCTTGAGTGCTATCATGAAGCACATGCAAGAGAACTGGGTGATCAGGCCCAGTCAACATGGGTTCATAAAAGGCAGGTCTTGCCAAACTAACCTGATCACCTTCTATGACAAAGTGACTCAGCTGCTGGATGAGGGAAAGGCTGTGGATGTATCTTCCTGGACTTCAACAAAGCCTTTGACACTGTTTCTCACAGCATTCTGCTACGGAAACTGTCAGCCTCTAGCCTGGACAGGCGCACACTCTCCTGGGTGGAAAACTGATTGGCTGGCTGGGCCCAGAGAGTGGTGGTAAATGGTGTTAAGTCCAGCTGGAGGCCAATTACAAGTGGGGTTCTCCAGGGCTCAGTGCTGGGTCCAGCCCTATTCAATGTCTTCATCAATGACCTGGATGAAGGCATTGAGTGCTCCCTTAGCAACTTTGCAGACAACACTAAGCTGGGTGGAAGTGTTGATCTGCTGGAGGGTAGGGAGGCTCTGCAAAGGGATCTGAACAGGCTGGACTGCTGGGCTGAGTCCAATGGGATGAAGTTTAACACGGCCAAATGCCAGGTCCTGCACTTGGGGCACAACAACCCTATGCAGAGCTACAGAAGTCTGTCTAGAAAGCTGCCAGGAGGAGGGGGACCTGGGGATGTTGGTTGACAGCCAACTGAACATGAGCCAGCAGTGTGCCCAGGTGGCCAAGAAGGCCAATGGCATCCTGGCTTGTATCAGAAACGATGTGACCAGCAGGTGCAGGGAGGTTATTCTCCCTCTGTACTCGGCACTGGTGAGACCGCTCCTTGAATCCTGTGTTCAGTTCTGGGCCCCTCACCACAATAAGGATGTTGAGGCTCTGGAGCAAGTCCAGAGAAGAGCAACAAAGCTGGTGAAGGGGCTGGAGAACAGGCCGAGAGAGCTGGGGTTGTTTATCCTGGAGAAGAGGCTGAGGGGAGACCTCATTGCTCTCTACAACTCCCTGAAAGGAGGTTGTGGAGAGGAGGGAGCTGGGCTCTTCTCCCAAGTGACAGGGTACAGGACAAGAGGGAATGGCCTCAAGCTCTGCCAGGATTTAGGCTGGACATTAGGGAAAAAAAAATGCAGAAAGGGTCATTGGGCACTGGGAGAGGCTGCCCAGGGAGGTGGCTGATTCACCTTCCCTGGAGGTGCTTAAGGCTCGGGTGGACGAGGTGCTAAGGGGCATGGTTTAGTGTTTCATAGGAATGGTTGGACTCGATGATCTAGTGGGTCTCTTCCGACCTGGTTATTCTATGATTCTATGATTTAAAAACCTTGCATCTCCAAAAGTCCTAGGGGATGTCAATGACTGGTCAGTATTATAAAGAGTAGCCAGCAGGCTCCACAATTCCACAGGTATGTAGATGTTTCTCTTAGTTAAGATTTTGAGTAGTCGTGCTGCAAAACACCAACTTTTCTTTGTCTCCCATGAGTCCTGTGTAGGCACCTTGCCTATTACCCTGGATTTCAGGAAGCTGTCCTTCATTTTGCATTGACCTGCAATTTTGCCCTGTGTCTTTTGCAGGGGATTAGAACTTCTTTTCAATTTCCCTTTCTGCAGTTTGTTAAAAGACTGGATCTGTCCCAGTGAGCACAGCAGCCGAGAGCAATAGTATAGCTGCAGAACACTGAGGGACTGAAGCTTGTCTCCTCCCTGCTGGTCTTGGTTTTCACATTGTTGTTTATCATGACAGGCTTCAACAACTTAGCTGTTAATAGATGAATGCAGAATGTGAAACGTAAATACCTCTTGGGTCACTGGGTCTTTTTCGTCGTATGTAACATGATAATATCCTGTTTGAACTGTGGATTTGGGATTTTAATCAAGAGACCTATTGCATAAAAAAACACATGACTGAATCTCCAGAGTTTATACTTGAAATGGAAAAGAAGATCTCAGTTCTTTGAAAAAAAAAAATATGTGTAGGCAGCTATGCTGGTGACTTAGATCCTGAGTTGATGGAGGCAGCTAAAATCCTGAAGAGGTGTGGCTCACGTTCATCTCTATGCTTTGGGTTTCTTTGAACCTAGGCTGGTTAGGCTTTGGGCGTTTTTTGAGACATCTGACTCCTTCCATAGTTTGTAAGTTAGATGTGTAGCAGTAAATCCTGTATTCCCTTTCAAGGGCTTCTCTCGTAAGTCTATAAGTGACGCTAGTTCCTGGTAATTTGTGTTGGGTGAAAAAGTGCAAATTGGTTAATCCCTATAGCAACACTAAAGATTGTGAAATACGCGGTGAAGCAGCTATCATTCACATAGCCTTATTTTTGTTTCTGTAATCCCTATAGATCTCTCTGAAATGATTTTTTCCAAACACTGGCATTCCTTTGTATGGGAGGAGACAGCATGTCAGCTAAAATAGATAAATGTTTTCAAATTAGCTGTTTTAAAAGTTTTTTTAGTACTCAATGATGTATCGGAAGATTTGTTGTTAAGACAAAAAGTCTGAATTTCTATTGCCATCATAGTGGTAGATACAGTCTCTTATTGACATATGAATACAGAATTTGAATAGCTGTGGTCTGAAAGTTATGTAGAAAACAATTCCTTCTTATTTTTGGAAAATGAGGGGGAAAAGCAAGTATAAAAGCAAAATCTATGGTGAAAAATGGCTATTTCTAATAGTATTTTTTTTTTCAGGCATCATTCTTCATAACAAAAATATATTTTTATTTCTCTTCCTTGTAAATTTTTCTCTAATATTCATGATTAATAGAATGTAACACAGTGCTCATTTTGTAGGAGTTTAATGAAGTGCTGCTTTTTAAACTCATGCTCAAATTTGTATGTATATTCATATATATATGTACACACATATATACACACACACACGCACTTGTAGCAATTAATTCCTATAGCTGTGTGCTTTGACCTGACTAAAGTAATAGATGAAGGTTTGCTTTCTGCAGAATTAATAAATTTCTTCACATTATACATGAAAATGTTCGTATTTCTAATATCAGCATAGAAAGAGGATGTGGACCTGCCTAATTGAGCCAAACCTCCTTTCACCGGGTGGTGTGGTTTAAATGTGTCGCTAGAGAATTTTGTCATAGTTGCTGACTATGGTATATTGTGGGCAGTTCAACCACAAGTAAACATTAGCAGCTTTACCAAAAGGACAGGCATGAATAGTCATTAGTTTCACAGGAAGGGAGGAAATTACCCTTTTCCTGATTGTCAGGTAGTTAAAATCTGTCTTTCCAGAGTGGATTTCAATCTATGAAGTACTAATTCAAACAGTGTGAACAAAGGAACAGTGGCGTGTTTTTTTAAAGTACAGAGCTGTAAATAGCTGAATTCTCAAAAGGTAAGTAATTTATTGCTTGTGTTGTTTAACTAAAGTTAATACAGAGAAAAGCTAAATATCTTTTGTTTGGCTTGATTTGCAAATTCATGGTAGGTACAACTTCATTTAATTAGTTCAGTTTAGTCTGCCATTTCTATTAATTCTGAGATTATCTGCACATACTAATAGGGAGCTTAATGAGATCTGGTTGTCCCAGCAGTGGGAAATAATTATCAGAACTATTGGGCAATTATTGGTAATCCAGGTAAAGTAAAACTACTTCTGTTGTGTCTATTTCTTTGTATAATTTGTGCTTTGGTTAATAGCTGTAAAGTATTTCTGAAGGTTCTCCCCCTTTATCTTTTTTTCCACCCATACTTCCCCTGTTTCTGTTTTGCTTTATAGAGGTTTTTAAAAAACCACGAAGAATGAGAAATGCTTTTAATACTAATCTGCTTTTCAACAGACTTAGTTTATTCACTCCTGGACAACCCAGTATCTATTATTTGTATGAAAATGCTCTCATTTGTTCTTCTTCCATCTGGTATAAAGTCATATTTCTCTGCTCTGCAAGTCCCACATGCTCTGTGTGTTCATGAATGCATATCTCTCTTCAGTCTAGCTCTGGCATGTTGCCATACTCAATGTAGAGGGAAAGCACGAAGACTTCATTAACTTACTCATTTGAAAAAGCGAAATAAAACACAACTCCCAAGCAGAGAAAGGAAAAGACAAGAAAGCAAACAAGATGAGCTGGGCTTTTTTCACTAATTTTCTTTCAAGTATATATCTTGCACAAAATTATCTGAAAAGATCACACTCATGTCAATGGTTAATGGGTTGCATAAACGTGTATATTAAAAAGCTATGTAATTTTGGACTTGCCATTCAAGTTTTACTGTGTCTGAGCACAGAAGGAACTGAAATAAGGAAAGGTTTATAGCCCAAGCTTACATTCCTCAGGGACTTAAGTTTCCCACTGTGTGTAATCAAAACTGTAGAAGAATAAAATGCTGTACTTAGTTCTGAACAGAAAACAAGTGGAACAAAAGCTTTTCAGTTTAAATTCAGTTTTGTCTGTAAAAATCTGTTCACCTTTTTTTCTCCCAAATACATTACATATGCTGGTTATGCTATGCAAACAGGGTGATTGCTTACCAGAACAAAAGTGCCTTCCAGCTGAAAAGAACCAAATATAGGTAGGACAGATAGGTAGAAAGACACATTCTCTTAAATTCAGTGGGAATCTCATTTGCTATGAAAACTTGTCTCCAGAAAATGTCTTCTGAGCCCTTAGCAGTTATGATTTGATAGGAATGGTTGGACTTGATGATCTGATGGGTCTCTTCCAACCTGGTGATTCTATGATTCTATGATTTCATATTTGGTACAGTAGTAGGAAGTTTGAGGAAAATTGCTGTGTCAGGTTTAATACTCCCTTGCCTGGGAAGGATGAAGGAGCTGAACGATCATTCCCAATAAATGTTAGAGTAGTCCTAAGCCTACTTTAGTTTATGGTGAAGGAAGCAGCCCCTTAAGGACAATTTCTCAGTGCCCCAAAACTGCTAGACTCCATTGCAGTCTCCAGAATGCTCCCTGCACTGACAAGGTGAAGAGCATTTGTCAAATGTGTGATTCTACATACCTTGCTTAGGCTTTTTTTTTCTTTTACTGTAGAACATTTGTGAGGGTTATTTACCTAGTAATTTCCTCTTTTGTCTTACTGAAATAGTACTGAGCAAGCCCCTGAATTAACTGCCTTACAATAAGTGGATTTGGCAAAGTACCTACACAGACTCACATGCCATTACAAGCAAAAAAACCTCAACTGATCTGCTGTGCCTATATTTACCCTATCCCAATATTTACAAAGAAGAGAACTGCTATTAAAACAGCTTTTATCAGTGAAGGTTCAACAATTGGTTACCTAGAGAAAACAGGAAACCTTTAAAATGCAGTAAATGAACAAATGCGCAAATTCATGAGATTCTTGAGGCTTTCCATCAAGCAATGCCCCTGTTCATCTCCTATGTCATATATTCACAGGAATCATAACCTCCAGTCCTTTCCTTGTGGTCCAGGGACTGTGTGTCTCACTGTAGTATCATCTTCATCCTCCTCTCATTCATAGCTTTTCCCCACTATAGACAAGCTATCAGCATTTGAAGTTCTATTGGCAGAATAGGAAGAACTGTTACGGAGGAAAACCAAAGCAGGGTAGTTGTGCTGGAAAAAGATTTTGGTTCCTGTTAAGAGAATCTGTGGTCTGTGAACTGTATGAGGTACTTAAGACTTAGCTGAAATTCCAGTTTTGCTGCTTCTTATTAAGTCCTTCCCTTCTGTGCTTTTTTGTTTTTTAGTTTGTTTGTTTCTTTCTTTATAATTTTCACTGGAATCAATAGAGCTGGTAACTTGAAAATTTGAAATTTACTAGAATCAATCTTCATTGATCATTTTATATGTTTTGCATTAATGACAGAGGAGTACAAATGTTAGATTATTGCTTCCACTAGAAGATTCAGTTTTTGGTAGAGGCAGACTGGCAGACGCTCTGCTGATTTAAAAGGTATGATGAGTGCAGTACCATCAAAGTCACATGAAGCTATGGTACGAAGTTACTCGTAGAATAATATTTCCATTTTACTGACTGAGAAACTAAGCTACATGGAGATCATGAGACTTGGCCACAAAAACTCAGCAGGCCCTTCACAGAACTGGGAATCAAGCCAAGTCTCCTAAAATCCAGTTCGAATTTCTGACCAGTGTTACACTGACTGACAGAGAGGCACTGATTAGTGATGTTTTGAGGAGCTCACTTCTCTCTTACACGCAAAAGGAGGTTAATCTACTTATCATAAATACGAAATGAATGTATCTCACCATACAGTTACAAAGTTATACTTTCTATGAGACTTTTAAAGCATCTTTCTGCCCATTCAATATTATTTTCTATAAACCAGAGTGCTTACAAAGAAATACTGTTCAACCTCTTCTCTGCATAACAAAAAGCAACCTACAACTGTAAGGTCTCTTTCCATTCATCAGCCACCACATCTGTTGCTTGCTTGGACGCTGACCAAAATGATTCATTCACATGTCTAACATTTATTTTTGGTGAAATACTGGGATTATACAGAAAGCCAATATTAAAAAACTGGGTCTAGAAAACCAAGGGAAGTTAGAAACAACTTCCTCAGCTGAAAACAAACACGGCGTTATATCATTCTGCAGCTTTATTAGAAGGCAGGCAGTAGCCAAGTGAAGCAGCTGGAATCACACTGAAGTCACTCTGAACTCTGCAGATCACTTCAGTCTTCCTTCTGCTACAGAGCTCACGTCCCTGATTTACAGTGTGTTTTATTTCAAAGAACTAAACAAGGTAGGTGAATCTCATGATTATATTTTAAATCTTTCTCTCCCTCCTTTTTAAATAATGTGTTTCTACAACTACAGTGCTTGCAGGCAAATCCTGTAAGGCAGGGTAGCACATACTGGCTGAAAGAGAGTCTTGGAAGAAAGTATATGATACTCCTTTGTTTCAGAGATTATTTTGAATGACCCCTGCAGCAAGAAAAGATATGAAAGTGTGTATGAACTAAATTCATAATGACTTTTGAATGTGTTTATACACATTTCAAGGATTCTTTTATCCTGTCAGAGAATGAAAAGTGATTTTGAATTGAATCTGTCTCTCCTACCTTGTGTATTGGTTTTATTTTTTTATTTGCTTAGGAAGAGTGTGCCTCCTATAGCAACAGTAATTCCCAGAATTTTTAGAAATATGTCCATCAGTTCTGATCTGAACAGATTTTAGAACAGAAAATCATTTCAGTTTAAGTAACAGATTAACAAAATAATCCTGAAGAATAACAGTCATGCAGAATGCTTCACATGCTTCTATGATCTGAGCTAGAAGGTGTGTGTGTGTGTTCCCTAACCGTCATGGAATAAGGTACAATATGGATTTAGCTGTCATTAAGTGCATGGGATCATTTTTCTTAGGAGGTGACAAGAAAATTTGCAGCCTTATCTACAACCACACAATGAGACAGTGCTTGATTCCACCTCCTGTTCAGACCTACTGATAAATATGTCATTGTCACTGGTCACCCTTCTCACTGTGATCTTGCAAAGCCAAACAATATCCCAGACCTGGTTTTGTAGATTTACAGAAGATGTACAGATTGTCTATGAATTAAATTAAATTTGCTTTCTAGCTAAATAAAATTGTATTACTGAATAATTTTAAATGTTTACTAATTCATAGTTGGGAGCAAGTAAGTGTATGTTAGGGTAAAGGAATGTCAGAAACTGATTCAGAATTAATTTGCGTATGACAGTTTACTCTTACTAGCAACGTATTATTGGTTTGCCTCAACTGAACTAGAAAATGCAAGTATTTTGATAACCCAATTCATTTTTGTTTAATGTCACCACAACTTCTGCCCAGATCTGAAACATTATCAGCCACTTATGCCAGGCAGAGGGTTAGAGGTTTTACTAAATTTACTTTAATCCTAAGAATTTTATACGTGCTATAGAGTCCATTTTTATTGCATTTAGAATCTCTTTGAATGTGGCATAGTGGAAGTTATTTGACTCTGGAGAATGAATTAATGGTTTGGATTCTCTAATTGCCTTTATGGAGAGGGATTATAAGGGTTCCTGGGCAGGATCTGACCACAGATGGGGACAGAGTGCCCACAGATGGGGAACAGTGCCCACAGATGGGCACTGACGGGTCAGAGGAAAAGTGTTGAGACAGTAATGCAATTTGTACGTACTATACATTATAGATTATGAATTTCCTTCTCTGCTGACAACCTAACGACCAACATCTAACACTACTAGATTTATGTTTATTTTTGATACATTGATTCAAGAGGTAAATTTTTGTGTTTCCTAATAAAGTCAGTTGCCCTAATGAATTTTCTTCTCATGCTTTTTAGAAACCTCTTGAAGTTTGTGATCTTTTCTTAGATATTAACTTTTTATTAATAACACTGCTGTTCCAAGCACTAAGCAGCTAGTTTTGTAGCTTGTTGGATGGTCTTGTTTGCTTCTTTATTCATTTATTCTTACAGAATGTGCCAGCAGTTCAGCTGTTTCTTACTGTGGTGGCTGGTTTTCTGGCTAATTTTCAGTCATTATTTCTGATAATGGTTTGATTGGTGTTCATTCTATATGAAACTAGCAATTTCACAACAGTGCAGGGCTCTGTTGTTGATGGCTTTGCAAAAGAGATCTGAGTGGGAGGAACATTTTCTCATGTTATCAGAAGAAGGGATTGCTGTGACCGGAGTGGCGTTGTGCAAGGGGCAGCCAGTTTCAGGAGGGAAGATACAACCACGCACTACTCTCCCACTCTTGCTACTGCTTTTATAATATGCGTGAGGCTCCTGAGACAAAACCAAAAATCATACGTCCTCGAGAGGAGCATATGGTACTTCTAGGATATCCCAGCTAGTTCTGTGTTCTTTGTGTCTTCAGTATGTTCCAGAGGTTGAGGGTCTGGAGACAGGAGCAAAAAGCCCATGGCTGCTCTTTTCCAGAGAGAATTTTTGCTGGCTTATTGCAGGTCTCTTACTGGCCCACCATTTTACTTCATCACAATTCTTCAGATGAACTGAACAGACCTGCTGTAGATATAATACCTTTTCATTAGTGAGCCCAAAGGGAAACAAACAAAACTTGTTGCTACAAGGCAGGTTTGTTTGCAAGGGTTATCTGCTAAAGGGCAGCATTCTAGAAGTCTCCAGGCCTTGCGAGGGACAGTAGCTAGCAAAGAGTTGGCAGCTTTCTCCGATTTCTTTTCCCCAACCCAAGCCCTCTTGTCCCTTTTTGATACTTCTCAAAGGATGACTTTCAAGAATCACAAGGCACAAGTGTGAAGAACCAGTATCTTTACCCTTTATCCACAAAAGATATTTGCCTCTTTCTTCTTTTGGCAAGGTCTTAATTCTGCCTCCAACTCCTTGAGTCTGTTTCTTCTGTTTAATTGTAAACATGCCAGGAGTTGTCTCTCATTATGCGCTTATGGTGCCTAGCTCCAGCTAGGCTTTGATCTGAAAGGTTAGGGCCTTTTGGTACTTTCCCAACGTAAAATACTCGTCTCTTTCAGCAAGTGTAAGCCTGGCACAGTTTTATTCTCTTTCAAAGCCTTCTAGAGGAGAGAGAGAAAATGATGAATAGTAAGTTTTGTACCTTCAATGTAATATCACTTTCTACACTCACATTTCTTCTTTGTAGTGATCCTCATTTAATGAGCTGTTTTTGGAATGTTAAGAACTGTTGTCCGTTTTAAAAAACTGAGGAACGTGTCATCAAACTTTTAACTGAGGATGTTGTGTCATAACTGATTGGAGTCAAGTTCACCATGACATAGAAGTGATTTGTTAAGGTAATATGGGAAGCCTGTAAAACCAGTATTTCCAAGCTCCTAGTTTAACACCTTAATCATAGGTGCCAGCTATGCTTATCAGTGTTAGGGAGTGTTCCCAATGCCATATTAGGGAGGTACATAAATATCCAGCCCCCCTGAAATTGCATTAACGATGTGAAATTTTCAGTTTTGCAGGAATGCAGGTATCTCAGATGTGAACTTCAAGTAAATAAAAGAATTAGTTTTGTATGAGTGGGAATATTAGAGGAACACTTACACAGAAGTAGACACCCTTAATCCAGTGGACACAGTGATCCTAGTATATTAACTGTGAGTACAAAATAAAGCATCTTATCTTAACTTATTGTCTGGAACGTTCTTGTTATATACTAGGACTATTTTGGAATCAGATGTTCTGATATAACCATGCAAAAGTATGTGTCAAGAGTGATATAACAATAGCCATTTTGCAATTGTGCTAAAAGAAACTGCTGAAATAAATTTAATGAGCAGTAGGAAAAACCTAGAAGAACAGAGATCAATTTAAAGAGTAGTACATAACCAAGCATGCCAGTAAAAGTGACTGGGAAATTCATATGGGAAGTAGGATATAAGAAGGCATATTTGAGGAATGAGTTGTGTTGCTAATTTTCTCTGGGGCTAGCTCTTAATTCTTATTAAAAGGACTGTAAGTGTAACAGGTTGTAAGCTATTTTCTCCCTGTTATTTTATAGAGATTTTTTATCTTCCTGGAGAGGGTTGTTTCATTTCTTCTGTAATGACCTGTTGTTACTCTGCAGTAACCTTAGAACGGCTGCTGTCTGATGTGTTCAGTTTGCCTTAATCTGTCTGCTGGGACAGCAGTTGATAGTCTTAAAGGAATTTCTGTGGTTGCTCTTTATTCACTGCTGTTACTTTGCTGTGTACAGTTAGGAGGGAGTTGTGGTTAAAACATCTGTCTACTGAAGGGGTACAGCCATGTAAAAAACATGCTCAGAGCTGGATAATCATGTAATGATCATATGAAAGCTGATCAAAATCTTCTTTCATCAGTTCCAAAGTAAAAATTCCGTATGTTTTTTTTTGCATGAAAACCATAAGAAGCTATGCTTGATTAGAAATACAAGCATTCATTATCTTATCAGTCCAGCTGCTGTGAAGCTGAAGCACTTCAAAAATATTAAATCAGGTATATCCATAACTCTACGTATGTAATTATTATGGTGGCTTATAGCCAAAGAAAGTTCTGTGGTATTTGTGGAGGAATAGAGAACTTGTGAGACTTCCCTGGAACAATGCTTCATTAGTGTGCATATCTTAAATTCTGCAGACACAGACACTACGATAGTGTATCTGCTAGGCTTCGTCATCTGAGAGGTGTGCTTAATAGTTCTGAGGTATGTCCCGGGCCTGCAGAGACAGATTAATGTATACAACAAGCAAGTGGTAGAGATCCAGATTCTTTCTCTTCAGTGCAGAGAAAACAGATCAGAATCTGCAAGGACTGCCCAGGTAGGTGCTGGCTTTGTCCAACACAGTGGGCATGGTGGCACAAGGGGAGAGCCTCCCTTCAGGAAGGGGAAGGTCACCCGGAGGTGAAGCTGTAGTTTTTCCACTCCATCATGAGTGAGAGCACAGTGTTAAGTTCAAGAAAGGAGGATAGGACTGTGGTCAATCCACTAGGCAGGGACTCTGGGTTTAGCACTTGATTTGATCAGAGACTTCCTGTAGGTCATTCTCAGCCTTTTCACTCGAGTTCACTTTCACTGGGGGTTGTGAATACTGAGGTGTTATGACCGGTTAAGTAAATATTTCAGCAGTGCTGACACATGCAATATAAAACTATATTTTAATCTCAAGTGACACTGCTTAGGTAAACTTCTGGTTTTACCTACTTGTAAGAATATTTTTTTTCCGCAGAATGGGGATCTGACCTGTAATTTTCTAACACACTCAGACACATGGTGTGAATTTTTGGGGTTGTTCTATGCAGGGACAGAAGTTGGACTCAATGATCCTTTTGGGTACCTTCCAACTCAGGACATTTTATGATTCTATGTTTGTAGTCACATGATAGACTTGCAGTGATTGCATCAACTCCTTGGGTTCAAAAGGAATATTAAAAAATGTATTTCTGCATTTAACTGTATTAGTGGAAGGGAATAAGAACAGGAGCCAAACACTAACTACAATTACCATGTATCCCCCCTCCTCCTGACACATCCCGAGGACATCTGAGTTTTTTTGTCTTCGTTGGGGGTTGAAGCCTTGGGTTTTGGGATCAGCATGAAAATATACCACTTTTGATGATACACAGTTGCTGGTAACAGATATTTGAGTTACCTGATTGTGTAAATGGTGTACTGCTTTGTTGCAGCAGTTGTCTGGATGATTTTTTATATTCAGGCCACATTAGTGTAGATACTTTTCTTACTAGAGCAGCACTATTTAGATACAAAGTTGGGTTTTTCATTTGTTGTTTAACATTTCTGTGGCAGCAAAAGGGCTAGTCTGAGATCATTGCTTTACCAGTATGAACCGAGTCTGCTCTGTAAGAGCTTGTTAATCCCACACTAACACTTAATTTCTGTAAAATGTTATGAGGCTATTATCTGGTCAGATGACTTCAATACCACAGATGAAGTGGTGTGTTATGACTAATAAGGTCATGTTTGGCCTTGCTCAAAGAAAGTTGGTTTTGGCATATATTTTAGGAGATGTCTAGCTAGTACATTTCGTATACATTGCTAGCACTGCTTTGCTGAAAGACGTAATGGAGAATGATGGTTGTTTGTGTTCTTGTCTTCTCTGCTAGAAAAAATACGTCTATATTGTGGCTCAAAAAGGTTTCCAGACACATGTTGTATCTATTATGACCCATTCTATTTGAATCAGGATGGCTTGCAAAGTCATTTTGTTAACATATGTCTAATGACCATTAAAAGAACAGTTAAGAGACAGGTGTTAGTGGATGTGTCTTTGAAACAGAAAACATACACACAAGCCTTGATTGTCCTTTTGTGTATGCTAGCTTAAAATCCTTGTTTCCAAGTAGCTTTTTCTGCTTAACACTTATAATTATAGTATAGCTATGATTTTATTTTGTATTATGGGTGTATCAAGCACTTTCTGCTATAGGAATGTTTCTACATGGAGGCGAGCGGTCTTCTTAGCTTTGTTCTCTTAAGTGAGAAATATGAGTCTATGGTAGTTTGTAAACTAATCAGTATTCCTTATGAGTTTTAGAATCTCATGTCTTTGTGAAATACTTGCTAGAAGTACATATATACCTCTAACAAACTTGCTCAGACTTCTGTGTGTCGAACTTTACAGATAAACTACTGGGTGAATTTCATGCTTTTCTTCTGAAGACCATTAAATTAAAAATATAGCACCTTAAAAGTTCCAAGAAGTTGTTTTGAGAGCTCTCAAATGAATTTAGTATCTAAATTTGCTCACAACATGACAAGCAGGTTTTAGGTGACCTTTTGAGAAATTAGTTGTTCTCCAACATTTGACCCTCACAAATGACAAAAGTTAAAGTGAATCAATCAAGTAAGCACTCCTTCAGCCATAGATTGTACACATAGAATGTGATATGCTCAGAATTATTCATAAAAACATTGAAAGCAGGGTTTGTGCAATATATTCCCTCTATAGAGTTAACTGTTGAGACAGCCAACTCCACAAACCATAGTTTTCCTATTAAGTCAGGACCAGCTATTGTGACCATTGAAATCAAATTAACTGGCCAGAGGCTCTGAGCCCTTTTTATCAGACTGAGCAAATAGATTCGGGACTACCACTCAAATATTTGTGTTAACCTTTAACTAACATAGACAATGAATAATCTCTTCCCTTGGACTTCTTCGCAAGTTTCAAAATAGTGAGGACCAAATGTGAAAGAGAGGTTGTCTGGGCTGTAGCACAAACAATGAACTACCACTTAATTAGAGTTGGACCCTAGGTTGGGTGGTGCCCGGAGAACTTTGAACCCCCAAGAAGAATTTGCATCAAGTGAAGAGAGTGGAAATTGCAACTGTTTTATTTGTTTTCTCCTATTTTAGGCTTAAAACACAATGTAATTTCATCCCAAAGCCCTTGCACTGACCTCAGGGCTGAGGCGTGGAGAGGTCAAATGACTTCCCCTGGTTAAGCAGGATGCATGTGGCATAGACATGAATAGAGTCCAAAGTAATGGTCCCATGTCATAACCTTAAGGCCATTATTAGTGTGACAAAAGCTGTTCTATTTCAAGCAGATCAAGTCGTTTGTCTGAGTTGTCATTATGGCTCAACTTTATGAAATACTGTAATGATGGCAGAGAAAATGAGCTCAAGGTACTTGTTGCAAAAAGCTATGAATATGTCAATTGAGATACAGTTCTGTAATTCCCTGCTGAAATTCAGAGGAAGACAGTTCATGTAGCACACGATGTAATCTCTTTCCAGCAGTTCTGTGGCTTTATAATTTAGAAATATTTTGTAACAATCTGTATTTCTTAGTAATTCTGTTTTCTGTCACAGAATCTAATAGGTACCAGCATGTGATACTCGTATGAATTCATTTAGTAATTAACTTCTGTTCTACGGAAGGGGGAAGAAAATGAAACCTCCTGGTCAAACATTCTGAAAATTCTGAAAAGGCATTTATTTGCTTAAAATTAAGCAACTATATTCATAATTAAGCAACTGAATCAAGGAGGCTCAGTTTTTAGAGCTGCTCATGACCTCAGCAGACAGGAACAGACTCAAGTCAAACAACTGTGGAGCGTACACTTTACATAGGCTCTTTACTATTAAAAAAAAAAAAAAAGACAGGATGAAGTCCAAACTTGGCTATATTCATCCATATGCAATACAACACTGTTCTGTAAACTGTGGCTGCCCCCAAATCCTATTGCCAGGCCTCTAACCACATTTTCCTGTTTATTGAAAAGAATTTTCCTCTCTCTGTCTCCTTTTTACAAGCCCAGAACAGCCGGGACTGAGAAGGTGAACTGCACCAAACCTCCCTTACCCCTGTTACTAGTTGGCCTGAAAGCCAAGGGGAAGCTGATTGTTTTCTCTACCAAGCCGCTGTTTGCAGACAGCTCATAAGAGTCTTTCCAGCCTGGAAATTAGGACATTTGTCAAAGATCTTACAGGAAATCAGTGACAGAATAAGGAATAGAATTAGTTTTCTTCACCTTCAGGACTTGAACTACAAGAGGGTTCTGACTCTGGAAGTTATTAATAAGGTACAAACATATGTATTTGAGACTATATGTGTTTCAAGAACACAAAGAGATATCCGTGAAGAATGACGGGTAATGGTTATCACAGAAGAAAAAATCTGGGTCCTTATGGATGTAAACCAGCATAACTCTGCTGAAGATCTCCTACTGCTTATCTTTTTCAGTGCAGGGCTTCGTACTGTGAGTCCTCTTGTAGAAATACTTCATATACCTGAATGTGAAATGTAAGGTTACTGGGTTGTTTAATTGCATAAATTTGTTTTGAAGGCGTAGTTCTGCATACAGGCAAAGACGCTTAAAAAATTCAGTTATTACCCTAACTGTCCTCTGAAACTGTCCAGATATAATGCTGTTCCAGATGTTAGTGGTAGTGCTCCTTGTTTATATTACTTCTCAGCCGCTGTTCAGCCATTTGAAAAAATGACTCAGATGGGTGGTACTGGTATTTGATGCAGAATCTACCCCCAAGGGGCATGTAATTACATAAATGCAGCACAATAAGTATCATTTTATCAGGACAGCAAACCAAATAACATTCCTTCAGCCTGATGTAAATTATGAAGGGCAAATGTTATCATAGCCTCTTGACAGAACAGGCTGTATTAACACTCACTACATTTTTTATAATCAAAAGATATGCAATTACAGATATTTCCCCCTCTCTGTCCCTCTTCAGATGAGAAATCCAATCCTACTAATGTGTGTGCCTATGTGTAGCTTCAGTCGTGTGAATAATCTTTTCAAAATAAGCAAACTACTGTTTTGGGGGGAAAAGTATGAACATGAATACAACCCCACTGATGTGGTTCTGCAGGCAGTGTGCTCTGGAGACTCTGCTCCTGTTGTCCTTAGCTTGCTAAAATTAATGGAATTACAGGAATGCATGGCTGGATTGCAAAACACAGGCTAAATTTCAATTTCTGAATGGAGCTAGTGCTCGAAAGTGTACCAGTGAGCTCATCCAGAGTACAGCTAATGGGCTGGTTGTATGCTGCTCTCAGGAAGAGGTATTTTGTGCAGCAGGGTCCAGCTAGGCAACATAGCTTTAAGTGATAACAGAATTTAGTAAAATATTTATTTTGACTATGGTGGATGCTTTTATCAGACTGTGACCATCTGTGTCATGCTGCAGCTTTGACTGTACTGTGGAAATGAACACATATCTTTTCCTTTTTTCCCATCCATTTCTTTTTTTCTGGGTTTTTCTTTTGGTTTATATTTCTCACACACACTTCTCTTCCTCCTACACTCTTCCTTTGGAGTTCTAGAAGAAAATTCCTATGTGAACAATCATGTTCTATTTTTAAGTTCCAGAAGCTTTCTTAAAAAAAAGAGGCACGTATTTATGTATTTCCATCTATAGCTTTTACAGAGCTGGGAAGGTTTATTTTCTTTCATCTACTACCTGTTTCTCAGCTCACTAGTAGAAGAATATCACAATTGTATGTGATATCCCTGAAATATATTCTGTATCTTTCCTTCTTTACTTCCTTTACTGTGTTAAGGAAATTGAAGATGTTGAATGTGTCTGAAAATCAGCAGTCCTTGATAGCAAAGATAGATACATGCTTGAGAGCAATAAACCCAGGAACTTACAGTTGACGGAGAAATCACTGTCTATGATTTTATTAACTGTAATTTGAAGGGTGGAGTGGTAATTTTATAAAAAATGGTTTCCTGACATTTTAGCTGCACTTTTTTTTTTGCCTACAGAGATACCTAGTGCTTCTCTGATAGATACAATCCATAAAATTTGCTTCAAATTGGAACAGACCAGGAAAATACAAAATGCAACTAGGAAATAATAGAAAAGTTGCACTTCAGTAAAAAGTCACAGGTGATCTCCCAGTAATGTATCAATGATGCTGTGTGCTCAGTGCTCTCAGTTAAGAAATACATGCAAGGAAAACAAGTTCTTGAAGATTCTGAGTGTTGTCTTGATTTTATGATTTCTTAAAATACCCATGACCAAAAAGTGATAGATATGTGAAACTAAGTCCATGGTTTGGGTTTTTTAAAAACCAAGAACTTAAAAAGGAATTGTAGGTTACTATTTGCAGTGCAGTGAAACATTTCTCTGTTGACTCATCCATTTCTTTTCTTCCCCAGAAAGCAACTGTGCAAAATGACATTTGAAGATTTTGAGAATTACTCTTATTTCTATGACCTGTCTGAGGAAGATGAATCACCCCAGTCCTCCCTCAGCATTGCCCATATGATTTCCCTTTCCTTTTACAGTGTGGCATTTCTGCTGGGAGTGCCAGGTAATGCCATCGTCATCTGGTTTATGGGCTTTAAGTGGGATAAATCTGTTTCTACACTCTGGTTCCTCAATCTGGCCATTGCAGATTTCATTTTTGTTCTCTTCCTGCCCCTCTACATTACATACGTGGCAATGGGCTTCCACTGGCCTTTTGGGAAGTGGCTCTGCAAAATGAACTCGTTCATTGCACTACTTAACATGTTTGCCAGCGTTTTCTTCCTGACGTTCATCAGCCTTGACCGCTACATCCGCCTAGTCCACCCAGTCTTTTCCTACAAGTATCGGACTGTAAGGAACACCCTGATTCTCAGTGGGATCATTTGGATGTCAGCTGCAATTATCGGTGGCCCTGCTTTATACTTTAGAGACACAGCTACAGTTGTCAACAATGTCACCATTTGCTACAACAACTTCCATGTGCATGACAGAGAACTTATTTTACTGACACATCATATTCTCATTTGGGTGAGGCTTGCGTTTGGTTACCTCTTTCCTCTAGTGACCATGGTCATTTGCTATTCATTGCTCATTGTCAAAGTGAAGAGGAGGACTGTATTGACTTCCAGCAGGCTTTTCTGGACCATCATTGCTGTAGTTGTAGCTTTTTTTGTCTGCTGGACACCGTATCACATATTCAGCATTGTGGAGCTATCTGCTCACCACAATGAAAACTTGCATGACTTACTGCAGGATGGCATTCCCCTCTCCACTGGTCTTGGTTTCATCAACAGTTGCCTCAATCCAATCCTCTACGTTCTGATTAGCAAAAAATTCCAGGCCCAGGTCAAGACAACAGTCTCTGAAGTGCTGAAATTGGCGCTGTGGGAGGTGAGTCGCTCAGGAACTGTCAGCGAGCAGCTGTGGAGCTCAGAGAACACCCATGCACCTGTGCACTATTGTGAAACTGCTCAGTGACTGCTCTTGTCGCCATCCCTCTCCAAAATAGCTAACGGGAGATTTGGAGATGTTCTTGACTTCACATCTGCCAGTTAGATGTGCATCTTTTCATGTACAGTTTCATGTAAACAGCTGGCTTAATTGCACTTGCTGCTTTCCTTGAAATGTTTTTAAGGACACATCATTTGGGTGTGGTGCACTTGCAATGCACACTCGGCCAGAGCTGAAAGTGCTCAGCATCAGTAGGGTTCCTCTAACTGTGTTTTTGATCAGGAATGTTGCTGTAATCCTGTTGTTTTGTTGCAGTTTCATGCCCTATTGATATCAGAAGGGCACATAATAAAAATGTTCCTCCTTGCCATCACTGAGAACACTATTGATCTGGGTGTTCTCATCCAAGAGGTCATGGGCATGCATTAGAGTCATGAGTCTCCTGATTGTCTAGTATTGCATTAAATAGGAATCACCTGGCTGCATCTCAGCTAAGAGAATCATAGAATCACCGGGTTGGAAGAAGCTGTTGGTGGCTCCACTCTGCAGTTGGAGAAGAATCCCAAGACTGAGAAAATGGAATCGCTGCCCTCACTTGTCCAAAAGTATGGAAATAAAAATCTGTTTTCTCCAAGTGCCCTTGATCTTGAACTCAAAACTAAGACAGGAGTTCCTGTGTCTTCTGATCACTTGTGCTTTTAGCACAATTTGGGTTTCATATAGGTGTCAGGCTCATTTGAGATGTGCAAAGAATTAGTGAAAATGATAATTACAGAAGCTGAGATTAAAGGCCTCCTGCCACACTTGTTCTTTTTCTGTGTTTAAAGAGGTTTACAGCTATTGGTTTCTCTTTATTGCTCTGTCAAACAAAGGTAAAAAAATAACGTAATTTTGTTTGCCTTGATGCCAGTCTTCTAAAAATGGGCAGAGTGAATTAAACAATATACTGTTACAAGTCTGTAGCCAGATTTGGACTCCTTTGCCAAATGAGAGGCAAGATAGAACATCCAAGAAATAGAGTGCACTCCCTTAAGAAAGATGAAATAGTCCAAACTTCTGGTTTCTGTTCCAACATGCTGCTTGCTGTAGAATCACACATACACTAAGAGGAGTAAATCAATTTCTGATTAAATATCCCTTAATTAAAAGGTTGAATGTGGGATAAAACTCCAGTAAAAGTAAAAGCATAAATCTTTGGATAAATTTGAACCATTTTTTAACCTGTTATTGGCCTCGATGCATAGACTAAAACTGCCTTTCAGATAATCTACCTATGGCCTGCCAACACACATAAGTAGCCTTTATACTGTAAATAAGGCCTTACATGTAAATATATTTGCTTTCGTATAATACATACATGTATGCATGCATAGGCACATCCAATATCGCTAGCTACATGGATGCAAACAGTGGGAATGTGGTCTGCAACTGCTTCTTGGGGCTCTGGTTTCAGAGCATGGGAGAGTCAGACAAGATCAGTGGAATTTCAATGTATTTTGCTTTGGGCTGGAAAGTTGGTACGCAGTGCTCTTTCCTTTGAGTCATTTGCGGCCTGGTACATAGTGACTCATCATAATATTTTGGTACCATGCTGCTGAATGTGTCTAAATCAAACATTTTGCAGTTTTTGTTCACATGTTCCCTGACATCTTTCTAAGAATGGTGTATTAGTACTACTCTCCTGACTGTGCTCCAAGTGAAGTAATAAAATGTTGCTGTTTCCAAAGAGTGGGTTCATTTGCTTTTCTCAGTGGCAACATGCAGCGACTGTCCATTCTTAGAACACCTCCTTCCCAAAGATTTTGGAAGATGAAAGAAACCCTGACCCTTTCTACTGCAGGAATTAAGGTTTATGTCAGCTTTCTTCTTGTGTGTCAGCACACATTGCTAAGTACAGTAAAAAGCTTGATTTTCAAATGGGGAAACACACATTTTCTATCTTGAGTAAATTACCAGAAAGCCTCTCCTGAAGTAGACAACTGATAGAAAACAGAATTGAATGAGGCCAGGCCAGCCCTGGTCTACAAAAATAAGTGGATTAACAACTGTACAATGCAACTACTCTCTCATTCACACCACATCAGTTAGAGAATTGTATCAAAATCATTTCTGCAAGAGTAAGGGGAGATACCTAACCAAAACAGATAATGCTTTAAAAGCTTATGTTTCCAAAGACTGTCCAAAACAATGCCAACAGTTCTACGCTGCTTGGACAGAGGAACACTCACTCAACCCACCACAATGGAAAAACAGTTAGACAAAGGGGTCTGTGTTATTGCGCTACAGGATACTAAAGAAAAACACTTCATAGGAAACGGCTCTATGATCAAGAATAAATGCTATGTTTAGTGTTTGATAGGAATGGTCGGACTAGAAGATCCAATAGGTCTCTTCCAACCTGGTTGTTCTATGATTCTATGACATATCTTATAATAGACAAGTTCTGGTTTCTTATTTGGTTCTTATTCTTATGTGCTTCCTGAACAGATTGTCCTTCTGAAGGTTATCATGTACATGAGTTTGTAACCAATACGTCTGGCAAAACTGCTTGCCCAGTATTCCTATCTATCACATATTTAAGTTATGGTACTTTTTGCTGATCTTTCTGTTACGGTGTGCACTTGCTACAGAAATGCCTCGTTTAACCCAAGATGCTGATTTTTCGCAGGTATAACAGCACACTAATACATCAGCACATACCCAAATACGACACAACCTCCCTTAAATGTGAATTCTGTGGAATCCTCTTGCCCACACGCCTATTTATTTTGTTGCTAGGGAGACTGTGCTCTCTAGCTTTTTGGTTTTGTTCCTGTGCGGCAAGTTTCCTTCTAACATGGGGAGGGAGGGAAGAAACACAAAAGAAATCCCACCAGCTTTAGAGTTTGTACATGCATGCTGAGCATAAATAAACACACAAAAGTCCAGTGTAGCAGGTCAGATACATGGCTTACATGCTGTATTTTGGTAGATTTACAGTCCATAAATTAAACAATTTTATCCACTTAGGTTTCATTTCAAGGTCAAGGAAAATGTTTAAAAGGTAAGAAGCACATTGAATGGGAAGTCAGGAATTGTGATGGCCAAGGACAATAAAAATTACATTTTTTTAGGCATCATTTTTGTCTTTTTTTTCTGATGTGGCAGTTGATTTCTTGCCTTAGCAGTACCATGACAGAATTGCTAGAACTAGGCTACAGGATTTAGCAGAAATGACAGCTAGAGCATTGCCACAGAAAGGGTCTTGTGCCTGAATTATACACAGAATCAAGGTTGTCATTTAGGAGTTAAGTTTGTGGAAAGTGGGAATGAATTCTGTAATTACACTTACTTTCAATTCTTTATGTTTTAAAGCTCTGGCATGCAGGTTTCTTTTTTTTTTTTCCCTGAGACAAATTATAAAACAAAGCTCTTGCATAATCTGAAGCTGGCAGACCTTTAAACAAAGAAAAACAGGACCTGCTGTGCCAGATAACCACATGCAGACGCGCTGTGAAAAATAAAGAGCAAGATGTTTTATTTGCTGTTGTCAGGCATCTTCATCTGAGTGACAACGTGGCACATAAAGGGCTTCCATTTCATGGTCACAATTCTCTCTTAGTCTAACAGAAAGCCTAGAAGTGCATATTTACCTAGATGCTTCATAGTTTTGACAGCTTTTACATTCAGATCAGTCCCACGGACAGTTCTCCAAAAAACAATTTAGCTCCAATTGACTTCCAGGTCGATTTTGACACCTTTTAAAGATTTAAGAACCCATATGGAACCAAGTAAGCAGCTCAGACTGGGGTTAATTATGCTACTTTATCATTGCATTTTAATGAAACACCTATTTTGTGTTGGTCTTACCCTAGAGCACTTTCCCGGTTCACTCTCCGCCTGCATGGCTTTCCCAGGCGGTCGTGCGGAAAGGCGCACGCTGCCCCCTAGCGTTCTCTGAGCTCCCCAGCCAGCGCAGGGAACCAGCAGGTTGCATCCCCACCGGGAAGTGCTGAGCTCATTAAGGAATCCTGGAAATCCCGCTAAAGGTGAACCAGCTTCGCTGCACGTTTTCAGACCTCGGAGGAAAAGGGCTTCACATCCACACAATACATGAGGAGACCATGGCAGACATGGGTCACACCGCACTCCTCCCTATCATCTCCAGGGTAGTGGAGTCGTCCCCTCTTGCTTCCAATTGATCTTCATCCCCACACCCCTCAAGGACAGCAGCTTTAGCTTTTAACAAGCCACTCTACATTTGGCTACTCACCCCTCTTAAAGAGGAATGCATACTATATAGTTTAACTGCCAAAAAAAAAAAAGTTATCTGCACTCAGCTGCAGCCCTCTGCTTCTCCCTTAATAACAGCTCCCTCCTTCCAGAGGAATTACAGAAACTTCTGAAGTTGCATCTTCTACCCCAAAGTGGAGCAATGCACATTTTGATGTCTCAAGCCATGTAGAAATTGAATCTGCATTGATGGTAAATGTATACCATTTTCTGTTCTGTTTCCGCTGCTCACAATCCTCAGTACTACAGCAGAGCATGGGAGCAACCATGAAATTCAGCATTAGCTCCTACCTTACCTATCAACCATATTTCACATCCCAGTCAGGTTACACCACAATTCTGATCCAACCACAAGCAGTCCATTTCTGCAATTACATTTATTCTAGATATCAAGACTTAAATCTTATTGAAAGCAGCTACATCCATTGATTGTACATAATCTTCAAAAGCCGTTATTCTCTCTTCCAGCATATCTGTCCCAACTTTATCATCTTCAACAACGCACTGGATCTGCAGCTTTTTGATACCATAACCAACCGGTACTAGCTTGGCTGCAAGAAAACAAACAAACATTTAGTGCTCCTTGATGGATGAATCCCTTAAAAATGCAAATCCAGATTGAACTGACCAAAGTAATCTGCAGGAATACATAAAAAATATGGTTTGTTCCATGTTAGCCTGCTTGATCAGCAACACAGCATTTATTACAAGATGGTCACACAAAAGGGTTTGGTTTCCCTTTTCCCACTTTTCAAACAAGCAACTCACTGCATCAGGAACAGAGATGAGTGACAGCAGAGCCCAAGTTTTGAAGCTTTTGAACCTGCTACTTGAGTCTGAACCTGCATCAATACATCTTTCTATGTCAGGATACTGAACTCCTGTAGTGTTGCAATTCCCATCCCGTTTCAGCTACCTGCATTTTCACAGATCAGCTGACAGTGACAAGCCCACCTAGTCACACACCGTCTCCCTGCTTTGTAATCTCCTACTTACAAGATCCCCAGACCAAGCCATCTGCTTGAATGCTTCGAACACATTCCTCTAGTTTGGCCATATCCGTCTCATCATCCCAAGGTTTCACATCAAGCAAGAGTGATGATTTGGCAACAACAGCTGGTTCTGGGAAAGAAAATCACCATTAAGAGCTGGGAAATTTTAATAAATTCATGGAGATACTTGCAAACTAACTTTACAAGAACAACTTTTCCAACTGCATCAACAAGAAATTCCCCACAGAGCTAAAAATTATTTAAGCCATTGACACCTCAATGTTCAAGATGCAGATATGCACATTCTTGAGAGAAGGCCTTGTAAGAAAACATAGACTAAAGAGCTTATGTTGTTTGTTACAGAGGAAGTCCTTTTCAGAGGATCTGAGAAAGAGCTTCATGCCATGTAACAGTTCATTTTCCACAGGAGGAATACTGCAACTGCTACAGTTCTGAACAGTTCCAGACCAGTAGCTGTGGAGGGCCTTGTAGATCACAGCCTTCTCTCTAAACTTTTAAAGAAAGTATCTCTTTTTATATGGCAGGCTCAGCCTCTGGGCAAGACAAATGAGTTTATTAAGCACGACAAACTCTTAAGGTTCCCATTTGTTATGGGTAAGGCTAAGCTCACAGCCAACTCCAGTAAAGCCACTTTCTTCCATCTCATTCCAGTCAAATTTACCTACTACAGCTGGCATTTCTAGCCATCCTGTTCAAATGCATGAAAGTTAACCCACGCACAGAATACTACTAAGTTCTTGGTAGACATACTTTTGGACTTCTTTGATTCATACTGGGCCAGACGTTCCTCCCTCAGTTTCTTTGCTTCTTCACTTTCCTAGAAGAGAATTCTGAAGTTACAGAAATGCTCCAAAATCCAACATTGATAAAGCATTTCCAAATTGACTGGCATCTACTCAGGCAAAAACAAATCATCACATCAGTCAGCCGAAAGATGGTGATTTTTTTGTTTTATTCATCATGTAACCAGTCAGAGTCTAAGTTCACACTGCAGCAACATTCCTTTCTAACTTGGGAGTTTCTACCTTTCCAGACCTTGCTGTTCTGCAAAGCCAACCACTTTTAAGAATTCTGAGTCATCAAGGTCACAAATTCAAGTAATGAACTAGTTAAGGCAAAAATCTGCATACTTGGGGGTATCTAAAACACATAAATACAATACAAAAAGGTGACAAGTACCTCCTCATCATCAGATCCAAAAAGATCAATGTCATCATCATCTTTGCTATCTGTGGCTGCACCTGTTGCGTCCTCAACATCAGCAGGACCATATTTCCCCAAGGCCTTCTTCACTCCTGGCAAGCTGAAAGAAAACAGCAGATGCTAGGTATCTCCTTAAATATCAGTACAAATACTGCCAATTTGTCAGTGAATTTACAGTGAAAATGCTGCACTAAAAAAAAAAGCCCAATTCTGCTACTTGAGAACAGAACCTCCTCAAAGACAATCCTCAATATTCTTGACACGCTGGCTGAGAATACAGCAAATAACATATTCAAAGATTGTTCATCTCAGCTGGCTTGACCCTGCCCAGTATCAATGCTCCACTTAAGCACATAGATAGAAAAAGTTTTACTGGAATCAATGATCTGCAATATGTTCTGTGCAGGAAGAATCGTCCATTTCTCATCCTGCTTCCTTAAAAATATTTTCATTTGTTTAAAAACTTCATTGTGACACAAAACACACTGTCATAAGGTAACTGACCCTATGCCTTCTGAAGTGTCAGCTAACACTTTACTCTGAGAGCTATTTCCCAATAGGACACAAGGTACCAAAATCCCCAAATGAGTATTTTCCTACAGCTCATGTAGTTTTGTAGTTTTAGAATAAGCCTGCATTTCTATTCCAACTGCAAACAGCTATTACAAGAATGAAAAAAAACCAGCTTTAGTTTTCAGAATTGGTAGTTTCTAGGGAGCAGACTTTGTTAAGTAGTTTTATAATCCCAGATCCCTTTTGCATTACAAGAGTTTCAGAAACACAATGGTAACTGAGCCATCCAACTTTACAGGAGGTCCCTTTAAACAGGACTGAGGCACATAGAGAAGGCAGCGTAGCAGTGCTGACACTACCTATGCTGTACCTTTTTAGAGAGGCCTGCAGTCTCCATGGATGTCAATACAGCACCTTTCATGAACACTAAAATCACTAAAAAAGAAAAAAGATAACATTTGCTTCCATGTTTTCCCTTCTTTATACCTACTTCTGCATTGCAAGCAAACAATTTTGTTCTGTCTTCCAGGAATGTGCCACTTTCCTTAAATACACAGTAGGCAGATAAGTATCTTCTAAGACTTCTGCAGTGCTCTCTAATCTACTTTGACACTGATTCCAGGGGGTCTTACTAGTAAGTGATTTCCAGCTTTCAACATCTGTGTAAATGACAGCAAGAAAATTCAAGCCCTTCTTATAAGCTTCAGCAGAAATCTCAGCAGCTGGAAGGAGACAGAATCAGGCTGCCTCAATTCTAAGTGAGAAGCATAGTGTACTGACACCAGAAGCCGGCTCTGCTTCTACAGTCGGTCCTGTTCCAGTAGCAACACAAAACAGCACGTGGTACCAGTGAAAAAAGTTTTGAATGTTCAAGCACAAAAAACCAAACGCAACACTTCGAAGGGCAGCCCACACACACGTACTCCAGCTTCACAAACGAACCGTACCTTGCCTTTTGCTTTTCGTACGACTTTATGTGATTGTACCACCGAAGAGCATGAAACAAGTCTGCAGGAGGCGGAGCACCAACTGCCTCGAAGACTGCTATATCGGCCTGAGAAGGGACGTACCTGCGAAGTACAAGCCCAAGTTAACCCAGTTCCTCGCTGCAGCAAGATGCGAAGCAGCAGGCGGTGAGCACAGAGGCGCCCGCACTGCTGCCGGGCCCAGCGGCAAGTACCCTGGGAAAGCAGAGAAGCCGAGCGTGTTCGGCCCCACCGCGGCGGCCCAAGAGCTCATCGCTCTCCCCCATGAAGACGGGAACACGCGTGCCTCGAGCCCCCTCCACCCGCGCCGTTCACCCCCCACCCCTATCAGGCCTCACCACAGCCTCTACCCAGCCCAGCCGCCCACAAGCCCCAGCACCCCCAGGCGCCCCTCACCCCTCGATATAGCTCTTATCAGACAGGAAATCATTGAGGACGCGGAGGCCAGCGGCGGACTTAAGGTCCCCAAAGCCCATGTCTGAGACACCTCCACACGCCTAGCCCAACCGCCGCGCAAAGAGATCCAGCGGCCCCTGCTCCACCCTTATATAGAGGAGGTATCCCTCCGAGTCTTGGACCGCGCTTGTATCCCTCCGCACTAATGAACCGCAAAGTAGTTCCTCAAGGTTCGGCTGCTCCAGCGCAGCGGACGGGACATCAGCGGTGCGGGGAAGGAGGGAAGCGATAAAAGTAAAGCTAAGGATAAAGCACAGGAGGCTTCCTAGCGCTACAAGCGTGCCGCAACAGTCCTTGTGCCGCCCCACCCCCTTCGGCAGCCACAGCGGAAGTTGCCGAGATTGGTCGAAGAACGGAGCGGAAGGAGGCGGAAATTGCCGAGGAGGGGGGAAGTGTGACGGTGGCCGAGAGGCCGCCGGGAACGCGCCGGAGATTGACGAGCACCGCCGGAGATTGACGAGCACCGCCGGAGATTGCCGATATCTGACGGAAATTCCCGAAGCGGCCTGTTCCGGAGATCGCCGAGCGCGCCCGTCAGGCAGCGGCCGCGGGCGCCGCCGGTCCTGTGGCGGCTACGGGCAGCGGTGGGAAGGCCTGAGGCCGTCACTATTGAGGCCGAGGGAGGCCTCGGCGCCTCCGCCGTTCCTCCCTCGCCAGGTAACGGCGGGGCCGGGGCCGGCAGCCCTCCTCTAGCTGCCCTTGGCGGGCCGGGGCCGGCCGAGCCGCCTCCAAGGTGACCCGAGCGGCGGTAGCGGCGGGGAGCGGGGAGTGAGGGGATGGGGTGAGCTGGGGGGACGGGGAAAGCCGGAGGGATGGGGAGAGCCGGGGAGAAAGGGAGTTGAGGGAGCTAGGAGGGGAACGGGGGGAGCTGGGAAGTCGGGGAGAAAGGGGGCGCGCCTGCTCCCCAGGTGTCCCCTGTCCCCTTTCTTCCCTGGTGTCCCCAGTTTCACCGGTCCCCCTAGCTCCCCCTACTTCCCCCGGCCCCCCCAGTCCCTGCTGCCCCGGCGCTGACCCCCTCTCTGTGGCTGCTTTTTTCTCCATCCTCTCGCAGAGCCGGTGGTTTGAGCTAGGCTGCAGCTGTTCATCACTTCTGTCGACTGGTAAAAACTCGGCGCTGTGTTCTCTCACCGAAGCATCATGTTTCGACTGCCTGCTGTCCGCAGGACCTTGGCTGGAGTTGCCCAGTCCCAGAGAGTGTGCGGTAAGCACCTCTGGTTTGTGCGTGGTGGTAAAATAAGTATGTGTGTAGCTTACTTATGGAGAGTGTGTGTGCATACTTCATTGGTGGCTCTGGCGTTGTATGTTGTGGTGTTCTATAGAACTGGAATTCTATCAAGACTGTAAAACTGTGAGATAATAGGGTCTGACAGCTCACATCTAGCAGTGACTGAGTCTGTTTTCCTTTTCTATGCCTCTCAGGACGTACAACGGCAACAGCAGCCAGTAACCAAATAGAGGTGTTTGTGGATGGCCATCCGGTGTTGGTGAACCCAGGAACCACAGTATTACAGGTGCGGGGTGTGACATGCTGAATTTTGCCGGGTCGGCCATCTTCCTTCTTGGAACTTTGCATTGTGTCTTGCAGTTCTTTAGGGGTATTTTCACTCACTGTGCTGCAATTTCATGTAGCAAAAATAATTTTGTGAGTTCAGCGCTTGAAAAAGAAGCATCTGCTGCAATCACCTGATGAAAGATGTATGCATTTAAATCCTAGCTACAAAAATTTGTGTAATGCAATAAGACTGATAAATTCTGGTTGAAATTCTAGCTCTGAACTCAAAGTGACCTGGTAATATTTAAGAACCTGTTAATTTTTTATCCTATTAAAGTGGGGTCTTGGGTAACCAAGCGATTGTTTTGGTTATTAGTTCCTGTGATGCAGAATGCTGCTCCTTCACTGCTTTTATTCTTCTTGGTGTGCAGGATGTGGAACCTGGATCTTGTTGTTTTTCAGGCCAAAATTTCAAGTAAATCTTTTTCCAGTCTAATTTCCTTTCAAGAAGACAATAAGTGGTGTCAAAATGTAGTGAATTAGATCATTAAAGCACCTAGTGATTACTTTAAAATATATTTATTATTCTTTGGATGCAAGTTACTAATCTAATTAGGCATTAGAAAGCCCTTGGTAGGAGTCTTAATGTAGTATTTTCTTAAATGCTATTTTGTAATAGCTTTCTAGCTTTGCATGCATGCAATGTTTTTTTTATAGAAATCATTAGGAAAAAATAGACTTTGTTAGTTGTTTTTTACTGAATTCAGTGGTTCTTCTCACAGGCATGACTAGTACTATGGCACAGATCCCATCAGCCATGGGGATATTATGCAGGAAAAGCTACGTTCATGTGTCTCTGTCCTCCTATCTGTTTTTCAAACATGTCATGGAAGAACGTTTCTGAGTTTGTGGTTCTGCTGAAGTTGAAGATTGACTCTGTTCCAGTACCCTTGTAGATAGTATCAGCACTGTTGAATTATCAGTGTTGTTTCCTTTATGTTTTTCAAATTTTCCATTTTTTTTTTGAACAGTACATGCTTTCTTTAAAAAGTTGCTTTTATTGCTAACGTTCTATCAGAGAGACTCCTCTCCATTCTTGAAGGAAAGAATGAGAGAGAGGTCAGTTCTCGTTTCCTCAATGAGTTACAAATTTTGGAAAAAATATATTCTGAGTTGATAACCTGACATGTTTCTGCTCGATCAGTATATTTTATTTATGGTTTCTTAAGATGAAGGATTGAATGCACTGTATTCGTGACCATGAGCACTGTTATTCTTTGAAAAACTGAAAAATGTCTTGTGACATAGAATTGACAAGTCTAACTTAAACTTAATTTTCCTTTGTTTCTTATTCTTACAGGCCTGTGAAAAGGCAGGAATTCAGATACCTCGGTTTTGTTACCATGATCGTCTCTCTGTTGCTGGAAACTGTAGGATGTGTCTTGTGGAAATAGAGAAAGCTCCCAAGGTATTATGTATGTTTCATAGGAATTACAGTTTTTTCCTGTGCTTAGAGTCTAGCTTAAATCTTGTAAATAACTTTTTGCGTTATCATTAGCATGCAAATCATTGTCATTCAGCTACTTGACACAGGTTCCTCCCTTCATCCCACTGAACCACAGTGTTTGCCTATTGATCAAAGACAGTTCTTAGGCTCTTACGGATTATCTTGCTTCTCGATGTGAGCATTTGATAGCTGTGTGTCAGTCAAGTATATTTGTATTTTCTGTAATTCAGGCTTCAGCCGCATATTTTCAGTTGATATGATGCACATCATAAACGTCAGATACTGTATCAATTCAGCTGTAAGACTAGTGTTTACTGGTTTGGTCTAGCTAAGGAGTCCTTGTAGTTACTCAACAGTTTATGTTTTGATGCATTATGTACCCTTTACATCTATTACAAAGTAGCAGTTAACTTGAGGATTGGAGGCTGCGAGCAGTGTTAAGTCATCTATGCAGATAACTGAGGCATTCTTTTGTGGGTCAGTCTTGGATTGCACATTTATATTCATATGTAAAACTGTTTAGCTCATCTCAATTTGAATTTGATAGTTTTGTATTGCTGGAAATCTTGGGTTATCACTAAAGGTGGAAGTCATGATGAACTATCTCATGACATAATTGAAGAGTAGCAGGGATTCATTTTCTGAGCAGGAGCTTTTGTTAAGCTTGGAGTAATCTTGTGAAAAATTTTGTTCCAAGACTTTGCATAGGCTTTCTCCAACTAAATGTCTAATAAATTATGCATACTCTGAACCTCAGTTCTAGAGGTTTTCCAGGCCTCTGTTGAATCTCTTTGATTTGCCTTTCTTCTTGCTATTAACTACTTGAATTGGAACCCAAAAGTATAAAATTTTCAACTTTAAAAATAGATAAATTATAACTAATTAGCTTTTTTATATAGCAGATAGTTAATGACTTCTAGTGACTTTATCGCATAGATTTTTTTTTTTTTAATTTGCTTTGCAGATACCTTTTTATTTCTACAACGTGTTAAATTAATTAACAGATTCCTATGTAAGAATTTGGAGGGAAGGCGACGTTGGGGGTTGTGCTCTTGTTGAGGAAAAATATGTTATGCTCATGCTTGCTTTTTATGATGGTTGCAGCCAGTTGCTGCTTGTGCCATGCCAGTTATGAAGGGCTGGAACATACTGACGAACTCTGAGAAGTCCAGGAAAGCCAGGTATATTTCTTTTAGCCTCCTGTAGCTGATGAGTTGTGCTATCTACTAAATGTTGTAAATTTTACATTGACTTTAATTCCCGAACCCAACAGAGAGGGTGTAATGGAGTTCCTGCTGGCGAATCACCCATTGGACTGTCCTATCTGCGATCAGGGTGGAGAATGTGACCTACAGGTACAACATCAATTAAATTTTGTAGACTTATGTAATAATACTCATCTTAGGTGAAATTGTGCTTTCCAGCAGCCTGGATGTCTGTTTTCTGTTGTCTGTTCTAGGATCAATCAATGATGTTTGGCAGTGATAGGAGTAGATTTAGAGAGGGAAAACGTGCTGTGGAGGACAAGAACATTGGCCCATTAGTCAAAACAATCATGACTCGGTGTATACAGTGCACTCGATGTATCAGGTAATGACATTTATTTTTCACTGGAGAGAGTACTGAACAGTAACATTTATATCGGCTTGTGCATGTGAAACAAACACTGAGAGGCAGTCAATTTTTTAAATTTCTTTTCTGACAGTACTTTAGAATATATTTCCAGTAGAGACTGAAGTATTATTCCATTAGTATCTTTATACCATAGCTTCATGTGACTTTGATGGTACTGCACTGATAGCTGGTTTCCCAGATCTACCAGTCAGCTGTCATGCTGGAAATAGAGAGAGCTGACCCAAACATGAAAGAAATCAGAGTTCTACAGGGTGAAACTGGTCACATGTTGTTAGTGCCAGAATGGATTTTAAAACATTAAGTGATTTCTGCAGCCATGGATGCAAAAGCTTAGTCCTGACCGTCTCTAGTATCTAAATCTATGCTGTTCTGCAGTCCAAGGATTCAGAACTAGCTGACTTGGGCCATATGGAAAAGAATCCAGTGCCTAATTCCAGAAAGCTTTTGTGTTGGGGCTAGTCTTGGGCTCAAACTGAAATTCAGCAGGTACTGAACTGCTCTGTATTTTTGATTTAACTCCACCTAGTTTCTGTAGCCCCATCTAAATGAAATTCTGCAGGTGTATCGTCCTGCATGTGGTGGTGCCAACTAATGCATCTAAACAATTCTTTTCTTCTTTCAGGTGTATCAAGTTAGGCTAATGTTTTATCTTAAGAAAATTAGATAAGAGTTGAAAAGCATACTATGTTGTTTTTGTACTTTCCAGATTTAGTTTTCATTCTGTTTGCATCTACCAGGTTTGCTAGTGAGATTGCAGGGGTAGATGACTTGGGAACAACCGGAAGAGGAAACGATATGCAAGTGGGTACTTACGTTGAAAAAATGTTCATGTCTGAGTTATCAGGAAACATTATTGACATCTGCCCAGTTGGTGCTCTTACCTCTAAGCCATATGCCTTCACTGCGCGACCGTGGGAGACAAGGTGTGTATCTTATCTCATACTGAAGATGCAGCTTTGTCTTAGAATATGTCCATCTGCGATACCAAGGGTTTTCTCTGATTTTCATTCTCTGCATCTATGTTGTAGACTTTTCCGTGGACTGAATCTGACAAATTCTGTTATTTACTCACAACTCATTCAAGAAAAGGAAGAATGTTATAGTTTGTATCCTGTTCTTCCCTTAATTTAGTCTAAGACATTTTGGAGTTGTGGGTTGTGTTGATTGCTCAGTAAAGAAAAAAATTGTATAGAGGAAAATTCAAATTCATTAGCTCAGTAGTTGTTGAGAGTATTATTTAAAATATTTTGTGAATTTAAGCTTTTATACATGTATCTAAAGTTAAACCTACAGCACTATTTTTATTGTTTTGTTTATTGTGTAGTCTGTTACTGCTTGCATATGGAAAACTAAATGGTTTATTTTTCTAAATAGGAAGGTAGAGTCAATTGATGTTCTTGATGCAGTTGGAAGCAACATTGTAGTAAGCACGAGAACTGGAGAAGTGATGAGAATTTTGCCAAGGCTGCATGAAGACATTAATGAGGAATGGATATCTGACAAAACAAGGTGTGTGGGAAGTGTTTATACCCACCTATGTGTTTATGCACACTTCGCAGAACCAGAAATGTGCACAGCACTGACTTCTGGATTCCACTATTAATATTGTAAAGCTATAGTGAAGAATGCTATTAAAAACAGGTTTTTAATACTATAATTGAAGATACTGAGTTTTCTAACATTTTCATCTTTTAGCCCTGTTTTACAATAACTTTTTTGTATCAGATTTTCTTGATTGTTTCTGAGAAGGTAAAGTTAAACTTCCAGGAGAAATATTTCTTGTGTTTCTCTTTGCTGCTAATTGCAAGCTGTTTGGAAACTCAGAAAATATTTAGTGTCCACA
Source organism: Coccyzus lansbergi (assembly GCA_033558105.1). Lineage (NCBI taxonomy): Eukaryota > Metazoa > Chordata > Aves > Cuculiformes > Coccyzidae > Coccyzus > Coccyzus lansbergi. The sequence goes on from JAUMJK010000450.1 coordinate 495,707, forward strand.
ATTATCTGTGTCTTTGCTCTTTAATAATATTTGTGCTGTTCACGTAGGTTTGCTTATGATGGTTTGAAACGTCAGAGACTTACTCAGCCAATGATCAAAAATGAGAAAGGACTATTTGCTTATGCCTCGTGGGAGGATGCATTGACTCGTGTTGCTGGTGTGGTAAGAACAATTTCCAGTGTTGCATAAAATTAATTTCTAAGACTGGATGTGTTACAACGATTAGCATGAAAACATTTATATAGAAAAGGGTTTTTTAACATTTGATTGGAGCATTTGACTTTTAATCTATTTTATTTCCACTTATATTTCTTCTTCATGAATTATACCATCTGAAGAACTTTGTCTTACTATAATTTCATTTGGGGCAATGGGAGAGAATTTACTTTTATTTAAATAGGAAACTAAAGTGTTTCTTCAGAAATTCAGGAAGAAGCAACTCTCCTGAATTACTCTGATCTATTTTAAGATGCCTTCAAATTTATTTAAACTGTTATCACTGCTCTTGTTATCAAAGCCATTAATTCTGTAATGCTTATATCTGAATTGTGCTTGCCTCAGTGCTTTCTCTGTGGTGATTGATTCTGCTGCTCAAATGATGTGCTGCGTGACTGCTTTGGGTTTTGATTAAAAACGTTATGTGTGATGGAGTAGAATTGAATAACTGTAATTGAACTTTCCTCAAGGATTTTTTTTGCCCATGGTACAGTAGCAGGGTTTATTATGAAAACTATAGCTTTCCAGATAATACCTTTGAGTTGACTCTACTACCTGAGCTTGTGTTATGGAATTTTATTCGGTTGGCTCTGTAGCTTCATTAAAATAAAAGCATTCCCCAGTCTTCCTCTCTTCGTCCGCACCAAATGAGAACTGGCCACAGCTAAGCAATAACTCAAGTGGGAGAGACCTGCGTAGAATACAGAGAGCTGTTCTTTGCTTCTCAGTTCTGAGGGAGATGAGTTGCTACCTTGCTGCAGTCAGACACTTGCTAATCAGTCTGTGCTACTGCAGGCGAGCGGTTGTATGGTTGGCTGTGGCACATCTGAATGTAACATGAACTTACCTATGCCAAATGGGAATTTATTTCAGTGGGGTTTTTTGCTGATGCTTATAGTTTATCTCTCTCTCTCCAGCTACAGGCTGTCAATGGTAAGGAAGTAGCAGCAATTGTTGGAGGACTGGTGGATGCAGAAGCACTAATAGCTCTGAAGGACTTACTGAATCGAGTAAATTCCGATACACTCTGCACTGAAGAGGTCTTCCCTACTGCTGGAGCTGGGTAAAAGTTCAGGCAAAGTTTATCTGTAATTAGTATGTTAATAAACTTTCCAGTCTGCAGATCATCAAGATTTTGAAATGACCCAGGGTAGCAATTGCTGATGCATTAGCAGGTTTTCATAGAATCATAGAATAACCAGGTTGGAAGAGACCCACCAGATCATCGAGTCCAACCATTCCTATCAATCACTAAACCATGCCCCTTAGCACCTCGTCCTCCTGTGCCTTAAACACCTCCAGGGAAGGTGAATCAACAACCTCCCTGGGCAGCCTGTTCCAGTGCCCAATGACCTATTCTGTGAAATTTTTTTTCCTAATGTCCAGCCTGAATCTCCCATGGTGGAGCTTGGGGCCATTCCTGTCCCCTGGCACTTGGGAGAAGAGGCCAGCTCCCTCCTCTCTACAACCGCCTTTCTGGTAGTTATAGAGAGAATTTACAGCATTAATTTATAGAGAGCATGGATGAATGGTGAATTGATAGTCTCTACGACAGCAAGAGTTGCATACCTTACTGTATGCTGAGGGTGCTGTAGTTTAACAGGAAGCTACTGTAAGTCAGTTACTCTAAGCCCTGTTCTAAGTTGGATTATTTATTCTACGTCTCTTTCTGTTGTGAAAACTGTAGTACAATAATGATCTTGTAAACTCTGTAAAAGCAGATGATGTTTTTGAAGGCTGACAATAATTGTAAACGTAGCAAATACATTGTAATTCCTTTAATGTTTTGCTGTCTGTGATAGTCATGAACAAGAAAAGCTCTGTTTTATTTGGGCTAGTAATTCAGATTGAGAAATCTCTCCTTGACCTGTCTTTTCCTGGGGTGAAAAAACATTTTGAGCTTTTAGCATCTTTATCGTATCCTTTCCTTTACTGAATTCTCATCCTCCTCCTTTTTCACCTCTTTTGTTATAGCACAGATTTACGCTCTAACTACCTTCTTAATACCAAGATTGCTGGAGTGGAGGAGGCAGATGTCCTGCTTCTCATTGGCACCAATCCACGCTTTGAGGCACCGCTTTTTAATGCTAGAATTAGAAAGAGGTTTGTATTCTTTGGTGATGAATAATCATTCGTCACTTTGTTCATTCTCACTTTGACATTTTAAGTAAGCTCATATACTTTGAAGTTTATTCCTTTGTCATGTGACACACACACCCCTCAGATTCTGTCTTATAAAAGTTTGAAGCCTATTCCTTAAAGAATTATTTTCAGTGTAAGTTTGCTGCTTTTTGTATTGTTGTAACAAATGAGACTTGCTGATTTTAGAAGCAGTCATTCAAGTTTAAATATTTTTTTTTTTGCAAGTAATGTGGCTTTCCCAGACTTTTGAGCATGCCTTGTTAAAGTTGAATTAGCTATGTCAGCAGGAGACAAACGAGGTTTATAGAATACCTGTCCTTCCTAATGCTCAGATCTTTCAAAAGACAAAATGGTTGGGTAAAACGCTCTATTTCTTTGATTTTTATAAAATGTTTCCTGTGTTTTCAGCTGGCTTCACAATGACTTGCAAGTGGCCCTTGTTGGCTCTCCTGTGAATCTGACCTACACATATGATCATCTAGGAGAGGCCCCACAGATACTCCAGGACATTGCTTCTGGAAAACATGCATTCTGCAAGGTACGCATGGGTTAGAACTGCCACTGTTAAATTTCAGTTGTATTGAATAATCGTCTCTTCAAATCTGTCTCTCTGGGGAGTGCAGAAGTACCATGTTATAATGGAGTTATCTGCTTTCAGTCAAATGCAGAGTGGAGGTAATTATTAGTTTGCACCAAGTACGTGTGAACTGCTTAATACATTCAGATGTGTACAACTTTGCAGTGCAGGACACTCCTGTGATATTTGTGGTACAAACCAGTATTTCAGCCACTGTTATTTCCAATTAAATGTCTGGTTATCAAGAGTATAGTCCTGTGTTGATGCATAGTGTACTGCTTATAGCAATTTCTCCTCACTTTGTCTCTAATCAAAACAAAGACCATTTGAGAACTATGCTTTGCAAAGAAGACTTGTGTAAAAGTTATGGGATTTATTACATTATCTGCATGAAGAATTGTCTTCAGAGCCCTGAGATGAATTTTTTGATAATTTTTGTTTTTACTTGCACAGGTCCTTGACCAGGCCAAAAAGCCGATGGTGGTGGTAGGTAGCGCAGCACTGCAGCGCAGTGACGGAGCAGCTATCCATGCTGCTGTTTCCACCATTGCACAAAATGCCAGGACAAAAAGTGGTGTTGGTTCTGATTGGAAAGTCATGAACATCCTCCACAGGTTTGCTTTAGAGCCACTTTCATACTGGATATACATGTTTTATCCCAATGTATATGTACAGATTTCTTTGTGTACACACAAGTGAAGCTTAGTAGGGTAGAACCTTCAGGGAATATAAAAAAAAAAATAGAAGTACAAACTAGCAGGAAATCTTGAATAAAAATGGGTTCTTTGATCTGGCAAAGTTTTCAGGCTCTCAGTGAGATTTTATTAATGCATTAAATTTAAATGTAGAATTTAAAGTTTAAATTTGGCATAAAGAATACAAGAGCTTAATAACGTTCCACAGTGCTCAGTAGAATGCACAGCAGACCAGTGTTGCTTGCTGAGTGTTTGCTGTCTATGTAGAGGAAGCAAAACAAAAAAAATGCCAAGAGTATTTAAGTAATATGGTTTCTTGTAACATTGCTTTTACTGTGCAGTTTATTAACTGACTAATGAATATAAAAAGCTTCAGATTTTTTAATTTAAGGGCTTTAGGGAAGTTACTCTTTTTAATAGGCAAGCTTCTCCTGGAACAGTTCTTCCCCACTCTTACTAAGATTCTTCTCAGTCAAATTAACAACTTGTGTAAAGGAAAAGTTATTTCAGCAAATGTAGTGGCACCCAGATTTAAAGACTAAACAAAAGCTTCATTGATGTAAAACCAGTACAGCAAGAGTAGGGCTTGGTCCTCTGAAGACGACTTGAATATAAACTCCTTCTGCTGAAAATGAAATATTTAATATCAAAACGTGGATGAGTGAGATATGTTTTTTACATATGGTTTGGCAGTTTTTCATGTTGCTGACTTTCATGTTTTTGGTGCACCATTCTCTCTAGCTAAAGTGTAAAAAGCAACCTTATTGGACTACATCAGATAAACATGAGTAAGACTGCACACTACACAGGGAATCTTTTTCTTTTATATATAATTAAGTCTGGCATCCAATTATGCAGGATTACGCAAAACTGTTTCTTGTGAACCTTGATATTCCAGATGACAAGCGTGCTGCCTGCCACTAGGCCCTGACCTGGAATGTCTGCCTTTATTATTTGCTGTTCCTTATTGAATAGGTGAAATTCCCCATGAAAACTTCAAATGGCATCAGTTTGCATTTTGACAAAACTAACCGGATATTCTGTTAAATGCTCTGTCAAAATTTTCATGTGCCTTTATGCTCAGTTTCTGTCCTGTTACTGTTGGAGACCTATTGTGTCTCCTAAATGCTGAGTCAAAGAAAGAAGTTAGGTTTGTTTTGATGAGGAAGGGGGAATTCTGAAATACCCTGTAGTCATAATGTGTTTGTTCCTACAGGGTTGCAAGCCAGGTAGCTGCTTTGGATCTGGGTTTCAAACCAGGAGTGGAAGCAGTTAAGAAAAACCCTCCCAAAGTATTGTATCTTCTGGGAGCAGATTCGGGTTGTATAACACGTCAGGATTTGCCAAAGGATTGTTTTATCATCTATCAAGGTACTTAGATGATGTAGATCAAGAAATGTTGCGTCTACTAGTAAGCCTAAACTTATATCTGAGCTTTTGATAAATTCTACCCTTTATTTTCTGCCATGAAATGAAGTGTGCAACGCAACTGACATAGCAGTTACCATTTACCTAGATAAAAATGATAAAATGTTGCTGAGTAATAAAGGAATACAAACCAGTTTGGTCTTCTGCAGCATAGCTTCAAACCTGGCAGGCAAACCAGTGTTGGTTCCTAGCTGCTCTATCACAGTGAAACAGTGTCTTATCTTAATTCACTAAGCATCCTTGTTCCAGGAGTCTCCCAAAGCTGAGTGGCTATAGAGACTGAGCCACCATTTACTACTGCTTGTAGTCCATTCATTCTCCCCAAAGAATTAGGCAAGTAAAATCTTGGAGCAGTCAGCCTAATAGGCTTTATATTACTGATTAGGTGAACTGTAGAAAATCCTTTTTTTTAATGGAAATGCGTAAATTCTGTATTGTGTTAGTAAAGCAGTTCCTTTTATTTTAATTTACTTATGTCTTACGGTTGTACACTGTTTTCTCTTTCCATGTATTTAGGACATCACGGGGATGTGGGAGCTCCCATGGCTGATGTTATTCTCCCAGGAGCAGCATATACAGAGAAGGCGGCCACATATGTGAATACTGAGGGTAGAGCCCAGCAGACAAGGGTAGCAGTGACACCTCCTGGGATGGCAAGGGAAGACTGGAAAATTATTAGAGCAGTCTCTGAGGTACTGTTGCTCTTATGAATTGCTTCTAATAGAAGTATGGTGAGAGGTGAAGTTCCCTTTATGTTGAAAAGTGCTTTCAAAAGAGGTATGTTTACAGGGAAATACATGACTATATTCTTAAGTAGTGTTTTGTATTGAATCCTTTGTTAAATCTGCAAGTTATATAGTGTTGTTTCCCTTCTAAGACAGCACTGATATTGTAGCTGCTGTATGCTCCTGGAACATGCAAGGGGTGAACCTTTGTCCACAAATTCTAGTGATCTTCATGATGTGCTTTAGGTGGAGAGGATGTGGTGTCTTGCTTTTTTAAGTAAGAAAACAGCATGAACTGAGGACAGGATACAGTATCATTAGATAAGGTCAGATGTGTGCTTACTAAGTGCTGGGAATAAGATGCATTTATAATTGCATCAACTTTGATCACATTGATGGTAAGCTAGGGAAAGTACAAGTGACATCTCTATGGAGGAAGAAAAGTAATTCTCGTCCTTTTTTTTCTTTTTTATAGCCAACAGAACAGCCTAGTTTTTTAATATGGGAGAGTCTTAACTGTAGGTATCTGAAGTCCAACAGAATACTGTGACTTTGCTTTATTTTGTACATTATAACATGTGTTTCAGGAGTGTCGATTTTTTCTGGGTTTTATATTAAGTATGTTAATGTATTGGTAACCCAAACCACTATGCATTAAATCCCTGGCATTTCTTTCTGTAATCTCTTAGTTGGCTGGCATGACACTGCCTTATGAGAACCTTGATCAAATACGGAAGCGTCTAGAAGAAGTATCTCCTAATCTAGTTCGATATGATGATGTGGAAGAGGCAAACTACTTCAGCCAGGCTAATGAATTGTCAAAGGTAACCAAAACTAAAGCATCTGAGCATGATTTAGTGCCATTAAGTAGCCTGATGCTCCTTAAAGAAAGGGACCTTCATAGGTAGTACTACAAGCATTCTTTGACCTGCACTGAATGCAGAAATCGCTAAACAAATGCTTTAGTCATGACTTCCTGTCATAAAACTGACTTTTTTTTTTTCTGTCAGTTAGTGAAGCAACAGCTTCTTGCTGACCCTCTCGTTCCACCTCAGCTCACAATAAAAGACTTTTATATGACAGGTACGTATAGCATGGCCTTTCCATTCTGAAATTGGTAATGCATTTTACTTAGCTTTACATTGAGAGTCTTATTAGGCACTTAAAGCTTTCCACTAAGACATGTAGGGCTTGTGTCTTTTGAAGAAACAAAATTTTCCAGTAAAATCATTTGGAATTCACATAAAGCAGACTATTGGACTGTATTTGCTACTAATCAGATTTTCTTTATCCTCTGTTTGCAGTCCTGTACTAAATCTCTTTTATATTGTGTCTATGTATAATTTGGAAACTGAATAGTTGGAACACTCTGACATGTGTTTGGGGTTTTTTTTTCAGATTCAATCAGTAGAGCATCCCAGACGATGGCCAAGTGTGTCAAAGCTGTTGTTGAAGGTGCTCATGCAGTAGATGAGCCTGCCAGCTGCTAAAGGCTAATCACACTGATACCAACTCCATCCAGTTACCTGTTGCAGTTAACGCTGTGACTGACACTTTTTTCCCCAAAATCTATTTGTTAGGTCGTTGTACTTTCGTTTTCTTCATTCACTTCCTCATCAGTTCAAGTGGTCTCATAATATTCTAGGACTGTTGGGTCTGAGAGAACAGGCAGCATGCAACTTACTGTGCTCAGAGGCAAAGTACATGATGATTGTATACAAATATATTATAACATAATGCAAGTGCATTTGATTAAAAAATAGGACAACTTTGGTGTTCCATGTTCAGTTATTAAGCAAAAATATTCAGTTGTCATATGGTTAAGTGGAACTGACTATATTCATTAAAATATTTGTTCCAAACAAATGTATTTAGCATTCACATAATATGCAGAATAGGTGATGATTGCATATCTCATAGATTCTCATAGATTGCATAGAGATCAGTAATGGGATTCAGATCATTGTGTAATGAGTCTGCAAGTTTAATACAGAGAGAATGTCATTATTATTTCTCTCTTAATGATGGTCATTATGCACAAACACTGATTGAATTCCATTTGTTACCTGCATTTGAACTGAGGGGAATAATTACAATTTAAGTATCCCATTCATAAAAGAACATGAATGCAAAAATTATACTTGAAACTAACAAAATATACTTTGTGGGTATAAAAGTATATCTTAAAAGTATTTAAAATAGCTTCAGTTTAATAAGATGGCATATAAAGATCATGCATTATCATCACCTTTATGTTAACTCTTATAATATATGACTAATACTAAAAAGTGAAGAAATTAACTTTTAAAAGTAGAAATTAATGGAATAATAGACTATTGTCGTACAGCCTACTGGAATGGACAGCTCTATATTTGGGTTGTAGTCACCAGTCTTCATAATACCCAGTTAAGTAGTCAGCTGCTGTATATTTTGGAGATTACCCTCACATGTTTTCTGTGACACATTTCAATATGGTTTTTGACTAAGTAAATAGGATATTATTAGTGCAACCATTTATTCAAGAAAACCTTTTCCGTGTGCTATGATTTATTGCATTGCACTGGATGCTTATTTTACCATGAGAGTGAATCAAGTGCTTAGTTATAAGCACTGGAGGGCCTGATCCAGGACTGCACTCAGCCTTTCAACAGCTCTGTGCCTTTTCTCACTGAGGTGCTTAGTCCTTTATAGGGTTAGACACTTAAGCTATAATTATTAATAGTAGCAATACTCTTGCAGGGAGTGCCTGATGACGTATTCTCCTGAAGCAAAGCAGTAAGTGATAGAAGACACTTCTTGCCATCTTTATATACTGTCTAAGAGATAACAGACTGGCTGATGGGAGTAAGATCCCTTCATTAAGGGGTTGTTAATATCATAGAATCATAGAACAACCAGGTTGGAAGGGACTCATCGGATCTTCTAGTCCAACCATTCCTATCAAACACTAAACCAAGTCCCTCAAGACCTCATCCACCCGTGCCTTAAACACCTCCAGGGAAGGGGACTCAACCACCTCCCTGGGCAGCCTATTCCAATGCCCAATGACCCTTTCTGTGAAAAACCTCCTCCTAATCTCCAGCCTCAGTCTCCCCTGGCGGAGCTTGAGGCCATTCCCTCTTGTCCTGTCCCCTGTCACTTGGGAGAAGAGCCCAGCTCCCTCCTCTCTACAACCTCCTTTCAGGTATTTGTAGAGAGTAATGAGGTCTCCTCTCAGCCTTCTCTTCTCCAGGCTAAACAACCCCAGCTCTCTCAGCTGCTCCTCATAGGGTCTGTTCTCCAGCCCCTTCACCAGCTCTGTTGCTCTTCTCTGGACTCGCTCCAGAGCCTCAACATCCTACTTGTGGTGAGGGGCCCAGAACTGAACACAGGATTCAAGGAGCGATCTCACCAGTGCTGAGTACAGAGGGAGAATCACCTCCCTGGACCTGCTGGTCACACTGTTTCTGATACAAGCCAGGATGCCATTGGCCTTCTTGGCCACCTGGGCACACTGCTGGCTCATGTTCAGTCGGCTGTCGACCAACACCCCCAGGTCCTTCTCCTGGCAGTTTTCCAGCCAGGCTTCTCCCAGTCTGTAGTTCTGCATAGGGTTGTTGTGCCCCAAGTGCAGGACCCGGCATTTGGCCTTGTTAAACCTCATGCCATTGGACACTGCCCAACGGTCCAGCCTGTTTAGGTCCCTTTGCAGAGCCTCCCTACCCTCCAGCAGATTGACACTTGCACACAGCTTTGTGTCATCTGCAAACTTGCTAAAGGTACCCTCAATGCCCTCATCTCGGTCATTGATGAAGACATTGAACAGGACTGGACCCAGCACTATGAAAGACTCCTACCCGTTATATTTTCTTGAGTCAATATGTAGGCTCCTTCTGATGGGACCTTGAAAGGACTGTTTTCATTTTTACCAATTTTTTCTTTTGTGCACATGTATAGCTATTCTAGGTAGGCTTTTTGAACCAATTCAGTTGTTCTCAACGGTCCTTTCATGTGTGTGGTTGATTTTTGGGAATGAGCAGGTGATCTCCAGCTATTCACATTAGCGCTGAATTTTGCCTTTTTTTGCTGGGTAGGATTATAACACAGATTCAAGACTCCATTTGGCACAGTGCATACATGTTATCACATTATTATTATTGATGTTGGCAGCACAAATCAATTAGATTATATGTGAATGTTCTGTCTTTCGGAGTATTTGTCCCCATTAAGAGATGAATTCATAAAGAGTTGAAAAAGTGTTACAATGACAAAGTACTCTGCTCAACAAGAACAAACCAAACAAACAAACAAGCCAGGATATTTACAGCATTTCATCCGGTATTTTTCCCCTCTACTCTTTGTCGGGCATTTCACTATTAAAAATAAAATTCTAGACTCTCCTTTTTAAAACCATTTAACACTTGGTTAAACACTATTTAAGTATTTCTCACCAGGCAAACGTTTCCGTATTAAGCAAAAGTTACACTGAAATGGTTCTGATTAAGCAGTAGTCACTTTCAGGTATAGTTGGTAGACTAAACAGACAGACAGACATGTGGGGCCGGGGGGGAAAGGTTCACCGGACGGACAGACAGACAGGCAGCGGGGGCCGTGGGGGGGGGCAGGTTCCCTGCAAAGACGGACACACAGGCAGGCTGGGGGCAGGTTCCCCGCACAGACGGACAGACAGACGTGCGGGGCCGGGGGGAGGCAGGTTCCCCGCACAGACACTTAGGAGGCACGTTCCCTGCACAGACAGATACACAGACACGCGGGAGGGAGGTTCCCCGCACAGACAGACACACAGACACACACCGGCAGGCGACAGGTTCCTCGCACAGAAGCACAGACAGACACACCCGGGCAGGTTGGCAGAGGCTCGCTCGCTCCTGTCCCCCGCAGACTCCACTCCCTCAGTCCAGCCGAGGACCAGCACGGGGCCGGACGGGCGAGCCTATCGCGCCGCGTAGTGTCGGGGGGTGAGCGGAGATCGAGACTCCCCCTGTCCGGTCTGAATCCGTCCGCCGTCGTCCCCCCCGTGCGCGGCGCGATGGGCTCCTCCGAGCCCGCCCGGCCCCACGGGGTTGCCAGTTGCTGGCCTGAGGTTGAGCTCACCTTAAAAATCATGAAGTTATGCGGCTCTAAATGCCACCAATTGTTGTCTGCAGCAATTGTTGTTTCCCTCTCCAACTCTGGAATGCCTTTGTGCTCTCCTTGCCCTTACCTTCCTCCTTTCCACCAGAGCTAGAGCTCAGGTCTGCCTGTATTTTGGCTTCTGCCTCTGCCTTGGCAGTGGGCGATTGTGGGAAGATTTTACAGAGAAGAAGACCTGGATGCTGTGAGACTGCTTGATACTGAGCAACTCTAACAAGACCTTGAAGCAGAGAGCTGAAAGATAAACACAGGCCCGCTGGGAGGAACCCAGCAGCTAGTTCGGTGGGAACGAGTACCACCTGAAAGGAAAACAATGGACATGAACTGTCAACATAGCTAACTTTAGTATAACTTGGTTTCTTGGCATGCATGGTAGCTTAGCCAATAATATGTTGGTAATAGCCTTATGGACAGCTACCTTTAGCCAATAGTACACTGTAGTCACCCTCATGGGCACATAGTTATTTAACTGAATGGGATATATAGAAAGACAGCTAAGCTGAATAAAGGTGCTTGCTGACTGATCAGATTGATCTCTGCATCTGTTCTACAACAGGGGATGGAGCAGGACAGGTCAGAGGGCTTGTTCCACTGCATTGTACTGAATCAGTTTACGATTGCTGTGTTTGATCTGCAGTGCCACATGCAGATGGGAAGTGGGGCAGGGAAGGGAAGAGCCGGTGTCCCCATAGACAGGCCACAGGGTTGCCACTGGCAATGCTTAGTGAGCCTTCAGGCTGTCATCTTAAAGATCCAGCAAAGCTCTGTGCATCTCATTTCCCCATATGAGCCTTGGAAGAAGTGCTCCTATGCTTCAGGGAGCATCATGTTTGATTCTTCAGTCCCCTGGATGGTTTGAGGCTCTTCCAGAGCAACATCAGTGAGAATGTGGCTACTTCCAAACAGGTGGCCCCAGAGGGGTAGGCGCTGCCAAATCAGTTAACAACCCTGCACTGTAACAGTGATGCCTTTAGTGAGATTTTTAGGCCAAGCTACATGTCTGTCACCTAACCTTGGAGATCTGACTACAGTCCCAGGGAGATGGAGAGACTGGGGCTGGACAGAACTTTGCCTCAGGGTAAGAGCTCGTGGGGAACAAAATGAAACAACCGGCATCAAGCTCTTGTGCTGCTCTCTCAGAACCGTGTCTGTGAGGCTACGAGAGATCTTATTTAACTCATGGCCATGAGCACAGCACACCTGCCTTGTGCCTCTGCTGGAAGACAGGAACAGCTCATGGGAAGCTGCCTTCCCACACTGACCAACCCTTCTGATATCCCAGCTCCAGACAGACAGGGGGGTCTGGCAAGCCTGCCTCTAAATCACCTGGGCTCGGTTCTGATTACTAAGGTGGAAAGATGCATCATATCAAACACATCTGTTAAAAAAGAACTCTAGGAAACAGTGCAGGGGAAACTCAGAAGGAGCATTTAGGACCTTTCTTAGAGCTGGCAGAAACGCTCCTGTAGGAACAAAGGATAGAAACTCATAGAACTTCAGCTGCCACTTGCAAAAATATCACATGCAGGACATAGGATCTCAAAGAGATCATCAAGAAATTGCAAATTCTGGGTAGAATGACAAAAAAGCTTCCTTTGAAAAATGAAACAGATTAACAAAAATGCCAGCATTTTAACTGGAACCACAAATCACTTCCTTGCACATTTCTTGCACTGGAAACCCAGTTTCCTCTCTGAAATTTATTTTAAAGGAAAATGTGGATTAGCCCAGCCAGTCCTATGTATAGATCTCTTCCAAATACAGAGAGCAAAGTGGTGCTTGCAAATGAGGATTTCCCCTGCTAAACAGATGGGAAAAGGGAGAGAGGGAATGCCCCTGCCATCCCCAGAACAAGCTTTCTCCCAGAGTACAGCACAAAGACATTAAAAATCTTTCATTTCCCCAAAAATCTAATCAAATCTTAAAGTACCACAGCACACAATCACATCAATATCACGTCAAATGGAAGCAAAGGTATCAGAAAGTGACAAGGAAGCACTTTTACCTAGGGTAAAACCTAACTTTGGAATAGGTTTAAGGAAACAAAGAAAATGAGAAGTGTTTATACAGTACTTGCTAGTTAATATGTGAGTTAGCACCAGTGCACTGCAGGGAACACTTGAACAACTTTCTATGAGCAACTGTCTTTCCATGTTGGCACCTGGGATCTCTCTGAGACCTTCCTGTAGGAGGTCACCAAGATGCAGCCTTGGCCTTTGGACCTGCAGAATTTAGCTTTAGGAGACTGTCTTGTTCTTCATGCCAGCTAATGTCTGAATAGTCCTTCATGGACCTGCCTGCAGGCCTACCCTGCGTGGTGTGTAAAATGCAAGCAGCTTACCCTGGTTCCCATGTGTGCACTGGACATGGCTGGTGTCTGAGAAAGTGACCGTGTTGTCAATGCATGTCCTGCTTCTTGGGATCTGCAAGGGGTGCAGTCTGTAGAGGACGTCATCCTCTGTATTCACACCTTTGTCATCATATTGCTTGTATTTGGTAAGATGCTACGTTTAACTTAGCACTGTGCTGCCTGAAGGCAAGTAAAGAAGGTTGACAAGGGAGGAACAGGGCCTTAGTTCTCTGAGAGAATTGCTTGTTTCAAGGCTCTGAAATGTTCTCTGTCCGCAGAGTTTAGGCAATGGGAAGAGAGGGAAAAAAAGAGGAGCTTGATAGAAGTCCCAGTCCCACCTACCCTGCTATACAGTTATCAGAAGGTTGAGTCCATTTGGCTCTGCTCTGGGTGCATTTGCCATCCATTTTCCAGACAGTTTTGTAATGAATCAGTTACTTTCATGAGGGTGAGTATTTGCTGTGTGCATTTTACTGATGGGCCACAGCTCCCTCCTGCCACAGCCTCCTGCTTTTCCATTCCCTGGGGCTTCCCTCCCTACTCTGCTGGAGTGCAGCTCCCCTGCCAGCAGGCAGAAAGCCCGTGTTGGGCCTGCAGCACCACCTCACCACACCCTGTAAGGGGGGGGCTCAGAGCAGGGAGGAGCTGGCTATGAGGCATTTCTTGGCCCTTGGAAGCCAGAAGCAACGCACAGAGAAGCGTCAGGCCAGAGTAATACCTGGCACAATGAGGAGACTCCCGACCCCCCACAGTGTCCCCATGGGCCCGATCAGGCAGGGAGTTTGCTGACTTGAAGCACCCTGACTTGAGGCCTGACTGCTCTGCAGCACCTGGCTGTGTATTCATGTTGAGTTTTCCCCCCTCTTTCAGCACAGTGTCCATGGGGTAGTTTCAATGGCAAACAATGGTCCGAATACCAATGGATCGCAGTTCTTCATCACGTATGGTAAGAACCACTCCTAGACATGAAGTACACAGTGCTTGGGAACTAAGTGATGTAACTGCATGCCTCATTGCTGTAGTGTGTGAAGGATCTGAATATTGCAGGGCATGTGCAATGCACATTCAGAAGCTTCTAGTTCTACAACTAGTTAAAATATTGGGTGAATATGTGTAAATGTATGCTCTTGCACTGTGAGCTGAATGATTTGCTCCAAAATGCTGCTCCTTTTTTCTTAGTAGTGGGTAATTCAGCAGAAATAAGCATATTAAAAAATTACATTGAGAATGGAGCTTTATTTCCTTTTTTCCTTTCTTTCCCTTTCTCCCCCCAATTATTCCAGCTTGCCTTTCCATCCATGATCAAGGGGATGCATCCCAAATTCAGGCAAACTTCATAGCATCTACATATAGGGTAGTTGGGTTTACTGAGAAGAAAAATCTGATTTGGTGCTGGAGCTGGGAATGGGTGTGGTACCAACACGGTTATAGAATGGACCTGTGCATGCTTCTCTTCAGGTGGAGCTTCATGTAGGTCAGATCAAAGTCACAGAATGGACAGTTTACAAAATCAGATGAGAGTATTTAAGATGGATCATCATTTTAAAACATTCTGATTTTGATATACACTGCTGATAATATATTATGCTTTAAAGCAGATGTTTAATGTTTGGGTCTTTCAGATGTTGCTTTTTCTATCTCAGGGTCATGGTAATGTCTTTTCTTTTGCTTGTTGTTAAAAAGTCTCTAGTGTACAAGTGAGTCTGCTGGGAAAAAGTTGTCTTTATGAAATGGACTTGAATATTCAAAGGAAACTATTGAAAAGTGAAAATACTACTTTCTACCACTTCTACTGTTCATAGGCACCTAAGCATGGGTGTTCCTTTCATTTCTGAGTTTGTTCAGAAGTGTGACTGAAAGGGAGTTTTGGACATCTTTCTTAGAAAAGAGTAGAGGCTTTGACAGATGAACATTGCCAGAGTTCCTGTGGCAGTTGAAGATACTCCTGCCCCAGCTGCAGAATCATAGAATCGTAGAATCAATAGGTTAGAAAAGACCTCCGAGATCGGGTCCAACCATTCCTTCTTGCCAGTAAACCATATCCTTAAGTACCTCGTCTGCCTGTCTTTTAAATACCTCCAGGGATGTTGACTCCACCACCTCCCTGGGCAGCCTCTACAGTGCCTGATGACCCTTTCAGTGAAAATTTTTTTCCTAATCTGAACGCTCCCAGTGTGACTTGAGGCTGTTCTTCTTTGTCACTTGGGAGAAGAGAACAGCACCCACCTCTCCACAAACTCCTTTCAGGTAGTGGTAGGCAGTGATAAGGTCTCCCCTCAGCCTCCTCTTCTCCAGGTTAAACAACCCCAGCTCATTCAGCTGCTCCTTGTAAGACTTGTGCTCCAGCCCCTTCCCCAGCTTTGTTGCCCTTTTCTGGACATGCTCCAGCCCCTCAATGTCTTTCTTACAGTGAGGGGCCCAAAACTGAACACAGGATTCAAGATGTGGCCTCACCGGTGCTGAGTGCAGGGGCACAATCACCTCCCTGGACCTGCTGGCCACTGGCTTTCTTGGCCACCCGGGCTACTGCTGGTTCAATCAGCAGAACAGCATCTGCAGGTCCTGATGGCCACAGTTCAGCATCCTAGATTCAAAGAGGCGATGAATGTGACTTAATTGAACTGAGAATGGCACGACATGTTTTCTGCCACATCTGTTAGAGGGGAAAAAACTGCCAAGATTTACCAGAGCTGGTTATTTAAACACGAAAGTAAGAGGTTCATTAGAACCATGGCTCTTGCAACTTCTTCAGCCTGAATAGGAAACCCGAAAGGCTAAACATATACATGCCACTAGATCTACACAGATATTAGTGATTGTGTCCAATCTTGTCTTTGAGTCAGAGCATTGGATTTATGATCTTGCTTTTGGAAATCGATCTTCCAGAGACAGGATTTTAGTAATTCACAGTGAAGTTACATATGACAAACTTCGTGCTGCTTCTTAAAGCTATATTGTGAGTAGTCAGTCATGCCTGCCAGGAAGTCCAGCCAGGGTCTTTATACAGCTGTGGCTGATAAACAAAAGGATAGCCAGGACAGTGATATCTCTTTTTCATCAGAATCTGTCATGGATGAAAAACGTTGCTTGATCTAGATCATACATTTGCTCATTTAAGGCAGGATTTTCAGGAGTTGTAACGTTGCTTGGGAGTTGTTACAGAGTAGTCTTGTACTTTAGAAGCCGGTTTCTCCAGAGTATCTTCCTGGATTTTAATTTTTAAACATTGCTTTTTATACTTCTAAAATAAGAAAAGACTTTTACATACATATTTGTTCACTACTTTTGTTTCCTGTCTTATCTTCCTTGTTGATATTATGCTGAAACAATGTCTCTTGCTGCAATTTGATACTACTAGCGTTCTGCTCCTTTCCCATGTAAATCCTAACCTTCCTTACTCGACTGGTGTTTAGAAAACTGAGTAGGATATGCAGGTTTTTTCCCCCTAGGTGAGAGCAGTGTCAAAGAGAGATGAATCATTTCGCTCTCAGAAGATTAACAGCTCTTTTTAGTGGAGGGTTTGCTCTTGTACTGCTCTATTGCTGTAACTTCTTTATCATGACTTTCTTGCACAAGCAATAGGGCTGAAGACAAAAAAGAGTAGTGACAGAAAGGCTGCTCTCAGACTTCAAAAAAAGGAAATCCCGATACACCCGAAATAAGAAAACACATTGAGGTTGAGATGATGTGGAACAAGAGGTGCCCCATAAGATTTTTAGCAACACGACCCTAAGTTTGTACCAAACCAAAACTTCCTTCCTTATTGAGACCCAGGAACTGCAGTGCAGCCCCACCTTCCTGCAGGCAATGCTGCACTATGGTCTGTACAGAAGCAATGGTCAAATAGGTTCCCATGCCTGCAAACATTACTTGGTATCTTTATTGCCTACCTTTCCTACTGCTCCTCTGGACAGTCAAGCTAAGTATGTTTCTGGGTATGTGACAGATTTGGACCATCAGAGATTTCTAATACGTAGAAGCAACATGTTAAATAACTCAGATTTTTTTTAGAGAATCAGACTACTGGTTTCTATGCCTAACTTTAAGGGATTAATTCAGGCATCCTTTTTTGCCGTCTTTGTCATCAAAAACAGCCTGTATTTTCATCAGAAACTGTTGTTAAGTTCTCATTCCTGACTTATTCTGTGGCTCTTCAAAATGGGCATTTGGAGCCTGTTATTCCTCACGGCTGAGTGAACAGATTAAACCTGGAGTTTCTTGGATGATGTACACCACAGGAAAGTGATAAACTTGCAATATAGGCAGTAAATATACAGGACACAACATTCAACATGCCTTTCTGGCAAAGAAGGCCAACAGCATCCCAGGCTGTGTTAGAAAAGGCTTCACCAACAGGTCAGGGGAGGTGGTGCTTCCCCTCTCCTCAGAGATGGCATCCCCAGAGCTGCAGCATCGTGTCCAGTTCTGCGCTTTCCACCACAAGGGAAACACGGCCATGCTGGAGCAAGTCCAATGAAAAGCAATCAACATAATTAAGAGACAGGAGCATCTGTTACACAAGGAGAGGTCGAAAGCCAGGCCTGTTTAGCCTAGGGAAGAGAAAGCTGAGGGGGTGTTATCAGTGTGCGTAAACTCTGGTAACGGATGAGAGGAATAAAGACAGCAGAGCTGGACTCTTCTCAGTGGTGTCCAGAGACAGGACATGAAACAAACGCTCAAACTGAAATACAGGAAAGTGTTTAACGCCTTTCTCCCAGTGAGAGTGACAGAACACTGGAACAGGATGTTAAAATGTCCGGGTAGACACGGCCCTAAGCAACCTGCCCTAGCTGACCCAGGTTTGAGCTGGTGGGTTGGGCTAGGCCATCTCTAGAGACAACTTCAAGCTTCAGCCACTCCATGGCTCTAAATCACTCAGATTTTTAAACTTCTAGGAGTGCAGGCAGGAAATTCCAGAGAAATTCTGGTTCCAAAGACAGACTGTGGAACTGACTACTAGCTCTGCTGTAAAGGTTAGAAATCCTAAATAGATTAACCAGCTTCTAAACCAAACAAAACCTTACAGAAATACACCTCTAATAGAAGGGTCCCAAGACAGGAAAACAATCATAATCAGTGGCGGTTCTCATACCTGTTTTTCAAACCACACTGCACAGCACCATCTTTTGGTAACAGAAAGTTGGATTTTATTTTTCTTTCAGGCTTTGAAAAAAAAAAAACTGTCACCATATGAGAGACAATTTTCATAAAAGAAAGAGTAATTTAAGTTTAAAAATAATCGATTGAAAATAGACACATGCATAAAACAAAGAAATCACCAAAACTTTATCAACCTCTTGCATCTAGAAACACAGAGAGTGAAAAAACTATTCTTTAAAATGTCTTAAACGCTTCATCAAGAGGATAAGGCATGAACCTTGTGGTGACTTTGAAAAGTAAAGGGAAATGCATATTGTTCCCACAATAAACCATAAAATCTTGAAGCACGAATCACAGTGGAGAGTTCTTCTGAGCTTGCATGTGGACTCACAATGGCATGAGGTGGGGGTTAAAAACAAAGAAAGGCATGTGGGCACCGGCCCATTGTGACATCACTGCAGTGGATCCTGATAACACTGTGTGGGGCAGGGGCAGGGGCAGAGCTGCTGGCAGAGGTCAGCAGGCAGGAGGCTCCAGAGGTTGATCTGGGAAAAAGCTGTCCCTGAAGAAGAGCCACTGACGGGTCTTGTGCGGGAGAAGGAGAGAGCGAGGTAGCCTGGAGAACCTGGGGCTTGGCGTGCGCTACGGGCAACCTGTGTAGCACGTTGAGCTGGGAAAGATCCAGGACGCTCTTTGAGTGTGTCACACATCATTTCTGAGCCCAGGTAATACGCTCTCCTGCCCGAGGGGACGCCGACAGCCCAACAATCCCAAAGTCTCCCCAACATCCTTCTCTCTGAATTGCAGAGCTATGGGTTTGATGGGTGGAAAGTTTGGGGGATAAGGAATTGGTTGGATGGTCACATCCACTAAGTAGTGGTCAACGGCTCAATGTCCAGATGGAGATCCGTGACAAGTGGGGTCCTTACTGGGACCCCAATTGTTTAATATCTTCATCAGTGATAGAGACAAAGAGATGGAGGTCACCCCAAGCGAGTTTGCAGATGACACTAAGCTGAGTGGTGCAGTTGTCACACCAGAAGGATGGGCTGTCGTCCCAAGGGTCCTAGACAAGGTGGCAAAGTGGGACTGTGCGAACCTCATGAGGTTCAACAAGGCCAAGGGCAAGGTCCTACACCTGGCTTGGGACAACCTGTGCTTTCAGTGCAAGCTGGGGGATGATGTGACTGAGAGCAGCCCTGCAGAGAAGGACTTGGGGTTGCTGGTTGACGAGAAGCTCAATATAATCAGGCAACGTGTGCTCACAGCCCAGGAGACCAACCATATGCTGGGCTGCATCAAAAGAAGCGTGGCCAGCAGGTCATGGGAGGGGATTCTGCCCCTCTATTCCACTCCTGGAGTACTGTGTCCAGTTCTGGAATCGCCAACATAAGAAGGATATGGAACCTTTTGGACGGGTCCAGAGGAGGGCCACAAAGACGATGTGAGGGCTGGAGCACCTCTGCTACGAGGACAGGCTGAGGGAGTTGGGCTCCTTCAGTCAGGAGAAGAGATGGCTCCAGGGAGACCTTGTAGCGGCCGTAGAGTACCGGACGGGGGCCTAGAGGAAGGCAGTGGAGGGACTGTTTAGAAGGGCACATGGTGATAGGAGGGTGGGGAGTGGCTTTAAATTGGAAGGGGAAAGGTTTAGATTGAACACTAGGAAGAAATTTTTCCCTGTGAGGGTGGTGAGGCTCTGGCCCAGGTTGCCCAGGGAAGCTGTGGCTTGCCTATCCCAGGAGGTGTTCAAGGCCAGGCTGGATTAGGCCTTGGGTGACAGGGGGTGGAACTAGATGGGCTTTGAGGTTCCTTCCAGTCCAAACCACTGGATGTGTCTTGGTTACAGACGTGACATTCCGAGCAAACCAATTATCCTGACATGGATCAAAAAGGAAGTCTGGGTCCTGGAAGTCATGGCAGGGCTAAAAGGAGAACGAGGGGATCACCAAGCAGTGCACCGGAGAGCAAACGGCAGAAAATGGATCTTGAATGTCGCAGCGGGTCTGAAAAGAGAAAGACATCAGCAAGCAGTGCGCTAGCATCCCAGTGCAACAAATCAGATCTTGGAAGAAGCAAGATGGCTAAAAAGAGATCGAGATCCACAAGCAGTGCATGGGAGAGCAAGTGCTGTAAACTGGATCGTAGCGAGATGAGTGGTCATGAAAAGGAACTGCAGGCAAGGCCCAGTCTCTATGAATATTTGCCGATGTGACCCATTCTAATGGAGAATTTCTTTATTTTGTGAAGATTAAATCTTATCTAGGCAGCTGTCATTGAATGGAGGGGGGATAGGGAGTTCTGTCGATAACATTAGTAGTTTATTCCTTTGGCTGATATTAGTGGCTTATTCTTTTTTTTTTTTGCTGGGATTTGATTTTCTTGAGTGAAAATGTATAGTTTGCAGGTACACTTGTGGCAGCACAGAGGAGAGTCTTGCTTCACTGGAGTGCCTGAAACACAGGCATCTCTCTTGTGCCTTCAGAATTTCCCTGATTACAGGCATTTTTTTCCAGCCCTCCTCAAAAATGCAAGTCTGGGCAATTACAGTTGCTTTTAATTCGGTATTGCGGAAACAGAGAGGAGATCACATCTGATTCTTACTTCTGTATAACATGTTTATTAAGATGCTCTAAGAATTGCTGAAAAATCTGTAGAGTCAGACATGTATGACGTCTGCCTGCTAGTGGGGCAGTTTTTCTGGTCTTTGTTACATATTTAATGACTGAAAAATCTGCAGATAGGATTTTTAATGTAAGATCTTCAGCTGCAATGGCCTAAAGTAAATATGTATGCTGTGCGCTATGAACCAAACAATTCTATTGAATATTCAGACTAGTGTTTTCATTTCAGTTACTTTAGAGGAGTATTTTAATGTGGACCAAAGGTGATTTTATACAGTACTATTGAAGCACATTCTGCCCTCTATCTCTGGAAGATACATCTAAAAAATACCTTTGATGCATAGAAGAGAATTCTTAAATGCTTTTGCTTTAAACAAGAATGCCGGCACCAAAATGCTGAAGGAAAATTCATGGAACCAATCTTGCAAAAGGAAAATAATGACCTTGTAATTTTCTGCTGCCTTCCCACTGGGAGTATCTCACCTGAAAATCTGTTCCTTGCCACCTTTCTGCCCTGGAACATAAACGATGTGCCCTGTGAAATGCCGGGGCCTGAACTGGAAATTGCTCCTGTCTACTGCCTTGGGCTTGGCACGTATCTGAGTGCCCAACTGCCTCCCTGCTGAATGCATTCTGTATTCTGAGCTGAATTGACTCGGGTTTGTTGATTGACTGGACAATCCTGGTGCCATTCCAGGCGAGTCGTCGAAGGAGCACAGCCAGGAGTGTGGAGGATGATGAGAACGGTCACCTGATCTGTCGGAGAGGAGACATGCTAAGTGCAAGATGTATAGAATATTTTTCAGTATTTTTTATCTTTTCAGACAGAATAAGTTCAGTCTTTAGCGGAAGATTCAAGGGGGTTCTAAAGTCTTTTCTTTCTCTCTTGACTTTTTGGTAGGGGATGGGACCATTATTTTTTTCATAATCTACTGTAAATACTATTGACAGTATATTCTGGGGCCTTCTTCCTCCCTCCTTCCCTCTCTCCCTCCCTTCCCTCCTTCCCAAAACCAAAACCGAAGTTTATGAACTTAGTGCAATGTGATCCCTATAAATGTACATTGAAGGGAGTTTTCCAGTAACATCTCTCAGACGAGATATTTAAAATCTAGAGCACAACCTAGAACAACATTTGGTGATAGTACTTGGGCCTTCTGATTGTCTTATCTCTGTTTATTGTTAATTATTTGCTAGGCTCTTTAATAGCTGAGTAACTTCACCACTTGTATGATTAAGAGATCTTTTCCTTATAGATGAGGTTGTTGCTGTGTTGGGTCAAGGTGGTTTTGGAAAAGTAGTGGAATGCATCGATCACGAAGCGTAAGTCTTTTAATTCAGCGCCTGTCATTTTTCTTACTGAGACCCCTCAGCATGAGGTTTGGGAAGTGCTTTCCAATCCTGTCAGACTTTCTCTTTGCTTCCTCACATGCCGCTTTCTGTATTTCTCTAAGGCAACCTCAGCTGCCAAACAAAAGTGTAGTTGGTTCATGCTGCTAAAAGCAGCCCCTAGACACGAGGGTTGTGCAGGGTTGGTGGATGAGGCGAAGGCTGCCTCTTCAGCAGAAGGTCAGGGCTGACGGGGAGAGGTAGCCTGGGGAGAGCGTGGGGTGCAGCTGCAGCCCCCACTGTGGGCAGCCTTGGGGCCTGTGCCACCCACCCAGCTCTGGATAACGAGCAGTGTCTGACATTGTGTAGCTTCCTTCGAAGCCTCATCTGCAAGGAAGCAGCACCATTTGGGTTCTGAGTGTGCACTATAAATCAAACACATACCTTGTGCTTGATTGCACTTTCATTGTGTGCAACAGAGTTTGGAAAGAAGTTGTCTTTCCAGTCCTTGCAGGAGGTATTTGACACCTCAGTGACATTTTTACTACTTCTTGGAGGACTGAAGGCGGCTTCTCATTTTTGATTAAGAGTTGTCTTAGGCTGTAAAGTGGGGAAGTTTCTCCAGCGTTAGCCCAGCACCCAGAGAAATGGAGGGGAGGTGAAAGGGGCTTGAAGAATGATACCGCTCTTAAAAGGATCGAGTGTGTTTTCAAAACGTAAAGATGAAGTTTTAGTTGTGTTTGTGCATAGATGACTCTGCATTATATGAAGTCAGCGTGCCCTTTTCCCAGAAGGTTTCCAGCGTTAGGAACAAGGCCTTAGATGGGTGATAATTACCCAAGAGTCTGAGTTAAAAGTACTCATTGTTCTCATCTCTGATAAAACCTGTCTTTTCAGGGGAGGCACGCATGTCGCAGTGAAAATAGCAAAAAATATCGCTTCGTACTCCAAAGCCGCTCGAGATGAAATACGAGTGCTGGAAGATTTAAAAGCATCAGACCCCAGCAATGCCTAGTAAGCACACATAGCTGACTGCGCTGTCTTCTGGCTTGGAGACTTCTTCAGCGCCGCCTCTTTCTGTAACACGCAGCGTATGTAGGAGCGCTGCACAACTTGCTGTTGCAATGCACGTGTTTTCTTGCTTTTGCAGTCACTGTGTCCAGATGCTGGGATGGTTTGAGTACCACGGCCACGTCTGCATTGTTTTTGAGCTCCTGGGGCTGAGCACCTTTGACTTTATGAGAGAAAACAACTTCCAGCCATTTAGCCTGGACGATATTAGACACATGACCTATCAGATCTGCACCTCCGTCAACTGTAAGTATGTTCCTTCTTTGCTCTATTTGTTAAAGTTTGCTTGCGGAAGCCACTAACTGTATGATTTCTCTTGCAGTTTTGCATACGAAGAAGTTGACACATACGGATCTAAAGCCAGACAATATTGTCCTTGTGAGGTCTGACTATGTAGAAGAGTACAACCCCAAGCTGGTAAGCTGCTGTCCTCTTCCCCACCTCCCTCTTGCTCAGCCATCCTCTGTGTTTATTTGGTCACTTGCCAAATAAACCTTTCGTTTCAGGAATGTAATGAACGCAGACTGAGAAAAGCAGACATCAGAATCGTGGACTTTGGGTGCGCCACGTATGATCATGAGTATCATGGCACTTTCGTGACTACCAGACCGTACAGAGCTCCCGAAGTCATCCTAGGTGAGTGGAAGGTGGTTTGTTTGGCTGATCTTACACGTATGAGATTTGCGTGCTATTGAGTGGAGCTAGAGCAGTGTTTGATGCCTTGCTTCAGCTGCCGAATGATTGCAGCCTGGTCTAAACGTGAACAACCTGAATCTTTTCACAGAGCTTGGATGGTCACAACCGTGTGATGTTTGGAGCATTGGATGTACTCTCCTGGAATACTACCTCGGAGACGTAGTATTTCAGGTAGGGAACTATGAACCCAAAAGAGTGCAGCACATGTAACACCCCCCAACGTGATGAACAAAGGCTACGGAGAGGTGGGGACTGAGAGGAATGGTCTGTGCAAGAAAGTAAGCTGCATTTCTCTGTAATGCCAAGTTGAAGAGAACGGAAGGTGTAGGCACCAAGGAATGTTCTCAGCAGCAGATTTTGACAAGTTGCTTCCAGTAGACATTTTGGCAGTGACTTGAAAGGAAGAATTGTCCTCCGAATGTTTGGCATTTACAAGGTACCTTACTACCAGATATGGCTTCAGCTATCACCACCAGCAAATACTACCCAAATACTTGAATCCTGTCCTCTTAACAGTATTGCTGAGGTTGAACTTGAAGAAGAAAGAAAAGAAACACCCACCAAGGCAAGGTGAAGGGGAAAAACTCCAGTAGCTTGTAACTTCTTTCAGCAAATAGAGAACATGAGCGTCTCTGTTTTCCCTTGATCAAATTCAGCTTATCGGTTGCCGGGTACAGTCAAAGTGAAGTCTGGCTGGCGTATGCTTCTTGACAACTTCCACTCAACCAAGAATGAAAAATGCCTCTCTTGACTTCCCTCCAGGCCACGGACGACAAACTACACCTGGCGATGATGGAGCGATTGCTGGGGCCTTTGCCAGAGCAAGTGGTGAAAAGAGTTGTTTCACTAAAGAAACAGAATTATTTCTCTAATGGCCGCCTAGCCTGGGATGAACACAGTGCTCTTGGGCAATACTTCTTGATGTTCTGTAAAGCCCTGAAGGTAAGATTACAGGGGGAAGATGCTTCTGAGCAGCGGAGCTCCAAGTGCAAGTCTAAAGTTTGAAGCCTGTGGTTTTTTGTTATCTTCACAAAGGAATACATGGTGTGCCAAGATAGTGACCACAAGAACCTGTTTGACTTGATTGAAAAGATGCTGGAGTATGACCCAGCCAAGCGCATTACTCTGGCAGAAGCCCTGGAACATCCTTTCTTCCGCCCGCTGAAGCAGGAAAAGAGCACCTAGACTCCGAGAGCTGAGGCAGACAAGCTTCTCTGTCTGCCTGTCGAGAAACGTCAACTATGTTAAGTGCCGTTTGTTTGTTTGCGTACGTTAGGCATTTAGTTATTGACGGTGAATTCAAATTCTTTTGTTGGAATAAAATTTATTTAAGAAAAAGATACTGATGAGCCCAGTTGTGTTTCTCCTGTAAAATAAAATCTTAGCACACTTTTCTCGTGGGGACCGGAGCACCCTCTACTCTACAGGCCTCCCAATAGCCAGGAAGTATTATTTTAATTAGGGTTTTTCTAAGTGTCATTGGAAGAGCAAAAGACCCAGGGCTGACATTTGCCCCTCAGCAAGTGACTGATGGTTTTTTCCTGAGCAAGAAGTCAGGGGCAGTCCTTGCTGTTAAGTGTGTGGATCTCTGTTAATTGATTGCTATTTATTTATTTATCTTTTTAAAGCAGTTATCTACTTATTTACTTACTGAGTGATGCTGTTATTTAATTCTTTTGTTGGAATATAACGTATTTAATAAAAAGAAACTGATGAGCCTGGTTTTGTTCCCTCAGTAAGTCAAAATCTTGGGACACTTATCGTGTGGACGAGAGCACCCTCTGCTCTATAGGCCTCCTAAGTGACAGAAAGTATTAATATAATTACGGTTTACCCAGCTGTCATTGAAAGAGCAAAAGATCTAAGGCTGAAGTGCCTGCCACTAGGCACGGGGTGGCAAGAGGGGTGGCCTTGATTACACCATCGCGTGTTCAGTAATAGTGACCAGCAGAGGAAGCACAGATCCTTTGATGAGGTGCTGGTTTCTTTCATTCTGTGGGGATGTAAGAGTCGGTGAAAGGATTGATTTCTGTCTCAACATTTTTCCTGATTTTTTAGCCTCAGAACTTGACTGTATAAATCAGAAATGCAGGTCTCGGAAAAACGGCCTCAGAAACTCATCCAGAACTGGTATGGAACGAATGCTTTGTGCCTAACTACCTGTACCTGCTTCCTTATCTCAAAAATGTTTTGCACCTGTCTTTAAGCCTCCTTGCTCCCTACCATTGTGAAAGATCCATGAAGCGAGGAGGAAAAGACAGGAAGATTAATGACCACAGACCACAGCCAACAGAGCATGCACACATGCTGACGATGACTACTGGCCTTCATCAGGAGTCCCCAGGTCGACCACCGCCGCCAGAAGGAGCGCATGTGCAAGGGGAGGAGACCCACAGGCACTCCTCTCTTGGCATGTGGGACCTACTAGGTGGAGATTGGCACATCTCCACAGGCAAGGCAGGTTACAGGTGCATTGACTAGCATAAAAGACAGCTCCTGAGCAGCTGAATTCAGAGGGGCAAGAGAAGACCAAGATAGAAGACCCCCTCCACCGTGGGATCACCTCCAGCAAAGACCAAAACAACGGAATGCCTTCTGGACCAGAACTCCCAGAGACGCTGGACATCTGTGGACTTGTAGTGGTAGTTATGAAACTCTTCTCCTTCCCTCTTCTCCCTGTCTCTTTCCTTGTTCTCTCTCTTTTTCTATCATAAGTTGCTTTATGGGCATAATTAATAAAGTGCCTGTTTAGATCGAAACTTGACTGCCTTGACTCACTTTGAGTTATTATTTTGCACTCTGAAATCATAAATGAAACAAACCATCATGAGTCCACTTACTAGTGGACTGTGACAGGGGATAGAATTTTATGATCTGTGTGCTTCCTTGAAGAACTGCACTTAGTTTCTTTTTATTATGGTTGGTATTTATCATAGAATCATAGAATGTCCTGATTTGGAAGGCACCCAGAAGGCTTATCAAGTGCAGCTCCTGTCCTTGCACAGGACAACCCCAACATTCACACCATTCATCTGAGCATGTTGTCTGACTACTTCTTGAACACTGTGACACTTAGTGCCAGGACTTCTTCCCTGGGGAGCTGTTCCAGTGCTCCACCACCCTCTCTGTGAAGAACCACTTCCTAATATCCAATGTAAACCTCCCCTGGAAGATCTTCCTGCCACTCCCTTGAGTCCTGGCCCTGGATGGATCCTGGAAGAGCCCCACAAGCGGCCGGTCACCAGGCCTGTGTAACCCATTGACCGCAACCCTCTGAGCCTACTCGTGTGTTCTGTGCAGATGGGAAAAAGGGACAAATAGCTCGGGAAAGGCATGACATGTCACACACTGAGGAGGAGGGAGTAGCACCAAGGACTACATTTAAACATTTAGTATATTACCTATGATATTACAATTCTGTGTTAAAAGTTTAAGCTTAAGGCTAGAACAATGTTAGCATCCTGTAAGGGTTTGTGAGGGACTACGGGGTTCAGTGACAGTCTTTTACATGTTTCCCAAAAGCTGCTGTGAGTGAATTTTCTGCAGACTTATTTTTCATATTAAAAGCAGCCCCCTCACTTGCCTAAGTAAAAGAGGGGACTCTGCAGAAGCTAGGCGTTGCATTCTTGAGGAGCCATCCCAGCACAGCCACATGTGAGCCAGGCAAGACCAATAGACAGTGCATATTGAGGAATCAATGCTAGAGAAAGATGTTCGTTCTTGGCCTCCCCAGTCTTACTGTTGTGCTGGTGTCCAGCAGGACCAGCACAGGAGAGACTGATTTCACCCTCTTGCCATCTTTGGTTACAGATATGTCAGCATCTCAGGTCCTTACCAGTCTCAGACACACTGGTGCCGGTCCTCACTCCCATAGAGGTGTTCCTCCTGCCCACCTAAAGATTTAGATTTTTAGACTTTAATCTGAAAGTCTCCTCTGAACCTTGCTGAAGGTAAGAAACATAAAATGAAAGCTAACATGCTCTGGGTTGAGGAGAAATGTTTCACTGAAGGCTGAACAGTCATGAGTTTTTATTCTAGCTTTCTGAAACCCATTGAGTACACTGAAATAAGTTTCAGGGGAGTTGAAAACATTTCCTTTAGAAAGATCTCATGCTAGATTAAAGATTATTTGTTGTGGCACACACATTTATCAAAGTTTTGGCCCATCCAAATCCAACTTCCCTACGGCCAGAAAATACTAACGATGATGATGATGATGACAGCAACAAGAACAACAACAATCTCATTATTCAAAAGTAGCTCCGAGGCATGAGCTGGTCATTCCTTCCAGGATGATGGCTGGTGTGCTCCATCATTCTTTAAAACACCAGCCATGTTTGGAAAGTCTTTGGACCTATCAAAAGGGTAGACAGACACTTCTTTGGGCAGATGGTATCTAAAACCCATCATATGTGAAAAATCATGGCCACAGAAGGTTGTGCACATGGCTGGCCACTCAGCTCGGGACTGGCTACAATGCATTGCTCATTCCAGATGTTCTGAAGAGACTTCATACTTCATCTGAGTTTTTGTAGTTATTTAAATCAAATTGAAAGGTGTCTCAGCTGTGCCCCAGGCACATGCTTGCTAGCTTGATGCTCACTGTCAGGTGTCCCAAGTCAGGATGTAGCACCGCTCCACAGCTCTCCTCCTGCCCACCACAGGAGCTCAGTCCAGCTCCGGCACCGAGCCACACCCCGTGAAGAGGAGACAAGAGAGACATGAACAAACACCACACCCCCCTTCTCCTTCATCTCTAATGCACGAACTGTCAGAAAGCGTTCTGCTTTATGGCCCATGGCTCCAGCCCCCACATATAATGCATGGTACATGTAGGTGGTGTGGGCAAACACCAAGCTGAGCTTTTATAGAAATGTTTACCTTGCTTTCCGCTGTTCCGGTGCCCTGGGAGACATCTGGGGACCAGTGGTTTCAGTCTCATCTGCAGGCAGCATCAGATGTTAACCTCTCCCAGTTGGCTCGAGCCAGAAACCTTGTTTCCTGCAGGCTGCGACCCACAGATTCCTACCCTAGCTGACATTTGCTGAAGTTTGGGAAAACAGTGGGCATGAATCATAGAATAACCAGGTTGGAAGAGACCCACCAGATCTTCTAGTCCAACCATTCCTATCAAACACTAAACCATGCCCCTCAGCACCTTGTCCACCTTTGCCTTAAACACCTCCAGGGAAGGGGACTCAACCAACTAGCTGGGCAGCCTGTTCCAGTGCCCAGTGACCCTTTCTGTGAAAAATTTTCTCCTAATGTCTAGCCTGAACCTCCCCTGGCAGAGCTTGAGGCCATTCCCTCTTGTCCTGTCCCCTGTCACTTGGGAGAAGAGCCCAGCTCCCTCCTCTCTACAGCCTCCTTTCAGGTAGTTATAGAGAGCAATGAGGTTTCCCCTCAGCCTCCTCTTCTCCAGGCTAAACAACCACAGCTCTCTCAGCTGCTCCTCGTAAGGCCTGTTCTCCAGTCCCTTCACCAGCTTTGTTGCTCTTCTCTGGACTTGCTCCAGAGCCTCAACATCCTTCTTGTGCTGAGGGACCCAGAACTGAACACAGGATTCAAGGAGCGGCCTCACCAGTGCTGAATCCAGAGGGAGAACAACCTTCCTGCACCTGCTGGTCACACCATTTCTGATACAAGCCAGGATGCCATTGGTCTTCTTGGCCACCTGGGCACACTGCTGGCTCATGTTCACTCTGTCAACCAACACC
Organism: Coccyzus lansbergi; assembly: GCA_033558105.1. Lineage (NCBI taxonomy): Eukaryota > Metazoa > Chordata > Aves > Cuculiformes > Coccyzidae > Coccyzus > Coccyzus lansbergi. The sequence continues at coordinate 525,507 of JAUMJK010000450.1, forward strand.
CCCAGGTCCTTCTCCTCCAGGCAGCTTTCTAGACAGACTTTTCCCAGTCTGTAGCTGCATAGGGTTGTTGTGCCCCAAGTGCAGGACCCGGCATTGGACTCCCATTGGACTCAGCCCAGCGGTCCAGCCTGTTCAGATCCCTTTGCACAGCCTCCCAACCCTCCAGCAGATCCACACTTCCACCCAGCTTTGTGTCATCTGCAAACTTGCTAAGGGAGCACTCAATGCCTTCACATCCAGGTCATTGATAAAGACATTGAACAGGGCTGGACCCAGTACTGAGCCCTGGGGAACCCCACTTGTCACTGGCCTCCAGCTGGAGTTAACTCCATTTCCCACCACTCTCTGGGCCTGGCCAGCCAACCAGTTTTCCACCCAGGAGAGTGTGCGCCTGTCCAGGCCAGAGACTGACAGTTTCCGTAGCAGAATGCTGTGAGAAACTCTGACAAAGGCTTTAATGAAGCCCAGGAAGACCACATCCCTCGTCCTTTCCCTCGTCCAGCAGCCGAGTCACTTTATCATAGAAGGTGATCAGGTTAGTTTGGTGAGACCTGTGTTGACTGGGCCTGATAACCTGGTTCTCTTGTATGTGCTTCATGATAGCACTCAAGATCACCTGTTCCATGACTCCCTGGCACTGAGGTCAGACTGACTGGCCTGTAGTTCCCTGCAGAGTTAAAAACCACATCCCCTTTGGTCTCCTCTTCCCCATATACATGCCATTGAAAGCACTAAATCTGCCTCCTTCCCAGCCACAACCCAGCTGAGCATGATCAGAGTCCTGACACTCTCACCATCACTCCCAGGCCAGCCACTTTGTTGAAAGTAACTTGCATCTTATGTTTCAGCAGCGTATGCTAATGATGGTCTTCAAGCTGCTGTGGATTAATGTAATGCAGGAATTTGTCCTGGTGTCTTGTCCCCAAATAGTCAGTGCTGCAGGCGTGGTGTTCAGGCCACCCATTTATAGAGTTTTTTTTAAATTCAGGAGAGAACAAGTCCTTTGTATGCTCTTTTTATGCCTCACTGTACTGCTATAAGATAGGTACCTAAAATGCCTGGGCTCTGCCCATGGCGTTTGTCAGAAGCTTTAAGGCTTCAGCCAAAGAACCGATGGGCAAAGGTGTTTCTGGCCACTTTCTCTATCATGCTGCACACCTGGGCAGCTGTTGCTGAGCACAAATTCCACCTCCTCCCCAATGCTCTGGGGACATGAAGCATCAAGACAGAACCCACGGCTTGGAGAAAGGTGGACAGAAGGCTAGATCTGCAGGTACAGCCATTCCTGTGCTGCTCGCCACCCCTAAAGGATGGATGGCCAAGTCCTACACTGGGAAAGCATCTACTATGTGGGACAAGCTATGGGAATAAAGCCTCTAGAGCAGCCCAGAAAATCTGATCATTTCTTGGTTTGTTTTTTAACTTTTTCTTTTACTCTCTGGATGTTCATTTCTCTGCACGCAGGGTTGGCAGCTGCTGCCCTCAGGTTCAGTTCACCTTAAAAAGCATGAAGTTACGCAGCTCTAAAAGCCATCAATTGTTGTGTCCCTTTTGTGCTCCTGGGTTTCTGTACAGTAACACGGAATTCCTATTGCCATGCTGGGTGATGGAAAGCTGTCCCGTGGGCAGGGAGAGGCCAGGAGCTACCCAGCCTTCCCGCAGGCTCAGGCAGCCCCAGCAGAAGTTGCTCCCGGGATCAGCTCTGCTCAGAGCTCCAGCAGCACAGCCAGCCTCTGCCCTGAGAGAAGGCATTTGTAGGAGACTCCAAGGACAAGTTTTTCCAGGATCCCCACACAGGCAGCCACGTTTGCACAAATGGAGTCCATACTAAAGGCAGTGGGGGGCACAAAGCCTTACATGGTCGAAGAGGTGGTGATTTAGAGACTAGCTTTCTAACTTTGTCAGCTTTAAAATTTCCCCCCATGCTTCTCCCAGTGTCTCCCAGTCTTTCATTCTATATCTGATCTTCCAGTATCCTCTATATAGTACTTGCTAAAATATTTCTCTTACTTTAATTGATAGTTGATTTTGAGAGAGAGAGAGAGGAAGCATAAACCACACAGGCTTCCTTCAGTGTTTCAAATCGTACTTTCCTAACCAAAAATATTCTTATTTTAAAGGGTTTATTTTTCACTAATTTTGCATATATGTACTATTCCTTTTTGGGAGATGTAAAGAGAAACAGATAGGTAAATTCCATTTAGTCTCTAAAAGACATGTTGAATGGATGGGTGATTAAAACGTAAATTAGAAACATCATTGCTTTAGAGCTTATTCTAACTTCCCAAAAGTGGTACTAATGTATTGACTGATTTTGATAGGGATCCAATTTGAGGCTTAAATAAAAAGCACCTTCCTGAGCTTATCTTATGTTGGAGACAGTTATACTGGTCTTGCAGAAAGTTGACCTGTCAAGGTTTCAGGAAGCCCCTTTCTAGAAATCTGTCATCACTAAACTCTTACCCTTGGGGTTAAAAAAAAAAAAAAAAAAAAAAGGCTACCATTACTACCATTAAGCTCTTCCAGTCCCCTTATTTGTTTTTTTCTGTCTTGTGCCATGGCTGCAGTGAATGCAATGCATCCGAGTTTTAAAAATTCTTGCTATTACTTTAGTTCCATTCTGTCTGATATTAGTGGAAACTGTTACTGCTGATTTCAGGATGAGTTGATTTAGGTTAGTAGGTATTTTGCCAGTGAAGTTTCCTGCTGAGGAAGAACACACACTCAGTGGCCACTTATCTAATCTAATCTAATCTAATCTAATCTAATCTAATCTAATCTATCAGGCTGTGGTATAGTGACCACTTTCTACACCATCCATGGAATATCATGCACATCGAGTTTAATGTGGGACTTGGATTTGAAATGAAGGTGTTTCAACCCCTCTTATTGGCCTCAAAATAGAAACAGACACACGGAAAGACTGAGGATTCTGAAACTCTGAGCTCTGAAGAGGAGACACATACAAAGGTTTATGATAAACAAAATAATGAATGTTATAGAGAACGCAGATCAGTCTATCTTTTTGTCCTTTCTCAAGTAAATGAGCATTTTTACAAAATGCAGATACGGCAGAATGCTTTGCCCCAAGAGATCATAGATTCCAGGAGGTCTACAGGATCTTAAGAAAGAAATAGGCATTTACATGGATAACAAAAAAAATCTATAGTTTCAGTGTTTCTTTAAATTAAGTAAACAGCTCTTCATGTTCTACAGCATTAGCCAGCTACTGAGGATGGGATGAAACTTCCCCTATGGCCCAGTTATTTTTTAATTATCCACTCTGGGATTTCTCATACTTTCCTCAAAGGCATCTATTACTGGCCTCTCCCATTGCCAGTGCCACCACAAGTGTTCTTTTTAATGAGATGGCTGCCTCCGGAGGTAGGTTCACTAGATGCCAGTTGGGATTGCTTTTTGTTAGTTTCACGAGCTTTATTTATTCTGGCAGGGTTGGATCCAGCAATCTTTATCACAGTCCCCCTTCGCCACCCTGGACTTTTTAGTTTAGAATGAGTGAGATATTCTTATCTGTGTAAAATAATGATTGCATGAGAAATTCAGTTGTTTTACATTTAAGGGTGGGTTTATTTGCTTGTTTGATTTCAGAATGCTGACATGAGCAGAAAAAAAAATGATGGTCATCTTTTTCAAGGTGGGCAGGTCTGAAAGACTGGAAAACTTACCTTTCTCTTCAAAGAAACTCTGCATTTCTTATGTATGTACAGTAAATCGAGATACATGCAGCCATCTGGTTCTTGAAACAAATAATGCAGTGCTTATTTCTCATAAGACATTAGAGAATCTCAGTGCTAATATTCAGCCCTGCATGAGCAACCACATTTATGAGCAAACACATTTATTAGAGATCTTAACACAAAAGGAAAGGGGTACTTTCATAAGGAAACAGTTTTCAATGTAAAGCTTTCACAAGGTTTATTAAAAAAAGGGGGGGGGAAGTTGTTTCTAAAAAACTTTGGAAGTATTTTAATATGTATACTTTAATGAAATCTAGTGGGAATTTTAAACTATATGTAATTTTGCAAGCATTTACATGAATACCTGTATCTAATCTCAAGTGCAATTGATTAAGAATATCAAAAAAATCCATCATGTAATTCATATAGTTCACACTTGTTGTATGAAAAGAACTTGCTAAGTAACTCCGACTCAGTAAGTCTCGATTTGCTGGGAACAAGTCTACATGACAAAAATATTAGATTGCAACCTTCTTCCAGAGTATCCAGATATCCTAATTTTAAGCGTTGGTGAGAATGTGAATATGCTACTTTTGTAACGTGCCTTCAGAGCCTTCTGAGGGACATACCTGGTGTATGTCAGTGTTCAGATCTACCACTGCTCTAGATATTTGTATGTTTCTCCAATTCATTTCTGCAGACAAACTACTCATGGAGGAAACAGAAATAATTTTGATGTCATGAAAAAAAGCTATTTCCACACAGCTTTCTCATATTGAACTGCTTTTACAAAAATAGCAAAAAGATATAAATCTTTAGCTGCACAGAAAAGATCTTGGAATAGTTTCTCTGTGCACTTTCTTTTTATAGTGAAGTGGGGAAAGAGGTTGTGTGTAATGGTTTTTGGTTTAATGGTTTTCTAACAGCTTTAGAATGTCTTGAGAACAGAGATTCTCTCCTCTGTTATGTTGGTTAATGTAAGTTTGGAAGGATAGCTTCCACTGCTACAGGGTAATAAGGTTTAGAGTAATCCATCCATCAATCGTGCAAATGGGAACAGTATTATAAAGCGAACACTTCCAGCTTTATTAAGAAAAAAAAGAAGTTAATTTTGAATGAGGAAAAGCTACAGATCTCAGTGTAGAATAATACTGAGTGCATGAGAGCACAGCTGTAGAAGCCTCAGCTTTGTAAAATATATCTTTTTTCTTCTATGCTTGAAAGTTTTCAGTAACAAGCAAAGAAATTTTTTTAAAAACTGTTTTCCTTCTGCTCAGAGAGAGAACTCTTCCTGCTTATCCTGCTGTAGCCTAGTGTACTTACACTAGCTGACTAAGTCTTAAATGGATATTGTCTGATTCAGCCTCTTGTCTTCCAGTTACCACCAGGGTCAGTTCTCTTAGTACAAAATAAAGACAACTATTCACTTTATTCAAAGATAGTACTGTGCATCTTAATAAGACATCCAGAAATACTGTAGTCTGGTTTTAATGTGGCCCAAGAGTGTCTATGTCCACACGTGTGACCAAGTGCAGCATAAAATCTTTGTGTTGCCCTTGTGGAATGTTACTTTTGTAGAAGGAAGAGGGGTTTATGGCAGAAACAGCAAAAGAATGAATGTATGTGAGAACATATGCCAAAATCAAGGCAGTTGGCTCTTACCACAGATGGTAGGTTTATGAGGAAACGGTGTAGCTGAATCCTACTTCCAGTAAAACATTTGGTTCTCAGGCTCCTAGGATGAAAACATTTTTTTATCTCCCTCTGAAAATCCATGTTGTACAAACACAGGAGAACAATTTCAGCTGTGCAACGAGTCAGTTATCACTTCCCCATTTCAAAACTGATAAATCATAGAATCATAGAACAACCAGGTTGGAAGGGACCCATCGGATCTTCTAGTCCAACCATTCCTATCAAACACTAAGCCAAGTCCCTCAAGACCTCATCCACTCGTGCCTTAAACACCTCCAGGGAAGGGGAATCAACCACCTCCCTGGGCAGCCTATTCCAATGCCCAATGACCCTCTGTGTGAAAAACTTCCTCCTAATCTCCAGCCTAAATCTCCCCTGGCAGAGCTTGAGGCCATTCCCTCTTGTCCTGTCCCCTGTCACTTGGGAGAAGAGGACAGCTCCCTCCTCTCTACAACCTCCCTTCAGGTAGTTGTAGAGAGTAATGAGGTCTCCTTTCAGCCTCCTCTTCTCCAGGCTAAACAACCCCAGCTCTCTCAGCTGCTCCTTGTAAGGTCTGTTCTCCAGCCCCTTCACCAGCTTTGTTGCTCTTCTCTGGACATGCTCCAGAGCCTCAACATCCTTCTTGTGGTGAAGGGCCCAGAACTGAACACAGGACTCAAGTCCAGAAAGACCACATCCACAGTCTTTCCCTCATCCAGCAGCCGAGTCACTTTGTCACAGAAGGCGATCAGGTTGGTTTGGCAAGACCTGCCTTTTGTGAACCCGTGTTGACTGGGCCTGATAACCTGGTTCTCTTGCATGTGATTCATGATAGCACTCAAGATCACCTGTTCCACGATTTCCCTGGCACTGAGGTCAGACTGATGGCCTGTAGTTCCCCGGATCCTCCTTGCTACCCTTCTTGTAAATGGGCACTACATCAGCCAGCCTCCAGTCCAGTGGTACCTCCCCAGTCTTCCAGGACTGCTGGAAGATGATGGAAAGGGGTTTGGCCAATACATCCGCCAGCTCCCTCAAAACCCTAGGATGAATCCCATCTGGCCCCATAGACTTGTGGGTGTCCAGTTGAGCAAGCAAGGCTCTGACCACCTCTTCTTGGACCATGGGAGCCTCGTATTGCTCCTCTATTTCCGGGGTTTCTACATAGAGGGAACAGCTTTCTTTACAATTAAAGATTGAAACAAAGAAGGCATTAAGTACCTCAGCCTTCTCCTCATCCCCTGTCAAAGCTTCAGAAGCTTTAGAATTTTATTTGGCTTAAATGGTAGAGCAAATGAGGCTCTCTACAAATCTGACTGTTGGAAACTAGACACTAAAAAGAAATCTAAATCAGCATTCTAATAAACTGAGTTTGCAGTGGAGCCCTTCCCTTATCTCTTCTGTTTGTTCTGGTGGCGGGACAGTCAGCGCACATGTGGACTTTCACCCAGCTAGGAATAAAAGGATAGTAGGGATCTGCAAAGGAATGGAGGTGATGTGACCTGGGCAAAGTATTGGAACAGAAATCTACAGAAACAAGGCTATTCATGAAACTTGTTTCTGTTTATTTAAAAAAAAAAGAAGTTAACAATTAGTTAATTGGTTCTGAAACTGCAGCCTCATGTTAAAGCACAGCATTATGAGAAATTGGCGAGGAACAGCTGGGATGATGGGAGATGAGTGTACTCTAAATATTGTTCTTGACTGTTAAAGTTATTAGCCAGGTGATACATTGTCTGAGTGGTCAGTTCCGCTGACGCAGCTAACCTCCAAATGCAGTGTTGGTGGGTGGGTAGGCAGTTTATAGTACTTTATTTTAATGCCAAGACCAGAACTGAAGGAGATGTAGCCCTAGTACCACCTGGTGGTCAAAGGGCAGAATTTCTCACTGGTTGAATCGCCACTTACGGTCCAGTAACCTTTCATCTCACTTATTTCTAGGCACTCCTGCCTGCACAGGCAGCACGAGAAAGAGAACAGCTACGTGCCTGGGAGAGAGATGGATGGGTTTAGTCATTAATTATCCCCTTCTCTAAATACAGCACTGTGTGAACATGGCTCTTAACACACAAGCAATTAACCCCAAATACATCTTAGATTAAACCTTGCCTTTATGTAGTCTTGTCTTCAGCAGGCTGCTGAGGGGAGTGGAGAAGAAAAAGGGTGCTAAATCCCTTTCAAGCTAAAACCCTACTAAGCACTTTTCAAGCAAGTTTAGACCAGGTTAACTCCAGCAGTCAGATAAAGGAAAACAAACTTTCTCAGAATACTGCAGGTAGATTAAAGCATCTAAGTCTAAAGCTGTGATTTTAAAACAAACACTTTTATTTTTCCCCAAAAAAAACATGTTCAATAGCCATTTCCCTGGAAGCACTAGCATCCCATAGGCACATTCCTGCAGTTCCAGAGGCAGACTGCTTTAAATCCTGGACAATCCAGTGAGCTTCTGCAATAAAAAGAAATGAGACACTGTGGTTCCAGATGAAAGCCATGTCAAACTGAGGTATGTTCTGAGCAAGACTCTGAAATAAACAACCAAACTAGGCCATTCATAAAAATAGTTGCAATCAACTCAAAGCAGAAAAGAAAGTGTCTGTAGCACTTCCCCAGGAAGTAGAACCTTTGGGATCAGCGCTTCTTCTGAGGCTGATAAATACCTGAAAGACAGTGTCTGCTCTCTGCTTGGTTGGGGGACTTACTTGCATAGATACCAGTGCTATTGAAGCTGATGATAAAAAAACAGCTCAGATTCATAGAGCTAAAGAAAAAGTGGAGTGACAGACTGGCATCAGCCTTAATCCAAAGAGAAAAGGTAATGTCATCTCCATCCCTGTCCCCAGACATCTGCTCATCATAAAATACCCCAAACAATGGCTAAGCCAAAATATCCTCTCCAAAACAATACAGCCTCATTAATGATTTGGTTATGTTATCCTTTGAATATGCAATTCGATCAAATCACCTTCAGTGATGAAGGACTGAAAGGCTGACCCTTTTAAGGCACTGACAGGACATTTTGATAGGAATGGTTGGACTGGATGATCCGATGGGTCCCTTCCAACCTGGTTGTTCTATGATTCTATGATTCTATGAACAGAGAAAGTGTGAAGAAGCAAACTAATGGTTTGGCTTGATGACCCAAGAGGTCTTTTCCAACCTGGTGATTCCATGTTTCTAACAGAAGACTTAATCGTGACTACTATCACCATGGGGGAAAAAATAGCAGTAAGTTAGTGGGGAGTTATGGAGAGGACCTAAAAGTTAAGGACTTAACTTGAAACGGAAATAATTTTTTTTTATCAGGAGTATAAGAACAAGTCATGGTCCTCTCTCCAAAAGACACTTTACTGTAACATATGTTAGCTGATGGAATGATTTCAGCAATGTTCCAAAGCACCTGGGCACTCCCGAATCCCCAGAGTAATAAGTGATGTACCTTGCAATATAGACTGAGAGTAATTCTGTCATCAGCAAAGCCTGCTATGCTAAACACTGCTAATAAACGTTTTCTTCTTTCTTCATGGAAACGTCCATTCACAGTGTCTAATCCCGAGAAGCCAACTGAGATTTAGAGGCCTCTGTGTAGGAAGACACAATAGCTGGTAAACACATCTCACTCCGATCCTAATACTGAATTTCAAGTATACTTAACTAATATTTCAAAGAAATAATGTTATTTCTTCTCATCACCTTCTGCATACCTATGTCTATGTTTGAAACAGATCAGTTGTTAGAACCATGCATCAAAAATAATCTTACAAAGAGCAGAAAGCTTCATGTATAACAAATATCTTTCAAAATCCACTGGGATCCACTGACCCTAGACAGTAATTAAACCTTATGTTTTGATATTAGCTCAACTCCAGATATTTTTGAAAAAAAATCCCATCCTGCATGCTTTTCATTTCTGAATTATCCATCACATGCCTCTGTTTGAAGCATCTTGTACTGGCTTCTCTTAAGTAAAGACTAGGAGATTGCTGATTTGGTCCAGAGAACTCTCATCTTTCCAACTTGCAGTGATGACCAAAACCTGCTCTAACTTGAACATAAATGAGTAGCTGAGCTAACACTAAGAAGGACTGGAGATAAAATGTGTAGATTCTTAACTGCCACGATTATAGTTAATGAAATATCGATAGACAGAAGCAGGTAGTAAAAATATTATATATACTAGGAATTCACAGTGGGCTTCTCAGTAAAACGGGACTGTAAAATGGAGCAGTACTCTGCTGGGACAGTTTATTCGTCATCCATTTAAAAAAGTCTCCACAGGTGTCTGCCGTGTACCTTGGACAACCTTCCCAAAATTACCAGTCTAACTAACTATTTTGTCTTTGCTGAGCTCTAGGAATACAATGCCATTTATTTAAAGCAGATTGAAGTACACATTGATAAAGAAGAACAGATTTCTTTGGTCTTAGTTAATTACGATTTTCAGTACAGTTCACTATCAATTAATTATATTATAATGCAACAGCTAGCATATGTCTGCTCCCAGTTGGTTGAATAATTCTGCAACTATACTCCTACTGAAATCCACAGCAAAATTCCCATTGCTCCAATAAGCTTTAACAAAACCCCCAGGACTCAGGAAAACAAGGCCAGCCATCTGTACTTTGTGTTGCTCTGCTAGCACTTACGCCTTTAAATGAAGTAAAGCTAAGTAACTGTTCTACATAGTTTGTCCTATACTTTGAGCTGTGATATCTGCCACGTAGGAGTGCACTAAAACATGGGTTTGAAGAAGTTTAGCAGCTGAATTAAGAAGCTAAATTTATGCTGTAACGTGGGTGTATTTGCTAGAGAAAAATCCTCAGACTGTAGACAATGTTTTTCGTGTAGGGGGGTTCTAATGTTTGGAAAAGCAGCAAAAATCACACTGGTTATCAGATACACACTAGTGCAGCAAACAGGGTAACCAAAACTGAGGTGTGGTGGAGGCAACCGCTGCAACAGAATTTCCATGAAAAGAATTGTTGAAAAATAAGAAAAAGCATTTTTTCAATAATCCTAATATGCTGGGCTTTAATGGTTAGCTTGACCCTATAACTCACTACAATTAAACAAACCAATACCACAGAAAACAGCTGCTCAAGACATTGCTTAGAAGAATGTATCTAAACATAATTCTGGGTTTTATTTAATTTGTCACTCATTTCAATGTTTTAAATGCCTAAAGAAAAGATCTATACAAATGTAGCTCTGTATATGAAAGTCTGTAATGAACATCTACACACATATAAGTTGTTCCTCCCCTTCACAATACTTATCTGCATTTTAAATAAATTGCTGATCCCTTTTGCAAGCATTTAAAGGCATTGGAATGGTTTCCTCGGAATGCACATCTTTCAAGGAATTACACCAGGACACTGACATTATAACACTATTTCCTGAAAACACCAGGTTCTTCACCACATGCAGAGAAGCTAAGTCACGCTCCAAAAATTTCTGAGGTCTGCACTTGGGGTGCATATGACCCTGGGAGAGAATCAAGGTTCGTTTCTTGATGCAGTTTCCTCCAGTAACTAGGATACAACCTAAAGTATCTACTCAATTACTTGTATTAGGCTCACAAAGCTTATTCACTATGTTGCTGCCTTCTGTCTCACTATTAATACCAGTGATACACACCAGCAAACTATGTCTCAGTATCCAGAAACTAGTGATTTAATGAACACTAATGTTCTTCGACCACTCTGTACTCATGTGTACAATGCATTTACTGGCTGGAGCAGTCTGTCCAGGGATGTCACCATTTTGAAGTCAAGACAGACAAATCTATTCCATAACTCAGCAGAATTTCACAAATACAATTCTTCATGGTGTGAAGGGATGTTTCTTGCCTTGGGTTCACACACTGTCCTTGTACAGGGGTCTCGGAGTCCAATTTGCCCTCTGATATAATTTCAGAGTACTGTTCTACTCTATCAAAATGATGCATCTCCCAACTTAAGGGAAGAGTCTTATCCATAAAAATAAACAAATCTTTTTAAAACAAATTTTTTTAATTCCACATTACTAAAGCTCGTAGACTTTGCCCCTTGGAGGGTTTACTATGTAATGTTGTCAGTAAAACAACTGAAATAATATTTGCAATTTTTAATAAGTTACTGAAAAGCAGATCCTTTTAATCTTCTCAGGTAAATAAAGTTTTGTTAAACAAATTCCTCCACTCATGATGTACAGATTTAAATTTCTCTGTTGAATGATTACACAATAGTCCATCTAAGATCTAGTGAATTTTTCCTCTTTATTTTGTGCTTATTATAAAGATACACATTTTTTGTACAAGACACTAAAAAAATCCCATTTCAGTTTCTTATTCCAAAGCAGACTCAATATGTTTCTCCTCTTCACAATGAACACACATCGAGTAGATCTTGGGATGTCACCAAAATGTGTAATGCTGCTATGATGCATGTTTAAATTTAGGCATGCAAGTAATCCGATTAAAGTTAGTATCTGTGAAGCCAAGCACATAAGCCAAAGAAAGGGTTTAATATTGTTTCTGTGTTCAGGTTCTCAAGTGCTTTCATAGCCATTTTGCTAACATGTTGTATCATCTGCATCCCATTCAAAAATAATGCTGATACCCCTCAGTGTGCTCTACATACAGAATACCACAGAAAGGCTCAGTATAGACGAGCTGCTCTTGATATGTCTCTTCCTAAAACACTACACATTTCTCAATAGTGCAATAAAGAGAATTTGACTGAGTGAAGCACTGAATTACAGTTAAAAGCAGCATTTCTTGTTTAACATAGTGTCATAAACACGACATCATTTAAGTGCAGAAAAATGAGTTAGGTACTCTACAGAGCCCTACCAACTTGGTAAGAGTTTCATGCATGTACTTATTGAGTGATTCTTCAAACACTTCTGAATTATAAATCAAGCTTGTAAGCACTCACAAAACTGGGGTCTGAGAACTTGGTCCTCAATGTATTTAGGATAAAAGAAAAGTAACTAATAATTTATGCTGCATTTGTCGAGTTTCTGAATCCAGTGAGACAATTTACTCATAAAATTTCAAAACAGTTTTTTTCAATCATGCCATATATGGCAAACATTTGTGAACCCTCTCATTCCTGTAATGATTTTTAGATATAGAATCTAGATGCATTCTTTGTTTACACATCTTACAAAAAGAATAATTATACATCATGCTCCAAAGCACACTATATTGACTGGTAAGATTATGAAGTACTCTAATTATCACATTATATATAAAATAGTTTAAAATAGAATATAGGAGCAATATATTTGATTATTTTTTGCTTCTAATTTCAGAGCAGAATAACACATTTAAAAAATTCATAATCCAATAGAGAAAAACACCTATGCACTGACTCTATACAAGGCAAAACTCTGGATTAATAAGATATGTTAGGTACACTAACAGTAATTTTTAAAAATTCCTGCGGCACAAAACCTACAGAGTTTGACACAAAGACCAGCTGACTTTTAATTATACTTTAATTCAAACTAATTTATCTAAATTAAAACCCCCACTAGAAATGCACAAACTAAACTCACTATAGTAACTGGGCAAATTCACGAAGTACATTTTGGAAAAGATCAGTGTCTAAATTTAGAAATAAGATCTTTGTTGGTTTTTTTTAAGCTTGCACTAACTGAGTGAAGACAATATATTTCAGATTAGACAGAGAAGGGGAGAAGTTTATAGGATACTAAGCAATTCAGTACCATTCAATGAGCCCATATCACCTACACAATTTTTACAACGAAAAAAACTTAAGTACTTTTTTTTTCTTTTTAAATATATAGGTCATTATTTTCCTAATTCTTTCATCTTCCTTCAGGACAAATAAAAAGGCATCTTTGTAGTTCATCTCTGAACAAGGCTGTGCATAATCCTATAGCAAGAAACACTATTATAAGACTATCATAAGTCTATCATAAGTCTGCTGAATACACTGATCAGTGTCTTCACCTATAGATAAACCATAGCATCTCACAATGTTTTGACAGCATTTGATGTATTTTTTTACAATCTAATAAAAACAACTGCAACAAAGAAAAATGCAATGACTATTTTATAAGATACTGTGATAAATTGATTGCATTTTCTCAACTCTGTAGTCAGGAATAACAGTATTCATAAATATCCAGAACAAAGCCCCCAAATCATAACAGTAACTTAAAACCAGGCAAAACAGATTTTAGAAGGCTGCAAAGTATTTTGAAAACATAAAAAGCTAAACTCAACTACTGCCTCCAATTTTTTGGTTATGAACTTCATTTTTTCACATCCTATCACGAAGAGCAGACAATGCTAAGTTTATACCAGATTAGCAGAATTTCTCAGCTATATGTCACAAGTTCCACTCACTTGCATTAAATCCCCCATCACTTCCCTACATGGTCTACTCTTGAAAAAAAAAAAAAAGAAAAAAAATAGGTGTTTTTCCTACCTGTACAATATAGTGTTATTTAAAATGCCTTCACAGAAAGATGGAATGATGCAGCTTCATTAAACTATCCCACATCAATCTCAGTTGTTTCCCAAGAGTACCAGCGCTAAATAGAAGTTACATAAACTTTCACAATTATACACTAATGTTTAGAACTATCATACCAAGACCAAAAAAAAGTTATCAACTTTATAAATTGCAGGAAAACAGCTATCAATTTTTACATTAAAATAGATTTACTAAAAATGCATTTTTTACCATACCTTCTTTTATTTTTTTCCAGAAAGCTGATGTTAAACAGGTTTCAAAGAAAATTATTTCTTCAGCCACATGTCTTTGTATTTTAGTTTTATTTAAAATAAAAAGTCACAAAAATGATTAAAAAAAAATCGGTTGTGGCCATTTGGCTCCCTCCCCTAAATTGACACTTTATAAAAACCTTCTGTACTTTTTTCCCCCTCCCTCTCTCCCTTTCTACTACCTCCAAGATGGTAGGAAAGTTGTTGTTTTGGAGGGCAGAGGAGCCGCTCTCTGATGTTATGTCCTCTCAGTGCCTGTAGTGGTGCTGTAGGAGGCTGCTGGCTCTCGTTTTGAGCAGCCCCAGCAGCCCTGCCTTCTTTGCCGGAGAATATATTCAGGGATTCCCCTTAATAATCACCTACCCTTTCAGCACTTTGTAGTTTTTAAAATAATAAAGAGCCCCCAAAGCTTCCTCCCCTAAAAAGCAGGATCTTCTCAGAGCCAGGGGGGCAGCAGCTCCTCAGCACGGCGACCGAGCCCATTCCCAGTCCCTCTGCTGGGGAGGAAACTCCGATCTGTCAGCCCAACAGAGGGAAAGGGGGGAGAGGAGAGAGAGGAGGAAAAAAAAAGCAGCTGGAAAGGTAAGCCAGGCCCGGCCTGCATCCCCGGGCTCGCGTAGCGCGGCGGGCGGCGCGGCAGGCGCGGGGCGGGCGGGGAGGCGGGCTACGCGAGCCCGGGGATCGGCGGGGGCGGTGTAGGCCGCGGCGGGGGGTGCGGGGTGCCGAGACCCGGGGGGAGGGGGTCGAGGCTTTCGGGCGGCGATTGCGGCGCCGGAGTGGGGTGAGGCGGCGTCCCGGCGGGGGAGGCTCGGGGCGCGGCGCCTTCGCCCGGGAGGTGCCGGAGGTGGCGGGGGAGGAGGAAAGGGGGGCGCTAGGCCTCGGCGCGGCGGGAGGCGATGGGGGCCTCCTCCGCCATCCCGGCGCTTTATCGCCGAAATCACTTTTAATTAGCGGCGGGTGGGGGGGAGGTGGCCCCGCGGCCTGGAAAGTTTAGCTGCGTTTTTTTAGGGCGCGGGGGCCCGTAGTGACACCTCCCCCTCGCTCGGGCACGGGGCGTGGGGGGGATGGGGGCATCGCCGAACAAGTTATTTCGGGAGGGAGGCGGTGTTGGGGTGCGGGAGGGTCAGAGCGGCTCTGGTCGCCCCCCTCGGTGCCCGAACGGCGGGGGCCGAGCCGCCCCCCAGCCCCGCCGCCTCCCCCCGCGGGTCTCCCCGCGGCCCCGCGGGACACGGTGGGACGGAGCCCGGGGAGGGATCCCCGAATCGGGGCCCTGGGACCCTCGCTGCCCCCTCAGTGTCCCCTCGCTGCCCCCCGGGCCCATGGGGGGTTGGGGTTCGTCCCCGTGAGGAGCCGGTGCCCCACGGGACTTAAAAAAAAAAAAAAAAGAGATAGGCTTGGGGGGGGGGGGGGTGAGGGGGTGGATTTGTGGGTTGTTTTTTTTTTTATTATTGTTTTTTTCAGGGAAAAGAACGTCTGGTAGTTGTGAAAGCCAGTCCCCTGGAAAAGCCACCAAGGCACTTCATCCCGCACAGGTGAAACGGCTCTGGTTCCTATGCAGGAGGTGTCTGGTTCTGGTCTGGTGTGCCTTACTGTGTCGTTTTAGCTCAAAATACTGGTGGCTTTTTGCAGGTAACCTCCCGTGAGTTTTGGAAATGACGGTGATGCTTGCCTTAAAGCCTTGTTTTATGCCATCTGATTAAAATATGTAGATCTATAGTTAGTTCTAACTTTGTTACTTAACAGCGTACGATGAAGGTTTATTTTAAGGCTGTTCCCAATTTTTGAGGATTAGTAGACTTCAAAAAAAGTGGCAAATTTAGGGCGAGGCGTCATTCCCTGTAGTTAAGTGCCCTCTCCTATGCCCCAACCCCCCGACTCTGGTGGTGTCTCACCCCAACACTCTACTGACCAGGTACCGCTGCTGATCAGTGAACTCAAGCACTCGTGTTTTGCATGAGGCCGTCACTTACAACCTGGTGACGTTTTCACAGCTATCTTTAGCCTTTTATGTGATTTATTTGTAATATTTACATGCATCAGGCAAGTTTTATTAATTGCAAATCTAAATTATCCACAGAAAGCAACCTGACATTTACTTAGTGGGAGTTATTTTGATGTTTTAATATTTTTATGGTGGTTGAATAAATGTGTTTAGGTTTGATCTGGTTCTACAGGGTTGCATGTGCTGTGTTCTCACAATATGTCAAAGGCTCAGGAGGTACAAATTTATTGTGATACCTTATTGAAAGAAACTTTGTTAGCTTATAGCTGCTAAAAGGCTGCTCTGTGAGGAGCTCAACTGCTTTATTTTATTTATTGAGTATTCCCACTGAAGCAAGAATGATATTCCTGTATTGTGTGAAAATAAGTTTGTTTGTTTGCTGCATTGGGGCTGAAAATAAGACTAAAGTATTTTGTTTAACTTTGTCTGCAAGTGCAGGTTATCTGTTATTTGAATAAACAGAAGACTTGGACTCACAGCCTTTTTTTTTAAATTCAAGTACAGATGCAAGGTATCCTGTGTTACATTTAGTCTCTGCTTTCTCTCAGGATCCTATTTTTGATATTTTGAGATAACATTTTAAAGTGTGTTTCTGCAGTGAACTAAATGTTCCATTTGTTGCTGCATCTGAAGGCCTCTTTTCTGCAGCTCTGCTCACCCTGGCAAACCTTGGGCCTGTTCATAGCTACATTGAAATAAGTGTGCTTCTGTGCAAGCATGAGAGCCTGCCTGTGAGGCTGTGATTGCAGGACTGGGACCTGAGACCCTCTGCTCATATAGAGGAATGAGTGTTCAAAGACTTCCAGAGATATGGAGCCTGTCTTGAACCTTAGGTCAGGAATAGCCATATTTAGGAAAGTACTTTATTGAAATCTATTAGAACGTTCTCTTAGCAACAGTTATGAATCTTCCTATGTAACATCTTTTCTCTTTAGAAATCCTTTGACGTTTCTAAAATTCCTGGTTTCTTAAATGTTTGTTGCTTTTCAGGCTTCGGGCTTTCTTCATCATGGTTTCTTTAAGGTTCTATTTATCAGATGAGTGAATCAGCTGAAATTAGAATTCCCACTGAAGTTCGTTTTTTGTAGGAAAACAAAAGGAAGAACCTGTTCAATTTTGGAACAAAAACAGTTATTTTCCCTCCTCTTTGTTATGTTTTCTGCTATTGACTAAAAATTACTTATACATCTCTAAGTTCTCTAGCCATTAGTGTTATTAGGAATAATACTTAATTTTAATTCTGTATTTATTATATTATATTCTGAAGTATAGTCTATATTGCCAGAGTTGCTTAAAATGTACTCTGCTTCTCTGTTAATAAATCAGACGACCTGAAGCAATATAAACAGAGTTGAAGCAAAAAGCTTTCTGAAAAGTCAAAACGAGGGCTGGTGAAGGGGCTGGAGAACAGGCCCTATGAAGAACGGCTGAGAGAGCTGGGGGTGTTTAGCCTGGAGAAGAGGAGGCTGAGAGGAGACCTCATTGCTCTCTACAGCTACCTGAAAGGAGGTTGTGGAGAGGAGGGAGCTGGCCTCTTCTCCCAAGTGCCAGGGGACAGGACAAGAGGGAATGGCCTCAAGCTCTGCCAGGGGAGATTTAGGGTGGACATCAGGAGGAAATTTTTCACACAAAGGGTCATTGGGCATTGGAATGGGCTGCCCAGGGAGGTGGTTGATTCCCCTTCCCTGGAGGTGTTTAAGGTGCGGGTGGATGAGGTCTTGAGGGACATGGTTTAGTGTTTGGTAGGAATGGTTGGACTTGAAGATCCAGTGGGTCTCTTCCAACCTGGTGATTCTATGATTCTATCTTCCTAGGTAGATCTTAGCATATGAAAAAAAAGATAGTCCAGAATATGATTCCGAGTGGTAACTAAAAACATCCAGTAAGATCTTAACGTGTTAAGTACCTCGCTCTGTCAGGGTACTTAAATGTGCGTGCAATACCTTGACTTGTGTGTGGCTCTTCAGAGGTCTTCTTGAGTAAGGGTTGTGCTCTAGTTAATAAAATTATTCCCTACAGGAACTCATAGTTGACTTTAGTTGTTTTCCAGTGTTTTCTGTCTCAGTTTGCATGCTTCTACTAACAAAACAACTCTTGTTTTCGGAATTACAGCAAAGTTGGTTTGGTAGCTGAGCAAGTGTAATAGAGAATTGAGCAGTTAGATGTCCAGAACTAAGCCAAAGTTATGGTTAGATCACAGGATGGGGACGGAAGTTACAGCTTTGTGGTGTTGATGTCGACCACAATTAGATGTGGTTCAGCTTTCCTTGATAGAAGAGAGCTCTTCACAGAGAGGTTGCCTAAAGTCTCTTAGTATGAAATAGAAAAAAGGAATGTTTTTGTTTTTACTAGTACTGAGTGAAGGGTTTTACTGTACGGTAGCTTTAAATGCCTGTCTCTTTGCAATGATTTTTATGGTCTCTGTTCTTCTCTAAGTGTCTGATATTTTGTGTTGCCCAAACATCTTAAAATCTGTGTATTCGCTTCAGTCTCAGCCATAGGGCAACACAAGGAATTATTCTTTCCTAGTCAAGTTGAGGAATCAGCAAACCTACTATTTATGCTATTTGTGTTTGTGAAAAAGCTGAGATTCTTGGAGATCCATGTTCCACTTCTGGCTATAAGCTGATGAGTTTGGAAGCATATGTAGGTGATTGTACCTTACCTGTGAGATGTCATGAACACACCAAGCAATTTAAAGTGAAATCTGCGCTAGTATTAGCAAATGCAAAACAACACAGTTAAGACCTGTTTAATTGTGGCTTTTGTTTGGATGCAATGTGTGAAGCTTTGAGCTCAGTCCTCTTAATTATACATCTTTTAACCACTGGCATATAATTGCCTTGCAATTTACAATGCATTTGGGGATTCCATTGCCTAAAAGGGTCTTACGTACATTGAATGTCAAGTTCTGAGCATACGTTTAAGAATGTGTCCAACCCACATAATTTAAAATACTGTAATATTTTCAGCATGATGTTTTCTCAAAATTACGAATTGTGGTTTGGGTCTGTAATTCTTTGAGCTTTCTAATAGTGACTAGACCATTAAGCTCGCTGGAGACTGCAGACCGAGTCAGGTATTACACAAAATTTCTGTATGACACCAAGCTGATACCCAATATGGTCTAGCAGAGATTTCTCCCTTCCAAAATTTGCTGCTACACTGTTTCCCAGCCTCTCCAAGGACTGTTTAACTGCTTGGGAAGAGGGTATGTGGAGTGCAGAGCTACAGCTTTACTGTCTTGGAGCTGATGTGCGCTGCAAGGGAACTGATTATACCTGCTTGTGTGTACTAAAAGCAGTTGGAAGCTGGCTTTTTCCTCTGCTTGACAGCAGGTACTGATGATTGTGCAGGTATGTACCTGTGTGTATTTAAGTCTTTCATTTCTCTTTTTACAGTCTCTTTGCAGACCACCTTCTGTTGTCTATGGACCACAAGTGGCTTCACTCAACAGGACAAATAGCTGTGCTCTAAGTGATGATATCACAGATCATGGCTTTGCACTGTGTCCTGCCTTTCCTTACTATAAAGTGCTGCTGGGCTGCTGAGTTTGTTGCTCTTCACTTGTCCGGATAGGGATTTTGCCAGAGGGAAAAGACATTTTTCCAGTCAGCTGCTCAGGAATAAAAAATGGGTGCAAGGGAGAATTTAATGTGTTATCAAGTTACAAATGTTAGCGGTAACCTCATAAGAATGTGAGAAATACCCTGCTGGGTTGGATCAGGGATTGATTCAACCTAGTCTGTCTTGGGCGGTAGGTCTAAGTGATGCTATTTAGGAAGAGCGTATAAGCCCAGACACTTTTCAGTGTTTTCTTCTCTTACTCCTCCAACATCCGTATTTGTTCGATTAGGAATGGTAGCAGGTACATTACTTCTCTTCCATTATCTATGGAACATTTTATTGTCTTTGTGATCCTGATGGTATTGTCTGCTTTCATAGCCACATGTGAAAGCGAGTTCCAGCAGTTTACAACCTGTGAGGAATAAAAACGAAGAAGTACTACTAGAACTAGTTTTGAGTCAATCTCTTCCTATCTTCATCAAGCATCCCTAGTTCTAATATTCTGTGATATGGTACACGGCTGTTACACATTCACTTTATCCCCTGCCATGATTTTTTTAATCTTCGGTCATGTCTTATGTCATTTGGCAATGGCACATGTATTGGGTTTTCTTCTGTTCTTGTTCATTGCCTTCTTAATTCTGACTAGCTCAGAAGCAGTTGTTTAAGGAAAATCCAGCTTCCTCAAGAAGAAGCCTTCTCATTCATGGGTTCTGGCTAAAGCCAGTTTGAGCATATGCAGGCATAAATTATGTTTCTGTTGAATGTTTCTACAGCCTCAGTGTAAACTATAAATGCAAAACCCAAAACAGCTTCCAAAAAGTTTTGTACCCTGATATTTTTGCAGTGAAGTACAGCTGCTTAAGCATTTGATTTTTTCCAGGGGAAGTCCATGTTTCCGTCATCCCTTACTGAATCCTGTGGGACAAAAATAATTTCTCCCCCACCCACTATTTAGCTAAGTGTAGTTTCAGTTCTCTTCAGTTAGGCGACATGTACCTATTCCATGCTTGTACTGCTTTTTATGTAGGAGCAAAAGGCTCTGTTAAGATCTCCTGCGTATTTTCTTCAAAATAAAATACTGCATTAGATTAAATCAGAAGTCTTTGAGATAGATATGTATAGAGATATGTATAGAGATATATATAGAGATATATATAGAGAGATATATATATACACACACACACGCATATAGTATGTTATGGAAATAAAATGAAGAATCTGTTTTTACTTAAAATACAATTTCAGTCTCTGATCCTGGCAGTGTATAAACATAGTGCCATTGTATTTTGGGGAATCTATGTAGGAATTTACCAATAAAGATGTAATTGCAATTTTGAGAGAAGTGCTGTGGAGCTTTTAATAAAACATTAGCTGCTAGGCGTATTAGCTCTCCTTATGTTCTTTACACTGTAGTTGCACTAATTGATTCGCATCAGAATTTTTAACACAGTTATGTTTGCGTGGACTTCTTTTAGTGCATATATAGACCCAAAAATTGATATTCAAGCTTGTTTTTTTCCCTGAGAATTATTGTTAATATTTTTTCTTAAATATTTCATGTGGCATTGCACTTCCACCCTGTATCTTTTAGACAAGTGAGAAGTAAAATACTCTGCCTGCCTTGACATAGTCAAGTTAAATGCAAAAATAAGTCTTAATTATGAGTTAAATCCAAAAATAAGGCTAGGGGCACGAGAATAAATCCAGGATTATGGTGACTGGAAACTGCAGAGCAGTTTCTTTGCAGAAGCTTAGCAGAGGCAAGCCAGGTATGCGTTTTTCGCTGTTTACTTTGGAAGTGTTCTGAGGAACTCTTTTGCTTTGGTCTGTTGCTTGATAACCTTCAGAAAAGAAATGTTACTGGGTTGTGCAAATGAGAAGGTCATTGATCCATCTAAAACTCTGCAAAGCATGATACTAGGAGCTTAAAAGAAGGTGGTAAATAAGACAGAGATGGAGAACAGCACGTGAGTCACTCCAGTTGCAATATACTTATTCTTTGAAGTTTTTTGTCCTGTCCAGCGTACCACCAAATACAGGCTTTGGTTAACTGTCAACAGAAGCAAGCTTCAGAGCAAAGGGCTTTCTGCCAGCTTCGTTGTGTGTTTGGTATGCAATTAGTTAAAATTAAATTTGTTTACTTTTACTGAAGTAGTAATGGAAGAGGCTGTCTCTCAAACATGTAGGACCCAAACTCCAGTTGCAATTCTCATATTGGGCTTGTTAACATGGGATTTATTTTTTCTCTTTCATGTTGCTGCTGGATAATAGTAAAGCCTATGTCAGTACCTGTCTTAACAAAGGTGTCTGACAGCGTAACCTGGTTCTTTGTGCACTAAAGAAGAGAGAGTTCCCTCTTCCCATTCTGTGTTTTTTAAGGGCACAGCCAACAAGCCTTTTTGTTCTTGGTACTGATGTATTGTGGAGGGTTATACCCCAATGATGAGTTTCAAATATATATATAGTGCGTGCTTCATATTTTAATGTGCTTCCATGCATTGAAGGAGTTGGGAAAGGTGGTTGGGACTGGATTAGGCTATCTGGCATAAACAAAGCACCAGGCCTTGTCCGCTGGGTGTGTGTGCTTGCATGTGTGCGTGGAGAAGGAACCGTGTGTAAAGAAGAAATACAAAGTTATTCTTATTGCTGTCAAGTGATTAGTCAGGTCATTTGTGTTAGTTACATTTTGTAGTGTGTCTCCATTCTCTGTATTGTATATGCGGCACCCATTCATGGACAACTGTTTCAGGAATTTTAAGTGTGTTTTTAAATTTTTGTTAGTCTTCTGTCCTTCTGTTTCTGCAGCTAGATATATGCTAATGAAAGACCTGGTTTATGCAGTTTACTGTTAAAGGTGTGACAGGGTGTTCAGTTTTGCCCTAGTGACTCAAAGTTCCTTTTCTAGATGCCCAAGTGCTATAGTGCTTGTCATTTTCTCAAGGTGCTTTTATGGAATGGAAAGTGAAGGCTTATACTATCCCAAGAGAGACTTTCCTGCAAAGTCTGTTGGCTCCCTTCTTGCAATCATGTTCTTGCCATTTCAGGCCTTGGCAACAAGGAAGTTGATTGAGGTGGTAATCTGTAAATTTGTCATGTCCTTCTAATTTATTACATATTTCCTAGATATCATCTCTATATATGTTCCTTTGCTTGGTATATAACATATGAAACTGAAATGAGTACTGAATATATACCATGTTCAAAATAGTTTATTTTGGTGCTTCAGGATGGCCTTTCTGAATAAAATCTGCCTTTGGCAGGCTAGTGTGAGTGTAGCAGAGTAGCTGCAGAACATATGTACTGTTAATTTTATTTGAAGCTACTTTGGGGTCAGGGTTTTTTTGGTTTGTTTTGTTCATTAATTTTTTTCAAGATGATTGCAAAAGACTCCAAGACTCCATAGTGTTGGGAAATGAATTTCCACCATAGGTGTCTTCTTTAGGGGGGAAAAAAACCAAACCACCCAGCCTCTTGCTGAAATGACATTTCAGCTCTCCTGGCTTTGATGGGATTACCGCCTTTGACATTATTAATGTCCATGTTTACCTAAAGAAGTACAGTAAGGTAGGAAAAGCTCTGAAGAACTATGATGGCCCCAGGAAGGACTGCAAGTTAATGCTTGCAGAAGCTAGAGGCAGCTAGAAGATGTGAAGACTGTTCATCAGGTGTGGTAAAGAAAGCTACTTTTTTTTCTGAGAAAAAAGAAAAAGCTTTCTTGCACTACCTGATGAAATTAAAATTTTGCAGAGCAAGGGTAGTTGACAGTGGGTTTGTAAGCAAAGATACTTGAAGTAAAACCTCTGCAATCAAATGGATTAATCATCATTCAGCTTGATTCCTGAAAACAAATGATCTAATCTGACACTTAACCTTTTTCAGCTTGTAGCTCTTAATCACTTTCTGGTAGATGAGTAGAGTTTTGTTTAATAGGTTCACGTGTGGTGGCAGTAGAATTTTTTCACCCCACAATAATTTCCTTTTGTGATTTCCAAAGATCTGTGACAACTGATTGAAAACTATTATGGTAGTGGATTTGGCATATCAGATGCTAGCAGCTGAACCACATGTTTCATGGCTACATCTGGCCACTTATTAAGCAGTAATAATATCTGTTTTATTCTCACTGACTTTGACCTTTTTGATATTTTCCTTAGACAATCTGCTTCATCTTGATTCGTCATCATTCCAAGATAGTGGTGTCCTTGGGGCTCTCTCTTAACATTGATATGGTACAGAAGATTTAAAATCAGGTATTGTTTTGGATCCCTCTTTCCTGCCAGCATGAAACACACAACCTACAACTGAAAGCATCTTTTTTTTTTCTTGTGTGATTTGTCTTAATATTTTGGTTCTTTCAGCTGATGTTCACAAGGAATAGAGTCACGTGATGTATGAAGGCAAACACATACACTTCTCTGAGGTTGACAATAAGCCCTTGTGCTCATATAGCCCCAAACTGTGCAAGCAGAGGCGACTTAACGGTTACGCCTTCTGTATCAGACACGTTCTGGAGGACAAGACTGCCCCCTTCAAGCAATGTGAATATGTGGCCAAGTATAACAGCCAGCGCTGCACCAACCCCATCCCCAAATCTGAGGACCGTAGGTGAGTTGTGGCTACCCATTTGCAACGTGAGAAGTGGCTGGGACATAGGCATGAGTTTTCTTTTAAGATTCTGCCTGGTTTCAGTATGAGGAAGGAACTGGCCTGAGTGGATTGAATTTCAGGATGTTCCTTTGAGAGTATTGTTTTAAAACTTTATTTTATTTTCTCTGGGAGTCAAGTACTTGCAAAGAGGGCAGTAACTTAGTCCCAAGGATGTTTTCAGGAGAATTCATTGGTTTTCTCTCATTTACTATAAACTGTGGATCAAACCTACACAATACCTGCTGTTCTAATTAATTTGCTGTGTCACTCGCAGTACATGCTCTTCAAAAGGCCCGCTTGTGTGGCCAGCTGTGCCAAGAGTATGCTTCCATCTGCTTTTCCAGGACAAACAGTTTAAAATGCTTACTTTCTGGGCTTAAGGAGCAGTAGCACATAGGGATGAATCCAGAATTACAGTTCAGTGTAATTGTGTTACTGTCAAGTGTATATTGTTGGGTATTGCTTGATATCAGATGAGCCAGCTGGGAAAGTGCTGTCCACTCACTTTCTTCTTTACTTCCCACCTTCTCCCTCTCTACGCAAATGAAGATGCATAAGATACTAAATGCCCTGCAAGAGATAGTGCTGGAAATTGTTAGAAAGCTGGGAGTTCAAACCATATTTTCTGATTTGCATCCCATACTGTAACCACAAGGATATTTTTCCTTGCTCTTTAAGGCTTCCTGAGCACCAAACTCATTGAAGTTGCTTGGGATGAAGTAGCAGAATTTGTCTAATCTTGGCTGCGGGGTAGATATGACTTTGATTTCTCAGAGTCATTGTTGCTGGTTTTGCCAGTATCACAATATTTAATTAATGTATCTCTTAACTTTCTTATGTTTATTCTGTTAGAAACAATTTTGAACTTAAAATGTAAACAAATATGCCGAAAAGAATCAAACCACTATTCACCGACCTTTCACGTTATTAGCTGCCATTTGCTAACCTTTTTCATTATTAGCAGTGTTCCCACTGTGCCCTACGTGTAACTTCCTTCTCAGCTCGCAGCTCCCTCTCTTGTCTGAAAGAACAGTCGGACTGTGCTCTAAATTAACTTGCACTTCACCTGCCATTTCAGTTCAGGAGACTGATGAAGTGAGAAAAAAACATGTATGTTTGTCAAAAGCTGTAGGGCAAATGCTCAAGTGGCACAAGATGAATAACTTTAAGCAGTGATTTGACAGTCAGTGACTGTTTCTTTGCTACTGTACAGTTGAGTCTCTTCAGAAATAAGGTTGATCGTGAAAGTTTTTAGCGCAAAGGGTATCCTGTAATTTCAGATGCAAGAGCTGACAGAGCCAGGGTTGCTGTTTACTGTGGTCATGTTTAAAACAGTAGAAGTAATGGTACTTAATGACAGTTTTTCAGGTCTCATTTGTTCCCATGGAATTTGAGATTTTTCTTTACACCTTGAATTCAGTTCACACTTTGTTCTTTTTGATTTTTCTCAAGTTAAAGTGAAATGTGGTCATGACATCTGGTGTATATTATATTAGAATAATTCAGTTGCATGTTGAGTGTCATATTACAGTGCTTGAAGAGGACAGCAGGTGTCTGAAGGAGAAAATAAACTTTTAATTTCAAATGACAGGATGTGATAGTTTGAAAGAATATTTTAAAAGGCTGCTTCTCAGGGCAGAGCTTAATTTTAACAATAAAATTTAATGAATGTTAGTTTTTTTGGCAGGAAAACCTGTATCTGTTTCTTAGGCGATTTTTTTCACACTCCATTTGATATAAAGATGTTTACTGCGTCTGAGTTCTTCACTTGTAGCTTTTAATTTTCTGTTTACAGAATTACTGTCAGGTGGTCATTTTATCACAGTTTTAGACATGTAACTGTACATGATCAGAAGCAGCCTGTATGATGCTCTGATGGCTATCTTATTATATACTTTTGAAGATTATAAAAAAACCCCCATGTATTAACAGGATGCACGCGTTATATGCCAAAACCTTCATTGTCTGTCCACAGATAATTAAAAACAATTACCACTTGACCCCAGACAAATGAGGTGCTACCAGCCACAAAGATGCTTAATATACTGCCATAATATTAAGTTTCTTATTAACCATTAACATTCTATAAATTAAGTCTATTAATAGTATATGACTTCATCACCTTATTTGTAGTGTAGTGTCGCTATTCACTATCACGTTCTTCAAAGAATATATACAGGATGATGCAGACAGGCTCTGTATCTGTATTTCCTTTGAATATGTCTCCTTATTTTTTCTTGTCCAAATACACATGTTGATAATGAAATTTGACTTAATACAAATTAATTATAGAGTTATTACAACCCAGCTGAGTTAAACACTGCATTATGTCTAATTCTTTTCTTTCAAGATTGCCTATAATGATTTCGTTAATATACAATATACTCTCCAATTTAGCTGGGTCTTCCTTTAAATAAGTGACAGAACTCAATACCAGTCTGGGATGTCTTGAAAAGCACAGTGCAGTTGTAGGTGGAAAACCTTCCTGCGTGGACTTTTGCCCACCCTGTGATGTGGGAAATTGTCCAGCTGAAGCCTTCAGAGTCCGTAATCACCTTTTATGTGCTTCATGATGGTGATAGTTTAAATGAATGTCAACCCACTGCCCTTGCCTTATGCACTTCTTGCATTTGACCTCACCTACACCAGAATAAGTGCCTTTGGCACCAAGTAAGGGAGAGGGGAAGAAAGGTATATTGCATAATCGATGTGATGCTGTCAGCTGGGAATAACTGACAGACAAGTTATAGACATGAGAAATAGTAGCATTACTATAGGTACCTCAGAACTGGCTCTTGCAGGACCAGCTTAGCCCTAACACATTTCATGCTTGGAGCTACATGAAAGGGACTGTGCTACTTGCAAGTACTATTCCAGTATTCTTAGTAATGTTTTCTACGGAGCATGAGCATGGACTACTAATGCCTTCCCTGGCATTACTTCTACTACAGAGAGTTTATTACCTCAACTGTACTGGTTATAGGCTGGTTTCAGCAGAGTCAGTTAATGTCTGCAGCAGGCACTGCGGCACCGTGTAAAGTTGGAGCCAGTTTGGGCCAGGGCCAACTAAAAAGCCATCCTGAAGCCTGAAGGATGGGAAAGTGGGCCTGCATGCCCACTTGTTCTGCATGGGACCAGCTAGGGCCTGGCAAGGCCAAAGTTGAATTGGTGCTAATAAATTATGACTAACTAAAACCACCTGCTTGTAGTCTTTTCTACCCAGAGAAGACTTTAAGTGCTCTTCCCAGCATTATCTTGCTCCTTTTAGTTCAACCAGCAAGGTGTATCAGCCTTGGTTATGCTGAAAGACAGTTGATAGAGCCTAAAGTACCGAAACAGGTCAGTGTGCACTGGAGTCTGCAAGTGCACATGATCTGTGTTATTATGGTGTCATAGTCTGGCATCTATGGATTTGTGTGTAGAGGTGATATCTGCGTAAGGTATTGTTGTTTTTCAGTTATTCAGTATGGTCAGCTGTAAGAGCCAGAGATTTATTCTCTGCTGTATAAAAATGATGCTGTTGGAGTTAAATGAACAAGCAAACCCCTTAATAGCCTAAAACCCAGAGGAAGATAATTAGCAAGCTAATTACCTTTTCATAGATTTATTCACATTTTCTATTTTTGATTTCTCCCTGATTTTCACAATGAAATCAAAGTAACCAGTTTTGCCTCCTCACTCCTGCACAAGAACAAGGTGGTGATATATAAGTCCTGAACAAGCTGAAGGAAGCATTCAAATTGAGCCAAACTCTCTTTTTATTAGAATAAGGGGGGGGAAATCCATTGTGTTTCTCTTGTCTGTTTATTATTTTTTCTTCTTTCATATTGTAACCACTGTTGTGGCTGATCTCATCAGTCTTGCTCAGAGAAAGCATTTAAAAAGTGCTTAATTTTAATTATGGGAATAGTACTGTTGACTCTAAGAGAAGCTAGAAACTATGTGTATGGAGATGGTTAAGGGGCATATATGCATTTGCTTTTGCTTCTTTATCTTTTGTGAATCCTTCAGAAGCAGTTCACATGTTGCTTCTTCAGAGGTGGAACAGCAAGTGGGAAATAACTGAAGTGTTAAACTTTTGGAATGGTTTCATTTGGTCATTTCTGTTGTTTTTTCTTCATGAATATCAAGAATAATTTCATTTTAATCTGTTTGTTCAACAAAGCTTACTTTGGTCAGCTTCATACTGATCATATTTTATACCTTCATGGTATATTTCCTTATCTTGTCCTTACTCATATCCATGAATACCTTTATGGATATGTCCTTAACTTGTTCATTAGTACCTTGATGTAGACATCACTTTTTCCTCATATCTTTCTTTTCATCTTAAGCTGCTGGTTATAGGTGGGATCCTGCAAGGGCAGGTGTCTGATTGCTGGTGACTTTCTACAGAGGTGGGAGGCTTGCCTGTGTGAAACAGGAAAAGGGTCTGATCATGGTTCCTACATTTCTATTGCCTGCTTATTTTAATCAGACAAAAAATAATTATTTACTTCTTAGTATGTTGTCTGTGGCGGTAAATTGTAACTCTTAATTTTAATGACAAACTTTTAAAGACTTTTTTCCTTTTCCTAAATAACATGACTTTAAAAGCTTCTTTATAGTAAATGCAAATAGTGACTCTTCTCAGCAGGTATCTCTAGTGATGCTGTCCACATAAGAAACTACTCCCTGCTACAGTGAGATTAATAATAATGTGTGCGTTCATGAAAATGTTAACTACTTCCATTGAAAGAGCAGTCAATCAAAAGGAAGTAGTCTTTGGTGTACTTTTTCTTGGGAGTTTTTGAAATGATCCAAGTTAGTGGCTTGAGTTCACTGTTTTATGGATAAGACAGTCCATTTTTTGTTTGTTTGCTTTGTTTTGGAGGAAGTATTTTGAATGGCTGTGTTTGATTTCTCTATGAATAATGAATGAAGACTTTTATATGTTAGCATTATGAATTATCACTTATAAGTTTTTGTTTTCTGTTACACCTTGGGAACACTGCAGTCATCTGTTGCACTAGAAGCAGTTGTGTACATTTTTTATAAAACCTCATGTTTTGATCTAAATTCGCATGAGGTATGGGTGTGTGTGAATTTCCCTTTAATGATGTCCATTTCCTTCAGATTTTACTTAGAAGAGCTGAGTTAATAGCTGACTGTTTTTACTTTTCAAAGGTACTGCAACAGCCACCTGCAGGTACTTGGCTTCATACCGAAAAAGGAGAGGAAGAAAAAGAATGATCCCATAGAGGAGGTAAAGGTCAGGCATCAGATGGATGCTATGGCCTTCAGTCTGACAGTACCCACCCTCGCCTTGAAGATGCCCAATGGACTGGATGGGATGTCCCTCTCCCCTCCAGGGGCTAGGCTTCCTCTCCACTACCTGGAGGCAGAATTAGAAGACCCCTTTGCTTTCAACGAGGAGGATGATGACCTAAAGAAAGGGGCGACAGTGAGGAAAAAGTTGCAGAGCAAGTTGGCTCAAAACCGGCAGCGCCAGAGAGAGACAGAGATTTTAAAAGTTCGCCAAGAGCACTTTAGCCCCCTTCCTGCACCTTTGCAGCAGCAGCCTCTGCAGCAGCAGCACTCCCATCTGCCACCTTCATCAGCTTCGTTAA
Organism: Coccyzus lansbergi; assembly: GCA_033558105.1. Classification (NCBI taxonomy): domain Eukaryota; kingdom Metazoa; phylum Chordata; class Aves; order Cuculiformes; family Coccyzidae; genus Coccyzus; species Coccyzus lansbergi. The sequence continues at coordinate 555,444 of JAUMJK010000450.1, forward strand.
AGCCAACAGGGCTACCGCAGGGCATAGTCTGCAAGTCACCTCAACCTCCAAACACCAGCCTACGAATGCAGGGAGTGGCACCAACCACACACACTATAGCACAACCCCGGCAGTTGTCAAACAAGAGACCTCTGCCTCTCCTGCCACCTGCCAGGGCTCCTGTCACGGACCCTCCAAGGACTGATCGGGTCCTCATGAAAGCCACAGCCTTCTCTCCACACTCATCCTGCATGAGCCGGCTACAGAGACTGGTGAAACTGTGCACTCGAAAACAGCAGCTGGACACTGATCTGTTTCCACATTTAGGTGGGTAGATAATAAATGCACTGCCTGCTTATTTTTTAACCTGAAACCAAAAGACAGAAGGGGAATGTCTTCCTAGCCCTGTCCTGAATTTCTGTGTGGTCCTTACAAAATGACCCTGAACTAGATAATCTATTAGTATTTCTTTTAGCCCTGTTCCCTATGAAGGGAATGCCTGGATCCATCCTAGATGGTTTATGGCATTTTGGTTGTTAATTCTTTTTAATGTCCTGTTAACCATTTGAGAAAGGAAGCCGAGATGTAGAAAGCATTACTTGGATGATATAGGCACCATACAGGAGGTTTGCAACTTGAGTAGTAAAGGTGCCATCAGCTGTACCTACATGAGTTGTCAAGGTTAGATTGAATGTTAAATACGTGACAATTATTTGTTACAAAATGAGTGCAAGTAGAAGTTTGGAGATTTGGCCCTTTGTTCTGTGCAGATCCAAATTTCCAATTGACTTGACAGCGAAAATTGGACCATAAGGGAATTTTTCTTGACTGGACCTATTCTAGGCTAATACAGAATGTAGATTAACAGAAGCAGGAAGGCAGCACCATTAGAGAAGTTAATTTGAGGGGTTGAGCTTTGTCTGCATGATAGTGCAAGAGTAGTCTCCTCCTTACTTATTATCTAGAAAATTTAAGAATCAACCACTGCTTGTGAAAACGTAAATAAATACACCAACTTACTGCTATGGCTGTGTGCTCCGTAAAGCAGCTGACTTTGTGCTTTGTTTGTCTGGTTACTAACACAGACCTGGGTACACCTAGCTGTCCTTGTTGTTACTGTCACCACCCAGAGTTATCTTATTTTTCTGCTTAATTTTATGTTGTACTTTTCTAACCAGTAAAATACGGACAGGGAGAAGAGGAGTCAATGTGTGACATTAGAGCAGGAATACCATTTATGATATTTTGGGTTTTTTTAAAAAGAAGGCTTCAAATAAATCTGGACATTCTTCATATGACATCATATTTAATTGTAAACATCTGTAATTTTTGCTATTTCCATTAACCTTTTTTTTTTTAATTTGCTGTTAAGATCTGCCCTTTGGCACTCATGGGATAACTTGAGTATTTGTTCTGAACATAATCAGCATCTCATAGAATGTCTCCAAAGGACATTCAGAAAAATACTTTGATGGTCCTACATACGATGCAGGTCTTTTGAGGAATGGCCTCTCCAGAGGCAATTCTGAGTGTACAGACCCCAGTAGCTTAGAAAGTGACCTGTGTTTTGAAAGGCTGTAGAAAGGTGACAGTGTTCAGTGATTTGCATTCTCAAGTGGAGTTTGCACTGAAGAGAATACATTTTCATTAAAAAAAGAGGCATAGTAAACTGATGGGACCTATGGTTACACAGATACATAACTGTATGTGTATTCAATGAGATAGTTTTATGTTTGGCAAAGTAACAGAGTTTACATATTAATTATGTAAGAGTGGAAAACAGATTTGTTATTCGTTCATAATGTGCCTTAATAGTAGAGACTAGTTATGCCAGTTAAGACAATTTCAGAATTTCTGTTTTATAGTAGAGTAGCACTAGAGCTGACTGTACAGAATGTTTAAAAAAGATGCAACCAGTTTTAATTGTTCCCACTTCAGAGCCATGTAATTGGGTATTAATGTAACCGTGTTCTTCAGTGTTAATAAGGCTGAATCTGGATTAGATCTTATTCCTTCGTTTCTTTAGTGCCCAATAGAAGAAAATAACACACCCTCTGATTTTATATTTAAATTTTGGTTAAATAATTTATTACAGTGGAAGTATAACTGGCATTTTATCAAATGTCTTAAGATGTCTTAATTTAGTTCAAATGCATTAACTTTAAAAATAGGAACAAAGAATAAAGTTTTCAGGATGCTAAATTCTTGAAAAATAAGGTTTCTGATATTTCTGGTTAAAGTATTGTTTCTAAATGATGAAATCGCTCCTGACGGCTGTATTGCAAGTGTGAGTTCATCTTTAACTCTGAAAGTAGGTGACTGAGTGCTGATGTGTTTCCCAAATTCAAAACATCTGACTTTGGAATCATCTCACACAATAAATTGTTCCTTTACTCTGTCCCCACTGCTGCTCCATTTTTGAGGAACACACAAGAAAGTGGAAAAGTAATAGTGCTGGCTTCTAAACGCAGCTATGGGATTTTATTCCACCTGCTGCAAGGAACTGGCAAGAGCTCCACTGGATGCAGGAGAGAGAGAGAGTAGGAAAAACTGCAAAACATGAAACTCCAGATAAAATGTTCCTCCTGAAAACTCACAGGACTCTGTTGTCCTCTTGGCTGTCCTGTTTGACAGTTGTGTTTAGATTGACCAGCTGAAGCTGCTGGCACATAGAATAAGTTGATCCTACTGCACTATCATTAAATAAAAGCACAGGAGTATTTACATCTCTCTCTTAAGCTCTTCTTTAACGCTAATATGTGCATTTGACAGGCAATTACAGAGACTGAACAGACTCTGTTGTATGTGACTCTGTAGCTGTCTCCACCTATGCTGCTCTGTCTTCTAGTTTTCCTATTCTCCTTGTATTCTGGCGCAGAGCAGAGATCAGAATATAAACAGAAATGAAAGTGGCCTATTTAGATCATATAGCATTAAAAATTGCCAGGCAGCCCGTTCTTTTTGGCAGGGGCTTCTCTTTTACCTTGTCTCTAAAGGTTACATGTGGTTGGTAGGAAAGCTTGTGAATTTTTTCTGTGGGTAGGAAAGCTAGTGATTTTTCTTCTAGTTATGGAAAAAGTAACCAGTAAGGATTTTAAAAGGAAAACCCCAATTTTACAAAAAATCAGTGCATGTTAGTCTCATGCTGTGGTGAGGCTGTTACTGTAACTTTTCCTGTGTAATTGAGAATATGTGATTTAATCAAATATAATTATGCTTGTGACTATAGCACACATTCATCTTGTGCCATAGGTTGCTCAGAGACTTATGAGGTGGATACACTTCTCATCCGGCTCTCATGCTTTTGTTTCCCTTAGGGCTGGATTGGTCTGAAGACAGTGGAGAAGAGTTCGAGGATTCAGAGCAGACCTCCCCTTACCAGGTTGCGTGGTCTATCAGAGAAACTCTTGGCTATGAGAGACATGAGTGAGTATGATTCCTCAGTGTTCATGCTGACCTCCATGGAATCAATCATGTAAATGTGAGCTTCCCTTCAAGTGGAGTCAGTGGAACCTAAGAACTTTTTTTTCAGTGCTTTGCTGAAACAAAGGATTGTTTGAACTCATTTGTTTGTAAGAAACAGCTTGTTGCCTTCTGTCCCAGTTTCTACCTAACTTGGAGACTTTTGTGCAGTCTGCTGTCAGAAGGATGCATCAGGAAAGTGTTTAAGCTTATTTGCGTAAGTTTAATTGAGTTTAGTGGGATTTATTTATGAACTTGTGTGCTTTGCTGAGTAGAGATATTTCTTGAATTAGAACCAAAAAAAGGAGTTGCTGTTGGTTGCTTGTCTTTTCTACTATTTCTGAATAACTTTGTTAGTAAACTTGCTACATTTTACTCATTAATCTTATGATAATTGTGCAGAATGTTGTTCTAATGTGTTTTTTTTTTAAAGGGCATGGCATTTCTTTTCATAATTCAGTGTTGACGAAACATCTGTCAGATAGCTGGGAGCATTGAAAGGAGGAGATGTGATTGAAGGGCTAAGCAGATATTAGCTGCTAGTACAGAAAGGCTTACAGTGTTCTGCATGTGCTGTTAAGTCATGAGTCTGAACATAGAGCAGAATATAATAATATATATCTAGTAATGTAAATTTTAAGGTGCAAATTTAAAGCAAAGCATCCCAGGTATAGTATTGTAACAGAACTGAAGCATGTTGATACCAAAAGGCAGTTGGGGTCTCAGAGTTTGTTGTTTCTATAGCGTGATTCTCTTTCAGCATGCAATTGGCCTTTCGCTCTTACAACACTTTCCAATTTGTTTAATTTTTCAGTATCACAGTTGGAGTTAATACTGTTACTGAAATCTTATTTTGTTGTTAAATGGAAATTCTGAAACTTACCACAACTTCTTACTGTCTCTAGAGATCTCTAAAGAACAGCAAAGCTGTATCTCTGTCATCAGGACAGGAACCAGGGTACTAAATACTGAAAGCCTTCAGTGAATCAAAGCTTAGAAGCAGTGTGCACTTTCCTTTTTTTAAAATAAGTTTTTTTTACTCTGTTATGATTGACCATTTTTTTTTCTAGGACATCAGCAATCAGAAAGAGAGCGAGCTTTCACGATCATTATTTTTAACTTAAAAGGCAAATTTTAAATAAAACTGTTTTGGGAAAACATGAACAGAGTTTCAGGCTTTTAAATCATACCTAATTTTCAAACCAGATATATCTATTAAATAACTTCCCTTATACTCTTCCCTCTTTGACATTTGATCTGATTCTTCCATAGATCTCTATTTTTTGTCAACTTATAAAGGTCATTCCTGTGTGTTTTGTCTTTTATTTGTCTTAACTTCCTTTGGATTCTTCTTACTCTTTTCACATACTTAGAAAAAATAATACCTTGCCTTGACTTTTTCTGTTCTATTTTTTCACTTTATGCACTTCACTCAAATACTGTCTTAACCAAATCACGCCAAAATAAATTTTTGTATGGTACTGGCTGCTCTTGTACTTCCATCAGCCTGTCCAGTGTTAGCTCTTCAAGAACGTTACTAATTTTTTTAAGGATAAACATTGATACGTTCACTTGATGTCAGCTTTCTAAAACTTTTATTCCTATTCTGCAAGCTTCTGTAGAAGTTTTTATTACCTGAAATGTTTCACTTTGCACTTTTGCAACGCGGTCTGTCTGCTGCTGAAGATGAATTAGTTCAGATCATTTCTTGGGTGACTTGATTTGTCAGAATCACTCTATCTTGCTAATCTGGCAGTGCACACTGGTGGCTCTTAACTTAGTCAGCCAGTGACTTGACTTTAAATTTTGAAGGCTAATTTTACCAGAAAACCAGTGGAGATTTCCTGGACTGTTTTGTTTGAGAAATCACATGCCTAAACCTGTGGGAATTTAATTACCATTTTTCATTGCAAAATTAAAGCAATTTTTTATCTGTTCGTTTCTGTCTGAGCTCGTAGCCCCTGTGTTAAAGGGGTAACTCTCCACCAGCTAGCTTCATTCTGTCTCTTTTCGTTTGACTCCATGGAAATCAGCAGGATGGATGCTTCTCAGAACAGATCAGAAAAGAAAGTGAACAGTTAATTTTTTTTATTACTGGACAGATTGTACCCAGCGTTTCTGTTTGTGTGATTGTAGGGGGAATCTTCTAACTTTCTGTTGAACTTATTGTATGATACTCTAACTGCTCTTAAAAAAATTGTCAAACTCTCAAAAATTCACCAGATCAGTTTAAAATTAATGTTTGAACAGTCATGCATTGTTGAGTTTACTTGCCTTCTGGCTTTATCTGTAAAATCCATATTGTGGCAGTCACCTGTGGAAACGCAGACCAAATGTTTGTTTTTATTACGCTGTCCTTTAATTTTGAGAAATCAGTTCCCATGGTCTCAGGATTCCAGGATGCAGCGCTTCAAGCCAGGCACAGATGTTTGATCTCAAACAGTAGTGCAGGAGTTGGCAGCAGGCGCAGAGCAGGCAGGGCAGCTGGCAGGGAAGGCTGCTGCACTAGGAAGAATTCCTTATCCAGGACATAGGAGCAGCAGTTCACAGGGAAAGCAGGGGCTGTTCTCTGCCACAGATGAGTGAAGCTTCCTCCCCAGATGACTTGATTACTGGGTCTTGTAGCTTAGAAAAAGCTGGAAAATGACTTTAAAACGAAGTAGTTTGTGACTTCATACACTGAAATATAGATAAAGTAGCAAATTTGAAAAGAGGATGTGAGAATTGGAGTCCCTCCTCATTCCATTTTGCTAAAAGGAGCAAATATCAATGCTGTATTGTCAAAGTCAGATTTAATAACTTCCATTAACTGCTGCAGAAGAACAAAAGGGAAGACGGGAGCGTTCTTCAAATCCCTCCTTACCAAGGGTTTTGAAGTACAGTTGGTGGTGTGTCTCAGAGTAGAGAGTGTGTTCTCCTGGTTCCCTGACAGTGCCTGACTGTTCACGCTACCCTTTTGCTCTCTTTTTCTGCTACTTTGTGTTGCCTTTGTTTTCTTCATGAACACTCAGTAATAATTCCCCTGCTGTTTACACATGACAGTGTTAAAGGGAATGGCTGATAAGACGCATTTTGGATTATCAAATGGGTTGTATGCACTTTTGGAAACCTTTTAAAAAATGAAATGTCACACATGAAGTTGAACTTCAGAAGTTATACATACAGTTTAAGAAAATAAGCTAAATGGAAGTTGGTAAACTTGTTTATGAAAGGGCAAAAATAGAAGTACCTTTTGGTTTCAGTACTTACCTGGCAAAAAAAAAAAAGTGTTATTGTGGTATTTTTAGGTTTCTTTGAACATACAAATATGTTCTGGGTAATCTTACTGGTCTGGGAACGATATTCTGAATACACTTTTAGAAAGTGTTTGCCTCAAAATAAGTCCTTGACTACTGCAGGCATGATTTCTTTTTGTGTGTTGTATAGATGTCTTTAAAAGAGATCTCATAAACTGTGGTTCAAAATATTGGGTCATACTGTGACTTTTTTTCTGTCTGTTTCAATAGGAGACAGTAAATAAAATCTGAAATAGACACATTTGCACTAGAAACACTCTTTCCACCCCAAAGAAACACTTCCTCCCACCAAGGAATATTCCTGTCTTTTTTTAACCATATATGAAATTAAATAAGTATGCCTGCAGTTTTGTTTAAAAATCTTGGCCTAGAGCAGTAATGAAGTATCTGACACCTTAGACCTAAGTAGATTTAACAGATCCCATGCATGTATTCCTGTTTCCTCTCAACACATTGGAAAGAGGAAAATCTATATTAAATAGCACACAATTACATTTTTCTAAACAAGTTGGTTTTCCTAGTAGGCTTTCTTTCCTAAGAAGTCTTGAAAGTGTACTTTCTTTTCATATCCAGTGTGAAAATATTTAAATATTTTAAATATCTTGAATAGGTTGTTGCTGCTAAGCATTTAATTGCAGAAGTTAATTACTTATAATTTATGCTTCTGGAAAATAATCTGTAATCTGTTCTAACAAACAATACATAGTAAGGTTGACTTTATAGAAAACTATAAAAGTGTGCAGTTGTGTCAAGGCACTGTTTGTTTCTGTGGAGTTTTTGTGGGCAGCCTTGGTGGAGATGCATACAGTCTATTAAATTTAGCTTGTGTGTGAATGGAATAACATTTTCCAGAAAGGAAAGTAGGTCTTAGTCATATTGCCTTTCAGGGGTAGCTACTCTGCTTGTATTTCTGGGTATTGCTTTATTTAGTAAAATGCATGGCTGGCATTTCACATCTCTTCTATCATTGTGGTTGTAGTCCACTTTGCACGCAGGTTTGTGTGTCAGCTCATTCACTCCTGCTAACCAAGCTCTGCAGTTTGAACCTTGGGAGCTTTTGATTTGATTCATTTGTTTGTACTTGTTTTCTTTCCCCCTGCCCTTCCTTTGTTTTGCAGCTATGAAAGCTAGCAAGAAGTTTCTCTGTTCTATAAGGAGAAACTTAAAGGAAAAACTGAACAAAGACTGCTTTGCTTAGATTCAGTGCATGCTTTTTATTGCTTCATGAACAAAAAATCATTTTAGAACCTAGTGCTTGTTGTGGAGGACTTCTGGATATCTTCGTGGACCTTGTTGGTTTAACAAGTCTCGGTGATGATGTTATAACGTAATGTTTTTAATTGAATGGTTTTATGGCATGATTTGATGGTCTGGTTGATGTATGCCTGAACATTCAGAAAGCCAAGATAAATGGGAGAAGGCTTTCTAAAGCAAACTAATAATTGGATCAGTCCTTCATCTGGCTTTTAGCTCTGGCCTGTTTTTTTCTCACAGTGCTATTGGAGTTAAATATGAATTTCTTCTCTGTAGCTGTACTGTAACTCAACTTTAACTCTGCAGCAAGGGCAATTCAGTATCAGCTTCTATCAGAATCTGTATCAGTATTCAGTATCTGGCTTGTATCAGCAACGGTGTGACCAGCAGGTCCAGGGAGGTTATTCTCCCTCTTTACTCAGCACTGGTGAGACCACTCCTTGAATCCTGTGTTCAGTTCTGGTTCATCCACCAGAAGGATGTTGAGGCTCTGGAGCAAGTCCAGAGAAGAGCAACAAAGCTGGTGAAGGGGCTGGAAAACAGGCCTTATGAGCAACAGCTGAGAGAGCTGTGGTTGTTTAGCCTGGAGAAGAGGAGGCTAAGAGGAGACCTCATCGCTCTCTACAACTACCTGAAAGGAAGTTGTGGAGAGGAGGGAGCTGTCCTCTTCTCCCAAGTGCCAGGGGACAGGACAAGAGGGAATGGCCTCAAGCTCCGCCAGGGGAGATTTAGGGTGGACATCAGGAGGAAATTTTTCACACAGAGGGTCATTGGGCATTGGAATAGGCTGCTGAGAGAGGTGGTTGATTCCCCTTTCCTGGAGGTGTTTAAAGCACGGGTGGATGAGGTCCTGAGGGACATGGTTTAGTGTTTGATAGGAATGGTTGGACTCGATGATCCAGTGGGTCTCTTCCAACCTGGTGATTCTATGAACTCCTGGCAGTGTTAGTGTGTGTTTTAATTTAGAAAGGAAAACACCACCTGGCAGAGTAAGAGGAATTGGAAAACGTCAGCGGTTTTGGTACTTGTTAGAATTTTGACCATTTTCTCCAGCATGACCTTTCTTCAATAAATTTTCACTACATATTTCCCCATTCTTGTCTTCTCCATTAATTGCACTTTGATTTAAGAGTTTGTCTCATTTGCTGAGACTTTTACAGTAAATAAAGGTTAACAGTATAGATTTTTTCTTTTTGAACAGCAGGCTTCAGACATTTAAATGTGTCAAGAGTTGATGATAAATTGGTGTAATCTCTAATAATGGCATACTAAGAAGAGTAAGTACCTTTAGAATTCAAAAGGGATTCTGAACTTACTAGTTCTTAAGCATCCCTACCTGATTTCAACCTTTGGATATTTGTGAAGCTAGAAGATGGTTGCCAACTCAACAATTCTATTAAATTGACGAATTAGTTTCCTTGGAGAAAAAAAAAATACTTAAAACCCATTTGTTTTTATCTTCCCTCCTTCAGATCTGATGAAGACAATGCAGACGACAGGAGTTCCAGGGTGACCAGACTTTGCACTTACTTTCAGCAGAAATACAAGCACCTCTGCCGCCTGGAGCGGGCAGAATCTCGTCAGAAGAAATGCCGGCATACACTCCGGAAAGCCTTGCTGCAGGCGGCCAGCAGAGAGCCGGAGCGTGCTGGGCAACTGATACAAGAACTCCGAAGAGCTACGTGTGCTCGTACCAGGTTAGATCTTGCCGTGTGACTGCAGTAACCTGGGGCCTGGACAGGGTGGAGATGGGCAGGGCATCCAGCAGCTGAAATGCTGAACTCTGAAGCTGGTAGGCATGCACAACGCAGACAAACCATGACACATAAACGCCTGTCAGTGGACTAAAATAAACACATCATGTAGTGTATTCCATGAAAAAAAGACATTCTTCAGCTTTGTGTTTTAAAATGTAGATTGTTTGTTCAGTGGTATCTGGGGCCAGTTTCTTAAATGTCACTACAAAAATGTAGTGACCTGCTAAAATTTATTCTTATTAATCAGTCTTTATATTTTAAGTGCATTTGAATATGTGGTACTTTATTAATTCTAGTTCTTTAGAAAGTTTGCATCTGGTCTGCAGTTCACTGATTCAATGTAGCTTTCATTTTTCAGACAGCTTTTTTTTGAAAAGTCTGTGGGCTAGATAAGGACAGGGAGATCACTCACAGATTTCCATCACTGGCAGAGCAGATTCAGCTTGGAGAAAAATTAACTTAATTTATTATCAATCAAATCAAAGTAAGGTAATGATAAATAAACCCAAATCTTAAAACACCTTTCAGCCACCTTCCTTTTCCTAGGCTGAACTTCATTCCTGAATTCGCTTATCTCTTCCCCCACAATGGTGCAAGGGAATAGGAAATGGGGATTGTGGTCATTTCATCACATGTTGTCTGTGCCACTCCTTCCTCCTCAAGGGCAGGACTCCTCATGCTGTTCCCCTGCTCCAGAATGGGTCCCCCCACTAGAGACAGTCTACCACTAACCTCTCCAATCTGAGTCCTTCCTGTGGGCTGCAGTTCTTCAGGAATTGCTCCTGTATGGGTCCCTTCCATGTGGTGCAGTCATTCAGGAACAGACTGCTCCAGCCTTGCACTCCACACGGTCACAAAGAGTGCCAGCAAGCCCACACCAGCCTGGGCTTCTGTCTCTGTGGGTCCGCAGGTCCCTCCTGTTCTTATCTGGAGCCCTTTGAGCCTTATGTTGGGTGCTGAAAAGAACCATCATGATTTATCCTCAGCCAGCAATTAAACCCTACACAGCCGCTTGCTGTCTCTCCCTCAGTGTGTAGGGGAGAGAATCAGAAAAGTTGGAAAACTTGTGAATTGAGTTAAAGAGAGTTTAATAGGTAAAGCAAAAGCTGCGCATAAGAAGCAAAGCAAAACAAGGAAATCAGTCACTAGTTCCCATTGGCAGAAAGGTGTTCAGTCATGTCCAGGAAAGCAGGGCTCCATCGTGCATTACCATTACTTCGGAAGACAAAATGCCAGCATTCTGAATGTGCTCCTCTTCCAGCTTTATATACTGAGCACAATGCCATATAGTGTTGAATATACCTTTGCTCCGCTGGGGTCAGCTGCACTGGCTGTATCCCCTCCAGGCTTCTTGTGCACCCCTGGCTACACTGGTGGTGTGAGGAGCAGAAAAGGCCTTGCTTCTGTGCAAGCACTGCTCAGCAATAAGGAAAACATCCCTGTGTTATCCCTGTGTTTCCAACACAAATACAGAACAGCCGCATACCAACTACTATGAAGAAAATTAACTCTGTCCTAGCCAAAACCAGCACAGCAACAAAATAACTTCTAACAAACTATGAAGGGGGTTAGATAATATCAAATTCCCTCCAATTCTTGCCTTACTGTGAGGTGGTTGATTTATGTTTGTGCAGAAATGCAGTAAGTCTGAACCCCAGCATTATGTCTGGGGTCTCAGCAGCATCCTTTTGCTGTTGTAGTTTAGCTTTATAGGATGCATGACTGAGAGGGGCAGGGGGGCTAACATGAGAGGCAGGCTGGAGCAGGGTACTGAGTATAGTCTGGTTAGGGAGTGCCTTTGTTCTTGGACAGTGGGCTGTGGTTTATGACATTTGGAGGGTTTGCTGTTGGGTAGGTAGAGCGAAGCTGAGGAGCTGCTCAAAAGTGTATATTATAGGTACATTACTTGTTTACAAAGTCACATGGATGTCTCCAAATTTAAATCTTGCAGAAATGACAAGCTATTGCTGTTTTTTCCCCATTTTTTTTTGCTTTTTATTGCACAAAAGACATTAAGTTTTTCGGGGTAGACTGACAGATATGCCTGCCACCACTGCACTGGTTAATTTAAGTAACCACAGAGTCTTTTTCAGTTATAAAATTTTTCACAGGAGTAATATTACTAACTAGAACTTTGCTCAGTCGAAGTGCAGTCGATGACAGAAATGGCTGAAGGAGAACAGTCAGGCTACAGAAAACTTTCTGTCAACCTAGAAAACAGCGTGTACAGAGGTGAAATTCAGCCCTGGAAGCACCAGCTTTATCTACATGAAGGTGACAAATGCCTTGAGAGCAGGCCAGCACCAAGCGAGCTGTGTTATGCTTGCAATACTCATCCACACTGCTGTCTGGTTGCCTGCTTGCAGCTCAGGCTCAAAGCATTGAGGCTATGCTGAGGAAGCGCTCAGCTCTGGGCACCTGCTGGTGGATTGGGCTGTAGCACGTTGATGAAGTAGAGCTTTTACCCATGTGGAGCACGCTCAGGCTCTATCCTCTAGAGCTCAGTATAAGTTTGTCTGAGCACGTGCTTGCATGTTAGCTCTGGGGATGCTCAGCATGTTTTGATTTATGAACAGGCTTGGAAGTGCACTTGACTGCCTGTGCAGGCATACCCAATACATTGTATTCTAAAGACCGACCTCATTCTAAGGGTCACCTGTGTTGACACTCACCTACGCTGTCCTTGGGTCTGTTGCAGGGTGTCATAATATTTATTACATGGTAGTAGCACACAGCACCTCTCATTACAAATAAGGCCCTGTGAAATAAACAATAATCCTTTTACTGCAGTCACACCTTCACCTGTCATTGACATCTATTCTGTATCCCTGTGTAGAGCGTGGCAGTAGTGTGCACCCATCTGGATCATGACACACACACGTGTGTTATAATTTTTCATCCTACTGTTCAACATTCAGTGCAAAACTTGTGCCAAGTAGCCGCATGAGACTGGAGTTTTGTCTAATTTCTTATGTTGTTGGGTTTTTTTCAGCACAAGCCAAACGAGGCAGAGAGATGCAGAACCAACAACCTGTAGTGGGACTTCAAAGGGAGAACAGTGCACTAACAAGGCCCTTCCGTTCACCAGGCATTGTTTTCAGCGTATCCTCTTAATTCTGTGTGGGAGTCATATTCATACATGGAAGCTGTTCTGTTTTAGGGTTTAGGTTTTTGCATTGACAAGTATGTTTTCACAAAGAAATACCTATTTGTTAGCGTACTGTCAACTACTTTCCTTTCAATTTGTCTGTGTGATTTGGATCTGTAGACAGTGAAGATGAGTAGTTTGCCACTGGTGGCTATCACAGTCATGTCATTTTACTTTGTAAGCTGTGTTTAGCAGGTGCAGGAAGCCTTTACAAAAATAATCATTCATGGATGACTTGGTGCAAACCATGTGGCTTTCAGCCTTGTGGCTTTCCTACAGTTCTTTGTAGGTAATAGGCTAACTTTCTGTGAAGAGTTTATGGGAACAAGTTTTTACGCATAGCATAAATAGATGGCTTACACTGACTTAAGTAGTGGAAATCTGATACTTTGCATTGTTCAAAGAATAGAAGGACTCACAGATTCCACATTCTGGATAAGGAAGAGTTCCCAGTGTTGGGAATTTCAAGCTAAGCCTGAAAAGAACGTTATAGTCAGTGCATGAAGGTTGCAGAAAGTAGGGACTTAATAAGATATGAGATTTGATTCTGAGGACGATAAACAGACTGACCCCTAACCTGGAATATGTAAGAATTCTGCAGACTGTCTTTTTTATTTTTAGCTGAAGAGTTGTTGGTGCTTTGTTGGAGTGACTGCTTTTGCTTGAGCTTTTGGTTTTAAGTGGCTAGAGCTTGTCTGTTCCACTTGCTATCAAACTGCAACACCAATCTTTCTGGTTTGCACACACCTTGTTTTTCATGGCTGATGTTTACAGACCCCTTGAAAGTAGTGTGCAGAGCAGTTCAAAACCTCTCTATGACAGAACACCATGGTGTGCAGCTGTGTTAGGGATTTGCCTCATGATTCTGATTTTTTTTTTTTTAAATTTAGGTGGTCTTGCTTGTTGGTGTGCTTAGAGCAGGGAAGTAAGACAACTGGTTTTGCATTTGTGCCCTTTTTTTCCTGTCTGCACTTTTTTCTCAGTGGAAACAGTCTCTCCTAAAGTGTTGCAGGCAACACCAGGCAGGTGTTGGTTGTCACCCATCTGTCCAAGTCTGCCATCTGGACTGTTCAGCAACTTTTCCATTTTCTTTGTCCTTTCTTTTGTGTTGTAATATTTTCTGAATATACATAGTAATGTTGGGGTCTGAGAACTGTTCAAGATATAAGGAGTGTTCATAATGTTGTTTGAAAAAACCACAGTGAAATATCTGTTTGATTTGCTCTAAGTCTGGAAGCATTCTCACTGCTGCAGGGGATTTTCTGAAGGAAATCTCAGCAAGCTTACGTTTGGATTTACTTGACCTTTCTGTCTGATTGCACATCTTTTTTTCAGAGGAGCAGGAAGGATCTTGAAACTTCTTTGTCTGTGCTCTAAAGATAAATGCCAAGAATGTACCTTAAAAGATCGAATTAAGAAATACTCTTTCTTTAATGTTTTGGTATGGATTGTCATTAGTCTGTAAGGAAATAGTCCTGTTGACTACACTGTTCCAACTGCTACTATTGATCTATTGATTAAGACTCCAGGAAAAGGCTTCTTTTGCTAAGAACTCATTAGTGAAATGGCTGCTCCCATAAAACTATCTCAATATATAATAAAATCATTAGAGATTCTGCATGAATGCAGTTTTTTCACTTTAAAAGTTCGGTTTGAGCTTTACCTAGCTTTGAACTTGAATAACAAAGTTAAGGTACTCATTAAAAATATCATCCATGGACAGATAGAGTTGAAGGCTCTGATCTTCATCAGACTGATAAATCAAAGGGCGTTGCTCCACCATTGCCTTGTGTTATTCCTGATACAGAAATGCACAGATATCTTATTGAACCGTTCTCAGCAGCTTTTCTCAAGTTGCACAGCCAAGTTTGCAGATGGTCAACAGTGCTCTGTGCCAGTTTTTGACATTACACATCAGACACCTCTGTGTGAAGAACATGCCAAAAAAATGGTGAGTAAAAACCAAAACTGTAATTATTGATATATTGGGATGATCAGGAGTTTAAACCCATCTTTCTATAAACTCTTACTTCATAACTAGCAAGTTTACAAACTTAAGAGCTTGTTCCATTTTATTTTTCTGAAGAGGGTAAAACTTGCCAAACATTTCCAATTAGCATAAAGTATGTTGTGAAAATCTTTTACATACTTCTGATGATGTAATAAACGTTTATGTGAGAACTTCATTCACTGGAAGAAATTTGATTCTTCTCTTGAACCAGGAAACTGAAATCATTGTGAGAGATCCTGTGGTCATTTTATTTTGGGTCACTCCTGCTCCTTGGATCTGAATATAGTATGAATGGTGTAAGAGCACTGCACCTCAGACAGCCATGGGACCCAAAATACTTTATAGAGGGAAGCAGTTGTGAGCGTACAAATAATGTTTTTGCTACTTTATTTTACCTATTGGTGACTATTAGAATTTATCTTTAACCTTATTCAGGGATTGGTGTATCTCAGAGGAAAAGCTGTGGCTTACTGCAAGTTTGGAGAATGCAGAAGTTATGATGATATCATCTGCTCTCTTTTTTTCCTCACATCTTCCAGAACAAAACTTTCAGGATAATTCACAAACCCACTTCAGTCTTGCCCCTCCTTCATGCATTAGGTGTAAAATTGTGTGTTTTTTTCTTTTGTGGTTGAGTTATTGTCAGTTATAGTTTTTGTTCAGCCTCTCCAATACATGCCACTTATGTAGTTTTCTGGATTAATATGTGGTGATTTGCACTATACAGATTTGTATTGGATTTTCTCCTTCTCCCAGGCAATCTTTGGTGTGAATCTCAAGATTTACTTCTATAACATAATACTACCTCTGCCATTCTCAGTAAGATGGCAACTGAAAACAGATGATAGTTTGATTTAGTTTTTAATTGGTCAATGATTGCTTTTCAAAAGCAATGAGGCCTTAGTTGTTTAACCAAATGCTTACCCTATGCTTACATTATTAATCCCATTTCCACAGATCTGTCCTTCCATTATGGCAGTGGACACTTGAGGGTGCTGGCTTCAACTGCTGCACACTAACCCCATTATTGCCACCTCATGACAGCATCTATCTTTAATGCTTACAAGAATACTGACAAAGGTTACAGTTTTGCCCTGATTTAGTTAGGGTTTGCTGTGATGATTTTCAAAGTGACATTGTGTGATCTCCTACTTAGCATATCTCACAATTTGGTTTATGTGATTTTTGCCATTGGGATCAGTGAAGAGGGAAACAGCTTAATTTTTGTAACCTTACCTGGGTGTAAGTTAGCAGTCTTTCCTGTCTTATGTTACATGTGAATGGCTGTAATGTCCAGGAGGAAAAAGCAAGGAAAGTAAAACTTGTTCTTAATATGCTTTCATTGCTATTGTTTTATCCCCAAAGGACAATTTCTTGAGAGGGGACAGTTCCCGTAAAGTTCAGCACCAGCAGCAGCGGAAACCCAGGAAAAAAACGAAGCCACCTGCACTTACCAAAAAACATAAGAAGAAGAGAAGGCGAGGCCCACGCCGGCCCCAGAAACCCATTCCTCCTGCAGTGCCCCAAGGGAACCTCACCATGCCTGCCAGTGTCTCACTGCCAGTAGAGATGCCCCACATACGGTCAGTGGTAGCCCTGCCCAGGTCTGCCCACTGCTGGTTTGAATGTTGTCAGTGAGCTGTGTAGAAACATGTGATGCTGCTGTGCTGATTGGCATCTGGAGCAGGGCTAGAAATTCTATCGAAAGTACCTTAGTGTGGGTTATTTTAGATTTGAGCAGTTACTGAGTTTGATGGGTAAAATGTCTTGCTCCTGATGCCCTATCGGACATATTTAATCAATAGGCTAAGTGTAAACTTCCTAAAGACACTTTCTAAAAGCATGTTTTTCCTAGATGATGGGGAAAAAAAGGTTGGGGGGAAACACGTGTTATGGGTGAATATGCATTCAAAGTTATTATTTGAAGGAATCAACGTTGAATGCCTGAGACTAACAGTACTTTCTGTCCAGGAGCCCCTCAACGCCAGAGCTGAGTGCCGATGAGCTGCCTGATGATATCGCCAATGAAATCACAGACATTCCACATGACTTGGAATTGAATCAGGAGGACTTTGCAGATGTCCTGCCACGGCTGCCTGATGACTTGCAAGATTTTGATTTCTTTGAAGGTACCATTTTATTTTATTTTTATACTAATGTGAACACAGTCAGTGAACTGAAGAAGAAAGTGTTTCTACAATGCATTTTGAGGGGTTGCTTGCTTTTCTGCAAAGGTAATAACTTTAGATGAGAGAGTGTGCGTTTGCTCTATTGTTTTTTTATGAACTCTGAAGTAAAGCAGGCTTTAAGAAGACTTGTGTGTGTGTAGTTCTCTGCTTGCTCTTATAATTACTGCTCTGGTTTAGTATTTTAATAATTCATTTTGTTTTTTACTGCCTGTCAGTGTTGCAGTTTAATCAGGAATAATCTCAGTAATGGCATCTTTCTGCCATCGAGTGGGGCTGGAATCACAGTCAATGTTGGCCTCAATAAAAGAAGAAGAGAGTGAGAATAAAATCTTTACATACATTTTTTTAAAATTAGCTTTTGATCAGAACTGTGCCTGAATTCCTGGATTCTAAAGCTCAGTACCTATCACAGATAGCAAAGAAATTAGAAGAACCCAGAGTTGCAGTATGTGATTTCTTTGGTCATTTTCTGATATGACGTGACATCAGACTATGTTTGAGTTGAAATGAACCTAAATTATACTGTGTGAACTTTAGGCCCAGGCTGTAATGTGGTAAGTAGAAGGGAGTTTGTGGGCCATTTGTGTTATTGCAGCATTGAACAAAATCTTATTTAAGCCTCATTAGTTTCAGTCTAATGAGTTTGGGAGGCATCTTATACTGTATTATGTCGAAGAGGAGGGTGGAGAGAGGGAATTCCATTGAAGAGGAAGGAGTAATTTCTCAGTTCTCTTTCCTTGCTTACCTATTGAACACTGGTGAAGGAAATTTTCAGTGTACTGCAAGCCATTCTTGAGCGTTGTCATACGCTGCAGCTCTGTATTGAACTGTCTGTATATCCGTATGCTTAGAGAGACAGTGCCAGGCTTACCTGAGAGGAGTGCACTAAGTTCTGTTGTTCCTGTTTCTGCAGGTAAAAATGGAGATCTGCTTCCGACTACAGAAGAGGCTGAAGAACTGGAACGAGCCCTACAGGCTGTAACTTCTCTTGAGTGCCTGAGTACCATTGGAGTACTAACACAGACAGATGGTGTGCCAGTTCAGGAGCTGTCAGATAGAGGGCTGGGGGTGTTCTCTACAGGTGCTGGAGCTCCAGGAATGCAGTCCTTGAGTCGAGAGGTTAACACGGATCTGGGGGAGCTATTGAATGGGCGTATAGTGCATGATAATTTCTCCGGTCTGGAGCTGGATGAGAACTTGCTCCGTTCTGCTACCTTGTCCAACCCACCTACGCCCCTGGCAGGGCAGATCCAGGGGCAATTCTCAGCCCCAGCCAACGTCGGCCTTACTTCTGCCACTCTGATAAGCCAGAGTGGCCTTGGGGAGAGAGCCTTCCCAGGACAGTTTCATGGACTTCATGATGGCAGCCATGCCTCCCAGAGGCCCCACCCTGCCCAGCTGCTGAGCAAGGCAGATGACCTAATCACCTCACGACAGCAATACAGCAGTGACCATTCACACTCCTCACCCCATGGAAGCCATTATGATAGTGAGCATGTGCCGTCTCCCTACAGTGACCATATCACATCCCCTCACACCACATCCTTTTCTGGTGATAACTTGGCAGCTACCTTCTCAGCAGAGATGCCCATGATGGCACAGCACTTGCTCCCAACTCAGCTGGATGTGCCACTTAGCGGGGTGGTCAACCCCAGAACTCACTGGGGAAATCTTCCTGTCAATCTTGGGGACCCCTCTCCGTTTAGCAACCTTCTTGGTGCAGATGGACACCTCCTGTCCACCTCCCTTTCCACACCACCTACCACCTCTCACTCAGAGACCACACAGCCTGCCTTCGCCACTGTGACCCCCAACAGCTCCAGTGTGCTTCCGGGGTTGCCGCAGACCAGTTTTAGTGGCATGGGTCCTGCCTCCGCTGAACTCATGGCTTCCACCTCCCCTAAACAGCAGCTCCCTCAGTTCAGTGCAGCCTTTGGGCACCAGCTGAGCTCCCACAGTGGCATCCCCAAGGACCTGCAGCCCAGCCACAGTTCCATAGCTCCTCCCACGGGCTTTGCAGTGACCGGTGCCACCACTACCAGTACCAATAACGCATCTGCGCCCTTCACCACCTCCAGCTGAGCTTGTCTACCTGGCTTTGTGCAGGTAGATGGGGGACCTGTATTTTGTATCTTTCCTTTTCCCCTTTTTCTTTATTTTTTTCTGTCCTCCCTTCCCTTTTTTTAAGAGAGGGTCGAGAAGGAAACCCCTGCTTCAGTACTGACCAGGGTTAGCCCTCTGTGAATCTTGCTGTAGCGTTCACATGTGCTTGTTATGCACCGGTGCTCATTTATTGCAGGCAGGTTCACTGTTCCCCAATAATTCCTTAAGGATACAGCACAGTTACTGGATTTAATTGATCTTGGCAGTAAGACCTAGAAATGGGAAGATACCTCAGATTACTGATGCACGTTACTGTTTCCTAGGGTTTGGATCAGTGCTTGCCATCCCATTAGCATCTGGTAGAACGTTTTCCAGTGGGCAAAAGTCTCTTGATTTTTTTTATTTACTTTTTTCCCCAAAGGTAGCATCTGACATGTTAAAATTGGCTGCACACATTGATTTGAGAGTGGTGCACCGAATTCCTAAAATAAGATCTTGGTTCAAGGATGAGTTTGGCAGTTTCTTAAAATAGTCTCTTGACCTCCTCTGTGTGCATGTGTGGTTGAAGCATATTGAGCAGCAGTTCCTTTTCCTCTTTTGATGAAGATGTAGGAGTTGTCCCCTTGCAAAACTGGTCACTGGTCTTACTGCATTCTGATTTTTATATATTATTTTGATGATTTTTAGTTCATTGAGCAGTAAGGGAATCAGTTGACTGGTTGTCCAGAAATCTAAAGGCTGATACAAAGTTCGTCCGGGGAAAAAAAAAAAAAAAAAAAAAAAAAAGAAAAACGAAGGGTCTGAAATAGATCATGGATTAGTGAAGATTCCTGTGCAAAAATTCCCTCCCATGCTGAATCACTGTGGCCTTGTAGCATTGATGATTTGCCTTTTCAAGTGTGGCTTTGTCCGGAACTCCTTGCCTGACTGGCTGACAGGTATTTCCCAGATGAAACTGGAAGAATTCAGTTGGTCTTCTGCCCATCCACACAAGTCTAGGTCAGACCCTTTGGTAAGTTTCAAATGGATAAATGTCTCAAATTATATCCAGCTTCTGAGAATTTCTTGGGTGGTTTTCGACACCCTGGGAGCCATAAGGTTGTTTTGATACTTGTAGAGTTTGATGCTCTGTATGGGAAATTGAATGTATGTAAGGAACTAGCAGGTACTTATGAGCAGTCATGGCCAACCAAAAAAGAAATCACTAAAGCAAAATAGATAGAATTCCTTCTTTCAGCAGGGCAATTTTACTGCCTCCCAGCTTAAGATAGTATTCAGACTCTTTGGTAGTAATTTCACTTCTTAAATAAAGGAGTCTGATAGCTTTTAGATTTTTTTTTTCTTTTTAGAATTTTATGATTTTAATCCAAGAAAGTACAGCAGCAGGAATTGTGAGGTGTTTACTTCCATCTCTTTATTGGGAAAGGAAAAAAGGAATTTGCTTGTGACTTTATAGGGCTCAAACTTGCTACTGTACTCTTGACTGTAAAAGTAGCTTCTACTTAATATACAAATCTCTACTCCTCTTAGTTTGTTTTCTCAGACACAGGCGAGAGAAAATCCCACATTTCAGTCTCTTACTGCAGAAAAGAGATTTCATTCTACTTTGCAGTCGTATCTGCATGTATTCTTGTCTAATTCAGGAAATGAAGAGATACCAGGCACGTGTGATAGGGAGGCCTAATAAATTGTTTGAGCAAGGGATCATTGAACAAAGTTTAGTTGCTATAGAAATTTTGCTAGCAGTCAGGTCCACACCAGAATCTCTGACCCAAACCTCTACTTCCATCTTGCTAAGGAACAGATAAATGGGATAGGTCTTATATCTTCTTACTATCATAGCAATCATACTATCCCTCTTTTCTTGTATGATTTGTCGTTAAATATAAAGGAGTATGGATTATGCATAAGTTCTTTCCTGAAATTACAAGTACATGTGGGTGGAAGAAGCAAAAATTTTCATGCTTCTGTTGGTATGAAGTCCTTATTTCATACTTGGTAAAATAGATCTTAATAATATAAGCCGGATATTTTTTAAGTGGTGATTTAAATATGTTTGTAACATTTAAATATTTTAAAATCATGTAAAAAGTTGAATTGAAGCCTATGAAATCCTGCTTGTGATTGTCCTGCTGATTGAGGAATGCCCAGTGGTATTGTCAAATGAGGCAAATCTGACAATGCATTTATTTATTTTTGTCTTATGTTCCCCATACTTTCTTGGGGAGACAACTGTTGGCTTTGCAGATTATTTTTGTTATATCCATAAACCTTCTTCAGTGTGTTTGGATGACTGGCTGAAAAAGAGTGGAGAACTAGTGTACCAGATGGTTAATTCTTTAATCTGTTTGTTTATTCATGTCATTTTAGAGGATGTTAATTTCTATAGATTGGTTTCAGGACTTTGGTCTTGAAGTCATTCTTATGCCCATCAAACTCTTAACGAAACTCCAGCTAGTGCAGAGTATATATTTGCTCCACATCATATTTCTCTTAGCAAATGCTGGGGGGAAAAGTAGATGAGAGCCAAGTTCTGCTTGCTCACATTGGTATAAGTAACAGAGGAGCATTTTGGTCTGAGGTCACTGTGAGTTTATACTGGTGTAACTTAGAACAGAACCCAGCTCCTAGTCTGAACATTGATTTAGACAGGGAATTTCAAAAGCTGTCAGGCTATGCAGGTCCATAATTCGCATTTTAAATCAATGACCTTTATGTACCTGCACTCTTTAAGGCAGCGTAGGCTATCAACTCTCTTCCCCCAGTTAGACTTAAATTTTTGCATATCCCTTGATGACTCCTTCCTGAAAAATGACTACATATCATCTTTCCATTAGCAAACTAAGTTTGCAGTAAAGCTGCACTTTTAAAAATAGACTTAAGTTTCTACACTTTTGAAATAGGAATCACTCTGTCCCGTCTGACAGAGTTCTGAAATGGGCCACCACTCTTGCCTTTTCCTGGTTCACCTCCTTGTTTTTTCACTTCTACTGGTTTCATGGTTACAACCCACTAAGCAGTTACGGGTCTTGATCTTAGTTTTACAAGGTGGATCATTCCAGGTGGGCTTCTACACCTGTACAACCTGTTGACTTCTATGAATCTTTGTCTTAATGTTGGATTTGAGAGATCCAATTTAAGAGGTATGTGCAGCCAGACATTTTTCACACCTCTTCCTCTGGGAAATACTGCAGGTCTGGTTAAGGTAGACCCTGAGGGTGTTATTTTTGGGGTTCCCAAGTAGAATCCAAGGCCCTGCAAAGGTTTTGAGTATCATCTCCTTGTATAGCAATTAGCACTCTAATCACCCTTTCACCAAAGAGCAAGTGTAGCAATTTGAGTCCATTGATTTCAGGTGGTCGATGCCTGTTGTGCCCTTTCTGTGTTAGCAAATGGAATAAAACTAGTTGAACCTAAAAGTTAATTTCTTTACATAAGAGTTGAATTTTAAAGAATTGAAAAAAAATTAGTCTTAGGATAAAATACCAGTAATGTCACTTTTTAGAATAATGGCACCTAAATTAGTCTTTGTACAAAAGTACTTAACACAAGATAAACTTTGACAGTGTACAGAGGCTCATTAGGAACAGCCTCATGGGGTGGCCTGGTGTATGAGACACTGTAAAACATGCTTTAATGTTTCCTTTGACTTAGGAAGGATTTATGCCAATTTTGAGGGGAACCATGTGCACTTAAGTACCTCGAAGTTGATTTGTTCTTTAGCCTCATTGTTTCTGTCATGCAAGAAATGCATCATTTTGTTTCTTTCTGCCTAGCAGTTCCTCCAGATTATTGCTTATTTCTTTTCTTGTTAGTAGCATGCTTCTCTCTGTGGTTGGGTATAAAGGCTTTAAATCAACACTATTGAGAGGTAGCACAGCTGCAGGTCAACCTCAGGCACTGTAGAGAAGACAGCGGCAGCAAGATTTTCACTTCATTCAGTGAGTTAGTGAAGTGAGGTTTGCAGTTCTCATTTGAAAAGCATTGGAAGAAATTTATCACCTGCTAGCTAAAAATCAGAGATGGGATTGAAAGTACAAGTGCAAGTTAAAAGGGAGATGGGTATTAGTTGAAAAATTCAGAAGTTCTGTTGTGAGCTGTTAGGACAGTGTGATGCCACTGGCTTCAGGGGCACAGCCAAGGTGAAGGGAATAGGGTTGAACATGCAAATGAGTAGCAAAATTGAGTTTTAAGCTTCATTTTGCTGTAACCACATCTAAATAAAGTCTGTGATTGCATCGGCTTGCCAGGAAAGCAGAGTGTCACAAAAGAGTACAATAAACAGTGTACAGGTGGCTTCCCTGAGAGGGTGGCCCTGGTGGTTAGGTACACGTTAGTCTGCTTCTGAACTCCAGCTCCTCCCTAAGCTCGTGCAGCATGGTGACTGGTGTGTTTCCTTGTACGCATCGTCGAGGCTCCAGGGATAATTCTCTGTGTGGTTGTGCTACAGCAATCTTTTTACAGTGTTGAATTCTCCAACAGTATGAGCCTTTGGGCAGGGAGGAGAGAAAAATTCTTGGAATAGTCAGCTGCCTGCAACTGAATCTTTCAGGACTTGTAGGATGCAGGGACAATGGCAGGAGGTGCTTTCAGCAGACAAACAATAGAAAACTCACCTGCAGCGAGGTGTTTGTGTGAGTGTCTGGGCAGCTTCCCTGGCAGGATGTTTCTTTTTACTTTTATATTTTTACCATTCTGTGTGAGAGGTCTCCCTTGCAAAGCTGTTGCAAGGTCCGATGGTAGAAATACTAACTGAAGGAATATGCTAATGTGCTGACTGGATCTTTAGGTCTTTCTCATCTTCTGGTCTCTTAAGTCTGTTCTGATCTTTTGAGTAACATTTAATGATGTGGTGTTGTGGGCTGCTCATACCTCCTTTATTTCCTTCTGTCCACATTCTTCATTGTTCTTTCTTTTATTCCCTCATTCTCAGATACTTCTCCAATACAAGTAATGCCAACCAGTAAGTCTTCTATGGTCCTGAGTGAATGTGACTGCAAAATGAAAAAGAGAAAAGACATAACAAACATTCTGGATGCTAGAATGACAGTGCAATAGATTAAAGCATTTCTCAGAGCAATGAGCAAGCTGATGTTTCACAGCATGCTAATATGTAATGAACTAGATGCTGAGGCTTCAATATTGACAGGGGGAGTGCACATGGTAGCAGTGAATGTGCAGGTGTTTTCAGCAAGAGTTTACCATCTCACGGGTTCCTTTTCTTTTAAGAATTACATCAGTAGAAAATTGTGAAGAAAAAATGAATTATTTGTTTTAATCCCCTCATGTCCAAATAAAAGTAAGGAGGGTTGATGGAAAAATCTGTGTTTGTGTCTACTAAGCCTAAACTTAGACATTAGGAGAGATTTGGTCATGAGAGATCGTAGCTCTGTAAGGTGATATTTTGATTTTGTCTTTCAAACTAGAAAAAACACTATTGTTGGAAAAAAAAATGTTTGGTAGAGGAGGATTTGCAAAAGATGTCTTAGAATGATTTTTTTCATTCATATCTTCAGCCTTTTTTTTTTAGAAAAAATGAAACAGCGATAGTTTTGGGAGCTTTTCCCTTTGCTATTCTGCTGCTTCTCATTGTGGTTGAGTTCTCTTCTTTCCCCTATCTTATTCTGCTTTCATATACACCTCTAGCAACTGTGAAATAAGGTAACGTAATAGAGGCATGAGAGGAAAAACTGGGCTTGACCATAGCTTGACATCAAAGGCTGGAGAAGGCTTTCTTTTTCTGTCTCCTTGAAGTAAGTGTTGGCACCTTTTCCATCTACTCTGGCTGGGAGAATTTGGTTTGGAAGTGAACTGGATGAAACTTGGGCTTTAGAGCTTAAAACAGTACTTAACTTGATGTAGAAAAGTGCATTTTTCCTACTCCTCCCCCTTGCTAGTTCCCCATATACACACAGAGTGAGATGTCCAGACTATCTGCGTACTGGCTGCATATATATATATATACATGTCGAACTTGGTCCAGGGAGGCTAATGTTTTACCTGCTTTCCATTTTTGTCAGTTGGTGCCCACAGAGATGAACTCTGGATAGGTAATATTTCCAGATATTCTCTGGAAAACTTTAACTTTGGTGCAGATTGCTCTGATGTAGCTAAGTGCGATGGCATTGGCTTCTACCTTGGAGTGGACTGATTTACCCTGAAATGACTCGCTAACCTGCATCTTAAACAGTGTAGTTGGTTCTGGTGCAAACAGATTAATTCTGAAGGGATGGACAGTTTGAATCTCATGCAAAATAGCTACATCCTACCAGAAGGGGTTGAACCAGTTTCTCTGAACAGTGATGACCTTCACTGTACAATTATGGGTATGTCTCAGGGATTCCTTGTGGAAATAAGGGCAGTTAACAAAAAAAAAAAAAAAAAAGAAAAAAAAAGAAAGTAGTTTTAAAAGTAAATAATAATTTAAGGTAGAGCGTTACCTAAGTGAGAGCACAAGAAGGAGAAATCTTTGTTCAGTTTTATAGTCCATGGTGTCTGGCTTAGGGACTCTTTCTCTTCTCGGGGCTCTCATCTCAAGTTCAACGTACAGAATCCTTTTCATCACGCTCAGCTTTAAACTTTTATTTAAAGATACCCTTCCCCAATGAGCTTTCAGAATACTTATTGTAGATTTTAAGAGAAATGGTATATTAATTTATGCTATTAACATCACCTCATAAATTATAAGTTTTATACTAAAGCTGTATTGAGTGTAATGAATTATGTTGCATATGTGTTTTTAATAGCTATAAAATTATATACAAGCTTTTTTGGAAAAACAAGCTAGTGAAGCACCTTTTTACACTGGATCTTTGCCGTGTCAAGGTGTACAGCTATTCTTTGCTACCTTGCAGATATCTATATCTTTATATAGATATATATATATAAATAAAATAAAATGGTATCCTGTATCAACAAGGCATAGAACTCTTTTTAACCCTTATATTACTGTTCTATAACTCTTTAAATTTTATTTTGAGTGTTGCATTCTGCAATAATTTATCCATGGTTTGTACCTATGATTAGAAGTTTAGTTACAGGGTAAATAGATAGAATTAAGAAAATCCAACTACTGTAGCTGGAAATTGTGAACCAAGTTTATAAGACCTTTTCTTTTTTTTTAAAAAAATGTATTTATTTCCAGTTAGCTCTGTGAGTTGGAATCTGAAAAGTCCGAACATTAGAAATCTACAGTGTCTTATTCAGGAATTTTTCCCCTCTTTTCCTCACAAAGGAATTCCCACTGTGACTTATAAATAGAATTAGACTGCTTGTGTGCATGTATGTATTATATATACACACAAAAATTATGCATTGGGGGGGATGTATGTGCTATATGAATGTGTATATTGTATGTAGGTCATAGTTTTGTAAAAAGAAAAGTAGTCAAGAGGTGATGGAATGTATTGTAGAAATGTGATTATTTAGTAGGGGGTTGTTATGTCCTCACTGTTGTATAAATAACCGAAACTCTCTACTACATAATCTTCTGTTATAAGGCTAACTCTGATATCATGTCAATTTTACTGTTTTAAAATTACTGCATTGAACCCTGTTTAAAATGCCATGAAATTCCAAGCTCCCAAAGACAGCCTTGAAATAAAACAAATGGGGGAGGAAGAGGGAGAACGAGTGATATGATTCTGGAGAAAATGCAAAGGGAAGGTCTGTATTTGTTGGGAAGGAGAGGCATGGGAATTACTGTATCTTTGCGAATTAATACCTAAATCTCCAGTGGTCTGACTTGGAAAATGCTGTCAGTGTTCTTGTGTTTTCTAATTAGGTTGTAAGGGGCACTGTTTGTGGGGTCATTTCTATTCTGTAAAAGGATCTTGTCTTCAAAGTAGATTATTTCCTTTCCTGAGGGTCTTGGTGTGTATTAATTTTGCCCCAAAATTACTGTTGTGGTGTTGCAGAACAAAATGCATTTTCAGTCCAGGGAGTTTTCTCTTGTGCTGTGAAATTCGGAATTTAAATGTAGTCACTTAACATTTTTTTTTTCATGATTGGAGAAGGAAGATTTCTTTAGAGGAGTTCTCACTTGAAATTGTGAGAAGTCAGAAACATTCTTACAGATTGACTTACTCTTCATACTGTTCTATTTAGGCTGGAGAAAGTAACCTAATTGTTATTTATTCATACAGTATCACTTTCAACGATGGTGATCCTGGTGACTTTAAAAATCTGTTTAGAAAAGCAGAGCTTCCAGTATTGCATAGACATTTGAATTTTTGAAGGCTTTTTTTAATCATTTGCAAATCAAATCTGGTTTTGTTGGTTTTTTTTTTCCTATCCCCCTCCCTATCAGTATGTTGCTGCCCCCTTTCCCCATCCCCTCAATTTGTTTCTGGCACATATGCATACAAGTGAAAGGGCTGGGAGGTGGAAGTTGTCAGAGGCCTTTCCTTCTGCTTATTTGATGGTAATGGGAGTTAGCAGCATAAATCTTTATGCCTTTATGGGGAAGAGTTAAACCCACTTTTGTGTATACCTGTACAGAGAGATATATCTGTATATGAGATGTTGGTAGCACTTTGCTGAACGTGGATTTGCCCTGATGATGTACAATAAATACATATAAACACAATCAATCTAAATCTATATATACATGCATACAGATGTATAGATGGAATATACATTCTATGACACACGTGTACATTAGTTGTAACATAAGTGTGTGAACTAAAGAAAGAGACTAGCCACATATTGTGCGTGTAACAGGTAAGCACTTGTGCCAAACAAGGTTATTATAATTCTCTGAGGGATTTGGATGACATTAGTGACTGATCTGAACTGGATCACCACTGATTTGGGTTACCTCAGCCCTTACAGTGGAGTTTCCTTGGTACATTTTTTCTTTTATTCTATATTAATACTCATTGAGGCCTCTTGCAATGCCAACCTCTTCTGCTTCTCTGCTTCATTGCCTCCTGCATCTCTACAGTTTCTCTTGCTAGCAGCAATCAGCAGTGGCCCAATCCAGCTCTACTTATGCATTAGGGAAATTCTCTTGGTGACTGTAGTGGCAGCTGAATTGGGCCCTGAGCACTTGCTTGAGCTTATGCAGAATTTCCTAGTTATTCTATATTGATTGATTTGTAGGCAAACACAAGCTTCTTAGAACCTGATGCAAAGCTTCCTAGCACATTAAGAGGTTAACCCAGCATTGTCTGTTAGAGGTAGATGTTAAAATTGAGAAAAACGCACATGCCAAAAATTATCTTTCGTTTTCAGCCCTAGGGAGAGAAAGGGAGTTTGGTTTGTGTTTCCCATAATGCAGGCAGTAAGCAGAAGGCACCCCAGTTGCAATTAAACATATCAAGAGAAACCCAACTTGTTACATTTTGCCATTAAACACATTTTAAAAGGAGCTGCAGAGTTGACCATTAACATGCTAGCACTTTGCATCTCATTGTGTGAGTGATCTTGCTTACTCAAGTAAATTGTGGGTTTAAGTATTTTATTTTCTGTTTTCTGACTAAATGGAGCTTCTATATCCTTTTAGCAGAAAGCAGCTTTCAGAAGCCTGCTCAGTCACGTTTAAGCGCTGTTGAAACTCCTGGCTTACTTAGACTTCAGTTTCAATGGTGAATGCTGCTCCAATTCTGTCATCGAGCTGTACTGCATTCCACATTTTCAGTATGGATATGGCACAATTTTTCTTGGCCACAATTCAGCCATGGAACTTTGTCTTCCCTTGCATTTCTGTTAGAAAAAGGTAACTGGTATAATGTTCCATCTGAGCTTTCATGCAATCATGCATGAAGATTTCTATAATACATATGTTTGGGCGTGTGTATGGGTATGTCTGTGTATTGTGTGTGTATAATACATATTTATACACACACATGTATTATGCTATTTCGGTTTATGTATGTGGAGAGGGTACCTATTGGTTCTCTCCTGATATATACTCATGCATACGTATATTAAATATGTATATAGAGTGTAGATGTCCTGCATATACATGTGTATATGGTATAAACCTTGGTTGGCAATTTTCCCCCACACATTTCTTGCAAATTGCTGTCCCCTATGACTTATTTTCACTGAAGCTGCATTAGATAGAAGAAACGGAGAAATGTGTTATCAAAGTTTTATTTTAAAAAGAAGACTCTTAATAATCTAAAGCCATTTGTAATTGTCTTTTGAACTTTTGCTAGAAGGGTTGTTATTTAAAAAAAAAAAGGGAAAAAAAAGAGAAAACAAAAAAAAAGCAAATAGGCAAGCCCTTACTCCCACCATCACTTAGATTAACGTAAGAAAGAAATGGAAACACAAGTTTCTAGGTATTTATTTCCTACCTTCAGGGGGTTCTGAGGCATACTGTAATCACATTCTGCCCCATCCCTGCTTTTGCCCTATTATAATTAATGATTCATAGTTTCTTTTGCACAGCTTTTTCCCTTATTGCTTTATTTCTGTAAATCATTGTTCACCTCCTACGTTCAGTAGTACTGATACTGCTAAGGAGATTTCATGTCCTGTCCTTTTCAGGAGAAATACCAGTGCATCACCATTGTGTTATGTTTTAACATACGTTGTGGAGGATGGATGTTTTCACTGAAGACGTTTATAACAAGTCTTTAACTTACTTAATGTGTGAAGCCTTCATTGGAATTTATTGTTTGTTTCTTTCCAGTAAGTTTCTGCAACTGTTTTTTTGCCAACATATTAAGTAGTTCCCTTCTTATTTGATGCCTGAAGTTTTAGGATCTGGGTTTATTGTTGTGGGTTTGGTTTGGGGTTATTTTCCCCTCCAGTTCCCCAAAATGTATATCTGCAAATGGAGCAAAACATATGCCAGAAACTCAGCAAAGATCCTTTTTGCAGTTAAGAGTAAATACCCTTATCCTAGATTTAATAAAAGTGGAGATGACAAATGGACAATCTAAATGCTTAGAGGGAATGCTGACTCTTCTTAAGGCTGTCTCAGAGAAGTTTGTGTTTGGTGTCATTTTAAAGGTAGCTTGATCACACTTTGATATCAGAAACAGCCTTGTAACAAAGAGCCTCGTACAGTTGTTTGGCCACTAGAGTTTAAAATGTAAACAAGTTGCAGTGGGAAAGCAAAGGTGAGGTAGTGTATTTTGAACCAGTGAATTGTAGCTTGCAAACGTACCTGATTTTGAAGTAACTGCATGGTAGCAAGGATTAGCAGTCTCTTACACCCCTTCCTTCTTCCCTCTCATCTCAACACGTGTTCAGCTCACCGTACATTGGGAAAAATAAGCAACTTACTCCAGCAAAGCTAAATCTACTTAATGACTGCTTAAAGGGAACCTACAAACTTACAATGCCACATCCCGTCTCGGGTATTAGCTGGAAGACTAGCTAATATGCACAAAAAGCCCAGTCCAGGTTGCTTCTGCGGAGGTGTTGCTTTCGTAAAGTAGGGAACATGGGGATGCCAGAGAGGAGAGGCTGCTTCCTATAGGGTCCCTGGCAGCAACAGCAACTCACACTACTGCTTCTAGTGCTAGAGGCTCAGGAACAGCATTCCAGGGGCGGGTAGGAAAGCTCACGTTTGTACTTTCCCTTTAAATAGGAAAGGTTGGCTCACATATTCCTCATATTTCTCAATGAATGTACTGTATTACCATTTAAAAAAAAAATCAATGAAATTATAATGGATTGGTCTCCTTTTGTTATCTGGTCCTTGTTTAATTTGTTTAAGGGTTTTTGTATACAGAAGTTTACATTTTTATGTATATTTTTCTTGTGTAAAAACTGATGTAATATGTGTATAAAACTGTATGTATTATCTGTATATAGTGTGACAAAATGATTTTCTTTCTTTCTTTTGGATGTATTAATAAATCTTGCTGTGAAGTAGCTGTGTTTACTATGATTAAACTCTCCTCTACAAGCCATTTTGCTAAGTCCAAGATGTATGAATATTGCCCAGGTTGAAATCTAATCCATGAAGTGATTTATTTCTTTTTTAAGCATATCTCAAGTGTGGTTATTAAATCGTCCTTTGCTTAGGTAGCTGTAGAGTCTGATTCTGCCCTTGCTTATTCTCTATTGCTTTCTAATAACATTAGCTAATTAGTTTTGCGAACAACCCGGGGTCTTCAGTCTTAGTCCCAATTCCAATTATAGTGCTTTCTAGTTCTGGATCACTGGAGACCACATAGTCTTGTTTTCTGTTTTGAATTGCAGAACTGTACTTGAAATGTAGTGTAAGGGGTATAGAATAGAATTTTGTCTTACATGTTGTTAAGTTTTCTGAGATTTAAAAAATATATTCCTGCTACATCACCAGAACTGGTAAGTTGGAGTTTGGTGTTATTTTGAGGATTAGCGTGTGAAGGAGAAAAGATGGTTCTGAGATGCCGTGGGGTTCCAGTCAGCTCTTGGGCTGGATTGTGAGGCCAGGCTGTGCGTGTGGTGACAACCTGCGTCAGTCAAGCACTGCGGATCACCACTGTCTCCTTCACACCCGGTGAGCTGTGCACTGAGGAAAAGCTCCTGTTCCTGCCACTCGGCTGCCACTGGTGCAAACTAGGCTGCCTTGGCTGGCACTGACCTTCCTATGCCAGACCTGCTCTCTGAGAGTGGCTTTCCCACAAAGATAGACAGAACTGCACCTTGGACACTTCACAGTGAGTAGATGGCTGCTGTATCTTCCTTTCACTATTTGTCTTCTGAAGTCTTCCCCTTTGCTTTCTGGCATGAGTGTGTGTGCTGCAACTGGTGTTCTCTTTGCTAGTCTCCATCCCCAATGTGTTTGAAGTTGTGACTTGCAAGGGAAAAGCAGTCGTGTGCTAGGTGAGACCATCTTCCAGGTACTATTTTCCAAGAGCAGTCTCACTTAATGCTGTCCTGATCATTAAGAGTAACTATTGGCCAAGATTGATGAGAAGGGGTTTCAGTAATTTGACTGTTATTAAAGAACAGTGGCCCAGCCATTCTAGAGAGCACAATTAGAGCTGCATTTCATGGTGCCTGATTTTAAACTCAGGCCAAGGGGGAAGTGATGTCAGTGAAAGATGCAATCTTCCCTGTTAACACATGCTGCAAAGGTTTCATAGCAAGGGACAAAACTAGTTTGTGCTTTAATACCTTGCCTTCCTGGGAGAAGGGAGTACAGTGAAAATGCCACATCCAGACATTTGTCAAGACAGAGCGAAGACAGAAAAGATCAGACACTTAGATGAAAAAAAGGGAGAGTGCAGCAGCGTAAGTTCAGTGCAAAGTAGCTGGAGAAAATCTACCCCAAGCCTGACCATTGTAGGGAATTTTCAAGGACACTATAGGGGTAATGGTGAGGAGGCAGTTCTAGACTGTTATTGATGCAATTCTGGTTCTACATGTGGATCCTTCAAAGTGTTCCTTTGTAAGTAGCTCTCAAAGTCAAGATGGTGAGAAGGGGAAGAAATTATGGAGAAAAGTTGTTAAAAATCTGCTTTTAATGAATCAGTAAGAGTAAGTTGCTATTTGCTGTAAGATTTGGGGCTGTGATGAGGAGTAAGAAGGTGGAAGTTAGGGAAAACTGGGGCTCTTTGCTGAGGATTATTCCCTGGCAGAAGCAGAGTTGCCTAGTCTGGTCCCGAGCTGGGTGTTCTTCATCACAGGCTTCATGAGAGAAGCCTGTTGTTTGAGGAAGAATGTGGTATATCTTTGTGTGATGATGGTCCTCTTGTGCTCCAACAGCAGCCTTCTAATAATTGGCAATTATTTTCTCAGGAAAGCTTGTACTTGAAGTTAGTTTGTACTTGGAAAAGCAGGTGACACTGTTGCAAGAGCAAGAGTTGCTCTGGTATTTGGTGAAGCCATCGGAAGGAGAAACCTTTATTAAATTTGGGAGCTGGTTTCCCACAGGAGTGAAGACAACTTCTCTCTCTTCATATGTAGCCACGGGCAATTGTCCCATCTGCAGTAAATAATGGGGGCCATTCTCCACAGTCGCTTGCTGGACCCCACACCATAGCACAGGGCTGGTACTCTGTAGCTGTCAGGACTAAATTGGAGATACAGTACACTTGTTTTAAGGACCTGAGAAGTGATTGCCGTGTTTACTGGCATGAGGGTCAGCCTAGGAGTGATTGCCTTGTTTTACTGCTATTGCTAATTTATGATCTAGGGAAGGTGCCAGTGAAGAGATTCTGTACAACTGAATCTAGTAAGAAAATTGAAGTGTTGTGCTAAAAATGTCCCCAAAAGAAAAGTAGCTTTGATGTTCAGATGCATTCATGTGCTTCTGTAGGGGAGCGGTGGTACAAACTTCCCATGCCTAAATCCAACAACTTCCTTGACAGGGTGTCCTTAGCACCAGGAGGCTTGTGTGTCCTGTTCACCCCTTACCTCTGGCTTGCGAAGGCTGACTGTGTGGACGAGAGTCCTGTTATGTGAACTCAATCTGACTGTGATGCCTGTTTCTGCTCAGCTTATGCACCAGCTTCAGGTTCTTGCCCATTTAAAATTTAAATTATTTTCTTCCATCCTGTGCCACTCTTGTTGGAAGAACCCTCCTGTAACCAGCTGTCCAAAGGGGCTTTGGCAAATCTGATCTGTGCGGGTCTCTACTGTGATGCCTACCAGGTAGCTGACGCAAATTGCACTACTGATACAGATCCAAATGCTGTCATGTTGATCAATATTTTCTCACAGTTCCTTTGTGTTCTGCAACCCACATTTCCTTACAGGTCGTCATGGACTTCAGCCACTTCCAGCCTCCCCAGTGCAGTCATTTTTGGATGCAATGGTGGCCCTTTGCCACAGAAGGGAAAAGTACTGTGATGAGAGGGAGGGGAGAAGGTCTTACAAGCTGCAGAGTGGTGCTGTGATCCCACACTGTGACACCAGGGAAGGCTGTAAGGTTTATGAGGAGCACAACTAGACTGATAGAGCACTGTCCCCATCTATGTAGTTCTGCATCAGAGATTGTGTTATATGTGGTACAACAGGGTATGGCTTATGCTTAAAAGAACTTTGCATAGGCAAAATATCTTGGTTTCTCTTGGACTTTAAGTGTATTGCAGCAGTTGCAAGCTGTGACTTTCTTGCTCTGAGGCTTTACATGTGCTGAGAGTAGCAGTGCTCATGAAGAAATGCATTGGGCCAAAACTCCAGCTGAAGGGGTAGCAGCAACCCTGCCTCAGCCAGCTGGTGCCAAAGCATCAGCAAGGATGGAGAGGTTGATTCATGCCAGATTTTGGTCAGCACTCTCCCAAAGTTTGATTTCGAGTTGTGAGTCTCAGTTACGATATAACTACATTGGTACCAACATGGAGTGGGTCCATGTTCGTGCTGACGGAATTTGTGCAAAACTGGACCCTGAAAGTACTTGTAGGTATTCCCAAAGTTACTGTTGTCACCATTTCTACACTGGGTATGTGGTACCTGGTTACAGCTTCCCTGTGTTTCTCCATGGTGATGCTGATCCATTCCTGTGCTGGGAGAGCTGCCTGAGTCTGGGGGCATTGAAGTTCTTAGAACAAGTTTTGGACAAGTCCTCAAAATAATGCCTTTGTTGGATTTTATTTTCCATTTGCTAATGAAAAATGTTCTTTGCCATCACCTCATTAGGATGAACCCAACTGGATTGGGGAGAGAGGTTTAAGAGGTGATTCTCTGAGTGCTTAGAGGCATATGGATGTGTTAAATCCAAGACACATAAGACATATAGGGTTCTTCTCTGCACATTCCTGCTGCCTATTGGTGCAGACGTTTAAACTCACTGCCTTCCCTGGAGGTGTTTAAAGCACGGGTGGATGAGGTCTTGAGGGACTTGGTTTAGTGTTTGATAGGAATGGTTGGACTAGATGATCCGATGGGTCCCTTCCAATCTGGTTGTTCTATGATTCTATGATTCTATATATTAACATCAGCAGAGGATACCTCCTTAAGTGTGTAGCCTTCTATAATTCGTGCTCTTAGCAGTTTGCATGCATTTGCTATGGCTGCTTTAGTAAAGAGCTTTTCCAGTCCAACTGAGTGTTCAAAGTCAGTAAAATCACTTGACTTACAATCTGAGAACACTTAGTTGTTTGGTTCCACCCCCACCTCCAACCAGTTTAATGCCTTGTTTAATCCTGCAGAATTTAATTTTTCTGTTAACCAGCATTTGCTCAGTGGAGCCAGCCAGTTTCCTCTGTTATTAATCTCATTTTTTTCTGTTTTCCCTTGGGTCCTACTGTTTAATATAGCTTGTGTTCTTTTCCTCTTCCTTCTTTACCCAGTCTTTGCCCATTCTGTACAATGTTTTTGTCTTGCCTTCTCCATCTCTTTTCCTCTCAGACTGCAACTAAAATTGTTGCTGAAGAGATTCTGGTCAGCAAAATTAGATTCCTGGAACTCAGAATTGCTCCTTGTCAAACCTTATCCTCTTCACTTGACTCCTTTATCTCTACCAGCTCTGCCCAGGTACAAGGCCTTGCTTGGCAGAGGGACTCCTAATCCCCCTAATTAAGAAATCAGAATCAGTAAAGGTCTCACACAAATATTCATGTTGTCTGAGGTAGGCCCTTTCAAAGATGATGGAGATAAAGATCTTGACAAATATTCTCTCTTAGAAAAATTCAGCAAAGCTGCTGCGATATTTCGCATGCCCTGCAAAGCTGGCTGCCTGTAGCAAATTTCCTGTGATGACACGCCAAAAAGATGATGCCTTTATTAGCCAACATTTCCCTTGAAAAATGCTTGAAAAGCCAGGAGTCCTGCTCGTATCATTTCTCAGTTTGCTGTGATATTGACTGCTTTCACATAGCCTTGTGCTGTAGGGAGCAGACTGTTTCAATGAAGACCACGCTGTGTCTCTTTGAGTGTGTCCTTTTGGGTGGGCTTTGTCCACAGGCAGTACTAATGCTGTCCACCTTTGCCAGGAGGCAGAGAGCATGGCTGAGGGGTGGCAGCTTAATGCTTATTCTATTTAATTTGAATACTTGTAGGCACTGTTGCTTTTTCCCATCCGCCCCCAAGATATTTATCCACAAGCTTTCTACCTGTCTCTTCCTGCTTGTTCCTGGATTTTATGACTGGTACTCTTAACCACTGCCAGAATCTGTATCTGGCTGCTCTGAGTCTGTGAGAGACAATGCACTAATCTTCTAGGGGCTCTAAACACGATCTGAGCTGTGCAGAAAATTAGTGAGGACATAGCAGAAAAGAGCAAGTGACTCAATGTGATTTAATCTGTTCGGCATCAGTGGATGACACAAAAAGACACTGTCCTTATCTTTCACTTCTGGTGCCTGCATGCATTTGGAAGCCTATCTTAAAGGATCTCCACTGTCCCATGCACCTCATCATCCCTGTGGCACTTAGAACACAGCCGGCTTCATCATCACCTTGCATACTCTTTGCTCCGCATCTTCCTCCTTGTCTATGTGCTGCCCAGTGGCTGTCTCCTCTGGTGGACACCCTGCAGACTTTGCTGTCTTTCTTACACCCCAGCTGCTTGCTAGCAGCTCAAATCTGATCTGCCAAGGCTCCAGTTTGCAGTCTGTAGAGCTATAACACAATATTTCCCATCCTTTTGGTGCCTTATCAGCCCCCCTCCCAGCCCATGTTGCTCACCCTGTCCTATATGGGCAGCTGTCCAGGCTTGAGGATCCCTGGCTAGAAAACTGGTAGGTTTTAAACATCATGTCCCACCCTTGTTACTCTCTGGTCCTGTAATTGAAATGCAGCCTGTGGCGCATAGTTCAGAAATACATCAAAACTATAAAAGATAATCCTCTTTTTACTTTGATCATCTCCAGTGCCATAAAAATAGAGCCACTCATTCATATAATTCATAATTTGGCCTTGTTTTCCTTCTGCCCTCTGTATTTCCACCAGCTGCTTGGGACTTGATTTGCAGTGGAAGATGGTGTTTGATGGAGGGGCTACACCAATGAGAGCAAATGGCTTCAACCTCTTGGACTCAGAGTATTAAGTTTTATGGTTTTCCTAGTGCTGTAAAACCAACACATCCTATTTTATTTTTCATTTTGGACATAATTCTATTTATTTTTCTTGCAAGGTTTTGTACCAAGATAAGCATTCTCAGAGGTTTTTGTTTACTCTGGGAAAACGTCTTGGCAAAGTAAAGTATTACTAAGCAAGGCTTGTATTGTGAAATTGGTTTCTGGCTGTAATTTTTAGGTGAAAGATGCCAGATGACTTACAATCGAGAATTAAGTTTTCTACTTCTATTTTCAAACAGGTAATTTGCTAATTATTTACTGTGGGATTCTTCCTTGCTAATGGCCAGTCTGAGTCTACGGCATACTTATAATAATCCTGCTGTCCTGGTCTATGCAGGAACAAAGCACCATTCTTGGGTTGGAAGTGGAGAAGGAGGGCGGGCACTAGCAAGAGGAGGGCCGCAATTTGAGGGCTGTCCTGCTCTCCTCTGCAGTTGGCCGGGCTGTCTCACTGATGGATGTGTATAGAATCATAGGATCACCAGGTTGGGAAAGACCCACAGGATCATCGAGTCCAACCATTCCCATCAATCACTAAACCATGCCCCTCTGCACCTCTTCCACCCATCCCTTAAATGCCTCCAGGAAAGGGGAATCAACCACCTCCCTGGGCAGCCTCCTCCAGTGCCAAATGACTCTTTCTGTGAATTTTTTTTTCCTAATGTCAAGCCTAAACCTCCCCTGGTGGAGCTTGAGGCCATTCCCTCTTGTCCTGTGCCCTCTCACTTGGGAGAAGAGGCCAGCTCCCTCCTCTCCACAACCTCCTTTCAGGTAATTGTAGAGAACAATAAGGTCTTCCCTTGGCCTCCTCTTCCCCAGGCTAAACACCCCCAGCTCTCTCAGCTGTTCCCCATAAGGCCTGTTCTCCAGTCCCTTCACCAGCTTTGTTGCTCTTCTCTGGACTCACTCCAGAGGCTCAACATCCTTCTTGTGAGGGGCCCAGAACTGAACACAGGATTCAAGGAGCAATCTCACCAGTGCTGAGTAAGTGGCACACAATGGTCAGCAGAGACCCAGTTTCTCAAAGGATGTAAGACAGCTTTAATTTAGTTACCTGAGAAGGTCTGTTTTCCCCAGTTGCAGGGCAGGACCTGGGCAGATGTCTGCTGGGTTGCTCTCCAAGCGGATGTGGTCTGCTTGCACCCACACAAATGCGCAATATTGGAAGAGCATCATCATCACAGATTAAAGCATAGCTAAAGCAAGGCTATAGTATATTCTTGCTTGAGATTCAAGCTTTTTCTGCAGCCCAAGACTGGGACCTGAAAGAGTTAGTTTTGAGTAATTTTAACTAACAACTGCGGTACATGTTGAATCTCAGAGAGCACCAAATAACAACAGCCACCTGCCAAACTCACTCTCTGAGGGCTAGACCTCTTGGTTGGATCAGAAATCTTCAACTCAAAGGTTTGAATTTTCTTTTGTCTTCACTGATGAAAACTTCCTGGCAGTGCGACACAGCTCATCTGTTCAGTCCCTCCAGCGCTGAACTAACCAAAACGGAGCCTTGCCCTCTAGACCAGCATGGTGTTGACACTCTCTCAACCTGTGCCAGGCTGGCAGGGTTGTTTTAAGGGACCTCAGTCAGAACTGTGGTCCTCAGCAAGTGCATGGGAACTGGCAAACGTGGTGTCAGGCCCTGGGAAGGAGCAAACAGAGAGAACACAGGTGGATGGCCAAGGGCAGGAAAAAGGTGCTGCAGCTCTGGGTGACTTGACCTACCTGGTCATTCAGCTTCAGTTTTGCATTCTTGTTTTTATTTCATTGCAACTCTGTGAGGAGCAGCAAGCCACCATAAGAGGTTTTTCAAGATCAGTATTGCCTGACATGCATTGGGTTTATTCCAAAGTGGCTATACTGGGAGTACAATGACAGTGTGTGAGCTGCGGGGCTGGGGCTGTGCAGGGGATGCTGAGGAGCATGACAGAGCCCTTGGTTCCAATTGTTCCATTCAAACACAGAAATTACATCCTGCAATATGTGGGATAGTCTGTGCAGCGGCTCACACGTGCAGAACTGATGCTCCCCAAGCAGTGCGAGATAAGGGAAAGCGTGGGGAGGTGGAATATCTTTATTACTTTTTTCAAAGGAAGATTCTCTTTCACTTTTCATTTCCTTTTGTGTTTCCTTTCTGTATTTGTGCTTTAACACTAGGTTTGATTCTGTCTTGATAGCATTCAAGTGAAGGCTTACATATTTCATCAGGATTGTCTCTTTTGTTTTCAGGCCTGAAAGTCCCAAACAATATGAAGCAGTCACAGCCACGTACACATCTGGAGTCCTTTCATCTGCTCCTAAGAGGTACTTTCCTTTATTCTTATTCACCCTCATTACTTAATTTCCTAAAGAGGATACAGCCCTTTAATGCCCGAGTGACATATGTCAAAATGTCTTGCTAGGCTCTTCCACTATGTGCTAATTCAGTGTATCTTTTTTCGAGAGCTTTTTTTTCCATTTTAGCCCATTACTCTTTAGGAAATTACTTTTCTACAATTATCCTGACAACTTGGATTTTGACAGCTCTAGACTCAGTGGGTGAATCTCCTGCAGTCTTTGCAAACACATTTTTTCCTTGAGACTTCTCTGTCATCTATCATGTCCCTCCTAGAGAGGACGTTTTACATGAGATTTTTCCTACCTTTGCCAACAGAGGCTTTGTGTCAGGACACAATTTACAATGCTGAACCAGAAGGTTTATTATACAAAAAAAATGGTTTTCTGTCCCCTGTTTGACAAGGTAGAGCACTGCTTTGCAGGCTCACAGAGATCTCCATAGGTGAACTGGTATTACCCATTCCTGTGCTAATGTAACTTTTATGGCTGAACCTTCTTCACTTGTGTTGTCTGGAATAGGATCTTAAAGAAAGTATTAGCAAAGACAAACTACAGGGAGCACTCCTCAGCACTTTCTAATCCAAGAGCCACTTAACCTCTCTGGAGGAAAAATCACAGATTAGCTTGCAGAGAGCTGTCACAAAAGCTTTTGCTTACTACCAAATACAGAGGAGCCCAAAATCTTAATGTCACTCTCCTTCCTTTGCTGTACTGTTGCTTTTGCACATAAGGATGATGGGCATCAGTCTCCTCATATATTGTAGTCCCTGGGCCCCTCTCAGGGGCATCTGGGGAAGCTGGCATAACCCTCACTGTGCTAATTTGCACGTTAACTCCAGCAACTTCTTGCTGGTCCCTCCCCAGTGCTTTGTGGTGTCCTCTGATACTGTCTCAGGAGGCTCAGGTCCAGAGGGAGGGTGCCCCAGTGCTGAGACACCTGGTATGTGATGCATCTCATGACTAAATCAGAAATGTCCTGGCTCCTGCATGTGCTTCATTACGCTGTAGGCTGCTAATAGCACCTCTCTACTTCTCAGGGACATCTTGAAGAAAAAAGTATATGACTGTCAGGAGTTTCTGTGCCATATGAGGGAGGAGGCAGCACAGATGGAAATTTAGACCAGTTCACAAGACAAAAACACTGTTACCAACATGAGGAACTATTTATACTTAATAACAGTCTTGCATTTGAATCCTAGACCTTAGTAAGCCCATTTTTCTTCAAAACTGTGGCACTCCCTAGGCATAAGGGTTATGACTGCAAACTGCCCCAGCTCCAGTTCATGCTGCCTGACCCAGTTAGTTGTCCTGCAGTCCATCTGCTGTAGAAATCCCATTTGCAAGCAGAGTGATTATCTTTGGTTTTGGTTTCCATCAGCTATAGGTGACAAGTTGGAGAATAGCAACCCACAGCTCCCCCTACACTCTCTTGGGAAGTAAAAGGCTCCTCATTTTTCCTTTTCTTCATACTCCAGGAAGAATTACATGATTTATGGCAAAATTTCTGATCACCTCTTTTTTCACCAGCCTTCCATTGGTGACGCTGGTAAGATGCATCTATTCACTCAAAACCTGAAGACACGTGTTGACATTGCTCCTTTCCTAACTGTTGCTCTGAACATGTATCTCATTTTCAGATGTAATGAACCTCTCTAAGCCTCTCCTTGTCTCATCTTTGACTCTAAAATTTTTTGACAGTTTCCTGTGACAGTCTGATGGGAAAGAAGCTTTGCTCAATGACTGTATTTCTCAATGATTGTTTTTTTCCTCTTTTGTGATGAAAAAGCTCCTGTTGGTTATTCATCACCTGGCTCTCCTTCAGGAGAGAAGACAAACCAACCAGTGGCAGCTTCAGCATTAATTGGCTGTCAGGCAAGTGGGGTTTGGGGTCCTTTTAAGGACATGGCAGCCATGCCTTCCTGGTTCTGCAAGTGCCGCAAATTGCTCTGTGCTGCTGCTGGCTCTTCTGCAGACTTTACCAGCACTCCTCAGTTTGGCCCTGGGGTTTGTAGCTGTTTTGCCACTGCTTGTAAGGCAGTCTCAAACCTACAGATGTGCTCTCCTGTTGACAACTCTTCCGCTTGCAGTTAAAAACAGACACCAAACTGCAGGGAAAATTAATGACACCTGCAAATTACGCACACTTAAATACTGAGCAGCTTCATTTGCAAGTAGAATCAGGTATTTTGGTATCTGAGGCCTGTGCCTCATGTATCTGCATATCTCAAGCATGTAAACAGCTGGAATTTGCTCTGCAGACCTGCTCATATTGGTAGGCAGGCATGCTGGTGAGGCTGTGTACAGCACCGTGGAGGTGATTCCTCTGTGTGTCCAGAATTGTACATGTGATGTTGGTGATCCCAGCCAAAAAGCAGCTTTTGCTCTTCCCTCGTCCTCCAGTGGCTTTGGGAACAGCTCTCTGTGTTTCCCTTCAGCACACCTGATTGTTGCTGGGAACCTGAGACTCACCTTGGGCCTCATACCAGGGTACTCTGGCCCAGTTTAGATGCTGCACCACAGCCACAGGTGAGATTTAGGTCTAGAATATCTGACTGGCTCTGGCTGAGCCTAACACAGTCTTGGCCACTTACAAAGAGAACCCACAAGCCTTCACCCAAGGATGCAGTTTTCCGCCAGTCCCTCTTTGCCTCAGTTTTGCAGAAGGGCATCATGTGCATAGTATGCAAGTGGTTAAATCGAGCAGAGTTGCACCACTTTTCCTTTCTCTGTTGTTTCCCTCCAGCTAAGCTCAATCCTTTTCAAAGCTCATATTTGATCTCAGTGTAGACAGAAAACATAACAGCTCCAAACCCTCATTCTGGCAGCACATGGGAGCAGCACTGCTGCACTCACCATCAGCACACATGGCTTTCTGTCATGTCCTGGGGCTTGGGGCACTGGGCAGAGCTCTCTTGTCATGCTCCCAGACTAGCGGGGACTCAGGCAGCTCTAGTGCTCTAGCAGCCCATCCTGTGGTATCTCACACTGGGGAATTTGGGTGGAAGTTGCTCCCTGGCCCCATTAGCCCCTCGTAGATAAGCCACAAAACAGCCGCTGCCTAGAAGACTGGGGAGAGGGGACTAGTGGGACAAGGAGGGGGTTGCATCAGCAGCCAAGGTGGCAGCTTGGTGCAGCTGTGCCTGTGGCAGCCTCAAACCCCTGCCTGTAGGGCTGCTGGAAGAGGTGCATGGGGACTTCCTAGGGAAAGGGAAACACTGTTCTTTGAATACAAAAGGAGTCATCAGGCAATTTGTCTGCCAGGTCGCTTTGCATGTGGCTGGTAATTTGGGTCCTCACGGCACTGTCCTGTCTCTGCTGCCTAGGCAAGAGCCAGAAGTCCCCCAGAAGGCTGGCAGAGTGCACGATCAACATTGCCTCTTCAGCATTATGAATATGTGGAAAACAACATATGGCAAATAGTAATTTTAATTCTAACATTTGATTTGCTGTAGCAGCTCTCCACTCTCCATACCATAGGGGTATGGCTGCTGGCACATCCTCCAGCAGCTGAGGCTGGTGACGTTTCCTGGTCCCCATGTAACAGATACGATGCCCAGTGGTGTGCAAAGCAAGCCCTGTGCTTGGCCTGCGAGCTGCCCTCCTTCTCCTGCCCTGGCTTCCTTACCTCTCAGGAAAGGTCTTTCTTACCTGTCCTCTGTGTTCTGGCCATGTACAGGGCTGTAG
The DNA here is from genome assembly GCA_033558105.1 of Coccyzus lansbergi. Classification (NCBI taxonomy): domain Eukaryota; kingdom Metazoa; phylum Chordata; class Aves; order Cuculiformes; family Coccyzidae; genus Coccyzus; species Coccyzus lansbergi. Next base: position 598,576 of record JAUMJK010000450.1, read on the forward strand.
GAAGCCTGTGTTCACAGCCTGACTGTCTGATCCTTGCACTGAGTAAGGGGGAAATGAGTTTCCAAAGCTAGACTGCTGAGAAGATGCTGGGGTGGGCATGCAGGTGGGACAGGCAAAGTGAGCTGCTACGGAGGTGGCTGCCCTGCAGGACAGATGGATGACGTCAAATCATTAGACAGGAGAGCAAGCTGTGATCAAACAGAGCAGAATTACCTGCAGATTCAAAAAAAAAAAATAATCAAAGCATGTAATGGAAAGTGGGAATACAGACAGGATAAAGAGCTCAGCATCAGTCTTGGGAAGAGCATCAGGGCAATAATAACTTACTGGGGCTTTGATTTCTGGTGACTGTCTATGATGCAAGCAATTTGTTGACTGTTGGTGAAAGATTTTGTTGGGGTGAGGAGACCAGGGGGAGAAGCTCACTCTTGTAGGCTCTCTCCAGCTAAGGAGCTGTTTGATACTGTGGCACCTCTGCCACCAGAGCAGCGAGAGCTGGTAGGCTGCTCTGCACAGGCACTTCAGTCCAGCCAGTAGCACACAAGGTCCTTTATTACCATTTCTCATTATTATTGCAACTGTTGTTAATATTGTTGTTGCTATTGTTTGTTACTACAGATACCTGTTAAGGCACCCATGCCACTTTTTCTGCCTTCCTTAATGCCAGCACCTATTTTGTTAGCCATGAATCTGGGCAAGCCACAGCCTTACCAAGCCTTGCGTGCAGGTGTGGGGGCATTCATAGGCAGCTCCCCAGCCACAGTTCAGGGCCAGGTGTACCGGGTCTGTGTGTACATCCCTAAGACAGGCTGTTACATCTTAACCTTCTTGCTTTCTCCTCCACATTGCCACATCCAGAGCAGGCAAAATCCTGTTCTAGTACACGGAGAAATGTGATTCTCCATATCCTTTTGGATGCCTGAGCCTCAGTGTCTCACAGGGCTGTGGGCTGGGTACAATTATGTCAAAGTCCTGATACATCTGTGGAAAGTCAGAGAGAAAATAGTTTTAAGTGGTGATGTTTTCAGGTGCAGAAAAGCTGACTAAGACCATTTGGAATCCTCTTCATGGAACTCCTAATCTCTTGGAGCTAGAAAGTAAAATTGGGAATCAGGAATCCAAAGCTCTTCACAGGGAGAGTCAGTGAACTTTTACATCCATCCCCTAGACCACCCAGGCAAGGCTGACTGGGTTCAGGCTTTCTTAAAAGCAAGACAATGTATTTCAGTGACTTGCTGGCCTAGTGTCAAGCCTCGGGCCAGGAGAGATGTGTAGGTGGAGGGATCCATGATGCAACCTCCATAAAACAAGGTCAGAGCCGACACTGCTGTGGCAGGCAGGCAGCCAGGGCACAGGCAGGAGCACCACTGGTAAAGCTTTTGCAGACCCTTATTTACACTTGCTGCTGTCTATTCTGGCACAAAGGTGTGTGGAGGTGGTGAGTGATGTATGTATTCAGCCAAATCGCAGAGTAGAAGCAGCCAGCCAAGGTCTCCACAGTGCCTGAGGTCTGTTTGCTGGTGCAGCACCCTACGAGCTCGGCCATCAGCCCTCCCTGGCCCCTTTTCAGGTGCAGGCATGGCGCGTGGCACAGGCACACAGTGGCAGGAGCACTGCGAGACCACAGGGATGTCTGGGTTGCTGATGAGGCTGTTAGTGCTCTTTCAGTCATCTTAATGTACAAGTCCTTATGAGAAGACATTGGCTTAATCTCAGCTCAACTGGAAAAATGCCGATGACTGGAAATGTCATCAGCTGCCTGTGGGCCAGGCTGGCCTTGAGCTGATAAGGAGCAACACAGAATAAAAATGTCAACACAAAACTGGAGAAACACAGAGGCTGGTTGCATCTCTTCTCCATCTTGCAGGAAGCAGGGCCACTCTGCTGCCAGACCTTCCAGAAGCTGGACTTTCCCTAAAGTCTCAGAGAGAAACTCTGTGCTCTCTTAAAATGAATTGTCTGATCTCAGTGTCTCCAGAGAGACACTTGTCCGTCAGACTCAAAAAAAAAGGGTAAGTAAATCCATCTTCTGCTGCTTTCTTTAGCTTTTTAAGGTAAAATCTCAAGAAGTCTAGGTTGGGACCTTGTTTTCTTGAAGCTCTGGTAGGTGACGGCAGAAGGAGACCCAGCTAGAAGGAGAGACGACCCACCTCCTCCATTGTTTACCTGGAATGTGGGCTTGGAGCATCACCCGGGCTCTGGGTTTGGGCAGCAGGTCCTCTTACCCTGCACACAGAACCCCACAATAACACCAAATACTGCAGTCCTCAGGCAAGACATAGTGGTGGAATGTGGTGGGAAGCAAAAACCTTGTAATTTCCAGAGCAGAACAGTGTCTGAAAATGTCAACCCAGGTCTTGAATTTGTCCCCATCACTTCTACAAGTCTGGAGAGAAAGTGAAACCTATAGCAGATCAGGGAACTAAACCTGCACAGCCAGCAGATCACAAGTAACTTATGAACTCATGAAAACAACCTGTGATCATTTCCATCTGTGTTTTTGTAAGAAATCTTTGAAGGAATGATAGCCACCAGAGTGAGGGGAGGCCAAGAGGGATTTGCAAAGGCTGCAGCTGGCATCAGTGCTGGCTTTGTGTCACGAAAGCACTAGGGTTTAGGAAAGAGGGAAGATACATGCCTTTGCCTCAGTCTTTAATAGTAAGGAAAGTTGTTCCCTTTGTGTACAAACCCAGGAGTTAGAGGAGCAGAATGAGGCTCCCATGATCCAAGAGGAGGTGCCCAGTTAGACACCCACAAGTCTATGGGGCCAGATGGGATCCACCCAAGAATATTAAAGGAGCTGGTGGATGTGCTTGCCAAACCCATTTCCATTGTCTTCCAGGAAAGGCTGTGGATGTAGCCTTCTTGGACTTCAGTATAGCCTTTGACACAGTTTCTCACAGCATTCTGCTACAGAAACTGTCAGCCTCTGGCCTGGACAGGCTCACACTCTCTTGGAATGAAAATTGGTTAGGTGTCCAGGCCTAGAGAGTGGTGGTAAATGGAGTTAACTCCAGGTGGAGACCAGTTACAAGTGGGGTTCCCCAGAGCTCAGTGGGGTTCCCCAGAGCTCAGTGCTGGGTCCAGCCCTGTTCAATGTCTTTATCAATGACCCACATGAAGGCATCAAGTGCTCCCTTAGCAAGTTTGCGGATGACACTAAGCTGGGTGGAAGCGTTGATCTGCTGGAGGGTTGGGAGGCTCCAAAGATATATGAACAAACTGGACCACTGGGCTGAGACCAATGGCATGAGGTTTAACAAGGCCAAATGTCAGGTCCTGCACTTGGGGCACAACAACCCTATGCAGTTACAGACTAGGAGAAGTCTGACTGGAAAGCTGCCTGGAGGAGAAGGACCTGGGGGTGTTGGTTAACAGCCAACTGAACACGAGCCAGCAGTGTGCCCAGGTGGCCAAGAAGACCAATGGCATCCTGGCTTGTATCAGAAACGGCATGATCAGCAGGTCCAGGTTATTCTCTATACTCAGCACTTGTGAGACCGCTCCATGAATCCTGTGTTCAGTTCTGGGCCCCTCACCACAAGAAGGATGTTGAGGCTCTGGAGCGAGTCCAGAGAAGAGCAACAAAGCTGGTGAAGGGACTGGAGAACAGGCCTTATGGGGAACAGCTGAGAGAGCTGGGGTTGTTTAGCCTGGGGAAGAGGAGGCTGAGGGGAGACCTTATTGTTCTCTACAATTTCCCGAAAGGAGGTTGTGGAGAGGAGGGAGCTGACCTCTTCTCCCAAGGGACAGGGGACAGGACAAGAGGGAATGGCCTCAAGCTCCGCCAAGGGAGGTTTAGGCTTGACATCAGGAAAAAAAAATTCACAGAAAGAGTCGATGGGCAGTGGAAGAGGCTGCCCAGGGAGGTGGTAGATTCCCCTTCCCTGAAGCCGTTTTTGGGATGGGTGGAAGAGGTGCTGAGGGACATGGTTTAGAGATTATTGGGAATGTTTGGCCTCGATGATCCTGGGGGTCCTTTCCAACCTAGTGATTCTGCGATTTTGTGATTCCTCACCCGGCTGAATTCCTCGGCCAGGCTCTGACCCTGGAGCTCGGTTTGCCCAAGGCACAGGAGCCGCCCGGGTTGGTCTCTTCGTGCTCTGCCAGCCTGGCCCCGACGCCAGCCCTGCCCTGCGGCTGCGCATGGTCCTCTCCGGGCTGTCCCTACTCGGTCCATTGCCGGCCGAGCTTCTCCCTTCTCGACGGCGTGGGCGCTCACGCCCGTGTGTGCAGGATCTTCTCGGAGATTGAACGCCCCTTCTCAGCCGGGCGGCTCTTGGTTTACAGCGATGCGGGAGAGACCTGGGTGAGGGGCGGACGGAGCGGGCAGGATCAGCTCCTGCTGCCGCCCGCCCGCCAGGGGGCGCTCGGAGACCGCGCACCGCCCAGCGGCTCGGCCCGGCCCGGCTCAGCTAACCCTCGGCTCAGCTCGCTTCTGCCTGGCTCGGCCCTGCTGGGCTCTGCCCGCTTCGGCTCACCTCGGCTCTGCTTGGCTCTGCTTAGCTCAGCTCGGCTCTTCCCAGTTCTACCTGTCTCAGCTCTGCTCTGCCCTACTCCGGTCAGCTTTGCCTGGCTCTGCTCGGTTTGGTTCTGCCCGGCTCAGCTCAGCTCTGCGCTGCTCTGCTTTGCTCAGCTCAGCTCTGCCCAAGCTCTGCCTGGCTCGGCTCAGCTCGACTCTGCAGGGCTCTGCTCAGCTCAACTCTGCCTTGTTCAGCTTTGCCCGGCTCAGCTCTACTCTACCTGGCTCACCTCAGCTTGGCTCTGCTCAGCTCAGCTTTGCCCAGGTCGGCTTGGCTTGGATTTGCCCAGCTCAGCTCAGCTCTGCCTGGCTCTGCTCAGCTCGGTTCAGCTCCTTCCAGTTTTTCCTGTCTCAACTCTGCTCAGCTCTGCCTGGCTCAACTTGTCATGGCTCTGCTCAACACGGCTTGGCTTGGCTCTGCTCAGCTCAGCTCTGCCTGGCTCAGCTTGGCACAGCTTGGCCTCATGCAGCACGACATGGCTGGGCACAGCTTTCCCTTCTCAGCATCTCCCTAGCAGAGTGCCAGGCCTGCCCCTCACCCGCTTCCATTTCTGGAAGCGCTGAGCAGAGCTGGGTTTTGGGGCAGAGCTGGGGTTTTGGGGAAGAGCTGGGTTCTGGAAAGAGCTGGGTTTGGGGGCAGAACTGGGGTTTGGGACAGAGCTGGGTTCTGGAAAGAGCTGGGTTTTGGGGCAGAGCTTGGTTTGGGAAGAGCTGAGGTTTGGGGCAGAGCTGGGTTCTGGGGCAGAGCTGGGTTTGGGGAAGAGAGGGGTTTGGGAAGAGTTGGGTTTGGGGGCAGAACTGGGGTTTGGGACAGAGCTGGGTTCTGGAAAGAGCTGGGTTTTGGGGCAGAGCTGGGTTTGGGAAGAGCTGAGGTTTGGGGCAGAGCTTGGTTTCGGGGCAGAGCTGGGTTTGGGGAAGAGAGGGGTTTGGGAAGAGCTGGGTTTTGGGGAGTGAAGGCACACAGAAGGGTGACCTTGAGACACTGAGCTCCTGGTTTGCGGATGTAGGAGGACAGAGAGAAAGTTTTGCTAGAACAATTTTTTTGAATTGGTAATTTTATCAGTGACATTAAGTCTTCCCAATTATTTTTTGCCATGGGTCCTGCCTATTTATTAATTTACTTCATATAAATCCATCAAGTGATTGTCACGCAGCAAGTAAACAAAAACACCCCAGAGTTTTGATGGGGCTGCACAAAAGTAATCAGAGAGGTTAATTATCGCTGTTAATTACTTGCTTTGCAGGCTCAGTTGCACACGGCACTGACTGATGCCCTCGGTGCCTGGAAAGCCAGGGCGATGGGGCTGGGGTAAAGGCAGAGACAGAGGGACCTGGCAGGACACTCCTGCAGTGGGGTGGCAGGGTGTTTAGGTTGGGACAAGGAGGTTTTGTGGAGGCCCTTGGACACTAGGAGGGTGTTTCCTTGCTTTCTAGAGTGATTAACTTAATCAGCCTTGACTTCCTGCTCAATCAGGCTCCTCTGGAGGCTTGGAGGGGTTGGAGGGGCTGAGAGGAACTTCCTCAGGGAAAGAAGAAAGTTCGGAGGCTGGAAAACTTTCCCTGGAGGGACCTGTGAAGGAAGTTTAAACTAATTTAGCATAACAATTGAAAGGTTAAGAGGTGACTGCATCATCATCTCTTATGTACTTATTTAGGAAGAAGACTTCTGGGAGCAAAGGGCTGTTTGATTTGGAGGACAAAGACATAACAACCTACAATGCCTGAAAGATGAAGATAGGCAAATAAAAGGGCATCTCTGGTGGGCTTAAGGTTCTCTGCTGCTGTACATGGGGATGGTAGAGTGTCCATCTTTCAATATCTTTAAATCCAGATTTCTAAAAGACGTGCCTGGAGTCAGACAGAAAATATGGACTTGTGATTCTGTGGCCTGTGTCTTGCAGGAGTTCATATTAAATGATTTTACCTGATACTTTGGCCTTAAGATCTATACATCCCTTTGCAATAACTAACAGCTGCCACAAACCTGCTAAGCTCATCTGGTAGTTTTTACGTCACCAGGACGTGATACACTTTGTGTCTGCCTCACCTCAAAACACCGTCCTGATGTACAGCTGTGGGACCAATGTGCCATTGCAGACAGCAGGGCACCCCCTGGGCACCCCTTTCCTTTTCCCTTAGATGGATTTCTCTAGTGTAGCATTTTCCCTGTAGTAGTTTTCTGTCCAGGGGTGGCTGAAGACCTGCTGCTGCACAATTTGATGGAAGCAGGTTTTGTGGTCTGTGCTCTGCTGCTTGCCTAGGACTACCTAGGGATATGGCATCATCTGCAGAGGCACACAGGTTTAATTCTGCTGAGCTCCGTCTGCTCTGAAAAGCAGCCTCCACTGGGAACTAATACCTGCTTTTACAGAAAACTTTACAGTTCTGGAAAATGAGTCCTCTCTTACCCCCAAGAAATATTCAGGTTCCTGTTGGCCAGGTCCAAATTTGCCTTATAGGGGCATGAACCTAAAGCTCTCAGCTGCCAAATACTCCTGATTTAAGGCTGCTGCATTGTTTGAATGTCTTCTCCTTGGAGTACTTGAGTTGCTCAGCTGAGCGTTGTATTAGCACTTTGAATTTGCTATTCCTCCCTTGAATCGCTATGCTCTGTTGCCCAACCATGCAGTAGTTCCTCAGCTGATGTAAATCAGTTTAGCTCCACTGCCTTCACTCTTCTATCACGCACCCTGGCTCACCCCGTCTCCTCACAGCCCAGCACCCCAAGGCAGCCACCACAGCCACCTCACTTGCCCCCATGGGCCCTGCATAAGAAGGTGAGGTTTGGCTAGAGATGCCAATTAAGCCCAGTTGGCTAGGGCAGAGCTGTGGTGAAGTGGTGCTGTGGTGAAGTGGTGCTCTTGTCATCCCAGTCTTGAGGCTAGGACTGGGCTCCTGTATCTCCCACCCTTTGGAACAGTCAGGTGACATGCTGCTGTCTGACAGTCCCCTCAGTGCTGGCAATGTTGAATATTCACTCCAGTGAATGTCACCACTAGCAGTACGTGAGAATGCAGCATCCCTGTGCTGGGTCCTTGACTTCAGCAGGCTTCCTAGTGGATTCAGACTTCCAGCCTGACTCAGGGTATTGCAGTATATCCTTAAGATAACATCTTTTGCTTGCCAACATGTAGGCTGGCTGCCAAAGGTGGGGGATGAGATCTGTTGTGAGGTTTTTATATGTGCTCATAGTAAATAGATACATGACAAATTGATTGCGCTTCCTTTTCTATTTCTGTTGGGACTTGGAGAAAGGCAAGAAGTAGTCTTCTGTGGCCTGCCTCAAACCACTGCTTCACACCACTTGGTTCACAGCATCGAGATCCAGTTTTTGCAGTATTGTTTAGATCCCTGACCCGCTGACCAGGATGCTCTCCTACTCCACATCTGATCATACTGCTGGGTGAGAAAGGTGCTAGTGTCCCTGCTTACGACTGAAGGGAACTGGAACGCAGCAAGGCAAAGTGACACAGGGGTGCCACTCACCAAGGTCAGAGCTGCCAGTGGTGGGGGCACTACCCTGGCTCAGCCCTGGTCCTGCAGAGCTGAGCAGCATGCTGGGCCAGCTCAGCCCCACCTCATATCCTTGGTGCTTGTCTACTTCCAAAACCCCAGGACAGCATCAGGTTTTTGCCTCATTGCCAAACCATTAACTTTTCTGGTTTAAAAGCTTAATACAATGGCCTTATTTTGAAGACTGCCAGCTGAGCTGCCTCTGCTTAGAACTATCATTTCCAACTGTTCTCTGGCAAGATGCTTTCTCAAATGATTTGAAAAAAATAATCAAAGTTGTAACCACATCTGTGGCTGCCTTTATCTCTAGGAGCAGGGAAAATTAGCTCAGAGGCTGTGAGGTGCTTTCTGAAATGGAAGTCTTCTCCTGTAGACGGCACAGCTCCTGGCAGTGGAAAGACCAGCCGCTAATGTGGTTCTCGCTGAAATTTCTGGCAGTAGTGTTCCCAGGCTGAGTGAAAAGAGCAGCCTAAAAGCCACCTGATTTAGACTGTAATCCTAAATCAACTGTGGGTTCTCTTTATACACACCATCCAGCTGTGCTGATATATGGGCAGGCTTACGTGGTAAGGGTGTCTATAGTGTTAGTGAGTGATGTTACTTAAATGCTTCTCTTTTTCTATTACTTCTTCCTAGGCTGCACTGTTGGTCCTCCACCCTTTAATAGCACAGCTGGCAGAGGAGGGAGAAACACAAATTCTTGCCTTAGTGGAAGAGAATGGCAAAAGTACAGAGTGTATCTGGAGCTGTCTCCCACGCATTGCTCGTGAATTAGCAGGCCAAGTTGGTGTTAAAAACCACACCTCAGTGGCATACTAATGAGGTTACTGGTTTACTGCAGCTGAGGCTCTGTCCCTGTCACCACTAGGAAAAGTTGATTAGGTCCAGTGGATTGCTGACTTCTTTTATGAAGGAGCTGTAAAAACTTCTTTTCTTCTTCTAGCGCTTCTCTCTGGGGAGTTGTTGGCAGAGAGGCGAGTCTCTTAGCAATAATACATTTCAAAGTTATTATACCAGTAGAAAAGAAACACAGGGATTTGAACTTGGTTATATATATTTAAGACAGGCCAGAACACTAAAAGATCCCCCTTCCCCACTGCTGCACAGACCTCTCCAGGTCTGCAGGACGCCTGGCTCTCTGCCCTATGGGATGGCAGCAGCTGCAACTGGGACCTTGTTTCAGGGCTAATCCCAGGGGAGGTGACAAGTGTAGCTCTGGGTTTTGATGGCTTGGTCCTGCCACTGAGTTGGCTCCTGCACTGGCTGAGAGGAATGGAGATTTGGACAGAGCCTGCCCAGCCTCTGGGCTTATCCCTTCTTCTGACTGTGGACATAGGGTCACCTTCTCCCTTTACTTCACTGCTGTAACAAAGCCAGTAGTCAGGGTGATGCATTCGGGTAGCGAATGGTGCAGCTGAGCCCGAATCTTTTGCTGCTGTGGTAATAATAGTGCTTTCACCCAGGAAATGAGTGAATTGTCAGCTGAGACTTCCTCTTTTTGTAATGATTAACCCTCCACTAATGATTTGATATAATATTGGGCAATGCTGAGTGCTGCAATATTGATGTTTAATGTGGTCCAAAGCAAAGGCTCAGGAAGCAATAAAGATTTACCCCAGCTAATATGTCAGGGCCTGGTTGTCCCTGGGCCCTGTGCTAACCCATGGCCTGATGTGTTTGCTGTAGTGTGGCAGCCTCACCAAAGAGAAGCTGAATTTCTGGCTAATAATTTAATGAATCCTTCACTGTATTTCCAGTTACTGGAAAAAACCATGATTCTTTTTTGCTATGTGTTATAAAACCAGCCCTTCATATTCCACAGAGCCAAGGGAGAGCACTTCATCCACCTATTTGAGCTCATCAGTTCTGCAGCAAAACCTGCCTGGGCCTGCAGCTACGTGCCGGGGCTGTACAGGTGCTACCCGTGGGGCTGGGAGCCAGCTTCCAAATGCAGAAGGGTAGCAGAGGTAGAACACTGCATCAGGGCATCTGCCTGCCCCTCCTTGCCCTGTGCATAGCGGAGGTAGGTGAAGCTGATGCAGACCAGTGCCACAAATAAGATGGCGTGGGAGGAAAACTTGGAAGGACAAATTACCGTGAGTATTGATTCCCTGGCTGCTTGCAGAGGGATTTCATTTAGCAACACTGCCAATGACATAATGTGCAGGATCTTATCCATGGCTGGTTCGGTGGCATTAAGGGAATTACTTTGGCCTAATGAATACGAATAAGAATATTTCAACCTCCTCCCTGGAAAGTAATGGTGGATCATCAAGTGTGCAGCCAAGTTCAGATCTAGTCACTTGCCAAGTGAATGCAAATGACAAGTTGTTTTATTTAATGGAGACTATGGTGTGTTGGCCAAAACCGCTGTCTCTTTTCTCTGTAGATTGGTTCCCCCCTCCCTTCTAAATCAGACTTTGTCTCTACTCCTGACTGGCTTTTTTTTCTTTTTTTTCAGGCAGAAAGTATTTTTGCTGACTCTTGCACTGAATTCTGTCTGTATGGATTGCACCAAACCTCCTCGATCAGCTGTATTTTATACTGCATTAGGGAGGAAAGCAGGAGCCAGTGCACTGGTGGTCATCACCGCTGCAGTGGAGCAGTAGCTCCTTGTCTTCTTCCAGCTCAGAGTCAATGAGGTGCTGCATTGATATATATCACTACTGCCCCATCCCACCATGACCAAGGGGACATTGTGGAGCTGCGCACCCTAGCATTGGGCCCTTGGCATGACGGTGCAGGAGCACCTGAGCTGTGATGCACTTGGGTTTGGACAACACTTGCTCATGCAGTGCACCAACACTTTTGCTGTTCAGCTGTCACTCAGATGGGCATCCACCAGCTGCTCCCCTCCAAAGCTCATCACTCCTCCTCCAGCACAGCCTGTGGAAGTGCCACTTCCCTGAGCTGCTGCTGTTAGCAAGAAGTTTGCAGAGATAAAAGCCCCTGTGAAGGACTAGCCCCTCAGGTGCTGTACACAGCCTGAATGCCAGGCAGGTGCACTGGGCTGCCGAGTCCAGGAGGTGGAAAACCAAGCTGAACTCCTAGCCCAGTGCAGGGTCCAGCAAACTGATGCTGCCATTGGGGGTCCCATCTCATCAAGGCTTTAATTCATGCTACGCCTACAGTGACTTATTAAACATTTTGAACACAGGCCACACCTCACCTCGGCTCACAAACTAAATCAGTGTGAGGTGAATACTTATCATCACGAACACGCGTTTTCAGATTTTGCTTCATGCAACAGCGATGATTTGTAACAGTCATGGCTGAGGGTGTTTTTTTCCCTGCTCTTTTGTAAAATACAGAAAGTGTTTGCAAAGTAAACTCTGATATTTCAGTTACAGACCAGTCACCTTTCAAATGAAATGGCTGTGGCTGCCCACTGGCAGTTATTCTGTGCATGGAGGCTTTTGCTTAAAGAGCTAGAGGGAGGGGAAGGTTTTGTTTATTTGTTCAGAATCAGGGTTCTTTCCTAATTAATTTTTTAGTTGACAGGGAGAGCAGGTTTCTGCTTTGTTTCGCCAAGTGTTTTGATGTATGAGCAGAGATGTCGTGCGGGATGTGTGTTTGCAAAAGAGTCTGACAGCAAAGATCAAAACTGATTTGTTACATTTGCAGAGAAAGAAGCTCCAAATCCACAAAATAGAGCAGGGAGTGACTAAAGACCCCAGACACCAGCATTTTTGAGCTGAAATTTTGGCTGTTAGCTGGTGACCAAAGTTCTGTTGACCTTGCAGAAGCAGTGATTTCATACCAGGTGTCAATCATATCCTGGTGTTCACTCTTCCTCTCAGTCTCTAACCTGCATTGGACAATCTAACTCAGCACTGCTCTAGGCCCTTCTCCTGTGGGATGGGCCCAACGGCCTCTTCTGCTCCTAGGCTGGGTGAAGCAGGGCTGCTGAGTGGTATGGAAATGAGCTGCGCTGGGAGAGACACTAGACAGGTCTCTGACCATTTGCACACAAGCTGCAAAATCATGCTGACAATAGGGCTGCAAAGCTGCCTTTTGACTGGAACCACGCCTGGAAAATACGTTTCCCAAGTGGGAACTTCATCAGTTACAAGTCCCTGACTGATGGGGTTGAAGGACTTGGTAAACACATGATCTGTTACCATGATCTGCCAGGCTGGGTCCTTTTTATGTGCTTGTTTAACCCTCTCTGACACCGCCCAGAAGCTTCTGCCTCTGAGTGCTGCCCTTCCTGTTACAAAACCTCCCATCCCCACAGAAACAGACAGGTGAAACCTCCCTGGAGAAGACCTGGCTTGACTGCTGGGAATGTTGTATTGGAGAGTGGATGCATGTGAGGACCTGGCTATGTTGCTTGCATGGAGAGTCCAAGAGCAACTGTTTGGTGAGAAGACTCAATGAGGGAAGTTGCACCAATGCTGCTAGGGGTGGGGTGGGGGATTTTCACCTCTTTTCTGACGTGTGACTACTTCAGAAGGCTGCCAGTCCCTTGACTTTTTTTCTGCTGCCTGATCCTTTGCTTGCAGCCTTTGTCCTTTGTGGCAAACTACTTCCAGTGCAGTGTGGCATCCATGTTCGCTTGGATGGAGGTAGGATGGAAGTCCTGCTTGGACTCCATATCCAAAGTCTGTGCCTTCTGGGCATGACAGCATGGCTTTTGGGACCCTCAAAGGCATGAGCATGACACGGGGACTCTCGGTCCCACCCCGCTGCTTGCTGAAGATGTTCATCTTCACAGGCAGGCAGCATCAGTGAACTGCCATAATCCTTCATGAGCCACCTTACCTCCAACAGCTCTCTAAGAGCACAGGCCTCCTGGGCTGTCTGTCATCTACAGCAACACCATGGCTGGGCCTGAAGTTGGTTCCAGCTGAGCTGCTTTGCCCAAGGTGCATGGAGGTGGATCTGGATGTTCTCATCTCTCCAAGGAGCCATGGTGCCATGTTTTGATGTTGGCATGAGCCAGCACTGTGCTTGGTGAGTTCAGAAGATGTTTTCATACAATTGGGTCTGGGAAGGATTGAAGAGTTTTTCTTTTTCTTTTTTTTTTTTTTTTTTCAAACAATAAACAACGGCAAAACCCATCTCCTTCCACTTTTAAATACAGCTCTTTTTCCTGATGAATAGATAGATACAATGAGATTCTCAAAGTCATAAATCTGCTGCGACTTTATTACCTGCATCTGCCGGAGATGATGTGAAGAGAACTTCATACAGAGAGGACTCTTGAAAGTTTACAAAGGGAACCAGCAGTCTTCTGAAAATCTTCATCTAGAGAAAACAGCCAAGAAAAACCACATAGAAAAAAGCACTTGAGCTGGATGAATAGGTGTCAGGGCTGAATGCGAGCGACACTGGCCACAGGGCACCTTGCTGTGAAATTGAGCTGAAGCCAGTCCCCTACATGGGTAACTCTGGTGCAGGAGCCAGCCAGTGACTGCCCTGCACAGCTCTCACCCCAGCACCAGGCATACAAGGGGGTGTCTGGCACCCCTACCCTCACACATCCGAAGATCCTGTGCTGGTTGGGGGTGGTGGGGAGTGGTGGCACAGTGGCAGTTCTAAAGCAGAAAGCAGAGCTCAAATGCATTGCTGCTTTTTTTGCCCCCCTGTGGTGAATGTACCACCATTTCATTTTCCTTGGGACAGGGGAATTGGAAAGAGGCAGCCCAGGGCTCAGACCCTGGGCAGGGTTGCTGGATCCATCATAGTAAATAGCAACATGGATGGGGTGATGGCACATTACCGCCTCGCCACGTTCCCATTCTGCCCCCACCTCTCCTCTGGGCTCCCACAAGGTCACCACTAGGTGCATCAGATTGGAATGGGGAGAGAAATAGGCATAGAAAACTACTTTTTAAGCTTGTCAATGGATGAATGGGGACCTGACTTAGCTCCCAGGTTAGTTAGTTGCAGCCTTGTGCTTGATATGGAGCCCTGTCCCAGGGACTGGAATAAACATGGAAAGATCCCATTGACTCCTGAGCCTTTTCTTATTTGGGACAGGTACCTGCTCAATGTGGCTATGGCCAACAAAGCAGCAGGTAAATGAAGATGCCCCAGCCCCTACCTCACCATGGGGCCGGTCCCAGTGCGGTCAGGGAGCTGCAATTGCCAGATGTGGTAAAAATGGACTGGAGATAGAACTGGAAAGTGCAGCCTGGTCCCGGAGTACAACAACCCGTGGTGCAAGGTCACATTTGCAGAGCGGTGCAATGAAGTCTTCATGATGAAATAATGCAAGCTGGCAGTTATTTTAGTGTTAGAGAGTGAGGCTTAAACCTTTCTCTCCCCATTGCAAGGTAGAAGATAAGAGGAGGAGGTTTGCTTGCTTGCCTTCCTGCCCAAAGTAGCCTGCACTCTTGCTGACACCTCACCCTTGCTGAGCCAGAGAGTCAATGCAGAAAGTGGAATGGCAAGCAAAGAGCAGATGACATCTTTAAGCTGTGATCATTGAAGAATATTAACTGATCTCAGGCTTTGTGATTGCCAAAAATTGATGCTTGAGCAACGTGGCGCCAGGAATCCTGAAGTCACATTTGTAGCCTTGGAAAATGCAGCTGCTTTGGGATTTCAGCCCAAGACGGTTGTTATTATCCACTGTGTAGAATGAAGCTTCTGTTGGGAGCTTTTACAAAGGCCATCAGTCTTCCCAAATGGTGGTTGTTTTTATCACCTGGCAGTAATGATACTCTCTGGTCCCTTTAATATCTGAGTGTGTTCCCAAAGTGAGACCAGGAAAGTCATTTCAGGCTCACCCCCTCCAAGGGAAATTGCTTACAATTTTCTGCCAGGTAGCCCTTACCGTTGTGAGAATAGGCACAGCTCACCTAATAAAAACCCTGCTGACAGACACGACCTCCTGGAGGTTTATCTAAGCTGTTTGTTGCAGAGCAGAGCAACATCTATCATGGCTGAAATACACACCAAGCAACAATCCTAATGCATGCAGCGGCTTTGCTGTAATTGATTCGCAGGCAGGACAAATGCCTGGTGGAGAGTACAAGGGGCTCTGTGTATTCTCCCAACTAAACTGATATAATGGTGTGTGAAATAGTATTGCTGAAGTTTGTGGCTAAAGTCCAGCTTGTGACCTGACTGGCTGTAAAACTGCACTGCCCAAAATATGTCTGTACCTGCATATGTTGGCTGGGGCACCTTGGTTCCAGTTCAAAAATAAACACATTAAAAACTGGATCAAAAGTGATGACTCTTGTCAGTAATGTGTGTGCAGCATTGCATGTGCATTGACTTCCATTTTTTGGTCAATACTGAGATTTATTGTTCCGCCAGGTAAATACTGAATGAGGAAAGGCTTTGTCCAGTTGTTGTTTTTTTTTTTCTTGATTGGTAAATGCATCGAGTACCCTGGATGGGAGGCACTGCCACCTGCCACCTGGGACCCACATGCCCTGATGCACCCACCCAGAGATGGGGTGAGTGATGGGACTGATGCTACTTAAAACCACAGGGAGTTGTGAATATTAGGGATAGCTGAAGTTGATGGGGGGTGGCTTAGTATGGTATCATGTTTCCTCTTCCACCCTGGCTGCAAAGCATGAGGCGGTTCTGGGCACACCCAAGTTCCCTGTACTAAGAAATAACCCTAGATTTTGTCATACATCTGATATCTCAGATGCAGAGGTGGGGACAGCTGTGATTCTGCTTTCTCATCACTCAGTGACTTAGAGACATGGGACACAGAGGTGCCTGGAGACCCTCCTAAGCAGTCTCCCCCAGACTGCAAACTGGCTAAGGGAGCTTGTAGTGGTGAAAGGCTGCTCTCTCCCAGCAAGCTGCTTAATTCTGTTTGCTGCACAGGGCTGCTTTACCATGCACACCCCCTGCACAGGATCAGGTGGTATTAGAGACTCGATCCTTGGGAGGTGCTGGGGAAATGTCTTACGGTGCAAAACCGGAGGAGCTCAGCCTATTTAGCTTATTAAAAAGAAGATCAAGAGGTGACTTAATTGTGCTGTGTGAGATACCTTCATGGGGAGAGAAGGGTAGGTATTAAAGGACTATTTAATCTAGAGGAGAAAGGCATTGCATGAGGCTGTGCCTGGAAGCTAAAGCCAGACAAATTCAAATTGGGAATCAAACAGACCTTTTAAAAAGTGAGTGTTAATAATGATTAAACTACCCAGGAGAGCAGCACATTCCCTTGCCTTTGATATATTTAGACCCAGACAGGATGCATTTCTTTGCCATACACTTCAGCCAAGCAGGAGTTACCAGGGCTGGTACAGGAGTAATTGGATTCCAGACTCAGCTCTGTGTCAGGAAGAGGTCAGGCAAGATGATCTAATGGTCTCTGCTGGCCACTGGTCCTCCCGCGCCTGGTGGCTGTGATTTGTGTGCCTGTGGCCGGCTGGCTGACAAGAACACAGCTCTACCAAGAAAAATCAGTAGGGAAACACAAAGAATGTGGCTCTGTGTCAGCAGTGACAAGAAGAAGACAGCCAAAAAGTGACAGATATGTGGGGAGAGTCAAAATATTAGAAAGGAAGGGCTTTTAGCCAGAAAATGGTTTTTATTAAGAAAAAACAAAAAAACAAAAAAACCAGATTAACTCCATGGACATTAGCAGACATGTATTTTTTTTTTTTTTTTTTGTGCATAGCCTTGCCTAATTTTTCTCATAACTCCTTACAAATAAAACCAGTTCTCAACTTTTATATAATCCAGAAAATCAAGGTTTCAGTAGGAAAACCTCTTTTGAGAAAAGACAATCCATATCCCAATTTCAAGTAAGGATATGGTGAAAGGATGCCTGAAAACTGCAATGAGACCCAGGAGCAGCTCAGGAATGACTGCTCACTTGGCAGTGCTGAAGTACATTGTGAACTTATTTTTCTCTTTACTTTTATGAGCCACTCCTGCGGGCTGACAGGTGAGCATGGCTGGAGAGAGAAGTTGCCTTAGGTTGCCCCTTGTTGTTTTTAATAACTCTGTGTTTTGGTAACTCATCTCCCAGTCAGTGCCCACAGTCGTTGCCCTGGTCCTGTGGGACAGTGCGTGGGGAACAGAATTTTGAGGTGGAGTACAAAAAGCATGGTAGGATGTGCTGAGGCTCAGACACCCCCGAGGCTGAGTGATGAGCTCCTTCTGCAAAAGATGGCGCCTGCAGAGGGCTGTTGCGGAGTTGTTGTTCAAGGTGCTTTTCATAATATTTTTTAAAAAATATGTTTTCTCCCCCTTGCAAATGTTCAAACATCTTTAAAGTGTCTGCAGTGCCAAGCTGCTTCTCTCCCTGTTTTAAGAAAAAATAAGCTTTCTTTAAGGAAAACGAACCACAAAAAGCACAGTAAGCCCAAAGTTAACAGTGAGCAGAACAAAACTAAATTAACACCAGCAAGATTTCAGCTACCCCTTCAAAATACAGTGTCTCACAGCAAAGGGTCCAGGAAAAGATGGGAGAACAGATTGTTTTAGCTCATCTTTGCAGTATCTCCGTGGCACAGATGAAGCTCAGACTGTGTCCCCTTCCCCTTACCAATGAGGATTCCCAGCCTCTAAAAGTGGACAGTCAGAGGTGCAGACTGGATTTGGAGGTGCAGTGCCACGAGCACCTGTGGGTCCTGTGCTACAGGGGGATGCAACTTGGGTCACTGCAGCCAGCTAGTCTGGAGAAGCATTGTCTACAAAATCAAAGCATGAGCCCAGAAAAGCATCCTGGCAGTGAGAGAAGGGAAGGAACAGGGTAGAAGAGCCTGGGCCTTCTCCAGAGCTATGAAGATGGAGGTGAGAAAGTGGGAGCACGAGCATTAACATTAGCTATGGTGTTACAGCTTCGCGTGTATGACATTGGCCAGCTTCAGCAATGGAAAAAGGCAGCTAACAGCAAGTTCTTCTTCGTAACACATAATAGCCAAAACAGCTTGAAAACTTCATAATGAGAGTGCTGAGAACAGCCACTGCTACACATACACACACACGCATACACGCACACATGCACACAGAGAGTGAATATTGTCATTAAGTGCTCCTTGGATGACAGTCCCAGCAGTGCATTATCCCCCATGGCTGCTTGGGGAGGGTGGAGGAGGAGAGAGAGGATGAGATTTTTTTTAAAGAATGCTTTTTTTTCATAAATTAATCTCCATTGTAAAACAGCGCAAGAAAGGGGCAGTATAAAGACAGCATCCTGCCTCCTCAGTGCCCTCCAAGGGCGGAGCGTGAGGCTCTTGCAAGTACCAGTCAGGAAATTTTGGCACAGACTGGTAGGGGAATGGGGTGACATCATTGAGAGCAGCCCAGCAGCCTATCTCAGCAAGGCCAAGGGCCCACTGCACACCAAGGTTAAGTGGGATTACACCTGGCACAGGGATCAGTTGCTGTGGATGTGAGTTAAAGGTAGGGCTACAGGGTTGCAGTGGCGACATGAGGAGGGAAAAGGCCAGGCTGAAGGTTAGACATGTGTGCAAGTGTTGCATAGCTAACAGCAGACCCTGCCCCAATGTGGTGGCTTGTCACACTCACTCTGCATGGCTGTTTTGGCACAGCATGGCATGGCATGCGGGATGACTCTGGGCGAGCAGCCTGCATTGCCCCAGCATCCTACCTCTATGTTCCAACGAGCTTACCCTGCATTGAGCCAGTTGTGCAGGAGTGCATGTAAAAAACCTGCACAGGGGGACCATGACTTTCCTGCTGCCACATGTCCCCATCGGGCAAACCTGTGTGCCCCGTTTGCCACACGTGCAGTCCATCACAGTGATGCTTTACAGCACTGCAGGCAGCATGTAGCCACTTCACATGGGGCACCTGGGAAGAGGCCAGGTCTCCAGTTCTTCCCTTTCTTTTTCTCACAGGAATATTTTAAATTTAGCCTGCAGCTGGCACTGTGACAGCTAATCACACCCATCCCTGCATGAGGGAGGGAGAGTGCTTACAAGGCTCTGGCCCTTGCTGCACAACCCCAGCACAGACTTTGCCACTCAGTACCACCAAAACACAATCCCAGCCTTGAATTAATTTAATTTGTTTTATTTATTAATTGTATTTATCTCCATATTTTCCTTCTTTTCTTTTTTTCTTCTTTTTTTTTTTTTTTTTTTAATATGGCTTCTGTGTATGTGTTTTTCCCCTGGAAGTGCAAACAAAAGTTTACTTTTAAAACTTTGGCTAATATTTCTTCTGCTGCATTAGGCAGCAGCACCAGCAGACATCAGCTCCATCCCCAACAGCCATTCACAGCAAGTGATGCACCAAGTAGGAGCCTCCTTCTCCATGCAGGGATGCTGGTAAGGAGGATGTGGATGCAGGTGTGTGTCATGGGCTGCGCCTCTGAACCCCCTGCACTTGTGTAGGGTCCCTTGACATGGGGACTACAGGAGGGCAGCCAGGGTGAGTGGGTCTTCCAGGTTTTGTCCTGCAGTGAGACCAAATCTCATGGTTACCTGTGCTCAGGGAGAAGGTGCAGGTGCAAGCCTGGCAGCACTGTTTGTGTTTGCAGATTGACAGCATGTGTGTACCACCTAGGATAAATGGGGGGCATCAATAGACAGTGTTTCATAAATAGTCACCTCATTTGAAAATGAAGTGCTTGTTTTGTCAGGGACAGCAGAATGGTGCAGCTTGGGTTACCTGACCAGAAGGTTTTAGGATGTGAAAATCCTCTTATTCCCAGAGGACATCTCTGTGCCCTGCTTGCCAGGTTGGAGGAGGTTGACACCCTACCACCACCATCCAGATTTGTCAGGGCATCCGTCAGGCATCAGAAGGAACATGGATGGGGCTTGTTAAAGCTTGTGCAAATATTTTCCTAGCCTGCCAAGTCACTGTGGCAGCTGCAATGAGTCACTGTGGCTGTGCTGTCGCTCCATCCCTGCGCTTCATCAGCATTATCTCCCCTTCAGCTCCAATATCTGGAGGAATCATCACTTATTCGCAAGTCAGGATGTTGAATCTCTTCACTTCTAGCAACATCACTGTGTTTACAACCTTGTCATTATCCCATAGCTGATAATCTCAGGCAGAGATGTTCATTTTTTAAGTCATTGAGCTATGTCCTGTTTGTGACACTGTGGATATCCAGAAATAAACGATACAGCGGCCCTTTCCATCCTCCCAAATCACCTACCAACCCTCCCACTGTTTGACCCAGCCTCACCATCCTGCTTAGCCCTTGAAATATATCCCAGTTTGGAGCAGCTCTGCTGCAAGTCATGTACCCCTCCTCATGCGTCACAGTCTGGCTCTGATGTGTGGCAGGGCCTGTCAGGGGCTGCAGGCAGCTATTTTAATGATTTTATCACTATATCCAAAGCATTACACTGGTTCATCCCCAAGTGCGGCACTGCTCTGTTTTAATGAGCTTTGGAGATTGCATCAGCAGTGTGGACCTGGTTGTTCAGTGACCGTCAGTAGGGCTAATTAATCTGGTGTGCACCCAGAATCCTGTTCCTGCCTGCAGCCCCAGCTGGGGCAATGCCAATAGCATGGCTGGGCTGGGGCACGAAACTGCCTTAGGAAGTGTGCTTAAAAGGACCTGTTCTTATGCAGCTCTCCCCCTTAAATTGAGGCTAACATGATTTCTACTCTCAAAGTCTAACTTGTTCCTTTGGAAAAAAAAAGACTATTTTTGAAACAGAGTCAAAATGGGACTCTGTGCTCCATGACACCACTGGGCCCAGGGCAGGATGCTCCTCACTGGTGCCAATGTCTGCATCTGACCTTTGCAGAGATGTCAGAGCTGGGGCTTCCCATCCCATGGAGATGGGCTAATGTACCTTGTACCCCTCCCCATTCTGAACTCCCAAAGCACATGGCCCCCCCAGGGCTGTCTATGGGAAGGGTTAAGGGCTCTGCCACCTTTGCCTTTGGCTGCTTCAGTGTGTGTTTCCCTCATATTTCCCCCAGCTCTTTGCCATGTGTTGCTGCTGAAGCTGGAAGGAGCTACTTGGATGGCACTGGGGTGTTCGTGTATTTTCAGAAACACAAGAGTTGTCAAGATGGCTTTTCTTTTCCAGGAGAGACGTCAGAGCTGGGACTGAGATTTTCTTTCTCCTCCACCCCCTAAACCAAAACAAACCCAAGATTTCAGCTGCATCAGCAGTTAAGCTCTGCCTGTGTGTCAGAAAAAACCATGGAAAAACCCTTTTGCTCAATAGAACCAAGCAGACACATCCATCATCCTCTTCAACACAGCTGTCCTGGTATGTGTTGGTAGGGAAGTGCCTTCCAGGCACTGAGATTTTCTTGCAGTGACAGCAACAAGTAGCAGTGACGCGTCAGCCCGTGGCAGGAGGCAGCATGGTTCCCCTGCTGTCCCCATCCTCATCCAGTGCAAGCCCCAGCTGAAATGCGCCAGGCTTGCTTTTCTACATGTTTGCAGGATGACTCCTAATCCAGCAAAATAAATAAATTGATAAATAAGAATTGCAGGGTGAGACGTGGTGGCAGGGAGCCAGTCCCAGCCCAGCCAATTCATTTACAGTTCTGATTAATTTGAGAGGACCTTTGCTCACATTTCCACCATGATTGTGTTCAAAACAAGGCAAATACTTAACTTTATTTTTGGGCAATGTTACTTTAATGTGGCTTTTGTCAGCATAGCTCTCTCTTTTATGGTAATCAAATGTACTGCCAACTTTTCTCTTGCTACATACACCAGCGAAGGGAACCAGATGCTTTATGTTTTCTTCTGAAATCTATCTGCATGTTGTTTTTTGTTTAGCATTTTGGAGGAAGGGCTGACTTGCAGAGAGCATTTTGAAAATCTGGCCCTTGTCGCACCCTTTTCCCCACCATAGATTGGATCCTATTTGTGGCTCCCAACTGGATTCACCCCTGCCCTTGGTGTGGTGGGGCAGAAGCCCCCAAGGCATCGCAGAGCTGATCTCTGACCCCGTACCAGCTGTCCTGGTCTCAGTGGGGCACGACTACTGCTGGGAGAGTAGACCTCACAGTGGAGGTCCCCACTGATTTGGGGTGAAAGGTATGGGCTGAGCAGGTCCATCCCACTGACCTTTTGCACCACAGAGCATCTGTAGCCCAGACACATTGTGTAACCCGCCACAGCTCTTAGGAAAGCTGTGGGGTCAGTCCAGAGCTGTGTGTCAAAGGGGTTGACTCCCTGTTCAGGGTTGGGCTGTTGATGGGGAGCTGCGTGTGTGGATTTGCCCAGCAAGTGCTGGTTTGCCTCTGGAAATGGAGAGGTTTGGCTCCAGCATAACTGAGGACACTGGGGTTATGTAGAGCTCCCTGTGCCTACCCATCCTCAGCAGGTAACTTAATGTTTGTGCTCTGCATGCGAGGGACTGCTCCTCCTTACCTGTCCATGCAGGGTCTAAAGGATTGAAGTTCATCCCACGAATTCTTGCTGTGCAAGAAAAGCAAACTGTCTTAGGCAAGAATGTCAGAAATGCCCGTGCCACTGAGGCACTTTTGGCCATTTTAAATAATTTCTCTCCTCTACCTCCCGTCGTACTTCTGCTGCTATTTTTAGAATCATTTCTCTACTTTCAACTCCTTATCTTCTTTAGATTTGCCTCTCCTTTTCACTCTTTATGCCCTAAAATCTTTTCATTGCTTTGCTTTTTCTTTTTCCTCCCCTTTTTTCTTTTTTCTCCTGATTGGGCTTTATTTCTTCTCCTCTGCCAGATTTATATGAGTTGTCAAGTCCCACAGCCGTTTGTCTCTGCCTAGTGACAGACTTGCGGGTGTCATCCCCCCTCCCCAAATCAGATTAATGGCTGTTCTTTAAGGCCCTTTAATATTTTAATGCTCTGACTATAAATTTCATTTTCTTTAAGCTTCAATCCTTCTGTGGGGGCTTCCTGGGGCTGGGTTGGTGGCTGTATCTCCTCCTCCCCAGCATGATTTGTGGTGTGTCAGAGGTGGTGTTTAGGGTGGCTTTGCTCCTGCACGGGAGTGAAGGGCAGAGGAGGGGAGCATAGCATAGGAATTCACTTTTCCTTAAGCTCAGACGATTTTTCAAAACTTGACAGGAATTGACATTTCTCTTTTTTGCTTCCAAGCCATGATTTGTTGCGGGCTTGTTGTGCTTTTTATTAAAATGCTCTCATGGAGTGCTTAGAAAGGTTGGCTTTACACAGCCCCAGCTTCCTTCTTTAATAAATGCAGCCTCGGCTTACAGTTCTTCCCTCTGATGTGTCAGCTGGGGGACTCGCTCTCCATCTCAAATAGACCCAGACTGCTTAAATCATCCTTACTTCTCTCAGAGGGAGACAGACTTTTTGCTCTCCGAAACTTTTCACGCCCAAAGTTAATAAACCTCCTCCACTGAAAGGGATGGATGTGACACTATGCTGAGGATTTCATGGCCAAGTGCTGGATTATTGCTGCGGTGTAGAGGGCTCCCTGACTCTGGTAAACACATCGACTGTCTTCTTAAAATATGAAGCTGACATTCATTTGGAAACAGCTGCATCTGAAGGCTGCTGGAAGAGCTGCCCCGCTTTGCTGGTGCGGGATACCTCTGGGAAGCGCTTCCCAAGGGGCAGGCTCTGCATTGTCCGACACAGCCTATCAGGGAGGTGGTGGTATGAGGGAAGAGCTGCCCTGTACCTCTAGTGAAGGCCACTCTGCTTGGGACTGTGGTTCAAGGGTTATGAAGCAGGCTGGGCTTGAGACCAGGTCAGAGTTAAAATCATAGAATCATAGAATCACTAGGTTGGAAAGGACCCACTGGATCATCGAGTCCAACCATTCCTATCCATCACTAAACCATGCCCCTCAGCACCTCATCCACCCATCCCTTAAACACCTCCAGGGAAGGTGACTCAACTGCCTCCCTGGGCAGCCTGTTACTTTCTGTATAAACCCAAGAGACCAGAAGGGTACAAGTAGTGCTAGAAACTTTGATGGCATTTGTAAAGAAGTCGGTCAACTCTGTTATTAAGCATGAGATTGGCAGCTGATCCAAAGGGTGACAAAGTAGCCCTGCACTACACCAGGAGGGACCTGATAGGAAATTATCAGTGACATCTGGCACAGCTATTTCCTCTGGGTTTATAAACATTTAACTGAGGAAATATTAGCAAAGACTTTTGTAGCAAACAGTCCTGAGCCGCCAGCCCATGCTGGCTCATCCCACAGCCCTCCACCCACTGCTGCAGCACAAGGCAGCAGAGCTGTATTTCTCCCCTTGATTTTTGCACTCAAGCCAAGATGGCAGTACAGACTGTTTAATTCAGTGCTTCCCATTTCGTATATTAGTGGTGTAACTAAGATATGATACAGGAGCTAGAGAGGAGTCATTCCCTCTCAACACATTATGGATTAGTTATTTTTCTATTAAGCTGCTTCAGTCATGGTAAGCTTGTTGCCTTCAATAGGATGCTGCGAGTAAAAGGCAATGATAGGAAAGCCTCGTTCTGCATGATCAGCGCAAGCGACAGTATGGAACTATTGAGCACAATGCAAGTCTTGCTGCAGACATATATGGACCAAAACTCAGGGCCTTCTCTGTATTCACAGCAACAGTGCTCTGCTGAATGCCCACCAGAGCAGCCAACGTAAGGCTGAAAGAATGTGCTGTGGACTGAGCAGCAGTGGCACTGGCTGCAGCGGGATCTCTAGTGCTCAGCTGAACAGAAATCTACACTTGGGGGTTCACCATCACCTCTCATGTCCAGGTGGGTTTTGGGGTCTCCCGGGATATAAAGTTGGAGAGTGCGAACCAATTCAGTGCAGCTCCGGTAAACAAAACAATCAAATTCCTCCAGGGAGGGGCAGTGGGGAGCTGCCCTGCAGAGAGAAGGTTGCCTTTAGGGATGGTAGTTATCATGGACTTGAGTGTATGGAGCCTGGCAGGTGTAGAGATGGTGCTGCAAAGGGCAGTTTTCTCATGGCGCCTGTGGTGAGGGGATGCAAGCACCAGCCTCATTCCTGCCTGCCAAATTCACTGTCCATGGCAAAGCCAGCACTCAATCTCCTTGAACAGTTGATGGTAGCGCCAGACTCCAGGAGACTGAGATGCTCGTCAGAGAGAGATGGAGGAGAGCGAGGCGACGGGAGGCTCCACTTGCACCTGCCTCCGATTAATTAATTACGAATCCACTCATTAGCTCAGCCCCATGGCTCCCCTTCACTGCCAAGCTCCCCAGCTGTCCAGAGAGAAAGTCATTATTGGAAAAGATTTTTCCCATTAAACCAGAAAGCAAAGGAATATTTCAAAGAATAAAGGGAAGAGACAGCAAGCATGCATGCACAGTTGCAATCAGCTCTTGAAGACATGCTGGATCCCTATCATGGAGCATCCTGAGAATGGTGAAATCCATTTAATTGGCCCGCTCAGATGCTGATTACTCTTGTGCCACATGAGATGATGCTGCTGCCCTGCGCACTCAAGCCTCCAGTGGCAGCAGGTAGCTGAGTGAGCATGGCAAACGCAGCAGGGAAACAGGCACTGCCTGGGTGCCACCCCACCCTGCCAGCTGCAGAGCAGCCCACCCAGATGTAACCCCAGCTTGTGCTACAAAAACCACCTCCTAAAAATTTTAATACCACAAAGCAGGTGCCTGCTGCCTCTTCACGCCAGGGTGGCAGTGGCAGCCCAGCTATCAGGCTTTTAGCCCAGACAGTGCACACGTCTGCTTCACCACCCATTTTTCTATTACCTGCCTTCTGCTCCTCACTTTAGCAGAGGCGCCTCTTTAACCGCAATGATTTACAGGCAGTGTTACGGCAGGACAGGTCTGACACTGATTGAGTCGCTTATCTGCCGTCTCTGTCCTGCTCGCTGACAGCCTCTCCCCCAAGTATCAATCTGCACATCAGTTCTTTATTCCTGGGTGAAGGAAGAGCTGTCAAGGTTGCAGCTACACTGTCATCTTCATCTAAACTGCCAGCTGCTCTTCATCACTTAAAGACCCTCTTTAACATACATGCACTTTGGGAGGGGTGCACTACGTTGGAGGTAAGGAGACGGCAGCAAAATTTCATTTGCTTTGGAGATGTCCAGGGCTTGATGGATTTGCTCTCGTTTGTCAGGGTGCCCATAAATAAACAAGAATTTTCATGGTGTAGATTCAGCCCCACTGTTTCTCCAGCTGGCTCCCTGCAGCCCTTTGCTGGCTCCTGGCTGCCTGGAATCCCTGAGTGATACAAGTCTCCCCAGGTCAAGGCCACCATCAGGGCAGTGGGACAGAGTGGACAGAGGGTTACCATGTTATGTGGTTGCACTGCAAAGCCTTGACTGGAACTTTCTAGTCAACACCAAGCTCTCTTAGTCCTAAATGATGTTTTGCTTAGCCCAAAACTACACTGGGGCTGTGTCAGCTTCTAGCTTTGCATATAGGTTGTGCTGTTAGACCTGAGCAGCTTCCAGCCATCCCTGGCTCCAGGAGGGGAGGTCATGTTTGAATGAGAGAATGTGTGTGCACAGGGTCTACATGACAGCCCTAACTCATCTTGGGGTGACAGTTAGCCTGGGGTGACCTCCCCAAAGGGATGGGCAGCATGGAGCAAAGGAGAGTGCTGGGCATGGCCCCTGTGTGCCTCCAGCTGTGCCTCAGTTCCCCTAGGGGGTTCTGATTTGTCAGAGACCTCTCAGTTGAGTTTCCTTGGTTTTGCTCTGCCATGAATAAAAAAGCCACTGAAACATAATCTCTACCATCATGTTTATTAAATAGTAATTTTAAAAGGTTTTTGTACAAATCATATAAACACAGTTTGATTTTTTTGTTGGTTTTTGTTTTTGTTTTTTACACCGAAGAATCACAGTAAAAGCTCTTTAAGTCCATAAGTCCTGGCTCAGCCAGTGAATGGTCAAATACTTTGAACTGCAAACCTTGGAGAAGTTCCATTTCTGCATATAATTTCTTAATGGTTTACATCCCATGGGCACCCCCAGCACCTTCCCACAAAATGAAGTTGCCCATTAGCAACACATCCACACACAGAAAGGTGTGGATGCAACAGCCTATTTCAGCAATGGCATTAATACCAATTTTTTTTTTTTATTTTCTGGATTTCACGGAGGGAAATCAGCAAACCGAATCTATTTGCTGAGAAGGATGCAATGAATTGAATGCACAGACGACTTTTTTTTTTTTTCCCTGTTGAAGTTACAATCAAACACAGTTTTCTGTAGAACAGTAAAGCACCCAGCAGAGGTAAGTGAGGTATCGGCTTTGCAGCATTATTGGCCTGCTCCCGCCCAGCAAGTGCACACGCGTGGGCCCTGCCCCGTCTGGAAGGGGCAAGTGGGACACGCAGGGCAGATGCTCCGCTGGGCCCATGCCAACTTAGTGCCAAGATCAGCAGTACTCTCCTGCCCCAGATCAAGAGATATATTAACACGAGTCAGTCCCACGGAATAAGTCACATACACGATACATACAGAGAATTCACGTGAGTGTGCAAACACACTATTTCTGAATATATGTATATACGAACTCTTCTCTCTGTACGCCTACTAGACACCATAACATCACCTTTTTAATTATATATTTTCACCTATTGTTTGCCTAAGTCGACTTTCCTACTGTATGGTCCTTTTCTATTCATCCTTCCCCTCACCTGTGATTTGAAGGGGATAAAAATCATCAAGCAGCAGCAGCAATCCAGCTTTGAAACGGTCTAACGGTCTGGTACATTTCCTCTTACTGCTTCTGTTTCTTTTGTGCAGTAAAATAACACCCCTGTGGAACTTGTCCACAAAGAATGCCAAAAGAAATAAGGTGATTTGAAAGGAGAATCTGAGAGATGTTTACTGCCATTTCTGTTGGGTGCACAGTGTGAATTAAAAAAATGAAGGCCTTTTTTGTGTGCACATCTTTGCGTGCGTGTGTATGAACCGTGGATGTTTTGATGACACAGCTGCTGGTATCTGCTTCCCCAGTAACACGTGTGTCTTTCTTACAGTGGAGAAGTCTTTTTTTTTCCCTTAAAACTTACTGTCTGATGGAGCTTTTCATGAATCACTAGACAAATGTTCCTATTCCCACTGCACCAAGGAGCAGCTGTGGCACTGTCCGTGCTCATCTCCTTTCCAGATGTTGCTCATCTCCCCAAACACCTGGCCTCCTGCAGGATGTGTTTGCAGGGGCTGTGCAAACTGAGCTTCACAGCACATCGCACCTTTGGTGCTTTGCAGTTAATGGCGGAGGAAAAAAGTCCATCCCCCAACCCAAACTGTTTACTAGGCAAAAATGTAAATTCAGGACATGTCGGGTACTTCCAAAGAGCCCCTGGAAAAGGAAACCCAAAGTTTCTTGCTTATATATGTGTAAGCTGATAGGGGCGATCTGTCTACTGAATTGGAAATGAAGGCATTAATTTGGGGCCCAGCATCTGAACTCTTCTCCATTAAATTGTTTTTCGTAACACTTCTCTCTCACAGCAGAGTGCTAAGTGGAGAGCTATCAGCTGCCAGACAATGTAGCCAGACCACTTGAAAGCAGAAGGACCAGACTTCTTCAACCGGGCTCTACCTGGTAGAGAGCAGTGAAGAAGAGCGTTTTGCTCGGGAAGGATGAAGGCCTCACTTCTTGTTTGATACAGCACTGATCATCAGATGGAGGAAAAATACTTCTTCTAAGGCACTTGTTCAAAGTAAAACAAAACATAGCTCATAAATAAAACTTCAGGGGTTTGCTGCTGGTCAGGAGAAGTGCAGCTTTGCTCCAAAGAGGATACAATGGCAGCTGTTTGGTCCATTGGTGCTGACAGCGCCAGCTTGCGCCCACTAGCTCCAGGAAGAAGGGGAGTGCTACAAAGAGGGGGTAGCAGGTGTCGTGGCTGGGACCTTGGGCATGGCTCTCACCATGGCTCCCACCTCCTTCCCTGTCCATTTTCCCTCCCTGGCACTTTGAAGAGGCCTCAATGCTGTATCTCAAGTCAAAGCCCAAGTGAAGCCCCCTTCCCAAAGCTGTTGCCTGAGCTCTGGGAGCCCGACAGGCTCTGTCTTTTGTTTGCTGCAATTTTCTCATTATAGAAAAAAAAAAAAAATAAAGGGCAGGATCAAGAGGGGTGGGAGATTCAAAGAAAGGCCTTCCTGATGAAGGTCTCAGCTGTCGCAATCCAAGATCTGGATTTAATAAATGGCTCTTATTCACAAATCACTTTAAGGCTCTTCAGCTTCTCTCAAAGAGGTGCTTCTAGACATAGAGTTTCCTTTCTATTTTATTTTTTAATAACTTCAGAAAGCGCTGCTGTTACCACTGACACTAAACCCAGCACCCCACCTTTCCCCTCCTACCAGGAGAAGGAAAGTTGAAGATAACAACAGATAACAGATAACAACACCTTTCTATTTTCAGGACTGGTAACTGCACCTTCAAGGACTTGTCTGAGGTGTACAAATCCCTACACCAAAATGGTGTCTGGGCAGGGTCTAAAATGTACAGGGTCTCCAAGTGTGTGTTTGTGTTATTTCCAAAGAGAGGGTGGCTGAAGAATTCCCTCAGCCTTCTCAGCAATGCACTAGAGTAAAGAGGTGGGAAATAAGGATCAACATTTAGTTTCTCACATCTGAAAGGTAATTCAGTTTCTCTTGCCATATCCCAGCCACTCACATCAGCAGAAAATGAAGATGAACCAACAAACAAGGGCCTCGGCCCCTGCCTTGACCAGCAGTCTGATTTGCTGGAATGCCTGCTTGGTCCTAGCAGAATGTGACCTGCTGGTGGGACCTGATGGCAGGAGCAGCACCTCCCATTGCTCCTCCTGTGCCCCTCCTTCCCCATTATGGCATTCAGTTCCCATAGAAAACAGCAAAAATGTAACCCCCCATCAGCCCACCTCACTGGGTGCAATGCCGAGGGTGAGCCGCAGGGCACCTGTCAGGCCTCTGAGCAGCACTTCTGGTGATTCATCTTAACTTTGTGCTTGATGCCATCGTATAGCTCGAAATTGTAGTTTTCCAGTGTGGTGGAGCTCCGTGAAGACAGCCCAGCATACGAGCACGTGCAGTAGAGAAGCAGACCAGCACAGATGGCCCCAAGGAGGACGCCAAGGGAGCTCATTGCTATGATGGTTACCAAGATGGGATCCAGAGTGTAGAGCCAGCTTTTTTCTTTGTCAAGCTTTGGGGTCCCTGGAGAGTTAGTAGAGAACAGTGTGTCGTTCCTATCCGATCCAAAGTAATCTGCAGTGAAATGGGCACTTAATTATCCAGGAATCACTTTCTTTTACCTCCCACCTCTATGTATTTCTTACTTAGAGTTGTGATGGCCTTACAAGATTATAAGCTCCCCTATGAGTTTATCTCAGCAGGACTCACTAGTGCAGTAATGCAAAGTACCAAACAACCAAGAAAGTTAGTTTCCCTGATTTGCTTCTATATCTCAGGCTACGTAAATAGCATGCTAGCATTTTGCACCCACTGAAACTCTAGCCCTCCAAGTGCCGCTGGGTTCAAAACTATGGAAAAATCTGTCCAGCTCCCAGACTTAATCTTCCCCATTTACAAGTCAAAATGCCATGCAAGCAGCAATTAATGCTTGAAAGATCAGTTCCACTTGTCCTAACACAAATACAATATATTGACTTTGCAAGGTTGCTGGCTGTTGAAAAAGGAAAACACGAAAAGAAAACTAATGGCTTGGTCTAGGAACCTAGTCACTACTTGAGTGTGCTCAAGCATGTTCTAGATCCTAACCCTGAGTAAGGCATAAGTTTGTGAGCAATTGTAGTATCTGACACTGAAACACAAGCTACCCCAGAAAAATTGCCCATGTGGCATTTGTGTATCAACCTGGATCATCGTTGTCTTCAAAGTCTTGCTCAGAAATTGGAAAGTCGTCCTCCATTCTTGGGAAGTTCACTAGAACAAAAAAAAGGAAAACACTGTTGGTGTAAAGAGGTCTTTTGGGAGCATTACTGCCAGTAGACACTGGGTTGTGAGACCATGCAGAAGAAAGCAACAGTTGAACAACTGAAAGGTTCTTTCTCATGGAAGGAGGAAGAGCTCTTCCTCTTCTTCCTTTGGCCAAAGTAAATGAAGACTTGCACACTCAAGAGAGCAGGATCTGCCCACTACATCATATTTCATAACCACCAAATGATCAGCTTTTAAGAAGAAAAGAGAGTGAGTAAAAAGCAAAGAAACCAGATAACTTGAATAGCACTAAAATATTGTCATTGGTGCCTGCATAATGACCGTAATTCACTATTAACATGCCCATGGGTATTATCCTTACAACTTTGAATAGGATCTTAGTGCCTATCATTACTCGCCACTAATGCTAGATCCATTTAGCACACTCTACTTTTCATCTTTCCCTATACATCTTACTGGATGCAGAGCTTCAATGACCCAGTTTCTCTCTGGGTTTCAGATAAATTCATAGTAATTTGAGAAAGTCATGTATCATCATTACATGTTTTAATGCAAAAGATGGTTGAAATGGGGAGAGCTGCAAATGGATGTCCATATCTAGGCATTTATGTTAACATTTCTCTGATCCAAATTCCTTTTAGTGGTGACATTTCTTTTTATTGTTCAGCACAGATCAAGCTGTAACCATATCACATCCTGTAATCTGAGCAGAAGTTATTTTCTGGTACAGTCTTCCTAGCATTAGCTCGTATAGTTGCCATGGGTCTTTTTCAGTTTTCCAAAGGAAAATGCCCTTTCATTTCAATCTGCTTAGAATTTTCAAAGCTGACTGTAACTTGGGGTGCTCAACTAAGAAGGCATCTCAAAATGATCAGAAATGCAGAAAATCAAGGACTACAAGAAACTGGTAGAAATCACACCCTTGAAATATCTATAGTTGAAAATCAAGGCTACTTTGTGCCTTGTGCAAAACCAGCGAGATTTTAAAGAAATTACCTATAAACATTCAAAACCAAAGAATGTAATTTGTTCCTAAAAAGCCACGTGCAAAGAAACTATCAAAAAACTTTATGAAAGAATATTTGTCCACATCTGCACAGAGATTTAGGATTTGAAAAGACCTCCTGTATTGTCAAACCCACTTTTTGGTAGCACAGGCAATGGTATCAGGAAATCCCCATCAGCAACATTTCAAGGTTTACTTCCAGAGCAGAGGACTCTCCTGAGTGCCACCTTACACCTGACTGCAGTGATCCTCCATGCTGGTACAAAAGATACCTTCCCAAATATTCATTCTTTGGGTCTTTTACCCTCTGCACTCAAAGGATTAAGGGATTTCTTTGAATTTTTAAGAGAACCTGGCAACAGGAGCATAGAAAACTCAACACTTGCCCAACACTCAACACTGGTACTGAAGATACCTTCCCAAATATTCATTCTTTGGGTCTTTTACCCTCTGCACTCAAAGGATTAAGGGATTTCTTTGAATTTTCAAGAGAACCTGGCAACAGGAACATAGAAAACTCAACACTTGCCCCTCCTGACATGGAGCTGTGTCTAGTGAGCCAGGTAATTAAGCTAACTTTAGGCGGCTGGTAGCTTGTTGAAGAAACATAGGTGCACACCATCTTCTGTAAATCCTCAGTTTAGCACTTCCAGAACTGACAGGCCCAGATGGCAACATCTTAGGGCTGGGAGAACTGCCTGAGGGCCTCTTGCAAACATTTAGAGCCAAACATGTGGAAAAATAACTTGCAAAGCGGAGACATCTGCTTTGCTCATCCTCCATCAGAAGATGAGCAGTGAAATTTGCCATCCCTGTCATCTTAAGGAAACTGTAGGTTGTTTGAACACCAGCAAAGGTGGAAACTGGACCATGGTCTGCCCAGGGAGCCTGTGCATGGGGAAGGCTGTTGAAGTCTTTTGCTTTTCCATATTTTAGTTCCTCTAAATTTTGTGTGAGAACAAGATAGCAATTTGGTGGGGTTTTTTATTTCCCAGGGTAGCTGTGAGTGAAAAGCCAGAAAAAACAAAATATTGGTTAATCAACTCTTTCAAAAGAACACCAGTTCTTATAGCCTGAAAGGAAGGAGCGCTGGGAAAACTTGAAAATAGAGAATGTTTATACAAAAAGACCAGCCCGAAATCTATTTACTCTTCTAACAATTTTCGCAATTCTCCGTGATAATATGACTCCAAGTCCTGCTTAAATGGTACCTTCTTCCTCACCCACTCTCCCTCCCCCTCAGGCCTGTGGTAAGCCCTCATTCTTCTGTTCCCTGCATGCCATGTCATGTTATCAGATTGTATGTTGTCACGCAGGGCTCTACACTGGCTTTGAAAAAATACAAATTGACATTTCTTTTCCATCCTAGGGCTTCTCAAGTCATTAACAAAATAAGCTCTGGCTGTGCGGCTGTCTGTGGGAATTGAAGCTGGTGGTCTCAGTTCAGCTCCTAGTGGAGATGATTTCCCGTCACAGAAACTAGTCTGCTATTTGTCATCAATTAGGCTCCTTTGTGACAAATCTCTGCAATGTTGTCACAAGTGGAGCAGGCCATGGAAAGAGACTCCCTTGGAAAGCAATCTTCAGAAAAGCCCTGCAAGCTATGGAATGGGAGAAACAGGTATTGTCCTGTGCTGTGGAGACCTGCTTCCTTGAAGAGCAGCTTTCAGGCATAATCTGTATTTTAAATGGAAAAACAATATACTGGAAGGGTAGGCAAGAAAGTTAGGGGTAACTGTATTTAAACAGGAGTGATTTCTCCTGAGTGAAAGGTGCTTTTAAATGTGTGTGTGCTGAATGATGGCTACAAGCACCTAGCTGGTCATGCCAAAAAGATGATGTTAGCAATGCGGTTGGAAACGGCTGGATGCCGAGAAAAGGCTGTTATCTGTGAGATCTAAGAGCACTGCCAGCTAAAAGGCTAATTTATGGGACCTGAAAAAAGAGAGATGAGATTCTAATCAAAGACAAGGAGCAACTTAAGTACCATGTTCTTATGAACTCACATTGAGGGAGAGCAGGAGAGACTTAGTATTTGCAGATATTAAGGAGCTTTAATGTACATCTGTTTTAAAGGAGTAGCAGTGCTAGGAGGGGTTGGGGCAAGAAGGGAGTTACTGGAAGTGGGGACAACATGTACTTGATACACCTTGCTAGGGTGCTTGGGGGAAGCACAAGAGCAGAGGAGGTTCTCTAGTGTCCCACCACAGACATACATGTGTCTCTTGTGGGCTCCAAATCTGCCCAAGGCAGCTCACCTCTGTATCATATAGACTGGCATGGATTTCCCAGCATCACATGCACTCAATGCCAGCCTGCCCGCACAGGCTTCCCAGCAGCGCCCACCGCCTCAGGCAAAGACTTTTGCAATAAGCCAAGAGTTCTTGCATTGGAGAAGACACCCAGTCCCCATTGCTGAAGCGTGGACACATTTCTCCACTCTCAAGAAAAAAAAAAAAAAAGGCTGGTTGAACTCAACTGCCTCCTGCTTGGTCTCTCCATCACAGGGTAGAACTCTGTCTATCACCACGTGTCTTTCTGCACACAGGGATTTGGAGATGGTGGCCATGGTGACTCTCGGGCTCATTCTAGGTGAGCAAAATGACCCTTCCAGCAGGAGATGCCTTTCCCAGAGGACAGATCAAACTTACCACAATTTCTAGCCCTTTTTGAAGCAGGGGAGCCTGGCCTAGAGAGCACCCAGGGTGCTTTCCTGCCATTCCCCATGCTCCCACTCCCTGCTTCCCACAGGGGGTCTGTGGGCTTTGGAACTGACCAGGCATGCACTAGGACACAGCGGCTTGTGAGCTCTGCTGCCTGAAGTCTTTCACTCCCCAGTAACATCTACTGCTGTACTGCCTGCTACAAAAGAGTGGTAGCTGGCTGCCCTATGGCCCTTTCCACAGCAGGGAAACAGCCATGTGCTGCTCACTTCCCCCAGAACATCAAGTACCCTCCTACATGGTCATCCCTTGTTCCTGCGGTCACAACATCCACCTTGGCTGGCACTATCCTGCCCAGCAAGGGGAGTGTCAGAGCTGCAAACAAAGCCCACGAGGGCCTGAAATATTAAATAAACAAATATTAAAAAGAAAAGACCAGGAAACAGGGTCAGAAATCACCACTCCCTCAGCCTTGGCAGAGAGAGGTAGAGCTGTGGCTCTACTCTGATTCTCGCTTTTCTCCCTTTGCTCATTCCCAGCCCTTTCCTCTCCACAGTAATAGCGTGACTCCAACACACATCATTTTGTTTTGACATAGCAAAGCAGCCGCCGTGGCCTCGCCTTGACACTGCTCTGCTTGGCGGTGACGCAGAGCTGCTCCCCTGGCTGGGAGCCCTGGGGACCCGGGGGGCGACACTTCCCACCCTTGGTGAACGGGGAATCGCTTCTCAAAGCAGCAGCACAGGCACCAGCCAGAAACACTCTCTCTGAATCCCCCATTGCTCTGTTTCCAGCAGAAAATTCACCTCTTCCCCACTCCTCTAGAAAGAGAACAGTTTTAGTTTGCAAAAGGGCTAAATCCCTGCCAAATTTCAAATTAAAACAGTGCTTTGGCTACAGCTGAGCATTAAAGAAAGCAAACAAGCAGCCTCTTCCCTAGCCCAGCTGCCCTCCACAGTGCGAGAACGCTTGGACCTTATCCTCAGACTGCTCTGGGGATGTGCAGTGCATGCCGTAGTAATGCCTTAAAACTGGGGGGCACCGAGGAGAATCTCAGGCTTCCCATATGAAGGGGAAGCACAGTTGAGGAGGTGAAGATCCGCACCAAGAGTTCTCACACAAAATAAAGCCAGTCTGGGTGCTTGATGAGGAGGCCAGTGTGACCAGGCAGCTATTTCCAGCCCCGGCACTGCCCTCGATATGTGGCACCCTGCCCTCGCTATATGCATGGCACCTCCCCAGCATGTCCTGCTTTTGCATCTCTCGTTCTCACCAGCCCAAGGCCAGGGAAATGGTGGTGTCATTATGCATGTGGATGGTATTACGGATTACACGGATTTCCTCTCCCTTAATGCTGGATTTCCCAGGTAAGAAGCCACTGGTTGGGTTTGGTGCTCTGTGCTGGGGCTCACTAGTCCTGAACCAAGCAGCTCCTTGGTGCAAGGGCAGTGTTGCCAGCCCACCACTGTCATGCAAGTGCTCAGAGCTGGGGGAGAAGCTGGCAGCTCTGCAGCATCCTGATATGTTTATCACCCTCCCCGTTGTTGCTGTTTGTTTTTACAGCGGCAATGGCTAACGACACTATCCCTCAAACTGGCAGTCACGCCTGCAGTCACTGCTAAGAGCTGCCAAAGCCACTGATGGAGGAGCTGTGGCAGAAAGCCAAGAGGCTGTCCAATCTCCCTCGGGGCCCTTGCCTTGTGTCTGTGCGCCAGACTCTGCTGCCCTGACTTGGCTAAGCTGGGGCTGGTCCCGATAAAGTCAGCAGGGTTTCACAGGGCAAAAATGCCAACACAGCCCCATGCACAATCCAGTTTCTACCTCATTCCCTTCCATTCACTAGCAGATGGATTTCAGTCCTGCCCAGGAAAAAGCCAACCTTGCCCTCACAGCCTGAGGGAAACTGTTCTTGGTTCCCTGTGCCAAATGTCATCTTGCAGGCATTTGCGCTGCTAGAAGGCTGGGCAGGAGGCAGCCCCGGCTGTGCATCCAGTCTCCAGGCTTGGTGACCAAGCACTGTGCTTTGCTTCTGAGCGATCATCCATCTCGGGTGTGCTGACATTGCCTGGGCAAGGCACAGCACTCCCCTTCCCATTGCACTCTCTGCTTTGCCAGGCCACTGCGCCCCCTTGCACAACTCTGTTTGCCAGTGGCCTTGCCCAGGTCCTTACAGAGAGTGCCTATGGGTCTTCTACCACCAGCCACATTGAGCTGCTTTCGCTACAACACGGCAGCAACTGTAGAGATAAAAAGACTGACACCTTCATCCCACATACAGCTGGGGGAACCATGCCTGGAATCCTCCCCGTGTGCGCAGGAGACAGCAGGCTTCCCCCTCTAATGCTACTCACTGATATATGGAGCAGCTACTACTACCTCCAAAAAGGTATAGCCTTTTATTGAAGGAGACTCTTAAATGCCTGAAGTTACCTGCAGAGGAGATTGCATCAAAATCACACTAAGTTGTATTTATTATTTTAAACAAAGTGTGCTAATTTTAGATGCTTTATTCCCTGTGATGGACTGTAGTCTGAGCACCAAACCCTACAGTCAATCCGGCTGCAATGCACATACGGAATAATTAAACCCTGAACGATTCCTCCCTTTTTGTCTGTTTACTTAACAGAATTTTTTCTTCCTCGTTGGGAAGCTTGAGCTTCAGCTAGTCTCTCCCTCCCTGTTTTTCGCATGTGCATATTTGTTTTGAATTTTGCTTGGACAGTCACTGAAGTGTACGAAATGCAAATTACATGTGCATGAGATTTGCTGTACAATTAGAGAAAAAAAACCCCCAAACAACCCAATACGTGGCATGAGTCCTCTGCTTTGCTTGTGTTTGAACAGCCAAAGCAAGGGATCACATTTGAGTTATTTTTTTGTGTGGATGGCCTGAATTCCTAGTAAAGCTAGGAAGCTTCATTGCAAAGCTGAACTGCATGCCAGGATAAAGAATATGATAGAAGTAAAATAAATGCAGGAGGGAAAGAAAAACCTCTTAAACTGGCAGCAAAATATATTTCACATGAAATGTGATGCTGCTGACTCCTCTAAAGGGGTGAAAGGTGCACCTAAGAAGATGGGAAGGAAAAATACTACAGCAAAGGTCCCTGTAGCGAGCTGGGAGGACTCAGGTGGAGGGAAGGCAGGGGATGCACCCCTTGCCAAACCTTTGGTGCTGGACCACTCACACACAGCTCCCCTCTGCAGTCAGATGTGCAGAGGCTCAGCAAGGATTTTATGGAAGAGGAATGCATTGCCATTTTCATTATCAATTTTGGTAACGGTTTACACTGTTTTCGTAGTGCTTGGGGATGGAGTGTGCAGCTCAGCTGAGCTGGCAGCCAAGCCAGTTCCTGGGCCCCAGAAAGTTAGATGTCCTGTCTCCAGAGGCCCTGGCTGGAGAAATTCTGCATAATCACATTGAGCAATTTAGCACTTAAGCAAGTTAGTGAAATCCCCAAACAATCCTAAGTGTTGGTCCAGCCACCCAAAACTCCCACTAAGGACTGGTACAAATGTAATGGATATAAAAGCTGTTATTAATGGCCCGATCCTGAGTGCACTGAGGCAGTGCACACATCAGCTGTGCTACCGGGAGCTGGGGGTTAGCTGGGGGCCTGCCTGCAGCAGGAATGGAATGGGAGCTTCACTTTCCTAAAGGAGATAGCTCTGATGCTCCAAAAAGAAACAGAGTTCTGGAACACCACATTGCTTCAACCAACAGCATTATTGTTAGCAAAGAGAGAAGAAGGAAGAAAAACCCCAGGTAATTTGTATAAAAATATCATCATTTTATTACATTCCACACAATACATCTTCAAAGAGTTTCAAATTTCCACAAGATATTTTTCACACACAGGCAACTGGGCAACGTTGGGGGATGTCAGGGCTTGAGGAGTTGGGGAGAAATGGGAATAAAAATCTCAGAGTGACCTTCTGTTTTGTCTTTGGTGATTTTGGTTTGAAAGACAGGGTGCCACATTCTCTTCTCTGACACACCAATGCGCACTTGCTAAAGTCCATGGGGGAGTGAACCTGGTTAAAGGGAGGGGATCATCTCACCTAGGGTGATCGAACTGACTTCGGAAACGTGACATCTGCTACATGGCCTGGGCTGACCTGAAAAGGCAGCAAGGGCATGCCAATCTTTTACATCTGTTTTAATTTGCGGTTGGCTGAAGAAGAGTGGGATTTCAAATCACAAACCACGCACATCGCAACACCAGTGCTGTATAATGAGAAGGCTCAGGGAGAAAGCACCACAGCCCTGGAAGCTCCTCTCTGAGGCACTGTCTGCATGGTAAAAGGGGCTCCCCTAGGTCCTTCACAGCTCTGTTGGGACAGGTACATCCCTGCCACGCTCAGGGGGCCAGGTGCTGGGGAAAAGCTAACCCGACACCCCTAATAAGCTCACCATGCCAAATCACCCTGTATGTTTTAGACACTTGCTGATGCAGCTGAGGGGTCCCACTGAAATCTGTTGTGTAAACAATGTGAGAAGCTGAAACAGACTGCAAGAATAAAGGCAGGGAAGGAGAGGAGGATGGCACTCCCATCAACAGAGACCCCTGGGGAGAGGGGTCTGCTGTTACAGGGGCAAATGCCACCTATGCACAGCACCATTTGTGTTTCCACTTTTTCCTCAGACCAAAAGGAAGCTCAAGACTGCAGGGCATTTAAGAGCTGCACGCCTTGATTCATTTTATGCTATATTCATGGGCAAAGGAGGGGTGGGGAGCACTAGCAAGTTTAGGGGGGGGGGGAGAGAATCTGATCACTCATCACAAATGAACACAAACAAGATGGAGAACCTTGCTCACTGGAGGTACATTTTTTCCTGCAAACAGATTATAACGATTCAAACCACTTTTGCATGTCATCATTCAGTAATTTACATAAGGCATTTCCACTACAATATGCTGGGCCATTCAACAGTCAGAGGCATGTTGGAGGCTCCATCTCGCCTCCCCGGTTAAAGCAGCAGCACTAGCTGGCGCCCCCAGGCACACCTGCTAGGCTTTGCTTGCTAGATGTTACTGGTGCTTTAAGAAGCAGAACATTAGCAAACGCAAAACTAATTGACATTCTAGAAAGTCAACTGGCAATTTTTATGATTCAGCAGCTATGAATTCGGCAGAGGAAAAAAACACAAACCCAGAATCCAGAAAGGGGAATTCTACTTGTCCCTTGAACATTTCTAGCAGAAAGACAAGGAGGAGCCCTCTCCTCCTTCCCTGTGTAAAAGCAAAACCATCAGCACCCAGAGTGAGGATACTTTGAAAATAAATAAACCTTCAGTCCTCAAGAAACTACAGTATTTAGCA
Organism: Coccyzus lansbergi; assembly: GCA_033558105.1. Classification (NCBI taxonomy): domain Eukaryota; kingdom Metazoa; phylum Chordata; class Aves; order Cuculiformes; family Coccyzidae; genus Coccyzus; species Coccyzus lansbergi. The sequence continues at coordinate 638,336 of JAUMJK010000450.1, forward strand.
TCCACCTTAGACCTGCTGAAGTCTATGTGTTACCCTAAGGCTGGCTTTAACAGATACAAACAAAACATTCATTATGAGCTTCTCTGATATAAGGCAACTTTAAATAGATTCACTTGCAGGTGGGGGAAGAGGAGGGATTCCCTCCCCTTCCAAACAATGGCTGTGTTATCATGTTGGCTGCAGAAAGAATAAGATGGAGAGATCTTACTTTTTGCATGACTATGAACCTCTCTGGATTCTTCTAGCCATCTGAGGTGGACATTCCTACTGTCCAGACTGGCTTCTTCTCACTTTGCACCCAAGACATTAACACTATCAAACAAGAAACCCAGCCAAAGCTAGATAAGGCAACAAAAAATCATTGCTCTCTTTCCCAAGTAAACAAATAAGGGACTTTACAACAAATGTATCCCAAACCTTGGCAGAGGGAAGGTGGGAAGGGGGTAAAGAAAAAAGAGGCATTCCCTGTGCAAGTAACAAGCAAATTAAAAAGGGGCTTTTTCTAAATATACATTCAGTCAGTCAGACGCACATGCTCCCATGCACACTCACATACACTGATTCAGGACACATACACACGAGCTGCACGCATAAGCTTCCAGGCTTGCCATCAAGTTTCCTTGCATCTTGCCTACTGGGAGGAGAAAAAAACAAACCAAACAAGCCTACCAACAAAAAAAATACTCCCCAAGCAAACACAACAAAACAAAAAAAACCCCACCCAACACCCCAATTGTCCTAAAAAAGCAATCGAAAGGGAGCATTCACTTCTGAAGTGAAGGGGCGGTGTGTCTCTTCTGGTGATCCAAGATGCAGCATTAGTTTAGAGTTTGTAAAAGATTCAGGGAGGGCTGGGGGGGACAGAGATGTCTAAGAGTTCACACGTATGCTAGGTAAGGAAAAAAGTGCAAAACTGAGGCAACGTATTTGAAGTCTTAGTTTCTGTCTGTCTGTCTGTTCTGTGTTTTGTTTGCTCTCATTCCTGTTCGGCTCTCAGCAGCGTGAGCTGGGATCTTGCTCTAGTTTTATGGTTAGGGTGGGCTCCACGGCCACAGGGGCCCCGTTGGCATAGTGAGAGGTTTTGTAGGTGATGGAGTGATCGCTCTTCTTGGCCGCATAGCGGAACCGGTGGTAGTGGAGCACAAGGGCCAGCGCGACGGAGACCAGCACCACAACAGCACCTCCGGCGGCAATAACGTAATACCAGTAGGCTGGGATGGGCTGCACTGACACCGTGTCCACTGTGGGCTCGGTCCCTGGCAGGAGGGTTGCCCCTGGGGAGGAGACACAGAACAGGGTTGCTAGGTGGGAGGCATGCAGATGCACAAAAGAAACACACATGCTTTCAAGAGTAGAGCACGGACTAACACCAGGTCCTGGGGCTGCCTCCGGATGCGTGGCATGCTCCTGGAGGGGAGCACAGCCTGGTGTTTGCTGAGCCCACTTATCCAAGTGTCCTTTTCTTCCCTTTTAATTAATAAGAGTGCCTGGATTGCAATACAAATTCCATATGCACACTATTATTACTGTTATTTCTGGCATCAACAAATGTTTTTTTCCCCTCTTTTTTTGGTCTTCTCCAGATCAGCCGCCTGTTTTTGTCTCCACATGGCAGATGTTGTCAAGCAGTGACAAAACACATCACATCCCTAACTGGAGGAAGAGCGTAATCTCAGATGGCCAAGGAAGTTACCACAGGAGACTGGGAAAGAAATTACAGGAAAAAAAAACATTTGTCGTTCTTACAGAAAAGATAGAGAAGAAGATCTCTGTCTGAAAGTGCTCTGCACACAAATCTGGTCTTACTAGGTGCCCCATTCACAGATTTACAGGTTTTCTTATTATTTTTTCAAGTGAGAAAGGATGGTTACAGTTATTTATGTGACACAGGCTGTGAAATTCTACCCAAGACTCACATAAGGAACTCATGCTCTCTGTAGCTTAAGCGAGCCAACACTATGAATTCATGCCAATAAAGCAAACACACCTAGAGAAGGACGGAAAAGCACCTGCCTCCCTTGAATCCAAGGGTAGGCAGTACCAAGACTCAACCCAGAGATGATTAAACCTTCCTACTCCTGCAGCTGCAGTGTGTTGGGAGGCAGGGCATGGCTGCAAGGTGCTGCTTCTGCTTTCTAGGTCATCCCAGGACACCTCAGCATACATCTGGTGATCAGATGCACGTAGGACCTTACTACCAGTCTGCAGAAGCATGCACAGCCCCCTGCCTCGGGGGAGCGCCAGTGTCTGTGCCCATGGCCCAAGAGTGGCTCTGCACTATTCCTCCTGCACACACTCCTCACACCTCCCAAGCCCGTTGATGGGGCAAGCAGTAAATAACTCAGGAGAGATGTGCCTTTGCAACACATTTATTTACTAGCTATTTCAAGGGGGACAAAGTCCTCAAGGAAACTTGATAGCTCTGCTGTTGGACACATGGACCCCTCCACTCCGCTCATCCTCTCCTCTCACCTCCAGGCTGCTAGTTGGGGGCAGCCCCTGGCTGGGTGCTGGCAAGAAGAATTTTGTGGGTTTCTCAGTTGGTGTCAGCATATTGGTAAGCTCTGCACTAACCAAACTCCAGCTTGGTTTCCTCAGCAGAGTTAGAGAATGCAGGGGTTGAGGAGCACAACAAAACAGTGCAGGATGCACCTGGCTTTGCCAGCAGCAAGGGTATCTTGCAGCATGGCCTTTTCCCTCTGCTCCAAACACTGTCCAGCCAGCAGAACCACTGGCTGGCAAATTTGGGATGGTAATGGCTTTTTTTGCTATTGCTGACACAGGAGATGAGGCAAAATGACAGTCCCTCCGACAGTCACAAAGCTTTCCTCACCTATCCATCCCCCCAAAACTGGGGCACAAGGAGTAAAACAATAATGAATCCTGAACCCAGATGCATAGCTACAACTAAAAACCTTCAAAAACCAAGAAAAAAATCCATACAGGCTGGACAAATTCTGCTTTTACAGACCAGGAGGTTGGGAACCACCCGCATATTTGTCGTTGTAGGCAAGAAATTCCAATGTCTTAGGAAGAAACCACCTGCCAGATATACTAACCTCACCCTGTCTCACCCCAGCTGTCCCTTGCTGCCACGAAAAGAGGTGGTCCTGTCCCTTCTGCCCCCTGATGGTGCCTGGGGAAGGGAGGTCCAGGTTGGGCTTCGTATTGAGGGTGGTGAAGGCAGGGAGCAGGCAGCCCTCCAACCTCCTTCTGTACCTCCACTGGCCATCCTGGCACAGGGGAACAGAAACAGCACATTCCTATGCCTCCCTGAAGAGCTGTTGTTCATCAATCAGCTGCACAAGCATTGCTGTGTGGCACACCCCATGGGGACCACCAACAGTCCCCTGCTGGGGCGAATATGTTCAACACCCCTCTGCGTTTCCCTGATAATCCACTGCCCTCTCCCACTGCAGATGCAGTTGGACAAGCCACCCCAGACCCATGTGTACCACTGCCATTCATGATGCATCAGCAACACCTTGCCTATGCCCGACTGCACTGGGGTGCAGGGATGACCCCCAGGAAGACCATAGGGCTCCTCATCAAGCAAAGGTCACTTGTGTTTACACATGGTGACAAGTCTCTACTTACTCTCTTACCTTGCTACGTAAGAAAGATTTACAGGCAAACAGCCTCTCACACCACCAACATACACAGGGCCCCAGTAATGAAAATCAGGGTGGGAAAAGGGGGGCAGGTGCCAGGGATGCTGATAGCTACCAAGTCTGTGGGGAGACAGCACTCTTCTCTCAAAAACAGAGGGGAAGAAGAAAGCTTCCACAGCCTCCTGACAGCTGTACATTGCCAGTGCAAGGCTGGGAGTACAGAGGGTGGATCTGGCCATTGAGGAACATGTACCTGCACCCCTTCCCCCTTCCTCACACACCTCTGCCGTCAGCTTCCCTGGGGATGGAGAGAGACAGTGTGATGTGCCCCAGATGATCCCATTTGTGGGAAGGATTCCTGGGGGATTTCAAAGGTGGCTGTGAGGTCAGGAAAATTTCTGCTTGGCTCTGACCTGCTCCAGATGTCCCCATGCAGCTGTGGGGACTGCAAGTGTGAGGGGTGGTGCAGAGCCCCTCCTCAGCCCCCACTTCCGCAACTCGCAGCCCTGCTGAGGAGATAGCAGAAGTCTGGAGAGTTCATTTAGCAACTGAAGTCATTAAGGAATCACACTTGGTTGTCTCTAAGCCCTAACAACGCCAATTCCCAACATTAATGATTGCTCTTCCTTACACTGTCAGCCACTAAATATAGCTGCCCATCCACTCAGCGCACAGCACTGATGTTATCTGCTCTGTTTTTACTGGCTCTGCTGCTCGCAGGAAGTTTTCTCTTATATCAGTGGAAAAGTTCTCTGCTCAGGGAGACAGAAAAAAACCCCATCTTCTTAACTTAATAATTTTTCCACTCCTCTTTGCCTTCCACTACACATGCACACACACTCACTTGCCCTTCCTCATTTATTCAGTAGGGCTCTCATCTTAACAAAGAAATGCCTTCTGCGGTTGCTGTCAAATTTGTGGGTGCTGTGTTTATGTACAGCTTTGGGCATCAGTCAGTGGAAATTTGATTTAAACCCTACAGGGTGGAATACTTCATGTGGGTGGTACTGCTGTGCTCACATCTCCCACCTACCCAGGTACAGCCCCCTCCTCTTCCCAACTGGGAAGATCCAACAGAGATCAGTTTCAGAGTTGTGCAGCAGAAATCAAAACGCAAAAGAAGCCAGAGCAAAAGTAACCTGGGGACAAACCTTTCCAGAGAGCTTCCTAGACATCTGCCTGCCTTGCTCTGCCACTGCTGTGTCACACCTTGTATTCCTCTCCAAAATCAGTGACATAACTGCCGTGGACAAGCAACACAGCCGGACTTTTCGTAATAGCACAGATGAAAGCAAGTATTACACTCATTTAATCTGAATGCCACAAAATGGTGTCAGCCTCAACCCTTTAATTGCTACCTGCCATTTCTCCAGGAAGCTATCTCTGTCTTAATTTCAGGATACCCAGTGTGGGAGAATACACCAGTCCCAGAGGCAAATTCTCCCTGCAGTTTGTCTCCACACTATTTGGAATGTGTCTCTTATTTTAGCCTGGTATTTATCTAATTCCTTGCTTCCAGCCACTTGTACACCTATCCTTTAAGGGTGAGATGCATCAGCTCCAAATGCAGCAAAGTTTAAGTACACTTGACTGGTCTTGTAAGATCCTGACCCAGAAACTGAAAGCTATTCCACCCACACAATTCTCTCCTTAGTATCTGCCTTGTGATCCTGGAGCTTGAAGGTGCATATTTTCAGCTTTGCTCCCAAGACAGGGAAGGAGAGATTTATTTTTAATGGCATCTGACTTTATCAGCTCATCGTATAATTGCAGCAGTAGGGGCTACAGAACATCTCAATACTTCTTTCACAGTCTTTCCTCTCCAGCTCCCCTTTTCATCTCCAGCCAGGGACCTCTCCTTTTGCCTTCTCCTTCTGTTTGGCATTTCTATTTTTCCCTTGTTTTAATTACTATCTTTCTGTCTCCAATCTTCATCTTTGCTTCTTCATCTTTTCCCTCTGCATTTTGCTCTTTCCCTAGTTACTCCACCCTTCTGTCCTATCTATTCCCACCCATCAGCCAGGGAAACCTTTCCAATCTTTTGCTGCAATTGCTCCCCTGCTGTGAGCACTGCTAAGGTGTTCTCCAGGGAGCTAGCGATGGGCAGGAACTCACTGGCATGAGCTGGTGAGCTCCTGTGTGAAGGAGAGGTGTGCTTGCAACAGCACCTGCCTGTGGTGCTCAGAGACCTCACTGTGCTGGGCACAGCGAATGCTGTCCCCGGCCTGCCAGCATGCCCTAGGGAATAGGATGAGGAAATGAAGGTATGCAGGCAGGAGGTCACATGGTGAAGAAGAAGTGAAACAACAGGAGTTAGCAGGACACTGTGATAGACTCAATGTGAGGACCCAGAGGGAGCTGGAGGTTCGAACTGAAGATGATGTGCGTGTTACAAGCCCCAAAAGACAAGGACAGTGTCAGCAAAATCGATACCAGACCAGGCCCAGGAGAACATAGAATGATGGCATAAGTAAGGAAGGGTTGTGAGGTTTTAACTGCCAGCTAGGAATATTGCAGCAGGTTTTCAAAAACACCACAAGCCTGAGTAGCAGATAAATAAGCAGCCTATGAACAAGCAAACTCAAATTCCTAGCTGTAACAGTATGGTCATGGAAGTAAAATACGGTGTTAAGCCCTGTGTGTGTGTCTCCTGTTGGCAACACTCTGCAGCCTGCCTCACATCCCAGGGAAGGAGTCACAAGTGTGACTTCAGTCTTCATGTCAACTTTTCCTTTACCACCAAAGCTCCCAGCACATGTACCTACCACAGACAACTTTGCTTCACATAGAAGTGCAGCTGCTTCTGAGGTAGAGCCCAACCATATCTTTGAGCCCACCAGCAGAGCAGAGGATGGGAAGAGTAAGGACATCATATCTGAGTGAAAGTAAAGGGCATGTTGACTGAACTGGTAAAACAACTTTTAAAGTTAACGGGAGTCCCAAGTTTGCTATTCATTGCAACGTAACCCCCAGATGCATTCCTGAAGAGGCAGGCAGGAAAACAAAATCGAAAATTGAAACACAGGAAAAAAACCTCCAAAAGATTAAATTCATCTTCCCTGCAAAAACATGTTTTTTTCCCACCCTGGAGCAAGACAAACAGCACCTTCACTGACTGCTCAAATAGGAAGGCAGTTTTTCTGAGCTCCTCACCTTTTCACTGACTCTGTAGGTTTGATCAGAGAAATGCCAGTTTCTGTCTCCAGGCTAGTATTAAGCTATTAAATGCACCATTTCACCTTGTTTTCCTTTTATTGACTGTCACCTTCAGAGCTCCTCATGGTAGATTGTTCTCCCACTTCTACTTCCCAACCATCTTCCCTTTCCAAGCAGACTCTTTGCCAGAAGCTCAAACACCACAACTGCCAGAGGATCCATAGAGAACAACCTTCCCCCACACTAACATAAGTCATTGTCACCTCATTTCAGTTTCAACTGGCTACTGTTTTTTTTTTAAATTTAAGTCAGTTGGTAACTATGCTTTACTCCTCAGCCTTCTCATTTTGCACTCTGCTGCTTTTCAGGAGGCCAGGTGCCTCTGACAGCAGGTTTCCTAATGCTATTGAGCCCCAAAAGAGTGGAATTTGCCTATTTGCCTGCTCCTTGTCAGCTAGCAGGCATCAGAGGAAGCTTTAGCATACGCTTGCCATTTCACTGCTCAGAACAATTGCTGTTTGGATAAGCACACAGAAAACTTTCCTTCAACATAAAAGCCCATGCCAGCAGAAAGAAAACACTGTTAGAAGTGCAGTTTTACCTGGGAAGTAGAAGTTCTCACCTGGGAAAGCTGTGATGGGTTCTGCAAAGGGGGGAAAAAAAGGTAGTATTAGAGAGGGGAACATTACACACATGGCTATAGTTTGTGCCTCTGTTGACCTGCAGTGGCCAAGTGGAGCAGGTGCTTCACAGAAACCACCTGCCAGGAACAGCACAGGGTGCTAGTCAAACTCAACCGAACAGGGAGAAACCCTGCCTTAACTAAATACCAACCAGACACAATAAGCTTCAACTCAGACACTGACTTCAGAGAAAAACATATTCGAGATTTAGGGTCATTTGGATTCAGCTGATTAGCCTGAGTCATCTAAAGACAAAGCCCCACATGGCCCAGTGATGAAACCCTGAAACCCCCTAAAGTTTCCAAGAGCAGTTTTGGTGTCTGGCTCAACTCTGGCATCATTATTCACACGGGAACTGCATTATTTCTGGGCATCGATGCCATGCTACTCTTCATGTCACAGTGCCAAGAAACAAAGGCAAATGATTTTTTTTTCTCCTTTCAAGATACTTTGAAGAAGTAATCTATTACAAATTACTGGATCTGAAAAGCAATAATCAGTACTTATTACTGATTACTTTCTTCCAGAAGTAATAGACTTCTGATTATTTTTAGATTACTTCTGCATTACGCCTGTGAGTCACAGAAGCAGGTTCTGGCTCTAGTGAGTGCTATGAAATCATCACTCAAGTTCAAAATGCGTATGACACATTTGTCAAAGGAAAAAATTATTGTGACTTATTAGTGTTCTTTTATGCTTAAAAATGAATCAGATTACTTCCCAGGATTAAATTTGAAAAAACGGTAGCTTGTGCTGGAGTCAGCTATTCTCATGGCTCTGACAGAGAGAAAGCAGCACTGTATCTCTAAGTTTTCATTATTATTTTGGTGACATCAGAAATGATCCATAAGTTATGTTAAAGTTAGGAGTCCTTTGCTAAAAATGGTCTGAAACAAACTATCCTTACCAGTTTTAAGATTCCTATTCAATCTTCAAGAACAGGGCAAATAATTTTGCATAGCAGTTTGGCGTTATTTTTACAGCTGGCAATGCTTGAGATGCTATATTTTATTAATGCTTTTGTTTTGAAATATTAAGTTTTAAGTTCACGAGGCCTAGGACACAGTAACACTGGAGTTAGGTGAATTGCTGAGCTCAGAAGAAGTTAGATAGGAAATACTGCTAGTGTTAATCATCAGTCTTGCTCCTATTTAATGCCATAAAAGGCAAGGGATTAAAATGCCACTGTCAGACAGCCTTAAATACAGAGAATTTGACGTATGGAGTATTAGCTCCTTTGGCAGATGGGAAGCCAGCTGAGTTCAAAGCATCAAAGATAGCGCTCAAGAGCATCTCTGGGGCAGTACCGGTCTTCTGTTCTATTATTAACGCTGGTTCCTGCACCATCTTCATCATCATCTGCCTATACAGGGCAGGAAGCAACATGACCAACCATTCCCAGACACAAATTGTCTTGTGCCTCCCTGATGAGATACACCCCTCAGAAGAGAGTGTGTGTCCTGTCTTGGTTAGGAAGCACTGAGATTGGTGAGTGCATAGGATCAGGATTCCTTGGTTGGGGAGAGAAGAGCAGCTGAATGGGGCCTTTCAAAGCCCAAAAGGTAGAAATGGCTCTGCTCCACATGACTTTTTCAACAAACATCAAGATAGGTCAGACACTTTGTGGGTGTTTAACAATGAAACATGCCTGCTCTGGCGCATGCAGAAGAGCAGGGCCCCACTACTGGGGGCAGGTCTCAGCACAGATCCCACTAATTGCATACTGCTGGTTCCATCCTCAGCTGAGATGGATCTTAATCCACATCTAAGCTAGATGGTGACCAGAGCCATCAGAGTGCATGCATGAATGCGCTAGCTAGAGGAACAGAGCAGGGCAATGGCTCTGCCACCAAACTGCTAAAACACACTTTCTTCTCTTTTTATTGGAAAAAAAAAAAAGTCCTCTGTCTTTCATACTGAATGAATCCACCTGGCTTGTGGCCTGCTTTGGGGGAACAGTGAATTCTAGGACAAAAATTTCTTTTGTTATTCAGTTAACATCACTGTAAAACCCCTCCGGTATTTTATTTCTTATTAGAGAAGAGTCTTTTTGAACTCATTGGCCCCTCTAAGCATGTAAGACTGACTGACAGCTGGCTTCTTTTGTCCAGCACTTTCTTTTTAAATTTGGTATATATCCTTATCACATAGAATAGCCCTTGGTAACCCTCAGCTGCTTGTTCAGTTTTGCACAGGAGAGACATGTGTTTCCTGCCTCTCACACCAATGCAGAGCTCCTACTCCCAGAGACAAAGTTCCCCTCATTTCTTTCACGGGCAATGAAAGTCCCGGCTGAGAGCCAGAAAATCCCAGTAACTCAAACTGGGGAGTAGGCCCACTGGCAGCCTACAAGTGAAGGTGCTCCAGCCCCAGCTGCTCCCACCACCACCCCTGACCCCATGGCTGGACACAGCACATACCCATGCAGTTCTCCAGTGGGATGTCGGTGCCTAGTCGAATGTCATCGAGGGCGAGCTCTCCTGAATGGCCGTTGCGTATAAATCCCTCAAAAACAATCTAAGAGAAATCAGAACAGAAATGTCAATGCTAAGCAGAGAGGCAGAGAGCAGCTGCTGCTCCCAGAAAGGGCAGGAGATCTGCTCTTGCCTTTCCCTGCACATCCGCGGATGACCTGAAACTAGTCCTGTTTCCTTGCCCTGTCTCTGCCACCCTTTCCCCAGAGAAGGAACAGGTTTGGCAGAAAGATCGTTACTTGGCCTGGTAGCACTTGACTTGCAATTTATTCAATCAAATGCCTCTTGCATGGAATAAATATTCAGTAAATCAATGTTCAGCATTGATGGCCACCCCCTAGCCCTTGCATAAATGATGCAGGTGGCATAAGACTTAGAGAAGCAGCAGATTTGGCCCTCAGTATTAACTGGGCTATGATCAGAAAAAGGAAGAGAAGGACATAGAAAGCACAGCTACATTAACTGTAAAGTGCTGTTCCCATCAACATTACATAAGAAGTATTGAAATGTTAGAGGAGAAGGGTCAATTTATTCCTACTTAATCACAGGCAAAATATATTTACAAAAATAAATAGAGTCGTTAGCTCTGAGAACTGCTGAGTGGAGAGACTTGCATTATTTACATAATGATGCTGTTATTTAGCTAATGCTGGTATATTCACATTTAATGCACAAAGTAGTCAGCTAGTGAACATCATTCTTATTCATAGGCATACTGTGTTCACTGGTATTTTATTAAAAAGCCAAACACACACTTGCAAACTAGTCGTGTAGTTCCAGTACAAAGCTCTTGCTTTCTATCTCCCCGACTACTCTTTTCAAGGGTCCAAATAATTTCCTAGGGCAATGTGTTTCACAGATCTCTTCTGCACATCTTAGGTGTCCCCTTTCGCTGGGGTGGCTGCACAGGCCAATCCTATGCCTGCCTGCAAGCAGCCCTCCCTGAAGGTCTGAATGTGCACAGCATGGAGTGTCAGAACTGCTGGTCCCAAGCAGCGGTCATCATCTCACATAGGAGGCAGCAGTTTGGAGAGACCAGTGGCCTGAGAGCAGCAGCATCCCTAGTTGGGGTTGAGGTAGAAGCCAGGCAGAGCAAGGCTTCATGCCGGGGTGGTCGTCAAAGCTCTGCCTCAGGCCTGCGAGTGTTTCCTTCTGCTTTGGAGGGTGCCAGATGCTGTGCTGACACTCATTAACAAGTGACAACAGCAGCTCTAGCTCCCTGGCAAACAGTGGGCTGCCTAGAAGGGCTAACCATGCCAAAGGCACTCCTAGAAGCAGCAGCCTCTCTGCAGGGTGCTGGCACAGCCATGATGCAAAGGGCTCATGCAGCTGCGGCGAGCAGCTCTTCCACTGATCTCCTGACAGTGGGATTGGGCTGTGGTCCCACAGCACTACATTCAGACCTCTGATCTGGTCTAAGGTATCCAAGAAGAGGATTCACAAATGAACCCACGTTCCTCCTTCCTTCTCTCATACCACAGCTTGCAGATGAGTCTGAAGAACTGCCATTTGCTGCCTGCCCTTGAGAGCTAGCTGTGCCTGCTCCCAATTGCCCACTTGTGGCAACAGGGTTTGAGTTGCTTCCTAAAGTTGCCCACCTGCCTCTGGTCAGACTGTGAGGAACATAAACTGATGGGGGAAAGCACCAATCAAAATGAGGGAAAAAGAAAAAAAAAAAAAGAGGGGCAAATATTTGCAAAGTGGGAGATTTGAGGACTATAAAAGGCAACAGGCTGAACAAAGACCCAAGTCTGTGCAGAAGACAGGCACTCTCTGAATAACAAACAGTGTCGTTTAGTTACTATAGTAACTCAAGAAACACAATGAAAACAGCCACATTCCCATATGATGAATGGGCTCTGGCTCTGAAACACTGAAATAAATATGCTGGAGATGCCTGCCTGGCCCAGCACACCTTCCCTGAGTATCTTACCCGGTACTCCATGTCGTAGCTCGGCAAAATGACGCGGCCTTCCCTCCACTCCTGCCCCTGGTCCTCCATGATGACCCACAGTGCCTTGTGCTCCTGTCTGGCTTCCCTCCAGACCCGGAGCATCATCCCATTGCTGCCCCATGCCTTGTACTGGAAAACCATGCAGACAGCACTCTGGGGCAGATAGATAGTGGGACTGATCAGCCGGGCTCGCTGGCCTTCTCTCCTCCCGTTGCTCTGCAGCTGCAGGTAATTCTTCCCATCTGTTCAAATTGGAAAACACCATTAAATTATTTTCTGCGGCCACTTGCAACAAGTGTCTTGCCTTCTGTCAGGTGGCTTTGGCAGTGTTGGCTGGGCTTCTACAACCACGCTCTCAGACTGGTGAGGTTCTCATAGTAGCATTCTCCATGTATGCAGCAAGCTGTGCCACCACTGTGCCCTGCACAGCTCAGACAGGGTGTTGTGGGACAAGCACACTTCCCTCACCAGCCACCATGGTCTGGTAGGAGACCAACAGCAAAAACAGAAAGCAATACACCAAAGATCAATATAATTAGAAGTTAAAGAGCAGTTATTGTCAGAAAAAAATGATGTCCCAGTAATGACATTGGCAGGGCTTGCGTTTATGCTGCTGGGAGCTTGCTTAGTGAACAAGCCTGAGATGGGGTTTTCTAATCTCAGTGCTGAAAATTCATCTCCAGGTGGGGATCTCAAGCTGTGCTCATCCTGCTTCTTTTCATCTCCAGTGGTAAATACTCCACAATCAGGGTCTAGCTGACAATTTTGTTTCAAGGATACGCAAAACAAAATGAAAGCCTGGCTCTCATTTTTTCTGTAATGCAGCAAAACAGCCCCTAAAGCACAGCACAGAGGAAGAACCTGGTCCCAGTGAGTGAACAGGTGACTACCAAGTAGCTGCAAACTTGAAGGTAGCTGAAATAGTGAGAGCAGGGGATCCACTTGCTTTAACACTACATTTTAAATTGTGCCACGCTTTTTGTCAATCCTCAGGGAGGAGATTTGTTATGTTTGATATCCCAGGAGAAGTTCAGGGGTGAGGCTGGAATTAGAGATACTTGATCTGAATACCAATAGCAGCAATAGCTCACCAGATAAAAAACCTTAAAAAACCTGGGCACAATTGATTTAGTCTGGAATCAGTGGTTTCCAGCCCCTTCTGATGAGAAGCGTCCTCAAGGAGTTCCCCATTTTCAGCTTGGACGCTTGAAGTCCCATATTACAGACTGAAAGTCAAGTGTGTAGCTGATGCAACTCTTACCTGCCTTCTCCCAGACAGGGACAGAGTCCCTTGGGTTGCTTCAAGTGCAGTGCCTGAAGTACGAAGTGATACAGACAGGCCAATGACAGATACTGCTGTATTTTCTGTTTCACACTACAGAAGGAGGAACACGCTTGCTCTTGCTACACAATGGGCAAATGTCACTGGAGTTTCACCACATGCAAGACCTCTTGTAGCCCATCAAGGTTACCTCTGCCCCAGGACCACACCTAAGGGTCTGTTGCTTCCTTTCCTCATGTCTTAGCTTGCTGTGCTTAATGGGCAGAGCTCTGAGCAGCAGCTTGTCTCCTGCTTGACCTACTCCCTCTGTGGCTTCAATGCCCACGGCATTGGCAGAAGAGCAGCTTCCAGAGAATGTTTCCGAAGTGCAAACAAAACACTTCCCAAACTCTAACCAGAGACCTAAACTTAGAGTCTGGTTCCCAAGCACCGAAAGACAGGTGCCATCCAGAAAACAGCATCTGATATCACTGCCATTTAGCAATCCAGTAACATTCCAGCCCAAAGGAGATGTATCAGTGGTTTCACAACCACTGGCCCTGTCGCAAGTTTGTCACTGCCAGAGAGCTGGGCTGAAACCAACCACCGTGAGCTACACAGCTTTCTAAAAATAAATTTAGGACAAGACAGTAGAAAGATTTGCTATCACTCCACTGGGATATACGATCAAAATATTTCAAAAGCGTATCCACTCTGTATGAAATTTCACTGATTTTGCTGTATGAAGGACAAATCTGTCCCTGGCCAGCCACATAAAGAAAGAGCATCATTTTCCAGCCATATTTTCCAGCACCTATGAAATGTACTTGGGCCTCTTGGTACTTTATACCAGCAAAGAGTAGCAGAAAAAAAGATGAAAGCATGTTTGCCCACTCCTGCTTGAGTGAATCACTTGAAAAAGTACCATGCCGTTCTCTAATGGAGGAGTGTTCTTGTGATTTACCTCAGAGTGCTAGTGTTGGAGGAGGAGATGTGGGAGATAAACAAGTAGGGGAAGAAAAAAAGAAAAAGAACAAGCTGTACTCCATGCCTAAGGAGTGATAAGGCATAATAAGTCATCGAGGTCTCCTGAATTAAAAATCCTCTTTTTGTAATTCACTACAAGCCTCTTCAAGGAAAAAAACCAACAACAAGAAAAAAGAAGCTACAACAAACAAGGTGGAAGAGTAAATCAGACTGCAATCATACAATTATCTCACAGCTGAAATGGTCTCAAAGGCAAATCATCAGAAAAATACCAGTCAGGCTCAAGAATCATCAAATCCAGATCCTCAAAGCTCAAGACCAACCTTTGGTACTGGTATCTAGACATTCTGATTGAGTGCAGGGATGCAAGCCACCCTTGAATCCATCCAAAGCTCACAGTAGACCACAGGGGATCATGTTAATTGTGCGGCTGGACACACTCCATGATCCACACCTTCTCTGGGAACTGGTGGTCCCAGCGCCACTGCCTCTGCTGCTTCAGCAAAAAAAGCCTGTGTGCCTCTGACTCACATTCCTCCTGCTAGAGATGACACTGACCTCTAATTTGTTCCCATTCTTATTTTAGACTATGAAATCAAAGAAATCCCTGAACCACAGCCAAAACCAATGCCCCCCATAACCACGGCTTTCAGAGCTGTGGGAGCCCTCCCAAACCCTGCCCATCACTTCCTAGGGCCCACAAAGCTTTCTAGGACCTGCTGGCAATCCCAAGGGCTGTGGAGAGGCTCAGTTTTGGGTTGTGAACCCAGCTACTCCCCTGCAAGTGGCAGTGGATTTGTGTACCATGTGCTTCTCCTCCTAGTAACAGGAGCTTCTAGAATGGAGAGCAGAGTGCAAGCAGACACTATTTTCTATGTTGTTTGAAGATGAAATGGCTGGATCATTCTAATGCCTAGTTGGACCTTCTGAAAAGCTCGATGAATTTGCTGAGAGTGACTGAATAAGTGCACTGTGGAGTTAATTGTTGCCACAGCATGTGGGAGGCTGGTGGTTCCAGTAGTTGCTCCGTTTGATACAGTAAATGGAAGCCT
Organism: Coccyzus lansbergi; assembly: GCA_033558105.1. Taxonomy (NCBI): domain Eukaryota; kingdom Metazoa; phylum Chordata; class Aves; order Cuculiformes; family Coccyzidae; genus Coccyzus; species Coccyzus lansbergi. The sequence continues at coordinate 653,514 of JAUMJK010000450.1, forward strand.
TTGGCACAGAAAGCATCTGAAAGGCTGATTTCCCCAGCTAAAACACTTGAAGGGAGCCTTGCAACGATGAGCCGATCAATTCTTCCAGGATCAGAAATGCATTTTAATCTCCTTCCCAGAACTTTGCTTTGCAGCCTCTATTCCAGCTAACACAGCAGCTACATCCCCTACCGAACTGGCACTGGTAGTTCAAAGTACCAGCTCAAAGAAGGCAGGACAAACCTGCTCAGGCATTTTAACCTACTGCTGTTTTTGCAACTGATGCTACAGCATAAATCTCATGGAAGATTTATGGGATCATTTGGATGTAGGGGAGCCAAAGAGGCGTGAACACGTAACCATCCCCAGCCAGACGATGGCAGAGTTGCTTGTACGTGCATGGCAGTGAGCCCCAGACAACTGCCAGGCCTTGCAAACAAACCATCTGGCCAACACGGTTTCCTCCTGGCACACATGTCCCCTCCTGCTAGTGAGCCATCTGAGAGGACATTAGGGGCAGCAGGGGATGAAACCTCATGGTTTGGGTCAGGCTGCATTCACAAGCCACTGCAGACGCTCCTTCCACAAGGTCAGCCTGCCTGTGCTTGGGTTCTGCACATCTCACCACCTCTCCCAATAAAAGCACCTTCCCACATCAGTCTCAGCAGCACATCTGGCGGTAAAACATGTTGGGTAGGATGCACACAAGTAATTACTGAGATTTCAGATTCCCTCCGCACTTCTCCCTTGCTGGGTATTGTTGACTTACAGCTGCTGCTCCTATGGAGACCACACAACTGAATCACCTTCATTTATGTCCCTCCAAAGGTCACCACACTCTTCTTTGTTACAGAGCTTGTTTCACAGTGTGTTTTAGTGGTAGCACCACAGCCCACCTGGCAGACACCGCTTGTCTGCAAAATCCCATAGGTGACAACTCTGCTCTGCTACCTGACTGTTGCCTGCACAGCCTCAAATGTGACTCCTGACCATATTGTGTCATGGCTGGGGAGACATCCCAGAGGGGACAGATCCTGCCATCCTTCTGGGGTGAGTGAGCTGGAGGCTGCACCAGCCCTTGCTTTTCCCAGGAGGATCAGCTCAGATCCTCTCATGATTGCAGGGTACTCTTGTAGCAGGGGGGTGGCAGCTGCATGAATATGCAGATTGAAATTGGATAGTTGTTATATTTTTAATTTTTTTTTGTAAATCACGCAAATTCACCTCAAAAGGCTGCTGTCGTAATTTCAGCGACAGGCCTCTCCTCAGTGACAGACTTTCATTTACGAAGGGAAATCAATTCACCGTAAAACTAATATTTATATTATCTAGATCACTACATCTGCTGGAAAATCCCCTCAATTTTGATTATGTGTTAATTAGCCTGCCAAGTCCTTGCCATTTCAGTTTCTAAATCAGTCTGTGAAAGACATAAAGCTCCACACCTGCCCAGAACCAAGCTCTCCGCCTGCTCTCCGGAGCCTTTCTAATGGATGGCAATTGCATCCTCTCTTAATTAAGCCTCACATCCTCAACAGCAGAGTGCAATTGTGAGTCCTACTGCCTCCCCCTGGGAATGCAGGGAGGGCACAGTGTCCCTGACAAACCAAATGCCAATTAGAGCCTGACATTTATGCTAAGTGAGCTGCTTGTCACTGCGCCGTGCCCACTGCCAGCCTGGCAGGCACACCGCAAGCCCCCACATGAAAGGGTGTGTGCAGACCCTCCCACGCCCTGAGTTTGTGTGTGCACAATTAAAGGCATTAACCTTGCCAAGCTGGCAATTCCACTGTACACGCTGTGCATGGCAGCTTGCTCGCACGTGCACACGCTTTCTCAAATCAGGCTCTGTGACTCACACACTGTTAAGTCACTGCTGTGAACTGATGGAGTGATGCACGTGCTAAGATTTGAGAGACAATGTCTTGCTTTCTAGAGAGCAGCCCAGCCTAGTTGTATAGGCAGTGTGTGCCTCCAGTGTTTGGGTCCAAAAAGTGACTAAGGACTCAGACAGGTGAGTAGCGAAGAAATGGGTGAAGCCAGAGGAATGATTTCTTCTCCTCTGCCTCCAGTCCAGCCTAAGTGAGTGGGAACTTTGCTGGCAGTGTAGGGACAGACTGTGGTTCTGCCCCTTGTTTCATGAAAGACAGTATAGGCATGAGGACAACTACTGCCCAGCCCTAGCACGTGGCCAGTGCACTCACACAGTCCAGCCAATTCTCAGCAAATCTCCTGTGACCTGGGTGCTGGGGCAACCGAACTCCACCATGCTGCAGTCAGCCAAAGCACAAATGACTTTTTAAGGTTTGATGTCCTTAGTGTGCAAATGAGGGTTAAGAGAGCCATGTACAGCTTTGCTGAGAGGCAATCTACACAACACATGGTGGGGAGCAGGGAAAAACAAAGCTGACTATGTGGTCTCCTTTACACAGACTCCAGCTGCTCACTCATTGCACAGAGGTGCTTGACTTTCACACCACCCCCCATGCAAAACTTTTTCCTACTTCAAAGGGGACAGGATTGACCCTAGAGGTCAAAATGCGTCCCCAAGGCACAAGTCCTAAGAGTAAGTCTCATGAGAGTAAGTGCAGATCCAGTTCAGTTCAGCCCTGCTCCATTAACACCATGAAAACTTTTCTGCTGGTTTGGACAGAGTAGGATCAAGGCCTTCAGGCAGAAGTTCTCAGGAATTGCAGGAAAAAAATGAAACTTTCCCTTTTAAAGATCTCATGGGAAAAACACAGGAATGGCTAAGGGTCACCACCAGCTTAAAAACAGCTCAACATTTGTTTTCCTTAAAAAATAAGCTCTTATGAAACTTCAGAGCACTACAAACATTCCTCTGCTGGAAAAGCTTTGAAACAAATAAACATTTCCCTGCAGCGCCTGCAACCCGAATGAGCAGCATTTCTCAAAGCCACAGCCCACAACAGAAGCCTTTGCAGCCCAGACCAAGAGCTATGTGGTCAGCAGAGCTGGAAGGTTAAAATTGCTTCTTCTTCTTCTGCGTCTGTGTACAGCTGCCAACATCTGAGCAACACAGGGTTCACAATACTGCCAGGGCTCTGAGCTTAACAACATGCTCGTCCAAATGAGAAGTAGCACATGGTAGAAGTGCAGACCCCACAGTGCCCTTCTAGTACCACAAAGTATTTACTTAATAACTGCAAGAAAAGGGAAGGGGGAAAAAAAGGGCAAGCCACACTGAAACCAAACCGACTGCTAAGGATACGATCCAGGATTATTAAAGCCTTCAGGATCAAGACCCCAGTGAAATTCAAAGACGGTGAAGTGTTGAGGTGCCCAACTTATCAACCGAGATTTATTTTCAGGTCTTAAGACCTCTATCTTGACACCAATGGCACTTTGCCATTGCGTGCAGCAGGACAGGGGATGAACCTCATTGAAACCTGAACTTATTTCTCCTTGAAGCTTGCTAGGTGCAGCTAAGGGGAATCTTTCTACAGATGGGAAGCATCTGAAAATCCATAGAGGGAAAAGTTCTGGCAATCTCTCACGGGGGCACGGAGAAGGCAGCAACAGTATTTTTTAGGCTTGCAAAGGGCAAGGTAACAGCTGGAATCATGCTGTGTTTCTGCTGAGTTGGGCACTTTGGGGCCACTTTCACCAACAGGGTCCTCAGATATGTAACGAGAGCCTGCAGGAGAGGACGTGGAGCTAATCCATGGTGTGAAGAGACCAAGGAACATGGGGCTAAAAAAAGAAATGCAGAGCTGCCTGAAAGAGTATCATGGAAATAAAAATAGTGGAATGAGAGCAGTGGGTGTCTTGTCAGTCTTGAGAAGAAGTTCTCCGCGCCAAAGATGAGGAGGAATTGCATGCAGCACATAAAACGATATTGGGAGATATCTGAGGAATTCAGGCTTGTCCCTCAGCAGACTTTTCTAATCAAGCGCCTCACAGAGGATATCTCACCATGGTCATTTCTTCCCCCCACCATGCAGACTGAGCCAGGGCTCCTCCTTTAATTATTACTTTTTTCCCTTTTAATTTTAATCTTTGTTTTGCCATTTTCAGAAGAAACAGAAACACATCCCACAGGGCTCTTAAAGGCACAGAGCATTTCCTTGCTACCGTGGAGCAGCCATGGCCTCTAGCCAGGGCCAGTACCTTTAAATCAGTGTAAATTGGGCTCCAGCAGCTTTGAGTTTCCCTTAGCTCTTGCCCTGCCCCTAAACCAAGCACAGCTGCTCTCCTTCACACAACTGCTCACCCTGGGGTGGGGAATTCACAAGAAAAGACCACCCTGAACAAGGGCTTTTCATTCCTTGCTCCCTAGAGTCTCAGGATGAATTTTCTAAGTAGAAAGAAAGTGCTGGAGGGAGCATGAGGGAAAGGCTACGAAGAATGGAGGAGTGTGAACCAAACAATGCTTCAATTCTGTCCCCGCCAAGGGGCTGGCATTGCCTCTTTTTCATGTTTTTTGAGTTGCTTTTAAGAACTGTGTGGGGAGCAAAAAAGCAAATAGTTGTTTTCCTTTGTGTCATGCCTTCTTAATTTCTAAGAGCAGGACCAAAGTGAGCTGCAGCAGCAACGTCTGTGCATGCCAACCCCTCCACAGCCCTGTGCTCCCTGGGCAAGGCAGCAGCACAGCAGCCAGGAGGGTACATCCCTGCCTGACCCAGCCAGAAGCCTGATGTTGTCAACACCAGCAATCATTCCTCAGTCTGAGCCCGCTGTCTGCTGCTGACTTCTTCCACTGACATGGGCATGTCACTTCAGCCCCCTTGAGCTGCCACCTCCTCTCCTTCTTCTGCCCGCACAGCCCATGACTTGCTGGCCGGGACCTGAGTGCTTGCCTGCTCCCCGTCGGTGCCTTAGTGCCTGGTTCAGCACAGCACTCTAAGGGAGAGCTCTCCACATTGGCACAAAACCAGATCACTGAACTCAGCAGGAAAACATCCTCTCAGCCAAAATGATGAGGTTTTGCAATTCATAACTAACTAAGAAAGAGAAGAAAGGATAGAAGAAGGGTAAAAAACAGAACTGCATGCTGAGCTGTCTGAAGCAGCACTGGCAATTGCTCTCCCAGGCAATGCACACACACACACACAAACACACAAACACACACACGTGCACGCATACAACAGTCTTCTAAGAAACTATGGCCAACTAATTGCTGGGAGACTCGAGGGAGAGGAAATGAAATGAAAAATTGAGTTTGAGTTATAAAAATAAGTAATTTTTATCCTACTTGCAGGAGGTTTATATTAATTAAACATTATTACAGTGAATGAGATGGGGAGGGTTATTAAGTCTGGGGCTGGCACTAAGTGTTCTCTCCTGTTGCCTGAGGCTCCACTGAGCTCCAGATATTAATCTTCTTGAGCACTCAAATGCTGAAGAGATAAACACTTGAAATATGAAAATGTTTTTCTCCATGGCAGACACTGTGACCCTATGCCAAAGAATTTGTCAGATGTCCATATAGGCTGCACTTACAACATTACTGTGTCTCTCAGAAAAATGCTAAGCACCTCAGGAGCTGAAGAGAGAAATGATGTGTGCATTTGTGTGGGGGTGATTTGTGTGTGAAGATATAGCAGATTCTCCTCTCCCCATATGTTTCTGGAATACATATTTTCCTCTTTAGCACTGCCTACCAGGTGTTGGCTGCACGGCTTTCCAACTGGCTGGTGGCACTGCCAATCTGGCCAGAGCTTCTGCCAGGTGGCTAACAGGTTCGCCCGAATGTTTTCATCTTGAGACTCAACCTTACTGGGGAGAGGGTGGGGAGGAGCCCGCAGCATGTATGCTCGGTACACGGCATGCAGACACTGGCATCACCAGGCATCAGAGCCAAGCTGAAGCCAGGTAAGATCAGCCAGATTTCCCTGGGTGAGCCTTGAGTCTCATAAACAATGACTGACAGTGAAGAGAATGGTGATGCAGTCTACTGTTACAAGAAAACTGGCAAATGTTCTTCATGCCACTGAGTCAATGAGGGTAAGGAAAAGGCACTAGTCCTGGGGTGCTTTCCAAGATGCGAAGCTGAAGAATTTGATCTATCAACCACACTGCCAGAGGCAGGCTCCCTTCCAACCCATGCCAGCACATTGCAGTGAAGTCCTCCATAAATTAGGCTCTGCCACACACATGCAAAGCTTCTGCTTCCAAAGCACACAAGAGAAGAGCAAAAGTCAAACAGGAGGAAGCTGGCATGTTTCTGTATTCTTAGGGCTTAGCTCATCCTTCACTTGGAGAAGGCTGAAATCCAGTCTATGCAAGCCCAGAGTGCAGAATAGCTGAAGACTATAGGCAATATGAGCAATATATGGGAGAAAGAAATGCATCTCTAACAAAAGAGGAAATGCATTCTGAGGAGAGAGCATTGGGTCCTACAGAAGATGTCTGGATCAGGATGAGGAACAAAGCCACAAATAACCTACAGGGTCACAGGGGATTCAAAGCCCAGCATCCAATTCAAGGCTATTTCAAGAGGATAAGTATAATTCAGTGCCAGTGGTCACAGTCCTATAAATAAGTCATGAACCATAGAGCAAAGCATCTGAAGGCTTCCACAAAAGAAAACATTTAGCTCTGCACAGCCTTCACAACTCTGATAGGTGTGCAATAATCAGTCATACTGTTCACACAGAGAAGGCCCCATCAGCTCCCTCTTATCTGCTTTGGTATGGTATTAACCATCTTACCAGGCACAGTATCAGGACTTGGTTCAGAGTTGCCAATCCATGTGTTTGCAGGCTGAAAAGACCATGTATAACCTGTTGCCAAATCATGTGACCAACCACAGAGGTCTTCAGGGAGATCAAAGTTGCAGTTGAAGTTCGCAGGGAGACGGAAATCTTATAAAAGGAAATAGAAACAAAATAAAGTTAGATTAAAAAATTACCTACCCATGAAGGGTTGCTATTGAAAAACAACCCAAAACTAAAATAGATAGCACGCCATAAACACTGAAGAAAGCATGAAATCTCACTCACACTGCTTTTAACCTATCTCACATTTCATCAGCTTCCAGGATCAGCTTTAAGTTCTGTATCATCAAAATGCTCACACCACATCCTGTAGCTAATCCAACAAACCAAGCAAATATAAAAGCAAGTACCAAATGCTTCCAGACTCTAATCAGCACCTTCTCTTCATCTCCTAAGGCAGTCAAATATTAAATGCCTTCTTAAATGTCAGGGAAGAGCGCTTCCTGAGTGCCCTATGCTCATCAGTTCCTGCTCTGGCTCCAAAAGGAGAATCTCAAGTGCTCCAGAAACTCAGCTCCTAAGTGACAGATCTAGCCACTTGCACCAGACGGGAGCTGTCTGTCAATGTGGTGAGCTGTCACTCACCGCTTCCTACCTTCTCATGGAAATGCTACCAGGGGAAATGTGGGGCCACCATGATCTCAAGCTTTTGGATTCTGAGTGAAAGGAGCCAGCCTCTATTTCTAGCTCTGCTATGGACACAACACATGGTCTTTGGACAAGTTATTTAACTTTTCAACTGTGAAACAGGAGCAGAGCTAATTCCCCTGTGTCAACACCTTTAAAAGCTCTGGAGAGCCTTCTTGCAGAGACAGCTCCGTGGGTAGGAGGGCACATGCCAGGGGCTGCATGTGGCAATGAGGCACCTGCTGGCTCCTTCAGTCAGGGAAGCAGCCAGAAGGTATGGAGGCTGCAGAAGTGGTCTGAGACCATCCCAAGCACTCAGTGGACACTCGCGTCAGAGCCCAATTATAGGCTGGGTTTTTCCTAAGCAAAGAGGAAGTTTTAAATCACAGTGCTCACAAAGTGAGCGATAGCCAGAAGGAGTTGAGTGACTCAAGCGATAGGCATCAGGGAAACTTTTCTGCGAGAGGCAGAGGACTTTCTTTACATGCTCCTACTTAGAAATAAAACAATGCAGACCATGGATCCTTTTATTCCAATCTAATCTCATACCCTGGAGAGCAGCATTGTTTCTGTTTGGCTGTCATAAATCTGATTGTCCAGAGAAACACATTCATTGTTTATGGAGCATGAGAATGAAAATTACTGCTAAATCTGAGGGAAGCTGACAGGGAGGCTGGTTCCACGCTCCATGGCATACTCCCCTTGCTCTCTTGCCCTGGACTGCACCCAGGAATTATGTTCTTGCAGAGACTATTACTGGTCTAAATTTCCTCTCGGCAGCTTCCCAAGTGCCTCAATGGTAGCAGGGTTGCACAGGCAAAGAAACGAGAATCAGTCTCACTCTTCAAGCTACTTCTGCAACTTGCATTTCCAGAAGTGAACTATGGTAGAATTCTGATGGGTGGTGTGAAAAAGCTAATTAATGTTCCTTTTAAAATTTATTTATCTTAAAACTCATTAATTTTTAATCTGAGACTGGAAGCTGAAGTGACAGCAGTCCTAGGAGCTATCTCAAAGGATAGCTTTTCCTCACGAGACTTCTCACGGAAGCCCTTGTGTAAATGCCTCAGCCTCAGTGCTGAGGCCCAGGCTCTGCTGTTATGCCCAGGGGCATGCATCTCCTGCACAACCAACCCTGCACAGCTCTGCCATGCCCTCTCCCCTTAATCTGGACATTTCACAAGTTTTAGACATGAAAATCTCCTTCGCAAGGAGCAGAAGAATATGACACCTGCTTTTAAAGGTAGGGATCTGAAGTAGAGATTAGTTCCCCACAGTACTGCCTCTTAACAAGCACAGCATGTAGTCTAAACTAACACCAAACTTCTTGTACAGTCAGAATAGGCAGGCAAACACCACAGATACCAAACCACCCCCTGTACTTCTGACAGTCATCTAAGACTGAAGGGACAAACTCCTGCCTGGAGTTAGTGTTCTCCTCTCTCCGCTGCCTGCACAAGGAGCCCGCACTTCCCTCCAATATTTTAAGCAGGTCATATTAGGGAAGATAGTCTGTAACAGATAGGTGTTCAGGACATCAGCCTTCTTTACATGTTGTGATTTACTCCCACAGTTGCGATCGTTGCAAAACGAGCCCTGTGAGCCAGGCAGCCTGAATCTCGTCCCTGAATCACCTGCTGAATGTATGACACCCAGCCAAGCAGATGTGGAATAAAGGTGACCAAACAGTGCACTAAGGGAGTTTTTTCAGGTCATGTAAGGAAGATAGGAGAGCAGCTCTTCAAGTCTTGTACCCTAAGGACTGAATTAGCTGCTCTCTCTTGCTCTTGCATCCTTCCTTGATATAACTTATCAGATTTTGGCAGGTTTTGTTTATTTTTTTTATCTTGGCCTATCACTAATAATATTACTCCAAGCTTTCCAGGAATCAGCCCCATGTGTAGGAGCTAATGGGAAGATAAGCGTATTTCCTTAGCTCTTAACCCACCATTTATTGAGATAAAGATGAGCTGCTCTGATACATACCCTCTTCCTCTCCACAGCTATCGCCACACTCAGTTGCCTCTTCATCAGTTGGGTATGGGGTAGTGGGCTCTTCACTCTTCAAAGTAGGTACCAGTGTCTCTGCGGTGGGCTTCGCATCTGAAAAAAATGGAGTAGAGCTGCTATTTGCAACAGATAGCACAAAAAGCCCATGCAGGAGGAAAAAAAGAAAAAAAATCTTTTTCTCATGTTCTTATAATGGCAGGAAGACATAGAACATGAATACCATAAAATTTCCACATGCTAAAAATCTCAGCATGGTTTGAACTTCAAGTGAACCGGCTGTTTCCATATGGGAGTCCCTTTGATTTAGAGTTCCCATTGGACAAGGCTCTCCTCTAGACATATATGCTACTTTTTCTCTTAATTTTTAATTTATATTGGTGTTGGCAATCCACTTTGCTGTCACTACTGGATAAGAGAGATCATAGGCAGAATGACTTTTTCTTTCATAAAGACATATGACACCTTATAGAAACCACACACGCAATATTCCCACCAATTGTGCCAATTTACAAAACAAGTCACTCAAACTCACAAATGACATAACCGCAACGGACCCAGAGGATCACCTAGCATGCTCGGGCTCGCTGCAGAAAGCATCTGGTTTCACACTCCAGGCTCCTGACTGTGCTTTCAAAGTGTCTGTCCAATTTCCCTCTCTCCAACATAGCCTGCGTGAAACAACCTTCAAGCAGGTGTCAGGGGGAATTTAAGCAAGAATGGGAAGGATATTAAGATCAACAGTAAACGACATTAGGTTCCAGCAGTCTCTCCTTTCACGGGTGCGTTAACTAGAGTGCAGCAGGATTGATTCATTCCACTTTTAAAAAAAGGTTGCTTTGCTCAGTTATGTGTGATTGCATTTCTTTGTCAGCACCCTTCAGGATATCATTTAATAAAGCCAGAAGCAGGAGGAAATGGCTAAATACATTGAATATTTTCCATAGACTCCTTTCTGCCCTTTTATTTTCCTGTTATTAAATGTGTTGCACATAAACTCTCAGGGTCTTTTTTTTTTCTGGTGGCTGTCTTTTGTTCAGGATAAAATACCAAATAACCTCAAAGTCTTTTAATTTCTAAGTTAAAATTTGTTACAAACCCATAAAACTCCGAATGCAACCAAGAAGCAAATTGCAAGCAGCCAGGCACAGAAAAATGTCATAAAAAAAGAAAAGAAGAAAAAAGCAGCAGGTGAAGGCAACATATCAAAAGCTGCAGGTTATTTAGAGCTGGTACTTTTTTTTTAGGTTGTTATTCTTGTATATTGAGATTTATAGTTGAAATGTGACAGTGTGGAAGGACCTTGAAAGCCAAGTCCCATACGGGACACAGATGCTGAGCGGATGTAAATCAACAGTGTTGCGCTGCCCTGGACAAGCTGCAGAAATATATCTTGAAAAATCAGTTACCATGGCAGAGGCGCAACATGATGGTTACAGGAGATAATGAAAATAGCAGAGAGAACAGCGTGATGTGTGAAATGGAAAGTGAAAAAGAGAGGTCTTGCTTGCTCGCTTTCTCTTTCCGTGGTCCAGCAAGTGTCTGTGCAACTGGTGGTAAGTGCTGATCAAAATGCAAAGTCACTGAGCAATTGAAACCAGATGTTTGGAACTTCAAAGGAGAGAAAACCAGCTGCTAGTGAACATTCATCAATCTCTGCTCTTCAGAGGAAAAATTTTGGCAGGTCTTTGAAAGAATCCAATTGCTGACTGCCTGCTTCACAATTTTTGAGCTACTAGCCAACTAGTTTGTGAGCCCAGTTGCTGTTAGGCTACCTGTTTGACCCAGTAATTAAGATGTTTGTTGCTGATAAGAAATACAAACAACTGGGCAGGCTACACGTAGGTTGGCCCTCACTTGAAAATAGTTTCAATCAGCTTGTTTTAATCCCTCTTTTTATCTTGTTCCCAAGCAGGAACAATTGCCTGGGTTTTCACAACCAGTTTTGTAATGTGCCTGGGTCCTCACAGTAAAGGAGGGCTGTATTTTGGCATTGTCAAGGACTGCTGCATGTAGCCTGCATGGATTTAACATGCAGATAATGTCATGGACTATCTCTGCTCCCCAGGTTGCATCAAGGACATAAATGCTTTTTATAACATAGCAAATCCACCAGATTACAAGCCCTGCTCTGATTACAAAGTGGAATGCCTGTAGATCAATAAAGCTACGAATATTTATGACTTGGCAGTTGAGTTTTAAACATTACAATGTGCAAATGATTAGATGGCCACTCTGGGAAATGACCATAAAGCACCCTGCCTGGAAAAAACATGGGCTGTTGCTGCTGATATTGAAACTGAATGTGGACATAGCAGTAAAAGAAAACTTAGACCAAAAATAGCACAAGAAGTTGAGGATGCCAAACCGCTCATCCTCTAATTTGGAGAAGTGCAACGAAGGGGCTTACATGTACGTGGTTGGAGGTCTTATGTGGCTGCCTCCCTTTCCAGAAGCGACACAGTGCTGTGATGCACTAGCCAGCATTTGTCCCCAGAGTATCTGGCAGCTGGAGGTTTCTGGGAGCTGCCAGAAGCAGAGATGTGAGAGCTGCCTGACCGCTTCTGCACAGAGCCTCAACTCCTGCTGCTTGCATGAAAGCCACTGCGCCTGCTTCTCCTACAACATCCCCAAAATGTTGTAAGATTTAAACTAAGATCTAATCTTGATTTAAAGTTTAGATTATTTACAATGGATTCCCAGTCTACAGGGAGATCTGCCATTGACTTCAAAGATGACAAATTATCATTATTAATTGTGTGCACATGAGTTCTGTGATTTGCTGTTGTTTGTAATCCATCTCACAGCACATCACAGGAGGAAAGGGTAGCAAAGACTCCACAAAAGAGTGGAAAAGAGCTTTGTGTCTTTTAAGCTCCCTAGAATAGGAATCATTACAAGAAAATCCTTTCTACAGTTGCATTTACCAAATGGAAATGATACCTCTTTATCACCGACATCTGGACACCAGATTCAGATTTAGTCAGATTATTAAAAAATAAAACAGGAACAACTAGCCCCTGGCACTGAAAAGCTAGCACCAGACACAATGAGCTGCTGGGTGCATTTTTGCCTTTTGGGGGTGAAACTATGGAGCAATCAATCACCACCAAGCTTCAGAAAGGTCAGAAAGGCACAAACTCTACTGATCCCAGTGAGTGTGTTAAGATAGTTTTCACCTCTGAATTAAAAGTAATGGTGGTTGTAAGGCATAACACTTGCGAAAAAAAGGTGGGCAAAGGCGAACAAACTTCACTGGTCTACGAAAAGTTGTAGAGGTGTCACAGAGTTAACTCCCTAGCCTTGTCTGCAAAAGGATTTCCATGTGGGTTTCAACGAGAGGAACAGTTGTTTTTACAGCAAATTCTTATTGTGACATCTCAAGACACCTGCACTGGTCACTGCATCCCCTTTTATGCATCCCTGTTTCTCTTTCTACTTTTCGTCTTATCCATCTGCATTAAAAAGCCCAAATGTAATTTAACAGGGAGAGTGGGAAAGTCTGCACAATATCTAGATAAAAGATCTGAAAGGAGAAACAAGGGAGTTGGGGACAAATGCCACATGGGGCTCTGTGTGAAAACTTGGATTGAGGTCCAAGCATTGCTGCTACATGTTGTGTCAAGGCCAGTTCCTTTCAAGTTTAGAAGTAAAAAGATGGGCTCAGGCCACACTGTAGAGTCCTGCCTTCAGGGCTGCAGTGTCCTTGCCACAGTACGGCCCCGAGGCAGGATAGTAAGGAGAAAAATAACCTTAAACTTGCATTTTGCTGGTTTAGCACTTGCCACAGCCCTGATGGGAGTTGATAAGCAGAGGCACTGGGTCTCCTACCTGTCCAGTCGCAGCCAAGCACTTCCAGGCGCATTCCTATTCCTGCTGGGGACCATCTCTCTGGGTACACTCGGATATATTGGGCAGGAATAGGGTCAAATCTCCGGACTTCAGGGATATCATAGTGGATGTTGCCTTCAAAAAGCTACAGAGAGAGAAAGAGAGAGAGAGAGAAAGAGAGAGAGAGAAAGAAAAGATAAGTGATGCATGTATCTCACATGTTCTCCACCAGACTTGATAACTTGGGTCTGGTAGGACACAGCTGCAGTTTGAAATAGTTTAACTGTCCAAATTCAGGTCACCAAGTCCAGCAGAGCAGGAATTGGGTTGCTCCTCCTTAGCTGCAAGAGGACCAGACAGGTTGTTTCTAAGAAACCTGCACAATCTCTCTTGGCCTCTGCTTTATATCCAGGGGTCAGATTCTGATTCAAGCCATGCAGGGGAAGCCTGGGGAATTTCCACAAACTTCACATACAAAGAAGATCAGATCTGTCATTTGGCAAATAAAGAAGATACTGTATGTTCTAGGATAGAGCAAATGCTCGGTTTGCCTCACAGTCTAAGTATTGCTGCTTCTCAGCTTATGTGGATGAACTCAAGTCTGTGAGAAATAAACAGAGGGCTATAGATAGCATCAGGTCTTCTAAGACACATTCGTAGAATCAGGAAAAATGAAAAGTTACATGAATTTTTGTAAGCAGATGAGTTTGCATAAAACCAGAAGAGGCAGTAACAGAGAATTCACTTGTTCCTCAAGCCCCCTGCCACTCCCATACTGCTAAGCAGAATGATTATCGGGAACTCAAACAATACAGAAAAAAACATGGGGAATTTCAGGGTCACACCAGTGTGGCAAAAGGAACATCAGATATAGTAAATTTCCCAAACAGAAGTTGTGATTCATTTTCCTCTTTCAGAGACACAAGCCACAACAGCAAAACCTTTCGCTTCAAAATATGGAATTAGTGTTTGTGACAAACATAATTGAACACACCAGCTTGTGGGCTCTGACCTGCAGGAGCTGGAAGGGGCAGAAGCTGACGTCCTCATCCCCAGGTCTGGTCCACAATAAGGAATGGAAAGGAAATTGCCATCCCTGGGACAAGGTGAAATCTATACCTTCTAGTACAGTTAGGGAGCAGGATCAGAGAACACAACCTGGGATTTCATGGTGACAACCCAAACTCTCAAGGTTTCTGTGGGGAGAAACAGCTAATTTCCCAAGATCCCATCAGGCAGACTAAAGACAGCCAAAACCATATCTCATTTTGCAGCTGCTCCAGGCAGCGCCTACCTTGGCTTGCGTTGTTTTTGGGTCCTGGATGAAGTCCCAGTCCTTTCCATTCATGCTGTAAGCCACCTTAAACTTCTTCACAAAGGAGCGTGACTCAGTGGTGGTCACACTGTCCCCTCCACGAGCCCCCTGGATAATGACGCCTTTGATATTCTTTGGGAGACCAAGGTCCACCTGCAGCCACTCCTCCCCAGGCTGGGCTTGGGGGATACGGGGAAACCAGCCTGAGCGGCTGCTCACCAGGCGAGCCATGCTGGGAGACCAGTCATAGCCTCTGATGGAAGAGGCCGAGATCTGTGAGTCAGGGATGAGACCAGAAAGCATTCCCAGCAAGTTGGAACAGGGTGAATCTGCAGGAAAAGGAAAGAGAATGACCAAATAGGGAGGCTGAAGGGAGCACTGGTGGTTTTCCTTGCATAGTTAAACTCTGGGCACTTACCCATTGCCACTCAGGCCTGTGAGCCTGTCCCCCTAGCATATCCCTTGGTGCTCCCCCTCCATGACGCTCAGTGTCACCACTCGCATCCCAAGCAGCTGTGGGGGACAGCACCCTATGACAGGCTGTCCAAGAGACAGAGAAGAGGGCTAAAGCTGAGGAGAGCAGGGGACCCTTACCGGTGATGCGGCAGCCATACAGCTCCAGCCTCAGGGCAATGCCATTGTGCCAGCTCTGGGGACGGATACGCACGAAACGTGTGAGCACTGGACTGTGGATCTTGTTGAGAACCACCTCTGTGGCATCCTCGTTGGCTTGAAATGTCTGCAGGAGAGACAGGGCACAAATATAGTCACGTTCTCTTCAAGCAGAAAGAGATAACCAGATCAGCAGTCAAAATAATCTCAACAGGAAAAAATAAGGAGTTTTTTTTCTGGGCAGGGCCAGCCTCCAGCCAAGGCAAGCATCCAGGGGCAGGCAGACAGAGCTGAGCCTCCACTAGGACAGCATGATTGACAGACTTATCCATCAGTCTAGAGACACAGGAGCTTGCTGTCCCACTGCCTCTCACAGCACCCTGAGGCATCTCAGACTATCAGGCTGCAGCTGCTTTGAACTTGGTCCCAAACCTAGAACTGCTCCATCATAAAGAGCCACACATCCCTGAATGCTGTGTGAGATCTTGTCTCCCTTCCACAGGTAAACGGGCTAACATCCTGACATGTCCTCACACCGAGCTCCACTTGGAAACATTATGTGCAAGCAGCGGCATGGGCAGGGAGAATGCTGCTTCTGCCTGGGGCAACGAGCATCTGTCTCAGCCAGCCCCTTGCTCCTACCTCTTAGTGGTGCACCCGCAGCATGCCACACAGAGACAGCTTTTTGGACAAGTTTATGATTCAACATGATATGAAAAGGCTTCTGCCTTACCAGATGGTCATAATCAATAACTACCAGATGGACGTTAGATCCAGTTCTCCTTCCCATTATTTTAATAGGCTGGATCAGGACTGGATACTTGTGTTTCTGTTTCAGGTTGCAGAGCCATAGTGGGGGGGAAAAAGAGAAAGAATAGGAAATGCTCAACCCGAGGGCAATTTTCAACACTTTTTCTGCTCCCAGCATAAAACACTGAGTTGACAGGCTGAGGCTGCAGGCGTTGCCCACTTTCCCTCCACCTGCAATGAGATGCTGGCTGGGCTCTCCTGCAGCCTCCTATTCTTCATATGCCATGCTAAGCACAGGTGGTCCCACTAAGCTGAAAGCAAATCAGGACAGTGTAATCTCTGGCAAGATATCCTCCTGTCAGAGGCAAGAGTCAAACCATTCAACTACAGATCCCTGTGATCTGGGACAGAAAAAGGAGTGGGGCTGTGTCCTGACCTCTCACATCAAATATTGGTTAAGCATTTTATAAGATTCCCACTGCTCTAGGTGGGCAGACCAGCCCATCTCCCAGGACACAGTATGCAAGAGAGGAACGGCAGCTGTTCACAGCACCAGAACTAGCTCTGAGCTGCCCTTGTGCATCACCAGCCTGAGACAGCAGCACTCCTGCCAGGGCAGGGAGCAGGCCACCCTACAGAGGGTCTTGGATGCAAATCTGGCTGGTAATTGGAATTTGGTGTTGATGTGAACTTGAGCAGAAATGCTAATCCAGAGACTATCTATCATGCTGCTACAGTTTAGCAACACAGCATGGTTTATGTGTTTTTAATATCCTATTTTATCCTTTCTGACCCCGCACCCCATCCATTTCCTTGCTCAGCAGACACCAAATACCCTTCTTTCCAGCAGGAGAGCTATAAGAAGAGTGGTTACTGTGAAACACTCTCCAGGCATGTGTGTGCGCATTTGATTGTAAACCTGTGGGAACACACACACATACACACACACAGAGGCTGAAAGGATATATTTCCACACCACGGCAAAGCCTCCAGCTTTATGTCAACACAGAAGCTGACACACAACACCTTACCTCTGAACCTAACACCGGAGGACAGGAAATATTTATCTGAGCTGGTGCAACTATTTTAGCATAAGGAGCAGCACATCAGGTCAGCGTAAATGTCCCTCAGTCCCAGGGGGAAGCTCCTGATAGTGGTCCCAGGAGATGCCCGGGGCAGTAAGCCTGGACTGTCTTTCCCTGGCAACCTCTCTTAGCTTTCCACAATCAGCAGTTTGAAGACTTTAAGAGCCAAAGGTTGCATATGGACCAGCATGTTTAACAGTCGCTGATGAGGTTTGCTGCTCTTTTTGGTTTAACATATTTCCAGTTTTGTTCTTTTTTAGCTCACTTCGCACATACAAGCATCAGGGGCCAGAATCCAAATTTACACCAGCGTAATTTGTTGCTGACTTCTGCTGACTTCTGCAAAGTCAAGCTTGACAGAAAGCAGAAGCAGGACCAAGCCCAAAAAATTTAGCACTACCCACATGCATTGCTGAAAACATCTCTTACACGATCTTAGTCCGAACCACCTGCTTCCAAGGAGAGCAACCTCAATTCTCAGATTTGAGGCCCAGCAATTTCCTCAGACTAGATCACATTCAACAAGCTACATAACTCTGAACTGGGGCCTTGCCAATCTGGTCCGCTAATTTATGAGGGCAGAAACGGCACCTGACTTCCAGCTCTAGTAGCAGTCGCTTGAGCAGGATCTGCCCCAGCTTCTGAAAAGCCTCAAATGATCACTAGGAAGTCATTGCTTTGTACCCTGCAAGTGTAACAGAAAAAAAGGCCATTTTCAGAGGGCAGGTGCTTAGTGCTGTTAAAGAAGAAGGGTCCTCTCATGTGCCCTGGTCTTTCAGCCAAGTAGAAGTGCATGCGAGCCCACAGGTCCCAATGCTGCTGACCAGGGTCTGACCCTGAGTGTATAGTTTCTCTGCACTGAAAATGCTGACCCCAGAGTCTGAGTGTTCCGTGGAGAGAGTCCCATTGACTTGAACAGGCTCTACATCCTGCCTCAAATTAGCACTCACGACATGGGAAGAACTAGCAGGAAGATGTGTGAAATTGGGAGTGCCAAGAAAGCAAAGATTTCTTCCCCCTTACCAAAATAGAACATTGCTATTCCTCCCATCCTATCTGCTTCCCATCCCACTCAGCACATATTTTGAGCCAAGTCTTCGAATGGTGTAAATCAACATATCGCCATCGAAGTATAAGAAGTCACAGTAATTTACACCAGCAGAAAAAAAAATCTGGCTGTTATCTAGGGAGAGAGATAGATATACACTCAGCAGAGAGCACGCATGCGCATGCATAGGTACACGTGCTGAAGGATGACAGAGCCAAAAGACAAATGGGAAAAACATTAACAAACTAAAAGCACCTTCCGACAATCAGTCACGGCAACTCACTTTCACTGCTGCATCAAAAAGCTGCCCATCCCCTCCCCATATACTTGATGTTTACTTCCATTTTAGTCCAGTCAGTAGGTCTACATATAAAAGTAAATTGATAATCAATGACAGACAAACTGCTCAATTAATTTGATGCAGAAAGCAAGTGGTAGGAGATGGTGTCTAGGCTAGAGGACAACTGGGTAAGTTTTCCATGGATGCACACATGCAGGCTCCACACCAACACTTACAAGTGGTATTTCTGACACATTGGAACCACTGCAGGGTGACGGGGATTTCTGAAGCTGCATTACTTTCAGTGGGTATGGGAATTATGCCAATGGCAGTTTAGAGTGAAGAGAGTGAAGGACAGGGAGACAAAAAGCACCATGAAGTCAAAGAGGCAGTGAGTCAGGGAGAGGGCAGGAGGTAACCTCTCTCCAGCTTTATTTACTGTGTTGCTTGGCCACGATACAATTTCTTGAGGACCTAAAGAAGGCAGCTGGGGGAGGCAGAGGAGAAAGCCAAGGATGGCAGCAGCCCTGCCTTCGTCCATATGTATGTGTCTCTCTGGACTCACTAGATTTACTGCAGGATTATGTTACTCCCATGGAGACAGAGCCCTGGAACAGAGCATGCTAACAGGATTAGGCCTTCAGGATTTAGACAGAGAAGCATGAAGGAGAAAAGTAGCAGAGATTATTTTCCTTCCAGATAGGGAAGTTATAAAATGGGGCATGTTTGATAGTGGGAGGATTCTGTCTCAAGTGGAGGGTGGATAGTTCTGGATTTATTAAATCCAGGAACAAGGCAGTAAAAGAAAAATGATACTTGGCAACACTCAGTAAAGCACAGCTATCAGGGCCAGGCACTGTGAGCTGGGCTGGGCTTGCCAGTGCCTTGTCTTTAAGAGACTCCACTCAGATCTGGGAGTCACCAGGGACACGAAGAATGGCACTATATTAGCCTGCAAAGGAGATATCAGGCCCAGGAGTACAAACCTGCAGCCTTGCTAGGAAAACCAGAGCTGTAATTCTTCTCTGGTACTGCACCAAAGCTGAATGCATGGGGCTGCCTTACTGAAATCCTGATGTCTGTCCTGCCTGCGAAAGCAGGCTGGGACCTTGGGATGCTTCTAGGCAAGCTCTGTACTATGATGTCTCTGTGCAGAAGCCCCTGTGGCCTTCCAGCTGATCATGTAAGCTTTTCCTGTTTTCACCAGACAGAGAACCCACAGGACTGAAAGCTTTTCTCTCCCTTCCCAGGTGAATGAACACAGGAGAACTAATTAAGAACTGAAAGGACAGAGGAATGCTCCTAAGGCAAGGCACAGGGATCTCCAAAGAGTCATCCTCAATATTCCCTGCCAGCACCAAACATCTCTAACGCCCCCAGCTCCATGCACAACTGAGATATTTGGCTCCTTGGAGCATTTCAACTTGCCTTCTTGCATCCACCTGAAATACTAGGCTGGCAAAAAGCACAAAGTCATCAAATAAATAGGAAATGGAAAATGCTTATCAGCTGGCACTCACTGCCATTTCTTATCCACTGACTTCTACGGGTTCTCTAAGCAAATATTTCAGTTGGATCCACCCATTTTACACACAGAGCAATGGAGGCAGTGAGACCAATTTGCACAGTCCCAACACACCCTAGATCCTCAAATAAATCCCATTCCTGAGTTCCTTGCCACGCTATATAACCCCCGTGAACTGATCTGCACAGCTACTAACACAGAGGGGCTCAGACCACATGGGAGCTGGAACCTGAGACCTTACAAAGAAGGAAGTGGATCAGAATTGATGAACACTTTGTTTTCCGGTAAAATCCTCAAAGTTGAAGCTGTCTGTAGAAAATGTCCAAAACCAAAAGGTCAAATCTGGCCAGGTGCTCTTTTCCTTCCTTAGGTTCAAGAATGTGCTGTTGTTTTCTATAGATAAGATCTCAGCGTGAACATCAGGGACGCACACCACTGCTGGTGCCTGGAAGATAACCTCTCGGGCCATCAACCCTCAGTGACACAGACACAGAGGAAGATGCAACAGGGAGGCAGAAAGTCAGAGCAGCCTTGCTGGGGCAGGGGTTGTTTGTCCATGAGGACATGCTGGTTGGTAGTAAGGGGCGACTGTGGGGCAACACACGGTGTGGTGGCACTTTTCTCTCTGCCTCCTGTCTTGAAGGACACACAGAAAGACAGCTCTGCACCTTCATTCAAGTCACTGGGTTGGCCTCTCCCCCTGATCTCACACACCCGCACCCTGGCAAGGACAGAGCATGACCCCCTGGGAAGTCTGAGGTGCGCTGGTCTGGGCTTTAAAAGGAGTGGGCTGCCAGACAGGGACAGAGCAGGAAGCAGAAGATGTGAATGTGGGGCTTCTCTCCTGCCAGGTGCAGACCTGTTGTTGTCTTCCCACTGCCTCCCCACACCAGAAATGCAGCAGCACTGCAGCAGCGCTTGGCATGGAAACAGCCCAGGCAGCCCTGTCCTGCTGTGAGCATATACGGACCCTGTTTTCCTCTGCTTCATCCTGCCTTTCCTGTTTCCCACACCATGAGTGCCAGTGTCTAGGGACTCAAAGGTGAGTTGTCACATTTCACAGAGAAACACTCTGGTCCCACTCTTCTTCAAAAGGCCAGAGGGAAGGGAAGCAGGAGGGTGAAAGAGAGGAGGTCAGAGCTCCCCACAGTCCATAGAAAGCACCATACCCTCACAACTCCTCCTGCACTTGCTGTTTTTCTTGTGTTTTAGTTCCTGATGAAGACCGTAATGTTAGCTGACCCACCTATAATATGGCAGAGCTTTGCTTTTGGCCCACACAGCTGGCAGAAATTCAGAGCAGTGTTTGATACAACCCATATGCATATGTGTGCATATGCATATATATGTGTGTGTGCGTGTGTATATATATGCATATATATATACACACACACACACACACGCACGTACATGTATATATCTGCATAGAGAGAGAGGAATAGAGAGTCCCTGTCTGTTCACCCATTTCTCTCCCTCCTCTTTCCTCATGGCACCAAATCAAGCTGCGGCAGACTTGACAAATCTATTTGGCATGGTTTGCTCCACTGTTGCAGCCTGAACTGTGTGGAACACCGCACTAATGCAGGGAGGAATCTGCACCTTGAATATAGACATCTGGGAGCTTGCCTAACATAGGAATGGCAGGGATTAATGTGAGTGGGGAATTCAGGGCCAGAGACTGCCAGCACCAGGCCCGTGAGCAACAGGCTTAGCCCTGGCCCCACTGCAGCTTGGCAGCTGGTGACAGGGAGGCAAAGCAGTCTCATGGATGCGAGGGATAGGGGAGCCACCAAATCACAATTACTTATCTTCCAGCATTGGGAAGTATCTGCTAAGGTGAGGCCACAACATGAGAACAAAGTGAGACTGGAATAAAGGAATAAAATGGGAGAGGTTTGTTTTTTCCTTTTTGTCATGAAAGAAAAAACAAAGCAGATAAAAGCTGATAGGACTCAGGAGGCCAAATCCTGAAATTGTGGCAATTCTTGTAGCTATATAACTGCTTTGGGCTGACACCAGCCAGGCTTCAGGGTCTTGCTAGCGCAATATAAATTGGTCCAGCAGCACTGCAATCTGCCCTGCTTTCCTGCTCCATCCTGACTGAGGATTCAGTGTCCAGTGCCTGGGACTACAACAGCAGCACACCTACTTTCCCCTGTGACTAAAATCATTCTTCAGGCCAGATTTACACCCTAGTTAGGCTCAGAAAGGTAAATTTATTGCCAGTGGTTATTTGAAACACTGAAATGTGTATTTAGCCCATCTCTCGGCTCGGTGTGTTGCCAATCCTCCACCTGCCTCTGCTTGCAGAAACAGTGAGACCTCGAACTCATCCATTTCTGCAGGGTGCTTGGGGTGAAGAGATGGCCATGGTTTACAGAAAGGTCTGACAGGGTCAGTGGGCCCTTGTAGAGCACAGAGCCTCCACGCTAGTGCACGTCCACCACATTAAGGTTATAAATGAGCTCTGTGATGAGTTGTAGCTCCAGAGCCAGTCCATCCAAAACGTGGTGAAGCCCAGCTACTGACTCTCCTATCGGGTGTTGGGCTACCCTGTGCCTCTATTTCCCTACCTCTAAAACAGGACTATGCCACCTCACTGGCATGTGAGGAGCTGAAAGACATCATGTATTGAAGGTATGAGACCCTGTTAGAGGCCTCTGCACAGAGAGAACTCGTTCTGGGAAGCAGAGTGAATTTGAACTGAGACACACTTGTGGGGAAGGGGAAATCACATGGTCCGGAAGGGAAGGAAATGTCTGGATGCATCCTGGACAAGGCAAGCTACTGCATTTCATGCCAACAGTGCCTGTGCCAGCAAACAGAGGGGACAGCTAATGTAACAGTATTGCTGAGCAAGCAGAAATTGATGGGATGTGTGGGGGGTGGGGAGGAAGAGGTATATGGGATCCCAGCCACTGAGTTCACACAAACAGATTGTGGCGCATCAACAAGGAGGACTTGAGCTGTGGCAGCATTGCTGGTGGGCACTACAGAAGAGCAGGTAATGTCTTTCTTGAGATGACCTTAACTGGGGTAACCCACACGACAAAGCCAAGTGACAGAGCAGGATAAGCCTGGTACAAGGTCTGTCTTAACCCCTCTCCCCATATGCCAAAGCTTCCATGTGAACCACCTTGAGTTTGCCTCACCTGGCCACACAGCACGCCTTGCAAGGTTTGGAAGGGCTGAACACCCATATTTACAATCCTTCCTTCTCACTTCTATCTCCAGAGCCTCCTAGAAACAAGGGGAGAGCATACAGCAGCTCCCAGGGCTCAATGCACCACTGCTGACCATGCCTGCTAGCAAAGATCCCACAGCTCTGGCAGCCTGAATTGCTTCTCATTATTTATTGTTTATTTTGTTCTCTGGGATGGTGTGATCCCCTCTTAGGATTTGTGCCTGTTCATTTCCAGGCCTCACTAACTTCTGAACTACAGTTTCGTGTGGTTTTGTGATTGTTAACCCAGCATGCAGACAGTGCTACCGTCATAAAAGCTCAATGAATCTTATATGACAAAACACAGGCTGTGAAGGCATTTTCTCCTTCATTTGCAATCAAAGAACATACTCTTGCTACCATGAAAGATGCAAGAGCAGCCAGGTTTTCCAAGGAATAGCGTTTCCTCATTGCTGTGCAGAGGAGAAAGGACTATTTCTGCTCAGAGCATCATCAGTCTTTTAACCCTCTTCAGAAAAAGTGTCCCTTACAGATTAAACCCTCTGGGCTTGTAAAATCTTTCTGTTCCCTTCCCTCCTGTCAGCTGAAAGACTCACCAAGGCACATGCAAAGAGACAAAAAGGCATTTACCTTGTGGTTTTTCCCATGTCGGTACATCATCCAGTCCTCCCCATTGGTGCTGACCTCCAGCTTGTAGGTACGGACATAGTAGCCATTCTGGGTTTCTCTGGAGATGGCACCTTGTGTGGCAACGGCTGTAAGCACAGTCAGGAATTGGAGATCCACCTTTCCAGGGGAAAAAGGGACAAGAGAGAGTGGTGACCACCTGAGAGCCTAGGCTGGCTAGTTAGAGTCTCCCTCTGTCTCTGAAAAATGAAAAGGTGTGAACTTAGTCTATCTCATTCCATCTGCAGGCACACATTTCAAGGGGCACAAATGCCCCACGCTGGCTTCAGCAGAATGCTTGCTAATAGGACTACAGGACAAGAGTAACTTAGGATTTTAATGTCTGTCCATATGGAACCATAACAAACCCTATTCCTCCTTTTGACCAAGCAACAAGACCTGCACAGAAGCTCATGTCGATTAAAGCAGGACAGAGGCTGACTTTTTCCATGTACAATAAAAGCATGATGTCCAATTAGCAAGTGCTGCCGTTCTTGGTTTTCCTTTTTTTTTTTTTTTTTTACAACACAGGTTGAGAAAGGTCAGCAGAGCTGGCTTGGCAGCATTGCCATGAATGAAGAATGAGATGTCTGGTAGAGGCAATGACATTCACCACTTCTTGTTCCAAGTGCCCTTTAGCAAGCAGTGTCTCACAGCAATGTGACACAGACAGAAGGCCTGTTTGGAGAGAGGCTATGGCTTTAACCAGCTCCCAGGGAAAGTCTCTGTTCTGTCAGCCCCCCCGCCTGCTATTGGGCTGCTCGTGCTCCCTGCATCACTGATGAGATAAATATTATTCCAGTTGTTTTTCAACGCACCCCCTGGAGACTTTGGTCCTCAGGCCAGCGACAAAGTCAGTGACCCTTGTAAGTGGCAGAGGTTCCTCAGTCTCTGTCAGTATGCTGTGCAGTCCAACAAGGTTTTGGGGAGGAAGGAGAGGGTAGGATAGGTACAGCGGGTCGAGTTAGCCCTTGTGCAGGCACGTTAATGGGAGAGCCAGCCTGTCACATTTTATGGAGGCATTGCAGTTCCCCTGCTGTTCGCTCCCCATGAGCCACAAAGGCAATAAAAAAATCAACAGGCCGTATGGTCAAGGGTCAGTTTAACAGCGTGACACTCCATTTGGTGGGGGAACAGGTGAGAGGGCTGGGAAGTGTGCATACCTGAAGGTACTCTTTGTTGCTATCCACGTTGGGGGTCCAGCCATTGTCATCACTGTTGAGTCGGCTCTGTTGAGGGGTCCATCGTCCATCTGAGTAGGTGGAGGAGGCACTTATCTGCATGTTGGAGATCCTGCCAGATTCCATACCCAGTGGCATGTTGCACTGGAAGTCTGGAGTGGACACACATACATGGAGATCAGCTTACAGTATCTGTTCTTCCCTCCCAAGTGTAAGGCAGTCCTGAACTATCCTCCCCACCTAACCCTGAGCACTGCTGCCTTCTGGAAAGATGAACAGATCTGCATCATCTTACAGGTTATGTGTGCTAACAGATGGCACTGAAAAATTAAAGATGGGGCAGCTTTAAGTTTGCATGGCCCTCTGAAAACTAATACAGTCACATCTTTCTCCCTTTTGCTACTGCCTTCCCCTCTACACAGTTCTGACACAATTCTGTCCCTTCCCTCCCTCCATTTCCATCAAGATGTCCCAAACGCCCTTGCCATAAAGTTCCCCACCTTCTTGAAGGTTGGAGGTGAAATCTAAGCACTGACAAGGCCAGGAGTATGAGGAGGCACAGAGGTAGCGTGCTTACTGCCATGCTGCTGGCAGGAACATCAAGGCCTGGAATGGGCAAGTCTAAAGGTCTTGCGTGCATGTGAGAGTATGGATGCATGGGTGTATGTGTCTGTGCATATATGCATGTGCTACATGTAGTATTAGGCCCATAGAAATTAACCAGTCAAGAATATGAAAGGCTCTGTTATGCTTTTATTTGGGTTTCCTCACTTCTACGGTTTTTGAGAGTAACAATTAGCTCAATCTTACTGCACATCTCATATATTTTATGGCAGCTGTCCTCTAAAAACAATAGCAAAGAAAACATTGATAGGAAATACTGCACAGGCCCAAGTGTGCTGCTGCTGTAAACCAATGGAGTTTCACCAAACTCCCTGTGTTTTTAATGTGGCCAAGTCAACCCCAGGCTGAAATGATGGGCCAAGTTAAGATCTCAGCAGTATTATTAAAGTTTCAATTTACACCAGCATAAATAAAACCAGGCCTGGCCCTTTAGCTGCTTTTGTGCTTGACTTCTTAAGCTTTGTGAGTCATTAACATTTTATTTCCCAATCTTTTAAAGAGTAGACTAGAAAGAGGATTAAAGAACAGATCACCTGGGTGTGGAGACAGGTAACAGTGAACAGTTCATGCCTGTCTGTGAGTCTCACAGCCTCAGCAGAACATTTCTAACTCAGTCGCAGAGCAAGAGCCTGTAACCTAGCTGCCCTAGTGCTGCATAACCTCTGCTCTACTGTGCTCTACATCATGGGCTTTCAGTGTTGGGTCAGCGCCCCCTTTCTTTCTCTGGGGCTGAGGGGTGTCCTGAAGGCTTCTTCTGATGTATCACAGGTTCATTCCAAACAGAGGTTGAGAACTACAGCTCTGATGTAAAAATACCATGGGAAAACAGACTGAATCTTTCTTTGCCTGCAAGCATTATGACAAAGAATCAAAATGCTCTTCATTCTCAAAACACACAACTTACTTCCTCAATTACACATCAGTTTACCTCCCTTAATAAGGGATCTAAAACAAATTTTCATTTGAAATTCTTAGTGCTTTAGGCATTTCTTAATTAGACAGACAAGAAACTCCAGTTTGTAGTTTGGAGTTGTGAATTTTTGGAAAATGGAGAGAGTATTTTCCCCTGTGCTTTAATGAATCTGCTGCACCTGCTGGGCTGAAGTCTTCCCCTAAATCCTTTGGGCTAAGCAAGTGAAAAGTCAAAGAAAGGTCAGAAGGCGTGATTTTTACTGAAATCTCACTTCTGTAAGAAACACAGTGCAACTGATGTCTGCGCTGCTGGTGGGCTCTGCTCCCTGAACACACTCCTGCCTGTGCCAAGTGAAAAACTTGGGAAAAACTAGTGACACGACTGCCTAAGTCATACGCACACATTTCCAACTTACTTTCTGGGACTTCCTGCTGGATCAAGTAGTACTGAGCAGAGAAACCATCTTTAGCCACTGCCAGGTCCGTGTGGAAGGTGAGCGAGAGGACGCCGGTGGTTGAGCGGATGTCTGATGGCATCTTAGTACCACAGTACCTGCCTATCAAGGGGCCAACTGCAAAAGAAAGAGCAGCAAAGGTAACACCTGCTTTTCCAGTGGCCTCCTGGGTCACTTGCAGATTGGCATCACTCTGCAATGATGCCTTAGCACGACCAATTGGGATAAAAGAAAAGATTTGGGGATGGGCTATTTTTCACATCTGCTAGCCTGCTGCCATGCAGTACGGCACGCAGAAATATCCACTGCAGCAGGCATTGCTCTGCAGCTCCTGGGAAAATCTCCAAACTACCCTGTTTCTGTGTTTGTACAGACTAGAGAGGTTCTCCCAGCACTGCATGAACCCACAACCCTTCCTCAACAGAGTGGTGGTATTTTGGAGTGTCTCATGGGGTTTTTTTCAGATCAGTGGTTACAACAGAGCAGTAGTTTGGAGTTTAACACATGCAGCTTTCTGCAGGTGCACCATCACTAAAGCTGGCCATGGAGTGTTCTGATGGCAAGCTGTATGCTGCAGTCATGTGGGAGATTAGGCACCTTTGGTGCTTAGACACAGATTGCACAGTTTTGGAGCTCTGTGAAACACCAAGAGGCTGATGACAGCAGCGCAGCACCCTGTGGCTTACCCTGAGGGATGCCGTCCCAGATGTCCAGCCAGTCGTACTTGCAGTCTCCTTCTCCTGCCTGCAGTGGGTCATGCTCAAGGTCAAAGAGCAGGAAGTGGAGGAGGATTTCTGTCTTTGGTTTGGCTATGATGGTGAAGACGCAGTCCAGGTTGTGTGGATACTTGTCAGGGAAACCTGGAGACTCGATAGTGCCATTGGAGGCAGTGAAGTTTCTAGAGCAGTCCTCAGAGCCTGTAGTGGCAGGAAAAATCCAGAAGACTTAGCAACAATGCAGATTAATGCCAACAGCTCAACACACTATGGAAACCCCATTTTGAGCTCAGAGGGGATGCATATTAACTTCTGAAAATGTCCTGTAACCCAAGAGCTGTATGAATTCCTGCAAGGACCGAGATGATGATTTTCAAAGCTTCCCACAGGTGGAGAGACACAGACTGTGTGTTCAATGGAGTGGAAAGCATGGTTCTAAATCCTTCAGACAGCTCTGCAAATGTAACCTGTACGCCAGTGCTGACCCCCCAGACAATTACTCCAAAAGGATGGCTAGAAGAGTGATCCTATCCCAAGCCACTAAAAGCCAAGGCTATGGTTTGGTAGCCCAGCACCCTGCCATGCCCCCCACACCAGCAGTGGTGGCCTTGGTGGGGAAGACAGGCCACACCAAGCTGGGAGACCTGTGTGTACTGCCCAAAGCCTGAGGAGGAGTCAGCCAGCACACAGGCAGTTGCTGTGTGTGGTCCTCACTGCTGTGGCTGTCACCTGCCGGCCATGCTGGCAAAGGGCCACAGCAGTTCCAGGTCTGATGGAGAAGCCCTCGTTGTTTTGGTTTTGGTTTGTTTTTGGGTTTTTTTTTTTTTTTTTTTTTTGGAGGGGGGTCGGGGTGGGGTGTCGGGACTGCCTAGGAAAGGGTGGAGATGAATAAAGGGGATTCTATCCGTTTGGAAAATGCTGTCTCCAAGGGGTTGGTCTCCAGAAAACTCTTCTCTGGCATGGACATCTGTGCCTCAGTTTCCTCTTGAGAAGATCTGGAAGCACAACTATTTACACAGTGAAAGGGCCGGGGGTAGGGTGCTAATGTCTCCACTGTTAGCTGGAAAGCCTTGGAAACCCTCAGGAACCATGTAGCTAGCCTGCAGGTCCTCTCAGTCCCACACAAAGGATGAGGGGCAGCTTGAGCATATGTCCTCGCTCCATTGCCATGCCAAGAGTGGGAATAATGGAGGGTATCTCTGCTTGGAGGAGGAACAGAGCCCTCTTTCTTACAGTCTGAGCTGTCCACACCAGAAATGTGAGTTATTTCTATCCTTAAGGAAGACCTTTGCATGGTGAGGAGGGCAGACAATGTTGCCTCTTATTTATTGCTGACCTCAGTACTGGCCTCGGCTGTGGCTGGGCCAGCTCTGTGGCCCCTCTCTACCAGCCAAGGTGCCTCAGGGTGGCTGGGGAAAGGGGAATTTGTGTCTTATTCATACCACGGTGACTTTGAAACTTCTATGCTAAGGAGACAGGACAATAGGCAACAGAAATCTGCAGCCTGAAGCTATCAGAGGTGAAAGGGGATGTTAGGCTGCCAGCCACTGCTGCAACCCGGTGTTAGCGTTCACAAAGGCTTCTGATTCTGTTTCATGGGGGCACCCTTGTTCTCCTCTCCAAACCCTTCTGCTCCAGCTCTTCTAGGCAGCACAAGCCTTCCTGGGACTAATGGGAGACTTGTTATTCAATTCAGCATTAACCTACAGGAGTCAGGCCAGCAGCCCACAGTAATAGCAGGATCTGGACACCACATTATGCAGTGCCTAGCTGGAGAGCTATGCAGGAGAAGCTGTTAATTGACTACCTAATGAAGCAGCCAGCTTTTCTAGTGTGAACCTGTGGGGTAAAATACAGAGGCAAAAATAAGGCCAAACACAAATCACTGCATAATGCTGCAAAAAGGGGAAAGGGTGTAGTTCGTTCCAAATAAATAGGGTAAATAACACAAGCTCCAAACTAGGGAGGAAATCAAAGATTAAACCCAGAGTCAGGGGCTGTTGTCCTCTAGAGACAGGAGAGAGACATAACTTTGTCACTGCATTAGACAACAGATTCCTCCTGTGGGGCTCTTATCACATTTGGCATCTTTGTATACAGTTTGGCTGATAGCAGCAAACACAATGATCAGGTTTTTTTATAAGGAAGCTGCAGATAATCAACGGGAATCATGCTGGCTCCAGCAGCATGGACCAGCCTGAGAGGAGACTTTGATGCCCAGGACGGCGAGCTCAGCCCAGCTCTGCCAAACTGACTCACAAAGTGAGCAGCAGGGAGGCTGGACCAGACAGGGCAGGCAGCTCTTTTGTCAGCCCACAGACCACTAACTGATACCCATCAGGGGATTCAAAGACTGGTATGCAGTTGTTTGTATGCAGATAGCTTCTCTCTCGCGCAGTGATAAGGGAAATTTAGCACAAGGTGTGGAAATAAATACTCAGCTGAGAAGAGTCGGGTTTTTTAGGTCACATTTAAGAAAGTAAGGAGCTGCAGCCATGCTGCCTTTACTGATGTGGACAGTGACAATCCGATGACCTTTAAAGCTGGTGACACCCTTGCTGGCTATACTGACAGCTCAGAAGCAAACATCGACTATGCCTGCCTGCAAACAAAAGGCACTGTTTGCTTGTACTGCGGTGCTGGGTCCGCAGCACTGCCAGCTCCCCTCCCCTGGAAGCCACGCAGGGGGGGTGGGCTGGGGCTGCTCCCAGTTCACAGGCTCATCCCCGCTCCTGTGCCCAAATCTGCCCTAGTGGGCAGGATTTCATGAGCTGTGGCTAGAAGCAAGCATGGCTATATCAGGAGACGATGGAGTGGCTAAAGCATTCTTCAGACCAGAGGGCAGCTCTGCATGGACCCACACAGAGGGCACAAATCTGGCTCCAAAATCCACTCTCTCCACAGCAGCTCCATCTTCCTCTGCCTCCCTGCCAGGAGCAATAAAATCTTATTTTTCCAAGAATTTGGCCCTTTGCTGGTTCCTATCCAGGCTGACAGGGTTCCTGCTTGGAGTCCCTGCCCACAGCCCATGCTCAGCCTGGCTCAGCCATCCACAGCACTCCATATTGCTCTGTGCCTGAATCAGGGCAAGGATCCGATGTAAGGAGAAGCACAACCCAGCACAGTCTGCTGGGCTCAGAGGATGGCAAGTTCGGGGCAGGAGAGGCAATGGAAGATGAGATGGTTGGCAGTGTTCCCACCTGACCACAGGCATTCTTTGCCAGCAAACTCCGAGAGCCGAGTGAATCACTTAAACCCTTTCAGGACTTGTCTGCATCCCAACCATTAACAAAAAGCAGTGGTGAGCTGGCTGCATCACAACCGTTCAGTGGTTGGTCATACAGCCCAAGCAACCAGAGCTTTCTTCATACACCTGAACCTCCAGACACCTACTGTCCTTACCCTTTCACAAGAAATTTGGGGAGTCTTATTCCCATCCTCTTGCAGCGGAGTCCACATTCACATCTACCTGTGACTGGGGTGCAGGCTGCCTATGCACCTCTGCCCACTGCAGAGCTGGGCCAGGGCCCCTTGGGTACTGGTGCTTTTTCTCCCTGCCTTCCCTTTGAGAAGCTGGGTAAGTGACCCTGTTGTGCTCCTTCTTGGTTCTGCACCAGGCGCAAGCATTTTTTTCATGCTGGATGCGATAACATAAAAGCCATTTGATTCCAATGCACCACCAAAGAAATGTGGGTACAGGGCAGGCACCCATACCCCTATGCAAAACACACTCTTGTTCCCTTGGCACATGGGCACGTCTCTCTTACCTTTACACACAGAGTAGATTTTATTTTCTCAAGCCTCCTTCTTCCCAGACACACAATTCTGGCAAATATTTAGACGGAAACACTATTAAAAGGCCTTTGAGCAGCTTTTCCTTTCCTCAATAATAGTTTGGTATTAAACAGAATTATGAATAGCTCCTCTTCTATCTGCCTGGAAATGCACTGTCTCAGCCCTTGACAGCGCTGCTTACAGCAGTTCCTTGAAAACCAGAGGTCCCCATTCACAAACCTCATTTCCTCTGAGTGAAAACACAGCATCACTGATCAGCCCTGAATTGCAACTCCACAGGAGGGGGAGCTCCATGCTTTCCTAACCCTGGCTAACTTAGCCCTAACATACTCCACACAGCCAAGGACAAAAAGATACACATTTCTAGCCCCTGAATACAACACAGCACTTAAGGAGGAGCCCTGCTTTCGATACCATGCTATAATCCAAAAATGCACTATCATGCGCCACTAACATTTTTACCTGACATGTGATGCAAAAAGACTTTTTTTTTTTTTTTAAAGAGCCCTCTACCTCTGGAGAACACGCTAAAAGTCATACTGAAAAGGTGGCCTAAGAAATCTTGTGATGATCACTGTGGCAAACAGCCTAGGAAACAGGTACTGACTCAAACACTCACCTGTCTTGTAGATCTCGTAGCGCAGGGAGAAGCCGGCTCCTTGCCGTGCGTAGTCTGAGGTGAACTTGATATAGAGAGAGGGGCCAGAAGAGATGATGGTGGGAGGTGCTATATTCCCACAGTGTTTGCCCAGCAGGTCTGCCCCTTCACTGTCACCATCTCGGATCTCAATGTAGTCGTACCTGTGGAGGCAGGTGAAATGGCAGTAAAACCATCTGTCAGGGGTTTGCTTCAAGATGCCAGAACAAACACAAAACACTTCTTTGTATCTGTATATTTCACAGAACATCTTCCAGACAGGTACTGCTGGGACCCTGTCACTCATACCACACCACACACTTCCCAGTGCAGTTTTTTCCCTTTTGTCTGTCTGGCTACGTTTAAGTCCCTTCTCCTGTAGCTCTTTGCATCATTAATTTTTTACAGCCACATCCACTCCAACTTCAGAGTCAGTATGCAAAATTCTTGACATAGTTTGCCTCCATTTCCACAAGAATCCTTCAATATGGGGAGATGCTCAGACACAAATCTTCTGGGGCTGCTCTCCTTCCTTTACTTCCCTCTTTAAGTGCCACCATGCTATCTAGCACAGCTCAGTTTATTCCACTGTAGAAGAGGAATCTGACCAAGAATGCACCAAGCATTAAACGAAAAGTCAGTGTTCAATCCACATGAGCATGCAGCTATTTTGTGCACTCCCTGACACCACATTGGTCCTTTAACAAGTGTGGCTGGTACACGTACTTAGCACTTGGATAATAGTGCTGATTCTCTCCTATTAAGCTCTATGAAAGGTTTCTGTTTATGGAAAGTGCTGCATAAGAGCTGGGTGACCACGTTCACTATCGCCTGACCTTTGTATATCCCATAACCACAACCTGCAGTGAACAAACAGCTTTTATATGAACATCTTGTTCTTCAGCAGCCTTGTAACACCCACTCTTCCTCTACCCTTCTTCTCCTCTCTGGCTAGGTATGCTGCTATTTACAGAAACTGCCCAATTCTCTTCCACTGTTCACGTTGTATCAACCTGTTTGAACAACATGCTACAGCTCTTCTCACGGGGCCAGCAAGAGAAAAAGCATTTCCATGCTGCCAGGAATCTGCCTTTCTTCTTTGTCACAAGATCTCCTGCTTGGGAGTGGAGAGTTGAAAGGAGAAGTAGCTTGCTGGATACAGAATGATCCTCATGTGACTCATTCCTGTTCTGCAAAGCACACATCGGCAGGCAACAACCTCACAACAAACTTACAAGCACTCAATGTGTTCCTCCAACAAAGAAAGATGGCTGGAATGGCTTTGGTTTCACTCCTTTCTGGGACTAAATCAGGCCGAATGCCAGAAGCAAAATGCCTACAGATAAAATCCTGTCTATGCTGGACCAAATATTCAACTAGTTGCAATAGCTCAGTCTTTAACTTCATTATAGACTCAACTGGCTTGGCCAAAGTGAAATCCAAGCAATCTTGAGAAGGAGCACTCGCACAGGAAGATCATTTGGCTGAGCTGGTGGGTGGACACACAGCAATGTAAATGCATATTTGTTCCCTCTGCTCTCTCCTCAGCTCTGTGTGATTCCCTATCACCCCATGACCCCTTATTACCCTGACACTGTCCAGCAGCACCCTGCATGACCCCACTAATGTGCATCATGTCTGGCTTGATCCCACTGCCTCCCCAGGGAGGAGGGCAGTGTTTGTGCTTCTTTTAAGCAGAATTATTTCCTCCTTGTTTGTCTATTTGTTTAAAGTAGTACTGAGCAAATAGCAGGGACATTTTGTTCTCTAAATAACTACTCGCTCTCGGTGTGCTTTCAGCCTTTCCACAGTGGAAGCACACATCTGTGCTGCAGGACTACCGGCTACTAGTGAAACCGTGAGTATGTGGCAAAAAATTAATTTGGCAAAAACATTCATGGACTGTAAAAGCTGCCACTTGCATGGTACAGGCAGAAGTTAGCTGCGTCCCACAGAATCACATCTGTTTGTGTCCTTGTGGGGTTACAACTCGCCAACACAGTACACAGCTTCAACTACTTGACTGTAATGATCACAGTTTCTGTTATAGCAAACACACCAAACATCCTAGCACTGTCCACATAACTCCTCAAACCACCCAGTACTGTAGGAGCCCTGGCAATTTTAGAAGCAACTTCTGGATCAAGAAATATTTGCTTATTGAATGGGTGAATAACTTCCAATAATACATACAAATTGGGAATATTGCAATCTGCTCATCTGCAATCGGTAAATGAAAAATAAAACAATAAATCTAGTAAGTAAATCATCAGGAAATATTTGCCTCTCTGAATTAAGCCCTCCTTGGCTTCAACCAAGCATCTAACTTTCTCCTACTAGAGCTAATCCTTAATAAATCAGATGTTACAAACAACTAAAAAAGCCTGGGAGAAGGTCAGGAAACCATTTTTGCCAAATGTAAAATGAATATAAGTGTCTAAGAGTTTTCTTCCCTTCTTAAAAAAATCTTGGCCCAAGCCTTCTGCTCCGCACAAGTCAAAACTCTCTCTTCAGGTCATATAAACAGAGTATGAACTGGGAAAGTATTACATTCAGGAGATAACTCCTGCCCAGATGAGCAGGAGCACCTACTTCCTCTCCAACACAGCAATTAAGCTTTAGACTTTCAAAGTCAAACACCAAAGACATCCAGTACAAAATGTGAAACTTTCAAACTTCAGCAAGAAGACTGGCTAATCCCCACCACAGACTCTTTTGGCATCATATGCTTCAGTTGTGTCCATGCCTTGGCTCACAATCAAACAAGCTCATAAACCCCATTCTCCTCATGTTGGGTCACTGGCCATGTAAAACACTAGTTTGGCCAGATCTTCGCTTCTCTTAAGCTTAAGCATACTTCCAGACTTTTTTCTTCCCATGTGAAAAACAATAAGAAAAATTGGAAGGAAGAAAACCAAACACTGGTGATGCTTTCTACCCCGACCATTTAATTTCTGGGTAATTACAGACTAGGGCACATCTGGATGGGACACTTATGCAACGAGAGTATCCAAACTGCCTTGAGCAGTGCCCAGCAATTCACTCATATAACCAAATCCATTGTTTCAGTGAATGTGCAACAATATCTTTGTGGGCTGACCCCTCTGGCATTACCTCCACTGGGCAAGTTATCATCTCCAAGCACATTTCATGGCCACTTCTACCCATTTGCGCGTTGCTCCAATAAGTCAATCATAAATATGTGAGGGCTACCCACAAGGGTAGTCAATGTATTAACCAGCCTCCTTGCAAAGAAGGTAGCTGCAGTTGGCTGCTCTTCCAGTGGCAGGGTATTTTCAGCTGTTGCTCAAGAGAGAAGTCCAGCCAGCTGGTTTGAAACCGCCTCAAACAGAGGTTTCCACCAGGGAGTTTCAAGGCAGAGGGGAAAAGCTGAAGTGTTTTTAGCTGCCCAAACAATGGGGGGGGGTTGAGAATAGAGGGAAATGCACTGCTTAGATGCTCTTCTTGAAGCTGTTTAACAGAATTAAATGGAAAACGTACAATGCTTACAAATATTGCTGCATTTTTATTAAAGATTTTTAGTAGAAAGTGCTTCGCTGATGTTAAGAGAGCTTTTATAAACTAATTATAAAGCACTTCTATTGCCTGTATTACTCATGCTTGCTTGCTTTTTCCTCCAGTCAACCCACTTTGCTTCACAGGCTTTCCTTTCTATTTTCCCCAAGTCACTTTGCTGCAAACAAGGCTGCAAGGCACAATAAAAGCAAACAAGCCCCAGTTGCAGTGATGATGAGAAGACTTTTTCAGTCTTTTTTCCATTGTGAAATAGATAATCTGCTCCCTGGCCATTGAGCTGTGCTCTGCTGTCCCGCAGGCCAGCACACACCTCCCAGGTGTCCACCCAGGCACTGGTGACATCCAAAAATGCTGCAACCCATCTGGGAGCAGTGCCAGACAGCCTGCACCGTTCCTCTGGGTGATCCTCTCCCGAGGCACACAATTCAGCACAAAGCACAGTTTGGGGTCTCATACCACAGCACACATAATCAACAAAGCTATTGCCCCTCAGCCTCAAACCCTAAGAGATGCTGAGTTCTCCCCCACTGAAACATGCTCCAAGGACATTACAGGGACATTATCTTAGGATGGAGAGAGACAGAAACAATAAATCATGGATACGTTCACCATCATAATGTAAGTCCTCCTGATACATAAACTTGTGCAAGCCTTGCTTCAAAGCCCGAGGAGGGCTGGCTCCCCAGACAAAGCTCTGACCTAGCTGGCAGCTTTCTCAGTCTCTTTCCAGAGCTGTGATCTGGAGTAGGTGAGGGCTCACAAACAGCTTAGCTTGGTTTCCAATGCTTGCCAGGGCCAGAGAGAATCTCAAGGCTCTAACCTGAACTTCCCCCATGTTTAATTTGGAGCTGTTATTTATAAGCATTTCCACAGGGCTCATGACTGCATTTGGCAACCAGTAATAATGGGATCCTCATGAGATCCTGGGAGGTGGGAAGACTGAAAGGAGCAGTGGCTGGCCCAAGGTCACGAAGTTTGCAGTGCAGCCAAGAGTAGATGCCAGCCTTGATTAGACAGATTATATTATATTGGAGGAGCCTGGCCTAGTCAGACAGAGAGAGACAAATAGGTATTGACTGCATGCCAGTAGCCCCAAATTTGGAATGCCCAGTGCTGACTCGAGGCTTTGAGACCTCTGGTTTGCTTGAACCATATGTCTTGGTGCCTCAAATGCATCTTCTGAGAATATGAAGTAAAACTGCAATTCCAGTGAAGTTCAGCAGGCATTAATACTCTGCAGGTAACTGGGGAAAGGCATGGGGAAAATTGCTTGGCCACAACGGCAGCTGGTAAATGCAATTGTTCCCTTTGAAAAGGTGGCACATGGTTTGTTTCTCAGAAATTGTTATAAAAAGCACCCGTTTTTTAAAACATGCTCTAAGGAAAGGCTGTTTCTTAGAAATAACATAGCAGGTACAGTATAAAGATAGTTAAGAAATGGTGAACCAGCAGCTCTGTGTTTGTTTTGCAACCAAGGGGTGGATAGAATTCATGTCCATTACATGCTAGCTGGCTTAGCTGATTTTTCTGTGTCACCACCCATCTTCATGCTTTTTCATACACTGCTTTCACACCAAATCCTTATTTCATGGGTGGTTACATTGTGAAAGACAAGAAGACTTTTCTGTGATGTTTATAGAATCTTGAGCAAAAGCAGGACATACCCTTCAAAGGTTAAATTGCTGCAGAAGCTACTGGGGCTTTTAAATGGTATTTTTCTTATAGCCATGACAGCAGAAGCAAGCACCTCTGTTGTCTGATGAAACAAGAGCAATGAAGTTTGATCTTAGCTGCCAGCCCTTAATCAGAGTAATTAATTATAAATACAGCAGATGAATTGGATTCTCCTTTGACTTGAACTGGTTTTACAAATGTGTAACTCATCATTTTAAGGGTAATCACTCCTAATTTATCCTGGAGTGGGAAAAGAATCAGTCCTCATAGACACAGATCCTGATATAAATTTGTGCACAGACCTAAAAAGCTTGTATCATATCCAGGTTTAGCCACCTAAACCTCCTCCACTCTCAGTCGAAGAAGACAACTCATACTCATCTCAGGATGTAATTAATCATTCTTCTTCATTGACGACAGAGGTAGTTTTAATCCCTCTTACTGACTGGACTGGGGTTTTAGATGGCTCAACGCAGGAGAGATGAATCTGGTCTCAACCCACAGCTTGTGGGGCTGGTTTTGTCCATGCTGGGGCAAAAGATGCTCACAGAGCAGGCAGAGCTTGCCCTGATGGAAATTACTCTAGCAACAGCAGAGAAAAATAGGCTAGCACTACTTTGAATCTGAAGGGATTTCACTAACCAAAAATCTGATGGCAGCAGGGGGAGACAAGGAGGCCGAAGCCCAGGGATGGGGACATAATTGCTTAGGATTTCTTGCAAGTTTGTTTTGAATCTGTTGCATCCAATTACTTCTTGTGTAATCACAGTACTAGGTTTTGCAATCATTCCACTGCGCTTTGGATTATTTTCTTAACTCCTCAAAAATCTGACTAGAATTTCTGATAAATGAGAAAAATCTAGTCATCCAGTCAAAGAAAAAAAAAAGGCAAAAGAAAGGAAAAGAAAGAGAGACACAGAGAGGGAGAGAAAATAACCCTATTGGATTGGAAAACTTCTAAAACCCCCTGAAGACAAAAAATGGAAACTACAAATAGCCCCTGTTTATACTCCTTGGGTTGTTTTCACCCCTACAGAAGCATCTATGATGGGAAGTCTTTCAGCAGTTACTGTTAACTCATGGGAGGGGAAAAAAAAAAAAGGTAGCCAAAATTCATCTTGTGAAGGGAAGAATAAAACATAGCTCCAAACTGCTCCTGTGGCAAGTTCTGATTCAGGAGGGAATTTCAGCTCCTAGCATGCTGCATGCTTCTACCCTCCCTGAGAGGGAAGAGCAAAGGCTCCCCCACGCTTTGCATTTCATCTCCAGGCTGCCTTCCTTCAAGCTGTGTTGCCAGATCGCTGGGGAAAGGCGCGTTGGAGTAGAGAAGTGCTCTCATCTGGGGCATGTCTGGAAAACTGTTCATTATATAAGAAAACAAGATGTGCTAATGTGCACTTTAGGGGTTTTCTACAGGCTGTTGTTCAGGAGTTACACATGGCTGTTTAATTTTATTTCTGTCTTCAAAATGGTCTCTACAAATGCCTCACCCTTCTATCTTTAACTGCAGGAGTCTTTTGTTGCAAGATGACTTTGGTCTTCTTTGGGGGGAAAAGATGACAGTGAAACTAAGAATAAAATATATAAAACATGTCAAGAATAGCCCCCCTTTCCATGGCATTCTGCCTTTTGTTGCTGCTCTAAGGGAACTGAAGCAACTCACAACCTTTTCGTACCTCAAAATGCAGGACACTTGAGAAACTGCATTTGCACTTTCCTCCTTCTGCTACAATCCATCTGTGGAAAAAATTAGACTTTGGTTTCTATGTCATTTTACTGTCACCACTCACAGGCACTTGATCACTAAGAGAAAGAAAAAAATGTATATAATAAAAGATAACAACCACAAGAGGAAAATTTGATGCTGAAAAGCAGCAGAGCAAGTAGAAGGCAGGGGGCAAATGCTTACTTTGCTTCCTTTGCAGTGGGGGGAACAGGCAAACAGGCTCTCTGATGGGATCCAGTGCGCAACAGCCTAGGCAGTAGATGGAGACCAGTTTGGGCCAGGCTGGCCCCAGTGGCTGAAGGTCTGGGGACTGGGTGGCAGGTGTGTAAGAGGATTAATTGATGCTCACCTGCTTTACTGTGTCAGCCCTGTTCCCAGAGAAAAACACGCTCCATGAAGCCATAGCAAGGGATGACCCATCATACTTTGCTGGCAAAGTATCCGTCATGGCCTTCCTCACAACATGCCTTGAACGAAAGAGCTGGTAATAACTGGGATCAGATGGGAGCTTTGCAGCTTGGCTTTCCACATATCACTCATTTGCACTGGCTTTTTTTTAGCACAAAACCTAAACAAACACCTCATTAAGCACTAACTGTGTAAGGGAGGTTGCAAGAACAGAGCCCTGACCAGCCCACTATCGTGCTCCTGGCTGCCTACATGCCTCGCTAATGATGGATGGTCACTCTGGGACTAGCCCACCACAGGACGGCTTTTTGACCCCACAGTTTCTCAGCCACAGACTGTTCACAGCCCAACTCCTGCCTTAGCTGATGCACAAGTAAGCAAAGCTTTGCTGCCAAGGCTGCCCTGCAACCTCTGATATTTGGGCACTTCCACAACAACATGACCATGCCAGCTTGTAGTAGAAGTGGTTTCTGAAGCAAATAGCACATTAAAACTACTTGTTCCCTCCTTGCCTGCTACATAGGTAGCACAGCATCTCCTACATCCTTTTCCCTCCATTCAAGATCCATCTGAACCGAGTCTCACTAAGGGCCTCAGCACGATCAGTGCCATACACACATCGTGCCTTCCTGTGTGTTTGCAGCAGGAGTAGCCTCCTACGTGGGTCTTGGAGGCAGCAGTCTCTCTTTGGGGGTGTGGTAGGTATTAGCCTGGTTGGTATCCCTGAGGTGAGCTCAGCCTTGCCTGGGACAGCAGGTCGGAGAGGCAGCCATGCCAAGATGGGAGGTGTAGACAAAGATGAGGGAGTGGGCTGCTGCATGAAGCTAGTTGCTACTTTTTCTCCTTAATGCACTCTGGCAACAGGGGGATGGCTGCATCCCTGCTACTCCCACAAATAAGGGCCCTGCCACTGCTTTGTTCAGGAAGATTTTCTTTGAAGCAACCCTTTGTGTCACCCTCTTGCTCAGCCACGGCGCTGCATCTGCTTTGTCCTGCCAGTTCAGCCATGGAGTGTTTACAAGCCTCCCTCACCCTTCCAGGCTGTGGTTCAGCTCCATTGACACTGAAGGCAACAGACTCCTCTCTCCACGTGTGATGAATCAATTACTTCCTCTGACACTCTATTACTATAGCCCTCACATCTACAGATTGCAGATGAAAAGACAGGCTGAGAGGGGGGACAGGGAAGGGGAGAGGTCTCCCGAGGTCTCCTTCAATTGAGTTGTTGGACATCTAAAGAAATCCCCATCTGCCATATTTAAAGACACAGAAAGATGTTGTGCTCCTGAACGGCAGAAAAATCAGAGGGTTTTCACAAAAGAAAACCTAAGAAATCATATGGGTCAAAAAACTTCCAACACGATATAGCAAAGACAGATCAATGGTGAGTCAGTCCCTTCTGCTGATGGAGATCCCAGACCTTGTTCCTGCCCATGATTATCAGCCAAACATCAGCATTAACAAAGGCACAACAAGAGAGAGCCAGGCATTACACCTTCCCTTTTCACTGCAAAATAACAATGGAAATGAAACCTCACACCAGCATTAGCTAAAGAGGAAGGAAGCTGAGCACATGCCTCAAACTCTCATGCTGCCAGCAGGATGGGGTGGGGGGGGGGGTCTACTCCTTGCTGGGCATCCGTCAACAACCCCAGTCCTGAGGGTTCCCTCGAGGTTTCTAATACATTGAGCACTTCCCGTGCAGACACCCTGCACGCGGCACAGCCTCAGCAGGCAAGGGTTTGAGTGCAGGAGCTCTATCACTGCCAGCAGGTGAACACTGCTTGTCCCAGCAAAGACAGACCCCACATCAAAAATCAGGGGTGCATCCTTCCTCACACTGACCACAGGTATCTTGGGTACCTCTACAAGAAGTGACTTGTGGGGCACACAGTGCATCTGCCCTGCCAGTTTCTGTCTCATGTGTAACAGGACTAAGTTTTTGGCACAGGAGTTCTGCTGTCAGACCCCACTCCTTCAGGCTCTGCTTCTAGCAATATATTAAACACTAGTATCTCCATGTCTGACCCAGTGCTGCTGGATTGCAACTGCTCAGCTACACTGTATGTAGATCCCCAGAATTCCTTGGGATTCAGGGAGGAGGAAAAAACCCAACAAAAATAAAAGCAGGCAATTCACTCTAATGATCTACTGATCTACTTGCTACGCCAGCATAAGGAGGACTTTCTATGGTGTGTTTGAGCTGATATATCAAAGACAGTCACTTAAAACATCCTAGCTGTGATTAGTGGACCATAACTGCTATTAACTTATAAGGAATTCCAGGATCACCAGACTGTGGTTTGCAACGTATTATTACATTACCATTCATCGGTGGTGTGCGGTCGCTTGATTTAAAGAAAACTGAGAACTAGTCTCAGACTGGAAACTAACCTCCCCCCAGTTCTTTCAAATAAGCTCTGAGCTGAGCTGGCCAAAAGCAACCAGAAATCTATTCTGTTTTCAGTCTGCTCTTTGCAGTCTGTTATTTTTATTTTCCATTCATATTTAATTGCAGAATTCACACCTGGTCAGAAAAGGCTGGGAATAAAACAATTCCCATCTGCAGCACTCTACTTTGCCACTGCTACGTGGCAGCCTTTAGAGGGGAATGTACAATACCCTGTTGCTGTCTAGATTGGGTTTAATGCCTACAGATGCCCAGGACTACTCTTCTTTATAAGGCTGGGATTTTAAAGTGATTTGCCAAAGCAGGAACAGTAAATTAGTAGCAGAATAAGTGAAGAACCCAAATCTCACAACTCTCAGCCCTGATACTGCTGGCAAGTCTGCCACTCCCCTGGTACAGCCTGACAATAGGGATACTATCCATTAAAAAGGCTGTGTGTAGCCAAGGCAAACAGTTGTTCATTAAAAGCCTACTCCAGTTCCTATGGAAATCAAGGTAAAACCTCCTGCTGCCTTTACTGGGCTTTGCATCTGGTCCTTAACATAAAAAGGATGATTTTTTAAATATTATTCTGGCACTCTCCTTACATTCACTAAACCTTTTAACTCCTACATCAGGCAGCGATTTCATGATATCAAAGAGCAGTGCCAACCCCACCATGTGTTGCAAAATAAAAGTGACCGAGACTCATATCCCAACAGATATTTAGGTTCCAGAGACGCATCTGTTTGGGATGAGCCTCTGCGAATGGTGTCATCTTGTGTAACCCAGTGACCTGGAGCAAAGACTGACAAAAGTCTCAGGTTCTTTGCTGAAAGCACAAGCATCTCAACGATGTGGTTATCATCAGGCCATTTCACTGAGATTGCTCTACTACTGTCCTGTGGATCTGCACTAAGTGGGGTCAGCAAAGATGCAGGGGACTTAGAGACTGACTGTGCACTGCATGCTCACAAAAGACACAAGTTTCTGACACTTCTATCTGGATCCTGAACCCAATTTGGGGGGAGTTACCACAGCCAGCCTTGCACTTGCTACATCCCCAGAAACTGTGGGGGATCCACAGATCCTACTCCCGCCCTCAATGGCCAGAAAGACTGAGTAAGAAGTGAGTACACTACAATCTCCTGCTCCTAGCTAGCAGGAAGGAGGGGGAGAGGTCTCTATCTCTAATGCTATTGTTCCCAGTATCAACAGCTGGCCCTCACTGTCACCATGCCAGCAGGAAACAAGGTGCAAAATCAGATCTAACTCCTATGCAACGGATATTGGTGAGCCAGTGGGATGCAGGGAGAGTGCCTTTGGGGCGACCACCTTCTGCAGAGCCTGAACTTGGCCTGTGCCTCCAGTGAGAGGGGCACCAGTAAGCACAGCCACAGAGCATGAGATGCTCTCACAGCTCTGCAGACAGGCAGCAGAGAAGAGAGATGTGAACAACCTTAAGCTGTTAATTCATACACTGGTCTAATGTTGTCACAGCTATTCCATTCATTGGTCATTTCAGAAAATGACCTGAGCTTGACGGGAATTATGAACCATACAGCAGACACTGGACAGAGTTAAAAACAGGGGAAGCTCATTTGAAGACAAGCTGAGCTGCCGTGTCATGTTACCCAGGCTGAATTATTTCCTGTAAGTTAGAAACGTTGCTTCTGGCTACCCATGCCACAAAGGTATGAGCAAGCAAATGCCTTCCTTAACATCTCATCTTTGACTTCCCCTCTCTGCAAAGTTAAAGCTTGACTCCATCAGTGTTGCAGATGTAGTCACTTCCCCTTACATCCCAGCAAAGAAACTCCCCAAGCCCTGGCATTCTGTAGTTCTCCGAAAGTATTTCTATTTCTAAGCATTTTCCCAGTCTCAAGATGAACTGCATCATTCCTAAAATGTTTACTAATAAGCTAATTATGCATACTTTTAAAAGCATTTAGTAATCAGCTGTCCATAATTGCTCCATACTCTACTCTTAACCTTCGCTGATGGAAGGATGGCTTCTTGCAATGTTATGTTCTTGTTTGAAGTAGGTGGTCAAGAGTGCCAAGGTGATTCTATGACTACTGCAGCCACCGGCTGCCTGCCTATCTGTGGGCTCTGCGGCTGGCTGCAGCTCCCCAGGCCACCTGAGCAAGGGACTTGGGCCAGTGCCTCCGCTGCTCTCTAGGAAGGATGCAGAACTGGGTTTTTTTTCCCAGTGCCCAGCATCCTGGAAGGAGAGGAGGTGGCCATGCTACCGTATAGGGTCTTCATTGGCTAGATGAGTCCATGCACCTCACCCTTTGTATTGCGGCCTGGGAACATGAGCATATATCTGCCAGTGTCCCCTCGGCAGGCAGAGTTCTGGATGATGGGTGCTGGGAGCATCCTTCCTTTGCCAAATCTTGGCCCCCTCTGCCCTTCAGGCTGGGAACAAGGGCATCGGTTACCATACCTGCCTGGTATCCAGCACACAACAGAATGCTGAAATTGGTTCAACAGTCTTGGCACCAACCCTGGCACTTACAAGGCCACATTGACAACTGCATAAATTTCCTCATCACGCTGGCCCCAGTTCCTGATTGTGGAATCCCCCAGGTTTGACATACAGAGCCAAAGTCAGCAGGAGGAACCTAACTGTACAGCTCTGGGCTCCCTTATATTTTCCAGTGCCTGCCTGTTTTTTGGAGCCTCGGGTCCCTGCCTCCAGGAACCTTTTCCAGGATTTGCCGTGTGCCACCAGAGGGGGCTGTGAACCACGACAGAGCCCCCCAACATCCTCCCCAGGTAGGGACCCCATGGATCACAACCCAGCTGCAGCATGCATTGGGAAGGGCTATAGCAAAAACGTGCTACCGTGGTCTGATTATCAGACTTTTAAAAAAAAAAAACCCAAAACCCCAAAAAAACGTTTCTCTGATGCAGATGTTATGACTCAGCTGAAAGGTCTTCTTGCAGAGGAAGCACGAGTCCATCCGCTACTGTCTGGAGGGAATGTGCCTCTGCTGCCTGTGTACAGCAATATCTTGGCACTC
This sequence comes from Coccyzus lansbergi, assembly GCA_033558105.1. Classification (NCBI taxonomy): domain Eukaryota; kingdom Metazoa; phylum Chordata; class Aves; order Cuculiformes; family Coccyzidae; genus Coccyzus; species Coccyzus lansbergi. Next base: position 698,246 of record JAUMJK010000450.1, read on the forward strand.
AACGGCAGCTTCTGCCCAACCGAACCCTTTGGCAGAGTCAGCCAAGTGCAGTTGGGGATGGCAGAGTCGGTAGCCAATCTCAGGAGGGAGCTTTGACTGGTCCAAAGAGAAGCTCGGTAGTGGGAGGGAGGCACGAGTGGAAAAGGTAGTAATAAATGCAGTGATTCACACAAAGCCAAGGTTTCTGACTTGGATTTTCCAAGCAAGCAGCACAGACAGAACAACGAAATGGCAATTAGGAAGGAGCAGACAGCTTGGCTACGTGACTATGCGAGCCAGAGGACAGCCACCCCTATTGCATATGGTTCAGATTGCTCCTGGGATCACAAATAAACCCTGGCATCCATGAGGATATCCAGCTACCACCACGCCATGCAGGGAATGGAAACATTTTGCCACAGCAGCAGCAGCATGTTATTTTCCACTGGATTCAAGTTAGAGAGCAGATACCGATGGCGCAGGGCCGTAGCTGCACTCACAGCACAGAGAGGAAGAAACGGAGAGCAGAAAGGCTATTACAATTATTTCTAAATAGTTAGGCATCAGAACATCAAACTTCCCTTTTGGCTCTGCCATTATTGCTGTGGCCCCATGACTGCAGGACAGTGTGAACAATGGCCTGGGTCCAATCCTTCCTATTACAGTGTGTCCACCCTCCTGCCACAGGGACCTCTGCTGTGCTGGCAGATCAACCACAAGAGCCACAACAGCAGGACGAGGCCAATTTTCTTAACTTGAAGTGCCTTCCCAAAGTAAGGCACTTCCTTGGCGCACAGAAGAAGCAGAAAGAGAGAAATATGTTCTGGGGCTTCAATTACACCAAATTACTCCTTTCATGATGAGAGAGTGTTTGTGTATGCAGTTACTTCTTTAGTTCAGTTGGACAGAGGCAAAAAATAAAAGCCCAGATGTGCCTCCAGAAAAACAATACTAACAATCAGCTCTGAGTGGCCGCCCCTGGCTGCCGCCTCTGGGTGTCCATCCCCAGCTGACAGGGAGGGCCGGGTGCCAGAGCCACTCTTCACAGCCAGCTCTTGCTCTGGAGCATCTGGGCAGCACCAGGTACGCAGCCCCTTTCCGGGCAGCTGCCCAGCAAGGGGAAATCACTGACCTTTCCACATAGGTCCCCAGGGTGCCAGACACCTTACAAAATACAGGAGGAAATGCATCTCACCCCAAAGGGAAAACTAAATCAGATATAAGGAAGGCCAGAAAAGACACAGTAAAACAAAAAATACTTTTGCAGACGTTTTTGTAAGCCTCAGAATGGGTTTTAGGAATGTAAATGTTATGCTTTATGAGGGAGAAACTTTACCCTAATAAGGTAAAATGAAATGTCGAAGGAAGAAGCAGCAGAGGAAAGGGTTACAGTGTTTATTCCTGGCAGCTGGAATCACACACTAGTCCTGCTCGTGCTCTGATGGCTGCCAGGTAGCAATTCCAGAGTACGGGGAGCCTTGTCTGCCACAATGGGGTTCATCAGCCTGTCACCTTTGTATGAACGTGCTCTATATTAATGATTAGATGTCAAAAGAAGGGCTCTGCCCTGAGACTATGTTTCTTTGATGCTGAACTGTTCCTATGCAGGTTCCCACCTGCAAATGCAATGATGCCTTTGTTTCTTCATAAAACACCCTCTGACACTCAGAGGAGATTTATTACTAAATGGTCACCTATTAGTACTGCTTAATGCTCAGGCTTTACACAGTATTAATACGTGTCTCCTTCTGGTGGCTCACTTAAAAAGTCTGCATCTTATCAGTTTCTTTCAGGCAGTGTTTATCATGCCCTGTTTTCATTTCTTCACTCCTAGAAACTAGTGTCCATTAAGTCTTTTCAAGCCCACTACTTTGCAGTGCTGGCTCTGGCAAGCAGGCACCCAAAGTTGGGTTGGCTCCCAGCTCCCATCTGTGGCCAGCAGAAACCCAAGTGCACTGCGGATGAACATTGTTTCATATGCACACAGGTGGCACCTGAGAGGATAGAGGTGAAGGCAAACTTTGCTTTCTGTAGAGATTTGAAATTAATACCTGGTTTCTAGGGTGCAATGTTGCTAAAGGAGCTAAACTGAATCAGAGACTGATAAACATGTGACCATTCGTATCCCACGTGGGTGACCAAACCCCTCCAACTCAAATCTTTCTGCTTTAACTAAAGGCTCTCTGCATGCACATTCACACAGAAAAGGAAAGGGTGAGACCACATGGCAGCCACTCGGAAGATTTGCATAGTAAAGTAAAAAGGCAAAGGAACATCATCTGCAGCGTGCGGTCAGCCCCTTCAGTACACACCACCTGCAGCTCAGAACCAGACCCTGCTTTCTCACAGGTAGCAAAAGCTGTCCAAAGTGCTCAGACAATTTCCTGCATGGGGAGGAAAATCCAGATGCCCATGTGAGTTTCTGGCTCTGCTTGACCAACCTGGCTCTGCTTGCCCAAGACCTCAGAGAGGCAGAAGCTGGAGTGTCTCCTACCCAGCTCAACCTCTGCCCTGCACACAACACTGCCCTGTCCAATGCAGATACTTATTGGATACTGAGCTGACTGCAGACACAGGTCTATAAAGCTTTTATTACTGTGCATTTGGGGCAACTGCATTAGCTGTGAGAAGGCTATACTATTCAGCCTGTACAGGCAATAATAAAATCTGATAGCAACCATCATTCTTAGGCACACTGCTGAGGCCTTATGTTCATCCATACCCATGTTAAGCCTTGCCCTACCTTGTCCGCGCTCTAAACACAGGACTGATACTGCAAAGTGCTAAATGCCTTGCACATGCAGTGACTTCAGGGAGAGTTCATGGTGCTCAAGGCCTTATTAGCCCACCTTTTATCTGTAGGGGGTGATGAGATCCCCAGTGACATCAATCAGACATCAATCAGCACACCTTCATTAGAGTCAGAGAAGCTACACTGATTTACGGTAGCTGATGATCCAGCTCTACACTTCATAACCTTCAATACATCATCAAACCCACGCCTAATTCTTTGTTCTCCACAGGACTGATTCTACAGCCCCATAAATGCTTTCCCTGCCCCTCTGTCCTTTTTGCAAACAGAGTTTCCCTCTCCATATATAATCCCCTTTTAATCAACAGGACCAGCATGTCTGGCAAGACTGCTGTGTCAGGCCTGTTTTAGGAGACCCCAAGCTCCTTCACAGGTCAGGCATCCCTGTAACTGGCTGTGGATTTTAGATTAAACACATAGGTTTATAAGTCTGTGGAGACCATGTTATTAACTCAGCCTTTTATGGTGCCCTTTGATGCCGTTAATTATTCTTTACTAGCTGTTAATTGTTTTTCCTGGACATCTAGTTTCCGAGTCCCTTCTTAGAAGAAAAAGAGAAAAAAATTCAGGTAAAATCACAGAATCACAGAACAACCAGGTTGGAAGGGACCCATCGGATCTTCTAGTCCAACCATTCCTATCTAACACTAAACCAAGTACCTCAAGACCTCATCCACCCGTGCCTTAAACACCTCCAGGGAAGGTGACTCAACCACCTCCCTGGGCAGCCTGTTCCAATGCCCAATGACCCTCTGCGTGAAAAATCAAACCCCTGCTTTAAGAAATGCAGCAGAATGAACACCATGGAGAGTCAGATGCAGCTCAAACAGCTCAGAACTTCCAAATCCCCGTGGCTTGAGCCTGGGTCTCCATAGAGCTCTCTATGCCACACCTCTGCCTAGTTACAGGCCAGAAAATTGCGCTTGCTCTCCCAGCACAATTTAATCAAACTCAGGTTGAAAGCCAGTTAGCTCTTGCTTCCAGGTGAAACCAGGTTGAGTTAAGAACCATCAATTCATTGCAGAGCAGGCTCATCCTACGTGTCCAGAGCAGCATCTTATAACCACCCAGTTGGTAGAGGCACACTTGCACACACTTGTAGAGGGAGCTCTACAGGGGCTCAGGATGCTGCTTGTTTTCATACACAAGGAAGCATAAGGCCCATACCACTATGTGAAAGCAGGAAGAGGTGACCGTGTACTAGAGAGGAAGAGGAAGGCTCTTACTTGCAGTCATGCTTTTCAATTTCAAAGTGAGGGTTGAAGTTGAGGATAATCTTCTGGTTGGATTCAGGGGCGTAGATGACCCACTCACAGTTCTGGTGGGAGGGGTAGTCATTGGGGTACCCTGGAGAGGTGATGTACCCAGCATCCTTGGAGTTCAGGCGGCCCCCACACGGCTGAGCTGCAGAGACATAGAAGGGAACAAGACATTGAAATGGGTCCTGGGCATCGGCTGTGCACATCTGATCCCTCCAGGCCACTGCTAGGGTTGGTCTGATAAAGGATGTTCTCCAGACTGTTGACATCCATTTGATATTCTAATAGTCACATTAATCTCTGGGCAAAGGCAATTATTCTACAGGACAAACGTACTCCCTTTCCCCTCCACCTCCTGCCACATTTACATACCACATTTCACACAGACCAGAAAAGTGAAATAAATGCTCTTGCCAAGTCAATTACAGAGCCATAAAGTAAGAGACAGATTGATATCAGATCATCTGGAGCCGCCTTGTTTTATCTCTTCTTTTGCCTCTTCTGCAAGCTCCTTTGCAACAGTCTCCCACAGCTGCCTCAGGAGACACCAGTATTTGGACACGTATGACCTTTGATACAGCTTCAGGACTGCAGAAATCTTTGCTCTTCCCAAGGAAGGAAACTGAGGCATGGTGGGGCTGGTGATGAGTCCTGGTCCACCCATGAGGCCAAGTGGCAGAGCTGAAGACAGAATCCAACCCTTCTGGCCCGTAGTCCCATGGCAGGCAGCCCTTCTCCAGTTGTTGTGCTCTCACTCCCCAAACCTGCCTGCCCCCACCACCCCATCTCGGCAGATTGACCTCCTGCTTCCCAAAACCTTTCAAGCTAACCCGGCCACTGGCACTGCAGAACAGATAATCAGCAGTGGTGGTTTTGTGGGGGTAGCCCACAAATGGCTGGCAACGGCTGCGTGGTAAGCGGAGGAAGCACTCTCAGCTTTGGGTTAGAACAGGCCCTGGAGGGTGATTGCATCTTCAAAAAAACATTTAATCTCATGAATGCTGCAAATCAAATTTATTATTGCACTACTTGCTGGGAGGAAAATCTGCATCACAGGGTCAATTGATAAAGCACTATAAATCCTAACAAAGTCCTTTTCTCCACAGAGTCCCTATTGCGTGACTCTTGCTGCCTGTCCCCACCACCATCATCCCATCCCAGTGCCACAGCCCCACAAACTGCCATAGCTGCCTCCATAATATAGCATTGCCTCCTCACACCCAGCTAAATGGGCAAGATCCAGCAAACCCCTAAGCCCCACCATAGGGCAGGCCAGCAGGAACAGAGAGTGACCCCTGGGCCCATGTTGCAGAAAGGCTTTCCCCTCTCTGATGATGAACAATGGGGTACAACATAGGACCCTTCATGGGTAGTCCCCACCATGAGACTGCCCCCACGGCCCTAGAGGGTTTTGGTTCCACAGGAGGATGTGAGTCAGCTTTCCCAGAGCCTAGATGTGCACACCTTGTGATGGGTTCTGAGGCATATCCCATGCCCCATGGGAGCTGAGGCATGGGACAAGCATCACCTTCAGTGTGGGAGAGTAACCACGTCTCACACCTCACCGGCTCTGCGGACCAAACAGTGCTCCCCACCACCCTGGCCCTGGTGGCTGTGTCAGTTCCTCCAGCAGCAGCACTTGCTGCAAAGCTGTGGGAACCTCTGGGAGAAGCAAAGCAGTGGGCTCAACTCCACACAGCAGGCCTGGCTCTCTCCCTCTCCCTCTCCTCTCATCCAGCAGCCCCCAGTGGTGTCCCCTTACAAGGTGTCACAAGTCTGCCTGCTCTTAGGGAGGAGAGTCCACTCTGCCTTCTTCCAACTGCCCTCTTACCAGAGCCAATGGAAGCAAGCAGGAACAACCCAGGACCCCTCGGTGGCAACCCTTCCCGGAAAATAGCAGTTTGAATAAACAACCTGCTGCCTGCACACTCTCTGAACATTGCCTTTTTGCTGCTTGCAGAAAATGCACGTGCCCTTAGTGGGAACAAGGGCAACAAGAGGGCCCCTCATGGGGAAGCCAGTCTTCCTTCACCATGAAAAAGCACTGTCTCAGTTTCCCCCGTATTATTTATGCCCTCTAACACATTCATTCGTCAAAATAACTTTCTTCTCACACAGCCTTTCTCTCACTGCAGCCTTCTCTTTTTTTCTTAAAATAATCCTGTAAGTATCCTGTAAAGTATGAGGGGAAAAATCAAAGTACCACCATGGAAGAGCTGAGAATACCAAAAAAACATCTGGTTTTGTTCCACAGGAGAGCTTGTTCAACACACAAACATTTACAAACCTATGTTCTTGCACAAATCTCTTCTCTCAGCAAAGCATATTTGCCCACACACGTGTGTACATGGGTTTGGTGGGGAGGGGGAGAGAGATATGTTCACGTGGAAGGAATTCACGGACTTGTTGACATCAATGTACAAATAGACGTGTAATTCACACTTCACTCATGTACGCGCTTTCACACCTTCTCATAAAAATTCACACCTCGTTTGCACACATGTCCACCCCCTCCAGCAAAGAGAAATATTCAAGCTGCAGATTATTTTTCTTGGAAAGGGCAAAGTCTTGAAGCAAAGAAAATACAGTCAATCCTTCCACACCTCGTCATCCCCTCCCTGCCTCTTCAGCTTTCACACACATGCTACCCGCTAGGCTGATACCACCAACATCACCCACCACTCAGAAGTTGCTAGCCCCTTACTCACGCTGGATACTATGAATACTCTGTGAGCTGTTGCAACTCAATCAGTTGGAGGGGAACTGCAATGTGAACAGGGGTGTCAGGCTCCAGCTTGCTCTGGCTCTTCCCTGACAAATAAACACAAGAGCAGAAATCCAGGCTTATCCTGATATCAAAACCTCTCCCTTGCCCTGCAAGCCCATCACAGGTCAGTGGGATCAAGCTAAACTAATCCCCAGGCTTGACCCTGATTTCAAGTCAGCTTTGTGCCCAAGTTAAACTGCTGGTGCCAGTGACGACGGTCTGAGTGAGAGGAGCTCAGTTCTCTGTGACTGTGGTCTCTGCAGAAAAACAGGTTAAGCAGGAGAAACCACTGAGAGGACAGGCGCATCAGCCACATCCCTCAGATCTTCAGATACCACCAGAAAAATGTCACCATCTTTCTGCAGCAAGGAAAGTTTATCTGCTGCTCTGAGAGGCACAGATATTGTCCTCTCACTCATCCCTCTCTAAGAAGGTCCAGAGAAGTTAAGGTGGCTACTTGAAAACAGTGCTGCCTTGTCCACACACAGCACCAGGCCATGTCGTGGACAACAGCATACCAGGGCAACAAGGGCTTCTTAGGGCTATCTGAAGAGGCAAAATAACTTTAGTGTATTTGTAATTGTTCTGCTGGACTTCTTCTCTTTTGAATCACTGATCTCTAGTGGTTAAACATCTGCAACAAAAAAAAAAAAGTATCTATCACTGTGCCCACTGAAGGGCTAAAGGTTTACCTCAGCAGACACGTCAACCACTAGCCTGTTTTGTACACAATACAGGGTTAAGCTTCTACACAGAAGTGTTGTTTCAAACTGATGCATTGAATCCATCCAAAAATAAAAGGCCAATTAAAAAAAAAAAAAAAAAAAAACAAGGAAAAAGGTGAGTGGCATGGCTACTGTCTAGGCTGTATGCTTTGGAAGCAAGACATGCTCCACAGCTAATGGGCTCTGCATCTTTTGCCAGCCCTGAATTCACTTAATAAAATTAAAATTAAATTCTGAAGTATAAGCCAAGTCTGCCAGGTGCACAGGACATCCCATAGCTCAGTAAGCAAAGTGCAAGTGCTGAAAGCAAACTGCTGTGGCTCCTGCCAGCCTGTGTCATGTGGTGGAGGGGTCAGAGGAACGCTGTGCTGATGGCAAGGCCACAGTAGAGCAGTGGGGTTCCTCAGTGGAGGCTTTGGAGGTTAGCACTCCCTGGCAGTGTCAAAACAGGCTGTGTTCAAGATGGGAAATCCTTAGATGCTCTCCTTTCTTAAGGCCCAACACATGACTTGCATTATCCCAGCAAACCTCTCCTTGCAGGACCACCCCAACTGAGGAACTACATGAGAGGATGACAACAAAGCCATAGGATGGGAAAAGAAGACCTGAAGAAGCTCATGAGGGCAGACTCCTGAAAAAGCTGCAGCATATGGCAGGTAACTCCGAAGTCTCCCACAGACCTGGATATCAGCAGCTTAGCTCCTCGTCCTCTGCAACAGGCATGCCCCTCTTTCCCTTCCCTGATCTGCTGGAGACATACAGGCTGATTAAGTCTCCTCCTGCCTCCCCCAGGCTGTAACAAGCAATCATCACTCAGAGGACCCCCAGATAACAGCCAGGCCCTGGGAACTTCCACCCACACTTGGGGTTTTTCAGCTCTGCAGCTCATCAGCACAGGATGAAACCTTAGGCTTGGAGCAGAGCATTCTCCTACTTGAATTTCCTGTCTATTAAACCCCTCTGGATTTCCCTCACCCCAGGAGAGCAGGACTCACTATTATTGTTGGACCTTCAACACAGAAACTAAAGCCAACTCTGCCTGTAACAAAAATAATCAGCACCAGAGAGGCTCGTTTCACAACACACACACATACAACAGCCTCTTAGAGCTTGTAGCATCCAGTAGTAAACTATCATGTGTTTTGATCTGCTGGGTTGTTTACTTTGGGGATGCAATTCAGGGTTGCACGCAAAATTTAAGGAGTTCTGTTAAAGGCAAGCAGTAGCATTAGTGTCTGTGCTGCTTGTAAGGAGCAGCCTTCAAGGGCAGCAAAAGGAGCTAGGAAGAAATCCCAGACTCCCACAGCAGAGGGATGCACTGCCTGGCCACTTCTCTTCCTCACATGAGGCCCTTACAGTCCAGTTCCACACTCTCATCCAACCACCAAAGAAAATTTCTGTGTCTTGGGATTCAGTGCTGAGCAGAAGAGATTTCCCCTGTCAACTCTTAAACAGTGTAGCAAAATATGGGTCGTGGCACAAGTGACCTACTGCTCTCAGAGCTGCTGAACTTGGCACAAGCCCTTCTGCAGCAAACCCTATGTTTCAGTCCTATTACACTCACAACAGCATTTCAAGAAGTAAAGTTTTTCAAGGTCCACATGCATCCAAGCATTTTGCCAAACCCTGGTATGGAGGGGAGAAAAAGATCTCTACTGCTGAAGATTCATTACCACTAACATTCCTCCTGCTTCATTCCCCAGGCTGTGTCCCAGGGAGAGAGGTTGGTCGTGGTTAATGTGGCAGGGACTCTGACCCCAAACCATATGGCACAACTTTCACATCAGGCAGGAACACAAATGCAAACTCTTGAATTGTAATGATACAGCTTAGGCACTGGCCAAGGAGAGAGACGTATTGCCGGGGAAGCTAATAAGATTAGATATTTTATCCCCAGTAGCATAGATCATTTTAGCAGAGTGTGTTTGCTTTGGATTGTGAGATAAAGCTTCAAAGGCTTTGTGAACAAATTAATGGACAAACACACCCAAACAACACAAAGCACTTACACGCACATTTCACCTCAGAGCAGTACTCAAGCCTTAGGATTTCACACAACCAGGGAAAAAAACCTGAAGATTTTATTAAGGGCTTTTACCAGTTTAACTAAAATTTCACTTAAAAATAGAGGCACAGCAAAATAGAATTCAAAGACTGCTTTTGGGATCTGAACTAGGATTTTGTTTGACTCAAAGTGTCTCAAGCCTGTCACAAGACAGGCTCATAAAAACACTGTCTGGGCTTAAGCAAGAAAGGAACGCGCCAATCCATCAGTTGAGGAATGCAGCCGTTTGACCACTTCCTAAGGCAACCAGGGAGGGATGCAATATATTCACTTTATAGTGCTGGACAGCAGTGCGAAGGGAATGCCAGAAAGCTCAGCAAATGGAACATTTTAGCTATGAGCCTTTGCAAAAAGAGATCACTTAAAATTATTTAAAAATAAGAAGGGAGTGTAAGGGGCAGGAAAAGACAGAAGGAGATTTGAAGATTTCTCATATCTGCACTTTCTTTGCCATGGTAATCCACAGAACAATTAAGTGAAAACCTGAAATAGAGACCTACTCAAGCTTCACTGTGGAAAATGAGAGGACCAAATCCTGCATGCAAATCCAGGTAATCTGCTCTGAAATCACTGGAATTCAGCAGTTTTCCACACCTGTGATTCTGGATAGCCGTCTTCCAAGGACTGGCATTGCTTTGTAGCACTTGAGTGTGTAGCAACCTTGATCCTTCAGGGTTTGCCACTTTAGGGTGCCGGTGGTCATGTCGTCATCTCTGCCCCCGCTCCCTCCCCCCCCCCTTGTATCTTTGATGACATTTCTCATTCTGGTTTTACATGGTGCTGCCTCCACTAGCGTAGTTATTTGTCATTTTATATCACAGGCAAATGCAATTCCAATAGGGCAACTTGCTTAATACTGTTAGTCTTTATAAAGATACGTGTGCACACAATTCTCCTGGCTTGCCGAAGAGTGTAATCGGTGGGTCTGGAATTACAACTCCTGGCTATTCCAGTAACCACTTGAGAAAGCGCGTGAGTGTGTGTGTGCACGTGCAAGGGAGGGGGATAACTGCATATTGAACTTGCAGGAATCACGCCTGTTTTTCCTGCCCTTATGCTGGGCTCCCAAGGGTTTGAAGTCTCGTGGAAACACACTGCCATCTCCCAGAAATACATTGCAGTTTCAGACCTCCAAGCTGCAGATCAGGCACTGTCTGAGGAAACCTCACTGGTAGCACAGGCAGGGAAACAGAGATTCAGAGAAGCTTGAGGGCTCAGAGCAGAGGCAGAAATAAAGCAGAAGCTTCCTCCAAGGCTTCCTGTTACCCTACCTATATGCTACACTAGGAAATAATATAGGGATGAAACAATTTGTTGAGCCAAACCTGTGAATGCTATCAATAACAGGCTGCTTTGAGGGCCATGGAAAAAAAGCAAGAGACATTTCTAGTTCCACATATGTAAGAAAAGAACCATGAATCTAGGACTCTGCTCTAAAGAGCTTCAGGCTCAATGAAAACTGTTCAGTGCCTCTGAAATACTAATTAGCATTGTTATTACAACAATTCCAAGAAGAAAAAGAAAAACTATCTCATCTCTCATCTCCCCCTGCTTGCTCCCAGCTCCTTCACACCTTTTGAGCCCATCTGTCATGGCCCATTCTTCACAAAAAACAGATCCTGGCTTTCCCCACTGGGCAACTCTGGTTTATTCTTGCCTCTTCCTAAGGCATCTGGCAGAGCCTCTCTGAATTCTGCACCAACCATGGTTTAGTCCTCCCTCCTAAGGGCCCTATTGGACCCGCAGAGCAAAACTCAGTGCCAGCTCTAGCAGGCAGCCACGTTGATGGCATGCAATGGGACAGGACGGGAGGGGAAGCAGCCCCTCTGGAGCCATCGAGGCAGAGGCCCCACTGCAGATCCCTCCGCACATGCTGCCCAGCAGCAGCAGTGGCTTCAGCCTTTAGGATGACTTGCTCAAATCCAGCTACTACTGAGCCTCACTACCAGTGCCGAAGTTACTACACATAATTACATATTCTGGCAAGTGTCTTAAGCACACTGCTTCCTGCTGAGCACATATTAAGCAGTCAAACAGAAAGAGGATAGCAGGAGTGACCCTAGGGGTGTGCATAAGGAAGCCGAGGGGCTCTGGGCACACAGGGGAAACTGCAGGGAAGGGAAGGATGCAGGAGTGTGTGTGGCAGGCAGCAAGGCCTGGGAGGACCAGAGGGGCACTGTGCGTAAGAGAAAAAGTAGAGATTTGTGTGCTTGTGGAGAAAGAAGAACCATGAAGGTAGTGTGTGTTATATGTCTACATGCACAAGGGGCTGGGTTTTCCTCACTCCTCTCCCCACAGGCATCCCTTAAAAAAAACAGGGTCCAAAGGAGCCTTGCAACAAAACATTAAGCAGAATGAAATGACAGCGTCCTTTTGGCTTCACTGTGTTCCTAGGAGGGACGTAGAAAAAGCCAGGCATTCAAGCCCCACACAGCCAGCACTTCACAGCTAGGGGTGACCCACTGGAACAGCTGGGGCAGACGTCTTGCCTTTGTCTCAAATGCAGGGAAGAAATCATGGCAAGTTTCAAAGACCACGGAGCCCAGCACTTCATCTCTGGAGCCCATTTTCTTTGACTCATCAAGTATGAAGAGAGGAGGAGACGCATTCAGAGAAAGGCTCTGCAGCCATCCATCCCTGTAAGTAATACTCCAGGCTATTCTGCACGCCGACTCACTGCTCATACCCCTTCCCCAACCTGTTTTGGAAGCGGCTGCCTTGTCAAGCCTGCAGTCAGGACCCTGGATCCTCAGTGCTACCCTAGCTGTCCTCCCTACTGCGATCCATGGACACCACTTGCATGTTTTACAGATCCGAGTTGTGATTTTGAGTGTTTGGCCCTGTGCCTGCCAACCTCGTGCTGACAAACCTCTCCCTGTGCTTGTGTCTTTTGACTGTGCAGGCAACAAGCCTGGCTCAGGATATGGCCTTCTGAGATTGTGATTTGGCTCAGGCAGGGAGAAGGCTGACCCTTTGATTCTGAGTATGATTAAAACCACGCTACTGTAGCGCTAAGCCGTGTGCAACACTGCTAGCAACAGCCCTGATTTATGTTGTTGCTAGTATTGCGGTTTCCACCAGGGTGTAGACAGGGATTTCGAAAATAGCCCAGCTACCTCTTTGTCTGTGTGTGTAGTATAATTAGATATGTGTCAAAGGGCTGATTCCGAGTGAGGGTAGAGCTGGTTTGAAGCGTTCACACTCGGCTTCTGCCCCCACCTCCATGCCGACACCATCAGTCCCAGCTTGGGTGTGTGCAGGCACATCAGCTCTCCACACTTCCCGGATTAGACAACTGTATTTCCGAGACCCCATGGGGACACGGTGGCGGTGACTTCACCGCACTATGGAGAGCAAGTTTAGTAGCTTCCAGTTTGGTCTCAGGCTGCTGCAATCTGCCCCCACCATCACGGCTAAACGCCGACTTCTTCTATTTCGATTTCAGATAGGATCATGGGTCTCAGATACAGACGATTTATTTTCCTAGTACAGCTGGTCTGTCAGAGGTCATATAATTTGGCAGCAATCCCAGTGCTTAAAAATTAATTTTTCCTTATTAATACAACTGAGGGTCCCACAGGATAGGATCCCAGCCTTATCTGAACCTGGCAGCTTCCTAAACCCCTCGAAGGATGCTTTCTCCTCTCAGGCTATCTCTGATACAAGGCCATCGTGACCTGGCGCCTGGCGGCACTGAAGGTTTCTCCTAGAAAACCGACCCACCCTCCTGCCCAGTGTGGGATGAGGAGCACTGCCTTCCCTGGGCTGCTTTCTCATTTTAACCTTCTAAGACACATTCAAGGTATCAGAGTAGATACTGTGAAAGGGTCTGGGGGGAAGAAGGAGCAGGGCAGGGAGATGGGACATGCCTTTGTAGGTCCCCCTGGGACCAGTATTGCCTGCCCGTTACTCCAGACATCACACACACTATGATTTTTCCTTGGCAGGAAAGTTTGGAAAATAGACTGCAGCACCTTAACCTGGGTCAGAGCCCCCCACTGAGCTTGTATCAGTTGTTTTCAGTGATGCTCCTGACAACTGTACGATTCTTAGGCTAAAAAAGCTTTTGTTCCCAGTAAGAGCCGAGTTAACAGCACAACGGGCAAAAGGCATTACAGTCAGCGCCCGCGTGGGTGTGTGTGTGTTTGTATGTGTGCGGCCGTGTGCCTGCTTGGCAGCAATTTGTTTTGGTGTCGTCCCCCCTCTTGCTACATCTCCTAAGTCATTACTAAAAATACCAGCTTTTAAGCAAACTATTGGAAGGCTTCAAGAGTGAGCTTTGCTCGGAGCCGCATAAACATCGTCTGAACGGCTCAGTACTTGGGTCACTCAAATCTGTTACTTTCTTACTTGATTGCTTATTACAGGAAGATAAAAACCACACAGCCATTCAGCCTTCAGATTTATCTTCCAGGGTCTCCCACCCACTCCCCTCCACGGTTATCTCAGGGTTTGCTTGGCTACATACAAATTGGCAGCTGCACTGTTTATCTCTTGTCGTAAAAATATTGCACGAGGGGTTTTTTTTCCGTGCGAATTATCATATTATTGTCTATTAAAAACATCTCCCCTCTTCACTAACCTCCCTTAGGGAACCTTAAGAGGGACTTCGATAATGGGGGAAGGCTTTCAGATACACCAGACTGAAACATAAATCCGTCTACCTCTGGCATGTTTTTCCCACTTAGGCAGCCTAATTCACCGGAGCTGAGCGCAGCGTCGTCGAGGTTCGTGCCCTGTCGCCCACACCTCTGCTGGTTGGGCTGGCAATAAAGTCGCTTGCCGGGGTCGCGGCACCACGACGGCGTCTCGGCCGGTGTCAGCCGCAGGAGGACAACTTCCCCGCTGGCTCTCGCACCATGGGACGCTCCGCTCAGCCGGGAAAATCCCGCGTTCCGATAAACATTTCTCACAACGACTGAACGGCCTCAGAGGCACGGCCGGCTCATAAATCCCGAGCCCGTTAGAAGTTCTGATCTCGAGCCCGCTCAGGGGTGGAGGGAGGTGCGCGCTCATCACACGCTGGGGCTCAGCGAGCCCTGGAGCACAATACCCGCTCCCGGAGAGCAGCCGCTGCCCCGCAACACGGACCATCTGAAAACGCTGTCGCACTCGGCAGGGGCCTCCCGGAGCTTTGCCCTTTCCCTTCACTCCGTCGAGAGCCTATCCATTTGTTTCCCTATTTAAACAAAAGATGGGATTTCCACCCCCCCCCCCCCTTTCCTTTATAACCATAAGGCAGGAGGCGATGCCAACCGGCTACCGAACGCGCTCGGCGCGTGTCTGCCGGGAACGTCTGCGCTTCGCTGCTGCCGCAAAACAAGAGGGAGCTCCTCGGGCAGCGGAGCCTCTCTCCGCCGCGTCCGAGGGGCAGCGGGCGGGCGAGGGGCCGGGACGGGCGCACACGCGTCGTGCCGCGGCACCGAGCGCTGCCCGAGACCCCGCGGCGGCTCCGGGGAACGGGAAGGCGCGGCTCGGCGGCTGCCGGCAGCAGGAGCCCCGGCGGAGCGAGGCGCGCCCGGTCCCTCCAGCTCCGGGCGAGGAGCCCGCAGCCCCGCGGTCGGTGCCCGGGCGGAACCGGCCTCGCCCCGCGCCGCCGCTCTCCCGTCCCAGCGCCTCCGGACAGAACCCGCCCCGAGCCCAGGTGCCGGGACGCCCCGGGGCCGGTACCCGCGGGCGGAGGCTTTCCCTGGGCTCGCCCGCTCCCGGCGCCGCCCGCCCGCTGCCTTCCGCGCGATTTCAACGCCTCGAGTTCCGCGGGCGCCCGGACACGCGTGTCCGGCCGCCTTCCCGCGAACCCCCGAGAACGAGCGCGCAACTTTCCGAGGCGGCTCCCCCTCGCCTCTCCTCGGCCCGCGCTGCCGAACGCGCTTCGTTCGTCCCCTCCGCGGGGCAAGAGCCTCCGCGGGGCGGCTCCCCGGGGACTTTACCTGTCTCCGCCGCGCTTCCGAAGCCGGGCGAGCACAGCGCTAGGAATCCCCACGCGAGAAGAAGAAACGTATCCATCCTTCGCCAAAAACCCGGAGCGGACGCGGCCGAGGCCCCGCTTCGCCTCCCTGCCCCCCTTCCCCGGGGCGGCGTCCCCCGGGCCGCGCGGTGCGGGGCGAGCGCCTGTCCCCTAGGGCATCCCCCGGGGCGTCGCGGGCGCTGCGGGCTGGGGCGCCGTCCGCGCCTCCTCTCCGTCCCCGGCGGCGCCTCGCAGCCTTTTCAGGCAGGGCGGCATGTGGCTGTCAGCGCCGAGCGGCGGCGCCGCCCCCCGCCCGCCCGCGCACCGCCCCGCCGCCACCGGGGGAAGAACCGGCCGGGAGGGGGGCGAGGGAGCCGGGCCGTGCCAAGGGAGGCGCCCGGGTGCCGTCGGATGGGGGAGCGTCAGGACAAGGATTGTCCCTGGCTCGCGGGCGCCCGCGGCCGCCGGCCGAGACCCGGGAGCGCCGCGCCTCGGCCGCAGCGGGAGCCGCCGTGCGGGGAGAGCGAACGCCTCCGTCTGCCGGCAGCCTCCCCCAGCACCGACCGGCGAACCCGCGGCTGCCCCGACCCTGGAGGTGTCCGAGGCCGCGCCGGATGGAGCCTCGGGCAGCCTGGATTGCTGGGAGGTGTCCCTGCCCGTGGCAGGCGAGGGGGGGGGGACTAAATTGGTTTTGAGGTCCCTTCCGACCCAAACCGCGATTCTGTGATTCCGAGATGGGCTTTATCAACACGAGGCGAGGGCAGCGCTCACGCAGTCGCTTCTCAGTTTGTTCGGTCACTTTCTCAGAAAGTTTGTTCGCGTTTGCTCCCGACAAGGTGGGGAGTCCCTGCCTGGATGGGAACCGCTGGGACTTTGTGTTTACTCATCACTTAAACTCACAGACCATAATAGGTACCTGACAAACTGGGGCTAACTCACACCTCGCTGCGCTTTAGTTGGGGAAATTTCAAAGTATGCGAGTGAAACCAGCCCGAAAACCACCCACCGAAAAGCTACTTGAAAACAAATTCTTTCTGTTGTTGATCTGTCCCCAGATTACACATTCCAACGTCTATATTTACAGCAGACAAAGGGATTAAAACTACCGCTACCTCAGATTTTTTAAGTTGGTAATTAGGGAAGAGATACTGGCGTGTGGCAGGAGTGAGATACATCACTGTGTGGGTGAGAGGGAAAGTACAAACGTTTCAGTGGTATTCATTTAGGGTGATGAGACTAATTATTTTGTACTCTGCTGCCTATCAGTTACCGGTAGCAGCACTAGCTCACATCAATGAAATCACGATGCCAACCTGGTTGAGCGCATTCACACAACACAAACACACCAAGATCCTCCGAGGCCTGTGGAAGTTCATTGTCAGCAACAGATTTGGCCTGACAGATAGATCTGATTTTTTAGCCATTACTCTGAGGGCTGTAGCATCTCCCTTCCTTCTGTGAGTTTTGATACCTGACTTTACATCTTCTGTGGCTCAAATATGTTCCAACACCTGTTGAAGTCAATGCACAGCCAGTGGCGACTGCCTCATTTATTGTATTTTGATGTGGGATCATGCAACTATTATTTACTACTTGCTTATAGTTAGACTACTATCAAGCCAGAAAAGTGTGATTTTTTTGTGTGTATAAATAGCCCTGGCAAACCATAACACAGATATTAGAGCATAACGTAAACCCACAGTATGAATCATTCCTCTCTTGAGATGTGTTACCAAACTCTGATCAGAGACGACCCCATCTCACACACCATACAGCACAGGGGAAATTTTCCTCCCATTACATTCAGAGTTTCTCCTGGTTAAGGTCAATAGAAGAGTGCAAACAGGACCTCAAACTGGTATCAGCCCTGATCTGCTACTGAGTGAAGATAACCCTAGGGAAGAAAATGGTAATGGGAAATGAAGTTACTTGCTGCTCCAGAGAGATTTCTCTCAGCTGCTTTCCAATAGGTCTCCACAAATCTGGTTCTGTGTTTAGTGTTGGATCTCCTCTCCACAACATGCCGCTGTCAGGAAAGGAAAGGCACAATGAAAGTAGCAGGCAGCGCTACTGCCATTTCTACCACTACAGGTATCCAGAACGGGATGACTATAAAGCTGGTGACACCTGCAAGTCCAGCTTGGGTACAAGAGAGTCAAAAATACTTCTTTTAGGAGCACTGAAGACTCAGATCCCTTCTCAGGTTTGAAGGAACTGAGCTCAAGGTGATGCTATACATCTTGAAATTACCTCTACCTGTTTCTGGGGGCAGCTGCTCTGGGCATTGCTCCATGCCCCAAGCAAGGCTGGACCTCGTCAGCTCTCTGTGCTGGGGAAGTTCCATTTCTGCCAAAGGGCTCAGAGCTCTGCTCTCTGGTTTAGTTCTCCTGTGGGTATTTAAAACCCATGAGTAAGCGCTTGCCAAACCCCATCGGGAACAGCAGCATTTTTCCATATCTGTATGTCAGAAACATTCACAAACCCTCACTGAAAATGAGACAATATGTAATTTAATGGTACTGTAGTATGTAACGTACCATCTGCATTAAATTTGGTTTAAGGAATTTTGCAGCCCAAGTGTTAGTAAGAGCTGTGATGCAGTGAAATTTCCCCCATCTCTCTCCCCACCTCCAGCAGAAAGCCTTTCCTCCTCAAAAGCTGCCCAGTTCCCTGCTGCCGACCCGAGGGCCTGCTGCCTAGAGTTTTCCCTGGCACTCTTAAGCTCTGCTCTTCCCTCTAATTGCAGCTCTTTTTTTCAACAATGATCATACAGCCTCATTTATTTTCAATCATGGCTTCCTTTTTCTAAAGGACTCCTTCACACCCTACGAACTGACCATCGGGAGGTGTCTGTGAAGCAGGAAACCCCCCAGCTTTTCCTTAGAGCCTTTCTCAATCCTGATTTAAAAGAAAACAAAACGAAACCCAAGGCACTACATATTCCTGTTACCTTCTCTGGGCTCCAGTGTAGCTGGACAAACAGGGTCTCTCCCTCAGTTTTGTGTCAAAACACACTATTTCCAACACAGAACTTGACAGCTTTCCAGAGAAAACAACACTGCAGGACTTGAACAGGGGTAGGAATGAAAGTGGGGAAAGATGATACGCAGCCTAGATAAAACTATAAGTATTGTCAGTCAGCAGGAGAGCAAGGACTCAAACATTTTTGGCAGCATACCCGACGAGCGGGAGCACGGGGGCAGACAGTGTGGATTGTCTCCCCCACTTCTCACGGGAGCCAGTCTTGTCACTGCAGTTTTCCTCCTCCAGACAGTGCTTTGAGATCCCCAGCTAAAAAGCTCTAAGTGCATCATATGAAATGTTTTTATTAGTCAGTCAGGTGCATGATTACAAGATCTCGTTTTATAGCCGCAAATAGCCAGTAATTACCTTAGCATCCCATTAGCCCTAGTTGTCAGCCAGGCTATTTGCTCACGAATTCATCCGTATTCAAAAAGCAGGCCAATCCCCCAACCTGGAGAAAACAGTTCAGCATGTTGCATTCAAGACCATAAGCTTCCAGTGGTGGCTTAATTATCGTGCTGCCCGGTTAATTTTTCATGGTGAGTACTGTGGCTGCTAACCTGTGGTTGAAAGCAGTGCCTGCAGGCTGAGCCCAGGAGCTGACCCTCTGGCTCTGTGGGTCCTACGGCAGGTCAGTGTTTGCCCACCCACCCCACTCCTGCCCACCCTGTTCCTGCTGACACCCCCCATCATATTCCCCTAACTTTTCCAAGCTGCCAGCCCAACTGCAGGCCCTCAGGGAGCTGCTTTCCCCCTTCACCTCTCCTGCTCACAGCAGTTTTCATACAGGAGGAGCATTGCTTGACATGCAGAGGCTAGTCAAGCATTCATAGAATAATAGAATCATAGACTAACCAGGTTGGAAGAGACCCACCGGATCATCGAGTCCAACCATTCCTATCAAACGCTAAACCACGCCCCTTAGCACCTCGTCCACCCGTGCCTTAAACACCTCCAGGGAAAAGGAATCAACCACCTCCCTGGGCAGCCTGTTCCAGTGCCTAATGACCCTTTCTGCGAAAATGTTTTTCCTAATGTCCAGCCTAAATCTCCTCTGGCAGAGCTTGAGGCCATTCCCTCTTGTCCTGTCCCCTGTCACTTAGGAGAAGAGGCCATCACCTTTCTCTCTACAACCTCCCCTCAGGTAGTTATAGAGAGCAATGAGGTCTCCCCTCAGCCTCCTCTTCTCCAGGCTAAACACCCTCAGTTCTCTCAACCATTCCCCAGCTCATCAGGCCTGTTCTCCAGCCCTTTCACCAGCTTTGCTGCTCTTCTCTGGACTCGCTCCAGAGCCTCAACAGGCTTCTTGTGGTGAGGGGCCCAGAACTGAACACAGGATTCAAGAAGTGGTCTCACCAGTGCCGAGTACAGAGGGAGAATAACCTCCCTGGACCTGCTGGTCACGCCATTTCTGATACAAACCAAGATGCCATTGGCCTTCTTGGCCACCTGGGCACATTGCTGGCCCTTGTTCAGTTGCTGTACAACCAACACCCCCCAGGTCCCTCTCCTCCAGGCAGCTTTCTAGACAGACTTCTCCTAGTCTGTAGCTCTGCATAGGGTTGTTGTGCCCCAACTACAGGACCTGACATTTGGCCGTGTTAAACCTCATGCCACTGGACTCAACCCAGTGGTCCAGCCTGTTCAGATCCCTTTGCAGAGTCTCCCTACCCTCCAAGCTGCCTGCCAGCAGTGTGGCCCGAAGCTTGGGTGGTTGATGTGCGTCTCAGGCCAATTCCACTCTGCCTTGGTGCCAGGAGCTGGTGGAGAGCTGTGGGGAAAACTGGGAGCAACATCACTGCTAGGGAAAGCAGGGGAGTGCTGAGGCTACCTCAAAGGAGAAATGCAAAGGGAGGGAAAAGGAGAGAAGAGTGGAGAAGGGATGTGGTGAAAGAAACAAAGACACCGAACAAGGGGATGGGGGAAAATGAATAAATGGCAGAAAACAGAAGAAGCAAACTAAAGGAGTTAAAACCCATCACCAGATTTGCAGGCAGAGGGAGACTTGATTCCTTGCAGCTCAGGAGATGCTCAGCTGCGGGAGAGGCGCAAGCGTGCTGGGGGCCTGCTCCGAGCAGCAGCTTGTGCAGGGGGGGGTCAACCGTGCCAGCTCAGGGGAGGAAAGCCCCTGCATCTTCAGACTTAATAAAAAAAAAAAGCTTTCAGACTTCAGCAGGCTGACTAAATTAGGCTGAATATAAAGGTGCTGCATTATTTCTCAATACGGCAGCAGTATGAAAAGAGGCAATAGGTTTCTTTTGAAGCAGCTGCTGTGCAATCCAGGGCTTTCAGGTGTACTTCAACCAAATGCTCTCCTGGTTTCAGCAGGTTAACTTCATTAAAGGCTCCATCTAGCGCTTTAATGTTCACTGAAATCCCACTGGGTGGGTACATTAGGCAGAAACCCCCCACAAGATGATTGCATGCTGTTGTTTGGCACAGTGAATAGACCTGGGAAGGGAAATGGAGGAGGGGAGGGGGTCACACAGTGACCCAGACTGGAGAGGACAGATCCTGAACCACTGTAACTTGCCAACGGGCCTGGCCCTTAGCTAACAGCAGTAGAAACCACTGCAGCAAAAACCCCCAAGCCTGTGGGGAGCCACCCCTCCTGATATGATTTCTGCAAA
Source organism: Coccyzus lansbergi (assembly GCA_033558105.1). Classification (NCBI taxonomy): domain Eukaryota; kingdom Metazoa; phylum Chordata; class Aves; order Cuculiformes; family Coccyzidae; genus Coccyzus; species Coccyzus lansbergi. Next base: position 719,454 of record JAUMJK010000450.1, read on the forward strand.
TATACCTGCTTGGTCCCTTCTTTGCTTTGGTATCCTCCTCTCCACGCAACCACTGGTGCTGGCCCCCAGCTTGTGAGGAAGATGCTGATCCCCACAGCTTCTTCTCATCTGCAAAGAGGAGACCAAAGAGCTGAACAGGCTGCCTGTCCCTCCACCAGACCGTGGCAATTCTGTTGGCTTTGCTACTGAGGGCTTTGAACTGGGCTTGAGTTTCTTACCCCACTGTAACGGTGGGGTGCAGTTAAGACTCTTGAAAAATCAAATAACCTCTTGCTAATGTGAGGTGACCCAAGCTGTGCGCGTTCATCAAGCTCTGCTGAAAACATCCTACATGGCCCACCGATTGTGTTCTCTGCAGGTCGTCACCCACAAAGCAACATCTGGTCAACTTCACAGTGAAAAATCTCAAGTTGGACCATACTCCAGGTAGGGTTAATAGTAAATTTTCTACAGACTGAATTAAAGGGGCACTTTTGTGGACCCCTACCCAGATATAGTCACAAATGAAGGGCTTCATTTAGAGTCTGCTGAAGCTAGTGAGAGTTCATCCATCACTTTCACTGACGTCTGGATGTGACCCAAGTGACTGAGCCCTGAAAAGCCAGCATGACGTCTTTAACTGTAAGTGCTGCCATCGACTTCCGCCAGGCTGGCTTCCACCAGAGTGTCATGTAGTAAGCACTTACAGGGTTTTGTGCTCGGTATTATAAAGGGCTATGCCAGCAATCTTATTAAAACACCTCCTTAAAAATACACAGATTCTTAAACAGACAAGTCATTTAGACCTCCTCCTTGCCCGAAACTTGGCAAACAAATTCTTAGGCTAGAAGAGATTTCCTTTTCCTTATAAGCAAAATGCCATTACCATCCTTTGTCTCTTGATTTGATAGATCCTGGCAAGAAAAATGCATGTGTATCTTTTAAGGGGCTTTCTCCTGTGCTTATCATGCTTTAGCTTTTGACCTCTCCTCTCCCCTTGTGCCCAGGCACATTCCAGCATTGGCTCCCATGGTGGTACGTCGCACAGCCCTCCCAGCAGCTGGGGTTAGATCCTCCCTCCAGCAGATAGCACATTCTTCTGGAGCACTGTCATGGGGGGAAGCCTTGAACTATGAAAGGTTTTCTTTCCCTTTTAATCTTTTATTTTCTTTGATGTTCACTTTAAAATAAATTATTGTGCCTTATTTGTATTACGGTACCTGGCTCTGCAAGGACTGGGACCCCTCTGCTGTCCAAACACAGAGTCAAAGACAGTTCTTGCCTCAAACAGTTTACAATCTGAAGAGACAAAACAGACAAAACCAAGAGCCAGATACAATGTGGATGACAAGCCTGTGGATTATTTTTGCGTTTAGTTAAGTTGTAAACCATTGAGGGAGAGATTGCTCTTTGACTATGCCTGTGCAATATCAGAGGTAGGAACTTTTGTCTGATGCTGCTGGATACCCAGTTGCTTCGAGATGGGTTTTTAGTATGAAGCAGTTCAGTGAGGATGTCCTAGAAAGTCAGTGATTAGGATCCTAAAGGACCTGCTGCTTTTCACCTGACATCACCAAGCATATATCAGTGACCCCAAAAAGGAATCTCATAGCAGAAAAAGCCCTGCATATTCTGCTAATAAAAGACAGATGAGGACTGGAAGGGAATAGATCTAGAGGATCCCAGCTGATGGCTGGAAACAAGGCTGAGCTGTGTTTTCATCACAGCCAAACACTCCTGTGTTTTGAGAATATTTCAAACAATGTTTGGCACAGAACTTATGTACGTGCTTACCTTCCCAAAAATTTCACAGTGATGCTACGATCTTGCTGGAGACAACTCTGCTGGATGTATTGGGCTGAAAATTGTCTTCATAATCCTCGCTTTGACATACGTGCACATCTCAAGTCAGACCTTGCATTTATGGCTTCCTAGACAAGAAATCCATAATCTCAGAGGAGCTCTATCCTGCTTCCTTTACCCTTTCTGTGACTGTTTCAAGACACAGTCATCGCCTTTTCTTTCTGGGGATGGGGCTGCTTCCTTATCATTGCAGAGTAGTTCTTTTTCCCAAGAGGTGTCTTTCTTCTCTTCCCAGTATCCTGCACACAGACCCTTGATTAGTCAGTGTAACTTCTCATGGATGTCAGTGGTGCTAAGTCTGCCTCACAGTCAATAGGATGGCACTGAGGCCCGTGCCTCAAATAACTACACTGGATGGTCCTCCAGGGAACCAGGACCAATAACCACAGGAAGATGCCCATTTTCAGGCAGCTTTATGTCAGTGCAGTGTTTTCACTTTTGTGTTCAGCTGCATCCACAGAGCATTAAGAGCATGCAGCCCTCCGCAAAACAAGACTGTGCTTCTCAGAAGTTCAAGCTCAGGGCTTGGCACTGTGAATTTGCTGAAGCAGAGAAATGTACTAGAATGATGACTATCAGGCATTCTGAAATGAAAGGTGGGTGTGTGCCATGCAGCCACAGGTTAGCAGAATCAGTAGGGTCTTTTTGGTCTTCCTGAGCTAGGCAAGTGATCCCCAGTCATAGCCTGTGGGCAGTACTGGACCTTTTGCCATGCGTGTTTTGTTTCTACATTTGCAAAATGGAACTGCTAATACCTCTTCTCTCCCATCCCTTGTCTGTTTTCTTTGCTTGATTTTGGACTCCTTAATGGTCTTTCCCCATGCACAGCACAGGGGTCCAGTGGCTACGGAAATACAAACAACCCTTAATTGTAGGCTTTTCTTTTTCCTTCTCAGTGTGCTCCATTTATCAGCGTCAACCGTGAGTCCAGCACAGTCAGACTTCCTCAGCACCTCAGAGCACCTCTGAGCATTCAGCACCTCAGAACTTTTGGGTTCACGAATCTTGTTATTAATAATACATGTTGCAAAGTTGGTACAGAGCTCAAAGTTTTCCAAGTGTGTGCTGGAGTTTGATTGTAACTGTGGGTATCATTATCATCAAAGAGACTGAGGAATAGCAGCTTATAGTTAAACAAATGGAAAGCTGTATTTAGTCTCTTTTGCCACACTGTGATAGGAAAGAATAAAGGCTTTTAAATATATTTTACAGCTGCTGTTTCTTAGGTTTTCTGCCTTACAATAGTCTCTGTGGTTCTGACTGGGAAGTTGTTGCAAAAGCTTTTTGTTTTTAAGCCTCCTATTGAAATAATACATATTAATTGCCTCATTCCTGAGTTTTTTGTTGTGGTGGAAATTGGGATGCGGGTGTGGAGGGATGAGCTGTAAAGCATCAGCAGCTGAGAGGGGGTGCCCTGGATGAGTTATGAGAGAGGGGGCTTACATGGCACACTGCTAGCAGAGTGCAAAGGTGAAGAAATGTCTTACTGGAAAGTGAGAAGACAACTGGCAGAGGAGCCCCGCCTCACTTGGGGGAGTAGGGCAGAGGCAGAACTGTGAAGGGAGAGCTGAAAGTGTTCACCAAGGAGATTCAGATAGGAGCAGGGACAATGCTAGAAAGGAGCAGCATGAGTGTACTCTTTGAAAAGGAAAAAAAAATCTGGGTTCATCATACTGCGACCACCCAAAGTGAATATCAATGGAACAATTAGCTTTTTGAGCAAAGGGACACATGAATACTGCTTTCCCAGAGGTGCTTAGCATGTGGTTGGATCCATAGGTGAATAGTAAAGGTTGAGCTTAGGTGTTCCCTGTTGTGGATGGCACTGACGTGGTCTCTCTGTCTTTATCTCCCTAGCTGTTTTCACAAACCTTGCAGGAAATTTGTATTTCTGGTGAAACTGCCCAGTGGTTCAAAAGTTACTGTGGTGGCAGCAGAGAAACATATGGCCATATACCATACATAAGCCTCTTTTTTCCCTTACAAACTTAATTTGTAAGTATGTGCATATATATATGTATATAACACGCATGCACTAATATTTGCAACATGGTGCTATCTCAAAGAGCTATAGGTAGTTTAGGAAAGCCGTAGTGGTTGCAATTATCTCCATTTTACATGACACAACAGAGTTACTAGACCCATTCTAGGCAGAGTAGAGACCCCCATGTCCCTCACACCACTCATTTCTCTCCTCTGAGCTATAAGGAACATTCTGGCCTTTCACCTGCCTGTGCTGAAAACATATTGAGACAGTGGCTTTCTCTTGAAAGTGCTCTAACACATTTGCACTGAAGGTGCCCAAGGAAGGCAACGTGAGCTCCCTCCTTTTGGCTCAGTCCCACAGCACAGCCAATGGCCCCACAAGTGCCAGCTCTGGATGGCCGTCACCCAGGAGAGACTGGTTACAGCACTGACGCCAAGCAGAAGGTGAGCAGAAAAGAAACCCCATCTGTTAAACACATGAAAGGTGAATTGATGGGAATTCAAGCCAAGTACTGAAATGTAGCCTTGAATCTAAAAGTTTTGTTCCAAAGAAATGAAGTCCCACTTTAAAATAAGTCCAAAAAATTCCCATCCTGCTTCCACTGAAGTCAATGGCAAAATTCCCACTGGTTTAACCAAGAACAGGATCAAACCACTTCCAGACAGATTTATAGCCAACACATGCTGTAATGCTTGCATACTGCATGTGCTTACTTCTATTTCCAGCCATGTTAAAAAATTATGGCAAATGCCTATGGATTTGTGCATATGAGTTATTGTGCTGCTAATGAGAGGAAGAATTACCCTAACATGGTTTACATGGTCATCCATTGCCAGCACAGACGAAATTGCTGGGTCATTCAGTCGCTTCGTATTGCTGTTCATCCCATTAGCATTTCCATTAGAATTATTGCAAAATGTAACTCGATTTCTCCTTTTCTTTGGTGGATGTGGGGAGGGACGCAGGCTGCGTTTGCAATTAGAACTGCTAAGGAACTGGAACTGAAGCCCTAGGCATGCTTTAGTGCCACACTGCAGTCACTAACAGGACACTCCTCTGCCAGGACCACTTCTGCTTAACCAGGGGAATAGGAGAGTCTCTAGGTAATGAAACAAACTGAAATGACTTCTTACAACTGAAGGCCTCTATGCAGAATGCACGTATGTTCATGCACTAGAAGGCTTTGCCCAATTCATTCCCACATGCCCTTTGCTTTGGGCAGCTGAGTCTGTCCCTTCTAAACATTATGAATTTTGCAGCCTGAACCCCACACAGATCTTGTTTTTCAAAAGTGCAGTTGAGAACCAGCAACCAATGGGTTTCCCAGAAGCCACTGTGTGCCAGTCCCTTCAGCAACGAGGCCCCATGTTCTTTGCAGCTATCATTACCAGAAAAAAAGAAGAAAATAATCTCATGGCTGAAGCCTCACTCCTCCCACTCAGAAAAAAAAATCTATTGTTTTCCTGTAATTGATCAAGCATAAACATTCAGCTCTACAGTTTTATGACTAATCACTCTCCTTCTGAGACACGTGTTCACAGCTACAAGGCACCAGCTGCTGTCATTCCAATGGATATTAATTTATATTGTCTCCCGCTCCTGTCCTCCCTGTGCTAACACACAAAGGGATGGGGTGGAGGCCGGAGCTTTAGATGAAGACATCTGCTTGAAAGGCAGACAGTAGCCCACTGCTGAGATTGCACCTGGACTTTCACTGGAAAATCAGGCACACCAGTTGCTTCCTGGCACTCCAGGCTTCAGTACACACACAAGGTTTTGACTATCGCTATTTACTTATTTACCTCACTCCAAGGGAAATGAGATGTCTGGTCAGAGGGAGGGAGGCAATTTTCGGGAGCAAACTGAGCCAACTGAAATAAAATATCACAGATGTGGGATGGGGGAGAGAATTGCTGAGCGGGGAGGGAGGGAAGGTGAGGAGGGTGAAGAGGAAAGCTGGAGCATTTCATTTTGCCCCTTAAAAAGGTTTCTTTGTGGATGGATGGCTACGCTTGGTTCCTCTCTGGAGAGGCCGGCTGTTGCCCAGGCTTGTGTGCAGGATGAACCTAGCCACCTGCAGCCATGGGAGGAGGAGGTGGAGGAGAAGACAACTTATTGGTTGTTCTGTGAGATCCTACACAGAAAGAGAGCGCACAAGCTCAGCGGCTTGAGCCTGTGACCCTACTGCAGCATTCAGTGTTGGTCACCCCCTAACCCTCTGGCCAGTTCCCAATAACCAAACTTAAAAGTATCACACACAAATTCACAACCTTTCTCTATATGCCATGTGATGGTCACAGCCCTGCACACGACAGGAACACAAAACACTGTGTAGTTTGCTGCAAAACTCCTCTAGGAGTGCCACAAGCCATGTCTTGCGATGGTACCCCCAGGGGAAAGTCTTGTGCACAGGGACATGCAGGGACCAGCGCATTCTGGTAGAGCAGCCTGTTCTACTAAAGCAGATACCATCTCCCAGATAAAACAAAGATGAGGGCTTGACCATGGGGATTATGAAAAATTTCTTACTCCTAAGAGCAGGGCTATTTCCCAATCCCTTCGTGTTTGCTAATCAAATAGCAGTGTGACTGGGGTCACATTACATTATGGCTATCGGTTCTAAGCGCATACTGTATTTTTCATGTCCTGTCCTGGTCTGCTGTGTCGTTCTGCTGTTTCACCCCCAGAGGCAGCACTAGAAGATTTTTCCTTACTACTTACCTTGCAGTTTTGCTTGGAAGCCCTGATCCAGTCTTGGACTCTGTGCTGCCACATCCCCTATAAATGATTAGTGAAAAGTTTACTAAGTGAAGAAGTTGGTTAAGTGGTTGCTTTGTGGGATTTAGTTGCACTACTGGCAAAGAGCTGAGAGATGATGATGTGCATTTCAGATGTAAGGTGCTGTTTGCCCATGTTTCCTGCAGTAATTTTTCAAAGTAAAGGACCATGCTCAAAATAGGGATGTATTTCACTCTTTTAAGACCTGGATGGACATGAAGGTTTGGAATTCTTTTTATGATGTCTGAGCTAGCAGGGTTCCTGAGACAAATCTAAAAATCCTTTTCTTGTTATTACATTACATGCCTGAATTCCCAGTGCTGTATACCACATGAAGTCACTTAGCCTCTGTGAGTGGGTATAAAATACTACTTCTGGTGGAGAATTCATATCTAGACATGTTTTATTTTGCTTTTTGCCCAAGGTAAATGAGAATGTGGGTGCAGGTTGCAGTTTTTTTCATTAGCTTAAGCTGAACTTATTGATTCTGTTGATAATCGCCTCAGAGACTGTAGTTATGGGAAGGTGATAGAAACATCTGTTTTTCCTCCACAAAATTCTCCTGGCTCCCTGAGCACATGGTTTCACTCCTCTACTCTCCCCACAGGTCTCCAGAGAGCTCTGCTTCCCCAAGGATGCACAGGTCTCAAGGCAACAGCCATATGAAGTATTAGTGTTCCCTTTATACATACCCCCTCAAATGATTAAGATATTTTGGTAAAGAAATGTTATTTTTAGCATACCTGTCGCTCTGCAGCAGCCATTGTGAGGAAACAGCTGAGAACACTGACTGTTGTGCCATTAGACAGTTTTGACTGGCTAGTCCCACCAAAATGTATGACTCCTCCAAGATGAAGTTGGGAAGTAATACATTTTAACAGACGCTCACCACCCCCTTCTTTTCTATAAACAGAGGTGACATCTCTAAGGGGCAGGCTGCAGATGGTATAGTTTGTCTCTTAGCGACACGCATATCCCAGGTTGAAGTTTCATGGGGAATTGTACTCGGACCACTGGTAAGTCAATATCTCTGAAGTAGAGTCCATTTAAAGGACTGTTTTCTAGCTGCACTCTTAGGCAGAGACCTAAGGTCTCACGGCAGATCAGGGAAGAGTCATGGCTTACGATCTCATATTCCTCCAAACTCTTCCATTGGATTTCCCAGACCATTACCCATACTTTCTGTGAAGATTGTCCACATTCCTAGGATCTTTGAGTCAGATGATACTAGGATGATTTACCGAGAGTGTGAGATGACAAACAGTAGCAAGCCTTTCCTTGTGGCCTTAGCTGCTCAGATAGATTGTAAAGAGCCTGGGGAGTGAGAGAGGCTATGAAGTATGCACAGCAGAAACTTTCACTGCCCCAGCCTATTTCACACTTCGTCCACATGGAAATCCTCACAGAGCACACACATTTTAAAGGGAGAAGGAGATTTTTATGTTTTTTATATTAGATAAACTCTTAGATGTAACATGGCATCAAAAATCTCAGGGCTTGCCCACACATTGGTCTGTATATTGCTCCTATGCAATGCGACTCTGCATTGAGATCTGCATTTGAAATAACATCTGCTTTTTTATATTTTTTGCTTACCTTACCCTGTTTTTCAGAGTGCCAGTAATTTCTGTGTGCAGCTAATGCTCCCTTCCACACAGGAGACAAAAAGGGTTTCTCCCTCTTGCAAGGGTTAATTGTATTGTGTTTGTAAAGATCTTGGAGACCTCCAGATGCTAAATGCCAAGTCATGTCCTTCTTGCTTCCAAGTATTATGATTCTGTGGGCCAAATACAAGTTACTTTTACACATACTGTAGCTCAGTCCAAGGGAGAGTAAGGGTGCTGCTCAGATCTCACAGCCCTTTGTATGTTGCCTTTGTGCCCTGGGGCTCTCAGCAGGATGGATTAATGTAGGTCAAGCTATTGGGGTGCCGAGGCTTTGGGGCAACCTGTCTGGGGAAGGCACAGAACAGCTGTAAGACAGCTAAGCTAAAGGCTTTATTCACCCAGGACCATCAGTTAATCACAGTATCACCACTTGCTGGCACCACTGAAAAGAACCATCCCTTGAAATGCAGCCAAGTACCCAAGACCCCTCATGGCAGAGGTGAAGGGAGACAGCTCGACCCTCCAGGACACAGGAAAACTCCCAAGTGCTCGTGATTATGACCAGACTGTGCAAGTGCCCAGGAGAGGTGGAAGTGAAAAATGATCCCCTCTGCTCTACCACCCTTCCCCTGCTTCCTGGCTGTTGCCAACACTTCAGCATCTCTCCACCTGCACCATGGCAAGAAGGGTGACAAGGGGATATAAGGAGCCTCTTGTCCCAGTTTGTCACATGCGATACAGAGGAACAAGTGGCAGAAGTATAGGGATTTGCTGTGACGCCCCATGCTGCAGGACTCTGAGCGGATGAGGCCCTGCTGAAGTCAGTGGAGGCTGGAGGGGAAGGACCTGCTCGGGGGCCCCCCATCTCAATCTCTTGATGGGGATGAAGGGCTGCGGAAAAGATAAGTGGAGGGCTGAGAGGGGCCCAGGCACAATCCCGCAGCAGGAATCTCCTTCTCTTAGTTGGTTTTCAGCCATCTTAGCAGCCCACATGCTTGACCCCGGCTGATCAAAGCCTCAATAGGACATTGCCCTCATCCTCCTGCCCTGTCACAGTGAGGGCACGAGTTATTCCTCTTTTGTGTATGAGGCCCTCCTCCTGGGGACACTGTCTTCCCTCTAATCAAATAATCAGATGTGCTTATTGTTGTGGAAATCATGTCCTCCCCTGAAACGCCTGTCCAGCAAGGCTTTGTCTGCATCCCACCTCTCCTCTGGTGTGGCCAGGGGCTGCATGGGGCAGTCAGACATTTGCTCAGGGCATCGGTCCCATGTGTATCGTATGGGCACAGAGGGGACCCTGGCTGACAGGAGGGAAAATGCACCCACACCAGAGCTTCTCTCTCGTGACTAAACTTTGTGAGGAGAGAAAACCCTCCATGTCCCAAGAAGAGGTTTCCATTTGGAGAAGATACCCTGTCACTGTGACACACAAGTGAGGGAGAGGATAACCACGACCGTGGCTCTTCCCCTGCTTTCACAGATTCTGCCTGAGAAGCCTGGAGGCCCTCCTTGTCCAGCCACTGTGGCTGTGGGGCATGTCATGCCAGCCTATCCCACCTGGGTTTCCCCTGAGGAAGCTGGCCAGGCATTCTGCTCACTTGTAGTCATCTCACTAACTCTGGTGGAGCTGCCAGTACAGTGCTTGTCCCTTCCCTGCGAGCAAACCAAGACCAGCCATGCTCAGCAGCTCGGCCCTGAGCTGCCTCCTCACCCGCCTGCAGTCCCAGCTTTCTGGACACATCGCTGCAGGGACCTGCTGCTAAATTTCATGGGCTCTCCAGCTCAGCCAACAATGTGCTTAATTTGTCTACTGACCCTCCTGCCCCCCCAGACACACGTTATATAATGCATATTTTTTAACTCTGATACCATATCCTGTTAGGAAAAGAAATGTCCTGACTGTACAACACCAGACTGAATTTTTTTGGGTGTTGGATTTTTTTTTTCTTGTCCAGTTCTTTTCCTGTGTTTACACTCCCACAGTGCAGCATTTATTAATCTGAGGATAAGGACAACTTAAAACATATTAGCTGGAGAAGGCTCTCAGCAGGGGTGAAAGTAAACTGAGCCCACACCCTGCTTAATCATCAGCCGGCGCTGGCCCGATGCTCCATGCCTGCCACCCTCCCCTGTGCAAGAACCAGCTCGGATGCTGCAGGAGACTGAGTGTTTGGTCGCTTACAGTTGGATCTCCTTATCTGGAGCCTGCCTGCCTGACTTGCACGGGGAGCCACACAACGCGCCTCTCTGTGCTTGGCGTTTGTTGGGCCTATTTTATGTTTTCACACCTATCGGTGTTCTGGCTTGTGAGCCAAGGCTCTGCTACAGAAGGTGTGGGGAGAAGGGCAAGACAGAGGTGACAGGATCAGGCTGAACTAATTGGAAACAGGTTTTTTAAAATAAATAAAGGATTTCTTTCTTTAAAATAAAAAGGCTTAGCAAATTAAAGCACACAAGTAGGTTATATTGCATCTACGGGATAAACCTGAACATCCTGGTTATATAAAGTATCAAAACATTCCCCAAAGCAGAGAGCCTAGAGAGCTGCCCTGTGGGCTCAGTCCCTAGCCTCTGCTCTGGTGAGGCTGTTTGTAAAGCGTGGGCTCCTCCTGGGCACATGGGGACAAGCATGTGTCCCCAGGCCAGCACCATGCCCAGGCTCTCCCAGGATAGGGCAGTGGATGGGTGTATTGTTGGCTTTCTGCACCTAAAGTGCGAAGCCAGCTGGACTCAACCTTGTTGAAGTCAGTGAGAGAACAAGTGCCTCTTGTTCAGCATAAACATCCAAGGGAATACATATAACCAAACAGGCAAAACAAAAGCTGCATTAATTGAAACACTGCTCCAAACAGTGATCATGCCCAGCCAAGGGCTCTCATTGTTCTCCCAGAGTACGCAAGGCCAGGGAGGACCTGAAGCTCAGTTGGCAAACAGGGCTTCTCTCTCGCCTTTGGGGCCCAGGGAGAACTGGCCAAATCGGTCTCTGCTGCTGGCCAACCCCATGACTGATAAAAACCACATTGCAGGGCGTCTTGAATAATTTGCTGGTATCCCTGAGCCAGCCTCTGTCAGGGGAACAGAAAAATCCTAAAGTAAAAACATCATGATAGAGCCCTTACCGTGACAGTGACAACCCCAGCAATTCTTTGAGATTGCTGCTCTGATTACTAGCTTGTTGTCCCCTGTGCCCCTCATGCAGGAGACTGAATCATAGAATCACCAGGTTGGAAGAGACCCACCGGATCATCAAGTCCGACCATTCCTATCAAACACTAAACCATGCCCCTTAGAACCTTGTCCACCTGTGACTTAAACACCTCCAGGGAAGGGGACTCAACAACCTCCCTGGGCAGTCTGTGCCAGTGCCCAGTGACCCTTTCTGCGAAAATGTTTTTCCTAACGTCCAGCCTAAATCTCCTCTGGCAGAGCTTGAGGCCATTCCCTCTTGTCCTGTACCCTGTCACTTGGGAGAAGAGGCCATCAACTTCCTCTCTACAACCTCCCCTCAGGTAGTTATAGAAAGGATTAAGGTCTCCCCTCAGCCTCCTCTTCTCCAGGATAAACACCCCCAGCTCTCTCAGCCGTTCCCCATCAGGCCTGTTCTCCAGCCCCTTCACTATCTTTGTTGCTCTTCTCTGGACTTGCTCCAGAGCCTCAACATCCATCTTGTGGTGAGGGGCCCAGAACTGAATACAGGATTCAAGAAGTGGTCTCACCAGTGCCGAGTACAGAGGGAGAATAACCTCCCTGGACTTGCTGCCCCACCTGGGCACACTGCTGGCTCATGTTCAGTAGGCTGTCGACCAACACCCCCAGGTCCCTCTCCTCCAGGCAGCTTTCTTAGACAGACTTCTCCCAGTCTGTAGCTCTGCATAGGGTTGTTGTGCCCCAAGTACAGGACCCAACATTTGGCTGTGTTAAACCTCATGCTGTTGGACTCAACCCAGTGGTCCAACCTGTTCAGATCCCTTTGCAGAGCCTCCCTACCCTCCAGCAGATCAACATTTTCACCCAGCTTAGTGTCATCTGCAAACTTGCTAAGGGTACCCTCAATGCCTTCATCCAGATTGTTGATGAAGACATTGAACAGGACTGGACCTAGCACTGAGCCCTGGGGAACCTCACTTGTCACTGGCCTCCAACTGGAGTAAACTCCATTTACCACCACCCTCTGCTCCCGGTCGTCTAACCAGTTTTCCACCCAGGAGAGTGTGTGCCTGTCCAGGCCAGAGGCTGACAGTTTCCGTAGCAGAATGCTGTGAGAAACTGTGTCAAAGGCTTTACTGAAGTCCAGAAAGACCACATCCACAGCCTTTCCCTCATCCAGTAGCGAATTCACTTTGTCATAGAAAGTGATCACGTTAGTTTGGCAGGACCTGCTTTTTGTAAACCCGTGTTGGTTGGGCCTGATCGCCCGGTTCTCTTGCATGTGCTTCATGATAGCACTCAAGATCACCTGTTCCCTGACTTTTCCTGGCACTGAGGTCAGACTGATTGGCCTGTAGTTCCCTGGATCCTCCCTGCGACCCTTCTTGTAGATGGGCACAACATCAGCCTCCAGTCCAGTGGAACTTCACCATTCTTCCAGGACTGTTGGAAGGTGATGGAAAGGGGTTTGGCCAGCACATCCGCCAGCTCTTTCAGTACTCTTGGGTGAATCCCACCTGGCCCTGTAGACTTGTGGGTGTCTAGTTGGACTAGCAAGGCTCTGACCACCTCCTCTTGGACCATGGGAGCCTCATTTTACTCCTCTATCTATTGGATTTGTACACAGATGAAACAATTTTCTTTATAATCAAAGACTGAAGCAAAGAAGGCATTAAGTACCTCAGCCTTCTCCTCATCCCCTGTCACTGTTGTTCCTTCTGTATCCAATAGGGTCTGTATGGTCTCCCTAGTCCTTCTTTTATTATTCATATATTTATAGAAAATTTTTTTGTTATCTTTCACAGACTTTGCCAATCTGATTTCTAGTTGAGCCTCAGCCCTTCTGATTTTTTCTCTACACAATCTCACTTCCCTCCTGTAGTCAACCCAAGAGGCCTGTCCCCTCTTCCAGAGCCTATAAACATTTCTCTTCTTCTTGATATCACGCAAGATCTCTCTGTTCAATCAAGCTGTTTTTTTCCCCTGCTGGCTTTTTTTTTCCAGAACACAGGGATGGCTTTCTCCTGAGCTGCTAGGACTCCCTTTTTGAAGAGTTCCCAGCCCTCATAGGCTCCCTTGTCCTTAAGTACTGTCTCTTATGAGACTTTGCCGACCATCCTTCTAAAGAGTTCAAAGTCTGCCCTCTGGAAATTTAATGCTACTGTCCTGCTAACCATGCTCTTCACTTTGTCTAGAACAGAAAACCCTATCATTTCATGATCACTTAGTCCTGGGTGTCCACCTACTGCCACATTGCCAACAAGGCCTTCTCTGTTCACAAACAGCAAGTCCAGGAGGGCACCTTCCCTCGTAGGTTCATTCACCAGCTGTGCAAAGAAGTTGTCTTCCACGCACTCCAGGAACCTCCTAGACTGCTTCCTTTCTGCTGTATTGTACTTCCAGCAGATATCAGGGAGACTGAAGTCTCCCACAAGAAAAAGAGGCATTGATCTAGAGATTAACCCCTTGGCTGGGTGGCCTGTAACAGACTCTCATCACAAAAATCTAGCTTTTTATGGGCTCCTCTGATTTTAAGCCACATCACCTCAATCCATCTTTATGGTGTCCAAGTCTTCTCTTACAATGATGGCTACTTCGCCTCCTCTCCTACACTTCCTATCCAGCCTGAAGAGTTTATACCCCACCATAGCTGCACTCCAGTTATATGAGTTATCCTGCCATGTTTCCGTGACAGCAACAACATCATAGGCTCCTTGCCCTATGACAGCTTCCAGCTCTTCCTACTTATTCCCCATGCTGTGTGCATTGATGTAAATGCACTTCATATGAGCTGCTGAGCCTTCAGCCCTCTTAGAGGGAACAGAGTTCATTCCCAATTGCCTGGTAACTGGAGTAGCTAGCGCTAGAGTAGCTGTATCTCCCTTACCACCCCCAGGTGTGTTCTCCCCCACTTTCTGTGTGGTGATGTACTGGTGGCCCTCACCAGCACACCCTCTCCGAATCACCAATGCCCCATATCCAGGCTTGCTCCTCTCTAGCCTGGTCTCAACTAACTTCCCCTTCATATCTAGTTTAAAGCTTGGTTTATGAGCTTAGCTAGGTTTTTAGCAAGGGCTTTAGCCCTGCTAGGAGACCCACATGTCCCATCCTTAACAACAATGTCAGGAGGTATGTGAGCCAACCCATGATCAAAGAAGCTGAAGTCCCTTTCCTCACACCAGGCTTGGAGCCAGGCATTAATCAAATTCTTCTTCCTGACTTCCAGCTCCTCCTTTATATAGCCTTGGGATGGAGCAGAATACTATTTGTGCCCCAGAGCCCTCCATCATTTTCCCCATGGCCCTGAAGTCTTTCTTGATGGCTTTGGTCTTTCTGTTTACTAGATCATCATTACCAGCATGGACTACTGTCAGAGGATAGTAGTCTGTCTCGTGGACCAGGGAAGGAAGTTTTCTAGCTACCTCCTTCACTGATGACTGAACAGCAGCCATCCTGTGCTGAGAAAGCCCAAGTAGGTGGGAACCCCACCACGCCCTGCACAGCTGGGGCCACGACTATACTGTCTCCTCTGGTACCCTGTGTCCCCAGGCCATCAAGATGATGTATGTGTTACCCCCCATCTGCAAGGGGAAGAGGTCCCAAGGCTCCCTCACATAACTCATCCAAGCAAGGGGAAAAGCCACAGCCTCAGTGAAGCCTCGTAATTTCCCAGCTTTTCCTAATGCTAAACACAGGAAAAAAATCCACAAGCGAGAGCCTCAGGAATTTGAAGTTGGTGAATACTGCCTCTGCTCTCAGGAATCTTGGCCAGAAGTAAATGTGTAGAGGAATGTAACCGTTGCAGAAGATGGTGCTTGGCTTTTCAAATCCAAGCCCCTAAATACATTGCACTTTGTCTGTGAGTTCTTGCTTTTCTTTTCTTTTTCTGTTTTGTAGCAACAGCAGTCTAACCACTATCCAACCCATCTTCATCCCCCCCAGCCTTTTTCCCATCACTGTTCTATCCACTCTGTTCTGCTGACAAAGTAATCTGGGGGACTGAGTTAGGAAACGATCTATGTTAAAAACAGCCCAACAAAGAAAAAACAAGTTGGTCTTTTTTTCTTTTTCCATAGCAGCAGTCACCTTTGTCCACTCACAACAATGAAAATCACTACAACTGGGGAAGGAGAAAGGACATGGGGGATGGGGTGGGATGGAGTGTTAGGAGAGAGGGATGGGATGGGAGGGGGAGATTGGCAGCATGACTGCATTAAGCACACACTGAACTGAGGCCCCACTGTCCTTTTCTTATATAGAAAGAAAAATGGCCTGGAGGGGTTACCTTCAAGGGAGGGGAGAGAGGAAGAAGAAAGAAGGGAAGCAAGGAAAGACATGCTCCATAATAAAGGGGATGTGTGAATGTGTGTCTGCGAACAGACCCAGGAACACCCTTCTTGCACCCAATACTCCCCTTACTGATTTAATTGCAACTGATTTGGCCTACTCTGAATGGAGAACTGACAACTGGACATGCTAAGAGTGCCTTTGGTTTCCTCTGCTTGCTGAAATAACCAGTAGGCTGTCAGGCTGCTTAACATAATGTTGGAGTGGCCCCATGATTGCTCTAACTTATGCTCTGGTTTCAGTCTCCCCAGACACTCCACTTGCCCTTTCCATGCTGGTCAGGCCAGTGAGTGCACGACCACTGCTCCATGGCCCTGGTGCTTGCCTGGGGGAGCTCACCAGCTAAGGCAACCCCAGCAAATCCTTTCCACAGTCAGGGCAGGGACCTCCCTGCACATTCAACCTGCTTTTGTGAATTGTCCCTTATAGAGATGCGAATGCTGGAGTGATGTGTAGCACATAGAAATGCTGCTCTGAAAACTTCCTGCTTGTTTTGCTCTGCATGCCTTAACCCTGGTAGTTCTGTACATCCATCCATTTGCAAATGAGGTTGTCACCGTTTTTAACACTTTTCTTACATGTGTACATCGCTGTAACTACTTCAGAGAGAGGGAATGGTTAGAAATAAGTTCCGAGCGTAAACTAGTCTTTATATCAAAAGTAGCAATACTTAAGTCCCAAATGGGACTAACTCTATTAATTCAGGCACCAAGTGTGTGAGTGAAAAGACAAAGAGATGGTTATCGAACAGGTTCTAACCTGTCACAGTGAGACAAGGCTCAACTCAATTGGTTCACTTAGTATGAGTGGACATGTGTTCAAATATATTTCTTACTCTTGGTTGAGAAATGTCGGTGTGCGCCAACCCACAACACTTTGTCTGTGAAGCAGGTTTTAGCTAATAACACCACCACTGTGCTTGAACACCAACCTTATTCACTATACCTGTCTCCCTGTTATTTTTTCCTCTTCCCAAAGATCAAGTCAGTGCTCAAAGACACCCATTTTTTGTCAGTACATGTGAAGGCAAAAAAGAATGGCTATCTGCTACAGCCTTTCAGGAAATGATCTGTGGAATTGCTTTGAATGTTCACAGCATCTTATGCAGCTGTGTGTCAACTCAGAAGGGAACTATTTTGAAGGTGATTGTAGTTGAATTTCTTAATTTGCTGAATAAAAAGAGTTACAGGCACAGTCTTGGTTTGTCTTTTTTTTTTTCTGTGTTGAACCTCATATATATATATATCTAGGAAGGAAGAGGGGAAAAGCAAGGGAAGGAAGAAGAGACAGCTGCTTTATTTACTTTTACTTACTTCTAAACCAGTTTCTTCATATTTGCTGTATTTTTTATTCTCTTTTCATTCCTAGAAAAATTATGGCAGATGAAGCTTCTTAAAATCGTAGCTTGCTGGTTTGAAAAATCTAGGTTGCAATTTATCTCTTTTTTTCCTATTTTTTTGTACTCTGGATTGAAGGATGTGAAGTATGAAAACTCCAATTTAACAGAACCTCGAGATTAAATCACATTGCGTAGGTAAGGTTTTGGCAGAGAAGCAGACAGTGCTTCCTAACCAGTACCAAGAATTCAGAGAAGAATTGGGTAGGTCTTAATGTAAGTTTACTTCTCTTGGAATGAATTTTAATGACAGCTTTCACGACTGCTTCTGTGATTCATAAGAGAAAATTAAAAACCTACACCTTGAAACTTATATGACAATGCTGCTAACATCTTGCAGCTTCTGGCATTATCTTGGAGAACCTTTCAGTCCTGTTTCTATGCTACATTGTTTTCCTCACAAAAAGTATTTTAAATATAAAACATCGAATGTTCATTGCTTCTTTATATCATTTTTATTCATTACCTGCTGGAGGCAAAGGGCACGGTTTTATATAGAATCCTCACTGAATGTCTTATTTTGCAATTTTACTCTACTGTACATATTTGCCAATAAATTATTTTCTTTCAGATGCAGATATTCTTCTGGAAAGTGAGGCAGGGCTGTTTTCCTCTGCACTGATTTTTTTTTTTTTTTTTTTCTGCAAGCAAGGCCAGCTCATCTGGCTTGGGTTTGTTTGTCAGGCATATTTGGGAGTGATTTGAGAGTTAGTTGCATTAAAGACAATACTCACCTTTTTGGCCCCTGAAACCAGTTTAGGATTTTTGTGCCAGGCCAGCAATAGAAAAGCTTTTGTACAGGTCAAAGGCTTGTTCTAGACAAGCAAAAGGAAGAGATAAAAATCTGTGTTTCTTGCAATCTATACTTACAAAGCCACTGACTTAAAAGTGACCGCAACTTGTCCCTGTCTGTAAGGACAGTGCAGCCCCAGCCTGCACTTCACGGGAATGCAGCCCCAAGGGCTACATGCTTTGACTCCATATCACTTTCAGGTGTCAGTAAAACCCTTGGTGTTTGTTACCTGCGCTCACAGATGGCTACACGCTTCTCAGCAGTGAAGGCAAAAGTTGTGATGAAGGTCAATGTGGTTTTGGGGGCTTCATAGACCAGGGGAAACAGGGATGAAAGAGACAATTAGGAGGCGAAAGGACTTTGTGGTGTCAGCGGTACCCAGGGAGGTGAAGGGAGGCATGTGGGGAGCAGGCTGTGAGATTTAGGGGGCAAGATGTGATATAGGGGAGGGGTGGTTATTGGTGAGGGATGCCTGCCTCTCCCTGTGCTGCTTGATGGGTTTCTTTACAATTCCTATTTGCCCTTCTGCTTGCCCCCCCTCTGGCACTGGTAGCTTTGTGCTCCAAACAGATCCTGATTCTCGGGGCTAGGTGGAGGGGTGTCAAAAGCCTAGGATACAAAATGGAAATATCAAGAACTGCCACCTTCCTTATTGAAATACGAACTTTACACATGTGGGACAATCTTCTCTTCTCACCACCACCTACCTCCAGCTCAGGTCCAACCATCCTCCCTGTGTCCCCCTTCCCAACCTTTACTAATTTCTCACATTTTTCCCTTGCTCATGTTGTCCCACTCCGTCATTTCCCCCACCCCAGCGGCCCCTTTCCTTCCCAATTCCCAAAGCAATCTTGTTTCTCTGGTTGCTTTTATCAGGCACTTCCAGCCCACGAGGGAACACAACAGCAGAACTGTCCTCCCCAGAGCAGGCCCCGTGCCTGGGAGTCAGGATCCCTTCCCAGTTTCATCTCTTTCCACGCTTTCCCAAGCCATGCCTCAATGTCTTTGCACCCTCCCTGCAGGGATAAGCACCCTGAGTTCTGGGAGCCTGAGAAACCTCCTCAGGAGGCCTCCAGAACCTTTGAGCCAGAGGACTCTGGGGCTTATTCAAAGCCCCGAATGCCCTCTGGGAGGCTGCTCCTGCAGCCCAGCTCCACTACAATCTTGATAATGGCATTTTGCTTCCTGAAAGCCTCCGAGGTGGCCCAGTTGCCATGGCCCTCACCCCGCACAGCTGCTACACTCTGCCCCTGGTGCTCAACTGCTGTCACACTGCAGCAGGTCACCTAATTTCTGCTGAGGTAACCCAGCTTCAACACTCTCCATGGAGAAAGGCACAGCATTCCTCACCACTTAGCTCTATAAGCGTGTAGTCTGGTTCATTAAAATTAACACTGAATTGGCTCCACACACTTCCTCATGCAGACATCACAGTGGGGAAACCATGAGAGACCATTGCCAAGGCAGAAGGAGCAACTGCTGAAACTGTGGTCACTGAGTTTCCAGCTTTTCATACACTCCTTTTTTGTCTTTTGCCACTCTTTGTAAAACTTCAGCAGAAGGAGAAACTTAGGTATCAGCGTTTTTTATTCCAGTTTTTAGAGTGCAAGTTATGACCCAGTAACTGCTAAAATTGGCATCTATGTGAACTATAATTTAATACATGCTACTATTGACTCCGAGTTGCCCATGAACTGTTTTGGCCATAAACACCAAGATCTGCATTTAAAATGTTTTGAAGTGCAGTATAAATTTATTTTTACTGAACCATTATTGCAATTTCTGCTGTATCTTGCGTTGTAAACCTTCTGTACTTTTCTGTCCTTGTTTTGTTCTTTTTTTCCTTTTTCTTTGTGGCAAAACAAAATGTTTACCTCAGAAAGGCTACATTCTTCCTTCTCCCCATTCTAGTGACTTTTCACTTAAATATCTGCTATTTTGAAAATTACTTCATCTAACATAACACTCTTGCCTGAATCTTTGTGTACTCTGCAACCCATAGCTCTGATCCTACAAAGATTTATGCTTGCACATAATCTGGAGTATGAAGGGTAGTGTCATCAGCTTCAGATGACCTACGTACCTCAAGTTAAGTATCTGTGTAAAACTTCCAAGGAGTCCTAAATCTCTGGCAGATAGTGCTGCAGCCGTCTGGCTAAATACAGCCTCAGCTTGTTGGCCCCAATACCTGCTACACGGCCACAGAACAGCTTGGTTGTTACCAAGAGCAGGAGAAAAGCTCAGTGTTGAGATGAAACTGTCTGTGGAACTTTAGCAACGAACATGCAGTTGCCTAAACTGAAATCCGCTGAGATAGCAGGGGTCTTCTCTCTTGCTTCTCCCTTCAATCTGAGCTACGGAATGATGCCCGACTCTATGACTGAAAACAAGGCAGATTTGAGAGGGAATCAAGTTAAGCCCCATGATGTTTGTTTTCTCTTTTTCTACAGGGCAGTGCATGGCGGTCACTGTGTGCTTTTTTAAAAAGGGTCACCTTACCAACTCTGGTTCAGCCTGATAATGTATAATCTCCTAATATCACATTTAGAATTGAGGATGACTTTGTAGATACAAGAAAGAGAAAGATTCAACATACAAGTACAGAACCATATATAGTCTTAAAGCCTTTATTTTAATGCAAAATAAAACAGGTAAAATTTACATAGCCATATGTAGTAAAAAATCAAAGTCTTGATGTGGTACTAGAAAAAAAACCTCCAAAGTGGTGTGTTGAATTTCTCCCCCAAAACAATCACACATGATGTTAAAATCAGTTTCACTTAAACACAGGGGTATTGTCAGGATCACAAACACCCCTCTCTCTCCTACAATAACAGAATGGTGCTGTCTATGGCACTCTCTTCAGTGCAGAGATGCAAATAGTGATTCCGATTTTGCACGCAAGGCTTAGAAACTCTGCAGAACAACTGTGACAAAGCACAGGTGCAGGGCACTTGGGAAGTGCAAAGCAGCCCCTGCTCAGAGTGTCAGGATGTGGCCCAGGCAGAGCAGTCGAGAGGATTCACTCACAGCACCAACTCTCTGATAAACAAATCTGTGATGGCTGGGAGAGGAGGTAGCACAATTCATCTCTAAAAAAATTAGGCAGCATGTGAAGCTATTTCTAGATCAGGAAGCTGGAGTGAATTGGAATTCAGGGCTGCATGCACTTTTTCAAGGCAAGAGCCTTTTTTTCCTTTAATGCTTAGATCTCCTTTCCTCCCCCCCACCCCCTCCCACCCCCCTCCCCCCAAAGGGAATGGATATTTCTTTAGGCATTCGAGGAGTGCCTAGAGACTTCTGCATCATAATATATCACAGTGGTAGTGTCTGCTCGCAGGCCAAGATCATGGCTCACTAGTGGGTGGTCACTCAGAAAATCCACAGGCTCTTTTTCTATCTCTTAATCTTTCAACTGCTGGGCCCATCTGGCCTTGTGCCAGAGCCAGAAATGCAGGCTGCACGCCACCAGCTCAGGAAATCAAAGCTCCCAGCTTTGTGCGGAGCAGGCCTTTCTCCCCCTTGTCCTGACTCCTATTCACACGCACACGTACGGCACGCTGCTCCTCTTGCAATCTCAAGCTCTTCCTTCACACCCGCTACGTCAGTAACTTTACTGCTGGACTGGCACATTTTGGATGAGGGAATGCGAGGCAATTACGTGTCAAGAGCATTTCAGACTCAATTTTCCCAAACATATGGACATATGGGGAAAAGAACAACTTGTTACTTAACGGCTCTTTTGGATTTTACAAGTGTGTATTTTCAACCGTCAGTTGTAGCACCTCGTGAATTCTGCACGATACATATTTTTCCACAATATGGTGCTAAAATCATACATTTTACACTGCAGAGAAGCTGACTATATATACTGTAGTGACAAACTATACTTTTGAAAACACCATATCTCTACCAGATATTAAACCAGCAAATGGCAATTTTCTCCCAGAACAATGGCACCAGAGACTGATGAGATGCTCTGTAACACTTTTTGGTCTTGTTCCCCCAGCTGAGTCAAGACTGTTCTTCCTTCTTAGCTCCTCACATGTATGATGCATCCATATATTATACTCACAGCACTTTTTTTTTTTTAAGCTCTGTACTGATCTAACAGCAGAAGCATAATTTAATAACCTGTGGGGTAAGATTAACAGCTCAGAAAGTGTTCATTTCGTCTGTGCACCTCAACCAAGTGGAGTCGATGCCGTCAAGGGGAGCTGTTAGGGAGAGAATTCAGGTTACAGGGAGACAATTGTGCAGGTCCTTCAAAGGCTATAAATAACTCAGGAGCTGTTTCCATTCTAGATTTTATTTGGCCCTGGCTCTTGAAATGCTGTAAATAAGTTCTGTTCACATGTGATGCCATTTGAAGGGTTAGTTGAGAGTGATTTATAAAGGCAGTAGCTTATATTCAGAGCTGTTCTTAATTGTGGCCTGGCTTGATAAAGCCACTGTCGCAAACATATTAGTTTCATTACAACTGGATCAAATGTATCAGGGGTTATATTTCAAGGAGGGAAAGGAAAGTATTTTAATTTGTTTTTGCTTCACTTTCAGTGGGCCTTCATAACACCAGCAGCTACCTTGTGGCTGCCAAGTCCTGGCCGAGTATCCTACAGCATCTAAAACTCTCTGAGAGAAGTACAAGGCTGTGTACAGCACGTACATGACAGGCAGAGTTTCCTTAGGGAATACGCCTTATTTATGGAGGGTACCGAGAGACATCCAGCTTTACATCCAACCCTCCCTCCGGAGGTTTTTCCCTCCTACGTTACTAGGGAAGAGGGCAGAAAGAAACGAACAAGAACTGAATATAGTTGCTTCATTGTTGGTTGCAGTCCTCGCCCTCTTTCCCTCCCACCAATGCTTCCTCCTGACTGGATTGAGAGCTGCGCCTGCCCCTGCTCTGGGGAGACCCAGCCGAATAACTGAATTACAGACATGTTCTCGCTCCACCCCAAAGCTGTCTTCTCTCCACTGCCTCTCAGCCCGGCTGGCAGGTAGACTGATGTGAATGCAAATGCTAAAGCCTGCCGGCCATCCGAGCAGCTGCAAGTGCTCCCCATGACCCAGGGTTACGCCAGCCTCTCACCAGCATTAGTAGCACAGAAAAACTGTTGGCTAGGATTAAACACTGCTTCTCATTAGGGCCATTACCTACTCGCAGTGGCCCCTGGAAAGCAGCAGTTTACAGGTCTACCCTGCCCTGTGCCTTGTGGACCTCTTCCTCTATCAAGCCCTTTTCCTAGGGATATCTAGTAAAGGGACACGCTCCTAGCAGGATAGACCTTCCTGGTGATATTTAATAACTGGAAAGTGACCTATGTGATTTAATCTGTTGCATACCGAAGGTGTCAAAAAGACATCAAAGAAATCCTTGTGCTTAATCCCTGGACAGGTCACAGTCCCTGCCTGATGAGGAGAAAAGTCCAAACAGTTTAATAATGCTACCAAAAGGCAAAAGTTGAGGAATTAAGGACACTTGAAAACTTCACAAAATATATTTGTAGGTGGCAAGACTGTATGGTTTCCCTCGTGACAAAATCCTTGAGACAAATCTCGGAGCACTGACAGCTCTGCTGGGCTGAGTAGCACCGGTCCCTGTGGCCGGGACATGCATTTGTGACCTCATCCCAGGCTGGCTGGCTGGCTGCAGAGCAAGCTCAGGCTGCATGGGGCAAAGAGCCATCAGGTACCTCACTGGCCTGTCCCCTAGATCTCTGCTGGTCCCCTCTCCACACCCACACTTCCTCTCTTCCTATGCAATGCTGCTAAGAACAGCTATTTTTCTCTCTCCTGGGCCCCAGGGTCTTGAAGCCCTCCCTGTTGCTTTCCTTGTCTTTTCTCTCACCCGCTGCTGTGAAAAACCCCTTTCCCTGCTGGCCTGGTGGCCCCCAGCTGCAGGAACTCGAGTAGTTTGGCACTTGGCACTGTCCTGCCAAGGCTAAGCTTCCTTTGGGGGACTGCAGGTGGGGGACAGGTGCCTTCTGGTGTGGTGGGTTCGCACGGGCTGGGGTTGCTGTTGGCAGGCACTTTGCTGCACACCCGCTGCAAGAACAGCCAGGAAGGGGCTGCCTCGATGGAGCCAAGGCAGCACCTGATACAGCAACTTAAGATAAGTTATGGGGTCCATGCCCACGGTCACCCCCTCAGCCACTGCTCACAAGCCATCTCCACTGAAAACCCAAGAGCGACGCTTACTGACAGCAGCTGAGGAGCTGACCTTCATTTACATTAGAGAGTGTGCACTTTATAAAAATAAGAAACACTTACGAGAACACACACACAAGTCTAGACACATGCTTCTCAGGTGTCTGGCTGCTCTGCCCTCTGCCAGCCTGCTCAAGCATGGCACATACAGCTTTTCACCTTACTCCAAAGGCAGCAAGTGTAGTAAGAGGAGAATCTTGCTACACAAACTGCAAAAAATGAAGGCTACAACATAAATACTGCCACCACTGAAAAGAAAGAGGAAGACAGAGGCCAGATTGCAAATCTGGAACTGCAGCATCCTTAAAGCACAGAGCTGCTGGTCTGAACGTGCCGGGAATGTGGCTGCTACCCCTGCAGCAGTCCCTTGTCGACTCACAATCACACACTGGATTATACTAGATCCCCAGCTCTGCACAAAGTCTGTACTGCATGCTGTGTTCTCACTTAAAGACTCTACAACAGCACTCTTAAGTAAACCCTGGTGACACTGCTGCCTTTATGCAGGCAGCTACGTACTGTATAGGTGTAACTGGATTCGGTAAATAGCCCTGAGGTGTATTAAGTGTTGCGCTTCATTTCCAGTAGCCACTTTCTATTTTTAAAAAGAATTAAAAAATACTTAACTGCCTGGTACCTCATGCACTCAAAACACATCGTACCTCATGTGGCTTTAGTTCACCTGTTAGAAAGCACCTATACTGAGCCCAGCTCAGTAAGAACGACTTCAGGTTTGACGTGCCATTCCTACAGGCAGTTACACTTGGAAACAACTCTAAAAGGATCATGTCCAATGGGATTCCTCCCTGACTTTGTTGGCAAGTCCAGTGTGTGGCTATACAGCTGCAGTCATGGGGTTCTTCTGCCTGGGGTCCTGTTGCCTGTACTGGTACTGGTCTGGACTGGTCCCACGGTGTCGGACAATTTCATTATAAGCTGGTGCTCGGTGGGACTGAGGAGGGGAAGGTGGCACATCCTGCCGGAGGGGTCCTTTATGCTGGTTTGCGACGGGCTGGGTTGCGTAGTAATGAGGGTACCTCAATTCTGCCACTCTTGTGTCTGGTGCACGGATATAGCTCCCCTTAGATGGGTGGACAACAGGCTGTCCTCCTTGGTAGTAGGGAAGATCTCTCTCTTTGTATATTACTCGTGGTCCCGTTAAATATTCCAGTGGCTCTGCAGGTCCACGCCTGAGGAGGAAAAAGATAATAAGGGACATAAAAAGACAGCCTACTAACTCAGTGACACGTCATTGTACTCACAATCTGTTTACTTTGGGAAAGGAAATGCCACCTCAAGCATGACAGGTCCAGATGAATTAAAAGAACTTCTGAAGGATAACAAGCCTCCCACCTGCACACCACAGAAGTCTGTAACACCCAGGACACTGGAGGAAGGGTCCAGCGCACATCACAGCCTTTTTACAATGGGGGAGCATTGGAGCCTTCAGTTCCCAAAGTCAGCCCCCTGTGATCCATTTGCCATAACAGAAACAAAGCTCCTTTAAACAATGCAAGTTTAACAGAATCTTATCTAGCCTGAGGATAAACAGATGAGTTGGGTCTGCAATTCTGCAAATCCCATAAGATTTAAATGCACGAATATTCACACTTTCCAAGCCATTTCCCACTATTTTTTCTCCTAACATGTCAGACTGTAAAACTTTCCAAACACCACAGTTGGAAAAACTGCACTCCTAAAAGAAATGCTCAGGACGTCAGGCTACAATACCTGTGTTTAATGGGAGAGCTGCCAATGGAGTTTCAAAAAAACTCCTGTGATATAGAAGGCCTGGTATTACAACAGCCCTGTAACTTGTCTGTATCAGTGTGGATCTGACAAGTCATAGCTCACGTGCAAAGCAACATGTGAACATGTCATCCCTGAGGATGTGCCATGGAGCCCTCTCTATAGCTTTCTGCATCTTAATTCCATGATTTGCACTAATGAAGCTCTGGTATTTTTCCCTAGTACAGCTTAACTGTAGTATCTTTTGAAATGGCAAAAATAATTGTTCTCATAGACATGTCACCAGAGCATCCCCCAAAGTTCAACTCAATTAGGAGTTTTTGCCAGTCTGATTGCAAATGTCTTTGCACTTTGGGCAACACCTCCCATTGACTGCGAGGAAGCTTCTCTTTGAGTGAGAGCTGAAGTAATACAGCAGGGTTTGGACCCAAAACAGGGGCTGAAACTATATATCAATTACACCTGCTCTGTGTCTTTGGGATTGAACTCATTGACTGTTTAAATATTCTTTGTACAGACTTATTCAAAAAAGTCATAATTCTAGTACAGCAGATCAGGTGTCCACAATTCATCAGTGCCTCTGTTTTGTTCACACTGAGATTTTACAAGCGTGCTCCCCCTTTCTTAATCTGGGCTCCCAGACTCCACTGGAACTTGTTTTGCATGAAGTAAAACAAAACATGTGGTTTTCTGCTGCACTCACTTAAGCCCATGGGGTAAATCATGGACATAGGCAATGAACAAACATTATCTGCCTTGAAATGAACCTACAATTCTCCCCCTGGAATAACTTAGTGCAAATGTTTCCTGTTTAAAATGGAAAGAGCAAAAGGAAGAATTCCAGGCCTTGGACTTTTAGGACCCTATGCTCCCCAGAGACTTTTTGCTTTAAAAACAGAACATTATAAAAGACAGGCACTCCTGGCTGCTTTTTTTTTTTTTCCCCCTACTCTCTCTCTCTCTCTCCTGGTGAGACAGTCCAGACAAAGTGCTGAAGGGCCTGAAGCCACCCTCTGAGATACTAAAAGAACGCTTAAACCACATGTATTGAGACAACTGCTGTCTCTGCTCACACACCTACGCCTTGCAACAAAGTCTAATTTCGACAGCAGGCCAATGAGTTGCTCCATATATTTCTGTATGAAGGCTTGTTCACCAGTCAGTCCCATTACACTCAGCTTTTAACTCCTCTGTGCACAAAAATGCACTTCTAGTCAGAAAAGGCTTCTGCGATGGTAGGAACTGCTTTGTGTCAAGCAGCAAATAAACACGAACAAATGTCAAACCTACACCCATCACCCTTTTAATGCAAAGATAATGCTCAAAATCCAATATATTAGATTTTATAGGACATCCTCTTTGGCAACAATAATCAATCAAATTCTTGTGGATCACATTAAAAAGGGAACCCGATCTAGAATTCACTGAAGAGCAAGGTAGCTTTTGGACAGGGCTAAAACTGCAAAATTGAATTACTCTAAAATGACAAATTCAAGATTAATTGGGACCAAAATGACTATTGAGAATAGGACTGAGCCACTAGCATCATCTACTGAGCCTTTAGCACACAGCTCATCCATCAACTCACATGAGAAGACTGGATGCTGCAGGGTAAGACAGGAATATGTTTTGCCATCCAGCCAAAAGAGCTGTTTCCAGGAATCCTCAGGTGGTCCAGTTCTAGGAGACAGTGTGACTCTGCTGCCACAGAAGCTGTGACTGTGCAGAGAGCAGCACATTCAGGCAGCTTTGATCTAGATTGTTTAGTGAAGATCAGCTAGAGCAATCAAAGCACAACCGTGCCATACCTGAGGCATGTACCCAAGCTGCTCGAGTTTGTGCCATCAGGTTTTCAGTGCCGTTACCTATGCTACCAAACTCAGCCCACCACTTTTTCACTTACAGCTAATACGATCTCTGGTTGCGTAGACAAAGTGCAGAGGAGCATGAGGGAAGGGCAAAATCTTTCTTTTTTATAAAAATAAAAAAGAAATATACAAGCTGTTCACTTTCAGCACCAGCTTCCCTTCTCAGGGTGAAACACCCATAGGTGGTACCATTCTCTAGTGTCTTTCCCACAGTCAGTGCTTAGCAGCTGGAGAAGACATTGTACACAGAGATGAGTCTTGAATCCCCCTCACATAGTTTCTTTAGGAAAGTCAAGGGAAGACAGAAAGTATGTGAGGCTTTTTAGCAGCCTTGGCAATAACACAAGCAGTGATCTCACCAATAATTATCAGTACTCTCACATGAGTAAGACCTGGGAAACCTGGTAACTGCTCAAAGGCTGCCCCTGGGCAGCATGACCAGGGGGAAATTTCATGAAAGATACCCCTGTGGCTCCAGCTCATTTTCCCTGGTGATCCAGTGGGTGCTATGCATGCGGGTAAACATGCTACAATGACAACTTTCTTCCCTTTTAAGACCAGCATTGCATGCCAAAGCTGAGTTATTACCTGAGAATTCATTCTTCCACATCCACCAGCCATGCTCAGTGACATTTGCTCTTAGGGAGTTGCTCACACTGCAAAGCACCAGCCTGGGGACTCTCCATGAACCTCTAACATGAACCTCTGCCTGACAAGTCTTAATATACAGGAAAAATACAGTCTTTCCCTCCCCAGTTGTGTCAAATTAACCATCAGAAAGTCAAGCTTTTTAAGGTAGAAGAAACTCCTATAGATACCAGGCTCTGGCTGTAGAAATGCTGTCACTGTTAGGAGTAAGTCTGGGACACGACTCCTGGCAGGAAGAGCAGAACTCCTCTGAAGCAACACTACTTTCACTTGATAGCTCATAGTGTAAAAGAATATGCTGTTGTTTATCCTTAAAGAAATTGGCATAACAATGCAAACCAAACACTTTCTACTTGGCAGCCCCTTGTAGACACTATGCTTGTTTCTGCAAGAAGCAAAACAACCCCTGCCTTTTCACTCTGCAGACATTGCCACCTCTGAGGAGGCCCTAATGAATTTCTTTGCCCCTCCCTTGCTGTTTTTGTTGGCTCCTGATGAGTTCAGAGTTCACAGGGCCATATCACACCTCCCAAGTGACCCAAGGTTTGGGGGTCAAACCAATAACCTCAAGTGGAAAATCAGTGACCCAGGGGAGTGATCAAAAATCCACAAATTGAGTCAAGCAGGTCCAGCCACTCAAAAGGACCAAGCCAGGAGTGTGTGCCCTCTGAGAGGACATGCTGAGTATGAGCTGCTCTGACCATCAGCTGTTTTCCAGATTTTTGTCCAGTTGTTTGACCTGGAGGTCCAGTGAAATTAATGGCAGGCAGAAAGGAGGGAAGCTGACAAAATATCCTGGGAAGGAACTGGTCCCAGAGAACAAAAAGTGTTTTTGCTGATAGTTCAGCTCTGCTGGCTCCTATTGGAAGATGCATCACTGATATGCCTCTCGCTAAAAGCAGAGGCTGCTCCTGAAGAAAGCAATGGAAGAGAGGCAGAAGTAGATGGCTCAAGAAAGGAGGGAAACTGGTGGGACAGTGTGAAAATGAAGCCCTCAGAAACGTCACAGGCAAGGTCCCCCTTAAAATGTTCATTTTATTGTGAGGAAGTGAAATCTCACCTTCACCTAGAGAGAAATGATGGATCATACCAACAGGTACATACAAATCAGTTTGGCTGTATCATTTCACACGCTGCTTAGCAGCTCTACTGGTTTATCTTCTAAATGATTCACCAGGTAAAAGCTGTGATCCATTTTGAGCTTTAAGAGCACAAAGTAGCTTTGTCCAAACAAAGCAGGTAACTTGTGGCTGATGTTCAATTAAAGTACATGTGCTGTTATTTTCTTTATGACAAATAAAGCCTTAAGTAGTTTATTTTCCTCTCTCTGCTTTATTTACCTTCCAAGTGCAAAAAATATAAAATCTAATATTTTCTGGCTTTGCTGCAGAATTTTTAAGGGCTTCTGGGTTTATTTAAAACTGAACCAAAGAACTCAGAATGCTTAAGAAAGGCTTCTTTTATGCAAAATGTTATTTAGTCATTGATGTTAAACAGGTATCTGTAGGTCTCAAAAAAAAACTAACTAAAGCACTTTTTTGCTTTTTCTGCAGTTCCTTGTTTTTTTAAAAAATAAACAAACCATCTTCATTTTGGTGTTTCTTCAGTTGTAAAGAATCCCACAGGCTAGACTGGCCTAAATATGTGATGCTTCAAAACACAACTAGAAAAAAAATCATCTCATTTCAGGTTTACTGTGTTTCATTGTTAACCCTCATTTGCAGGTCACCTTTAACATCAGCCATGAGACGCATGCTTGGGTTATGTGAAAGGAAAGGAAAGCAAAATGATGGTCTGGCTGTTCATGCTGTGCCCCATCATGCTGTAGGTTTGGATTTCATCATGACAAAGGATTTTTCTTGCCTCTGTTCTACAGGGAGAATCATAGAGGTCACCCTCTTAGTACCTGACAAAAAGCAAGGAAGGGAAAGCTCTTTGCTTACCTCACTGTCTCCTTCTTGCTGCTGAGGAGATACTTTGCAAGGGATATAATCTCACATGAAAAACGGCCTTCTTACTTTGTTAGGGAGTACTTCTTGAAATAAACTTCAAAGACAGCCACAGACTAAGCAGCAAATGGAAACCCCACATTTGGCTTCA
Organism: Coccyzus lansbergi; assembly: GCA_033558105.1. Classification (NCBI taxonomy): domain Eukaryota; kingdom Metazoa; phylum Chordata; class Aves; order Cuculiformes; family Coccyzidae; genus Coccyzus; species Coccyzus lansbergi. The sequence goes on from JAUMJK010000450.1 coordinate 749,929, forward strand.
GTCTCTTTCATGTATAAGCAAGAGATAGAGAGACTCTGGGTGATGGCATCAGGCAGCTCAGGCTGTGATTAAAGAACAGGTGAAAGCAACAAGGTCCTATCTGTGCACAAATTGTTCACAGAAAAAAATTTTCACAGAAAGGGTGATTGGGCATTGGAACAGGCAGCCCAGGGGGGTGGTTGACTCGCCTTCCCTGCACGTGTTTAAGGCATGGGTGGACGAGGTGCTGAGGAGCATGGTTTAGCGTTTGATAGGAACGCTTGGACTCGATGATCCGATGGGTCTCTTCCAACCTGGTTGTTCTATGATTCTATGAAATTCTCACTGAAGAACCCTATTGTATGCATCATGATTGCATGGTATTTGTTCTCAGCTAGTAGGATCTACTTTTAAAGAAGAAAGAAGAAGAAGATGTAAGAATTATATGCAAACAATCTTATGCAATCTTACAGTATCAAATACACCAAACTGTGTCTTTACAAAGCTCTTGTCAACATACACTAAAAACAACTGACTGAAACGACCACATAGTCCCTATCTCTCCAGATACAGTATTAAAAGACACCACAGTGCTGTCTGTAGTCAGTGGCGCTGAGACTTCTGTTGCTTAACAGTCAATGTTCATATAACTTAAAAATTATACATATATATATATAAAATCACTGCAAGCTTCAAAAAAAAAATCACTGCATAAGACTGAGCTTCATTTAAGTCTAGCTCTGTATGTCAATAGGTGAGGTACTCATTGAGCAAACGTACTTTGCCATTTCCAACCAATGCTTCCCATAGCCTATGACAGGGTTTACCTTTAAAAGGCCAACGAAAATCAAATTTGGTATCTTAGTGCTGGGAATGACCTGCAGCACAAGGAAGTGCTCAGTGGCTGCTACCTGTGAGAGAGGCTTGTACCTCTCAGAACAAGGCAGATGTCTAGCAATGTCATACTAACCTCAAACACACCACACACCTTATTTATGGGCTGAGCTGGTGGAGGTGCTTTTTTCTCCTGTTCTTTTATCAACAATGCAAGGCTAAAAAATCAGATAACATAAACGAATACAATCCCTAGCTCTCATGTAGCACATACCATGCGAAGAGAGCTGTTTTTAGTTTGAGGACTGTGTTTGGAATTCCTTCAGTGTCAAGTTTCCAGTTACCAGACCCTCATCCCTGGGCCAGGCACGACTGCGGTTGGACTGGATTAGCAGAACACTCTGCAATGTATATTACGTAGCTTTGATTTCTAAAGGCTTTGCAGACCCATAAAAATAATGGCCATTTCATGACCTGTGTTACTAGGGGGTGTGGGGGGGTGAGCTGAAAACTCTCTTTGTCCCCTTTTTAAAAAATTCATATTTCTTTTGTTTTGGAGAAGAAGGGATCCATACAATTTTGCTTGAAATTCAAGTGAGAATGCATTCAGATGCAAGGCAGGCTGGCCCAATTCTCTTCTCTCACATGCAGTTTTGTTAACAGTGTCCTCGACTGGCCTGAACATAAGAGCAGTTCTCCTCTCTCTCCACAGTATTACAGCTTGGAATATTTACAAAGAAGCAGCAACAGCACCACAATCCTGGAAGGTAAGAACATAGACGTGTTTATATTCCTCTTGCTGAGGTCTAGCCTTAAGGTGGCTGAAGAATAAAGTCCTTTACTATTTGCAGAAGGCCACATTTTGAGGCACACTAAGCTGCAGCAGCTCCTTGGGCAATTCTTAGCAACTGGAGACTTTCAGGTGTCCCACTTGGTTTTACATTCAGGATCAAGCACTAACTTAGTAAGATACTAGCTTTCCACGCACATCAGTAGAAATAACTGTAAGACAGGGAAACAGTAGTCTGACAAGTTTAAAACTTTTACTTAAGACTTCTTATGACAGCATAAAAAGTCTAATTTACACGTAAGCAACTGTTCTCAATCCCTAACAGAGCAAACTATGTCAGACTGGTTAACAGTGGACTTCAGAGTGTCATTTAATTAAACCCTCTCCCATCAGCAACAAAGCCGTAAAATACTGTGTTGCTCCTTTGCTCCAGCATTAGTTTATTTTCCACAGCAGATCTCACACCGGCTTCTGATAATCCCCCATCCTGCAGGCAAAGCTTCCCTTTCTTTCCTTCCCTTCCCTAAATCCAACCTACAAATATAGGGCTGTGATAATCAGGATTAAACCCCCCAAATCAACAGCAACAAAACCCCGAATATGCTAGCTGCTGCTCTGTAAATGTCCAATAAGCATTCAAAACAACTACTCCCATAATCCTTCCTACTCAATTCCCCACTTGTTTTGTTCATATGCTCTCAGGCATGGAACATCTTTGCTACCAGGAGGCATAAAATAAAGTAGCACCTATTGAACAAGACATCACTATTCTGTGATCTCTTCAAGCTTAAAGGGATCTTAAGTAGATTGGTACTTTAAGTAGCGAGTCATTACAACATGTGTCATTTCATATGTTACTCATTATTCAGCACAACATAATACCGTGTGAGTCATTAACCTCTTGGCATTGGTAACCTACTCTCAGTGCTAAGCAGTCATGCTTGTTGCTCAGGAACCCCCATGCTCTGTTGGGGAGAGACCTGGATGACATTTTAAGGTCCCTTTGGTCTTTTGTTTTGCAAATCTGCAGGGGCAGAAAGCTCTTCCTATAGACTAAAGCTCTTCCTATAGACTATAAGAGTTCTTGGCCTTTGGTCTCTTGCCTCACGTTTCTGAGATGATGCTGGTCAAGTGACATCAAATGGGAGAAAATTTCTTTTTAAAGGTTCTGTGCATCTTAGGCCAGCAAGAGAAGTAAAAGTTTAGGCTTCTCAGCTGAATTTTACATTTAAACGCAGGCTCAAACTAATACAAAGAAGTATCAAACATATGAACTGCCACCAGTAGGGTGAGATGCTAATGTGAAATTTCTCCTGTTGTAACATTTGTACTGCATTACTATGCAGCAGTTCCAATGGACATGAGGACCCTACTATCCCTGACATGAGAAGAGCCAGATACTTCCCTCAACAGCAATGAGAAGGGAGAGACACTCGTTGAGACCCCAACCTTATCCTCAGCTCAGCAGCACCACAAAAGCCAGAAATACTAACCAGATCCTTTTGCCTCCTCTAACCTCTGCTGCAGATCTCTACTTTTTGGAGGTTATCAGGGTAGAAATTAAAGGTCCTGTGGTGGCTCAGAAGAATTTAATTTGATTTAAAAGAAATTCTATTGCAATAGTCAAAATCCCTCTTCAAAAGGAAACAAACACACCACTGGGGCTCCAGGAGAGCAAATCCTTAGCAAGGAAACCACCACCCTTCCCCTACCCATCCACAGTGCTACTGCCATCCGCACTGTTTTCTAAAGCACTTTCAAAGACACACAAACCCAAGTTCTAACCTGTTCTCATTTTTCACGTGAAGTGAATTTAAAGCATAGTGATTATTCAGCTTTTCAAATGATTTTCAAAAAAACCCAGAAGTCATTAAAGGAATCTTCCTGAGTAATAACCTGGGTCCAGGTTTTCACTGCTCAGCCCCTGGGATCTTAACACACTGTCTGATCTTTAGTGGGCTAGTAAAAACCTGTAGGAATTGGTTATTAATGTTATTAACAAGCTTTTAGGGTTTTTTTGTTTTGTTTTGATTGTTTCTTTTTATTAAAGCATCTCTCATTTAAATTAAAGCATTCCTTGCAGCGTTTTCTCCCATTGCTGTGATGAAGCAAGGTTGTCAATTCTGCCTCTGATGGCACAAACTGGGTAGTAAAACCATGCTTCAATAAAAAAGGAAAATGATTTTTAAAACCATCAGTAGTTGGTTATTTTTCCCTCCGTTTTGTTTCTTTCTGGGTCCAGACATTCTGTTAAACTCACTGGGATGTGTTATTCCCTTTTCCCTCCTTTGCCACAAAGGCAAAGCTCAAGATCCAGAGGAGAACAATAGGTGTTTTTTTGGGGTGAGAAGGACCTTAAAAACAAGCAGTTCTTATTTCTTTCTTCATGCAGTATTTCAGTCCCCATTGTTCCTCTACTGTTCATGTACTGATTTGCTCCTAAACAGCACAAATAGCCTGTAAGTACATCCTCCCCCTATATTTTCTTTTGTTAGAACTATTCATTTCTATAGAGGCATTAGATTATAGATTTCCTGGCTTGCCGCACGGCACTCCATTAACACTCTGGTACCCACCCCTTTTCCAGCCAGCCATTAAACACCACCTTTAATAATTGAGATTTAAAGGCTCAGGGCATGATAAACAGCTGAAGTTATAACTTTACAGCTGCCTCTATGTAGGTGTGTAAATCTCCAGATTTGGATAGGCAAATCAGTTAATTAGCCTTGCATTAAGTCACAAACTTTGCAAGTGCTCTGACAGCAGATGTCTTGAGGTTGAGCTTTAAATAACAAGGGTCAAACCCCTAAATCCCACTGGGCTGGGAGAGACGGAAACGTCCCACCCGGTGCCCAGAGAGCAGTAGCACAGACTGCAGCTGCTGTGACTTGCAGACGGCCGTGAGCACCCTGCGACTGCAGCCCGTTCCAGCTGTGTTTATGCTGGCTTCTTCCTTAAGAGCTTCTACGGTTACACGAACATCAGTGCAGCTGCAGCAAGCAGAGCAACTGCTGACTGGACGTGCTCTACCTGCTGCCTGTGGTGGAGACAACCCTTGTTTCACCACCCTGCATTTCCTCACTGCCAGCACCCAGGTTGTTCTTTTGCAGTGGGACCCTGCAAGTCACAGTGGCTAAAAGCAGCGCCTCCCACTGCCTCTACCTGTGGCTGAGAAAAGGTTGGGTGAATGGCCCTGCCTTCGAAGCTGGTGAGATTTGGAGTTGCAGGCCACCAGCCTCTTTAGGGGCATGGGTAATAAGAGGTTAACCGTCGGTCGTGAGGCCAAGTGCCTCTGCCCCATCTGCATGAGTTATCTCCCTGTTGCTGCATTTAAAAATACTGTATGTAATTAACTGTTATCAGGTTGTTAAGCAGTGTGCTGAAGTGTGAACTTATTGTTCAATTATTTCCTTTATTTACAAAGTCTCTGCCATTCTCTGAGGCAGCAGCCTGGGACAGGCTGTTGAGTTGCTCAGATGAGGAGAGTTTAGCACACCAGACTCTGGTAGCAGAAGCAGATTCTGGAGAGGTGAGACACAGCCGTGAATCTGCTCGGTTCCTCAAACACCCTCTCAACACACCCTGCAGAATAGCTGTGTGTGGATGACACACACACACACACACACGCCACTGCTAGCAAACACATCAGTGTAACATTGCTTTGAGACTTGAACCTCACAGCACAGAGAAAAAGCTCAATACAGCTCCAAGTTGCTGTAACCCAACCTGAGAGGCACAGGTAGAGTTTTTTACTCCTATATATAGCACTAACTTTAATGCCTACGCAATCCTGTGCTCAGTTCTTCCTCTTTCCTGTTTCATAGCTGGACTTTGTTTCTTTAAGAAAAGCATATCTGGAAGTCAGTGTACATCATATTAGACAACAGGCTGGAGACAGGAGGACATGACAACAGGGCAAGACGCCACATCCTCTGCTGTCCTCTCTGCCTCTCTCCACAAGGCTTAAGTTTGGTTTCTTGGAGTCCATGGCTCCTATCACTCTTTTGCTACTTTCCCCTCCTGGCCTGGTTATTGCTCTCTTCTTTGCTTTCTTCCCCAGCAACACCAGCCTCGGCAATGCCAGCAAGGATCCCAAGATGACATGAGACATTATTAGATGTATATGATTCTCTTGCACACATTCCCGGCCTGAGGCAGCGCTATGCATCCATCAGGACTTACTAGTATGGTCCATGGACACACAGCATCCTTTGCTTTTTGGGAACTGATGCAATCCTCAATATCCCAGATGTATGTGCATCCCCTCCTACACTTGTAATAGAGGAGATACGTATCTTCTAGACAAATCTCTTTTTTTTGCCATCTGCACACCAAGCTCCATGCCAGATGACAAGATAAAATTTACAACAGCAAAGCTCTTGGAGCACAGCAACCTTGTAAAGAGGAAGCCACAGTCTGTGGCAACAGTTATATCAGCTTAGTCATGCACCTAGAACAGAAGACATCAGGATGCTGAAGCTAGAAGAGTGAGCACATAGCAGAAGACAGAAAAAAATGCTTTAAAGATACACAACAACACCGCATCTGTGAGCAATGGGAAAGCAAAGCCAACAGCTGGAAAGTAGTAATACCTTACAGAGGGTACAGAAGAGCAATTGGAAGATAGGGGCAGGCCAATATTGAGACAAAGAGAGGGTTTGGACAACACCATCGGGTAGAAACTTTAATTTCTTTTGAACACATGTATACATCATGTGCCAAAGACTACCATGTGCAGTAGAGCCTTATGTGCAAAACATGATGCTGTCAGCAGCTTCAGCTGACATTAAGATGAACACCACCACATCGAGAGGCAGTTCTACTGCACCCAAGAAGGCTCCTACAGGCCATCAGCAAGATACAGAGAAGCAGTAGCACTTCTTGATCTGAACTGGGTAAGAGCCTGGCAAAGATTCCAAGAGAGCGTGTCTCAATTTGGCCAGGGGAAAAAGAATTGAATAAAAACACCCTCTAACTTGAAACAATCTTTTACATAATGAATCAATCAAACAATTATCTTTGCTCTAGTATGTTCAAATCAAGGGAATCATCATTGAAAATAACAACCAATTTATATAGCTCATTTAAAGTCACAGTAACTAGGTTGCTGACTCACTAATGAACAATAAAGGTCACTACTACAATATCATTCTAAGTATTTTCAGATTGTGCAGTGTGATAGACTTTAAGTAGTTTTTTCATAAAAAAACCCATCAAGATACTTTGCAGAGGGAGGTGAAGATATAAAGAGATCTGTACTCTGCTTAGACACCAGACTGAGAAGCTGGATGTGATGTGGAACTTTTGTGTCCCAGACCCATCTGGCCTCAGCCAAAGCCTCTGGGTGTCAATACAAGCATTTCAATGAGCTTTGCATTAGGCTCTTGTATAGGAGAATGGTATCTGAAAGGGGAGGAGAGGGCAGGGAGAGAATGAGACATCTGTATCCTGGAATGGAGTCAGGAAGTTAAGGCCTGACAGCCTTAGACACCAAATAAATAACTTGACTACTAGATTTGGGTTGAAATGCCTCACTCCACATGGAAACATTCCTTTCAATTGTGTCTTTCAGGTATTCAGAGAAAAGGCTAACCAAAAGGAGCTCAATTTATTTTTCATTTCTTCAGTGTTTATGATCCAGAGAGGGGTACATAAATGCAACTGCTAAGAAACAAGACATTCTACCAGATGAATAGCACACCTCTGTGACATGGATACTACATCTTCGATTATTAATAGCATGGCAAATGGGGCAATGTAGCAGAGTGTGTCCTAAATTGCAGCATCACGTCTTTTGACTGTTACTAGAACCAGATGCTTCAGAGGAAGCTGCAGTTAGTCGGCAATTAGTAGCTTCCATAGGTCTAAGAGCATAAAAGCAACCTCTCCTTTCCTGCCCAGAAGCTAACTCAAAACAAAGCAACAATTGGTCTAAGTCCAGGTTTGCAGAAAGATGCAGGTTTCAGAAACACAAAACACTTGATGGCATGACTGTGTTTGCAGATGGTGATATAAAAAAATAAACCCCGTGATATTTAACCCGACAGACCTACTATTTGAATCCCATAGGAAAAAAAGCACAACATAGTCTGTGGTGAGCTGAGAATGTCATCTTTTCCAAACCTCAATGCTAAATCTTTAATACTGAGTTGGGTTCCTCTCTAACAAAAATATGTGCAATTTTGCTTCCGGTAAAATGGGATTTTCTTTAAAAGAACTTTGCAACATTTCAAAGGTCTCTTTTATTAATGATCAAAAAGTAAAGGGAAGAAATTTCATATCATATCAAGCATCTACAATATAAACCACTACTCAAAAATAACATTCCAATATCTAAGTCAGAAAAGCACAAAGCAGCACTACCATTCTAAGGATGTAAATTGGTCTCTGTATACTAAAGTCCCTTCAAAATCTTATAAAACTTGTGGTATAAACTAGTACAACTGAAAATGAAATGTCTAAGGAGGAAAAGACCAAGGTTAAGGTTTCTGTATTGATTTTTTTCTCCTCACTTTGGGGTTAAAGCGATTTCAGCTGGGACTCAGAATTACAGAGGTAATTATAATTTCCATTTATATTTTTAGACTGTGTACAAAGAAGGTTAATAATGGACAGCTGAACATTTTCCAGTGTCCATTAAAACTGAAATGTTTCTGTTGAAATCTTGGTAAGACCAAGGACCACTGCAGTAATCTCTCAATAACAGAGCTTTCTTTAGATGTTTGGTGTCAAGAGAGAAGTGAGAGCTGTCAGCCCCTCACACAAAGAAATCAAACCAAAATAACATTAAGGTTGGTATTCCCCTCAATAATACTAACAAGATTCTGAGTTAAGATCAGTAACAACTCTCTTCAAAGAAAAAGTCAGATTATTCAGTGAATAACCTTTCTTGATATTATTTACAGGGTATTTAACAAAAAGGTATTGCATTAAGGCAACATTAAGGAGGCATTACTTAAAACACAGAAAGTGAAGGGAGTGAAAAAGTGAATTCTCCAAGTACCACTGACTGTCTGCTATTCTTCCCCCATGCTTCACAACCCATGTTTAAGTCCAGGTTTCCTGATAGCTAGGCAAATGCTTGCTACTGAAAAGCAAAATACAGTCAAGGTAAAGCAGGTGCTTAAGTGCTCTGACGGATCTGGGCCTAAAAATTCAGGTTATAAGCTCCAAATCAAGTTCAACTAATTGAATTTGTCTCTCTCTTTTTTTTTTTTTTTTTTTTTTTGTAAATTCCATTTTATTTCAAACCAACCTGCTCTGTGCTTTCTGCCTTGAAGCATGGTGCAGTCAGCACCACAGCACAGCCTGCATCATCGAGCTGCTTCCCCTTGCCATTCCAGAGTGAGCTGCAGCACACCATGTGGTTCTGAGATCTTTACAGAAAATGCTCAAAACCAGCGCGCAAAGTAGCCTAAATTCAGCCTAACTCCCCAGTCAGTAAGAAACCCAGATGCCTTCAGAGACCCCCACAGAGCTAATTAGAGGACTACCAGAAGTCAGGTCAGCCAGTAAGAAACAGTATGTATAGCAAAGTCATGTAGGATTTCTATGCAAAGCTACTGGGATCTTTAAAGCTTTTAACTGGTTTTGGAAATCTTTAATATCTAAATGTATAGTTGTATAGTGTGTTTGCTGTGCAAGGATCTTTGAAAGAATCATTGTTAGTATGTCCTTTCTTCTACTCATTTCATCCCAGCTACTGTTTTGGAAGGTTGTTTTTGGTTCAAGAGCATATTGCTATTACCTCCTTGAGGAAGCAAAATAAAGGAAAAAATTGTGATCAGACCATATTTCTGAAAACAGTTAATTTTTATACTGAAGACATCTCAGTTCTCAGTTAACAAACATTCATATTCTTTAAAGCACAGCACCTCCGATCAAACCATAATTCATAACAAAAATGAGGGACCAAAAGCTGGTGACACATGGGTATGTACAACAGTGTGATCCAAGCAAAAAGCCATTCACATGGATTTTCAACTATGAAATCCTGTTGAGATTGGTTTAGCTTGCCAGATTTTGTCATGATCTACAACAGGCTCTCAAAGTACTTACCTTCACCTGGAAAACAAAGGCTATTTTTCTTCTTTAAATGCAGAAAAGTGCCAGCTACTCCATTTCCAAGGAACTCTGTTGCCTTGGGGTTTTACTTGATAACCTGGGCTGGCTTTTGTTCACACTTTTACTACCCTTTCTCTCTGCCCTTGGCTGGAACAGCTGCCAATTTCCAAGGTGCTGTCTCAGACTATCTAAAGCACAGATCCAATCTCTTTGCTGAATTACATCTCGAGTGGAACAAAAATGGTAGATAATTCACTTTCTATTAAAGTTAACACTCTGCTCTTCTTGCTCCCCACATATGTCATACAGTGGATGTGTTTGCATGTTCTGCTCTGTTTTTTCAGCTGTTGCAGGCGCATGAGCTGTCAGTTACTCTGTGTGCAGAGAAAGGAGGGTGACTTGAGGAACAGCTTCCAGTTTATGTGACTCCTCACCTCATCATTGCTCAAAGATTTAAATGAATCCTGTTGGGTAAGAGGCCTGAAGCAGCCAGATTCCTTAGGTGCTCTTTCCCCTGCCATTTCCCGTCTCATTGAATGGTTAATCAGAGCAGAGTAAGTCTTTAAAAATAATATTTATTCAAACAGCTGTAGGGTCCCATCTGCTCATGCAGAACAGAGCACAGAACTAGTGGAGGCCACACAAATACCAGACAGAAGCCAGCAGAAGGTATGAATCTGTCCGTATCTCTATAGCTAGATTAAGTTACATTTGGCAGACAAAGTTTTCGAGTACAGTAAAGACATAACCATTACCCTAAAGATGTGGGTATTTAACATATTTCCAAAACAAGGATTGCTGGAAGTCTTGAGTAGTGGCTTGTGTCCTAGTTAACACCAACCACACGCCTACAAAGTTTTGTTGCTTTGTTTCTTGCATATCCATGACATCTTTACCCATGGTAAAGCGGCTCAATAGCTTATGCAGATTTTTCCAAATAAGCAACAATGAACGCAACAGTATCACTGTGTGTCTTGTGCTTTGTTTATGCCATACTTTAAAGAACTGTTCTAGTAGAAAATTTCATACAGGTGCTAAGCGATAAAATTAGTGCTAATTTACATAACTATTAAATGCTAGAACAATGCAATCTTTTCCAAGCCTGGAGATGAGGGTAAAGATTCTTAAGAAAGCTGGAATTAATTTTCTTTAACAGGGTAGAGCAGGATTTTTAGCCCCATGCTTGCTCCTATCAAAGTGACTGGTCCATAACTAGTAGTGATATGAAGGTTTACAATTCTTCAGCAACCTGCCATTACATTCATTTCCTAAGTCCTACTTTTACTTCACTTCTATCTGTGGCAAGATGGGATGAGATGGAGAAGAAAACAGAAAGCAGGCACATTCCTCTTTCTAACATCCCCAGAATATGGAGAGAGACTGCTAACATTGGTGGGCAGAGCTCCTGGGGAAAAACCAAATATCTTAGTTATGAGTTTATCAAATTACTACCAGACTGACCCAGACAGCAAGAAATGAAGGACTACGTTCTGACATTTTCATCTGACAGTGATCACATTTCAGCCAAAATCTACTGCTGACTACAATTGGTATAGACATGTTCATGGACTACAGTAGTTCTGGATCAGGCTCGTACTAGCTGCTACAACATTTCTCGCAGAATAAGGTGTTACTCAGCCTGGATCAACATATCCAAAGCATGATTTTCTAAAATGTCATAGTTGAAGAGCAAAATAGAAGTCTTATGTGAACAACTGGGCAAAGATAGTTGGACAAAACCCTCTAGAATTTAGAATATTGATTTGTACTTCAGAGACGTCTGTTCAGAGAAATTAAATATGTCACCTACTTATGAAATGGAAGCAGTTTGGCTGCCAATTGTATGAGTTGTGTTGAAACAGCTGCTCTAGCAACTGTTCTTACTATTAAGTTCTTTAGTAATTCTCTTAATCTCAAATTAGATACCTCTTCCCTTTAATCACTAGTTTATATAAAAGCTCTGTCCCCACAAGGCAGGGTTTCACTGAGGATAACAAACAACTGCAGGCCTGCTTAAAGCACTGCCCTTGTGTTTCTCTATAGCTCATATCTCCCCCACCCTGCTTATTTCTCGGTGGGTGGCACACTGAGTGCTCACAACTCTGTCCCCTATTTGTTTGTAAAAGAACCCAGAACTATATTTGAGTTCTTAAGATTTCGCAGCCTGTCATTACCTTGCAGCATGCAATTAAGACTGTCCCCATACAATTCACTTTCCTACTTTATCATCATGATCCCTTTTCTTCTTTCCTAAATATGTGCATAAGAATACATGTAACTGACTTGCTTTAAACAGCTTGCTATCAGAAGCTTGAAACTTGCCATTGTGATAGTGGAACTTGTTCTTTTTTTTATCACCTCTCTGTTGTTTTTGGGGTTTTTTTTCCCCTGATCTTGCTTTGGAAAGATTGGACAGAGACAAAGGAATTGGTTGGATTTTGGAGAACTAACTGCAGTCTGCCTCTGACTGATAGGTGCCATCACAAAGCTGATGTTTGCTTACTGTTTAGCTGAACTGTGATAGAACAGATGCAGGAGTTTCACGCAAGTTTCTGTGAGAGTTGCAGGAAGCTTGCTTAAAAAAACCCTGATCCAATATCCTCCAAAATCATATGTATTTACATCTGATGCTATTGGCTTCCTACGTTTCTCCTTTGTTAACTGTTTTTTGCTGACAACCATCAGCATAACTTCATACCTATTTATCAAGGAAAAGCCAAAGCCAAAACCTGCAGTGGAGTTGTCTTATTTCACAAAGCGCTTTCTTACAGAAATAAAAACTTATTTTCTCACCTGGGCAGCCCAGAGTCCAAAATTTTTGATCAGTTCTGATTTATAACGCAACATTTTTATTCCAAATATCCATACCTATAAAGCAGCCAGGCTGAGCTTCCCAGCTTCTTGGTCTCCTGAGCAATTTCAATATCCATCTCAACAATGCAATGGATGTATTTGCATTTTGTAGCACACATCTTATTCCCCAGGTTTCATTCAGCACATTACTCTGTTGATGCCTTCTATGGGATATATGCTTTTGTTTTTTAATTTGATCTTCTCCTTTTTAATTTGCATTCGCTTATCTTTTTTCCACAGATCCTTCATCTCAACCTAACCATTTTGTACTGACACTTCTTTCTTTCATTAATATTTTGTTCCTTAACAGTTGTTTTGTTCTTTTACTCACTGGAGGCATAGCTAACACAGCTTTCTTTCCTGAGGCAATTTCTCCACAACTTCATTAAATTTTATAACATTAATTCAAGCCCTTTTGTTCAGAGGCAATAATTTCCTCCATCTCCTGTATTTTTAAGCTGAATTTGGTGCCCTTAGATTGAGTGGGAGGTCCTTATGCCTGGTTATGCACAAAAATCCATACCAGATTCATGTGCTTTGTAAATGTGACACTTAAAAGTATTTTTATTTGCACCAGCTAGTATCTCCTTGCAAAAAGGCTGGCTGTTTAGTTTCAAAATATTAATTGACTTTTAAACTATTCCATATTGCGTTGACTTGTTTTTTCCTATGAGGAGTTGACTGACTTATTAGAGAAATTGACAAACCCCATCTCTGTCTGCCTCCTTCTACACTTCCAAAGTATTCTTCTGGGACATCTGGCTTTTAGTGGTTTTTTTCATGCTATGTCCCAGTTGTTGCAGACATTTTCTTTGCTCAATTTTCTTTAGTTATTCCCATGGAAATTAGAGAGGTGGCCTGCCAGGCGCAATCCATGATTTGATGTCATGAACCTTGACCTTTTTGACTTTCTAAAGTATACTTTTTCAGTATTAAGACTTAATTTGGCTTGGATAGAGGCATCCTGTTCATTTCAAGTGATATTTCTATTTTATTAGAAAGCTGGAGGTATGTTTTACAACAAAATCTCCTTCCTTTTGAATTCAACATAGAGATTTCTGTAACTGTTATCCTGTTTACAACTTTCTTTCCTTCTTTCGGAAAAGTCTTAGAGAAAGAAATGAGACAAAAGACCATTTTTTTTTAAATGTCTACAGTACACTGACCGTTTCCTACTTACTCTGCTTTTAATGCTGGAGACCCTGTAGATGACGTACGCAGGTTATTGATGAACTCTGCATGTTATTGGACAGATATGTTTTGACACCTTACACAAAAAAGCCTTCAGACTTCACATATGACACTGAGGTGATATGAGTATCACGGCACACTGTAGTAGAGCAACTGCAACTGAGGTAAAACAGAACAAGTTGCAACAGAATACTTCCAGCTTTCTTCTGCATGTATGTATCACAAATCTGGTGTCTCACTAAGGATTTTCACTCTGTCCTTGTTGAAATACAACGACCTCTCTGACATCTCAGAGACACTGGACAGTTTCCATAGCAATCAGTTTTATTATCTTGCAGAGTTAAGTAAAGTTAGTTAAGCAAATCTTAATCTGTTTGATACTGGATTTAAACTAATCTTGTAATGAGCACACCAGCTTGGTTCCCAAGCTTGTGCTCTAGCATGTAAGAATCATCTTTTTTTCTTTGCTTATAATTCATCTTGGCTTGTTCATTGCAACATAGCTTGGAGATCCTTGAGTAGGATCAGTATTTCCATTAAAACTGAATCTATATTCATCTGCTAGGACTTAAAACCCAACTAAAACCACACACATATTTCATCTATAATGAGCTCACCACATTGGAATATACAGACAGATCAGATTTTGCTGCATTTTCAATGAAAGTACAGCTGTCAAGATAAAAATATTTAAAAAATATCCCTGACTTACTGCTATTACTTCAGACTATCAAAACAGAAGAGAGTTAAAAATCAAGTATACCACAAAGCATACTGTTTGAACACTGTTCATACATCACATGACTAGGATGATGAAATTAGGCAGGCCGTTCGTTTTCACACCCTACTTAGTTCTGATCTGACTTAAGACTCCAAATTATCAAGTCATCTTAGTTTTGAAGTTACATCAGGGGAATACAAAAAACCCTGTTTAAAGTGAAAATTAAAAAATACCACTCACAACTGGTTCTCCAATTTTTCTATTCTGATTTTAATCAATATGAGAAATGGAGGACATACAGACTTTTTTTCAGCTAGCTAGAACTACAAAATAATTTCCCATAACTCTGCCCTTCACTGTTTTCCACTACTTTGGGAAGTAAATCTGGGCATTACTGAAAATACTGTGTATTATATTACATGCTAAAAGTTGATGGGTTTGCTTTGTATATTCTATGACCAGCAACTTGGTTTCATCGACAGACTGACTTTGGTGGTTCTGACAGGGTTGATAACTGATTTCACTGCCATTAAAGTTTTTGCACTCCTCCCTCCATGCTTTCTTTATGAAAACGTATCTGCAGATGCTCTTTAAATCAGGTGAATAAGGCTTCATTTTAATCAGTGCTACAAGGCAATAATGGCATTCCCTGCACTACCTGTAGTCCACATCAGCATTGCCCACCTCTTCCTGCCATAAAGCGTGATTTGGGGTTAAAAAAATGGAAAAAAAAAGCAAGTTCAGAGGAGTCATGTAATTAAGTCAATTGAAGAGAGGAAGAGGGGAAAACTGGGACACAAACTGCTACAAAGAAGTGTCTGGGCTCCGAGAAGATCCCTGGAAGATAAGTTGGCAGAACAGCAGCACTGCTATAGGTCAGAACATGGTCACTGTGACAGTAAGAACCACTGTGCCACTGTGGTTAGTTGGGTCTTTTCCAACCTGATTCTCAGTGCAGACGGATCAACAGCAAAAACCAAGCAGGACATCACATCCCTCAGTTAATGGCTATAATCATGACTGCATTACTGGCTCAATGCTGTGCAGCCTACTGTATGATGTCAAGGAGGAAGGTAAATGAAGTATACAAAATGAGAAACGGGACCGTTTTTTTGCAACATGGGATGGAATAAGTTAAATAATTTTGATTTAAAGCAAAAAAATTAATAGTGATTTAAATCAACATGCAAGGAATTTTGATTTAAATAATTGATTTTAAACCTTGCTTTTTCATCTGTGCTCCTTGGTTAGTCAATTCCCATAGGTCGAGAATGCTCTGACAAGCTGATTTGCAGCTAATTATAGTCTTCAACTAAAACTGTGATTTCTTTTTGTTAACCAGGAGAATACACTATATACATATTTAAGTAATGTCAGTATATTAATTTCAGATCCTGCTAGATGATGGTGAATGATGACTCCCATTTAACAGACCATTAACTTTCTCCTGTGATTCGTGTCAAGTCACTTTCTGATAACGTTTTTGGGATTCAATTAAATTCAATAACTCCTGCATTTTGAAACAAACTTATTTAGTAAAATAAAGGTAAGAACACTCAAGCGCAAGAAAAAGCTAATGAAACTTGCTAAGTAATCCGTTCATTCCGTTTGAAGAACCTTATCTTTTCATGACACAGGTGTTACAGAAATTTTGCTTTTCCTTTTGCTTCAAAGAGCTGGACATGTTTTTGAATCAACTCTAGAGGCTACTTCATAATTTGATCTCATAGGGACTCTAGCCCCTTGCTGTTTTCATGCTCTACAGGGTGAGACTTACACACTCAATCTATTTAATTTATTGAAAGAGAGGTTAAAAGATAACATAAACGATCACTGTACAGTAAAGCTGAAAGGGAAGCATTTTGCAGTTTTAGCTCTTAAAATCTAGCAGAAAAAGTATTTACTATAGGATCTAGAAAATGAAATCAGGCAATTTCAGACTCAGTTAAAAAAAACATTATCTTTTTAAACAGTACAATAATTAACCTCTGGAGAATGTAATGAATTCTCGACAATGTGACATTTTAATTCTAGGTTAGATGCTTTTGTAGATTTATTTATAGAAGTAATGTGATGGATCTAAATTGAACTTTAGTTTGATGAAGAAATGTAGGTCTTGGAGGGCTCGGGCGAGGTATTTCTGGCTTCAGTATCTAGAAATGGAGCATCCCAGACGCAGCCACAGTGGGTACACGCAGCTGCCCAGACCCTGAGCTGTAGGCAGTGCCCCCCTCTCAAAGTAGCTTGTGCCTCTGCTTCTGTTACGGGCTCCACTTGCGAAAGCTGTCTTTGAGTGGAAGAACTTCTTCGCGTGGAATCTTTTCCTAGGCCACACCATCCTCGGAAGAAAATTACAACATCCTCCACTAAGAAGAAGAGGAGGATGATTGTTGTAGGGGACTCTCTCCTCAAAGGAACGGAGGGACCCATTTGCAGACCTGACCCGCTCCACAGAGAGGTCTGCTGCTTACCAGGGGCATCAGGGAGGGAAGTAGCTAGGAAACTCCCTTCCCTGATCCATGAGACAGACTACTACCCTCTGGTAGTAGTGGAGACTGGTAATGATGGTCTAGTAAGCAGTAAGGCTAAGGACATCAAAAAAGACTTCAGGGCCATTGGGAAGATGATGGAGGGCTCTGGGGCACAGGTGGTGTTCTGCTCCATCCCTAGGCTAAATGGAATGGACCTGCAACTTACTAAAAAGAACTTGATTAATGCCTGGCTCCAAGCCTGGTGTGAGGAAAGGGGCTTTGGATTCTTTGATCATAGGGGGGGTTCATGCACCCCCTGACACGGTTGCGAAGGTTGGGGCACGTGGGTCTCCTAGTGGGGCTAAGGCCCTTGCTAAAGACTTAGCTAAACTCATAAATCGAGCTTTAAACTAGATGTGAAGGGGGAGGGGATTGAGTCAAGGCTAGGCAAGTGTGTGCCTAGATGTGGGGCATTAGAGATTAGGAGAGGGTGTGCTGGTGAGGACCACCAGCACATCCGCACAGGAAGTAGGGGAGAGCACACCCTGGAGCAGCAAAGGAGATACAGGTACTCTGGTGCAAGCTACTCCAGTTAACAGGCAATTGGGAACAAGCACTGTCCCCTCTAAGAGGGCTGAAGGCTCACCTACTCAGCTGAAGTGCATTTACACCAATGCATGCAGCATGGGGAATAAGAAGGAAGAGCTGGAAGCTGTTGTAGGATAAGGAGCCTATGATATCGTTGCCATCACGGAAATGTGGTGGGATGACTCATATAACTATACAGCTATGGTGGGGTATAAACTCTTCAGGAGGAATAGGAAGGGTAGGAGAGGAGGCGGAGTAGCCTTCTTTGTAAGGGAGGACTTGGACACCACTGAGATGGATTGTGGTGATGAGGAGATTGAGTGCCTGTGGGTTAAAATCAGAGGAGCCCAGAAGAAGGTAGATTTTGTGATGGGAGTCTGTTACAGACCACCCAGCCAAGGAGAAGCAGCTGATGAGCTCTTCTATAACCAGCTTGGGTTAATCTCTAGATCAATGCCACTTGTTCTTGTGGGAGACTTCAATCTCCCTGATATCTGCTGGGTGTACAATACAGCAGAAAGGAAGCAGTCTAGGAGGTTCCTGGAGTGCATGGAAGACAACTTCCTTGCACAGCTGGTGAATGAACCAAGAAGGGAAGGTGCCCTTCTGGACCTGCTGTTTGTGAACAGAGAAGGCCTTGTGGGGGATGTGGCAGTAGGAGGACGCCTAGGACTAAGTGATCATGAGATGATAGGGTTTTCTGTTCTAGGCGAAGTGAAGAGGGTAGTTAGCAGGACAGTTGCATTAAATTTCCAAAGGGCAAACTTTCAACTCTTTAGAAGGCTGGTTGGCAAAGTCTCATGGGAGACAGTACTTGAGGGCAAGGGAGCCCATGAGGGCTGGGAGCTCTTCAAAAAGGGAGTCCTAGCAGCTCCGGAGAAAGCTATCCCTGTGTTCCGGAAAAAAAGCCAGCAGGGCAAAAAACAGTTTGGTTGAACAGAGAGATCTCAAGTGACATTAGGAAGAAGAGGAATGTTTATAGGCTCTGGAAGAGGGGACAGGCCTCTTGGGTTGACTACAGGAGGGAAGTGAGATTGTGTAGGGAAAAAATCAGAGGGGCTAAGGCTCAACTAGAAATCAGGTTAGCAAAGTCCGCGAAAGATAATAAAAAATCTTTCTACAGATACATAAATAACAAAGGGAGAACTAGGGAGACCATACAGTCCCTTTTGGACACAGAGGGAACAACAGTGACAGGGGATGAGGAGAAGGTTGAGGTACTTAATGCCTTCTTTGCTTCAGTCTTTTATTATAAAGAAAATTGTTTCATCTATGTACAAATCCAGGAAATAGAGGAGTAAAATGAGGCTCCCACGGTCCAAGAGGAGGTGGTCAGAGCCTTGCTTGCCCAACTAGACACCCACAAGTCTATGGGTCCAGATGGGATTCACCCTAGGGTATTGAAGGAGCTGGCGGATGTGCTGGCCAGACCCCTTTCCATCATCTTCCAGCAGTCCTGGAAGACTGGGGAGGTTCCACTGGACTAGAGGCTGGCTGATGTAGTGCCCATCTACAAGAAGGGTCGCACGGAGGACTCGGGGAACTACAGGCCTATCAGTCTGACCTCAGTGCCAGGGAAAATCATGGAACAGGTGATCTTGAATGCTATCATGAAGCACATGCAAGAGAACCGGGTGATCAGGCCCAGTCAACATGGGTTCACAAAAAGCAGGTCCTGCCACACTAACCTGATCGCCTTCTATGACAAAGTGACTTGACTGCTGGATGAAGGAAAGGCTATGGATGTGGTCTTCCTGGACTTCAGTAAAGCCTTTGATACAGTTTCTCACAGCATTCTGCTACGGAAACTGTCAGCCTCTGGCCTGGACAGGTTCATACTCTCCTGGGTGGAAAAGTGGTTGGCTGGCCGGGCCCAGAGAGTGGTAGTAAATGGTGTTAAATCCAGCTGGAGGCCAGTTACAAGTGGGGTTCCCCAGGGCTCAGTGCTGGGTCCAGCCCTGTTCAATGTCTTCCTCAACGACCTGGATGAAGGCATTGAGTGCTCCCTTAGTAAGTTTGCAGATGACACTAAGCTGGGTGGAAGTGTCGATCTGCTGGAGGGTAGGGATGCTCTGCAAGGGACTTAAACAGGCTGGACCACTGGGCTGAGTCCAATGGCATGAGGTTTAACACGGTCAAATGCCGGGTCCTGCACTTGGGGCACAACAACCCTATGCAGTGCTACAGACTGGGAGAAGTCTGTCTAGAAATCTGCCTGGAGGAGAGGGACGTGGGGGTGTTGGTCGACAGCCAACTGAACATGAGCCAGCAGTGTGCCCAGGTGGCCAAGAAGGCCAATGGCATCTTGGCTTGTATCAGAAATGGTGTGACCAGCAGGTCCAGGGAGGTTATTCTCCCTCCGTACTCAGCACTGGTGAGACCACTCCTTGAATCCTGTGTTCATTTCTGGGCCCCTCACCACAAGAAGGATGTTGAGGCTCTGGGAGCGAGTCCAGAGAAGAGCAACAAAGCTGGTGAAGGGGCTGGACAACAGGCCTGATGAGGAATGGCTGAGAGAGCTGGGGTTGTTTAGCCTGGAGAAGAGGAGGCTGAGAGCAGACCTCATTGCTCTCTATAACTACCTGAGGGGAGGTTGTGGAGAGGAGGGAGCTGTCCTCTTCTCCCAAGTGACAGGGGACAGGACAAGAGGGAATGGCCTCAAGCTCCTCCAGGAGAGATTTAGGCTAGACATTAGGAAGTTTTTCACAGAAAGGGTCATTGGGCCTGAAGGTGTTTAAGGCACGGGTAGACGAGGTCCTGAGGGACATGGTTTAGTGTTTGATAGGAATGGTTGGACTTGATGATCTGGTGGGTCTCTTCCAACCTGGTGATTCTATGATTCTATGATTTTAGCTCCTGCCATAAGAAGGGCAAATTGCATGGTCAATCTGAAGAGAAGCTCCCAGCATGGCAAGACTATGTGCTGCCACTCTACTGCAAGGCTAACTCCTTAATACATATGCAGGTTTCCCACCTTGAATATGCATGCTACATTTAAGACAGATATTTCTGTGAGCCCGTTACCAGTTTGCTCAGTGGTCTCCTCCCAGCCAGAGCAACACAGCTGAACTCATCCCCACAGCCTGAACTCATTTTCCCATGCTAGCAATTATTGCCAAACACTCTTACTGCCTTTCCAGCCCCACCTCTTTTCTTGACAAAGAAAGTGTGTTTTTCAGTAATATGAGGATTCCAAAGAAAGTCTGGAGTATTAGCTTTCCTTCGGAATCAGCATTTTCTGACCAAAAAGATGGCTGAGCTTTCTGAACTGCACTCATCATGTCACCAGTGTTCTGTCCCAGTGCCTCACAGTCTGCTTTTGGTCACAGCCAGCTTTTCCATCAACACAGAAAAGAACGTGTCCTCGAACACAAGATTTCTCCAAACAAGACTGCCATCGGCAAGACTGTGATTTACATTAAGACAGACTTCCATATAAGCAAGCTCAAAATCAGAACTATGAACAAACAGAGCAGTTTCAGCTGCAACTGTTCCATAGCTCCATCAGGAAAATATTCTGGATTACCCCAAGAAAACAGGCATTAAAAAGAGTTTAAAAAATGCAAATATTTTTCTGGCTCCCACACCCTTCCCAAAAGACAAGGCTAAGAGGTATAAGAATCAAGCCATTCTTCTCCTAAGCAGAAGGATTTAACATTGCTTAATACTACTACTCAGCTCTACTTAGCTGTAGCCCCAGGGCAACATGTAAGTATTGAGTGCAAAGAACTGTATCTCTCTTGCAAAGCTTTCCATTCTGTCTTTCCCACTTTGCTGCTTTTCTGCAGACAGAGCAGCACAATGCAGTGTGAGATGAAGACCTGCCACTCTCCTGCCACAACCGCTTACCATCTAATTCAGATATTTGCCTCTGCAGACACTTCCACATCAAGTCTACAGACTGGCATTATTTTACCTAGAAATTGAACTATGTAACTTAGCTGGCCACTGATTAAGCCAGTCACATACGAAGACTTCCTCCAAAAGCTGCTGCCTCTTGTTTTCAGCTTTTAATTAAACATGTAACCTTATACAGGAACAGATCCTCCCTCTACTGAAAGGCAAGCACACTTGCTGCAGCTGAATTCCTCAAATACAGTAGATACAGACTTATATCACCTGAATTTGGCCCATAATACCTAGGCTTAAATTAGCAGTTTCAGAGAAAGACAAAGGAAGAAAAAACAAAACAAAAGGGTAAAGCAGAAATGATGCTTCAAAGCTCAGATTTTTATAACCCAGCAGCAGATCAGTTCAGATACTGCTGGCAATCCAAATTCTTCATGCAGCATGCATGACTTTGCATAGGAACAGCGTAGTGCCTTAGGGGCACCAGAGTCATAAAGCTATTTGGCAAGAGAACATTACTCCTTCTTGCCCAGTGGGGAGAAAAACCAAAGCACTCTTACTCAATTTGTCCATGCCCACAAACACTGGCATGACTCCTGCTGGCTTCTAGGTAAGCAGAACAGTTTCTTTGTGTAGGTCCCAGCTACTCTTGACATGGCACAGATCCCCTCCTCCCCCCCCTCATCCAGTCAAACTGGCTGCAGTCCAAGAGCTTTCCTCTCTTTCCTTGTGTTGTGCCACACCAGAGCAGCAGGCAAAGGTCATATCCTCCTGGACTCAAAATAATATTGCAATGCGAATCTGTTTCCCAGCATCTACCATCCTCATCTGAAGCCTTTTTAAGTACCTCTTATTAAATCGGATTTAAACGGCTAAGCATGCAGACAATTATAAACCACGTCCATATCAAATGCAGCTCAGTGGTCTGACCAAAGAAAGGACAGGGACAAGACAAGGGCAGGAAATAATGAACTAATACTAGAATGGGGAGAAAGCACTACGTTTTTTGAGGAAATACAACATCTGTATTTCTACCTTCCTATTTATCTTATTTATTTATTTTTTTTAATAATGCTGCTCATTACAGTAGTATTCATGGATCTTCCACTGAGGATGGGTTGGCACATGGGTGGATTTTACCTGGATTCCTCTATACGCCTGGGCAGTCAGCCACTAGAACAAAAGAAATCACTCATTTCCATTAGTGGCTGGCAATAAGACTGCATCCTCTTCTGGATTTAGACTTCACTGTAGCAATCGAGTAATTTGTGACTGCCAGGGCCTAATTACTGCAGTAACATGAATCTGCAAAACTTACAAAACTTAAGCATAAGAGGCAGCTGATTGTTGGACTGCGGGCACACCCAAGGCTGCACTGTCTGAAAGCTTTGCTCCTGCCAGCCTGGAAACCCTCTGGAGGCATGGCAATGGCACGGCCTGCGTGTGGCAATGAGAGTGCTTGGATCAGGAAGGACATGCAACCCTG
This sequence comes from Coccyzus lansbergi, assembly GCA_033558105.1. NCBI lineage: Eukaryota > Metazoa > Chordata > Aves > Cuculiformes > Coccyzidae > Coccyzus > Coccyzus lansbergi. Next base: position 772,755 of record JAUMJK010000450.1, read on the forward strand.
CTGAAGTGCAGGTCCTCATGCTCTTCAGCATAATCTTCTTAGGCACTGAGAGAACTGACATTCTCCACACTCTAAAAGCTCATTGAATGCTTGGATGACTTTCTAAATGGTAAGTCCTAGCCAGTGAAATACTCAAACCAGTCAAAAGAGCGCGAGAGCCACGTTTCCAGCAAGTTAAATGGGAGTTTTGGGAAGAACATTGTGAGGTTATGCCCCTGTACTCAGCACTGGTGAGGTTGCACCTCGAACACTATGTTCAGTGTTGGGTCACTCGCTACAGGAAAGTCACTGAGGGGCTGGAGCACATCTGGAGAAGAGCAATGAAGCTGGTGAAGGGACTGGAGGACAAGTCTTATGAGGAGTGGCCGGGAAAGCTGGGGTTGTTTAGCCTAGAGAAAAGGAGGCTGAGGGGAGACCTTATCACTGTCTGCAACTACCTGAAAGGAGGCTGTAGCGAGGTGGGTGTTGATCTCTTCTTCCAAGTAAAAAGTGATAGGACAAGAGGCAATAGTCTCAAGTTACACCAGGGAAGGTTTAGATTAGATATTAGGAAAAATTTCTTCACTGAAAGGGTTATCAGGCTGCCCAGTGAAGTGGATGAGTCACCATCCCTGGAGGTATTTAAAAGATGTGTAGACAGGTGCTTAGGGATTTAGTTTAGTAGCGGACAGGTACAGTTGGACTCAATGACCTCAAAGGTCTTTTCCAACCAAATGATTCTATGAAGCTATGATTCATAATCTGGCTCAGATAGACCTACTTTTAAAAAAACCAACAAACCACAACACAAAACTGCAAGGTGCAGAGGGCAACAGCACAAATACCCTGGGGATGTGCAGAGGGTTTGCAAAGGAATGGAGTAGAAGGAATACACAGAACACTGCTGCATAGAGCTAGGGCACACCTGCTTCTGCAGTGTTGTGCTCAGTTCTGGTCATCTTTGCTCAAAAAGAATACCAGTGAAATAAAAAGAAATACAGGTGATGGAAAATTTCCATTTTATAAAGACTGAAATAGTAAGGTTGATTAGATTGAAGGGAAAAGGAATAAAAGGAGACATGGTATAGGAATGTGAAAATTGCCGCAGAGAGTTACACTGGGCATCAATTGTTATTTATTCTTGTAATTCACAAGGAAGTACTCAACAAAATTGAAGTTTAAAACAGATAAAAAAGAGTATGCATAATTAAAGTACACCTAACTAACCTGTAAAAATGACTGCTAAAAAGATGACAGGAGACATGAATGCTGGAGGACTATGAAAGAAGATGGATGTTTACCCAGGAGAATAAGAATATCCACAGTCAGTCAGGAAATACATACAGGACACACTACTGGAAAGCAGGATTCTGTTAGAAAAACCGGTTACTGCACAGGATGAATTTCCAAAACAAAGGCTGACACAAATGTCACTTGAAAGCGGTAACTAAACTACAGACACATCCTTTGGTTTAGAAACTATGTACATTAAAAATTCCTACAAACATCCAATTGTGTCTTAAGAGACAGTTTTTATATATTCGTTTCCAAAAGTAAGATATTTGTATTTTCATCTGGAATTGGACGTAGCATTACATATTTATCAATCAGTCTCCCCAGTGACACCTTTGAATGTAAACAGCTCAATGAAAAATGAAAGAGAAGCAGAAAGAAACTATTCACTGATTTCCTAAACGCCAGCACTAATTCACAATGAAGAATCTCCTCTTGCTTATGAAGAGCTATTTTTGCTTTGCTTTTACAAACTGTCTTCCTCGTAGGTCCAAGAAGTGGACTGGGCAACCTCTCTAAGGCCTTTCTCACCCCTCTAATTCTAACGGGGCAATGGTTTATATTTTTGTTTTCCTCCCACTGCTTCACACTATCTCTTCCAGCATCCTCTCACTCCCCTTTCTGGTTTTCTAAGCCTTACATTCTACTATTAGAAATCCCGTAGAAATGGGACTGAAATCTCTGAAATGCTTCCTTTTTGCTATGCCCCGCTGCTTTTAGACTAGAATTACTCTTCATTGAGTTGATAGGGATTAAAAATTAAAAAAGGCCTCAGAGAATTGACTCTCATTTCCACAGCATTCACTTAAAGCACAGAGATGCTCTACTGGAATAGGACTGCTAGTCAGATGGTCTTTGCAGCAACACTGGGACTTCAGTAGCTACGGTTGCTGTAGTGGAGGCTTTCCACAGCAGTACTCTGTCAATGCCAGCTAGGATTATATCGCTATAAACTTTGCCATTTATGCCCTGCTATGACCTGTTATAACTCTTGCAGAACCAGCTTCCTCAATGTCATGTTCTCTACCTGTAAATCATGACTCTTACTGACATGTTCACTGTGAACACTTTTTTTTTTTAAAATTCTAAAGTCCAAATTAATAGTACAGTAATAAAGATGGCACTGAAACAGTAACAAAAGGTGACAAGTCAAAACTGCAAGATAATCTCTGATTTTGGTGCCAGACATCAGCTGTGGGTTGATCTCCCCGCCCATCAGAGAGAGGATGAATTCAGTGTTTGCATGTGAGACTCAGTGCTGTACCTGGGTAAGGATGCGTACTGCCTTTCCATGCCCTCAAAGTGGAGATTGTATGAGCTCCCGTTTGGACCTTTCCCAGGCATCTGTGGAGAAGAGAGTAATTAGAGATGAAGATCAATTATGCAGGCCAGCTACTAACAATGCATCTCAAAATGATAAGCAGAAAATGTATGATGCTGCAGCGTGCCAAAATCAACAAAAGAAAGGCAGGGGCTCAAAGAAGCTCCAAAGCCCAGACATAATCTTAACACTGCTAGTAAGAAAGCCTTCTGTATCAAAGAACCATTTAGACCAGGTAACACCTTCAGAGCCTTTTCCTCATCTGTGTGTTAGATGGGATATTCTCCCTCCTCCCCTGGCTAGCCTTCCTTCTAGAATTCAGTAACATGAGAACATATTCTAATTAAGTAAGCATACACCTTCTGATTCCAGTGGCATAACAACTTGAGTCAAAGGTAGCATCTCAGCACCAAGTTTGCTGTTTTTACCCCACTTGTGTGTTTTGCTGAAGTATAAAATGCGATATAAGAAGTCTTTGATTTCGTTCTTAACACAGAGCCAGAAACTTTCCCTAATGCCACTGCAACGCTAAGTATCCAGCTGGGAGTTAAGTGCATTTATCACGCTCTGGTGCCATTTCAGAAGTGAAGCATTAGTGCACTCAGTCAAAATGCCAACTTGCTACTTGGTTTGTTTTCAAGATGGCAACCGGAGCTGGCTGGAGAGCACAATTCTGTCAGGAAGGCTCCAACTGGGGTACAAAACGGTGAACTTCAATGCTTTTAGCACACAGGAGCTCTCCCAATTTCATTCACTCAATGCCTGCTGATGGCCCAAAGTGTTAAGAGCCTTGTTAAAATGGAGCTATTAGTCTTTTCCTCCATAAATGCAGGAGGCTCTGCCTGCCTTCAGTGTTTCCTATATTAGTATGGATTCTTATTCCGGTGCTGCTAGAATCAGCAGTTTTATAAAGCAATATACTAAGAGGCCATTTAAAATCCCCTTCCCCTTTCACAGATTAATAGCAGAAAGAAAGATTTAATGCCTTTTCAACCATTTTTAACAATTCATTAAAAATAAAAGAATAAATCACACCAAGCTTTCAGCAAATGCCTGATTATAAAAAGAAAAAACAAAAATTAGCATGTTTTTCACATTCTGCAGGCTAGAGTACAGTTCTGTCAGTCCTGCAATTTACGCATACTACGTTATTTTCACTGAAGAGAAGTAAAAGCTTCTACAATGATAAAGGTTGTGCACTCAGGTGTAGTAGGTCTTACCTAACTTTACACAGTATTTCTGTATACCATATACCATCTCTTGTGGAACCACTGCATAAGCTAAATCCCATGCAAAGAGAGGTACCATCTCTCAAAGCTACTATACAAGCAAAGGAATTATTCTAGACAACTACTACCTTGCTGCTCAGTGAACATTTAAGATACTCATAACGGTAAAAAATTATTTAGCACAGGCCTTTTGCTAACTCCCCTTTAAGTGGCTCAAAGCAAAAAGGGGTCCTTACGGAATTGGCAGCCAAAAGAAGTAATGACCTGTGATTTGAAATGACCCAAGCTTTAACGGTGTCTGTCTTTGAACAAGTGAAAAATAACAATAATTGTCCTACATTTCAAAAAGAGGACAGTAGGCTAAATGGATCACTCATTCTTTCATTTTGTCCACCAGAGAAAGTGACATGTAGAGAGAACTTATAAAGACAGAGTCACTTAGGCTGAGAGTCACAGCCCCTTGGGCTGTTCCTACATTGCTAATTTGATCGGGTTGATAATTTCCCTTAATTCACCAGGTACATTGGTGAGACAAGAGCCTCTGCTGTTTTATGAAGAAGAATGAAGTGAAATGAAATGAATGAATAATTTGGTTTGCTCAGCACAACAGCCACATAGTGTATGGTCTACCTGCACGGCTGCAGATAGGCTACTAATTGTGTGCAGCAGCAAGATGTTTATGAGCTAAAGGATGTGCCTGGTCACTCGCTGCAGTTGCAGCCGCCTGCAAGTTTCCTGGTGATCACTCTCACATCTAACATGAGTGTCAGCAGCCAGTCAGCGTGCAAAAACATGAACAGATTCCGAATTGTGCCAGCACCAAGCAGTAATTCCAAAACTTACACCAGTCATCAGAAAGTAAAAAAATATTTACATTGCGAGGCCTTTTTGCAGCCTGAAACACCCTTTTTCTGATGGTTTCCTATATACCGAATAGAAAACGATACCCCCCACCAGGTCTGTTTGTATATATGATTTGAGAGACAGTTGTCATAGAAACACCCTGGTGGTGGATACACAATTTTGCTAATTTGGATCCATCGAGCGGCTGAGCCCACATCCTATATAAAACCCCCAACACACTGGGAAAGCATGCTCTGGCTCCGCACGGCTAATTAAAGACTCAGCCATTTCTTCTCCTTTCCCTTTTCCATCTGTCCATGCGACAGTAAAAATGTATCATCAGTTAGCCACCAGCAAAATGGTGCCCGGAATAAAATACTATCCCAATGAAAAAAGAAAAGGAGAAAATGGAAACACCACCTTCGTAGAAGTTATTTTTGTTCCAGAGAGAGCCAAAGCAAAGGGTTCCTTGTTGTCTTTTACACCAAACTAAGATAAAAATTGTCATGAAAGGTACTAATTAACAAGATCAAATATTCCAGCTTCTCCTCCTTCCCTGAAACAGGACGGATGCAGCTAGCCCTCAGTACAGGTGCAGTAGTTTTAACCGCATAATTAACAATCACAAAACATTTAGGTGAGCAAACAGGAACCTTAATAAAAAGGATTAAAACCTGCAAGTCTTATCAAGGCCAAATGGACACTGATCACAAGGTGTCTAGCAAGGCAACGGAGCGGATAGAAGGTGTATTAATTAGCTAAATCCATAGCAGAGGTGGCTGGAAGAGTTTTTGAGATCAACACCTCAATCAATAAAGAAATATCATGGCAGGAGATGAAATACACATTTCATAAATGTATGGTAATGCACAACAGAATGATCCAAAACATGCTCCTGTATTTTTAGGGTTTAAATTAACGACATCAACTTAAGTAAGAGCCATCATTATGAAGTGATCATCTCTTAGTCTAGAGCGGTCTCAACTAACAAGCAAAACATGAATATGCAAAAATAACAGGGTAGAGATAAACACAGAAACAGCCATCATCCCATCAGCGCAATTAAAAAAGCAGCATGCTTAAACTGAGGAAAGGAAATGCTATCTTTATCAAAAAACAACAACAAACAATTCATGTAACTTTACTCTTGCAACGTGTTGGTACGGCCAAATCCTTTGCAGAAAGGAAAATGAATAAACTGGATATGCATATGAATCCGAACAACTGGCATCGGGTTAGCAGAAGACAGTAAGGCCTTTAACAGGTTGAAGAGAGGTAGAGGCTCAAAGAGTCAGCCATTCCCTGAAAGGGAAAGCAGGCAGAAACCTCTGTGCCAGCAGGTTATTCTCCTAATTGTCCCTTTGGGAATCCCAATGAATTCTCTGAATCACACTTGGAGACAGGGTACCAGAAAAACAGGCAAAACATCACGTCCATATAACTCAGTGGCTCCATGGTCAGGACTTTGTGTGTACAAGAAAAACATTTTTTCTACATAGATAGTAACACTTCTGTTGTTCCAGTTTTTTTTTTTTTTTTAACAACAATAATTTCCATTAGCAAAAAAAGGTTTCTGCAATAGAAATATGTCACTTCACAAAAATCCCTATGACACCCTTGCATCTTAAACAATCCCCTGGCAGTCCTGAGGGGCAGAACCAGGCTGGGAGAAGCACAGACTGGACACCACTGTGGTCGCTGCATGCTACTCTCCCTACTCCAAGCCCTAAGCAGGGGACCATCCTGAAGGGTCAAAAGGCAGGGAACAAAAAATGCAGGTTGGGGCTCTTTCCACTTCCCTGGACAAATGGAATTCACGTTTGCTTCTAGACAGAAAACTGCAGAAAGATTCATAATTTCATGTTTCACACACAGATCCAAAACAGTCAGAAAAGCAAAGCAACTGCAACAAAAAAGAGAAAACAAAAGCTGTGCAGGTATCATTGCAAACTGTGTCCCTGGCAAATACAGTAACTGCAGGGCACTTTGAGGAGTCTTCCAATACATGAAAGTGATAAACTAATATCTCTAACTGACCAATTCTCCATAGGAAACCTTCCCAGGAAAAGAAAATTAAGAAGGTGATCTGAACACGCATGTGCGGATCAACTCAAATATCTTAGAACATTCTAATATTTGCAAATAAATCATCAGGCATAAGTAGAGTATACCTGTAAGTAGGTAGCCTAGGATTTGCCCACAGGAAAATTCTGAGGTTGCAAAGGAACAATTCTTTAAGAACAGAGAAAGCATTTACTTCACCCTGAAGCTTGAGACTACCTTGAAAAGTGTGCAGAAAAGTGCAACCAATTGTTTTTTTTCCCGTGCGACACTGCATTTAATTTCTCCTCACTTGCCTTACACTACCTTCCTCCTGGAGCACTTGTTACAGGCTGAAAGACCAGCTGCTAGCAGGAAAATCTCCCTTGCCCCTTTCAGCTGGATGAAGGTGCTTGAGGTTGGACAGCCATTGCGGTATGAACAATAAGAACCATAGAAATATTTTTTAAAATTTAAGCTTCATGAAGCCAAAATCAACTTCTTCTTGTGCATTACATGCAGCTCAAGGTGAGAGCTACCACACTGCACATGGAAGCCAGCAGCAACTCCCTGCCTCTAGCAGTGAGGACATATTCAACAGGGCAGTGTGTTTTCACCTGGGTGTTCTACCTCCTATCACAACTCCTTACCTGAGCCCCTGCTTATTAATTTTTCACTTATATGCTAAACAACCCCCTTGCCCTTTTTTCTTTTTAACTCTTTGTTCCCCCCTTCTGAACAATAAGCCTCCTCCAAACATTTTAATTATCATTAAGATCAGAAAGAAAATGAGGACTGTGTGCAGCCCACTAAATAAGTAGCAATAGCATAACTTCATGAAGGCTGATGTGATTTTAGCTACACAATTGTCAAACCAGTGCAAAAACACTGCTGACTCCACTTTAGTCATGCCTGACTTAAAATTATAGTAGATCAGGAAGAGCTTGTGAAGATAGGAGCCCTGGGACTCCTAACTTTTTTACTTATCCTATGTGTAATCTCAGGAAAGTCACTCAAGCTTGTGCATGGTGGTTTTCTCACCATAAAACACGGCATGCTACTACTGTTGTATTTTATACGACTGACAAACACTAAAAGACAGACACCATCACAGGAAGGCTGCAGAGCAAGGCATGTGCTATGCTATCACCCAAATACCTTGAAAATGCCACCCAGTTCTGCTTTTTGCCTGGAGTGTGTGTATACACAGTACTGCTGCATTGCTTAGTACATTTTTCAATAGTCTTGTGATCATCTGTTAAAGGACTTGATTCAGATGCTGGTTTGACCTCTGTTCTCAAAGCTCTTCTTTTGTCTGTGAGCGTTTCTAATCACATGGGTTGAGATTCAGCATGCCAAAAAGAGCTGTGGTATAACGGAATTTGCCCTTTAACCTTCAGGTCTCCCCTCTGCTGAGACACAGTTGGGTTTTGTTTTCAATTAAGTGAAAACTGAAGAAAAACTGAGAGAGGTAAAAGTGGATTTGCTCCCCATCTCGGTCTCAGTGTTTCAAACACAGGTGAAGCACCAAAATTTGCCAATTTAATTTTTCGCATTTCAACAATACAGTCTGGTTCTAGGGACTGAAAGTGAAATTTCAGAGCGTGATTTGACTCACTAACACTTCTTTTAGCTCTTAAAACAGAGGTGGGACATGTGAGGCAGTGAACTGGGTGTTCCGTGTGAAATGGAGGAAGTTGATCGAAGAGGTTGTCTTAATTCCTTACTGCTCTGATATTCTAATTATCCCGCCCTCCATGATCTCCACAGAAAACATGTTTTCCTCCATCCAGCTTTTTCATGTTTTGCATCAAAAGGTAAAAATTAAAAATTCTACCAGTGTCCACAATTCAAAAGAATTTTCCCGATGTTTTCCTTACATACACAAAGAGGCATGTATTTTGCTTTCCTGGTTTTGCAATGAAAGTTGAAACAGTGATTTTGCGTTATTATAACACTCATCATTTCTCCCTCTAATTTGGATGGTTTTTAATAAAGCTCCATTGATTCCACTGAAAGAAATCCCTCCTGGCAAAAGCAGAACACACACGCTGATTGCTAAATATGCAGCAATTATCATATTCAGCAGCGCACTTTAATATCTTATTTATAGATGTATCTATCTATAATTTGCTTTAATTAAGTTGCATTGATTTTAATGATAGAAGCAGTCCTCAAAGAAGAGTCTAATGTTGTATGAGCCCATTGGTCCTGCTTTGCCATTGTTTGGATATAAGACAGCACACTTCAGTACTTCTTTTTGATATTCTTAGTGGTGCTTTTCTTTGCTAGGTGGCTGAAATGGCAAATCAAGATGATGTCCCATGGAAAATCGCAAGTCTACCTCTACCACTGGAGAGAAAGCACTTTCAGCTTTCTTGTTACAAACTTGCCTATAGGATAGTTTCCAAGAATAAAGAAGAAAGCAGTAACTCCCAGCAGGTCCTGAGAAACTTTAGAGTTTCTCTTTCATTTTACAGACATCTTGGGAGTGTAATTGTTAGAGATTCTCAAATCATGGTCTGATGGCTTCTAAGTTTGTTTTGGGTAGTCTGGCAAGTAATTTCAACTGCCTTATTTTCTTGTCAACAGAAAATACATCATAAATTATTTGGGAAGGTGAATCAACAGATGGCTATATGTTGCTGTTCACAGCCCAGTCACCAAGTCATGATTTCATAGATTCCAACAGTTCTGTTTTCTGGGGTCAGTCACAAGGAACACTGAGCCTTCTTTTTCTTAAGCACACACTCACTTCAAGCATTTTATATCAGTCTGTTTTTGAGATTATTTCAAAAAACACTTGATACTATTAGAACTCTAAGTTTGTCAAAAAACACCTTGAAGAGCTGAAAGAAGGTATTGTTGCAATCCTAGTAGAGTCTCATAGCCTTGGTTTTGCTGGGTGCTACCACATACCTTGGCCCCAATTCAGGAAAGCATACTCAATACTGATGAGGGTTGTTTGTTTTAATTTCAATAGCATTTGATTCCTCTTGGAGGCATTCCCAAAGCTGACATACACCTGCATCTCTCATCTCAGTGGCTGTATCTCCCTTTTGGGAGAAAATACACAAGAAAAACATCTATATCTCTGTACCCTGAACACGTCTTCACACATCTGAAAACAGCATTCTAGTGATGATGATCTCGGCATCTGTATCTCTAAAGTAACTCCATAAGGTATTACTGGTTTACATCAATCGAAGATCAATCACAAAGACTACCGAGGTAGCTTCGTAACATTACTTATGCAGATCTTAATGGATCATTCGCTGTTAGCATTTTTTTAAAAGTGAAAAATAAGTGCTAGCCTTTTAAATCACCATATTTTGGAATATATAAGCACTAATTTTATAAGAATTGTTCATGTTAAAATGCAAGGGCATGATCTCAAAGGAAAAGGCCCAAAGTAGCTATGCGAGTACATTTTTCAGTTTCTGGTCATCATTTTTCATTCACTGATTATTGCTTAAGTGTTGATTAATAGTTATGTTCATGCTGCTAGAATGCATTTCCCTTGGGTGAAAAAAACATTCTTGTCTAAAGGAAAAAAGAGATAGTAATCAAACCATCCTTCCTTTTCCCTGTACAAAACACAGATACACACTCCAGAGTCACTGATGATCTTGGTTTTGCTGGTGAGTAGTTTTGAAAATTTTCACTTTGAAAATCAGCTGTATGCAATCAGAACACTACTTGGTCAGTCAGATTGCTACACAATTAAATGCTCTCCTTCTGTCTCTCTCTCTCTCCATACATATATACACATATGTATACGTATATATTCACACACACACAAAGGTATAGACTTTCATTGTACCTTTCTCTCTTTGCAATGAACACTAGGAACACTGCTAACAGCATTGCTCCATGCTGAAATTAAGCAGGGCTGATTATCTCAGGATTTACTTTTCCTCCTCAGTAATGCCCCACCTCTTGTTTAAGGAGGTGAAGCTAATGGCTTAGATTTAGAGGAAGCAGAAAATTCTCTATAAAGGCAGTAGACTGAGGGAAATACAAACACAGATGGGAACTTTAAAAGGGAAACAGGCTGTTCCCGTAACAGTTTAAAAACATGGCAATTGCCTTAGCTTAGTAGAAAACAAGCTCCCAGCATTTGCTGTATCTTGCAACACTTAAGTAAAGAAAAAATAGCAAAGATGGAGGTGAAGCCAAAACTGCAAAGTGTTTTTGCATAGTCCCACAAAGATAATATTCTGCTTTCTAAACCCTAGTTCCATGATCCCCTGATCCCTGGTGCTGCAGGACTATGGTTTCCTGTGACCGTGCAAAATGAGATAATTTCCTGGCCTGTGTCCGTCTTGGTGGGTGGCTTCTTTTTTTCCATTAGTTGTATAATACATTTTGGTTAATTCTACCTCTTAATTGTCTTTAATGAGCACCAGATTTGCAACACCCTCACTTGCAAACCTATTCTCAGAGTACAGGCAAACAGAGGCCCTTGAACTGAGAGCAAAACTTAAAAGCAGCGAAACAAAATAAATCCCAGCACCCATCGGCAGTGATTCTTTCCATCTACAATGGGGCATTTCAATTGCTCTTCCACTGAAGTAGGCCAATGTAATTAATCTCTTCCCAGCCACTAGAAAGAATAACTCAACTTGTCAGTGAGATACATCTGTGATGCAATATACGGCATACATAATACATACATGTGAATACATTTCTAAAGCAGATCTCCTGTCGCTGTTGTAGAATACTGTGTACAGTTTCCCCCTCCCCAAATCAGTCCTCTGTCTTAGCCTGTTTGAAACTAAGCTGCTTCTTGTTCCTCCCAGGCTTGCATTCTTTGCTTCTCTTTTCACTGTAATTAGTTTACAAGACTACTTATCCAGATGATTACTGCTTTTAAATGACAGTCATCTTTTCTTTTACTCCAGTTCATTGTTGTGTATCATTTTGTCTTGCTATCTGAATACCCAGTTCTCTAAAGCATTTTCTCATTATGTTATCTCCTGATATAAGGCCTTTTTAAATACTTCATGAGAGACACTGTATGAAGTAAATTGAATTGAATTTTCTTTTAAAGTCAGGGGCTTTCAGCATCTTTCTCTAGCTAAGTCAGCAGAGTTCTTGGCACCAACACTAGGGTGTAATGGTCATGCTTTGCAGCCCAGCTACGAGCTTGTGTTCTTTTTAGGGAAAATTAAATGACAGTGTCAGTACCTGGAAAGCAAACAGGGAATAGATCAATATTTCCAGTTATGATGAGGATGGCAAAATGAAAAGGTTTGTGGTATTTTTGAGGTTTTAAATGCACACATTGTGATAACGATGTTTTGCTGTGTCTACCTACATCTGGTGTTGGTGCTGAATGTCTATGCAGGAGGTATATGTGTGTGTATGTCAGGGAAGGAAAGAGGGAGAGTGGGGCACGGGACTGAATTGCAGAGCAAGTGGTGGAAATAGACAGTGAAAAGCTTCCTGCAGGCAGGCAGCTTCACAGGGTAGAGCAAGCCTTTCACTGTCTATAAAATCATGCCTTGCTGGAGGTCCTCAAGAGTAGAAGGGCTAGTGCCTAGAGGCAGTAAATCTCTCACTGTTGTACTATTACATTCTAAACACTTAGCTACTGTATAAACCAGCACACTGCTTCAAGAGAAGAAAAGGAAGAAGGGAGGAAAATGAACAAAGGGAAGAAGAGGAAGATGGCAATAAAATTGGGTAACAACCCCTTGCCACAATTCTCTCCAAGAATGGTTTGCATCAAAGAAAAAGAGCAGAGAGTAAATTGTCACAAAATTAAAAGTTAACCTCAACTCCTTCCACTGTGATTTGACACCACTATGTAACAGCACTTCTAGAATTTCAATGGTTTGTACGTAACACAGGGTATTAAATCCAACTTAATCCTGTTAAACACAGAGGCCACTAAAGAGAGGTGCTCTCTCACTGGCATCATGACAAAAGTTCTCCACGCTGCAAGTTCAATATGGTTAACAAAAAACCAAAAAAACCCCAAAAAAAAACCCCACCCCAAACCTGGATTAATACTGAGCAAACAACATCAGCATAAGCAGGCTTAGAGAGAGGAATTGCCTTCCATATGCTATGGCATCAGGTTCCTCCGGATCTTCAGATACCAGTTTGTAAATGTTACAGACATTGTTTCTCCTGCTTGCAACTGCTGTTGGGTGGCGACCTTCTTTGCTTGCTGATACCAATTTAGCAGTTGGTACAGTTTCTCTGTGATTTGGTACTGTCTGTTGTTTGCTGGTACCAGATGGATACCAGATGGGTAACTGTGGGCAATGGTTCCTCTGTGTTCCAGTCCCAAAAATATAGGGCCTATAGGGTCAGTCTTGTCAGATGACTCCTAAATGGCACTTCAAAGCAGCATTCTGAAAAACCTCAACATCTGTTTCTTACTCCTAATGACCTTAAAAAAATGTTGCAGATATACTTTCCTTTAGCCAAGAGTTACTGTGCTTCTGCAGAAAAGAATACAACCTTGCAGATGCTCGCAGCCATCAAACTCACTCCTTGCTAATGGCAGCTCCAGAAGCCACCACCTCAACTCTGTAAGTCAGCACTGAATGTGAAGTATAATCAATATATTCATTTCTGTGGTAGCTCCACAATGTAGGAATTCAGAGATATTTCAAGGCATTTTTCAAACGGTACTTTCAGCAGTGAAGTGGAAGAACAAGAAAACAAAAAACTTGAAGTGCCTTTGAAAGGCAGCAGGGATACCTGAGGGCCAAACATAAAGCATGAAGAGAAAGCAAGGGCAGAGAAAGTGATGGAAGAGATCTGTTTGAAGAATTAATTTGTGATTGGTCTTTCAAAATGTTAATCTAGTAGTCAAACTACAGACAGGAGCTGAAAGGTCAGTTAATGAATACTGCCTATTGCAGTTCCCTCCTATGTTATTCCATATGACTGGTTCTAAGAAAGGGGAAAAAGTTTATTTAGGACAGTACAGGAGCATTTTGGTAAATTCTCCATACGTGCTACAGCAGAATATTGTCTACAGAAAAATACAGCTGACATCAAAGCATGTTCCCCACCCCCTGTCTTGCTTCATGGAGAAGTTATGATAAACAGGTTATGTGTTCCCCAAGGTTACCATGGAAACTCATTCTTTTCAGGCCATCATTTGCAAAGGTAAAATTTGCATTAAAATGTGATAGAATTTGATTTTGTGCATGTGTGTGTGAAACTCAAGTGGGGTCATGCTACCACGCAGTATAGCTATTATTTCAAACCCAGGAGCACACGCTTAAGAGCGAAATCTATTAATCCATGTAAACACCTCGGTGACCAAATTACAGTTTAATTGCTAACTTGACATGTATCTTCCTAGCAAATTAAGAGAAATACTTTGAAAATTGGCTTAAAATGCAAATGTAAATGTTAACACTGATCCACTGGTGGGTACCACTATATAGCATTTTGCTAATTTCTCCTATAATCATTTCACAGGAAAGATTGAATTTAGATTGTCAGGATGACTTTCTTTTGATGATGGCAGTCCAGGGATGGAAGGCACATGCATGTATTTCAAATTATAAATTTTCATCTTGAAGGAGTTATCATCAAATTATGAAGTATTGAATTTAATTTGATATAACCATGCTTACTGCAATACATGAAACTTACAGATCTCCTCAGAACTCCAAATTGCTCACTTGATTTTGAGTCATATCATAACATCAAAGACATAATTTCACTCCAAGTATCTGCTACTCTGACTTTCCTTGGAAATATCTGATGGTGTAAAGCACTCACGTTGTACTCAGGGCCTCCCCTGGGCCCAGGTTCCTTGAGAGCCACTGCTATTATTTGTTGCCACGTGCAGCACTGGTTGTCTTAACACAGGTGCATTATTTGCAATAATAATTTTGACAATCATTACTCCCAGTCTCTCAAGAAAACAGATGAAGTCACTAAACCCAGAAAAATCTTTCAACTGGGGACCAGCCTGCATTTCAGAAGAGATACCAGTATTCGTCCACTTGCTCAGTTGTATGCATTCGCAACATACATGCTGAATTTGATATACTGCTTTATGAAATCTGTTGTACTCTGGGACAATGGATTATTCGCATATCATCTGCTTTGAATAGCAGGACACCCTTGGAGCTAGCAGGGCCAGAGCTCATATTTCTGCTTGGAAGGCAGACTTTCCAATATCACCTGGATTACAGAAGACTCAATATCTCCTATCATGCAGGACTTATGACATACAGTTCAGCTGGAATGGCTCTACTTAATATTGGACAACATGACACTTAACACAGCAGCCAGGCCATTCGATGAGGAAAAAGCAGCAAAACTACAGACAGTAGTATTTGTCACTCTTGCTTTCTTATTGTTAATAAATACAGTTGCACAGCAAGTATCTCAACAACACTAAAAAAAAGAAAAGTGAAAATCAACCCTTCAGATTAGGTTGCACAGTGTCAGTGCCTTATCAGACTCTTCTGTATTGGAAAACTCCTGCTTACAAATTCTATTTACTAAAAACCCCCAAGAACATTAAGAAGGCTTAAAAAACCAAATGCAAACAAAAATGATTACTAACTTCCACAGAACTTCTCAAAACTCAGCTCACTCAATAGAAGCAATGTGTCCCGGTTGGATCCATACCTAGCAAGTACAAAGGTGCTAGGGGCTGTTTTCCCTAGTGTTCTTTAACAGCCAGAGATGAGGTTGAAAGTTGAAATTTGAAAAGAGATGACCTTGAGCAGAAAAGCCAAACTCATGCACAGCACCAGCCTTATAGGGTAAATGGATTTCTCTTTTCCCTTATTTCCTACTTCATTTAAATGCAGTCTTGATATTAGATTAGCATCTGCACTACAGACCGTAGACTGGGAACTAATAAAGTTATCCACCCAATCTCTCCATGTCTGAGTCAGTGACTTTCTTTTTCATTTTAAATAATTATAACATAGTCGCCTGTTTGTTGAGAAAAATAGAGCCTTTATATATTCATAGATAATTGCTTATATCCAGCATCCAGTGATACATTCTAATTACTTTTCACACCTTGCCTGTTAAGAAATCTCGACTTTTTAGTGTTTTTAACTGCAAGACAACAATGTAGCCAGAGCACTGACACCCCAACTGCTGAAACTGCATCTCCGATGAAATTTAACAAGTAGTTCTGCAAATGCATTTTGCAGTGAGGAACTTCAGAAGACCCAAGGCCTCCACCTCAGATCTTGTGCTGCAATAATGAGAAGTAGAAGAACTCAATCCAGAAATCAAAAATAATCAAAAGTCCATTATTTCAGTTGGCTTCTGTAACTATAACAAATAAAAGATCTGTACTCGGTAATAGCCTCAATGACATAGTTGTATTGCTTGACCTAGCTTCTTTCAAGCTCGACCTTGTTCTGCTCATGCTGGGCAACTGTTGCCGTTTGCTTCACTGAGGTCACTCTGCTTTCCATTATGTTAAATGGACAGATTTTGCAGCCCTTTGTCAAAGCTGCTATCTGTTCTGGGGGATGTTATCCCTAGCAGGCAAGGCCAGATAGTGACCAACATATTCAGGAAACAGGGTGCTACCTGGGACAAGTGTAGCTAGGTCTCTCTTTGGATCATCAGTATTTTTAGGGGAGAGATCTCTTTTTAAATCCGCAACACACAGAACAAGTTCATAACCCAGGGAGATTAAGCTGTGAGAATTCAAAAAGAAGTCAACCATGTCAGTATCTATTTGATAAATGCATCAGATCCCTGGTACTAAAGGCAAAAGCTTGTGCCCAGGAAGGGGTCAAGTCTGAGGTCCGGTATCAAGCCTGATCTAATAAATACCTAAGTGCATGCTTAGCTTCAGACATGAATTTCAATGGCATTATAGACTTGTCTTGTGATTAAAAAATGAGCTTTGTTGTAAGAGAGGCCCCTTTCCAGAAGCTGAACCAGGCTTCTTACTAATGGCCTTAGGAAGAGGAGGCCAATTTTAAAAGGAAACCTACTCTTTCCCTGCCTCACAGTCAGACCCACGAGCAGTTTAATTTGATTCTACAGTATGTGGGGCACAGACTTGCTAGGGGTTGGGACCAAGCTGTTGTGGAGGAGTATGTATCACTGAGAGTAAGGGGACATTCCAAGTGCAAAGGAATAACTTTAGCAACCCCACATACGAAGGCTTGGTGTTAAAACTCAGTCCTCTTCCACCTTACCCGTGTGATGCTGGCCTAAGAAACAGAAGTTTCTGTTGAAGCAGAAGCTTGCCAAAACTGAAGGAAATCACAAAACCCAGCTACCGTGCTACTTAGAACTGCAGTGAAGCCAGATTACAGCCTAGCTATGAAGAGGCTATTTCTGTGCCCATTCAACTGCGCCCCAAACGATAAAAGCTGCAGAACTGTGGCCTGTACATGTACACAAATGCAGTAACTGTTCAGCATACAATACAGCATGGATTACCCGTTCATAAACTCCTCTCATCAATAATATCACTAGTCAGAGACTCGTTTTTTGCATCCTTAAACATACTGGCAAATAAGGAAAAACACATACAACAGAAAACCTCTAGGGCCTTTTGTATCATATCAGCATGATCAATGGCAGCTGTCACGATTTCTATGATGCCCACTCAAGTTCTTCGTTAGGGCAACATCAGAGGAATCTCTTCTAACTACAAGGGACATGACTGCTGGCACATATGTTAATGTGGAATTTTTCAGTGCTGTGAGCCTGCAAGGATGGCCACAGCTCAGCAGCATCGCAGATTTTTGTCTGATTTTCTTCCACTACTTGTATGAAGCACAAGTGAGGCCGCTCCTTGAATCCTGTGCTCAGTTCTGGGCCCCTCACCACAAGAAGGATGTTGAGGCTCTGGAGCAAGTCCAGAGAAGAGCAACAAAGCTGGTGAAAGGGCTGGAGAACAGGCCTGATGAGGAACGGCTGAGAGAGCTGGGGGTGTTTAGCCTGGAGAAGAGGAGGCTGAGGGGAGACCTTAATCCTTTCTATAACTACCTGAGGGGAGGTTGTAGAGAGGAGGGAGCTATCCTTTTCTCCCAAGTGACAGGGGAAAGGACAAGAGGGAATGGTCTCAAGCTCCACCAGGGGAAATTTAGGCTAGAGATTAGGAGGAAGTTTTTCACAGAAAGGGTCATTGGGTAGTGGCACAGGCTGCCCAGGGAGGTGGCTGATTCCCCTTCCCTGGAGGTGTTTAAGGCACGGGTGGACGAGGTGCTAAGGGGCATGGTTGAGTGTTTGATAGGAATGGTTGGACTCGATGATCCCGTGGGTCTTTTCCAACCTGGTTATTCCATGATTCTATGATTCTCAGTAGAATCATAGAATCATAGAACAACTAGGTTGGAAGGGACCCATCGGATCATCGAGTCCAACCGTTCCTATCAAACACTAAACCAAGTCCCTCAAGACCTCATCCACCCGTGCCTTAAACACCTCCAGGGAAAGTGAATCAACCACCTCCCTGGGCACCCTATTCCAATGCCTAATGACCCTCTATGTGAAAAACTTCCTCCTAATCTCCAGCCTAAATCTCCCCTGGCGGAGCTTGAGGCCATTCCCTCTTGTCCTTTCCCCTGTCACTTGGGAGAAGAGGCCAGCTCCCTCCTCTCTACAACCTCCTTCCAGGTAGTTGTAGAGAGTAATGAGGTCTCCTCTCAGCCTCCTCTTCTCCGGGATAAACAATCCCATCTCTCTCAGCCGCTCCTCATCAGGCCTGTTCTCCAGCCCCTTCACCAGCTTCGTCGCTCTTCCCTGGACTTGCTCCAGAGCCTCAACATCCTTCTTATGGTAAGGGGCCCAGAACTGAACACAGGATTCAAGGAGCAGCCTCACCAGAGCTGAGTACAGAAGGAGAATCACCTCCCTGGACCTGCTGGTCACACCATTTCTGATACAAGCCAGGATGCCATTGGCCTTCTTGGTCACCTGGGCACACTGCTGGCTCATGTTCAGTCGGTTGTCGACCAACACCTCCAGGTCCCTCTCCTCCAGGCAGTTGTTTGTCCCGCTTGGAATCATCCCCCCAGCACTGAAACACAACAAAAAGCAGCTGTGTGATAAGGCATCTTGTGGAAGATGCCACAATGTATTTCTGGAATTCACATAATGTTGTAGGGTATGAACAGTACCAGTAGGCTTTGATAAGACGACATATGGCACCAGAACTGTTTCCCTTGGTAAATAAGAGTGTGTACATAGTGTTAGCATGAAGACATGAGCATTTCAGGCTCCCCTCTGGTTCAGATAATCTATGCCAATTTCAACCTTTGTGTGAGTAGGAATGACTCCAAACAAGTTATAAGAGTCATTCTTTATTACTAGTATTAACGGAATTGAATTTGGCTCTCCTTGTATGTGCCATTTGGAATTGTCTATTTTCCACATGAGGTTTGGCAGGGATATCTCCAAAATAATTTCCCCTCAAACCTATCCCGAAGAGCCAGGCTGTATATTTCAAAATCTCTCTGCTTAGTTTAAACAGCTCTCTAGAATACATTGTCATCTGCAACCTTCATTATACAGAGATAAGTAGTGACTGTAAAGAGTTCTTCATTTGTAAGTTAATCATTCACCCTAAAGAAATGTTTTACATTCTCTCTTAAGTAATATTTTAATAAAATACACAAATACTTCTGATCCATGGCTTTCAAAGCAGTTACACTCTAAGCAAGTTATTGTCATTTTCTTTCTTTTTTTTTTTTTTTCTAAACTCAGTATGTTCTAATAGTCTGTGGGCTCCAAAAGCATGGCATTCACAGAATTTTCTGCTATATGGTTTCACATAGTACATAAAATTGTCAGCTTCTCCCATTGCACTAGAAGACAGGAATGTTATTATTCTAGAAGCTGGAATTTTGGTTTCTAACGATGGTCCAACACAAACGTCTGTGCGTTTTGGAAACTTAATCTATTTGAAATGCAACATCCTAAACCTGGAATTAATTGATCATGAAAAGTGCAAACAGCTCCTTATTCATCCTGAAGCAAGCATAGAACCCTTTGACACATTATGGAAAAATAATGCAGTTCTCAACGCTCATTTTTTTTTTTTTTTGTTCTGGATGATTTTTAGGCTTGGATCCCTGCCAGGCACACAATAAAGCACTTGGCCTTTAACACAGACAGGCATGATTCTTCTTTCATAGCCTCAACTGGGAACTGATAAAACTCAGTACATTACAGATTTGTTTCAATCAAAATGTTCACAGCTAGTATCCAGAGACAGGCTTTCTTATATCTTTAGGTTATTTAAACAGCTTGCAAATATGATCTGCAAATAAGAAAATGGGCTTTAGAACTTTGCAACATAAGGCTCAGTAAAGTGAAGCTGATGTGGTCATTAACAGGTGAAGAACTATTTGCAATGTGGCCAGTGTTACACACACTCTTTGAACAGACATTAAAAATAGATAAAGTTTCAAGAATTTACTGCCACCCTGAAGGAAAGAGCTGATGTTTTAAGTCACTGGATTTGCATGAAGTCTGTAAGAAAATCCAAGTAAATCCTCAAACAGATGATTAATTCCTCATTATTCAAATGCCCCTACGTACGAGTGCAGATGCCAACTTCATGGCTTTGTCTTGACAACTCCTTCTCTATTTCTCACGATCTGTTATTAGTCTTGTAACTCTAAAGTCCTGAAAAGAAGTGCCCCATGAAAAAACCCTCCAACTCCTAGGGATACTGTAAGTTCTTGCAGCTTATTTCTTACGCAATTCTCTCAGGTGCTGACTGATACTGCAGTATATGATAATACTACATAAAGATATTATGCATCTTTTTGTAGATCTGGGTTAGGTTTGTATAGGATATGTTCAAGAACACTTTTACTATCTGACATCCCACTAAGACATGAGTATGTATGCACATGCCTAAACTCTGTCTTCTGCTGATACTTCCCAATACGTTCTAGCTGTCAGAAAATTTTAGGTCAATCTCACATTACACTGACATCAAAAGGCATTCATTTTCCTAGACAACATTGACATTTATCATCAGCCCATCCTTTGGTTAACTAGCTGGTTTACTAAGCCTTGTGATCCATCCTATAGAATGTGGCTTATCATTTATCCTAGTTATAAACCTGAAAAGGGGGTGGCAGGGGGGAGACCAAAGGATGCTAAACTCAACAACAAACCACAGCACAAAGGAACTGGAAAAGAATTTCAAAGGATCTGGCTCTATCACACAGACAGTGCTATATCCATGTGTCTGTTTATGGAGACACACAAAACCGAATTATTCAGTTACTTACAAAAAGAAAATGAACAGACTTTGGGGAAGGGAAAGCAGAATGAAGGCACAAGAGAGCAGAAAAACATCCATCCAGCAACAGATGAGAAGAACAGAGGAGAACTGGAAAAGGGATGCAAGCCAGAGGAATGAATGATGAGAGAATAGCAAGCCTATTTAAAATGAATTTTTGACCTTATTTTTAAAACATTTATGGATCCCAATTGCCTGTCATGAGATCATTTTCCCTTACAATGCTAGCTTTTCAGCGGGCTCTGTGCTTTAACTTGATTTATCCCACTTTAAAAAAGTAGATTGTTAGAAATACCCCCTCTACTAGAAATTCTGTCCCATTACAGTGTCAGCTAAAGGCCAATTGTCAATGTCAGCTTTATCAGATAGAAATTTGCCTCATGAGTTCTCAGATACTTTTGGAGGACAAGACCCGGGGTCCATTTCTGAGGCTGTTGATTTGCGATAGGATAGTGTCTTCTCAAATTATCCTCTGTTATTTCCCAACTTATCTGCATGTTTCATGAGATGGTGGGAAGTGATTACAGCAGCTGCTGTACGTTAGAAAGACATCTTATGGAAAAGCTGGTTTAGGTAAAACAGCTGACTGACAAAAGCACAGAAAGAACTAATAGAGTATTAAAAATACATAGGGAGACCCAGTATATCCTTTCCAGATGCAGTTTCCCTGGTGCCATAACCCCCTGTGGGAAGGAGGAAAATTTACACCAGAAGGTTTTCCTCCTCCTCAGCTGTGTGTCGACTCTATAAAGAAATACCTGACATCCTGAAGATCTGGGTAAGTTTTTATTTATTTACAATTATGCAACTAATCATCAGCATGTCTCTTTACTGATGAGTAAAGGTGGAAAAAATCAGCTGTTGTTCAATCTGTGTTACTACAGTACTGCTGAGGGTCAGCAGCTTGAGGTGGGAAAGACTATGTTACTTAAAAATATCTTGAGGACTCTCCTGGCATGATGCTTAGACACATTTGTTTTCTTTTAAATATTTTGATTCTATTTTTGTTTCTTCTTTCCTGTCTGAATTCATTGATATAACATATGTATATTAAGGCTGAAACTAAATGTCAGAGTAGAAACTTCAGCCAGGAGATGAAAGAGAGCAGGCTGGGGCCACAGTATTTTCAAGACGGAAAGGCAAAGCCTATGAAAGCAAGGCTGGATGGATCAATGGATGGTACTGTTGCAGTGAA
Source organism: Coccyzus lansbergi (assembly GCA_033558105.1). Classification (NCBI taxonomy): domain Eukaryota; kingdom Metazoa; phylum Chordata; class Aves; order Cuculiformes; family Coccyzidae; genus Coccyzus; species Coccyzus lansbergi. The sequence goes on from JAUMJK010000450.1 coordinate 794,888, forward strand.
GACACCAGAAGTCCTTGAAATTTGTAAACCACTTCAACAAGAGGAAGTATTGCAGCAACAAACTTCAGACTACTCAAGCCCTCAAGCTAAACTCTGATTTTTGAGCAGACTGCCTTTCCTCGCAACAAAAACATTTAAAAATGTTCTGCACTGAAAAGAGAAAAAAAAAAACCAATCCCAGTGCCACTAATATTAATCACTTCAAGACTGAGATACTTAAAGCTCCCTTTCAGGTGTTCTGATTAAGGACAACTTGCCTCACAGGAAAAGCAGAGCTTTGGAAATCAGTAATCTCTGGGCATTATATCTAATAGGAAAGGCTTAAAAAGGATTACCTGGAAGAAACCTTTGTGAATCTTAGGAAACTACACTGGACCATAAACCTCAGTCTCCTCTGAGGATTAATAAAGCTTTATCAGTTTCAGATAAGAAGTAGAAATCCTTAGGCTGCTGAAGAGGTACCTCTGGCCCAGCCTGGGGCCTCTGTCAGGACACTTAACTTTCAATACAATTTCAACAGAAGGACACATTTGGTGCATATTCTCATTTCAGTTTACAAAGGCTATTCAGAGGAAGAATGGCAGCTACACCGATTACCAAATTTGGGTCATGAAAGTTAAGGTGGTAGATTACCTTTCTAAGGAAAGAATTATATTGCCAAGGGTGACACTTTCGGTAACTGAATCAAAATAATATATACAATATTTTTTGGGTTAATGAACAAATATATATGATAATTTATGTAAAAGCACCCCTTTTAAGTCTAGCACTTTGTGATTGCAATAAAGACTAGTCTTGCATACTATTTTTTTTTGACTACAATCCCAGTAACTGAAAATTTCGCTTCAGCATTCACACTGAGTTTAGAGGACATTAAAACCAACAATGCTACTTCAAACATCAGGTGCATTTAGATTCCTAAGATTTTAACATATTTCTGCCTCTTTTTACACTAAAATTTCAAATTTAGTATAAATTACATCTTGTCAAAGCTACATTTTTTAATTCTGGTTAATTGTAATAACTTCTAAAGAGAGAGCTCTGAAACCTGCTCAGGTGAAGCTCAAGTGCCACAGTTGTGATTCCACAGACTATAGCTGTTGCATTCAAAAGTCCAGGACTCCTGATTTAGTCTCTGGTTCTACCATAGGTTACTCTTCAGTAGTAAGGCAGACAATATGTCTCTGCGTAGTGTGACTCCTAGATGTAAAAAAGGGAATACAGCATGTCTGTAAGAGTTCTACAGCACTAGTAGAATATTTTAAGATCCTATGTTTGGAGAGAAGCGAATTATTCCATTTTTCATTTTATAAGACATTACTGAAGATGTATCATGGCCAGATTGCTACTATCCACTGTGCAGACGGAAGGGCAGGAGCAGACACGCCTGTATGTCCTCCCTCTCACTTTTCAGCTAAGCACAGCAAGAGTCTGCTCTTCTAATGCTCTTTCTAACCCAGGGAATCACCGGATGAAATGCCAGAGTACCATAAATCCTGATAAAAATCCTTGATGCTACTAGATGTGACCTAGTTTGGCAATGGCTGTGTATCTTAGGCCTACAGATAAGAAACCTGGGCATAATCAAACATGCCAAAGAGAAAAGTTCTTTTTAGCCAAGTTTTCATATTAATGATGTTTTCTTTGGTTGGCTGGCATAAAAGATTTCTCCATTTCTATGACCCTCCTAAGCTGATACAGGATTTCCAGAAAACACAAACAAATCAGCACCTTCTGCTAACCCTGAGCACTGCAAAAGCATTTTACATCACATTGTGGACCTACCCAGCGCTGGTCGTAATCATTTGGCTGTGTTCTTCCTTCATCGTCTTCATAGAAAGGTAAGCCTTCTCGCCTGGCCTGGTGGTACTCCTTCCGTAACTTCTGGATACGATCAGCATTCCCACCACCTGCACAGCCACTGAGAAAAAGAAAAAATACTAAATAAAACTCATATGTACACACAGACTTAACACTTAGCAGGTACCCACATGAGCACAAACACAGAATTGCCGCACTTGAGACAAATGGATTATAACTGATTCTCCTGAATTGAATAGTACCCACTGGCCCATATCACCCTTATTTTTGCTTTCTCTTATTAGTGAATCTACTAATTATGAACTTGATCCTTATTTCTAAAAAACTCTGTCCTTGTCTAAAGAACTTAACACTTTCAGTACAAGACAAGAGACAACAGATGGATGCAGACAGATGGGGGAGCACAAGGAAACTTTTAACATTCCTATGAGCAGCTATAAATGGCTATCATATTTTAATAATAATGATGATGATGATGATAAGCTGCCAGAAAAATGTTTCCCTTTTGCTCCCATGCTAAATGTGGAATTTCCCTAAAATTACATTTGTTCAAGGTAAAGAATAGTCTATATTCTCAGAGAAGCGCAGAAAGAGGTTTTATCTCATAGAAAACCAACATCAGCCACGAAAATACAGAGTAGGCACAAGAGATGGGAAAGCACACTATTAAACCTTGACATCATTTTCTTAAAATGGTAGTTAAGCAGTAATCCACTTGGCAATACACAAAGACTCACTTGTATGCTGAATACACAGCAAACTATCATGGTAAAGCCAGTGGAGTTGCTTAGTTTGTGAAGATAAACATATGCCTGACTTTGTGGACTCTGACCCTGGTGTACCTTCCAAAACCTTACAGCTGGACTTGTACAACTGTGGAAGCTCGAGCTATACCTGAAAGGATTAAAGAAAAAAATCCTAAAAATGTCTAAGTATTCAAAAAAAATACAGCCACATTGACAATTAATAAATTAGAAATATCCTGCAGGGCCTCCAGTCAGCACTAGGGTGAATACCGACTTGTATGGCTCAGTAGCATTTACTGGCATTCATGGGGAGTTGTACAATGTATTTGGCTGCTCCTAAACTCAGACCATTGTTATTCCAACACAGCATCATATATTCTCTTAATCTGCACTCTTAACTCTGCCTCACCAGCAAAAGGCTATTTACAGGAGCACAGACTCTGTGGAGCACCTTATCATGCTGCCCTCCACTATGAGTACGCCAGAACTGCAAACTGAATTTGGAAAGAACATACAAAAGATTGGATGTAAACCTATGAGTTCAATAACAATTAGCTTCTAGTACCTAACAGCAGGCTAGACTGGTTGGAAATTAATTATCAATGAAGGGAAATTCCAGATAGAGCGCAAATGCAACTGAATATGCAGCCACAATTGGAAATGTTTACTTGCATCATCCCTATGTATCCATGAAAAATCAAACACTTAAATTACTTGCTTTCCCTGGATCCTATGTTATCCAGTCTCTCTACTCTAGCAAGTCCCAGAGGTTTCAAGCTTCTCTGGCTAACTTACCCAACTCTTCCAGAGCAAACGAAATTTTTCTCACGCTCTGTGAAGACAGTGCAGAAAGCCTGCACAACTCTGTGGACTATTGAGGAAGTCAAAAAAAAAGTAGATTCCCTTGACTTCTTCCACAGATAAAAACCTGTGTTCCGTGCATGAATTCCTGCCAAATAGTGTCGAAACATTTCCAGTTTGCTAACCATTGGAATTGAGGACTAGCTTAATGGTGGGGCTATCACTTAGAACAGTGAAGCTTGGTCCAGAGCTCCCAAGCAATACAATACCTGTGAAATCCCCTGACTTCACTTGTGAGCACAGATAAAGCATTTAATTAGGGCTGCTAACATACAGATAAGGTGCGAAGTGTTGTCCCTGTTGCTTTGCCAACGTCATTACCCAAAGCAGCACTAGCTTAGACTGAAACGCTGAAATATAGGCAATGGGTCTAGTTCCATTCCAGCTGATCTGGCTCCCTGCAGCTCTGCAAAATTTATTAGCACCTGCCACCAGTGGCCTAATGGCCACATACCCACTTTCTAACTCAAGGTATTTCAGCTGAAGAGGTAATCTGAAAATACCACACAGGTGTTTTGTTCCTTTTTAAAATGAAATCTGAGATTTATATTGGAAGAGGCAATAATAGCAGCCTGTGCTGCTCTAGGTGAATTTCTTTCTGCTTAAACCCATCTACTCAACAAGTGGATGTGGGTGCTGCAGAGATCAATTTGGTTATACCTATTAAAAGGCTGGGCCTGACAGGTTTTAATTTGGTAAAACTCTGCCATGCTGTATTAAAGTGCAAACCTTAACCACGAGAGAATGGGTAAGAGTGTTTGAATGAAAGATAGCAGCACATGGAAAGTTATCCATCTGGATTAGTATGAAAACACAAGCATAATCTCTGTGGAAACAAGCAGCTCCGTGAAGTCTGATTTCCTGTGCTTCTCTCCTGTGAGTTCTCTGGTGTCCGATAATGGGACTGAGTTCACACTGCAGCATTTCTCCCCTGTAAGGGCATTTATCTGGGCCTCTCCAGCAGACTGCTTATTTTCACAAAACTTAGTGATCCAGGATCTTTTGAACATTGGATCACCTGTCAAGTCTGGTCAAAAACAGCCAGCAGGTTCAGGTTGTGATAGAAAGGTGGGAACACATGGGGGGTCAGCACATCAGCTGTATTTTCTCAGGAAATAGTTAAAGGTCCACAGCTTTTTTTTTTTTTTTTTATTTTCTCCATCACTGTTTATAGGCATGAATTTAAAAGACATCAGCTTTTGAAAGAGCTGCATATCTAACTTACCATGAAAGTTTTACCCACTCCTGAGTAATGTGAGATGAATATGATGCCCTGTGCAATGCTCATGAAACAGTTCTGAATTTCAAGTCGGCTCCTGACAATTATGTGAATATATGAACCACATTCAAACTCACCAGATGAATTCAATCAGCACTGTGCAAATATCGCATACATAATCTATTAGTTTACCCCAAAGAAACTGAAGCATTGAATTCAAACAGAATGAAGTCATCAGTAATAAAAAAAAAGAAACTGATAAGGCAATATTAAAAAAAAAAACAAACCACCCAACACAATTTTCCAAGATTTGCAGAGAAGATCATACATTGACTGTAAACTATTCTCCCATCTGCCTATAAATACATAATTAAAAAATATTGGTTTGATCAGATAGCAGTTCTCAGACAGGGAAACAGCAGAATACCAGTTCAAATGTTTCAAATGCATGACTATTTACATTGAAAAGGAACCTCAACTTTCAGAAGAAATATAAAAGCAATACTCTTATCAAAATCAATTTATATTAAGTAGACTTAAGCTTTTCACCAAGCCTATTAAGCACATCAGACAGATTTCTTTTATGGTAGCTTTACACTTAATGTAGTGCTCCCTCCTTGAGGACATATAAATATTACAGTCCTCATCATATTTACATTTTTGTGGAGAACTCTGTTCTCTCACACAGCTCCTTGTGCTATACATTCTCCACAGAACTGCGCAACCACCCTACATTAGCCATTGCCCTCCACCATATATTCCCAGGATCTGACATTTAATCTATTCATGGACTTCACTGTCACATCAGGATTGTAGGAGAACCATAGACTCTGCATTTTGCAACTGAATTCAGAATGATTTCCTAAAATTATGCTACCTGTAAGGATACTGATTCAGAAGCAGCTTATATTGGGATGGAACCTGAACCTTTTTTGGGAAGGTTCAAATAACGTTGGGGTGGGGTGGGGTGGGTGGGAAATCAGAGAAACTTGACAAAGAGTTTAGCAAAGACTCCGAAGCTGATTTCAAACAACAGTAACGAAAACTGTCCCTAAACCCACACCACAAACAATCTTAATGTAAGTTAAACAGTTCTTTGAATAAGCTGCACATACTGCAAGGATTTCTTTTTTGAAACAGAAAAAATAAATAATACATAATCTTATATGAACATTTAAAAGAGGAAAAAGCAAGCACCCTCCTGTCAGCCATTCTGTAGCTTTGCTAGATACAATTCTTAGAAACCAAAGCTTTCTTCTGGCCTGGGAGAAAGCAAACCCAAAAAGTCTGCACGATCATTCTAACCGCTGCTGTACTACCAACCAGATAAACAACCTCCAGAAATCATTGCCTTCTGCCCTGTGCCTGCATCTGTCAGAGGCACTATAAGGTTCCACTTTGCACACTGCGACTGTAACGGAGCCCTCTATGCAATAGCCACTCAACTGATCCAGTTGAAATAGGAATAGGCATCCCAGACCAAAAAGGAAACTATACTTCGGCACAGACTTAGCTTCAAGCTATCTTTAATGCTATGTAAAATACAAATGTGAAATTTCATCCTATCATGTCTGCAAGAGATAGATGAGCAATAACATCATATATGCAATATGACAGACAAGATTTTTTCACAGAATCAAAACATCATCAGTATTTAATACATACGGCTCAGGTTCTGCATAGTGAGATCTCATCTCTGTTCTTCTTCGGAGTCACTAATCTAGATTTTAATAATTCAGGTTTTAAATGTCATTTTTTAAGTTAGTGACTTCTTACTGCAGCTTTCTAGATAATATAAAATTAAAAACTGGTATTATGTGTACAGAGTAAGATGAACCACTTAAAGCTGTATACAAATAGACATTTGAAGAAGCAATAAATGTTTTGTTTCCAGTGGTTTTCCTCAACACAGTAATACTGTACAGAAATGTTTTTGCCAGTCACTTCTTTCAAATCCTGATTTCACCCAGCTGACTGTCAGTTTCCACAACTGCTGCTTCCACATAAAAAAAAGAAAATTAAAAAAAAATGATTCTTTTAGTGAATCTTCCAACAAACAAATCTAAGACAAAGTGTGATTCACATTCAAGAGAATGGACAATCTTCCATTCACAATCTGCTAGAAACCAAAACTAATTTTATATACTGAAAGGAATACAGTTGTCTACAAAGATACACAGTATAAGGGAGTCCAACAGAGCATGCAAGAATATTATATTTCACTAAGGATAAAACTTTCATTTGGAAGTTATAACAAAGAAATATTTGAGTATGTTACTCTCCCATTTCCAGCCCTTGCCTTTCTACCCTGAAGTACTACATTGCTTTTGAGGGTATTTCTGTTATCTCAATAGTAAGAGGTAATAAAAGGAACGGTAGGAAGTGATAAAAAGAAAATAATTGATAAGAACATAATTATACAATAGTTCAGCTTTCAACTTTGTTAACCAACAAGAGAAAGAGAGTTTAGGAAGAACTGAACATTTGTTTTTGTATGCACTCAAGTAAATGAATGACATTGCAATGAAAGACTTGTTAGAAATACATTGTTGACATCACTGATACTGCCTTGCAGGCTCAGGAATCATCTTGGAGCCAGCCTGTGTTTTGGCTATACACACCCCATGCTGAGGACCCAACTGAAGAATGATGTATTTCTAGGTACTTGAACCATGCAGTTGCCGTAACACTAGCTTTCTAGTTCCAGGCAGGAATAGAGCCTATGTGTGCACAACTGCCGTCTTTATCAATGGAGAGAGACCCAGCAGGATAATCAATTTAGAAATCTGTACAAAGTGACCAGGAGGAAGACTTTGAGCCCAGATCCACTTAAGGCCATCCTGAGAGGATCTGTATGGATGTGCTTACATGAGGAGCTTTAGAAGGATATGTTTCTTTCCACCCATATGTACATAAATACATATAAAGTCAATAATTGTAAGTAAACTGCAGGAAAACAAACTGCACTGAAGAAGCTATTTTCACATATTTATTTGAACTTGTATACTCCAGTCCCTGAGTCTCAACTTGTTTTACAATATTTTAAAAAGTCGTAACTGTGCTTCAGTGGAACATACGCTGTCACCTTTCAATTCTTTAGGCTAACATAAAAGCAGTATACCCACTTCTGTCCAAAAGGTCAAAGACTTTTAGGGCAGCACATGACTACCATTTGTCTGGATGTAAATTGAGTCCTATTGACCCTGTAACATCACTACTGACCCCTTGACATTAGCAGCTTAGTAGAAAGAAAGATGATGATATTCTTAGGTTCCTACAGACTCATTACGAAGAAAGAAGGAAAGAGAACCTTGCATGATATGAATTAGTAGTGTCATTAACCTTTTATTTTCCCCATATTATTTCATAATATGTTTACAGAAGCCTCAAAAGAACAATTTGAAGATTGAAACCAACAGACTTGTATCACCCTCAGTTTTTCCAAACTCTTTATAAAACATCTCTCAGTGGTTTGGCATAAAGCATCCTTTCAACGTTTCCCTCCTTTCATATGACATACAACACCTTTTCCTGTTTGTCATGGCAGGTGGCCTAGACATTCAGATGAGCATCATTTTTTCAATCCGGGCCACTTCCAATCTCCATTACTCTCCTTTATAACTTATAGTTGATTACAGCTGGTCAGAAATAGTGGGAGGCATAGTCTAATTTGTTGTTTTATGGAAACAAAATTGACACACTGATGTTTAATTTTGCTATAACAGCAGATATTGTATGTGCTACTCTAACAGAAACAGGTTATTCACCAGCAAATAGGAAGGAAAGAAATAAAAGGGACATTTTCTTCTTTCTAGACAGCTTGTCTTTTTTAGCTCAAAGAAAATATATATTTTTTTTCTTGCTCATGGTATTATGCCTCATCAAGGAAGGCAATCACTGCATTTTAACTAATAATAATAAAAAAGATGCCTTGCAGTTCAGGTTGGTTAATGGCAATGTCTGCTTCTGGCATGTGACCAGTTTACTGCTGTCCTGTTGATCTGAGATGTGCACTTGTCTCCAAAGGGCTAGGAAAGTAGGGAGATTAGGGACTCGGCTGCTGACAACAACCAAACTCTCTATAAACAATACACAATGAAAATAATGAAAACCAGATTTTCCTGGTATTTTCAGTAGCCTCTAGACAATGCAACAGTTTCTGGTTTCTTCACTAAAGATGATATCAATTACATCTTTTATCCATCATGCAGAAGTCACGTGTGAGGCATAATCGAGGGCCTTCTCTCCAAGGTAATTTCTTCTGGATTTACACAGTAAAGTACTTAAATTGCCATTTTTTGGCACTTTGTATTACAACAGGGCTTGGGAGGAGGTATTTTACTTTACTGATGTAAAGCAGCTGGCATATTTACAATAGATAGGTCACATCAACACAGAGCAGATTTTTCAGCCCTCCAAACTCCATTTACAGCCGCTTTAACAATTCAACAAAGCAAATGCTGAATACTAAACTCTTATGTGGAAATGTAGTTCTCTTTCTTAATGGCTATCACACCTGCCTGCAACTAGCAGCTAGTTTTTTTCACTTGCAGACTATTGCTTTTTGCACTGCAGTTTATTAAATTTATCACTAAAGCTGAAATAAGTACCTTACAGACTTCCAATGAATCATCCATTCAAGAGTCCCTCAGGAATTTCCTTTAGCATACACAAAGCAAAGGCAGGACGGAGAGAAGGTGACAATTCAGTGCAGTCTTAATTTCTATGCTCCCTTGTGAGGTAAGAAGCAAGGATGTAAGAATTCACTCACAGCAGATGCTGCTTGCCCATGTTCTAGAACGTATTTTGTTAAAAACTACAAAGCCTGGAGTAAATATCCTTTTCCTCCTTGAAATTACCTCTCCAAGTTTCAGACGGCAGACTATCTCCTGTTCTTCATTACACACACATAAATCTATGCCACTGAAAGAGTGGCAGCAACTAATCCTCTGTGTGGTTTGTTTTCCTAATACCTGGCCTAGGTAGAACCTAATACCTGGCCTAGGTAGAACCGAGGTAGAAATTTCAACCTCAAAAAAAAAAAAAAGTCTCTGTGTCTGTAACACTGTTGAAAATATAGTTTACTTTTTTTTCCAAAACAGAAAAAAAACACATGCAAAGCATCAGGGAAAAGCATAGTTCTCATAGCCACAATGCATCCTTACTGCTATATGAAGTTGGCTTTTTTGGGTGTTTTTAATGAATGGTCACTACGAGGATAATATTAATCCAGCATTAGGACTTTTACGGGAAAAAAATACAAATGTAATTTATCTTTTTTAACTGTCAGCTGCATTTCTCAAGCTTTAAAGCCTTTAGCTTCCAGCAGCCTTTTGTCTTTCTGCCATGGCAGGAGTATCTTGGACAGCTGTAAGAGCTTTGTAAGCTATCTTTCTCAAAATCCATTAGCTAATTCAAGGAACCTAATTAGAGCTGCCATTTTGATGGAGCATATTGAATGCTCTGTATAAACTAGTAACACCATCAATGTTTATTAAAAATTGCAAGAACCAAAGCTCTCAGTTCCATATAAATATTAATGGACAGACACACAATACTTATGGAAATACAGACGGTGGTATGTCCACAGAAATACACACAGGTACACTTAAGAGTCCAGTGTGACGCATTTATTCACAAAGGCTGAAGTACAGAAGCAAAACCTAGGGACAATTTTACACAAACTGTTGAAAATTGACCAGCTTCCATTTACACTATCCTCCTGCGCATTAAAGGAAGCAAAGCACACTAAAGATTATTTGTTTCTTGTGTTTTTCCTGAGTAGTGTGCTGACAATTTGGAGTGTATTTTGAGCTTACCTCAAGAATGCACTCCAGCTGGAACCATTTTATAGCTCCTCTTAAACCAGCCACTCCAATCACTGTACTTTGCAGACATTTACACATATTCCAGTACTACACTGTTTAAGGGTATCCAATGATTCAGAGGGAATTTGCACTGTATAGCTAAACCTCAAATTTTGCTGTAGACAGCAACAAAATTGGTGAAAGGAGCCAGACATCTGTAACAACATTCTCCTATATTTTGCTGCGTAAAAGTAGGACTAAAATGAAAAAGCAACTCATAGACAATGATACAACACACGAAATACCGACCATTCTAAGAATATATCTGAGACCTAATTAGGTTAGGCTGTATAAACATATGCCTTTGGCTGCAGAAATAAAAAGTTTTCTGGCTACTTCACAGCTTCGTTTTTAACTTGACACTTCATAAATGGAACTGCAGAAAACCTCATATGTTACCATTTCAATCTGACGTACACTTTCATATGCATCTAACAGTGCCTGGATTCTATTTATATGTACAACTAAATATACGTGCATAGAGAAATCATTGGATTTGCTACAGAAAGACAGCACATGTTCTTATTAAGCCACTGGCACATGCAAGGTGAAGCATGTAAGCCTTATAAGGAAAGCATTTAACGTTCCAACTGCAAGTTAAAGAAAACCAAAACAACAAATGAAGTTATTTCTAAAGTATTTTGCTAGCTGTATGTGCAAAGCGCAGCAAAATAAAAGCACTGTTGAGCATAGCTGAACGACTTAAAATACACGAGGTTTCTCACAGAGGGGAGCACAAGCCATACACAGTCTTTGGAACATCCTTACTCCAATACAATCATCCAAAGTTCACTTCTGAATATATACTAATATGACACACAAAGCATTTAACAGATGTGCGAGAGAAACAGGTTTAATTATATTTTCTAGAGTCTAGAAATGGAAGGGGCTAAAATTTTATGGCAGTCTTACCATGGGGACAGCTCTGAAGGTAAATTCATTTTAGTTCTCTCATAGGGCAGCATTTCCAAACTACAACTGCGATCTGAGCAGTTTCACAGGAACATGCTCAAAAGTCAAAACACCAGTTACCACTAGCTTGTCTTAGGAATTATATATGGCAAACTTATCTTGTGGTTATTGCTCACAAGAAACCCTGCCAGATGCTGAAGCAGCTGATGGATTTTGCAAAGTTCTGCTGCCTTCAAGGCCACCCTGCCTATCCTTCCAGCAGCCTTCCTCCTCGGGCACCTCTCCCTAGTGCAGCTGCGCTCCTCATAGCACAGTTGTTTTGTTCGCATTCTCAGAGACTGGGGACTGTGCATTCCTTCAACTGGCTTTCATCACGAGATCCACATCAACAGCATTAAACACTTTACAAGCCGAACTGCATTTCAGATAAATACGTCTGAACTCAGGGGCCTAGAGTTAGCAGAGTACCTTTATTACTTTTTACTGTGCAGGCAATGGAAGTTCCTGGACGCACAGATTTTCTAGTGCCTTCTTCATATGGCTGTAGCTCAAATGTGCCTCTGAAATTACTCCCATCTTTCCATTTAGAGAAGTCAAGAATGACTTTCAGGTGTTTAAGACTGAAGATAAACACACATACTTCTCAGCAATTGTTTAGGAAAATGTTAAATTACCAGCAAACTTCTCCCTACTCATCGACCACAACTCTGCACTGACTCAGCACTCCCCCTTTATCCTCCATATTCTCTGGCTGCTTCTTCTCCTCTCCTATTCCTGTCCAGCGTATTTCTTAGGCTTTTGCATTCAAATCAGTTCACTCTTTCCCCTCCCTAGAAGGTAGTGCATAAGGGAAAGGGACACTGACTATGCCCCAAGCACCTCGTCCTTAATTCCTGCACCAGGAATCTCTCTGGCTCCTGCACCCAGGAGAACCTACTACTGGAGAAGTATGTCTAAGCTCTGGCAGTTCAGGACAAGCACTTTTGGTGAAGTGAGCAGTAAGATTTCTATCAAGTGTACAGAAATTACTCTAAATCTTACAACTTAGTCAAATTTTCAACATTCAAGGGGTGGCAAAAGGCTCAGCCTGGTATAAGAGGAGCCTGTGTTCCCTTCCTAAATACAAAGCTCCCAATTTCAGCATATGGAAAGACTACAGCTTCTTATTGAAAGAATCATATGCTTCTAGTTTATACTTTTTACGCTGACTATGTACAACCTCTTGTCCTCTCCCTCCAAGCCCCCCCCCCCAACAGCTGTCATCACGTTTCATAAAAATTCAGCACACCTCCTGCATAAGCATTTCCAAACCAAATGGTTGAAGTCTGGTTATTAACAGGTGGAAACACAACTTTTCAACCGAAGTCAGGCCAGCCACATCTCTCCCACAGCTGGCACAGTCTGGGTTTGTATGGCTGTCCCCCTTCGAACCCCACAGTACAGCACGCTCCCTGGTCAAGTGGTGAGCTGCTCGCTCCTCAAAGAAGTTTAAAGTTGATTTTACTCCTGGCATGTGTAGGTTGAGCACTCCTGAACAACCATAACACCTTTGAGGTACAGCTGGTAAGCACACAGCACTCCTGCATGTGCTCTGGCTTAAAACTGTAGTCAGTTTAATGAGAGACCTTAATTGATGAGTGCTACTTCCTTCACTTGTCCATTAAGATAAGTACAGCACATGGACATTTCAACCCATCAAAGACAAGAAAATGCATTAATTTTGGTTTTCTTAGAGCTGTTAATAAATCTGACACTGTCTGGCAGTTTTCTTCATTTCCTACCATTTGACAGATACTGTGATCACAAGTTACAGAAGATGTTTTTCCTCTGAAATTATCACTCTGGTAATACAAGCCAGAAGGAAACTTTATCAAGATACCAAGAAGCCCGGTATCGTTTTTATTTTTAACTTTATGCAGTTGGTTTGTGAATATGTCAATGTGATAAAAAAATGAATTCCATCCAGTACTGTTAAAATACAAGCACATTACAAACGACTGTATTACAGCAAATAATGACACTGTGTATTTAATAGTAAAAGTCAGTATTCCTCTCAGCCTGGCTCTAACTTAGACTCCTTCACTATAAGAACTCGTGCAACTATTTTCTTCCTTTTTCTCTCAAATTGACATTTGTGTGGAATCAAGAAAAATCTTCCTTAATAATTTTTCATTACTAATGGCTTTTTTTGGTATGTGTATTTGGAAGGAGGGAAGGCAAAGGGCAGGAAAAAGCAGCTTTAAGTGCTCTGCAAATGATCCTCCTGAATCTGGGCCTCATAAATCCTATCAAATGTTATATTTCATCAATAGGCTGGAAAAGCTTTTTTCTCTGCAATGATGAAGCCTGGCTTTAGAATTTATGGTTTCATTTTAGAAATGGACTATAAAGGAAGTCTGACTTAGCTGTCTATCAACTGTAGCTGACATTAGCAAGTTAGGTGTGGACTTTCCAAGTGTTGTATATATATTATTTATTATGTATGTACATACACACATAGAGAGAGATATGAGGACATGTATATCACTGTGGTTTTGTGCATGAATAAGTACACAGCTGGCTTTTTAAAAAATTCTGCATAAGATACTATTTTCTTCTAATGCAAGAGGATCTGAGGTATTCAGCAGATTAGACTGCAAAGTGATAGAAGTGTCCAGACCAGAGTTGGCTTAAAGATCGGCAGCAACACAAGCAAATTGCATTTTGCTGCCCAAATGATTGAGATAAAGCAGTTTATTTGTTCTCATTCAGGGGTAGTAAAATGCAATTCAGCAATGGCAGAGCATTTCAGGGGAAGGCAGGGAAGATTTCAATAGACTGTGGAGGGAAAAAGGAGGAGGGCAGGAAAAGACCAAATAAATTTTAGGTGGGGGAAGACAATTAGCAAAGGACTGATGGACTGGAGAAGAGTGGGTGCAGAGCTTCTGCAGCTTTCACGTATGGGGAGGGAGGGAGACAGAGAACCTCCCCTGCCTCTGTGCAATTCTGTACCTCTACTCCCTTCTACAAACCCACTCCTACATGCTCTCCTGCACTTCCCGGGGAAGGAGAGTGCTGAGAATACAGCTCCTATTCCTGCTGCTGCCACCGCCGATGGGAACCACGCGGGTGCCACAGCTGTCCCCTACAAGCCCAAAGGCTTCATCTGGCAGCTGCAGCAGGAGCTTCCTCAGATGGAGATGGAGACAAGTCTGTACATGCTGCCAAAACACTCACTCCTCTCCTTCCTTACCACCAGAGCTGGAGGTCTGCAGGCAGTGACTACTGCTTAGTTCCCCCTATGGTAAAAAGCAGCCTCAAAAACTAATGCTTCTCATAGAGGCATTACTGCTCCCACAAATCCTCACGTTTGTAAAAGCAAATCATGTTTACAATAGAAAAACAGATAAATAAAGTGACATAGCTGCAGCCAGACAAAGTGAAGCTCCACTCTGAAAGTAGTGGAGTCCATCTCTATCTGTTACAGAAGAACCTAGTCTCCTGACTCCCATATGCTTGAAGACTTCAAAATAATCAGGCAATTCAGCTTTCCCTGTAACTCTTGGAATTTTTCAAACCTGAATTAACTCTTGTATACACAAACACCTTTTTGCCAGTCTGCAAAGAAGAGCTCCTGGCATTGTTCAGTTCCTTAATGTTTTCCTTTTTAAAAATCTTTTCGTCTGATTTCCCCCTTGCCCCAAAGGATGCTTTTTTAGTTTTGTCATTCCTTCTTCTTTTCCTGCCTCCTTACCTCCCCATCTCTTCCCCAAGACTCATCTCCAGGTTTTCTTTTTATCTCACTTCGCTTGAGCTCTTATGAAACTGATCTGTTTACAGAGAAAACCCCTCATATAGCTCAAGGGTTAATGTTTTACCCCTTACTCACCATCCCTTATCTGCAGTCAGCAGTAACCCAAATTCACCATTATCAATGGATCTTCAGTGACATGCACTGTATTTGTTCAGATAACAGCGCCATATATTACCTTTGAAATGAGGGTGTGACTGTTTGGGATATTCTCAAGAGTTAGTGATTGGCGTTGCTGTGGGACAAGTTTGCTCTGTGTTTTGAAGGCAGACCTGCAGAAAAGCAAGCTTTTTTTTTTTTTTTTTGGATTGTATTGTGCTTAGTACACACCAGCATGAACGTCACCTAGCTGGTTTGGAGTGCAGAGGAGGAATAGGCATATGCTACCTCTGAAAGGTCAGGTAAACACATGAGGGTAGAGATCTTTCTGAATCGTATAGTGAGGGCCATTCTAAACAAGTTAGTCTCACTAACAAGGTGGCTTCACTCCAGCTTCTGACCAGCATCTTCCTTACCTCCATAAGGTTTCAAGATAGCCTTCCAGTTTTTCAAAACCACCTCAAGGAACACCTGCAGGTAAAACACCACTGATGTCCCCATCAGAGTTATAACTCTCCTTGCAACAGGCTCTGCACAGATGCATAATAAACAGACAGTCCTGTTCCCACATGCAGCAGAAGGACAGAAACAGTAAAAGCAGGTGGGGGAGCACAAGATACTATGGAAACAATACTGGTTTGCAGGATGCCTGACAGTGATACTTGGTGTTTTGGGAAGGAGGCAAATGAAACGTGTCTGTATAGACTGCAAAGAATTTCAGAGCTTCTGAGGCTCACTGCAGTTTAAAATCACTATAGACAGTACACTTTCCCCCCCCCCCTTTTCTTTTTTTTTAATTTAAAAGAATTACCAACTTGATAGAGCTACTGGATAAACAGGATCAAATCACTTTGGTGCCAGGTAACTGCAAAAGTGTCTACAGAATACTCGTAAAAGCACAGACTCCAAAACTACTATTTCCAGTGTAGGATAAATGTCCATCCACTTCTCTAGTCCTCAACTTTGTAAGCTTGCTAACTGAGCACAAATATGGATCACAGCCTCCATTCCTGTCGCAGGAGAGATGGATATGCTGTATCCAGTCCAGTTCTGTACTCTTGTCCCACCTGTAAAGAGGAAAGCAAGCCTGCCTACTAAGATCTGGGAGAAGAAGGAGTAGAGATCACTTCCATCTGCTGCATTTTTCTGTTACAGCCAAGGTTTAAAACCCTGTGGATGTGCATTATCATTGACTTAAGCACAGTGACCGTAAGATTTTTTCCTACGCTTTTTTTTTTTTCCATTCTCCATATTCTCCATTAATGCAAAAAACTACCTTTCTTCCCCCCATCTAATTCACTGCTCCCCATGGGATAGCCATTAAAATTGATTCATGAATACATTACACTTACTGGCAAAAGTGGGAAGAGAGAAGCCCCCTCCCCATTATATCCCTCTCCTGGAGGGAGTTTGAGACACATTGAACAAAGAACCTTCAGATCTTCTGGCATATGTTTAGAAATCAGAATGTAATTTCCAGTCTGCATCTCTTGCTTCATTACAGAAGATATGGCCCTTAAAATAGGCAATTGGCTTTGACTAGTAACATTTAAGACTCTAGCTTTTAGTTTTGTTTTATTGTGGGTTCCTTACTGCAGCAGGCGGCTTCCCTCCCTCCAGTCCCGAGCCCCAGCCCCAGCTGCAGCAGTGAAGACACCAAAAGATTCAGGCAGCTGGAGAAAATGTAAGACCTTGACTCTTGGGCTTCATGTTTCACTCCTTTCAATCCTGAAGAGACATCTGGATTTGACAAAGTCATGCTTATCAGATAGATCAGCAGATAGTCTGCTATTCGTATTGTGGTGCAGAATTAGGTCAGACGAGCACTCTGACAGTTTGCGTTTTGCTGTTTAACCCTGCACAAAATAGTTGTGGAGACAGTGATGAAGGACAACTCATCAAACTAACCACATTCTTCACCTCCTATCATGGTCAATGTTTCAAGCTTGGGAAGAAAATGAAATAAAATTATATGTTACTGCTACTTAACTGCATATTCCAAGAGCATAAACTTATCAGAAATACAACTGAGGCCACAGGATATAAATTTACATTACAGAAATATATCATGTTTGAGGGCAAAACAATATTATAAAAATAAAATCTGAAGAATGGAAGTCCCCAACTTTTAAGCAGCTGTCCTCTGCAATGTAGTAACTGGGTCTTCCAGCTGGCTTTACCGGATGGCCACATTGGCCACCATTGGAACAGCAGTCTGGAAACAAGTGCCCTACAGCCCTGCCGCGGCATCTTATCTGGAATACAGTCTGAGGCAGCAGTTCTGTACTTGTAGTTCAGAGATATGCCCAGTGCACTTGCTTAAGAATTCCTGAAATTTGTGAAGAGATCAAAGCCAAACTTCTGGTCCCATAGAGGTTAGGAAAAATAACAGAATGCTGGTTACTAGGTGTTAAATGTTCATCATCACTGCACTAATACTTTGTTACAGTAAAAAAAAAAAAACCTTCCCCACACCAGCACAAGGTATGAAAATCTGCTTAAAACTAGCATTAAAATAAAAAGGAATTTTCTCCTAAGAAAAAAGGTAAGTACAGCTGCAGATGATTCCAGCACCTACATACATTTTTTTTGTTTCGTAGAGGCTGTGCAACCATTCCTCCTCTTACATACAACCGTGCAAGTCAGTGTGTTAGTGATGCTTTTGCAAAGAGGGTTTGACAACAATAGAGAGTCCCCAGCCTGCTAAATAAGAAGTGACAACTCCATTTGAAAGCTGTCTCTGGATGTGTTTTATGTGCAGAAATTATCTGTGACAGTTCAGATCAAAATAGAGTTTTCATTTCATGTGGGAGGTAAATGGACGATAGAATGGGTTACTTCAAATGCTGTAGTCTAGTCCAATTAATGTTTCAGACTTTTTTTGTATAGATTTCTTCCGTATTTTATGCTTTAAACTTTGGGGTAAAAAAATGTAAAACTCATTTTGTCAATAGCATGATGCAAAGAACAGGCCAAAAGGTAATAGAAGTGGTTAGCAAAAACAGTCATGCAGAAGTATGGCAAAAAAGCTCAAGTTACAGTAATCTGGCTGTGAAACTAATAAGTTTAAAACAGAAAAGAAAACATCACTTCATCATTCTTTCAGGGAGAATCAGGCAAGGGAATTGGTTCTGATTTCCCACTTCAATCAACAGAAATGTTGCCACTTTGATAGAAACAGGACTTGCACATCAGCCTTCTTTCTGCGCAGCAGATACAAATCCACATGCTATCATTTGCTTTGCAGATTGTACAACATAAATTTACAATTTCTAGCTTATGTAACTGTACCAATGAAACAATTTGTACTTAAAAATACTGTCAGACCTAAGATATTGCTTTGGCCTCTGATGCAAGGTTGCAGATTTTCATGTTTTCCAGAACATCATACCTGCTGATTCTTTCAAAGATATGTCCCATTAAGTACCAGGCACGCTATGTTACTGGAAATAAGACACGATACAATGTGTTAACATTAATGATTTCATCTGTTCTTGTGTCCTTTATTATACTGCAGCAACTGCTGTGATCTCATAATTTACAGCGACTATTGCGTTACTACCTACATCTACAGAAATGAAGGATCCACTACCAAATTTATGTGTTTGTCTAAATTCAGACGTGAACTGTCACTTTTCTTTGCAGCAAATGCACATTCATATTTGTTACCTGCAAATCAATCAGTTGTTTCCTGACCCATTCGAAAGCAATGTGTTTTCTTAAAGGTCTGGAGCCACTGCTGTGTTGTTATACAAGCACAACAGTGTATCTTATGCAGAGATGAAGGAAGCTGTGCTGACTTAGTCCCCATAGCTTCCTAACCAGCTTTTTCAAAGTCTATGGGAAAACTTGTAGTTCATACATTGCTTTTTAGATGTGAGCACTAAGTATTGTTAGGAGAGTAGCTGTGGATCAACAAATGAGTGATCTTGTCCCAAACAAGAGCCCGTGAACCTTACACAATCTATTTTGTTTATGTTACATTTTAACCCATGCATATTTTGAATATTTCCTAAGAAATGGCATTTTTCTTGGCACAATTTTAATTTTCCACCCACTTGGAAGAGCAGGTGTCTTTATGTATCATATCTCAACTCTGGGAATAAAAAAAAAAAATAGAAAACGTGTTAAAATAATTTTCCTAAAGTCAGGGAACATAATTTAAGGTCCCGTGGTCATTACAGAAGAAGAGACCTCCATATAAATGCACTAGTAGAAATGCTAACCGAGACAAAGCATTCAGAACATGAGAGACCTCAGTATCTCTACTGGCCAAAGAGTGAACGCTGGTAATCTTATTCCTGGGAGACAGGTTTTAACACAAAAGAGAAATTAACATTTATCTATGCGCTAGGGTCTTGAAAAGAAAAACAGAACAATGAAGTTGCTCAGACATCTGGTGTATTTGCCATAGCTAATAGTGATGAGATAGCGGGCAGAGTGCAGATTAAAGGTGAAAAGGTATGAAGGAATAGTGTTAATCATTTCATAAGCCACACAGGCATGTAAAAAATACCAGTACTCAGACTAACGAGTCTAAATTCTGGTGCTCAAGCACTTACCCTGTTTAGATTGATAATCTATTTGCAGCAGTGCTCAGAGAAATAGAATTAGACTTCTGCCTATTCAGTTTTTGAGCCAGAACATGTCACTAAGTGCAAGAGACTTTTCAAGCTCTGTAGAAAAGAGGTCAAAGCATCACCACTGATGCAGACAGTGGTATTTACAGAGAAAAGGAGGAAAAGATCAATCCCTTCCCCCCAGTCTCTTTTACCTCCTTCTTTGAAGCAGCCTTGCTTAAATATTGCCACTGTATAAAAAGGTATCAAATAATTGCCTCCTGGTTTGTGTTTGGTTTTTTTGGTGTTTTTTTTTTTTTTTTTTTTTTTTCAAATTAGGGACAGCAGAAGATGTTAAACAAAGAAAACAACACCTTATTCAGGTGAAGGACTGCAGACTGCCTGCTTGTAATTTGAGTACTAACAATCAATAACAATTAGGAACATGTTTATTACTCTGACGCTGTTCCCCAACCCTCCTCCACAACCTCACACCCCTTTGTCAGGTTATGGAAGCATCCATAAGCTGGGACTCCAGCCACTGAAGGCCTCCTCTGTTGTTACCTAAGAGCAGAGCAGAAGCAATCCAGGTCCCCTAGTCAGCAGCACACTCAGAACACACAAGTGCTCAATTAAAGCGGCCCTTTAAGACAATTATGGAGCATTATGGTGACTCAGGCAAAGAAAGCTATTGCCCTTTCCCTGCCTCATCACAAGACAGATCATGCATTGAATGCGTTTTTGACCTTCTGAAGGTGCATTGTTGCTTACTTTTCAATTGCCTGGTCATGTACAACACATGCATTAGAAACATGTTCTATACTTAAACTTACAGGCCAGTCTCAAAATAATTGTTTTCCATGCATTTTATGTTAATACCATAATGATCATTTGCAGTTGATTCCCATTTACAAGGCAATAACCATATCCAGGACTAAGTAGGCATCAAAGCCTAAAGGCAGAAGTGTTTATAACAGATAAACTCTACAGCTGAAAGACATGTTCTAGTTATTATAATGCTGGCTTGAGAAGAAATGCCCCAAAGATACTATTATGCTAAAAAAATTTATTTAAGATTAAAATTTTAAGTGAACGAAGAAATTAAGCCATAAATATGGGTCAAAGACTGAACAACAAGATGCTTAAAATGTTAAAATATTAGCTGGTGCTTTTTCATTTCTTCTCACTGCTTTCAAGTCACTGGAGAGAACGGGCTAACAATCTGCCAGAGTTCAGATTCAACAGAATACTGTGACACTGCAAAACTGTCACACTAACCTACTGGTACACAAGCAGGAAACTGGAGAAAAACAAGAGAGAAAAATAAATCAAGAGAATGTTTACTGCTTTACTAGTATGCTAAATTCATTTAATTTTTAGCATTTTTGAGAGGTATCTCATATTTGTTCTCTCTTGCATCTTTTTTAGTGTAATTTGTTTTTTTTTTTTCTTCTCCACTTCAGCTTGCTGGAATGAAAAAAGGAAGGCAGCTACCTCTTTTGCTAGCAATTGAAAAGTATAAAATCTTTCATGCAATCACCCTCCACTGCTTTCTACAAAGGACCTCCAGACACCAAGGACAAGTTGGTGATAAAAAAAGATAACCAGCATGGTTATCTGAAGCAACATCATTTTCTCATGTCCCTCTGACCTAATGAAAGACCTCACTTTCTTTCAGATACAGCCCACAATGTAGTTTAAGACAAGTTATTTATTTGATTTCCTATGACAGTCTAATACCACTTTCCACAAAATAGTCACAATTCTCTTAGATCATCTCAAGACCAATACTGATACCTTGATCAATGTCAATAAATACTCTGCTGCCTGCCAGTGAAACTGCTTCTTAGCCACAGTACATGTGGATTCCATATGGTGCCAGGTCTCCTTGTGGGGATGTAAGGATGGTCACAGAGGTTCAGAGTATGTATCAACTTAACTACATCAGAAAACTTGAGCTGATGAAACAATAAACTATTTCTTGGTGTACTATGACCCCTTGGATTATTGTCTGTACCAGTGGACTCGTGATCATGGATTGAAAAAGAGCACGTTTTAGAGTTTGTCATCGACTGTACAGTCTGCACAGCTGTCAGACAATCATCACAATTATTCTCCTTTTATTCTCCTTTTATTCAGCATTCTGTTGCCTATTAAGCCATTTTCATCACATTGCACAAGCCCTCCAAATATTTCTGCTAGCACAATATTGAGTGATTTTCAGCTTTTCGAACAACTTCAATTCTTACAGTTTTCTGCTGACCAAAAGATCTGGTTTGTGCCTCTGCCTATAGCTGCTGTCAGCAATGCTGCTTACTAAGTGCTTGGGTAACCATTCACCACTGGCATCTTGACACAAGCAGGGAGCAAGGTCCTGGACTCCTTTTAGGAGTAGTCATTATACACTGTTATTAGATGCTTGAACCTTACATAAGAAGGGTTCCCATTGACTTATTCTAAGGTCAGATCCATGTCCCTGCTAGATCTTTTTTATCTTATTATGTCGAAAGCTAAGTCACTCAGTGGAACAGAAGAGCTAAGATTAACAGAAAAATCTTAAAGATCTGCCAGTATAAACCCCAGGTAAATTGGGACTGCAGAAAAATCAGTATATAAAGAATGTTCTCAGCAGATGGCAAGAATGCCATATATCCTATCAATGCATAGAGATGACAGCAGTTTCCACTGTAAAGTTTCCATTACACAGTTAGTTGTGCGAGTACCATACCAAGCACCCTGCCTGGACACGAGCCGTCATGCTAGAAAAATCTACCGGAGTTACTGCATGTTCCTGGTGGCAGCATAACCTGGCAATGCCAGCAGGTCTAAGGTGTGCCCCAGGGCTCCCTACATCCCTACAGGGCAGCCACCCCATCTGGTGTAAGATGCTTTCCTGGTAAACTGAGAAAAACATTATGCATTAGTCTTGAGAATGTATGAGAAATTGTGGTATGTTGCTTTTAGACTCTTAGGACTCAGTGCTTCTCAATGCTTAATGATGAGGGTGGCTGAGCATAGCTTTACCTGTAGCTCAGAGGAATCTTTCAGCACAGGTCCCACTGACCTTGGACAACCTCAAACAGAAGTGAAGACACTGTGAAAACATTTCTCATGGCTCTAGACAGCTGATGTCCATTTCCCTTGTTACATCTAAGACTTACTTCCCCATCCCTATTAGACAGATACCATTGCTCTCTTAATTTGAACTATGTAGCATTTTGAAGCAGTCCAGTGAGAGCCCCTTTTCCCTCTTCTCCAAGCTTAATCCTTTGTCCATAATTTCAAGATTTCTGAGTAAGGATTCTTTGACTCCCACTAAACTTTGTCTATTTTTCAAAAATAGTTTGACCAAAAGCCACTGATTTATCTCAAGAGGACAGAGCTTGCTGTGAGTTCATCTCATCCTCTGGAGTTTGAATATAAAGAAGTCGATACAGATGAACTTGTCAGTGCTCTTCATGTCCTACTTCTTTTCCTTCAGATTTTTAGTATAGACAAGTCTACTGTAAACAAAACCCAATATCCTCATTTACTGTTCGGTTTTACTGAACAAAGATTACCACTACAACAAAAGGAAGAAGCCTTTTCTTCCATATAACTAGTAGCAGGTAGGAAAACACTTGGAAGAGGAACTTTTGAAAGCCATGGTTCTGGACAGAGCGTGAGCTCCCTGAGGTCAGCAATCCAGATCCATTTCACGCTGGGCTACCCAGCAAAGCCAGTACAAGGCCAAGTCATTAGGCCTTTCTCTGGAAGTAATTGTGAATCCAGAAGCTACGAGATGGCAAAGCAAAACGACTGTGTTGGGAAGCTGGGGAAAAACCAGCAGAGAGTTAATGAAAAGATTGGGAACTGGGCTGAGAGAAAGGGAAAACAAAAGAAAAACAAACAGTTTCTTGGCAAAGGACTTGCTGGAAAGACATGCCTCACAACTGTGAGCAGCATAATGACCTTCTGCTTGTTGTTTCTCTTCAATCAGGGAAACGGGACTAGATTAATATTCATCATTTAACCAGAATTTCAGTACAGAATAAACCTGACTGAAAATATATCTTTTTTCCCCCTTTGCTAGAGTAACTCTGTAAGGCTAATGATAGGGCCAAAGAGATTAATTCTGACAAATCAATGGATCAATGAAAACCTGGGCATTTTGAAAACCCTGAAGTATATGAAGTAGGACACTCTACTGAAGAGCAGTGGGAAAACAAAACTACATCAGATATAACCATGTCCCCTTCACTTTAATTAAAATAAGATTTAGCAATTTTATTTAAGATTACCAAATTCTCAGGGGAAATGCATTTCGCTGCCAGTACTCCTACCAGACAACTATTAATTAGGAAGAAGAAAACACAGCTCACAATGCTACATCCATCCATCCATCCAACATATTCAGCAAAGTAGATTTCCTCATTCAAGGAAAAGATCTTAGTTACATTGCTTGCCTATGAAATGGAATATATAATACATACTATTAAGGATATATACTTTAAGCAAGGAAGTGACTGGCCTATAAATATGATTCAAACATCTTCTCTTTTGAACATCTCTTACTGTTTAATCTTCAGCCATTAAATGTCCATTTAAAATGCCACTTACAAAATCTTAATTTTGTACATTATCAGCTGGTTCACAAATAGCTATCTGTAAGCAGAAGCGTAACGATCTTCCTTTCTCTTTCTTGGAGCTTACTAGCCTTGCAGTCAATTCTGGCTTCTTAATTAAGTGCACACACAAATTAGCATTTAAAATTAAATGGTGTCTGTTAAAAAAAATATTGTGCAGAGAAAAGTTAATACATACACACATCATTCCGCTGATGATTAAAGCAGAAAGTATGAGCTTTGGTCAAACATCCTGCATAAGACAATTTAGCATCTCTTGCTCACACTAGGAAATACACTATGGCAGGAACACATGCAAGGCCATATGATTTCATTCCAGCTGCATGGACGATCTCATTTTGTCTTTATTTGTACATTTAAGAGGCTGACAACACCATCTGCACTTCACTCTGTATCTTCTGGTATGGTCTCATCTTCCAGTAACAGACCTGCTCTTTCTCCAGGGACCTATGTTTTGCATTTGCATCCTGAAAGATGCAAATGAAAGAATGGGACATTACTGATCAATAGGCAGAATTAAAGTAAAATAATTCCATGCAATGATATATCACATAGGAAAAGACAGGACTAGAAGAAAAAAAAAAAAAAAACAAACCCACCAAACCTGAATGCATATGAATGCCTAACACAGCTGCCAAAACTCAGGCTCACCAGCATCTGCAGCCGGATAGTCACAAGGGAGTTGTGGGAGTGCAGTATATAAAATTTTATACATCTGTCAATAAGTGAGGTGATCCAAACGCAAACCCTAGCAGGCAGGATGCACGCAGGCAGATTTGTGACTATTCCTGACAGAATTTATTTCTCCTAAAGAATGCATCCCCTCACACAAGCGTGCACACATTACATGGCAAATGCAGCTCTGCTCTGGTTAAAGTTTGACAACTTCCTTCTGTTTAGACATGCTCTGAAATGCTGAGGGTCACCTGAGTTCCATGAAATCTGGGGTTTCCATGATAAATGAATGATATGACTGGAAAGGATCTGGATGAGGCATTCCTGGGAAACACCGCCTTGAACTCTATCTGTAAAGTAGTTTTTCCTGAATACTACCAGTATATATATTTTTTCCTATATATGGGGGAAATAAAACTAAGGCTTGCTTAAACATGTCACAGGAGATCCAGATATTCAATATTCTCCCTAGTTATCGTAGTGAGTACACAGTACCCATCTGTCCTTTCTGAGGAACAAAACTACAAATAGTATCAGTAGCAAAAAACATAGTACAAGTGTAACTTCACTAGCACAACCTACACTCCTGTAGACCTCATAGCCAAAGGGGTTTCTGGAGCACCCTGCTTCTGTGAGCAGGATCCTTCTACTGAGAGGCCCCAAGAAACGCTGTACCTGCCAAAGGCAGTTAGAATTTAACTGTTGTGAGAAATCTCTCAGCCAGGAAGCTGCCAAACATTAGGTTCGAGTTTTACCATTATAGGGAACAGTGACTAGATCACATCCAAGGGTTCAGAAGACCTCATGGTATGTCTCAGAAAAAGTAAATTCCATACGTAAATGAGTCAGAGGACAGTCTAAGGAAGTATAGGGTGGTAAAGGACAGGGAAACAGCATGGATGATTTCAGGACACTAAGTTATGTGGTAAGAGAGACCACATGCTTGCTCATACTTGTCATGCCTTGTGAATCAAGGCCTTGTGTAATGCAGACGTTACACACCCTCATTCAATTCCTACCTTGCCTCCACATTATCCATCTTAAAGGATGACTACTCCTGAGTAACGGACCACCCGCTCCTAAAGCAGTTGACTGCTTTTGTGCCACTCAGTGACAAAAGGTGTTTGAGACAGCTGCACAGTGAGCAATGCCAACTTTACTTTTCAGTAAAAAATGCTCCATTTGCTAAATTTCAAAACCCTGGATCCTTTTTACTCTCCTCTCAGGCTTACACATAGCTTACATTTGCCATTCAGTTTCACAGGACACAGAGCAATTTGTTCCTTTGATCCCTTCCAGGGAGAGGCAGACTGCTTAATGTCTTTGCTTGGCCCTCTCACGACTCTGGACAGCAATGAGGATAGGGCACGAGGGGCAGAGTTAGGGTTGCACAAGAGTATTGGTTTCATTTCATAGAATCACAGAATCAGTAGGTTGGAAAAGATAGTAGGTTGGAAAAGATCTCATCGAGTCCAACCATTCCTGTCTACTACTAAGCTGTGTTCCTGACCAATTTCCCCATTTTCAACTTTGTATGCTGCATTGAACATTGTGGAAGACTGTAAGTTTCCATAAGGGAATGTTCATCCTGAATACTGAAGATGTATTTTTCAATTAATTAGCATTGTAGAGTATAAGATCTTGTATGGTAGGATCCATACAAGCATCTCCAAACCCAGAAAGCTGGACAAGACCAGGGTTTTGGACTCCACTCCTATGTAATAACACAGTGTTGTTTTCTTAATTAGTATTTTTAAAAAATCTGCAACAAGATACAGCTCTGAATCTATTCCCGTTAAACAAAGGAAAACTGTATCCCCTTTTGTCAGAGCAGCACTTTGAAATTCCCAAAGATAAGACATAAATAAATGAAGAATTATACTTGGCAATGATTTTGGCATCTGACTTTAAATGTTTCATAGTTCTGGGCTGAAGAAATAAGTTGAGCAAAGTCTCTAGAACCTTTCTGGAGATGTACTCGGGGTGTTTGGATATAGTTGACAGCACTGCGTTCAAGGGAGGAAAAAAGAGGAAATTGCTTATTCAAAACGTGAGAAAGGGTTGCACCATGTGACATGCCTGACATTTAAGTGATAACAGTGCTGTGCATATGCTCTTTTGGCTTTGGTCTGACACCTAGGTTCTGACATGGTGCAACTTAGCACTGTCATGGTACAGCCTTGATGACTAAACTGAGAGAGATGTGACTTACCACTTGTTTCAGGAACATATGGACCACAGAGTCTCTGCTGCAGGCTGGGGAACTGTACAGCGTCTCAGGCAAAGACCCTGTGAGTTCCCCAGCTGTGCAAGGTGGATGTGCAGGCTGCACCATCCTTTGGGATGCCATTTGCATTACAGAAAATTGTGGCTAATTAGAAATAAACAAAAAAATGCTTGATTTACAAAAAAATGTGTGATTTTGCCAGATGATTTTTTTTCTTCACTCGTTTTAACTTAACATTCGCAGAATACACTGATCATGCTAATGCTTTTGCTATATTCATTAATAAGGACAATTTACATTTACATAGCACCTCTCTTAGTTAACAATTCCAAAGCTTTCAGCAAAATATACACAAAAAATTACATCCATTTCACTGAATATACTCATTGTCGGAATGAAAATCAACAACTGTGAAGCAGCGCAGAAGAACATTACACAATAGTTGCAAATAAGACAGAAAGCAAGCCCCCCAAAACCACAAAGCAAAAAACCCTGGAGATGCTAGATGCAAGTGTAGGTAAAGGGGACATTACTATGCAATCAGCAATGTGAAGCAGGTCTGTATGTGCCCTAAGGATCAGCGTGTGGATGTACCAAACATACTTCATAACAATTAAAGCAACAGACCTCATTCATGTGCAGCCTACTGCTTTTCTGCAAACGGAGGGAGATGCTCAGTTTGAAGTGAGACTCTGGCAAGAAATATGAATGAGGAACACATGATAGATTCTGGTGATGAGAAAAGGTAAGGTGAGTAAGTGCACGCAAATTGCGAACAGCACTTATCTGGTCACTGAGCTTCTTAATTTACAAATGGCTTACAAATTTTAAAAGGCACTAATTATGTTAATACATTCTTCTGCAAAAATAAAATAAAAATGAACTTCTTGTTTTAAATGAGTTTTAATTCTGTATCATAAAGACACACAACTGCAGTTCCAAGACTGAATTGAAATAATCTATTCTCTTCATGTTTAAATCCCCCTTCTACCCTAAACCCCATTTACTTCAGTTACTGATCAAGTCTCCCCACACTATGTTACACATTGCGAGTCAGAGGTGGGAGAAAAAGCCATCCATCTAAAGTAAAATTAATAGCAAAACTTTGAGAGAGAGCATGCATGGGTTGGCAAGACCAAAGCATGAGCTATTACATGACAAATGTGTTGATAAATGTTCAGCCCTGCAAACACAAAATAACTTTGGTTTGGCTAATAAGCATCCATTATAGCTCTTTCCCATCATTTTGAGGCAGACAAGGTAGTTTTCATACTTGACCCTTGAAAGCAGATTTGTTTTTGTAATTAACTTGTTATCCAGGGATTTTTCTTTCCACATCTCTTTCTCCTTTCAAATACTCCCCCTAGCACAGACACATTTCCTTGCCTGAAGTTGCCACTATATTCAACAACTGCTGGCTGAGACCTCACGACTCACTGCATAAATTCACATAAAATTATTCATGTTTGGCACATTTCTGCTGGCGAATAACAACAACCTTTTTGTCTCTGAGACAAAGGAAAGAAAGATTTTAAAAAACAACAAAGGCAGCCTAATAAGAATTCCACATTTCCTCTTTCTTCGTAATCTGGTTAAACAGTCTCTATAAGCCTGAAAAATTCAACAAAGCGAAGTTGCTGTGACTGTTTGTCTTTCAGTATAGAATCAACACAGATGGAATAGCCTCTCAGCATGACTTTTGATCATGGCTCAGATATGAGGTAACTTTCCTTGCCTGTTAGATATTTTGGATTTAGTTTTTCAGTGAGTTGTCATGCTATCATCCAATTACAATTAAATTCATGCTAAAAGCCAGGATGCCAACACCAAATCCAAACCTGGTTGTGACTTCAATCTAGTCCACACATCAAGTCGAGAGTTCATTCACTGTAGCTACAACAGCAACAGAAGCAATCAAATAAATAAGGCCAGAGGGAAGGACTTGAACGCTCCTTTTTGGTTAATGGGAAAACAATGTAGAGACCACACTTCTAAGCTGATGACATCTTTAAAATGTAAATCCATAAAGTCCCTGTTAAAACTGATAATAAGAAGAAACTTTTACGACAATGTATCATTCCAGTTGAGTTACATCAGTATATATTTATATTTGAAAATTACATGAACCTGTATTTATACAGCCTCTCACTAGGAATTCTCAGATCTTGGTTTACTGAGTTAGTATGACCTTGTTTTCTGCTCCCTTTGCCACACGCAAATGTTTGCACAACTTTAAGTGACAATTGCCTCAAGACTCTTCTAGTGCAGCAAAGCTTGCTAAATGGCAAAAAGTTGTTATAACTACCACTTATTTCACCCTCTTACACGGCAGGGGAAGAGTTAATTATATGGAAGAAAAAAATCAGCAACGTCATTATGTTTTGAAAGATCTCGACCATACTGTATTTAAGTGAAAAAGAGAGATACTTGGCCCATTCCCTGTTACAAACTTAGATCTATGTCAGAAGTGTTTTATTACTATTTATAACCATGACTCAGTAGATGTTTTTGAAGTACTATGATGCCACAAACTGAAAACACTTCTATATCTCGGCTTACATATTTCTCCAAAATTAACAAGCACTGTATCACATAGCACAGATTGAGGTTATGGGGAGACACTACAGATTGTAATATGAACTCAAAGCGTGAGTGATTCTTCAAGTCCCCCATGTCTTGATCTGCCAGCGATTCTTTTCACGTAAATTAGTATATCTTGCCTACACACTCACACATTGGTTTGAAAAATGCAACATTTACATATTAATGCCATGGTAGCAATGAATTCTTTCATTCTTTTAGCCCCAAATTCCAGAAACAACCAGCTTTGAAATCATCATAATGGTGGCTACAGCATCATCTCAAAGGAATTTCTATTTTCTTTTTAACCCGGGATAAAACTTGACCATCTTTCTTTAATGCTATCAACCTGGAAGCTTGACAGTAAGGATTAAAAATTGTTCTTTCCTTCCCACTTGGTTATTGGAAAGGCTGTGAAAGGCAATCAGTCTTGTAAAGCCACACATCACAGTCTGCATAAAATTGTCGTGATCCCCTGTCTCCTTCCCAGCCTCGCTGAAAGTGTGTAATATCACACAGCTGGGGAAAACTAAACCATAAACATATGCAATGTATCATGCTATCACACAAAACCTGTTACTAATAGGCACTTGATGATCTGCAGGATCGAATGGGATCTGAAAACATAGATTGTTTTTGCTGCAGGGTAAGAACTTTTCCCAATTGAAAGAGGGAAAAATACTCTCTCAGCAGTGCAGGAATTGGACTGGAGTCAATTCATTCATTCTGTTTGTGAAATATGGACTTTTCTTTAATGATTTCTGTTTGACTGCTGCCTTGCTTCAGTGCTTTGGGGAGTACTGCTGCACTGAACCATGGTTTTGGTTATGAGGAAACCCATGGCTTTCTAGTCAGTAAATACAAGGGCTTGGGTCATCTGAACAGCCCCCTCACCTGGCTACAGGCCCCTCCCCACCAAGCTATCATGTTTATAATGCCAGGTGGCAACATTACCTGTCACCAGGAGTCTGTGGGTAGTGCTGCTTGTTTATTTTTGCATATAGTCCTTCCAAGTGCTCCCTCTCTGGTAGTGTGGAAGGAGAGTCACGTGGATATACAAAGGTTTCTGCTGCTGCTGGTGATGATGGCCTGTAGATGCTTGCTGCTGGATAAGACTCTCGGAAGTGGTTTACTCTGGCATAATTTGGATCCACCTCATCGTCATCAATGTCAGGTCCTCCAGTACCAGAAGAATAATCACTCAGTCCTCTCAGCTGCTTTTGCCGTAACTCCTGATGCTTTGCACCAATCCTAACAATGAAAAAGAACAAATATACAGTTGGATCTGCTTCAGCAACAACCACTGACACTGAAACCTCACACAACTTTGGAGCATCAGCCCCAAACTCAACTGATTAGATCTTCCAGTGCACCATGGAACTAGTTCCAGATAAAACAAATCATAGAATCATTTTTGTAACCAAGGCTGGACATCACTCCAATGAAAAAAAATTAATGCTGAATATAATAGTGTAGCTTTTTACAAGTGTATAGATAAACAGTTTTAATTCTACACCTACCCTCCAGTTTGCAGCTAACAAACCCAACACAATCTGAAACTTTTTATCTAAATTAGTCAGGAAAATTGTTACTGCCCCTTGGTCACTTGACCCACCTCAATTCTCCTAAATACATTAACTTATGAAAAGTGGATTAAACGTGAAAGTAAATGGAGAGATGGCACAGTTATCTGCAATCAAAGGATCACAGTTAATTTGATGAAGATTTAATTTTTTAAAAATTTTATTTTGGCTACATAAATGTGGAAATCACACCTTATTATACAGGGGCTAGGGACAAAGTAAAACCACAAAGAAATTAATAGAAACCTGACAGAGATGAATTGATACATATAAGTGAATTAAAGACTATTACTGGCAGTCCTCCACTCTGATAAAGCCTTAAGTGGTATTACAAAATGCTGCTACGAATCAGGGCCATTGTGTAATCTCTTTGGAATATTAAATGATATTCAGGTAAATTTCAAACTCAGCTGATATTCAATGATTCAACATTCATGCTGGAGAAAAAAAAATCCTATAGCAAGGCTTTCTGAGCATACAACTTCTGTTAACTGCTCAGCTGCTCTTCAACACAGTGTAATTAAATGCAGTGAGATGGATCTGGCAGAATGCTGACCATAGTATGTAATAAATATAATTTACAGAAAATAATGTAGCATGGAGGAAAAAACCAAAGGATGGAAGACAGATACAGAGACAGAAGAAGTCAACATTTGCTGTTGACTGCACCTGAAGTACAGCAGCAGCACAGAAAGAACGGTATAATTTGTACAACAGGAGAATAAGTAAAAAGGGTCTACCAGACCTGGTTACCCTAGGAAAGCATAGTGGCCTCAGTACTGTGCATAGCGAAAAACGAAGATGTTCTGTAGAAAGTCTTTAAAAGGCAGGGAGAAAATGGTTCCCTAAAGAAATAGATAAGCACATTGGGATCTTCCAGTCTGACAGACAGGAGCTATTAAATGCAGAATGTGATTCATAACATTTATTTTGTTTCACTAGATTTGTATAACCAAAATAAATGCAAATAATTCATAGCTAAAAAGGCTCACAAATAACTCCATTGATAACAATGAGCCTTACTACATGTATCATTGAGTACATTAATGAGTATCATGCATGCTTTCCAGTAACACCTCTCTGTTCACTGTGCTAGGACATATCTAGAGCTGATGACTTTTACAGAGGGATGAATCTACAGGCCTTGACAGTCAGGGGACAGGCCCACTATCCACACTTTGTCTTCCCTCTGTGAAGCAGATGATCTTTCTCCTCTCTAATACTCAAGTACCGTGTCTAGTTTTGGATGCCTCAGAACAAGGAATACATCAAGCTTTTGGAGTGTGTCCAAAGGAGGGAGACCAAGATGGTTAAAGGGCTCAAAGGGGAAGACTTTTGGAGAGGTGGCTGAGGTCACTTGGTTTGTTCAGTTTGGAGAAGAGGTGGTCATTGCAGTCTACCTTCCTCAAGGTAGGCAGTGGACGGGGGTACTTATCTCCTCTACTTGCTGACAAGTGATAGGACACAAGGAAAGGCAATGAAGTTGTATCAGGAAAGTTCAGATTGGACATCAGGGTGGTCTGTCACTGGAACAGGCACCCCAAGGAAGTGGTCACATCAGTAAGCCTGTCAGGGTTCAGAGAGTGTCTGGACAATGCTCTTGGTCATACGGCCTTATTTTAGGTAGTTCTGTGAGAAGCTGGGAGTTAGACTTGATGATGAGTCCCTTCCAACTTGAAGTATTCTATGATTCTGTGAAATATTTTAATATAAGGACCATGTGAGAGAATAATAATACACTATTTCTGCCTGAGGAAGTTCCTGATCCCAGCTCAGTTAGTTCATTTTTTTCTTCAGATATTATTAAAAATACTCATGAAGACTTAATGTAATCTACTACAGTAGTTCTTACAGATGAAAGGATAATGAGAAGAATAAACTACAATCCCTCTATATCCTTAACGCCTCTCAGGTTTCTACACTGAGGCTTCCTAACAATTTCTCCTTTTTTCTTCCTGGCACTTCTTTTCCAGTACAATCACCTCCTCCTCCTGTACCCTTCACGTTACTTCTCTTTTCCTTCAGGTTTTCATGCCACGCACATTCCTTATTTAGAATTCAAACACTGGCCTGGGTCAGGACAGGTGCTACGCTCAAGAGCAATCTCACCCAGGGTAAGGCAGTATTCTGAAGAAGTCACAAACTTCAAAATGAATCTTTGATTCTGCACAATTATGACCCTCTCTACAACTGAGATTTTATTGGAGAATCTTATAGAGGGCATAGCCTGTTGTCAATATGTGATCAACTTGGCTGGTAAGGCACACATTCTCTCAGTTTAGTACAGATTACACTGGCTTAGCCAGCTGATAGCTTCTTGGGACAGTGGGAGTTTAATAACATTTAAAGAATGATGGAACATACTCTTTGTAAAACTAATATGGGGCAAATTCTTTGTAAAACTAATGGTGATCCTGTTATAGACCTTGGTAAAAGTCATACTTTTATTCATAAAGCAATGGGCAATAGCATGGGGAGAAAGTCCACACTGAAGACCTGTATATGAAAACAGAAACTAAAAAGCAGTGGTCAGCTTGCATTTCTATCTAAACCACAAACCACTGCTAGCAAATGAGTAATAATCAGAGCAGCTGAAACCATGCAAAGCTTTTATCCTCCAAGGGTTTGTGAATAAAGATAAAGATTGTGGAGCAAGGAGTGGTGGAGGGAGCTAGTCTGCCTAAGTTCAGGAGTGAAACTCCACATTCATCGTTCATATAAAGGAATTTGGGGCAAAGTTAATACTTGGTTCATTCACATAAAATCCAGTAATTTCAGGTG
Source organism: Coccyzus lansbergi (assembly GCA_033558105.1). Classification (NCBI taxonomy): domain Eukaryota; kingdom Metazoa; phylum Chordata; class Aves; order Cuculiformes; family Coccyzidae; genus Coccyzus; species Coccyzus lansbergi. Next base: position 829,233 of record JAUMJK010000450.1, read on the forward strand.
GCTCATGGTCTGACAGCACTCATCCTACTACGAGGACAGGGATGGACATTGCAAATAAGGCCTCAGACATCAGTGAAGCAGTGAAGGAGGCCTATGCTGCTGATTTCCACCTTTTATCCATATAGGGGCTTCAAGGGAAACCCTCTTGCAAAAGGATTCATATTTTATAAGCCCACATGAGATTTTGCCAGAAATGTAAGACCGAAGGTGTCAGCTTTGTTTGAAAAAAAAAAAAAAAAGATAAATCACACAAATAACTGTTAGCTCCAGCACCCAACAAACTCTGCCAGTTTAATAGTAGTCCTTGTCTGTGATTACCCTGTTCCACTACTAAAACTCACAAAGCACTTTAAGATCGTTGCTGTCTTCCAGACTAACTCTAAAAAAGCGTTGAATGTTCTTAAACACCTGTGAAAGTTTGGAGGGCTTCACTCTCAGTCAGTGACCAAAACAGCCTAAACAAAAACTGGTGCAGGAATATATCAGTATGAGGTAGAAGTTTTATGGCTCACACAGGTCCATGTGGGATGATATAGGCAGGAAAATGGGACGATGCTGCATTTCAATGAACAGTCTTATCACACACTAGTGAAGAAGGCACACAGTCCTGAGAAAAGCTTCAGCAGCTTCTCAGACAATGAGCTGTAATGTTCTTTGGACCAATACTTCACCTGTCCTCTAGGTAGTTAAGACTTATTTAGAACAAGACTAGTGTGGTAAGGCAGCATCATGTGAATCTGGCTTTCATGTCTGACAGTGAGAGCAATTTGTCCTGCTATCAATACTGGTATATTCTGCACAACAAAAGCTGGAATTAGGTCATCACAATTTTCTTTTGTTCCTGTGAAAAAGCCTAGCTTCTTCAACTTTTCCTTCTGCATGCAATCTTCAATCGCTGCCACTATTATAAGTCAAATCTGCTCGAGAACAATTATTTTCATTTTATATTATACAGACCAGTCAATACCAGGTTTTGTAAAATTCTTCATGATCAATGTTTCATATTTTAAACATGCCTGTTATAATTGCATTAATATTTCTTGTTTCCTTTTTACTCTTCACACAAATCTATAAAATTTCCTCTGTTATTTCTTTCATTTCAATCCAAATGTTCAAATATAGGGAAACAAACTACGGGACGAATGTTTTTTCTGTTTACCTCTCGTTCCCTTATATCTTTCACCTTTGAAATTTTTGTGCTGTACAACAGCATTGTATTTTCATCCAGTTTTAAAGCAATCTTTTCTATAGCCCATCCCACTAGGTGCCCAGGAGTTGTCTACTGATATACAAAAAATGAATGTGCTGTTCTTCCATTGCTTCCATTGCTCTGCTTATTCGGCTAAGCAGGCTAATTCTGCAATGTCCCACTCTAGTTGTTTACCATTCCAGCAGCTCCCTCTGCATTTCTTCCTGTCTGAAACAGCGTTATCTATACTCCCCATCTCCTTCCCGCATTCCCCCCACTCCCAAAATCTTCCAAATCAACACAACTATCACAGAAAGCAGCTTACAGTACTGTGAACAAACGATTACTGCAAGGGAGCCCCAAACTCACAGCACAGGATGGGTCTGATTAAACAACTGGTGCAAATTTGTGACAAAAGATAAATTGTCACTCAGCACCATGATGCTGGCAGTGAAACCAGAGATGAAGAGAGGCACAGGTCACCATCTGATCCATTTAGTGTAGCACTAAAGCTTCTACAAACTTCCTGACGAGGGAAAGGGAAAAGAAAAACTCACAGAATGAAGGGAAGTTAGATATATTTCCTTTTGGGTATCCCATATCAATCCTCCTTGCTCTCTTCCGCCACATGAACACCAGGTTCTCCTGTTAAATCACTGCACGACAAATAGATGAACTTCCCTTAGCTGTGTTTCTGTAAAAACACAACCTTTGCACACAAGCAGCCACAGGACGGGCAACAGAAGTGCCACATCAAGCAATGCCCCTTTTTTTCTTTTTTCTGACCCACCTTTTTCTCAATAGCATCCAAACACATATCCTATCTAATCTTTTCTGTTGCTTTCAAGACCCGCTAGCTACCACTAGGACCTTTCTCTGCAACAAATTATTTCAGAAAAAAAAAAGTTTGATATAACATATAACTTCAACAGAACTATAGGTAACATTTCCAAAGGATGTTGCATCCTATTTGTAGAAGTCAAATGAAGGCAGAGTTCTATCTACCTAATGCACTTCTGGAAGTGGGATATGGTATTTCGAAAACACTTCTGTACACCTCACCTACTGTTCAGTAGCTCATCCCCAGAGCTATAAATCACTGAAACACTCTCATTTTTATCCTTCAAACAATCTTCCTGTCTGACATACCCACACAAAAAATCTATGGTGATTTCCTATGTACTAACGCATGAAAGGATCCATAAATCTAGAGGGCAGCAGCCATAAAAGGGTTAACAGCCCAAACAGCTCCTTCCAGCTGCAGCTCAGACACAGGATTGAGTTACTGTGGCTTAACAAGTTATTGTGTTTCTGCTGAGCTACTGTCAATGACCACATATGTATTCGCTGCCTGTGACAAACACAATGTAAAACGCTTTACCCTGACATCAATGACAGGGACACTGACAGGCAAAAGCTGGCTTAAAAGACTGCAGTGCATGCCGAGCGAGCCAGCTGCAGGAAGAGATACGGACCACCTCAAGAAAACTCCAGAAGAGGCAAACAGAAGTGACTTCTGGAGCAGATCCAGAAATCCTTTAAGGAATAGAATGAGAAGGCTAGGGAAAACTGTAAGAGCTATTCCTTATCTCTTGGCCCACCAGGTGGAAACTGGGTGGGTGGGTTGCAAGTGAGGAAAAAGAAAATACTGAATCTTCTAAAACCAGTACCCTAAGCCTCTATGAAAATTAAAATGCAGGAATTAATGTTATCAGCACAGTAGTCCAATAGAGGCCAGGATCATTCAGAGCCATGGAACCCAAAGACTGCCTCCAATGAGGAACAAAGAGCAAGACACTATATGCAGCCCAGCCTGCAGTTCTGGAGGCCCAAGAGCAGCCCTAGCCCAAAAGGAGTTTTGCACAGCCAGTCACAGGTTAACAAGCCATCCCCTTGGATCAGGACAAAATTGGAAGCGGAATGTTCTCCTGGCTCTGCCCCGGCAAGGAAGGGACAGGGCACCTGCTGCCTGACAGGAGACATGAGAAGCAACTCAGCAGCACCAAAAGCTACTAGATCTGACCACAGTGTGAAAAACTGTGGATGGGAAGCTTGGCCCAGACTGCAGGCTCTCTTACCTGGAGAGCTGCATGCTGCACTTGACATCAGAGCAGTTCTGGATAAGGAAAACTAACCAAAACAGGCCCATGACAAGGAAGCACAACCTTTACTGAGGTGATCGAACTCCTCCCTTGCACATCACATTCACTCTGAATCATTCTGTTCCTTCCGACTTCCCAGAAGTGTAGAAGTGATACAATACGGGGTTTTTTTTATTTATTTACCATGCACTGACTGTGTGCTTAGTAATGAGCAGAGCACCGAACAAAGAATGAAATGGTGTGAGCCCCTAGGTGCCTATATAAGTAGTCAAACACAGGACAGAAAATGCAGTTGCTGACCAAAACAACATATTTCACAAAGGAACCTTGTTTTATACCTCAGATGAATACAAAAACATTTCTTGTACGGTGGATTAAAAGGAATAGACTTTGTGGAAGTGTAAACAGGCATCTGAATGAGCAAGATGCTGGCTACGTCAATGAAAGATGATCCCCAGGGGAGAAGGATGAATAACACACAAAGACAAAATGTGTAACACAAACAGCGCCATACGTCTTTTAGGATAATTTCTATTCTGTTCACAATAAGAAAAGCAGAATAAGAACAGTTAAGTACGTGTGTGTATAATCAGTTTGAGGTATATCTAAACTCTGAAAAGCGACACGAACCTTTAAGTCTTTTGAGTTATTGAGATGCTAAACATTCTACTCATTTAGTTATTCCTTGTGAACAGCAGAATAAAAGCTGTTGCACTACTTTTTTCCCCACTCACATTACTCTCCCTGAGATCTACACATCACAATTATTACTCAATTTACATCTGATTTAGTATCTTCAATACTTCAACTGTGATTTTACAAAACATTTCTGCTTTTGTCTCTCATTTACTTAATTCAGACATATATTGAGTAATGGGTTGTCTAGAGGAAAGCAGCCTATTTCTACAGAAGGTCACCTGGACTTCCATTTGGTTTAATGTTTTAATTCCTTTCTAGCTGCTAGCCAAATATATTTTGGTTAACTAAAATCTTGTATTTTCATTCATTTACATAATAGTGGACTGAATACATCCTGCCTTCAGATATTCATAAGCCATAATCACTAATGGGAATGGGTATACTTCACTTGAATATCTGAAGAGATTATTTCAGTACAGTGCTTTTAATTTTTTTTTTATTTCACAATCATTTTTTAAACAGGTATGGTCTACAATGACATAAAAAATCTTATTCAAACCTGTATCTTTTATCAGGAAAAGACTTGTTTGTATTTTTTCAACCATCACCTAGGAAAACTCTAGAGGTAGACAAGTCTCATAACTAAAAAACCTCAAAATAAAACAAAAATCCACCTTTTTCCAGTAAATTGTGGACATCTGATATGGACATATTGAGACTCAAACAATATCTAATTTAGTATTATTTTTCAGGGTATTCTTCTGGAGGCGTATTTGTCAAAAACATCTTCCCCATAAGCTATGCATGTATTTCCTCATTCCAGCTCATTCTATTGTGCTGAATTTGAACATCTTCTCCCCCATAATTAGTATCTGTACTTGTAAACAAGATAAACAGTCTCAGAAATAAAAAAAAGCAAGCAACAAATTTAAGGGAATGAGAGACTGTAACTTGGGCTAAATGAGATGGAGCTTATAACAGCATTAACTGACCCAGTGATAAAACCCACCCCACTAAACAAAAAATATTGCTTATTCTAGATAGCTACCCCATTCTCATATGACACTGAGCTGACAAAAGAAGCTGCCTTTGGATGGTTGTAAGTAAAGAAATGGAGGAAAGAAGGAGAAAAGGCTACACTGGCCTTAAAATTTAAGATTATGACAAACTGAAGACGAAATGCAACCCTTTTAATACTACAAAATGAGCAGTGTGAGCTTTAAGATAGACAAGACTGAGTTCTTAATGCTTTTCCAGTTATTTCAGAGGTGAGTGGGAGTGATTACCAACTTACACAGGATCCTGCCCTCTAAAGAAAATCCTGGCTCTAATGAGGTCAGTGCTTTTCCCCCTGCTCCACGAACTTCAATGAGAACAGGATTTTACCTTTGCTGTTAAATCCGAGGAAGTTTTTACTGTCTCTCTTTTGTCCATGTTAGTTGTACACCGGGGGAAATGCAGCAGATTACGGAAAGTCAACTACTGGAAAAGCCATATATATGTGTGTGTGTGTGTATATATATATGTATGTATGTATATTCTATACTATAGTCTGTATTTTCATAGAGTCATAGAATCACCAGGTTGGAAGAGACCCACCTGATCATCATAGAGTCCAACCAGTCCCACCAATCTCTAAACCATGCCCCTCAGTACCTCATCCACCCACACCTTAAACACCTCCAGGGATGGCGAGTCAACCACCTCCCTGGGCAGATCACTCCATTGCCTAATGACCCTTTCTGTGAAGAATTTTTTCCTTATGTTGAGCCTGAACCTCCCCTGGTGGAGCTTGAGGCCATTCCCTCTTGTCCTGTCTCCTGTCACTTGGGGACATTTTAATACATTAGATAATTTTCTTTACTCACAACTACCCTGAGTTATTTTTTGAAGTGACAATACCAGAAAAAATTAGGTTGTAAAGAAACCTCTGAAGGTCACCCTGCTCAAACTCCATCTGAAAGCAAGGCTGACTGCACAGATCAGGTTTCCCAGCCTCCTGTCAACAGGATGTTCCTTGTTTTGTGGCAATGTGAACTATAATAGATAGTGGAACCATTCCAGGTTTGTCAAAATTACTTTGGCATCTTTCACCTGAGATGTTCTGATGCCTTTAAGAGTTCCAATCTCCTCTGCAAAACAGTCTTGATTCCACAGGGCCTTTGCAGACCACAGGTAAGTAGCAGGGCTAGTTCTCAACACTGGTTTAAGGTAATTCTCAGGCTGCTGTAATTTGTACTTTTCCATTAAAAAGATAAGTAGGGTGCTGCACACGTCATACCAGAGTACCCTTTGATAAAACTGCCTCCTGAACAAATAATCACGACACAAGAATCAAAATAACAGAATACTCCTAGAAACCAAGATTTAACCTTGCTTATATTTTAGTCACTGGGAACTTAATGTCAGGAATGGAAACAATAGCAATTGCAAAGCCACAGATTCAGCTCTCCAACTAAGATATCAAACAAATTATTTCAAAGAAGCTCACCAGATAAACAACGAAATAGTATATAGTAACTGCAGTATGCCTGCAGAAAAACTATGGAGAGACACAGATGTCACCCTATGAACTTACTCATTGTCACTGACTAGCTCAGTTCCAGCAACTGCTGTTGTAGGTATCAGTCAAAACCACTGAGGATTGTAACACCTTCTTAAGAAAAATACCACAGACATTGTAATGATCATGGGAAGACACCACATTAATTTAACACCTCATGAAGACCCAACACCCACAACCATGTGCAGTAACACAGCCAGGAAGACTGACACCTATTGAGTGCCCCAGGCCTCCTTGTTCAGTGAATGGGTCTTCTTGGAACACTTCCTTCATAGATACTTACAGTTTCACTTTGCTAGTTCAAGAGTTCACACAACCACCTTGGCAACTGTATAAACATTTCATCATCATTTGACTGAAATCCTAGCAATGCAAGGAACAAGCCCAGCTTCACATGATATGATATTCTATTCACATTTCTTTATTCTACATATACGACACTGAATCTGGAACCTGTTGGATAGAACCTCTCTATTCAAAAACAAGAACAAACTTCTTCTGTTTGTCTGGGATTCACAGGTTGTTTCTAATTAACAATCCCAGATTAGAAAGTGAAACCCAGCTTTGACCGAAGAGAGAAAGCTTTAAGACTTTCAGTTATTTTGTTTTAAGCTCACAATGGAGAGTTACACACAAAAACTTATTTTCTGCCTGCCTGCCTATCCCCACGAGTTGTACTCTTATTTTTTTCCTATTGGTAAGGGAGCGAGAACAGGAATTCCGTGCTGTGGCACTACTTCAAAGTGCATGCCAAAGATTTATGATAGACTGTCATAAATCACCTATGAAAGGGCAAGGAATGAAATGCAGCTTCCAAGTAATTTTTATGCCCTTATTGATTTTGGGGTAGGCAAGAGCTGACCTACATTCAGTACTGCATCAAAGAAATCCCTAGGCCAGATCAGCCTGTCTCCTAGAAAGAGCTCCATTTCCCAGATTGGCTAGTACACTGGCTAGTTTCACTGTATTAGTTTGGCCTGGAAAAGCTTCTAACAGCAGTATTTCTGTTTTATAGCACCATTTTATAAAACATCAAGTAATAAAACTCTCATATGTACAGAAAAGAATCACGCATTGGCTCACTTAAGCAAGAAGGAGTCAGGCCGTTGCCCTGAGTTGCTCTGACCTTTTGGATGGGCAGGCAGCAGAGCTCGTGAAAACCGGTTTCCAGAGCAAAGTGAAAACAGTGCCTCAAGGAAGGGCAAACCAAAGAGGCTAAAAGGCTTGGATGAGAAATCGAGTGCTTAAATTTGGAGGGTATGGCTATGGTACCCGGAAAGTGCTATTTCCAAGAGTCTCCGATACCTGGAATAGCACCATGACAGTTAAAGAAAAGGGCCCGTTCTTTGTGCTAATTCTGTTATCCTCATTTCTTAATATTCTTGTGCTAAGACAAGCTGAAATCAACGCTTAGCATAATGTTGTCTTAAAAATGTCTTCCAGCAGTGGATAAGCCACATGAAGGAGGCTCAAGAACTACTATTTGGTTCTAAATGCCACATCAAAACCTACGTAACATAGGTGAGAGCCATCTACCTCAGCTACTCATAACCAAACACCAACCTCTCAATGTTCAGTGGTAGGCTTTTATTACACATTCTGGTATGCAGAACAGCAGCAGATCTGAAATGAGAATCATTCAGAATCAATGGGTTGGGATTAATATGTCCTCCTGTCCAGTGCAAGTGCTGCCACAGTAATAAACAGAAATCTGATAACTTCATACTGTCAGCACAAAATGAAACTATGACCTTGACCTGTGCAACATCATCCAGTAATTTTTTCATAACTTCAACATACCGTACTACACTGCTATGATCTAATAAGAATCTAAAAGTAATTAACTGGAATTTTTGAAAACTGAATCCTTAATCAAATATGTATTCTTATCAGGGTTGCAAGCCAGCAATAAATTGGGACATTTAAAAAACTGGGATCCAATCCAATCCGTGATCTGATCAGGGTTCAATGGTTATAATAAATTGGGAGTATTAAAACTGGGACCATATCCAACACTTTATTTTGTCTAAACCACAGGACCTAGCTGTGCTGCAAAGTCAAGAATACTCATAGAACAGATATACCATGTTAGATTAACCCTTAATAAATGACGATGCAGAAGCTCAGGAGTCCCAAACCCATGTGGTTTAGCACAGGTCTTAATGGTGAGAACAGCAATTACCAACATTTTATCAGAGATCAATATGAACTATAAACAGCCATAACAATGCTTTCAGGCCTGGCAAGTAGATAACACAGGCAAAAAAGCTACATGGGGTTGGTAACAATGTGTGGGTGCAGAGCTCGCTCTAAGATGTACTACATGTTTAAAAATCATACGTTGATGTTTGTTAACAGTCTGAATTTCAACTTATTATTCAAAACAATTTGGCTCTTCTACCATACTGCCATGCATGCAGCCACACTTGTTTTCATTTAGATTTCTAGCAACACACAAATTGTTTATAAGTAAAGACAATGAAACAAATGTTGACAGAAACAGAATGGAGTTTCACTCAAGTATTCTCTCATATATAAGTGATCTCTAAATGTTTTTATTTCTGTAAGATGCACTCCCTTCGTACAGGGATCTTGCAGCTGCAAAATTAAACCTCTGTTTGCCAAATATCAAAAACATGTATTGATTTTTTTTAACCATGGGAACAAGCAACAAGCATCAAAGCTGAGAAGACAAGAGAGAAACACTCCTCAGCTGCTGGAACATTTCTGAAAAGTAAAAGAAATCCAGTTTTTAATATAAAACCTGAAACTATTCATTTTACCCAAATTTGAGCACTGCAACTTAAGCATTAAGCTCAAACATTTAAAAAGCAAGGGCCAGAGGTTCCTCTTGCTTCTCTAACACTCTACGCAAAAATTTAATACTACTAAAAAATATTTCCTCAATTAATTCAAATAAGGACTACGAAACCAAGACTGTTTTAACATAACAACGAACTACTCTATGAACAAAGTGCCGAACACTTTTTTACAGAATGCCTCCTTCACTGGTTCACATGCTTCTTTTTAAAATCTCTGTATTTGCAACGAGGCATTTCATTTTGTGAAATTTTATTCTAATGTCAAAGAAATGCTCAACTCTGCTGGAACAGACACTTCGGTCTCAGCAGGAATATTCCAGTAAAATAATACTAAACAAACAGGAAAAAATAGTTTTCTTTAACTGATAGTCACTTTATTTGCATTTGAAAGGCAAACAAATTGTTATGTGTAAAACTCAAGTGCCTAATATATTTATCCAGCTTGTTTTACAATTTTTCAAATGTTAGAAAATTAAAAGGCAGCCCCAAATGAGTGAGGAAAAAGGCAGAGCAAAGGAGGAAGAAAAATCTTGTTTTGAAGGACAGAAAAGAGAGGATCTCTTCCAGAATTTAATAATGTAACGAACATCTTGTTAAAATGATAAATTCTGAGTAATTTACACAGAACACACTAAAAATACAGATTTGAGTCAGCTTGATCAAAATAAATCTCAGACATAGCATTTGCTTTTTCCTTTTATGGGCCGATTCTAGACCTTTGGAGCACATGCTTTATTACAGCCAAACTCTTTGAAGCATGAGCAAAATGATGAGTTTATTTAAAATAGGGCCTCAGTCCAATGAACCACTTGACTTGTGTCAGGAAGGACAAACCACTACCTCATAGAACTATACTACCAGTTAAGCCAGTCCTCCTTAACTATCTGCATCAGGAACTTTTAACTTTCTCCAGTCAAGATTCAGTGACAATGCATTGTTGTGGCACAAGGAAAGCTAAGAGAGGTACTGGGAAAAGAAGAAAACAGTGAAATTTGGAGGAGGGGCTGAATTCACATGCAATTGGACACAGATAAGGCTATTACTAAATAAGGAGTGTCTAACATTCTAAGTTCCCATCAACCACTTGAAGCCTGCTGAAGTAGCTTTATTTAACAATAAGTACAGGCTTTGAAATAAAGAAAGGCCAGGGGCTGAGATATGGAACAAATTCCTAGCCTGATAGGGACTTTGTAGAAACCAGGACAAGCAGCTGCACTGCCTGCATGTCATGTTTTCCCCTACAGGTCACTATTTTTTGGTCATGCTAGATTTTCTCCCTTCTACCTCAGCTGTAAGTGCATGATCTTGGTGAGGACTGCTCTGGAATACAAGCAGTAAAAAAATAACGATGTCAGCATTTCACAGTGCAGGATGTGGAGCTGCTTCAGAGATCTGCAGCTACAAGGCAACTCAGAGAGTTGTACTGAAAACTGAGAACAGGATAATGTGGAAAGGAAATAGAAATTACTAGGCTAGAGATATACTAGATTTACTTTCACTTTTTGAGGTTCCAATCTGAAATTTGGCAGCCCATAAAAAGGGTTGCCAGGCAAATTTATGCTGAGGACCAATGTGCAAGCAAGTTCAATCCTTTTTCAGAAGCATCTGCACTATATAATGAAGGTTGTATACTCTATCTGTATACGCCTACTAGCTCTAACACATTCTGGATGTGCCAGACTTGTTGCACATGCACTTTACAATTCCTTCTCTGTGCAAGAAGGAAATCCAACCTATTCTGGTATGATGGACTGATGCTCATGAAGGAATCCTACATAAGATCTGATGTTTCCTCTCAAAGCCAGAGTCACTGAGTTTGTTCTGCACAGCCAACCCATAACTGTGCAGTGAAAACATCTGACATTTCTGCATGCCTGTATATCTTGTCAAAACTTCTGGAAGAAGGTAGCATCCTTTATAGAAAGCCCATCCTTGGAATTTTGTGAAATACTATTTTACCTATCCAATACCAACTAAAAAACTGCAAAACTCTGAGAGATGGCCTTGTCCTGTCAACTAGAAAAGCACTTCCTACTGAAAAATATTTCTCAGCTGAGATCTTGGAACAGTATTCTGTTTTTTGGAGAGCTGCCAAGAATATATTGCATGCAAAACCAACATTCAAAACCATGTGAGATCCACAGCTGCTAAGATGATGAAATGCACTTGATCATTAATCCTGTCACACCCAGCCCAAAAATCAACTACTCTGACCTCTTCCACTAGCATCCAAAATGGACAGCTCAGCCTCTGAAAAGAACTATTAAATGAAAAATCATACTATCAGTTAGTATGACAGACTGTGAAATATTTAGGCAGTCAGCATTTAAGAAACCTGAAGTTTAAGCAAAAACCCCTGACTTTAAGATTATAATAATTGGATTGAGGATCTTAATAAGAATTAGTTACATAGTTAATCTTAGAAAGGTAAAACAGATGCGCGGTCACATTAATTCTAAATAGGTTAAATGTTAGAAAAGCAATCTGAATTTTATTCAAGCTGTTAAATACAAGATTTGTTCACAGGAATCAGGGGACAAAACATTTTACATTTCTATCAACAGTTCTGTAGCCTGTTCTACTATTATATCCCTAGTATTTTTACTATATACTCATTTCACTTTCAACAAGAACAGATTTGAAAATATGCCTGTGTTCTAGTAAGCTTCAGTGAAACTTGATTTTATACATACGAGACCAAGTATTCAGGATTGCAGTGAAGTCATAGAATCAGAAGATCTATGGTGTGGATGTGCCACACTGTTTTCTTTGCCAAGATGTGCATTAAAATCTTGGAATTGAATTATGTTATAGAATTACTAAATCTTGGGACAGAGCTATAAAACTTGTCTTGACTGTCTTACTGAACATCATCACTAGGTGAACAGTCAACAACTAAGCAAAAGGACAGAATTACTTTCAAGTCAGGTAATGTTTCCCTCCACTGATTTAACTGATTTCCTGAACAGTTCTTATCCATATATGAGAACAAGCTTCCTTATATAATTTCCCTCTAGGCAAGATAAAGTCTTCTGTTTTATGATCAACTCAAGAAGCGTTTAATAGTCAGTGTGTAGACAGTCTTATGTGGACAAACACACATAGCCATGCTCTTACTTAATGCAGAAAGCTGAAGAGAATTGTTTGTTTTTACAGCATGTATTGAATTGCTATTTCCACTCCTCATCTGTATTTTATTTTTTTTAAATTTTAATCCCTCAAACATAAAAGATGCATTACTTGATAAAAAAGTGTGACATTTTTATTCTTGTGCATTATGCAAGAAGAATTAAATAAGAGAGTTAAAAATATCATCTTGGTTCATTCACTTCTCAACACACCTGCTGTTCTCCATTTCAGTCACAAACTCTTCCAGGTCAAACCTGAAACCATTACTAGAGAAACCAGAATGATGAAGACACTGAGCTGCCAGTTTCTAATGCAGCAATACCAAGTTACTGTCAATCAGTGACTGTAATTAAAAAAACCCTAAACATATGACACTAAATAAATATTAAGAACAATTATCTTGTGTCCAATTGGAACTTTAGACCTCTAGACAGAAGGGTTCATTCCTTGCAGCCTGCCAACATTTTAGTAAATGACACTGGCCCTTTAACAGATGGGATACATGCTTCTCAGCTTGCTAGGATCCTAATAAAAGACACTGGCTTCTTTAAAATGAAGGACACATACCTCTCAAATTGCCAGTATCCAAATTGGGAGTCAGCAGTTTAAAATAAAGACACTCACAAATCTGGCAAAATCAAGGACATGGCACAGAAATTTTAAAACAAATGGTATGAAGTTTCTTCTGGCACTATTTAACTTAGATGAATTAAATACTTAAGCACTGTAGTAACTGGATATCCTACTAGCTTTTAAAACAGCAAATATTATCACCAGACTTCAAGGGCTGGGATTTGGATTTCTTTTCCCCATCAAATTCACTAGCTACCACTTAGACTATTTACCACACGATGCATGACTCGAATGAAAGCAGGGTGTCTTTCCTGGGCGCTGACCAGCATCACAAAGGATACCCCACGTGAAAAGACCATGCCTGCCCCAAAGGAACCCATCTGCTTCCATTTCATCTTCTAGAAACAGGATGCTCCATTGAAGGAAAGATGTCTGAAAGCTCTGCCTGTGCCCTAACAACCCATATTACTACAACTTGCAAAGCTTTATAGCAACAACAGACACCTCTTGAGAGGCAGACACGGGGGAAAGCAGAAAAGTATAAATTCTCTTTGTCTGGAAAAAATAATGAAGTTGCTTAGATTGAGCATGAAAAAGGAGTATTTTACGTATAAGTCAGAGAACTGGGCTTATTCACATCAGTGGTTCTTTTCATTTCAGTCTCAAAGCTGCCTTACCTCAGAAATATGCAACTCTCAGCCGGCACTCAGATTCTTGCCTTGCCCATCTCACCCACCTCACTGCTTGCAGAGTCCTGCCACTTCAGACTGGTTTAACCATTTGAACTTCCTTTCTTCCTGGTGTCTCTTGGCATACTCGGCACTAGTTGGCTATATATATATATATATATATATATATATATATATATACACCTAACTACAAAAACTACCATTTGATGGCAGAAACAGCTGAAGCCAGAGATCTGAAGTGCTGGAAAACACAGCAGAGTCTGCTAGAAAATAAGGGAGGAAGTTTTCACTGTAGAGAAGTAGAGAAAAAAATTACTAATTACAGCTGGTCTCGTGAACAAGCAGAGGTGAAACAGGTTTTGATGGAACTGATCATCAGAAGCCAGGTTGAAGTCAGGATCTGAATAGCAGGTACCACAGTGAAGTGTACAGAAACTGCAGGAGACATCCAAAAAGTTCCTGTCATACAGCTACTGTGACTTGGCCAGGAGACCGACTTAAAGCTCTGCATTGCCTGGACCTGACTGACAGCAGGCATGGTCTTAGACCATCTCCAGCTAGGCTGGCTGGCTGTCCCTTCAAGCAGTCCACTACCTTCAAGTTTTTCATATGATGAACAAAGATGCTGCCACCACTTACTTACCTTTCACGTTCATCTTTCATTTTCTCCATCTCCTCCTCTTTAAGTAGGCCTTGCTTTGGATTCCCCTTCCGATCCATCTTCCCACTTTTATCTTCTTTTTTCTTTCCAAATCTGTTTAAGATACCAAGGAAGGAGCCAGGAGGAAATAATTACTAGAAGAAAAAAACAGTACTTATCTATCATAAACCACAAAGTTTAGGCAATCAAAACACTCTGAGTTTTCATCACAGTCACTCACATATTTCGCACATTGCAACATAAGTTTCCAGTCTTTCAGAGGCCAGATTCAATAGGAGGGACTGATTAAAAATTTATTCAGATCCTGTATTTTTGAAAGATATTGCTTAAAACAGAACGTTGAAAAGCTCAACCAAATCTGAAATGCAAGACACCGCAGGGCTGGACTAGTATTAGGGTACATTTTAAAGTGGCTGAAGGTTCTTCTTACCACAGGATGGTTCTCAAAGCAATAGACAATGGATGTGATGTCAGCACCCAGACTGGACCTTGTGTTCTGCTCTTATCAGTAACCACTGCTTCTCAATCATTCATTACATTCAGAAAGCACAAAACTAAACAGTTCATAACAGCTCTTTTTTAAAGTACTTCTGGGTTTTTCTTTCTACCTATTAATATAGGATCGTGCAATATTTAAGTTGTGAGAGTCCTGCAGAGACCTCAATCACTTCAGGGGTCCCAGTGTTCCATACACTGTACAAATATGCATAACCTAAGACTGCTTTATGCAGTCTACAAAAGGTGACTGAACTGTGGAGCTACATTTCATTTCTGATGGAGCTAGGCAGAAGACTGGGGGTCGAGTATGTCAAATATGCTCATGTATTACAGGCCAAAAAGTATAAAAACCTTCAAACCTTCTCTCTTCTTCCCCAGTTTCAAATTCACAGCTCTGCAAGTAAATGATCAGTCTGTCTTTCCAAGCAAAGTAAGGTGTCATTGCTTACATGACAACAATATAAAGAAAAGCAATGATTTTTTTCATTAAATGCACCATAATGCAAACTAATTACTGTGACTCAAAACTACAAACTCTTTTGTGAAAGTCTGCAGCACTGCCTCAGTGATCTTTCTTTCACCCTTTTTATTTTTCATGTCAGTCCAAACTGCCTCAAGTGGACTAGCTGAGCTACTGTGCATACACTTAAGCTACAAATCATTGACTTTAGCTTTCTCCTCTGACCAAAGCCAAAATCTTGCAAACACTCTGTCAGGTTCATAAGGTAATGATCCAACTTTTTTTTTGTGAATTTAATCAATAATTCTGAGCTTACTGTCAAATGAAGTTCTTAGGGACTCTGTAGCAAGTCTTGCAGACAATAAGGACTTGGTTAGAAAGGGAATGATGGACATGAGAGACAGACACGTAGTGTCTGGTGCTAACGAGAAGAATGGCAAATACTGCAGGTAACAACATGAGATGCTCTATTGTGGCTCTGCTATGAACTGTGCTGTGCAGTAGGAAGAGTCACATCTCAGTGCACCGTTTTCTCTTTGTTTTTCTTATATGTGGCAATAGAGATAGATGGTGTCTTATATTCTTTGAGGGATTCTTTCATCAACATATACATATATCTCATCTATAAACAATCCTCAGTTGATTTTTCAACAGTCCCTACTCATTTCAGCGCTTCCAGAAAGACAGCAGGTACTTTCCATGCTTCTGCTTTTCCTGACTACAGGGCAGCACACTGAATCCCCTGCTGCTTCCCAAGTTCTAGCAGTCCCAACAGACTATGGAGCCACAAATCCTGTCAGAGGGAGGTGGTGGCATGGAAAGCAGCAGTTGGGAAACACAAGAGAGAGACAGAGGTTGTACACGCAGAATGAGAATATAGAAAGTGAAAAGGGTTCACAGATAGGAGATGACCCATGTGAAAAGGAAAATCTAGATGAAAACTTGCATATACTGCTCTCTACGGAGATGTCAAGCTGCCAAACAATAAATTGCCTGGGGAAGAGCACCAGCAGGCTGCACCTGAAACACCCCTGCTTTCTAACAATTGCACAAGCTGGGAAGGTCTCACGGCAGCTTTCTCTAGAGAGGCTGTATTAGCACTTGCATCTTGGTCATAATCCAACTCTGGTACTTCGTTTATATTCAGTCTGCCTGCTTTTCTCCCACAGTTTCAATTATGGGCTTGTGGAGCCTCATATTCAACTGTAGTACGTATTGATTTTGAAAACATTATTCTTGGGCATTTTGTATTGCTGCAGGGAGCTGAAGTTAGATATGTTGCTTACTCCAGAGAAATGTGAAAAAAAATAATAAATCTTTAACATACGTCCCTTTCAAGTCTAGGTATTATTTCTTGCTTACTGGGGAAATAAATTTTAAACAAAATAAAGTGACAATTTTGATTGTAACAGCTGCCAACAAAACAACTCTCAGCACAAGTAGCGCTGTTTGCTGGTAGAGCTGCTCTTGCCATAAAATTGGCAGGTTCCAGTGTAATTATGAATTGGGAATAGTGAGTTGGCCTTGGTGAAAACAAGTTTTGTGGGTTTTTTTTCTGTTTTTGGCTTCAAATGAGATTTGTGCAGCCTTACAGTTTTTACCTGTAACAGTAAGCATACAGCATATAGCTCAAGGCTAGGGAAATGTTCAGAGTTTTGGCCTCTTTTAACACATTGCTATTCAATAAAAATCCATCCTCCTTTATTATTATTGCAATATGTTTTTCAGCTCAACAAAAATCTTGCAAAAACATTAAAAAATAAAAGCAGCAAAATTTTAACTCTGTTAAGAAGAGCAATATAGAGCAGATAAAATTAAACCACAAAAAAATAGTATAATCTCTGCCTGAATTGATACACTGTGTCCTAAGAATTATGGTCTGCTCAATTGCCATGAGTTCCTGATGATAAAATTAACTTCCACCCATTGTAATTCTGCATGGGTTTGTGCACTACAGGCTTAATGGATCTCCACTTCTTATAGGAACAACAACAACAACAACAAAAGTAGGAGTACTTGCTGCACAACTGAGTTTGATCCTGTTCTCACCGACATCAGTGTGACGCTTTTCACTGACTTTAACAAGGAAAGGATAAAATCTATGGTCAAAATTATACTATGGAATTAACCAAATCCATATTAAAAGTCTATGAAAACTGAACGACTTTAGGGTTTGAAGTTTCCAGTTCTCCAGACAACAAATAATTGGGTTGTAGTCAAATCTGCCTTCTGTATTAATACTGTCAACAGAAGAATAAAAATATTAATGAAAAAAATGTATGGCACAGATTTTTAAATGTCTGCTTTGCTATACTATCTACAGCAAAATCCTCTTCAACTTATTATCTCATAGAACTGGTACTCTGAAAACGTAACATAGTAAACAGAGAACTATAAATAGACAACCAGAAAACAAATGGATCAGCTGTATAGCCATATTCTGTAGATGTCTATAATCAGTTTATTTCAAATGAAGCCATTTGTAATCATAACAACAGTAAGGAAACAAATCCATATCTCCCTAAGTTGGCTGAGTGACTGCCCCAGTTCTGTGATTATCCCCTGTAAATGCCTAGGATGTACTGTTAAAGAAGCTAAAGCCCTAATAACTTCTGTATACATTTCAGTTGAGAAATTAATATTCCAACAACTCAGAGCATAGTCCTCCTGTAAATAAAAGTATAAAGGGGTTTTCTTTACACAATCAAACCTCAGAGAGTGATTCATCCACACAGGAAAAGTCCATATGCAATAGTTGAAAACATGCTGTACACAAGTGACTGGTTACCCTGTTTCTGTAAATTTCAAAGGAAAATACATGTGCCCTGCAAATAACTAACATTTTTCCCCTTAGAAGCACTAAATAAATAGTCTCTGCATACCAAATACCTGTCTTCTTTTTGCAGTATTTATTACCATTCTATTGGCTGTAGCATTAAAATATACATATGCCTCCTTATGAGGCTTCCAAGGAAAAAAAAAATAAAACAAACCTTCTATAGGCTTGCTCTGTTATACTTGGGATAAATGTCTTGCATGCAAGACCCAAAGCGGTGGTCATGGCAACACTTTGTTTCTGTGTGGAGCTGTGAGCTTCCAGATCTCAAATGTGTTGATATTTGCTTCAGGGATTAAAAAGCAGTCACGTCTACATAGTCCTAGACTTCTAAGCAGAGAAACATCTGGTGGGTGGAACCCTAAGCAGGTTGCTGACTAAATTCAGCAATTTGGATTTCTTAGTTAATTCAGTTGCCCTAGATCAGTAGGTGCCACTGCAACTAGCAGAGTACAGAAAGGAATTGCAAACATCTGCAGGGAAATAATTCAAGAGGGCATGAGACACACTTAAGCAAGACACAAAGCCTAACAATGTCAAAATCTTGACACCTCCTGAAATGATATGTAAAAAAACCCAGAGTGATTTGTAAAGTATATATAACAAAAGCTTTGGCTCCTACTCATTTCACAGAAAATGGGGAAAAATGTTGAGATTATTAAAGCAGCTCCCTTATGAAAGACTACAAAAAAACCTCTTAAAATTAAATTTAAATGTGAGTAAGAATAAATGAGTGAGCAAGAAAGATAAAGATACTAATAAGGTATGATTTTCAGGTCCACACAGGGACTATAAAAACCTTATTAACTGCCACTACTGCTGTGTGTTTTAAGTTATTTTATCACTCAGCTTTACAGCAGAAGAAATACTCTAGAAACAGTGCTGTGCTTTGATTAATCACTTTCATACATACACTTTTACATACTATTAAACACTGCCATAAAGATCTTTAGTGAGTCAGACTTGTTGGCGATTACAGGCCAGGCTCATTTTACATTACGTTAATAACAGCATTAATGAAATACATCTTTTACATTTTTAGTGGCTCTTTAAATACCTAAATACATTTGTTATTAAATGTTCACCTAATGGACAGAAGTATGCTACTGAATATTACACCAGTGGGACCGAGAGCTTTGCAACAGCTGAAAAAGCTACAGAAAGAAGAGAACGTATTTTGGTAAAATGTATTTTGACATTTTGAAAGGAAGCACACACAGCAGAGGCTGGGCAACACTGTTTAAACCTTTACTCATATCCAAGAAGGTGAAAACATCTCCATGACACAAGTTAAACTTCTGGTAAAGAACAGCTTTGTGATGGCACCTGCAAGCCAGAATGGGGGAGCATCTCTTTTCCTTGCTTTACTGCCACCACCCTGCTCCCAGTGAGTGGATTCCATTCTTCCTAAGCAGGATTTAGCCTCAGGGACATCCCAATGTACAAAACCTACAGCAGCAAGGTCTCTTCATGACAAAGCCTTGCCCAGAAGCAGGGTTTGACCCAGCCTCCTTGCTTTGGCAGGGTGAGAGAAAAGCCCTGATAAGACGATGAACACAAGCGAAGGACATTTCTTCTGTTCCTTGCTTCCAGGAGAGTAGTGCCCCGGGCTCTGGGGAATGGGAGAGGAAGGGGTAAAATGGTAACATAACCACTGGGCTGTGCTGTGCTGCGTACACCACCAATACTACTTAGTAAGTTGCAAAGAGATTTTGAAAAATAAAGGGGAAAAAAATCCACTTTTAACTACATTTGGTGAGGTTTGTTTGCACGGAAGAGGCATGTGGCTAGCCTGGTGCCTCTGACTCCTCCACCTGCTGGAACTCACTCCCAGGGCAGCACAAATCCAGATGCAGGTGTCAAGAACAGCAGTTTTCTTTTTTTTCTGTAGTGAACGACAGGGCAGCTCAGGTAATCAAAAATAGCTCCTATGAAAAGGGAAAAGTGACCTAACTTCTGATTTACTACATCAATTCAAGCACACAAAAATGTGTGTTGCAATCATGATTGGTATTTTGCAAATGGAGTATTTAGCCATCTTCAAATTATTTTGAGAGATAATCAACATTATTGTAATGCTGGTTATGGCCATCAGCAACAGGGAAGGTTATGTAAAAAATGCAAATATAAAGAAATCCATATTATTAACTCTAATATATGTTGCTCCTGTTATGTCAACATTAAGTGACCAAGTGCCATTTGTATTTTTTGTTTTAGTTTACTGTATCAGGTTGGCAGAGTAAGACAAAAGTGACTGAGCTTCCACATTCAATCTAATGGGAGTAAAACTTATCTTTTTTTACAACTCTGACTAAACACAACCTCCCCCCACCCATTTATTTCTTTGATGCTCAAATTAGCATCTTTTCTGCAGCATGCTGAATTAATTAGTACAGTGACAAAGAATTAGTCCAGATAAGATCAAAGCTGAAGCCATATTTATCTAGAATTTGAAATTAAGAGCAGAGAGTATTAACCCTCAGCACTTCAAGGAGCTTTCCACATGGCACACTTAGTAAGCCTTCAAGGATTTCATTCAAAGTAAATCAACAGTGCAATTTTTTCCCCACTGAAGTTTTGCTAAAAGAAAAATAAATTCACCATGAAGCCTGCTACAATGTGGAACTACCTTTCATGCACACCCTCTACGTGCTGCTCATTATGTAACTCGTAGACATCAGTAGAACAAAGCAAACAAAGCTGAGAAAAGCTGTTAATCACATTTGTAGTAAGGCTTGGATCACCATGTTGTTCACATACATAAGTGCTAATAAAAGAATTCCCAGCACCAAATTTGGAAAGTACCTTGCTGTAACACCTCACAGGTAAATAATCTACAATCTTCAATGGAGAGGGTCACATAGAGAAACAAAATTTCAAACAGAAGCCCTAAATTACACAACAAAGTTCACTCCAAGAGTATCAACCGTGCAGACAGCAATAAAAGAAAAATCTCATTGTTGGTATCGTTGTTTTGCGTATTATCTGTGTTTCAGTATGAGATAAAAGACTGGAGAGTGTTCGCCCTGTGAGATGGAGGAGGTTGCTATTCTGCTCAGAAATTGCAGAACAAAGGCAATCTAAATAATCACCCCAAAATATTTTCACACTAAGCCTTTGAGCCCCATATCCTTATTTTTTTAAACGTGGAACTTGTGTATTTGGAAATCCTTACCAGTGAGGCAGTTCTGTCCACCTGTACCATATATCAAGCATTATTTCAGCAGCATATGAAATGACCAAAGACAAACACCAAGGAATATAATGGTACCCTAAAACTCGGGCCACTCGAGTTAGAAGTAGTTGCTATAAAACCACAAAGTCGATCTACTGAACCAGTGGAATGGAATAACTCTCACTGCCTAGTATGTAAAAAGAGACAACTGAAGGCAGCTATGAAGAGTTATCCTTCATACTTAAAGGAGCTTATTTTTAGAAAAAATGCTGAGGTAGTCTGAGTGTTGGAGATTGTGTTTATGAAGAGAGGTCAACACTGTTATTATCTGACCAGGAAAATTGTGGTGCGGAACAGCAGCTATGTATGTTTCCATGAAATGATGCTTCAGTCATCTGATGGCCATGCTGCTGGTCTTTTTGGTCACCTGTACAAGAATTCTGAGGCCCACAATACATACATCAAGAAGTTAAAAAACTGCAATAATAAAGCACAGTTGTGATTTATAGCTTGAGCAGAAGAAGGAACGAGTTGATTTACAGTCTATCCAATGCAACAAGTCCTGCCCTCTTGTCCACCAGTCCATGAAATTATCATCCACTTAAGTAAGGAACTATTCACCTATATTCTTATTTTTCCCTACTTTCACACAGCATCAGCCGTTTTCCTCTCTTGGTTCCACCCTACAGGCAAGTAATTTCTTCTGAAGTGAACACTCATTCTGTCCCAGACAGTGCACAGAAACATGGCTGTGCCTACTCTGTTTGGAGTTTGCAAATGCCAACCTACCAACCCCAGGAGAACATAATTACATGTCTTCAGCATGGTAACTCCATAACAAAAGCAAAGGAACAAGGCCAGAGTACTAAGCCCTTAACATTAATTTCTTAATCTCCATGTCACAGCCACCTATCTTCTCATCTCTCCACTGAAACAAAAGAAAGTGAAAAGCAGGCAGTTAGGCTAGCAACTATGTTTTCTTAGGAATGCGTTACTGTCTGCCAAGTAGTGAAAAAATAAATGCCATTTCTGACTGAACCTATTCCTCTATGGTTCAGTCAGTAAAACAAAGCAGGAGACAGACTCCTTGTGCAGACTGCAGATGCTGCCCCTCCAGAACTATTGGCTGATTTTCTCAGCTTGTGGTTTCCTCAGCTCGTGGATTTGGAAATTCTGCAGTCAAGTGACAGCCAGCATGCCCTGGTGTCCCACCAGCACCTCCAGCCTTTGGCAGGTAACTGAGAACCACCTTAAGGTGGTATAGGGAGGGAAAAGACCAACAGACAGGAGCTCAAAGATAGCTCTTTCAATTCTAAACTTGACAAGAACAGGCTGCTGATTTTTTTTCTTCTTTGTTTCATGCTTTCTCCCCATTTTCTTTGTGTCTCTTTCCCCTGCTACCAGCCAAACAACCCCAGAATTCACTAAACTACCTAAGTGTGTATAGTATGTGTATGTATTATGCATGTTAAGAAAGGGAAGGAATTTCAGTTCTCATACTATAACTCTCATGGTATTTGGTGCCGCTTTTAACATTTTAGTGCCTGAGGCACTATATGAGAATCTCCACTTGCACTACAAAATTTTTTGCTCAGTCCTCTGGAAAAACAACGTGCGATTGTGACATTATCAGAATTGCAGATATACAACTCATGAGGTAGATGAAATACATGACATTTGCAAAACAAAACTGAAAACCTGTTACATTTGCACTCAGAGCCCTGATACTTCGAGGTGTCAGACTTCCTAATCATCTCACCACTGCAGTATTCACCTTCTCAACCAAACCACCTGCCTTCCTCTCTTTACATCCCACAGTGAGGATTTGTTAGGGCTTATCTGACTTTCATGAAGTGGAATTGCTCATTGCAGGTTCCAAAGAGATCTCCAGGAAAAGCACAGCCCTTGGAAAACAGCAGGAATACACAGGACTCCCCTATGTCTCCATTGAGATAACAGCCCAGCCTTCACCGAAGTTCCATTCTCAATGGGAATGTAGTGACTCTCTAATGTTGAACAGATATCACAGCCATTCTACAAAGGAAGAAACTGAGGCATGAAGTGTAAAAATTACTTGTCTAGTTCAAAAGGTGCTGTTATTTTTATTCTGCTAATCACCTCAGAGCTATGTTTACATTATCACTGCATATCAACCAGCCTCATTTTCCGATCAGTTTGCCATGATACTGTTTCCCCTTGACTCTTTCCCCCTCATATTAAATTCTCTCCTTTTTCACTTCCTCCTTCTCTCCTAATACACTTACTTTCCCCCTCCTTACTCCACACTCCTTTCATAGGCTCGATGGCTGCACTGCTACAGAAATACCTCTTCGTGGAGATTTCTGCTGTAGACTGCACAAAAGAAATGCGTCTTGGGAAACAGCACTCATGCCTCCAAGACACTACACAGCAATATGCACTAGAGACATGCAGAGATCTCTACGGTAGCTGAGCTACCAAAAACAGTCTTCACTCTATCTCAGCGGGATGCATTAGCCTGTATTTGAGCTCTGCACTGCTCAGAGTGCTTGAGAAACTCTGAACTAAAAGGCAGTACACAGCGAAGAGACTTTTTATTAGGGAGACTTACAAGAGGGAGAGAGATGGTTCTTGCACAGAAAAGGGAGGTTGTAAAGGCAAAGGAAAAACCTAGGATGGTTTGTTTGTAGCATCCACAATGAACTTGTCTTAAAGCCTCCAAATTCTACCTCTGTTCCTCTACTACAGCTAACATTTTTACAAAGCAGTAACTTTCATAACAATGCCAAAATAAGAATGGAGTTATATACACTGTGTTTTGAAAGATGTGCTTTGGCATAATAAATAATAGATAGTTTTGCATTTTTAAACTGTCAAAATCAGTTCTTCTGATAAATAATACCTTCCCTCCCTGGCCTTGGCTATTGTACATTACTAATTAGAGATAGTAGTTTGTAGTTAACACCCTTCCCTACAGACTTATTATTAGCTTGTATATTCTTTTCAGTAGAATTGTGCTAATGGTAAGGTCTGCTGGAGGCCAACTGCTTGAAGCCACTGGGAGGAGAAATCTGTTTGCCTGTCAAAACAGTGGCTATCAATTAGAACTGTAAATGTGATTCCTTTAAGTGTCTTGGATGGTAGCAGAGATTTCCA
This sequence comes from Coccyzus lansbergi, assembly GCA_033558105.1. Lineage (NCBI taxonomy): Eukaryota > Metazoa > Chordata > Aves > Cuculiformes > Coccyzidae > Coccyzus > Coccyzus lansbergi. Next base: position 853,704 of record JAUMJK010000450.1, read on the forward strand.
GTGATGGAATAGGGGCTAAATCATTTCCAGACTTTCGGAGAAACAGCTGACCACATGGAACAAATTCACCACCTTTTTTGAGCAAGTTCTGGATCAGTCTGACCTGCCAAAATCCCCTCTGTTATTTTCCCAGAAATCCCAGCTTTAGAGCATTTTATGTGGCATACTGATAAAATTGATACTAGATTATTCTACAGTTTTCTTATAAAAACTAGGCATTGAATAGCTATAGCAACAAAAGAAATATCAGTAGAGTTCATGAAAGACACAACACATCAACAAAGAATCAGTGAAATGCTGCAATGCCACTGCTCAACATTCTGGGATGCAGTCCTGCAACACAGATAGCAGCATTCCCTCTGACGCAGGCACCCAGCTCTTCTTAGCATCAGTAAGAGTTGTGTGGACATACTGATGGGAGCATGTTGCCCTGTATTTTGCAAGAAATTAACACCACTCACTCGGGGACTGAAGGAGGCACTGTCTGTCACTCTCAGGCAGTCTCTCTGCCAGTTAATTAAGCACAAACCTCTGCCACACATCTCAAGAGGAAACTCTTCCCTTTTCTTCTTGGTACAACAAAACTGACACAAAGCAAAATGTCAGGAGCGGGAGCTAAGAAATGGCGATGTTCAGGGAAGATGATCTTCAGCCTGTCTTTGCCAAGATCTTTTGCCACTACATTAGTGTGAATTTTGAAAATAGGTACAAGAAATCAAATTGATTTGTTACAGCGGAGTTTGAGTTTCAAGAATCATTTAAGAAAGCATTTTAATCTCATACATTGTGGTTTTTGGTTAGTGAGTATTTTCAGCAGAGGTAACCTAGGTGGCACATATAAAAATCAGTCAGCAAGACTGCTAACCCTCCAGGACTCCATTGCCAATTTCATGCCAAGAGAGTGACCGATCAAACCAGGAAAATACAAGACTCCACCATACTCACAAAATGTGGCTCTGGCAGCTGAAGGACAAGGGTTCAGGATGCGGAAGGTTTCACACAGTTGCTACACAATAGGCTCTCTCATCAAGCTGGGAAACTACACTGAACATATTAAAAACCTTTGCTCAGTGTCACTTTATAAGTAAAGAATAAATATCAGAACTAACTGACTGAAATTTTTAGGCAGTTATATGAACTACATAGCTCAGTCCTGTCTGCTTTCCATAGTATTGCTCATGATCTATGTTCCAGAAATTTTCTTTGTAAGAATTCAGTGAAGACCTGGCAATCAAATCTGTTTCTTGACTCTTAAAAGCAGATAGAAAAATACATTTTACTGGATAAGGTCAGAGAAAAATCCTAGAATAGTGCTTAAAACCATGAATTACTTTTATTTTGCTGGCTGTTACAACCACATACCTTGAAGTTGCACAAATAACAAACAGCCCAAATTATCAATAAACCTTTTCCTCCTTGCATATTCCATGCCTTTCATATATTGACTGCTTGCCACAGATGTTTGTACACTATTTTTAAAAGAAATATTTGTTATTAGTGTTTATATTGCCAGCCTGTTAATTTGTGAGTGACAACATAATGTAGGGAAAAATCTCCCTGCTTCCTTGTTCAGATACAGTGATGCTTTGTTCACCACACAAAGGCTGTGACTTCTTTTCTCATTGCTCCCACAGCTCCATGTCCTAAGGTTATATTCACTCATTCAACTATTTGCAATACTAAACCACTGATGCTAATTTTACCTAGTAAACAAAATAAGCACAGATATCCTACAAATTCTGCATGCTATCATCCCTGCATAAAAAAAAAGTGAGCCTGAAAACAAACTTAATTATGAAGGTGATCAAACAAATATTAAATTCAAAGGCCACAGCAGCATAGAAGGCTGAAGAACACAGATGAAGTCTGTAACTCATTTCATTAAAATACAGGAGATGCCAGGAGAAAACAGTATCACTGCATGAATAGAAACTAAATGGTACAGATAAAGAACTACTCTACGGTATGTAGTCAGTCAATGAACTTAACTCTTTTTTTGATTTCAAACTGTGCTTGATTCAACCACAATTTCTCCTGAATGTATTAGTTATTAGCTCTTGTCCATCAAATAATTTGTAGGGAAAAACTCTGGCACACAGGTTACCTGTGAACTGAAAACAATCAGTATTAATTCCAATGAACATTCTGCTTAATCATCATTAACTGTAACTGATCTCATGCATTTTTTTCTACTTCTTAAGTTAATAACTCGCTTAAAAACTACCTTCACAAGCAGAGGGGAGGAGAAGCCAGCCTGCATTTCTTGAACAACAAGTTTTGGCCACCAGCCCAAAAATTTACAGCATAAAAAACCTCCACAACTGTATGAACACAAATTTCACCACACAAGTGCTCACAGTTGATGAATTATGTTTAGCTGAGAGTATTTCATCTGTAAAACAAACTAGAGACCTGACTGTGAAACAACTTAAGCATCTGAATTTCCATTTCTCTGGCTGCATCTTTGTCTTTGATCATGGGAAAGAGTGAAGAGTGCCTAATTTATCAACCACATACCACTCATCGCTTGATCACTCTATAGCACTACTTCTTTTGATTTATTAGATATAACATTTTAAAAAGATTTTTTGTCATGATAATTTAATGGTCTTGGTACTCCCACATTATTGTTGAGCACTGAGGCAACTACACCAAAGATGTACAGAATTCTAGATGAAGTTGCACTGTAAATTTACAGTGCCATGATGTTGTTATTTCGTCATGGTCTTATAACTAAAAACCCAATTGCCTTGCCTCAATTTTGTTTTTCTTCTCATGTGGGGAAATGAAAGCCTTTCTACCTCTTTCCCTCTCACCATACAATTTCCTGCCATCTTCGGTCTCACTTGTACATAGCTGTTCACTTCTATCCCTGTCTTTTCTCCAGCAGCTGCTGAATAGACACGTGTCACTACAAATACAGTCTAGTGATCCTTGGAAAAGAGAAGCAATAGGATACAGAAGTCATGGTCAAATCCAAAGCCCTGAATTTCAATAACTGTACACCCGGAAAAAAACCATTCGAAGTCCACTGGCAATTGCTGGAATTAACAACTACATCTTTTGTGCTGTTAGACACACTTCCTCTGGCAATTAGCTGGGATATTGTCTAAATAAGCAAGTAGTAAAAGCCAGTTAATGCTACAGTGCTGCTATTGGAAATCTTTAACAAAAATCACTAGTATTTAACTGATCGGGTAAAATTTGTTTCCAAATAAGGGCCTTTCAGGTTACGCAGAGGATATCGAGAATTTTATCTTCTATAATGTGGCTAGTACTGTTTGAAACTGAAATGAAAAGAGGAAGGTAAGAAAATGGAGATACTTAAAGGTTCCCATCAAGAAATATCCAGAAGGTGAAACGGGAAGTCTGAGAAGCAAAACGCCTGGAAAAGGGAAGAAAATAAACAATAGATTTAAGTGCCCTAAGGTGCAAAATAATTGCTTTTTGTTGATCTCATAGATTCATAGAATAGCTAGGGTTGGAAGGGACCTTAAAGATCATCTAGTTCCAATGCCTCTGCCATGGGCAGTGACATCTCACTAGGTCAGTCTGCCCCAGGCCCCATCCAACCCGGCCTTGAACACCTCCAGGAATGGAGCATCCACAACTTCCCTGGGCAACCAGTACCTCACCACTCCCATGGTGAAGAAATTCTGATCTGAATACAAAAGAACTCAGATGCTGTGTTTAGGCTTATGCTAAAAAAAAGACATAAAAAACATACACAAGGGACAAAAAGAAATCAAATATTTTTGTGAATTCCAACATGGAGGAAGATCGCTGGGGAAGAGAAAACACTAATATTGAGACAGATGCCCAACATCACTAGTATGATTATGCATCACATATCTTGACCTGCAAGTTAATTTTATTTCTGTTAATTACACTTTTAAAAAAGATATTTCGTGGGCACCACATTCCTTGTCTTATCACCACAACTAGCCAAAACAAAATATACACAGAGGTCTACACAGCACCCTACATGCAAAATCCCTTCTCTTCTTTCCAGTAGTTACTCTTCTGAATTTGAGCATGACCTAGGAAAGTGAGCACAGGCTTTCCACATCCTTGTGGTTTCAATCACTGCATGTGCTAAGGGATGCTAATTTTCCCGAGGCAGGGACAAAGAAGTAAGGTCTATTTCATTCTAGCCCATATTTTTAATTCCCCAAGTAGATGCAGTGTTCACTGTGTAATGGAACAGCTGCTTGGAACAAATGCAAACACTGTATTTGTCCTGTTGTTTTCAAGTTATGGCACCAGAGAAACTCCATGTCTTCTTTCAACAAAAGATATCTCTCCAGTGCATTATTTCCCCAAATATCAAACACAGAGAAAACTGGTTGAAAATAAGCTCAATGCAACTTTATCAAGACATGGAAAAGTCCTTCTAAAAGGAAAATCATTAAGATAACACACAACGGGCCTCTTTTATCAATATTAAATAGTAATTTAAGCACAGAATTAAACCCATCCAGATCACTTATGCTATTAATGACCCAATTTTTTGAACGAATCTCCACCGTATCCCTTGATGTTCCAGAAAGAAAGTGAACTCTTAGATCCTTCTCTCCTAAATCATAACCCTTTCCAAGAAACTAATACCAATTCCCAAATCTGGACCCCAAAATAACTCAGCAACCCTTACTTGTGAGATGAGGAACTCGATTACTTTTACTCCTTTTTATACAGGAATTTATCCTACTTGATTACTTTTATTCCTGGCCTTCACCATAGCCTTTGGGTCCTTCGACAAAAAGAAGTAAAAAGTACTGAACTTGGAGACCTGTCAGGTCAAGAGTTCAGTGATATTCGGAGAAGAATATTTTCTTCAATTTTTTAATTTACATTTTTGTGTATGGTGCAGAAGACAGAGAGGAAGGAGAAGAGGGAGCTGATGCAGATTGATACTAGAGTCAGAAAGCATATGACAGTGACTATGAAGAGGTTTAAAGCTTTCTAAGACTGTATGAGATGAGCCACATGACAAGGTAAGTACTTTAAAACAGCACTAACTGAAAAGTAGAATCCCCACTATTTCCTGGAAACTCATCCAACAGTAGGACAAAAAAGAAGGATGAATTGGGTTGGATAGTTCACTGTGAAACAGGAACTAGTCTAGCTTCTCGCAGGAATTCACCATCATGTAAACTGTGTGATCTCTCCACTCACCAACAGAGCTGAAGTTTAATCCATGTAAATAAGTTAATGTACCAACTTCTACGGCTCTCTAAAGCTCATTAAAACCTGAAAACCTAGAAAAATTGATGCTTTCAACAGGCTTTTGCCACCAGTATGAAACATGCCCCTCTCCCCATCCCTTCTTAATTTTTCTTTTATAGGGTGGTTTCCAAAGGCACAAAATTTTGTCTCCCCAAAGCTGCAGAAGCTGTCAGTTCTCTCCATGGCCCCATATGATTTTTAAATTTTAGCATCAAAGCATGTAACATCTTAGAAGAGTGATTATTAAGAAAACACCAGCACTTCTGATCTGGTAAGGATAGGACCTTAGAGCAACAGACTCTGCTGTACCAGACAAGATGCTTCACCAGCAAGGCAGCATAAAAAACCCCAGAAAAATGGATGGCAGAAACTTCTTCAGCTGCCTGGATCCTCACAGCTCTGACTTCCTCCTGTTTCTGCCTGTCACCCTCTCCCAGAACAAATAAAAAAAACAAACCAAAAAACCAAACCCCCCCCCGCCCCCAAAAAAAAAAAAAAAAGAAAAAGGAGACCCAACACATCTGAAGTACATAATAACATCCAGCAAGCCTTCTGATCACTTGAAGAATATGACAGCACAGAGGGTTAGGAGAGAGACAAAGCCTAGAGCTCCAGCTGGAGTGTGGCAGCATAGGAGCTGCCAAGGAAACTGTAGGCTGCAAACAGAATCCTTTCTTGAGAACTTGTTCTCCTGGGCAAAGACTGGAAGTCTTGGGCTAAAGCTAAGGTTGAGGTAACAAGTTGTATTAGCCAGATGAGATTACCAAATTTTCAGCTATGCTGCTTGTGTACTGATAAAACATTACTTTCCCCACACCCTCTTTATCAACAAAAATAAGTCAGCATTGGAACAAGCAGAACTAAAATCAGAATAAACAAGACTATTTTGATCTGACATTAATTGTATAGTAGAGCTTGTTTCGTGCAATGAGCAAATTGTGCATGCTGAAGTTGAAGAAAAGTAACATAACATAATCAGAATATTTTTGTTCCCACCTACTTTTACTTCAAGAAATCCTTAGAAATTCTCATCTGAACTCTTAAAAAGATACATGGCAAGACAATATCTTGTACATTAACATGCTGAAAAAAGGGTGTTGCAAGGCTGCTGCCCGATTTTCTTTCTCAGCATTCCTCCTCTCGGCAGAATGAGTTCACAGTGGAAATGTCATCACCCTGCTTTTATTCAATGCCAAAAATGGATCTGTGGAAACCTAAAATTCCGCAGCGCTCTGTTTGATAGTGAAGCAGGGCAGGCGGAATCATAGAATCATTTAGGTTGGAGAAGATCTTTATGATCATTGAGTCCAACCCTTAACCTAGCACGTATATGACAATATTCCACATATCTAGCCTAGCTAGTATTTTTTCCTGTTAACTCATTGGTGGTGTAGATTTGTCAATAGCTGTAGAAACTCAGGCACAGTTGGATAAAGGGGTCAGCACTAGCACCTTCTGAGGATCTCTATTCCAATGCTTTCCCAAGATCATATTTGAGGTGCGTCAGGTATCACTGTGCTTCACTACAACTACTGTTGCAAAAAAACTCATCCAGATCTTTCCTATCCCTCTAATACCAGTATCTCTCCCTTTACATCTTAACTCTGCAGCCAGTAGCACTCACGAATTCCTTTTATTAATATTGAAGCTTGCATTAAGTACTTGACCTTCCCTTCAAAGGATTCAAACAACCAACTGCCTGACAAATAACTGAAGCTGGTCTGCGCTGCTCCAGTCAATACCTGGTTCAGCACTCCAAAAATTGGGGCTGGCACAGCAGCACTTGCATGAGCATGAACAAGCACACAAGAGCATACAGTGTGGCTATAGCCAGTGACTAGTGCTGTCAGCTCCAATCAACAGCAGACCATAAACAGGCACCATAAACCAAGCAGTCCAGCTACAAACATGTCCTTTCTCAACTGCCCCAAGTGTAAAACAAACCAGCTAGCCCAAAGGAGACTCTGGGGAGATTACAACTACATAGTTACCATGTACAGTTGTCAGAAATTTAAAGTGTTACTCCTGCCTCTCTAATTAAGAGTCAGCGACTACTGAAATTATCATCTCCCCCGACCCTCGCAGATGCAAAACACAATGAGGCAATAGAAACAGGAGTGATGGGAGTGAACTGTGGTGTTCTCCACGGCAGGGACCCACTTGCTGGCTGGAGGCACTGCTGGAAGCTTCTCCTAACCTTCTCCAGCCAGGCTCCCACCACCACAGTACAGAGCAGCCACCTGGGAATTAAGAGGTCTCTGTGGGGAGGAACTGGCACTTTCTCAGGTACGTATGTAAATGTTTTCCTACTTAGCTATAAATATATTTAAATATGCATATAATCATACCCAGACGTAAATACCCCTCATTTTGCAATATACACTTATTTAAATATGTACATACTTAAATAATAATCCTAAGCAGGAGACTAACTTCCCTCTTTCTCTCATCAATGTGGGTCCAACTCAGCTCCTGATGAAACAAACAGGCATTTGTGAATTGTCTTCACTAAGTATAAGATTAGGCCTCAGAAGTCCCCCACGGTTCCTCCTGTACATGCGCTACCAAAATTCTCTAACAGCTTAGTACATCCTGAGGCCATGTACTACAATGATCAGTTCAGACAAGGGAATATCAGGACACAAAAGCCTTGTGAATAGAGAGGTCTGGGAGCTTCAAGTTTGCAAGAGAGGAGAGATTTCCTCCTGTGCTCCTTTCAGCATGTACTTTTTCATCAGATAAATATAAATAAGAAGCACGACAGTTGTTTAGTGAGCAGCTTAGGGACATATCGTTCCCACTGTCCTAATTTTCCTGACACAATTGGTAAATTTAGACATCTAATTAACAGTCTGTGCCATTTACCAGGTTACTCATTGCTGGCTTTTTTTAAGGCCACCAGTTAAGCCTTCCCTACCTCAGACATATTCTCCATCTCCAGCCTGTGTGCTAGGCCTATCAGAGTGATTATTTATGCATTGAAACCTACCCTGCGCCCCCCCCCAATTCTGTTTATGTGGGCTTTACACAGCCCCAGGATGATGAACTATGGTCATCCCTACAGCTAGTTTCAAAGTACTTTATCACATGTATATGTGGGATGGAACAGGCGTAAGCAGGAAGAACAGTAGAATTAGCAGTTCATCTCTGAAGAGTCAGCTGGGGTACAGAGTCATCCAGTAAGAGCCATATTATAGAATATCTGCATATTTGTTGACATTTTGATAATTATAATTTGCAACTCTTACTTTGTAGGCTTTGCAGTTCTATGTTTATAAATGCACATTTTACCTTTGTTTCTTTATCCTTTTTGTGCTAATAGTGCTTCTCTCTCATATAAGATTTTCCATAGTGAAATATTTAACCCCAGCACTGACACTGTTTGATTTCAAGTCCTTTTTTATCACAGAAGGAGCAAAGGAAATTATAAGTATTCAAATAAAAAGGAAGATCTTTTACAACTTCACTGCCACACACAGATAGAAAAGCAGCTTGTAATGCTCCGACAGGTACACAAGTTTTGTTTGCAAAGTAGCCTTCAACCAGATCAGTGCTGCAGGTCTGCCTTAATGGGAATCCTCTTTAAAAAGCAGTGCCTTTTTTATCACTTCTTTTAAAATGAATAACAATCATAGCATATGAATTATACCCTCTCACTCAATCTCCTCACACAACTAGGACAAAGTGGGTCCTCTAGTTTATTCCTAGCTAAATAAAATACAGTTAAGTGTGTGTATGCATCAAATTTCTACAATGCTATTTCATTCTGCAAAAGATAGATGCAGTGTGAAAAACAGAGGTCCCAAGAGAAAACTAGGTTCTCTTCACCCTTGTCCTTTGCTCCTAACTAGACAGTCCAGATAATTGTCAGATAACTACTACCAGAAGCAAGGAAAGAAAGAAAAAGCTCTGCAGAAGTATCTATTCACACCTGCTCAGATGAGACACAACACATTTTTTTCTTCTGTCAGTAGTAACAATCCAACTAAAGTCACACTGGTAATTACTGTCAGGGTCACACCTTGACCACATGAAACCCGTTTACAGAAATGCAGGACACTAAAAATCAAAAAAAGTCTGCAATAAAATTTGAAGGCAAAGACAACACATAACATTATGCAGTGCAAAGAAAGCTTTGCTATACATTTCTTTTAGCACAATGATGAGTTTTTAGGGTGTGGCTGCTGCTTGCTTTGCCATCTTCTATGAAGAAGATGGGGTGTACAGCCCCACGTAGAACCAGAAGGAAAATTCTGAAAAAGCTTTGTAAGAGGTTAGAAACCCTCACAGTTAAAAATCCTGTCTGACATCAATCTAACATCAAATAAGAAAGGCACCCACTTCTGCTTCCCAGCAGCTCACCTGACTTCATGTGAAGAAGTCTGACCTTACTGTCTGTACCCACACATCAGTCCAACATTTCTCCTCTCCTGGGTCCCAGAGCCCTGGAAGGCGCCACACAGGGTGGTCCCTGAGCGGTCTGCTGGGAAGCTGCCCAAGGAAGTCAGGAGGAAACCCAACAAGCCTCCTCTCTCGCTCTTCTCCACTGCTAGCAGGGCTGCTGCTGCTGCTCTGTGGCAGCTGCTGCCTGCTGGGAGAAGACAGGGCTTCCAGGGTCCTTAAATCCTCGACAGTTGACCACTTTAAGGACTCCAGGCTCTTTGGAAAACTACCTCATTGTCAAGGTTGGGTGGTCAGGGAAACTAAATTGAGTTTTCAAAAAATCACTAATGCTCTTCTGTACCTTCCTCATTGCTCCCTGAAATATCTTTAGCTGGGTTCCAATTTTTGTATCCTGCCTGGAGATGAAATGAGGGGCTCTTGAACATAGTTTAGTAATAATACACTGGACACAACATGAGTTTTAAGGCTTTCTGCTTCAATTCTTTTGGCAGCTCTTTCATCCCATGGACAGATTTCTACAGGAAAAGCAGTAACCCAAGTTTACTGCAATTGCACGTATGCCTAGAATACAGTCTGGCTGATAAGAAGAAATTTGCAGCATTTCCTGTGAAGATATTCACATCAGAGATCATCATAGAACTCCAGAAATTCAGGTCACAGGGAGTTTATTATTCTGAAAGGGATAAAACATTAGGACTGGGGGAAAAAAAAAACACCTTACAAATTTAAGCGGAAGGTTGTGACCACTGGCTAGTGAAAACCTACAAAATGTCTGTGAATAGAATAATTATTACTGGTTTCCAAGGCGAAAGCTAACACCTTTGACTGAAGAGTAACAACTAACTTGGGTTAGCAGAAACCTTGATTGAAACCATTATGTTTCACTCACTCTCTGTGGTTGATCATGCCTAGGGAGACTTCCTTCATTATATAAAGCATGGAGGAGATAAATGGAACAAAAATCTCTAGGATAGTTAGGTCAGATGACATACACCACAGTGACACATTTTGCTCTATGAAGCCAGAAACTTCCAGTCCTCAGACGTGATAGATTCGTCAAGTTTACTTTTCAGGGAGAAAAGAAAGGCGCTGTTATAGTCCTGGCTAACCTTTGTAGAAACCCTTAATTCACAGAACAAGCATGGAATCTTGTCTGGGAAAAGCTGATCTCCTGCTTCATGCCTTGAAGCTACTGCACGCCTTAAGTACCCTGACAAGATTTTGAATCAGACAATAAGGAAGAAACAGAGGAAGAGTGTCAGTTGGGGCACAAGGAGGGAAAGGGGGGGATGAGAACTGCAGATGGGAACATTTGTACGTTTCACTTTTACAGTCCAAATAAGTCTAAAACCTAAAGCAACTATGCTGTTCCGATGTAATTAAGTGCTTCACTGATGTGAAAAACCTTTCTTTATGAGACACAGCAGAGTACAGAAGAAGGTTGCCTCTGAATGGCCACTCCAAAAAAAACCACCCTAATCAAAGACATTTGTCAGCCATATCAAATACAGATGCACAAAGTTAGGGGTTGGAGAGCATCTCTGTTAGCAACAAAAATTGGCTGTGTGTCTTGAGTGGATTCAAGTACCTTGTAACAGAATTCAGCTCTTCATCACACAAAATCTTAAATAGATCTGGAGGTTTTCGAAGTCCAAACACACAGAATAATGTTGAACACGTGTCTGTCTTCAGTGCAGTTTTTACTCAAGCTCAAGTATTTAATAAACTAATCCAGACTAGTACTCTGTGATACATGAGAAACGAGTATGAAAGTATTGACCTCAGTGGTGGAGGGGGAAACGCAAAAGTTGAAGAGGATCCAGCTGCATTTTACCTGAAAAGAAATGCCCAGTTTCCACAGCTGACTGTTAAGATCTTAAGAACAATTTTGCAGAGCTACAAGCATGTTCCAAAAACTTAGTAGGTGCTGCATTTATGTCCATACTAACAAAACTGACCTTTTTCTTTGGAAAAGAAAACTATAAACACAATTTTCTAAAACCTACCATGGACAAGACTTCATTCTTTGTTATCTGTGAAGAATTAAATATGGTCACCCAGAGCACAAAACATAACTCAAAAGTAACAGGCTCTGTGATAAATTAAGATGTTCCTTTCATAGATTGTAGTGCATTTCTGTCACATTAAGGCACTTTGAGCTATCAAGCCAACCTAGAGACTGATTGGACTATTTTTTCAATAACTGATGTGATTTTAGGCCAACATTTATATTCCAAACAGTTATTCTTAAACCTCATTGAGGATATTATTCTGAATGTTAAAATGAAATAAAATCAAATTTATGATTAAGCTTTATTGAGTAAGTTAAACTTTGCAGTGATGCTACAAAGCAAGAGGAACAGGAATAGTATATGCAACTGACTTGTGTATTTGGAAAAAAAGGAAAAATCACACCACTATAAATGGTAAAAAGTAAATGGATTTTTTAAAATCTTAGGGTTTGACTGTTAGTCTAAGGTATTTTCAGAAACCCAGATAATTCTTCCTTCTATTTTTTTAAACATTAATGACACAGAGAGATGCAGTAACCATGATATCTTTTATGAACTCTAAAATCCGACCAACTACTCAAGCCTCATTTCTTAAAAGGGGAACAAGAATCTTTTCTGTGTAAAATAAGTTGTGACTGAACATACAACCAGGAACCTACGTGTTTTAGCTTGGCTGCAGGTCTCATCTTCTCACAGCTTAAGGTCTCTTAATCCACTGACCAATAAAATCCTGCTGTAAGATTTTCACCTGTATTGGTCTGCTTTTGTAAAGCAACTGCAGAGGAAAACAACACAGCTGCCTCTTCCTCTCCCCACTGTTTAGTAAAAAAGGGGTTTTTTTCTGCAGAAAGTGAACAAAAACCCAAACCAAATTGAACTCCTCAAACCATAAATTGTCATTCCCCCTCCCCAACCCTCCCATAACACTAGACAGTTGGACTCATTCAGTGATCAGCAACAGAAGTCTTTCCGCCCCCCTCTGAACTGCACTACAACATCTCCCTTGCTACCTTAGAAAGGTCCTACATTTGAGCCTGGACACACACAGCTGGCCAAGACACCCTCGAGGTCAATGAGGTGGCATTGGCAGAGTTCATCCTCAAACAGTAACGTCGCTATCCCTGGGGGAAGATTTCCTTGCTCAGATACCAGGACAGAACTGCTACTAGCCACTTGGTAGCATAACAGCCTGAATATCCAAAAACTCCACTGAATGCCTCTACCTCCCAGCACAATTTTATTAATACATAATCCACCTTAAGTATTTACTCAGATGTTGCAATAAATAACCATTGCTTATAAAATGGTATACTGATATTTTTTATTATAATTATTACAACACTTCCCCCAAGATAAATTAGCTAAATCTTAGATGTGATTGAGAACTAAAACGTAATGTAAAACTTACCAGGAGACTTTCTTGCTTTTCAGCCCACTTCCTAATATTGACTAAGAAATTCAGCTGCCTGACCTATGCTGCCCAAGTTCCCTAAACTAATACTTGAGAGAGGCAAATAAACAACATAAACCAGTAAAGCTAAAGAGATTACCAATTTCTCTCTTATTTCCTGCTGATCATTGCCAGACTGTTTCTGCCCCAAAGTGCAGGCTTCATTATTAAAGATGGACAGAATACAAGTATATTCAGCAGAGGCCGGCTGTTCAGGAAATAGCTATAATTTGGTAAATAGCATAATAAACACTTGAGCATCCTTGATGCAATGGGTAATGAGCCAGTGCAGTCATAAGTATGTACATAACAATGTTAAGATTATACTGTATTTCACATTATATACCTACACACACACTCATGTAGAAATGTCCATATAATATTTCAACTATTATATTTGTTTCCTGACAAATCTACTCCTTTTCCCTCTGTACTTGACTGGTCAATTATTAAAAAAAAAAAAAAAAAGCAATATTTTACTTTCGTTCCCTGCTCTTTCTCTTCCATTTTACTTCTACTATACCTACATAAACCAACAGAAGCTTTTGTTCATCATGGCAACTGAATGCATTACACTCTGAAGCACCAGAGATCCTGGAACTAAATGCAATCTCACAGCAAGTCATCAGCACGTTCACAGTTCATGCAGTGGAAGCCGATTTAAATCCCCAGTCTGTTCTCCTTGCCACCATGGAGAATAATGACAAACCATAGCATATCCCATTCATCTAACAGCTGAGAGGGCAATGAATTACAGACATAATTCAGTCACTCATTATTAAAAGATCACAACATTAAAGATGAAGATTTTTTTTAAAGGCAAATGATCATGTTTTCATATAATGTAAGTAAAACAGTATACAGTATTATTGATTCCCAGCTATATTTTAAGTGTCATCTTTTAATAAAGCCCTCAAATCGAATTAGGATTAAAGTTTGCGCTTCTCTAGCCTGAAACTCAATCCCAGTTCATACTGGGATTCCAAATGCTGAAAATATCTGTATTATTTAACAGAAGTCTCAAGAATTTCTTGTTATTTTCCTCTGAGAGCATTATTTATTCTTAGTGAAATTGCAAATGCTTACCATCAATTTTGCTCAATACCATTCTTAGTCAGGATTTAAACAAAAACACAAACAAAGGAAACCCAGGAACACCCCTGCCCTAAACCAGTCCACATAGCATGGTGTAAACTGAAAAAAAACAACTAACTGGAACAAAGTCTCTACATTACATGCTGGGCTTTAACGTCCATGCAGTCTACAATTCCAAGTGAAACAGCAGTGGCTTAATTTCAGAATAAAGATTCCTACGTTTCAGTACTAAACAAAAATTTCTTTATCAAACAAGTATCAACTCAGTTCTTTCATCCAAGGGATCTGCTTTCCCTTGACTTTCCAGGTTAATTCAGTGGGAGATTAAATACATACATAACTGAAACCCCTCTGTATGTACTATGGGTAAATGCACGTTTCCACAGGAGACTACTCAATCATTATATCCAGGACTCGGCATCATCTAATATAAAGAGACTTCTTAATACAGAACATCTGCAACCTTTCTATTGGCTCCATCTAAATGCCTACCTGGGGTCAATTAGAAAATACCTCAAAAGTTTGATTCATAACCTTTTCACTTTCCCAGATAAATTTCTTCTATTTGCAGGGCAGGAATTTGGGGGTAGGGAGAGGCAGGAGGAGAGGGGAAGGTCTGTAAGAAAAATTGGGTTGTCAGAAAATGTCAATAGTCACAGCAAATCTTCTGTAAATGGCTTTTCAGAGTCTGTTTCACTTTATGTATAGCTGAACAATAACAAGCATAATGCCAACTTTCATTTTGGAAACAAACCGAGAAGGGCATCTCTATTTGGGAAACAAATTGCAACTGGTTAAGAAAAAGGGAAGAAAAGCATCAGGACTTCAATGGGGCAAACAGTGGAGAAAGTACATTCCTGGTTGTAATGGCCCAGGGAAATCTGGAAAGCTACTGCTCTAGGGCACAAAGAAGGGGAATTAAAAGTGATTACTATATCTCTAACTGTATTTCTTTTAGTCATTCACTCACACTTTATAGTAGACTTCTTTGTAGTGACTGGGTAGGGCTACTGGAGGGTGGCTGTACTCTTGCAGCCCCTTACCCAGCAGGATGGGACACTCTAGCCACTCTGAACACAGGATGGGGGTAAAGGCAGTCCAGAGAGGAGACCACTGCTGGGGGAGCTCTTAAATTAGCATTCTCCTCCTCTTTAAAGGAAGACGACACACAGCATCAGCTCCACTTTTAACAAAATAAGAGGCACAAAGAAGGTCAATGATTTTCCTTGATTTTGACAATTTAGTATTCCCTGTCCACTCCTGGAGAGTTGCTGTTATTCTTTGTTCCTCACTTTCATCCTATAACCTTTCAGTAGAATCTGCTGAGTAGCTTTCTTATGAGTCCATCTATTATCCCATGATATTGGGTCTTCCTTTAAGCAGACTTCTTGCTTTCCTTGGAACACTTTTGGTGCCACACCAAACCCTACCAGTTCCTCATGGGCTGCAGCAATGACCGGACTGGCCTTCACCATCTGTTCCTCATAGTTGTGAGTCGGTGTCTTATCAGAAGTTTATTATTACTACTATATCCATTTTTAGATCATGAGTTGATTTCACTTAAAAATTCTTTCTAGCTCTGCTCCATGGTCTAGCAATGTCACAGGCCAGATTTTCAGAATTAATAGCAGCAATGACTATACAAAAGGGGTCACATTTTTTCAGTCACATCATGCACAAGTTTTTATGATGTTAAACCCTGGATTCAGTAATCACTATGGTCCTTCTCCTAAAGTACTATAAAAGATCATTTTTCTTTTCTAGGATGGTAGATTTTACAAAGCAAGCCAACAGAAGAGGTTTGGAAAGCAATGTTTCTCTGTTTTTCAGTAATGTCACAAACTGATTTTTTTAAATTGTCAAGTTTCCTTGTATTTTCATAACAAGCTATAAGGGATTTTAAACAAAGCGACTCTTCAGATTAAGACCCATCTTGATCCTCCATAAAAGGTTCTAAAAATGAAAGTGAGAACAAAAATTAAGTATTTTTAAACACCTAACTTTCTTCTTTTCCAGAATTATCCCATGAGGGAACTGTTCTGGAACTGTTGCTTCAACACAGACAAGATATTTTATGAAAAATCTAAAAATTCTCAGTGGTAAAAAAACCCGTTTCCTCCTTTACCCTGCAGTGAGTGCTACATGGCAAAAATAGTACTTCACACATCTGCGTCTCCTGGGAATTCAGCCATATATTATTGAGAAAATAAAATTAGTTTTTCTTACTTTCTACTCCCTTTAGCCCTAAACAACCAGCAAAGCTAATAGACAAAATCTTGAATTTTATTCCTTTTCATGAATTACAACAGTAAATTCCATCTGGAATTATTCCTGTGAAACACAAGTCTCGAAAGAACAGGATTTTAAAGATGTGGTTTAAGGGAGAATTTGGTCTCTGAAATCTTTGTATTCCAGTGAGAATAAATAAGCAGCAGAAATACCCTTACATTTAGACTGTAGTTTTCAGCATTATTAGTTAAAAGTTATTTCTGAAGAAAAAAATCTGATACTGAGTTACTGAAAGCAATACAGAACCTCAAGATACCATTTTTAGTTCACTATTCAGGGAAGAAGTGGACCTTACGAGCTCTGCTTCAAGCTAAGGTCTCTCCAACAAGTCTGAAAAAAACCATTTGTCACTCTGAGATCTACACAGAACTGGGACTAGAGTTAATTCTCCTACACCCTTATAACCTAAGGGAAATAAGGTTTATTCATGACTTTACAGTGGCTCACTTAATTGCACAGCTGTACGTAACCTGGAACACTCTGCAGGGATATCACCCAGGACAAGACATCCAGAAAGTTCAGCAAGCTTTGACTCTGCCACAAAGCCACTATGCATTTGTATTTCTGTGGCTTAAGACCAATCCATATTGCTCTGAAACATCTGCTATTTCTTAGTTCAGAACAACTGACAGGCTCCAAGATGCTCTCTGCTATTTCGAAATAACTGTTGGTTTTTCAGGTTCCCCAAACCCTTCCTTCTGATCTCTCTGCTCTGCCTCAGTTATCATTTCTATTTCATTTTCCGCAATCAGGTCTGATCGCTTGTGCAGCTGATCCCTCCCTATTCCTTCCACTTTCACAATGAAACAATAAACATTTTTACCCTCAATCTCATCACTCGTCATGTAAATTTAGTTGGAGCTTCTGGAATATTTTGTTGTCATTTCACTGCACAAATGTTAGCTATGCTTCAAAAGAAATGGTTATAAAACCTAACCTGCTTGTTATGGTACTTATTCAGCTTGCTTTGTTTGGTGTTTCAGAACTGCTACAGTGTACTGACTTTATTAAAGTTTTGGTTTTTTTCAAAAGACCAAAACAATTATTAGAATTCCAACTTCCAAAATTGACACACACCAAACCAAAACCACTGTATTAAAGGTCTGTAATGATCATTCTCTGCTCAACCAAATGGATTGTCATCTGTGTTGATTCAATGCAACTTGTCTGGGCCATTCAATACAATTGATTACAAGAAGCTTTTATAGAGCATTTGGTTATCCTTCAAATTTGGTGCCCAGGGGTCCTGGAAACTGCCCACAGCTTGAGCTGTTCTCCAGTGAATACCTCTCTATAGTTTACAATAAAATTAGCAAAATTGTTTGGTTTTTTTTTTCTTTTCATGCTTCTAAAATTCCCTCTACACAGCCAGATACATTCTGTTTAAGCTTCACTGTCTCATTCTTGATAGCAACATCGACTTTGCGATTTTAATTAAATCTCATGGCCTCAATTATCTGTATGCAGACACTATATCAATTTAAGTTGCTTTCTAGGTTGCTTTTTTCCTCCTTCCTGATGTTTTATTTCTCACTCTCTTGTGTTTGGTCAGTCTTTGAAACTGGGTCCTTGAGAAGGCTACCAACTATACTTTGGGTGTATATTTTTTTTTAACTATTGCTTTTTAAACCCCATTTTAAGTCTATATTTACAAACAGAGTGAAAACTTCCTACTGCAGTGGTTCATATACAATCTTCTCCTCTTAGCTCCTAAGTTAGCATGACATTTTAAACCACCAATTTAATTTTGTATTTTTCCTCCTCCTTTGATCACTGCTATATATAAGAATGCCTCCGATTTATATGACAGATTTCCCTTTCAAACTTTATATTTTTCAGGCTTGTTTTAGGTCTGTATCTGCTTTGCATGGTGGAAATTAAACAGAAACCTAGATGTTCAATGTAATTTTTCATCTAGCTTTGTGGAAACTTAAGGATGGAGCTGGTCTAAACAGTATAAGACAACATAGAACATCAGCTCCCCAAGACAAGGATTTCTCTTGCAGAAGAAAGCTGTCCCAGTTTCAATCTGTCTGACATTTTCTAAACATGAAACATAAGATTCCTCACAAAGAAAGCTGCTCAAGTTAATGAGAGCCCAAAGTCATCAAGCTATGATCTACCTGGAACAGCTACACTAGAACTTTCTATTGAACTTTAATGATAGTGTGAAGACGTTACAATACTAAGGTAATAAATACAGCATCAAAGCCAACAGAATCAAATGCTATCACAAGCAAGCAGCCTCACGAGAGTGACTTAACCTTTGACCAGTAAATCTGATCTATTATAGGCAATTTGTGTCCCAAGGTACTCAGTGAATGGCTGATGTACACAAAATAAACAAAGACTGAGAAAGACAATAAACTGACAGCCAAGATCAGCAAACGGTCTTGGTATTCCATGAAGCCATTAATACAATGCTCTCTTAAACATGCTTTTTTCCAGACATGGGCTGTTTCAGTATGCTTGAGCGCTCTGTGTCCTTGAGAAGATCAGCGAAATACATTGTGATGTGAGAAGACTGTTCTACTGTAAAGAAAGATCCTTTCAGGTTATGTAGCCCTTAAGCACCTCCTTGTTCCCCTCCCCTAGAATAATGATAGCACTCAAACATGTAAATTCACCACCTCCTCTCCTAACCTTTTGCTGTTCTCATTTCAGAGATAGAAATAGCCTCTCAAAGAAAGAGATCTAGCCTTTACTTGATATTCTGGAAATTAATTATACAATACTTTAAAAGATTTATGTGCTAATCCACCAATTTCATAAAAGTACAGGTAACAGCTTAAAGCAGCAAAAGGCAGAGAAATCCAAGCTTCCATGTGTTATGTGTGAATTATACACACATACAATCTAAACACATAATAAATACAATTCTCAGAAGAGTTACCAATGTACTTCAATTTTAGGTCCACTATAGCCTTTTTAGTATAGTGCGAATGCATTGTATTAATAAAGACCTAGAGCAAAGACAGAAGTATATATAATACAGCTGCAGATTTTTGCTTTGTTTCGCTGGATTGAGGCCTCATGAAGTTATGAAACTGCTGAAGTAAACCTTACCTATTTAGTTATTCTGAACCTCAAGCCTCACCTCTTCTATTCTGGATCATTGGTTACTTCTCTTTTATTCCCCCCTCCTTTTTCTTTTTAATCTTCTCTAGTGAAAGATCATCTTGTCTGTTCCCCACTTCCAATTGTATACAAGTGCATGGAGAGCAGATTATGCTATAATGTAGGTTTTCTGCAGTAGGTCTGTCTAGGGCCAGCAGTGATCTTTCTTCCCACTATGACAGGAATATTGTCTTTCAATTTCCTTGAACTCTAGCCTAAAACCAAAAAAGATTAAACTCATTCTCTCCAATCTGAATACCCCCATAAGATGGAGGAAGCCGGTATTTAAGGCAGAATAAGTGTTATGGACATACTGCTATCAGAGTATTTTTGTTATTACACTTTAAACTGCCTAAAACTTCTGTGCTTCTAATCAGACCACTAGAGCACACATTTCATATGAGTGTGCCTTCCTTTCTCCCCAGAAAATGTGTAAGTCTTTGTAAAGCACTTAGATATCTCTACAACAGAGATTTTTAATAGTAATTTCCATGCAGGAGATGCAATAAACCCAAATTTGCTTTATGGCAGCACTGGGGACTAAAGTTATCCATTCAGAATTATCAAGCTCGCATACCCAATCAGTTTTCACCGCTCACTGGGTGCAACTACTTCACAGGCAAATCAACAAAGTATGCACTTTACATAGAACCAGCACCATGGGATTTAAAGGTCTTACTGTGGTCATGCAGAATGTTGTCAGCATTCATACTACAGATACACAAATACAACTTCTACTTTGTAATGACTGAAATGAGCGAAGTTCTCACTACTGCTACAGGCAGAGAGAATTCAAAGCAGATCTATATCTAGAAAGTTCTCTACATGTCTTCCTGATCCATTTCAGCCCAGAGCTCCTGGAGCTTTGCCTGAGCCTACCTACAGCATCCTTCATCGCTGCAGATGACTGACAGGTTGGGAAGTGACAAATGACAACCAAACTAAAATAGCCCAATTAGGAATTCATTAAGAAAAAGACAGGGTGGAGGTCTTCAGAGATGAAGACATACATTAACCTACTGCAGCACTTACATCCATAATAATCTGCCTTTTTAAATGAAAGAAATATCTGATGATTTCTTTTTGAGTAATTGAGATTAAGTCACTCACTCTCCAGTGTATACATATATTTTCAAGTCATAATAAAAATGATCTGTAGTTGTATAGTGGAATTTTCTTTTCCAGAGCTGTACAAATTTGCTTTTGTGAAATCTTCACATTTTGACAAAGTTTTCATATTAAGAATTGTATTTTAGTGTGCAGACCACATCAAAACAAACAAGAGTAATTTTAAAACAGGTATTGTTAAAAAGACTAAATGAGTGAAAGCGAGCTTCTTTGACTGTTCTTCTTCACTATCTAATAGAGAGGTTGAACAATGCAAGAGCACATGAATGGAAACAAGTATTTCCAAATGCAGAAGAGGATATGGAAAGCATATTTGGAGGGGGGGAAATAAGGAGAGCTAACTTCTTTGAATTGTTTATTTCCTCAATCTAATTTTAATTAAAAACAGAACATTAGGATGTCTGTTAAACTAAGCTACTGTAATAAAGATTTCCACATTAGAGGATAAAAAGCTAAACAAAAAGACGACAGAGAATGAACAGTGCCTGATTCATTAGGGGTCTTCAGCCAGAGAGAAAATAGCACACAACAGTGGTGGCCTTCTGTCACCAGAAAATAGCTTTACAATTCTATTTACACATTATTACCCACCAAGTTGATAATCCAGGGTTAGTGTCAGGCCAGGTATTCAATATTTTCAAATAAGAGACAATGAATGGCACTGGTATACAGTTCATTATTTCAAACCTAATACTGATGTTAAATGCTGAAGATCTATAGCAGATACTTAGTGGTCTGTGTACCTTGTACCACATGGACACAAACGATTTTCCACCGTGTGAGTCAATGTGTTAGACTTTAATTGTTTGGGTTTTTTTAAATTACTAAAGTAGCAGAGACACATCTCAGAGTTTACATAACATGAACACAGAGGCAATAGGTTTTTTTATGTCATTATTTGGCTAACACTTTATATTTGCCTGGGTTCATTTTTACTCATTCTTTACTGTTCTCCTCAACAATAAAACAATAAAATAAATAAAGGACAAAAATGGGAAGCTGCAAGAAGAGAAAGTGAAAACAGAGAAGGTATCTTCATTGACACCCCTCAGAATTATTCGAAGACTACTAAAGAGTAAGATCAAATTCTTTCAAATGCCCCAGGTCCAAGCTGAGGCCCTAGAGAGGTCATTTCCACTGAATAGGCAAAGCAATCAGGAGACGGTTCTTCAGATTTAAATATTTCTGTGAGGGGAACACTCAACAGCATAATTAACTCCTACGGTAAATGTCATGTAGCATCATGATCACTAGGAAATTGGAGCAGTTGTTCCTCATGACAGGGTGCAGAGTAGGAGCACCACACACACAGGAGAGTCCGAACTAACAAACTCTGCTACAATTATTAGTCAAGGCTCTGCACAAGCTGGGTGACATTTAGGAGAAGAGAGAGCTGAGGTTGCAAATCAGGGTAGAGAGAGGAAGAGGAAGTAACAAGGGCAGAAACCTGGTGAAACACAAACATCATCACAGGAGGGAGAGCTGGAAGTGATAAGAAGATGGAGTTAACTCTTGAAGTTAACAGCTGAATGAGCAGGATCAATCCCACATCTCTGCATTCATGTCCTAACAGATCCCATGAAAATGAGGAGAGGTGGAAGTGGACACAGCCAAACGTGGTGCAGAGAAGGGAGCTGTAAAGAACTTTTTTTACTTACTACCGGTGGACAGAGGTAGAAGGCGGGAGCTGGGGTTGAAAGGATATTAAGCCTTATTTGATCAGTCATTTAGTACTGTCACTGTTATGCATGTTATGGAAGTTTAAAAGCAAAGGCAAATCTCAGGGAAGTTGAAGGGCTATATAAAATACTTTCCATTCAGACACTCTGTAACATGTTGCTGCTGGGACAAGCTGGCTGGTAAGTGTTGAGAGTTGCTCAAAGCAACGTGTTACCACTCTGGTCTGTTAATGCAGACCTAACCAGGAAGAAGACAACGTTGGTGCTGTGCTGACAAAGGCAGTTGGGAGTATCAGACAAAGACCCAACAATGTGATCCACAAAACTGACTAACACGATCTGGAAGGAGTCCAGGCAGAAAGGGAAGAAACTTCTTTTGTATGGTCCAGTCTTGTGTGTTGCATAAGAAGAGAGTAAGTTTTAGACACTGCTCCACTGAGTGGGTTTAATGTTCACTAAAAGATGAGATCTCATGTAGAGGCTTCTGCAAAAGGGGGAAGATGCTACCAGCTTCCATGATGAATGAGTAAGGAAATAAAGAACAATTTGCAGAGGAAAAAAATTAGTTTGCCCATGTTAAATTTGAAATGACAAATCAAATTTTTCTAGCAAGAGGGCATAAAATAAGGCTAAAAGATAGAAGGTCAACTATAATTCTGAAGTACAGTCTTCCAACCTCCATTTCTGAAGGTAAGAGTAACTGTAGGTAGGAGGTAGTACAGGGTGGAGGAGGAAATTCTAGCTTGGCACCACAGGCACTATCAGTAGAAAGAAGGAGTAAGGGCAAGCAACCCAGTATTCTGTCACATGGTTCTTAATAACAGTGCAAGCGCAGAAGGTCGAACTTGCAAGCAAACTGGGCTAGGCTTGCTTCATAGAGAGAACAGACCAAAATTTGCTAAAAATTGATGGGAAGGCAAGAAATAATGGACAAGGTTACAAAAAGAATGGAGTTACTATGTGGAAATAAGAGAACAGGCAACAGGAGATTAACAAATAAGAAAAATTAGAATAAATGGAAAAAAAGTAAAAGGAAAGACAGTAAGAGGTACTCAGAGAGAGGAGGAAGAAACCTAGGGATTAGAGGAAAACTACATTAAGAAAAAGTTTACTACTATTTAATTTTCATATTCTTAGAAAAAAATCCTATTTGCATGCTATACGTTATAGGAGCGGCCAGACTAGCTTTTAAACACATTCATTTTTTAACAGATTTAGCTGAATAATGAACATATGAAACAGAGAAATGCTGTTATTTTTATTTTTTAAAAGCAGAGAGGATAACTTTTGTACAAGGATAACTATGGCTCAAACCAGCTGAGCTGACCAGTGTCACACAAGAAACCAGTCATGGAGCAGGCATGTGAAACAGTCTCTCACAGACTATTTGCTATCTCCTAAACCATCTCTTGCCCATTTTGTTTCAAAAAATCCTGTGTGGAAAAGAGGGAAGAAAAACACTGGGTGGTTTGAAAGGGTCATCTTTTTCTGAAGGTAGCGTATTTCATATAGTCTGAAATTGTGACTACCCTAAAAGGAGTTTAGTTCCTTTTATATGTCAGCAAAACAAAAGGTCAGCCTATTGAAATATTGGTCAGGTCTGACTTTCTTCTATTAATAACAAATAGAGACACATTTTTTAAAATAATAGTTAAATAAATGGCTACATGTCTGCAATCATTTCAACTTAAAATGTCAACTGGATTTGAGATGCCATGTGCATTTAATCAATGACTCTGCATTATAATATAAATATTACTTTAGTTTGACTGCTTTGTCTGGCATAAATCATAATTCAGTGAGTACATTTCATTTTCTTTACAGATGGCTGTTAATGACAATACCTATTAAACTGGCACCTGCCAGCACTTCGTAGTTAAGGAACCTGTCAGGAGCCCCCTTCTGTATAATTTCTGTGTTAATTGTTGTCTCTCCCCTCAGCGCCCCCCATTTAACAAGTTCATGTTACAAGAATCACTGAAACAGAAAATCAGCAAAACCACTGGGGTTTTTTTTGTCTCAAGGTAGAACTGGTGCCCTGCACTGTATTCCTGAGCAAAATTTATTAGTTAAAATGCAGCTCAGGAAGCCTTAATTCAAATTCTTGTGGGCATGACTTTAAACCCTCAAGGATCTTTGACCATAATGTATCTGCACTACATAAAGAAATGTATCATAACTCATATGGAAAATTTGGAATTCAAGTTTTATCCTCAGATAAGTGATGGATTTTAGAACATGTAAAAGCCAACTATAGTGGATGAAGGATAAACACAGAGCCACAGTGTTCAGTATTCATCAAGAATGTACTTTGCTTTCTAGGACTATTTTTGCAGAAGGTGCTTCTTATGACAGAAGAGACAGACGCTTAGATGAAATTTTCCACGTCTAGAGAAGACGTTGAGTTTATTGTATTTAAGCAGGTGTGGCATGCACAAAGGTCAATACTGAACGGGACTGTCCACTTTTCACTGTTCATGTCACAGAATTTAGCAAATAAATTAATCCTTACAGACAAAGCATGCTGCTTCTTTTTTTCCTTCTTTCTTTCTTTTGCTTTTTTTTTTTTCCTGCTTTGTAACGGCTTGAATAATGAAAATTTGACTGGAAGTGAACATGCAACTGTTTCACATAAAAGCATGCTCCTTGCAAACAGTTTGCGACTTCTGTTCCTTTTAAATAGTCACAGGGAACTTTCTGCTCTGATCTGTTAAGTAAATATAAATCTTGTTATCCAAGTTCAGTAATGAGAGTGAGGGGGTCTATTCTTCTTCACTGCACTTGCATACATCTAACATTAATGAGATTTATGCATGCATATTAAGAGGAGAACAGATGCTTAATTAAACAAATAAGCCTTCAGTAGGCTGTCCACATGATCATTTTTAGTACAAAACCCTCTCATTTTCCGTTTTAGTCTGACTATGAATTCAGCCAAGGCGGAATCAATACAGTGGAAGAAAAGAGAGATACATGTAAACTGAAGTGTTTGTCCTTTTTTAGTTTAAAATAATTGACAAACTCAAGATACATTAAATTGATTAGGTTATCTCCTCTTGCTGATGTTCTTGTGCTCTTTAAAGAAACAGGAATTTTATTTACTAATTTATCTTTTTTAAAAGTGGGAATTTTATTAGGGAAAAGGAAATCAAGACCTCTAAAGACCTCATCTGTCTCATTAACTGATGCCATCTATCAAATACACAGTCATTATCCATCTCAGGTAATTCTGATATTGAGGACAAAAAAAATTCTAAGATACCTTTAGCCTAAATAAATTATAATTTAATCTAGTCTTATTTTGGTTTTTTTTAGTCTGTCCACGTCCATACGGATTTCCAGCATCATATGTACATACATATAAATATATTAAAAAGTTCTATATGCTGTCTCTCTCCAGCAAGTCACATTTTTATTATTTGCTCTTTCTGCATTATATTGCTAAATTTTCTTCTACAATGCTCAACTTCTCAGTGCAGCACAGAACAGAAAAAAATCTCTCTACAAGCTATCATAACGCTGAACTTAATGGAAGTCAGTATCTGTATATTATGCTATCTACTCTGCAATACCATTACAGGCTCAACAGTGCTAGTTGTAAAAAGTATCATTCTGAGCACAAGGCCTATAATAGTAATAATGAAAAAAGGGTCATTTCTGTCTTCCAACTAGAATGAAAAATTAAAATCACTAAGGCACTTAGCTCAAAGGAAAATTGGCAAATTAAGGGGACAAAAAATAAAATATTCATGGCTCATATTGTGAAATGGAAGGTAAATAATTTAAGATGAACTGTTATGTAGGAAGGTGCACTCTTTCAGAAGAGGAAAAAGCAAATGTAACAAATACACACATATATTTTCCTGTTTCCTAGGCTTGCAGTTACACATATACATGCACAAATCTGCAAGTCATGGTCGATGTACAATATTTTTAAGGGATAGATCTTTTTTAATTCTGAAAATATTTGCTAGTGAATTAGTTAAGCAACAAGAGTTACCTTATATGTAGAAGGCTTTTGCTTTTTTTCCCCCCCAGAATCTAGCCTAGAAATAAAGACTGAATGAGAGGGTGTCCTCCCGCTGCACTCTATTTCAGCAAAACTCTTTACTCTGAGTCACCAATTACATACTCACTGTTAGGTTTTTATACCACAAAAAAATTATGACTTCAGCCTACTGGTCTCTGCCCGGGGAGCTAACTATTAAAATGCCATTGGTGTGGCTGCAGTCCATTAGCTAACTTACCTTCATACCCATAAAGCTGAAAGGGCTGCCCAGAATTTTTACAATTGCTATCTGGAAAAGGTAGTGAACAAGCCTTGGACTTATTTTTACTATACACCAGGACTGTAACAAGTGCTATGGGATTAGGATACAGAGCAGCACCACGCAGCAGAGGTCACATTTCCCTGGTGATTTAAAGGTTCAGCCTTTTTCCAGCTTAATTTAAAAACTAACATAAAGCCTACCTTTGTTAGAAAAGAATATTTCAACAGTATTTCAAAGCATGACAATTAAATAACTACAGATCAAAAATCTAAAAACTACAGCTCATCACTTAGCAAAATGAAGAATATACATATTTTTTTTAATTAACCTCTTGGTTAGATCAGCATTGCATTCCCAGTGCTAAGTGATAATACATTTAGCATTAGTGCTCAGGATCAGAGATTTCTAATGCTCTGCATCAAGGAGTTAATTAACTCTTCCAGACAGCCTACACAGCTACCTCACAAGGCTTTTCACAGTTCCAAACTGATGACACTATATACTACTTTTATTCAAAGGCACAAATATGCTGTTTCACTACAGTACTGCTCATGAAAATACAAAATATCTTCAAAAAGAAGTATAGGGAAGCTCATTTAAGGTCCACTAGTCTCCCCCTGAAAGGACCAGTCAGCTCAACAAAGGACAAGGAACCACAAATTTAATGCAGTATTGCATAATCTTTCTGCTGTTACATATCGGCATAGAAGTGAGCATTATTTCTGTTCCAAAAGAGTTTCAGCATAGATGCTAGGCATTGGCTTTTTTCCTGAGACTGCAGTAGACATTCAGTCACAACTCCAGTAATCGAAGTATTTAATGTAGTAGTTTTTCTTTTTCTGATATACAATATCAATTTACTTTGCCGTCTGTTGTCTAACAGTGGGTTATTTAGTGAGCTATCATGGTGCGATGTGCCAGAAAAAAATCAAAAAGTAAAATATAATGCTTGCTTAGCTGATGTTACACACAAGCAGTTAACAGAGTCAACTCCTGTTGTCCTTTCAATAGCACATATGCGCATCCAGTACTCAGAACGAACCAAACAAGAAAACACAATACTGTGCACTCAGAACCTGAGTAAAATAGCAGTTTGGATTACAGAGACTTAACTAATCAGTATATAACCAGTGTCGTCTGCATTTCAAATCTCCAGTATATTAACCTACTCTGCTCCAATTGTCACATTCATTAAAATTCTCCAGCCAAGAGTTCCAGTTAATACTAGGTAAAAAAGGACTTTAAAAAGAAACAATGATCACAAAAACCAATGATTACAAACGCATGATTTCTTGATGCTCTCCCTGAATCACAGGCACCTAAATAAAGCTTCAATCCAGGAAAAGCATAGCAGGAAAGCAATCATTCTTTTTTTTGTGTGTGTGTAAAAAAAGACCAGGAACTACAAGTAAATAGCAGCTGAGCAACAGATGAGGCACTAAGTGAAATCTGTTAGCAACTGCTAACAGCTTTGCTATTTTCTGTTGTTAAATTAAAAAAAAAAGTAAAAAAACCAACGCAGTAGCAATTCCAATATGTTCAAAAACCTCAGATGCAAAAGACTAAAGCTCAGTGCTTCTTGTGCTACAGATAAATGCTTGGGGTTGGTTTTAATATCTGGAAATTCTTTGTTATTGATAAGGCAGAGGCAAGCCAATTCACATGGACATACTATCAAGATAAAAGTTGTTATCACAGTGTATACATATATGTGACCCAGCAAGTGCAGCACATAACTCCCACCATAGGCAAGTGCAACTTTTCCAGGAACTGTTTTAGCCTCAAATTCTGCTTTCCTTTATCCTTAACATCTGATCGGCTGTTGTTCGCCAAGAAGTGTATATGTCTTCATTAAGACTGAAGTTTCTGGCAAGATCTCAGAAATATTTTCATTGTCCTGGTGCAGGAGCTTTCATCACAGATGATCATCTCCTGCACATCTCTACCCAATCTTGGCTTGTTTCAGCGAGCCTGTTTTCCTCTCTGGATGCATGTATACAGCATGGCAGAACCATGCAGGTGCAGCTGAAATAATTTTGAACAAAGCAGCCCACAAATCACAATCAGTACAAAAGTAACAGCATAGGGTCCCAGCTTGCCCTACCATCAATTAATTACACTGCTGCAGTCACTGGATTAGTTTAAAAAAAATCCACAGCATTGCCCAGTCCCAGGCAGCTATATCCTCTTCCCACTCCTGCCAGCTGCTTTCTTAACCTTTTTTCTCTTGAATGTCTCTCTCCTGTTAGTCTAGCAGGGGCTCTCTTCCTTGTTCCCCATTTTGTTGGTCTCCCACATGGAGTATCACAGTACAACCATCACCATATCTACAAAAGGCACAGTACAGATTTCCGTCTCCATCCAAATTTCTGCTCCCTTATGGTGCTTACAATTCTCATGCCTCCTACGGCCGGTTCCCCTTCCAATTTAAACTCAGCATGTCAAAAACTGAGCCTAAATCTTTCTCCTTACTTCCTTCTCTTAAGCTATCAAGAATTAGCAGTCACCTTGTCTGCTGCAGAAGCTCACAACTTTTGTCGTCTTCAGCTTCTCTCTTTCCTTCCACAGATGTTCTACCAATAAAACATGCCAGTTTTATCTCCACAATGTCATAAAAAATCTGGCTGTTTCTTCCCATCCATGCTACTAAAATACTTGATCACTCAAACCTCCTTACGGCAGTCTCCTCCTCCTGAGCCCTCCTGACATTCACTCCTCACTCTTCACATCACTGCAAAATTCCACTTTCAAAAATTATTATTTCCTATTAAAATTTTCAATTAGTTTCCTATTATTTCTTTTAAAAACCTTCAGATTAATTGTTTTGGGGTTTTTTTTTGTTTTGTTTTTCTCCTGTCATCCACAGCAGCTTCTCCCTGAAAAAAAAAACATACAAGCCCAGCTTTGCTCAGCTGGACCTATGGCCCCCAGTTCTTTGGAAAACTCACACTGTTTGGTCTTTTTCAGTCTTTACAGGTCACCACCCTTCTTCCACTTTTACCATGGCTGGGATTCCCTAGAACTCTCACCTGCTCAGGAAGGAGTTTCTTTTCAAGAACGATCTTAGAAATTTTACGAATAAACACAGACTGGGACACAGAACATCTGAAAACTTCCCAGCTGAACTATTAGCTCTCACACAACTCCTTCTCTGTTCATTCTAACCTGTTGCTTTCACCCTTGTAGCTTTGTAGAGATTTGTCAGTGGTGTAGGATAGAAATTCCCATTCTGTGCTGCCATACAGATAAATAAATATTATTAAAAAGTACTGTCTGCTCAGAAGTCTATCTATCGAAATAAAAAGCAACATTATGAAAAGAACAGATGTATGAAGCTTGGTACAATCAAAATGTGAAATATATTCTGAAAAAGAGAATCACTAAGAATAGTAACTTATTGTTCCCAGCTTTACATATTGATCATTACCAGGTCTTTTTGTCAACTACAATTGCTTGTTTTGGATTCTGATGTCATCTCATGTTCCTTCTGGCTCAGGCACCACAACCTGTAAGACTGTGCCCTTCATGCTTTCAATCTGCCAGTGATACATGAAACAGAATACTTATGTCAGACCTTTGTGTCACTCCTCTCCTCTTCCAACAGCACAATTCACATTGAAAAGTTAGAAAGAAGAATGAAAATAGAGGTAAAGCTTAAGACACACAAGAGAGTTGTTGAAGTCACTCTCCTAATTACTCAGTGTTTTGACTACTGTTCCACATTAAGTCCTATTTCTTTAAAAGGCATGAACACAAATGCACATGCAAAGCACAGACGAGAGTATGTGCCTCCTCAACATTCCTAAAGAGCCGCATTTGAATGCAGACTGGTATACCCACTCACCTTCATCTTATGAACACTAACGTTGAAATCATGCAAATTTGGCACATAAGCATGCCTGTGTTTTTTTACAAGCATTCAAAATTTACAATTCTGAGGATTCCTATAGGCGATAGATAAAAGAAAATCAGATAGAAGAAAATCTAAAGCCTTCCATGTCAATATAACACAAGCCATTTGACTCCACAGGACATATCAACAAAAAGCTTCAATGCAAGCTCATGTATCACTGTGCTAATGAACATCATGTAATTGAATGATCTTGCAGCAGAATTTCTTAGACTACTAGTTAAATGTATCTTTGCCCAAGCAATAATTGTGGCTTTTGTATGTATCTGGCTTGTCTACACTACAGCATGCTAAGAAACACCAACAGCCTCCTAAAGCTAACACTAAGTGTTCAGTGCCACGTAACCACATGATCATACCTTCAGAAGAAGATTAAGTATCACTCATACACCCTATATTAATTGCAAGATCTACTTACATGGAAACACTTCAATTGTCAACAGAGTAAATAGGCGCTAGAGGCAGGGGAGCTAGAAATCAGAGTGCCTACAGCACCAAAGACTCCATCAATAGCAAGGAAATGGCCCAAAGACCTTAGTGTAATCCTTGATGATTCTGAGGATGTAAAAACAACTTATAACCACAGAAGAAATCAAAACACTTGGATGCTGGGCAGGGAGAACAGTGAGCTTTTGACCATTGCCGCCAATAGCTTAAGCTGTGGAGCAAAGATTTTATCATAGCTAGTGGTTTTCAGCAACTGTAAATGTTACTAGACTGTTTACAGTAACACGAGCAGTCTTGCTCTCCCCAAAGCTTATAAGGGAAGCAGATAAGAATGGGAATAGAAGGCAAAGGTCTGAATGTGGGAGTGGGTCATCTATTACTTAGAAATATTCCCCCAAAAGCCTCCCCCACCAACACTGGCTTGTTTTTTGCCTGAAACCTTGAATCTTTTCTGACATATGGGAATGAATTTCAAAGGCACAAAAAGACATTTTGCCTGCCAAATGTCTTCTGCCTCAGCTACAAGTTTTGTGTAAAAGTATAAACTGCTTTCTTTTTAAATAACATAAACATTATTTTGAGTCCAAGTGAAATAATTTTCCAAGTACTTTATGAAAGTATCAGTTTTTTTCCTAAGTTATAATGAGAATGGATGGCTATTTTGCTTTATAAAATGCTGTACCTCAACATGACACCAAAGCCTTTCTTCTTTTTCTTTTCTGGATCTTCATTTTCTTCTTTCCTTTTCTTCTCTTTGATTTTAGATTTGCCTTTCTCCTTTTTCTTCTCTTTTTCTCTG
Organism: Coccyzus lansbergi; assembly: GCA_033558105.1. Lineage (NCBI taxonomy): Eukaryota > Metazoa > Chordata > Aves > Cuculiformes > Coccyzidae > Coccyzus > Coccyzus lansbergi. The sequence continues at coordinate 885,531 of JAUMJK010000450.1, forward strand.
TTTTTTTTGTCTTTTTTTGTTTTAGTTTCTGCATCTTCTATTTCAGGGTTCCCTGGAGAAGATGACTCCATGTTCTGAGCTTCTTGACCAGAATGAGAGCTTTTATCGGAGCAATCATCTGCACAGAATGAAAAAGCAGCAGTGAGGATGGTTAGCATGAACATCTATAAAGTGCTCCAATGACTTAAAAAACTTACTCATTTAACTGAGTAAGTTAAAAGGTAGACTAAACAGATCTAGTGAATTCAAGCAGATTTCTATTGCAAATTAAATACACAGTTACTGTAGTGACCTGTTTTCTAGTTATTATTCCTGATACAATAATCCTGACATGATAAAACATTTTTCTATTTAAAATCTAGATTGTTAACCTCCATTAGCTTGAGAAAACTGACATGCAGGGATGTAAACATTGAGAGCTTCTATCAACAAGAGATTCTGGCAACTGACATAACCAACCTATGTAACAAAATGATTTTATTGACTCCCTGGGATCCTTCCATTGTAAAGGTTGAACAAGAAACACATGAAGTGTTCTGTCTGGCTGCGGAAGAGCTGTGTTGTTTCTATTTCAGGGGCTCAGGTTCCAAGCACATTTTTAAGCTTCATGTTGAAGGAGACATATTTATAGACTGGGGTCTATAAGCCTGTAGTGACAGAATGAGCAGCAGGGTGCTATCAATACACTCTGCTTTGTCTATAACAGGAAACAAATTTCCTGGTTGGAGAAGAGGGAATTGTAGACAGCTCTGTAAAACAAGCAAGATAATTTTTAATGTAATCTGAAGAAGACAGCTGATTCTTGAAGTTGAAAAATATAATTATTTAAGGATTGAGTTCTAAATCCTACAACACACCCTTGCCCCAGCGGAGATCAGTAAAAGACTTTACACTAAACCCAGTCAAGGTTGGAAGCCATACTGCAAAACCAGCTCTATTCAGTGGAAGACATGAGCAGCTTTTGAAATGTGATTGTCAATTGGACTAAATCACTCTCTCATGTGCTTTATTGAGTTGGCCCTCAGCAGTGTCAAGTGAAGGTGGCTCTTTCAATATCTGCCATTAGCAACATACCCTCCTCTCCATCTTCAGGTCCATCGTAAGACTTGTCAATGGCAGCTCGGAAACTCTCATTACACCCTCGACCACGGACCACATGAGGCCGGGGTCTGTGAAAAGGGAGTTCATTCTTCCTAACTTCAGCCACAGCAGTCTGAAGACTCTCAAGAGAACTGGATTTCTTCAACCCCAGGGTAGGACCAAAATCTTTACCAGAAGAGTCTGCAAAACAAATAGTTAAGTTTTTATACCTAAAACCACACAAAGAAATGAAACTAGTCAGACAGATACATTTAATTGTGCGCTTTATTACTTGGAGGCTTTGAAATAGTATGAATAGTATGCAATCAATGTGATTTGTTCTAAAGGTTAAATCTAGTTTGGTAAATAGTTAAATCTAGTTTGGTAGATATCCCTACTCAGACTTGGAGGGAATGGCATATAATTTACAGACCTGACAATGACAACAGGCAATAGCTGGCTCGCTCTGTGCCTCTTTAAACCCTGTGCCAGTGATAAAGACGAGGTTGATTCTTCCCGTCTTTGAAAGCAATGTCCATCTACACACTGCTAACATTCTCAAGGAGAACATTGTCTTTAAACTCACAAAACCAAATGCTGCTACACAAGACTTTTGTTTTTAGAATGAATCAGGTTCTATGAATGGTTGATAGTTTGAAACACATTTCTCCTGTGGGAAGATATTATTAGTTTCCTCACAGTTTTATCCAACCTTTTTCTTCAAGTTGGAACTGGTGCTATGGTATCATCACACACAGCAGGTTTTTCAAGAAACAAGTATTTCCAGCAAAGTACAGCTTAACATAAACGATATTGTTGCCTCTTCATTTGTTTATAGGAAGAAGAAAGCGCTCTATACAAAAAGATCAAATACCTTCCCAATCCTCCCAAACCTTTCCTCTCTCTAAATGCCTGAATAACTGACCTTAGAAAGACTCTTTTTTTGTGGCTTGCAGCATTAGTGCTTATTAGTATAAATATAATGATAATAGAATGGATAAAGAAAATAGTTCAATAAATATATACTAATCGACGAAGAAATTCACAGCTTAATTTGAAAGCTTTGTAGCAGCTACCTATTTTTTACAAGTAAGAACACAAATGTGACATACAGACACTGAGGAAGTGACTTTGCCTTGCAATACATGTTCTGCCTTCAAGAATGCAAATGCTTCAGTTTTCAACTTTTAAATTATACTAATGTGAGCAAAAGAGCAATATAAAACCAGATGACCTTCACATAATGTTCATATGTTGTTATGCCTGAAGAAATTCAAGAATCATAGAAAAGACAGATATGTTAGTATTATGTGCTGTGATTTTAGCAGTCCTAGATTGCAGGTATTTCTGAACTAAAACTGTGATCGGTGAAGTGCTGAAAGGGAAAAAAAAGCTAGGAATTGGCACCAAATAGAGACTCATCGGTAGTGTATACATAAAGCAATTTACACTTCCATTACCTGCAGACTGATATGTAGCTGAAAGTAAGGTGGGAAGGATGGATGTGTGTGTGGAGGCAAACAAGTTTAAGGGAAGCCTGGCTGCTTCTCACATAGTAAAACCTTCTGTTCAGTATTTGCCATTCTGAACATTACCACTTATTGCCAAATTAGCAAGTGTTAAAATGAAGCAATAACTTGCATACAATCCAAAGGTGCTTAAAATCACTAAAAGCTTGCCTGTTAGTAAGAGGCCCTGTGGTGCCTATCTAAGGTTGAGAATGAGCAGAACCAAGGGAAACGTAATCACTGTAAAAGGTGGCAAATTGAAAGCCACTTTCATAAGCAGATAAAAAGGTTTCTTGTTTTTCAGTCAGAAAACAACTTTGATCGGTTGCTTTTGCAGAGGATGGGGCTCAGCGGTGATTCTGGCAGAGAGCACTGGCTACTGCAGCCCAGGGAATGCAACGTGGAGCACTTGGCCAGGCTGGACCACAGCCTAAGTTGAGGGTTGCCTGGGCCAGGGTCTTCAGCCACCACCTCTGTGGGCAGCAGGCATGCAGGGTGCCGACTGCAGAGCCTCCATGGAGCAGTATCTACTGGGGGATGCTTTCAAGGTGGCTATCACATCTCCAAGGTAGTGATGACCATGGCCCCACCTCCAGAAATAGACAGTGCAGTCACTGAGAAGGGTCAACACTCTGCAAGGGCGCAGGGATCAGCGGAGCCCATGGCATCAGGAAGTTTTGCAGCCAATGTTGATTTCCAGGCTGCTGCAGCTACCCAGCTACCTGAAATAGCTATGCCAAAAGCTAGAGCAAAGGTGCTTATAGAGACATCCCAGTGCAAGCTGTACTACATTAAATTCATGCCCTAAGGTGTACTACCTGGGTAAAAAAAGTCTCAGGTTAAATGCCAGTTAGAGCCTGCCTTATGTAAAGCTAAATCAATTATTCAGACTGGAAGATTACTCTTAATGTACGAAGGCCATCCCAAAGAAAATCCAAGGCAACACGTAAGGTTTGGAGTGACACCCAGACATTACCCATACTAGATGCAAGCTGCCCACTCCACCTTGCTGCCAACTGCCCTGCACACACTGTAATGCTGCTTTTAGGCACCTGGTCACACATTACCTACTTCAGTCAGGGTCACCAAGAAAAGGTTATTTGTCCAATATTTGCCTTAACCAATTGCATGGGAAACTCAAGAGTTGTTGACAAAGCATGTTTCTTTCTGTATAAATAGTTTTTGTTTTACTATTGTGTCCTAACATGAAAGAACCCCGAAGGAATTAATGTTAGTAATAACTAGCAATAACTTCCTGGCTTTTGATATTGTAAGGACAACATTTACAGTGACTTTCAGGTGGTATTTTCAGTTTGCTACTAAGAAGAGGAAAAAAGAATGGAACACTCTCAAGCTACCACATAAATTCAGAACAACACTACCTTGGAAAAACCAAACGATCACTTCATTGCTTCATGTCATTAAGTACTGTGTTATCTTAAAGGACAGTACAAAATGTTTTCTCCCTCATTGGTGAGGAAAGCTAAATTTCATTTGTGATCTTCCTATGTTCTACCATTTAAAAGGTAGTGTCACTTATTAAAAAACTTACCAAGAACCTTTAATAACAGAGTAGTATCACATATACAGCTGCCCCTTTCTAAAACCATAATAATTTAGTCTGAAATTTCACTTGCAACATTGGAAATTTCTCACTATTACCATCAAAATCCACCTGTAAAGCAGCATCTGAACCCAAGTGAAAATAATTGATTTTTTTTTTCTTACTGATGACAATACTAGCAATGGAACCTCATTAAGAAGGGAACCATTCAGCCAAGGAGCTTACATCCTTAGCATTCTCACCAGGGTTTTCAGTAAGGATCTCATATATTTGCAATTCAGCTTTTATTCTTTTTTTTCCTGTCATTGTAAGGCTGTACCAACCACGCATCAGTGCACACCTACAGATACAGGAGTTGAAGAGCTTCCTTCAGCAGGGAGATGAGTCTCCTTGCTTTCACAGTCACCATCTATTACTGAATGCTTTACAGAGGAACGCACAAGACTCTGTAAGGACCAAGAACCAAATGCCAGCTGGGGAAATTTCTCTCGGCTGTCCCCACCCAGTACCTTTTCCATTTCTGTACACCTTTAGGACTGCTGTAAGCCTGAAAACATAATGTTTTTTCCATGGGTTAACAACAAAAAAACCCTCTTACCTTTTCTAAATTATTAACAGCTGTCTGGGAAGGCAGGGTATAGTGTGTGTATACATATCTAGCCCTACCCAGATTTTGAATACAATAATAAAGTTCAGCAATAAGAAATGTAATCGTTCCTTGTGTAAAATTGTTTCTTTTTATGGATTTAAATTCTTGAGCTCTCATTTTACTGCTTCTTGTAATACAATAATAAAAAGTCAACTGAAGCACCCATTTTTATTCTTTTTTTTATAAATGGTGGATTACTTTATGCAACTCTACTGAATTTTATGAGAGAAAACAACAACTGACATCAGTACCTGCCTACAAGTGGCTGAAACCAAGCTGCTCGTTGCTAGACTGTATCTGTAAATGATCATTCTTTAACTGAAAGATGGTATGACACACATCTGGTATGACACATCCTAGTTTTTTGCTCAGTGCCAATATACCTACCACAGATGGGTTTTTTTTCTTAATGTACTGGTAAAAGTAAGCCTACTCTCTTTTCTTTTCTTTTCTTACTATTATTATTAGTTTCCAGCATTTCCAGGCTTCTTTTTTTCCCCACATCTGCACATTCCTTTCTTTTTATAGCCCACTATAAGGAAACATGCCAAAAGCAAGATGTCAGTCATGAAAATGAAAGGGAAATAAATGACACAACATTGAGGACAACGCAAGCCACCCCAAAAGCACACGTAGAGAGTGTGGAACTGAAGAGAAGCCATGAATCACTGCCACTTGAAATGAAACATGACTCATAAGACACTAGATGTCTTATACACTTATTGTTAATTTTTCCTTTTAGATAATGATTTTCCTTGAAAATTGAAACTATATGAATATACTCTAAGGATAGTACTTACAGGAAGATATTTGTGTGAGGTAGACCAATTTACTATTCACATTTGGAAACGTATAGTGAGGCAGAAAATAGATAGGAGAAAAAAAGAAGAGAAAGTATCACTGAGACTGAGAAACTAGAATAAACATGACGTTGTGATAGATCATAGTCTGCCTCTGTATATACTGAAGCCCTAAATTCCTGGTTCCTACTGCACTGCACATGATGGAGGTGGTGCACGTTACTAGGGAAGAGAAAATGGTTATGAAAACAATGAGTCTTCTACCCTGTGGGTGCTGGGATGCTGGAGATAGCATATGAGGGCTTTTAACAGGCAAACAACTGTTCATGAAACACCAAGGCTGACTTAGTCTGTGGTAGGACTCAGAGTGAGATGTGACAACAGTTTCTCAGGAAGCAGCTACAACCCAGTGCCTTTTCTGCTTTAGACCTACATTTTGAGTAACATTTGTGATGCACAACTTGGCCTCACTTCTGATACATGTATGTTCCCATGACTTTCAAAATACAATCAATTCACTGATCACATTTCCAATCCCCACCCCATCCCCCCCGATTAATGTACTGCTAATCTTACATAGACCCTGCAGAGGTGAAGATAGTAAGCAGGGTTTCAGAAACACCCCAACTTTTGTTCAGAAGGGAAAAGCAGGACTTCTGTAGTGCGGAGTCAAATTATGTATGTGTCAGGCTGGTAAAACAGGACCCTCAGCAGAATTTCTTCAAAATATACCCCTGCTATAGGGAAACCTTTTGTATGAGAATGAACCAAATCTGTCACCCAAATGAAAGACAACCAAAGATACAAGAGGCAAGACACAGCCAGTAAGATTTCACTGCATTACTCTCCCCTTAGTTCCTTTTGGAAGTTTATCCCTAAATAAAGTAGGAACTGTGAGTGTCTCTTTTAATAAGCTTAAGGTTAAAAGATAAAACATTTGTCATTATTACCAATCTCCATATGCCATAAACACCACAGAATAGGTAGAGAGACACAGTTCTTGCCCAGAGGGTTGCAACATCACCCCGTGACTTAATTTAATTCAGATTCAATTCTTTCTGAACCATTTTGTTTAATGTAGTTTCATTTATTTCTGGTAGGATTCATAGTATGCACAATTGCAAAGGAGTTATTCCTCTCACTTATATTTTTATATTGAGATAGCTCCTCAATCATCAATCGATTCAATGCAGAGAATGATTTAGGAAGGAGGAATTTGAGAGTCATTAGATCATTTAATAGGACATTTTTGTAGAATAGCCTTAGATCATACTGTAGCCTTTTCTTCAACACTAGTTTGTACAGGCAGTATATGAAGGGTTTGAAAAAAAAGCAAGAGGAAAAAAATCACTATCTTCCACTCACATATTAAAGACAACATGTATCGTTTTGCTCATTTTATACCTCACACCAAGCATTCCAAATTAGAAGTAGGAATGCTGCACAAAGAACAACCCACACCTGATAGAAAAAAAATATCTAAGAAAGAGAAATCAAAGCATGGCAGAATTTAACAAGTTCTCTGATTAAAAAAGCCAGCTAACAGTCTTCAGATTCACAGATATTTCAATCTATTTTACTACAGATAATGACTGCATGGCCCATACTCACACTAACTGCAATTTCAACTATAAATAATGACAGTTCACAATTTGCAGCCCAGAAGGAACACCAAGTTTTAGCCAGCTGAAGAGGAAAGGCTTGGAATAAGGCTGTCATTAGACAAGAAGGAAAAAGCACTACTGCCATGTATGCTGGTGCTGCTGGTTTCTGTTGTCTTATCACTAATGAACAACAACACTGCAAAGGAATATGTAACTGTTTCAAAAAGAATAATATGTATAGCATTAAGCACCTCAAAAACGCTAATGAGTTTGATGCTGCAACAATATTAAAGCTAAGAATTAAAGAGCAAGAGAAGTTCAAAGGAAAGTACTCTGAGAAAGGGCACATGCATTGCTAGCCTAGTCCTGAATGTTAGACAACTTGTAGCCAAGCCTGTCTGCATAAAGTAATGTCTGATGTTATCTGTTGAAATAATTAGTTTACTTCATTTGGTTACACAAGTTCAATTTCTCACGTAACCTTCCACTTCACAGCTCTACCTCCAGTGAAAAGATTTCATAGGGATTTGAATCCATACTCCTCCAGCAGGCTCGTGTTCACTCTAGTTGGGGCAAAATGAAGCACTTACCCTTCAAACAGGTCCCAGTATAAATTAAGTTACCTGACCTTCTAGAAAGTAGGAGCTTTCGCCTCAAGGTTATTTATGTATATCATAAATTTTAGATTTAGATATAGCTGTTACAACTAGCTACAGGAAAAAAGTTACAGGAAAAGTAATGCAGACAGGGACAAGTCCAGTTTTCAGAAAATATGATCCCTCAGTGATTTCAGGCACCTTGTAAACTGATTGGTCTGGAATTGAGTAGTAGTACAAAAATTCCAGTGCCCTGTGATTGCTTTCCTTCTGCTTCCACATCCACCCTCTGATAAGGCAAAACATTTCAATCTGGCTGTGAAAGACTGGTAAATGTGACACTTTCTCAGATTAATTGATATAAATTACACTTCTCAAACTAAACCAACATTTTTGTTCCCAGGCCAAAGTTTAATACAGAGTGAGAGTCCCTGCACTATTTAAACAAAGTCACTTTTAATGATACGAGGTTAACATCCAGAGTATTCCCTTTGACCTATGGGACAGAGAAGAAAACTTCTTCAACAGCAGAACAGAAGAGAGCAAGCCAATACTCAGGTTCAAATACATGGTTATTTTGTTAAGCCTATTTTGAAATAAGCTGAATTATTTCTCAATTGCAGCCACTAAGACTGAAATAATACTTTTAAAAATTACTTAATCAGAAGTAACAGATTAAAAGGATGCAAAAAGTTCACATTAATCTGCGTTCATTTAAATTTAAAGTTTCTCCTGAGTTCTTTGCATGTGACTGCAGATAGAAATTATCTTGTATCAATAATTTCATTCATAAATATTTTCTGTTTTAAAAAGTTGTATGTCATTTTTTATCAGGCTTTGGCCAGGACACATTTATTATATGAACACTCACATAAGCCGCATGTTAGAGATTGCATTAAGTGTCATTCAGGGCTTAATCAAAGCCCTTGCAACAACAAGGAAGATGATTATTCTATGAGAAAAGCCTAGCCAAGGCAACAATATATAAAACACCATTCAATTTCACCAATTTAACTTGCAATTAAAACATAAATTATACAAACTAGATCCTTCATGTGTGTTTTTCCTTATTTGTGAACATTAAGATTAAAGAAAAAAAGCTAGATTGTTAACAGAATAATCTGGAAAAATGATAACTTTTTCTAATAATGCCACAATGGTTTTGTACACCTGCTCACATTCTGGTCAGTGAATCCTACATGCTCGAGATATTTATGAGCTATAGTCATTGCTAAGCCTTCCCCCCCCAAACTGCCCAACAGCTGCTCTAATTTAAGATGCGCTATATATTGTTGCCATGGGTGACACATGAACATGGAGTAACGCAAAGTTCTGCTAATAAAAAGGCTTTCACAGCATTTCAGTCCTTGCTCATAAGTAACATTAAAATTTATGGCTTTTAAAATACTGGATCTGAGAGAGGTCAGTTTAAATAGCTGCTACTAATAAAAGGAATCAATATGCCACAGCATCTGAAGCAGCCAGCAAACTAAATAAACACTTCATCCAAATCCACTTGGCCCTGAATTAAAAGAACATAAAATACTGTATTTATTTTGTTCGCCCTCTACCAGTCCGTGGTTTGCCTCACTACATCCACTAGAATTCTACACAGAGAAAGCAACAAACATGTTGGCCAAGTAGCAATTAAACTGTATGTCAAGGCTAGGAGCAATTAACTGGGCATTAACCTTATCAGGGAACCACTTCTGGATCAGCCAACTACAAACAGGCAAACATCTCAGTCTGGGAAGATTCTGAAACGTGTATTTACAAAAGCTTCAGAGGACTCAGACTTTTAGTCTCAGGCACATACAGAGTAAATGAGCCATCTCCAATAATTACCCTTTATTCATAAACCCTGAACAAAACCAGAATCACCTTTTCCAGCAATTAGTGCGTCCTTTAGCAAAGAAATGCAGGACAGTTTGTTCCCTACAGCACTTCAAAATAAAGCAGAGCAAAAGTAGTAGTGAACTCATATCTTTCAATCCTAATCGACACTTGGTTCAGTTTATAGATTGATTTTCAGAAGGAGTTATGAGAACCCATTTTCTTCTCTGTACCTGTACATGTTTAAACAGAAAGTGCACAGGTTAATTTTCAGTTTAAGAAATTAATGCACATTTTGCTTGAAGTTGCCAGCAGATAACCTGTAAAAAAGTTACATATATTCCTGTAAAGAATTTATCTACATACACACACACACAGGCTATTCACAAATTGCTTGGTTTATGACTTTAATAATATTTGTCTTGAAACAGTTTTGAAAAGCTGATGTCAAAATCCAGCTCTTGACAATATGCAGAATTTTGTCAAACCAACCATTAACTAAGAGAAATGGTTATCTGGCACAGCTCTGATTCAAAATCCCTACAAAATCTGAAAGGATTATGTAGGTTTTTAGCAAAAGTCTTCAGCAAAGGTTCCTTTTTATTTCCTAGTGAGATTTTTAGGATCATCTGAATGCTTGAAAACTTGATAACAGTACTTTATTATAGTTTCCTCACAGCTGAATCCATAGTCGTAGTGATACTGGGTCTTCAACCTACATTTATTTTACATGCTTTGATTATTTTTTTTCTTCCTTCCTTAAACTATAGCCTGTACTGAAACTTCTTTGACTGGTCTCATTCCAGAGGTGGAGGTTGTTTTTAGGAAAAGAAAAAACTGTAAGGAAACTTTTTAAGCTCTGCATGCAAGTAGGCTGTAAACTAGGTCCTTCACCAGGGAAGGAAAGTTTAATTTCCATGTCTTGGGTTATTTCCTCTAGCATTAGTTGGCTATGGGTAAATTTGGTCATGCATTTGTGCCTTAAGTATAGGAATGGAAATACATGCGCACCCCTGATTATTCCTGTATGTAATCACACTATGATATTCCATGCGCCCATTTTCAGCAATTACAATGATCCCACCTCTTGACACACCAGAAGCTAGAAATGAACATTAACACATGTTCCTCAGCCTCTGTGTTTAAATAAATTGCAAAGTTTAATAAGAAACTCAAGAAGGCGGAGGGTCATGTGAGCAGAGAGAACATAAATAAAATAAAGATTTTAGTACTGAGAACAATTATTTTGTGGGTCTTAAAAAATGTGAATTATTTTCAGGGCTTTCTTCCACAGAACTAACTCCTTTGAAGAATAACATCCAATTCACGGAACACAGGGCAAAGGATTTTCCTCATAAACAATTGCAAAGGATTTTGCTAAACTGTTCTGTAATGTGCAGAGATGCAGCCTCGCTCTCAATGACATCTGGCTATCTTCTGGGTTTTTAACAGACATGATTCACAACTTATTACAATGCCAGCCTTGCTTATAAAGAGAGTCAAAATACTACTTTAGTTATCCCGGTTAACTCTGAGATCTAGTCGATATGTTTTACTGCTTTAAAATTTACATTTGCTTGGGCATGTATAGTATAACTCTTAAGAGGTTTGCAGCTCCCTTGCTAGACATGTCAAAATGCATCGTTTTAATTAAAATGCTTTTTTTACAAAAGATACTGGCACGGCTATGAATGCGATATCAAATAAAGCTGGTTTTGCAAATCTGTTGTTTTTGGAAAAGTCATTACATTCTTAGGTGTTTAGCAAATATGCACCTAGCCTTTAATATTCCCCATGGGACAGGAAACTCCTCCAGATCTCCAAGTCTTGTTACCCCGGAAGCAATTTTTATTATCCTAAAGATGTTATTCTGTTAGTTTCCCAGTTATGTGTTTAGGATCTTTTAGACATGCAGTTTTGCATTGCTGCAATGTGTTTAAATGGCAAATTAGAAAAGCTAATGGAACCGCTGCACAGAACAATTTAGAATACAATGTAACTATAGCAGCAAATGAATACAAAATTTCTTGAAATTTTCTTATCCTTTTTTTCTTGCCTATGTACAATGTACAAAGGACATTACCTTGTTCCTTTCATTATAAATAAGGGTTGACACAAATATGTAGGGTCAAAGGAGAAGAACTTGTAATTCCAGTTCCTGGCAACATCCCTTACCAACAGAGGTATTTCTGGACAAGTTAGTCAAAGCACTACCCTAAATTATGATAAAAAAAAAATCCAAATTGTTCCTGGTTTAACAGGACTGCAAGCAGCAGCCACAGCAATATTGCAACCAAGGTAACTTAATCACAAGTTAAGCACAATCAAATGATTATTTTAATACAGATAAATCCAAGATGGTTTATCATAGAAAAATAACAGTTTCCTCTAAGCTAGGATGCAATATTATTGGAAAACATGACTCTGCTCAGTGACTCCATATACACTTGAAGCATGAACCAGTCTACCAACAAGTAGATCAAGATGCAGCTGGATAATCAGACTTTTAATCATCCACAGAAAAATGATACATTACAATGGGTCAGACGTACAACTTAGTGCCCAATTTGAGCTACTTCAGCTACTTGGTGGTTGGATCCTTGGATGCAATATCAAAACCTGATATTACAAAGGCAACTGTTCTACAGGACAATGCAGTTATTTCAATTAGACGGCAATCCAACTAAATACATCAGTACAATGAAATATCCTAAATTAATACTGAACTGCAATCTTCACCTAGAACAAGCTACTGATAGCAACTGCAACTTTTAGGAATCTTACTCTAAGATCAAATTCTAACTGTGCTCAGACTAACAAGGACTCCAGCACTGGAACAGGCAGGTTCATTTTCAACTTGGTTCAAACCTGAGGGTCAAATCCACAGCTGGAGTAAATCACTGCTTTTCCGCTGTCTGCTAGCTCATACTAGGTAAGTTATCTGTCTTTTGTCCATTGTACTCTACTGGCACACACTTTGGCATTGCATGTACCTGCTTACAGACAGTCAGAGAACACTAACTCACTTCATGTAATTTATAGCACACCCATCAGATGTTAGCAAGTTCAGCCTGTGGTGGATTCAAAATAGTGATTTGCATGTTTAACAAAAGAGGTCTTTATTATTTAAGGACTCCAGAGAGTCATCTTTAGTTATCTCCCAGTCCTGTGAAAGGAGTAACAAAAAATGAATGTGTTTATATGTCTGGAAAGAAGTAATCACTTTAGAAGTATAAAGAGCACAAAGATGCATCATCATAGATTACAAGTAGTTTTGAAATATTACTACATGCTTTAAGCACATCATCACGTGAGCTTTCTGTGACATGAGCACCTCTGCTAACTGCAGCTCATGAGAGCATTTTGTTGCATAGTTTTCCCCAGGTTATTTTTTTTTCTCGTGTGTGTCTGTGGTGAGTGCAGTCCAGATAAAAAAATGAAACTCACTGATCTATGTTATAGTAAATTTTCACTGTGTTATTTTTCTAGTTCTATGGCATTTAAAAAGATTAGCAAGTATTTATATATTTTTAAAAGAATGCTTTCCAAGTAACATGTTTTGATTTGTTCTTTTTCTTATTTTAAGTAACGGTTTTCTCTCCTGCTGATGTTTTACTGGATCTTTGGTCAAAATTGATGGAATCCATCCAAAAAATCCTGGACGATGCTAACTTTTGAAACACTGATCTGCAGATCCTTAATTACAGCTTTGGTTTTACTTGAGACTGACAGTTAAGTTTTGTAGGGCCTGACCTCTAGCCAGAACACCTTCATGAAGACAAAGTAATTGTATTAATGTGCAAAACAGGAGTAACTGTTGATCATCAACCAAGCAGGAAATAAATCTATGTACAGCATAAATAAATAAAATATATTTTTGTTAATCCTTTTCTGTTATCCTAATTTGATAGTTAGCAGGTATAACATTTTCAGATTCTAATGTGATATTGCACATGACATATTGCCATTTAATAACCTGAATAATTTGCAACAATAAATGTCTTCCTTTCTAGTAATCTCATTTTGAACTTTATATTTGGTTGATTTAATACTTAAAGGATTGCATATCAGTCTCTCTTTGTCCTTGAAATCCAGATATTTTCCATAAAAACACAGTTTACTTACACATGACAGCAAATATATTTGTCTATATATATACAGGGTCATACAAAATACAGATATAATACTTCATTGTTTATAATCATGTCGATTCTCAGCCGTATTTCTAAATGTTATGACAATATAAAATTAGATACTACTTTTGTGCTACTAGCCCTTCAGTAGACTTTTAGACCTAAATAGTGGGCAACACTACTATACTTGAAATTATAAGCTTTGGCACCAACTACAACAAAAGTAAGTCTCATAAACATTAAGAACAAATATGAAAAAAACATTTTGAAAAATTTCAATATATGCAGTAGGTCTGCCAGATTTATCTAGCAATATCAGAACATTTATTTTACCTTTTTACAGTGGCTAGTGCTGAAGTTTAACTTTTTCAAGCTGACCTACTGAAGAAGATAATGCAAATCAAGAAATATTGTAGCTGGGTATAGACTTATGGCAATCAATTACTACAACAGTTGTGTAATTCTTAAAATGAAATTCTTCACATGTTACCTCAGTTTTTCAGAGCTGCTTAGCAGCTGCTTCCCTCAACCAATGTCAGTCCTTATATTGGATAGTGACACATACTATGGAATTTACTTCATATCAGAAAATCAAGATCAGATTTTGAAACACAGAGGTTGATGTCATTAGAATAAAAAATGTAATGGTTCTTCTACCATATGCTTAATTGGCCCCCCTGTGAAAAAGCTGTCCCACAGGAAGGAGCAGGAAGCTACTAGTTGGGTTCATATCTTGCTGTAAGAGAAAAAGAAAGTAATGAATAATCAATCATAATTTCTTTTCACAGCAACAATCCTGATAAACATTTATGCAAATATTTTTTTTTTGTGAAGGATACCAAGAGTTTATATGTGTTCAAAGGGAAGCAAGAACACTCAAAAGAAGGAAAATCTATTGAAGATTAGCAGATAAATAGAAACTGTTCTTGCCTTCAATCTTCAAATCCATGAATATTTCAAAGCAAGAAAAGTCCCAGGAGAACAAGATATAAACTTGTCATATCTTTGTATTTCTCGTTAGGCATTAACATTTGGTGGTATTGGAAAGATGCAGGCTATACAGACTTTCTGTCTCATCCAGCATGACCACTGTTACATTCTTGGGATGCTTTACAGATGAAAAGTGTCCAGTACAACAAACAGACCGCCCCCTCAAAATACAAACGGCACTGCTTCCTGTTCCGTCTAATTCTTCATTACCTGCATTATGGAACCACACATGACCTTGTTAACCACGGCTCCAAACCTCACTGAACTTGGTGTTATACCAACTCAAAACAGAATAATATTCAGTACTTTAATAGTTTTTGATCAAGAGTCGCTGTACAATATTGGCTCTCCAGAGACAAGACAATACGGTAGACAAGGCTGTAGCTCTTTGATTCTGCAGAGATCTATTTACAATTTGTCAACACTGTGGAAAGAACAGCTCATCTCCTGCTACATTCCCTTTATGCCCCTATGCCTCAGATGTTTTCTATTTTAGCAGAAAAAACCAGAAGTTTTGGCACAATATTAATTTACTCAGATTTCACATTCAGATTGAACCTGAATTGTTAAGTACAGTATTTCAAATGAACGTTGCAAGCATCAGTCCATAAAAGAGCTAATAAAAAGTTCCTTCCTCATCTTTTAAAGACTACCTTAGTGGTTCACTACTTCTGAAAAACAAAAAAAGAAGAACTGAGCACAGAATTTCCTTGTTTTCTCTTAATTTTTGTTTATTTCAAGCCAGTTCCTATAGAATCGTTCCTTATTGCCTGGATGGTGTTTACAGAATGGGTTCATTTCCCCCAAAAGTGTTTATAAAACTCCCCAAAACTATTAGATCTGTTTTACCACAGAAGCCCTCTGATTTCGAGCTGGTATTTTGTGGCAGCTTGAATAGTCTTATTGCTGACTCTGTCACTCTTCAATGTCTGTGTTGTTAACTCTTAAAGAAGATAAAAGTGATGTTTGTGTACGCTAAGGGACATTACAAACATACTGCCTTCTAGTTCAGTTAGTTTGATCTAAATCAGCTACCCTGACTAAAAACTAATATTGAGCTTGAATCATAGAACCATCAGATTGGAAGAGACCCACCAGATCATCGAGTCCAACCACTCCTATCAAACACTAAACCATGCCCCTCAGGACCTCATCCACCTGTGCCTTAAACACCTCCAGGGAAGGTGAATCAACCACCTTCCTGGGTAGCCTGTTCCAGTGCCCAATAACCCTTTCCATGAAATTTTTTTTCCTAATGTTCAGCCTAAATAACTCCTGGTGGAGTTTGAGGCCATTTCCTCTCATCCTGTCCCCTGTCGCTTGGCAGAAGAGGCCAGCACCCTCCTGTCCACAACCTCCTTTCAGGTAGTTGTAGAGAGCAATGAGGTCTCCTCTCAGCTGCCTCCTCCTCAGTACCTTCTACAATGTCTGTTAAATTTTAATAATTAGGTTTTCTTAGTTCAATTAAGCAATTAAACTACTTAATTGAAGTCTACAGCCAATTGATCCATATGAAGGTACTAAGAATTTGTTCAAGAACAATCCCCTACCAAAGATAACAAGCACCTGAAAGCTCATATTGAAAAAGCATAATTCAGTATTAGTCATTCTAGTATTGTTGGTCTTTTCGGTTTTAATTGATTCTATTTACTCAAGCAGGCATTCTTAGTTTCCATTTTCTAAAAATCACTATCAAAACAGGTACTCTGTTCTGCTAATGCAAATTAGCACAAGGCAAGTGAAAACTCTTCATACACCATAAGCATAAGTCATAATTACACTGGAAGAACTGCCACATCTGCTACTTTAGCTGTAAAAACTTCCTTAAAATATCTAAGCTCCCTTCTTTCAATTTGGATCATGAAGTATTTGCTGTGACAAGACAGAAGATAGAAGGAAGGAGGTGGAGCTTTTAATGTCAAGTCCCACAGGTCTGAGAGGAGTTACTGTTGCAGTAACATTTATTGTCACAAAGGTTTGAGGAACACTGAAGAGCGGGACTACCTGCAAGGTAGGTAACTGTTCAAGACAAACAGGTACTCGGTTTGCTCTACAGTAGATCACTGTACCATTTCTTGGACTCTATCTGTGTAAGTACAAGTCTTGTATCTCCAGTTGACTGAAGTACTAAACACAAAAACGCTGTCAAAGCCTCATCAAGACTTGCCTATAAAAAAACCCCCTACAACCTACAGAAAAGCCCGGCAGAAAACATGGAAAGAGGGTTCTTTGGATTCACATATATGGTGCTAGGAAGCTAGAGTTTTTCTCATCATAGAGAAATAAGTGAACATGTTATTGTGGTTTGAAGCAATCAAGTATATAGTCACATCTCTTATCACTAATTACATTTTCCATCTAAAAGTACTTTTTTGGTGGCTACAGCATCTTGCAGAGTGAAGGAGCAGTATCAGAAATACGTAAGCTAATCACAAACACAACCACTGACTGGTGAAAGCTCCAGTCAGAATTTTAAAAGATTACTTCTGTGCTCTTCCAATAGGGGAAGAAGAAGCGTAGAAAAGGAAAAGGGAATCTAGAAAAGCAGGAAGACTACATAAGGATAGGGTATTATAAAATATTAAGTATTTGCACTCAGAAACTGAATGATCTAATGTTTCAGCTTCAATCTTGTGCCCTGCAATACATGACCCTCAATTTTATTTATAATAGTTATGATACTCAGTCTTTTTAATACTACTACTACTCTATATTGTTCTTGAATCAGAGGTTTAGGCCAGTACTAGCTACTTAAAATCAAAGTGATTGCTTAAAGCTTATGTGGCTTACAGATTACAGCAGGATCTTTCTACACATCGTGTGCTATATTAATAAATATTCTATTTTGTTTACACATGCAGTAATACTGTATCTACTACATACTAAATAAAATGCACCATTTATTCACATTTTCCTAGCTGATTTTCTGAAAAAGTTCATAAAATTTTAATGAAAATGGTTAAAGGAACAGACTATATATTAAAATTATATTTTTAACATGACCTTAAAAGAGCAACATTAACATTGCAGAGTAAAGTACTTAGGCTTGGAGAATGCCACAGCAGAGATGTTCATCATTAACTTATCTCTATGTGCTCATTTTATGTCCCAAATACATTGCAACAATTTTATTTACAGAACTCCAGCTGCTTCTTTCAGGAAACACCTACAAATACTTTCTTTCACATGTATAGCAACTACCACCCTTTCTTATTCAACACACACTTTTAATATCTTCTTAGCATTCAACGGTCCTTCACCCATTTTCCTCTAAAACACCTTGGACAGTAGTAAGGTTTCTTTTAAATAACACTAATGACATTGTTTTAAGACAAATGTACTATCTGGGCCTCAGAGACAAGGAACTGAAACAGAAGGATGAAGATCAACTCAGGTTCCAATTTTAAGATCCTCAAGGCCTGATTCCCCTGCCCTCCAGTTCCTCTCCTGAGTACTTAATATCTAGCATTTTCTGGGCTCCCAGCACCACGACCACTGACTTGGGTTGCAGACTGAATACAATCAGCCTTTCTGCAAATCAATGTACATTCAGGTTAGGCTCGACAAGGTGAAGAACACACTGTCTCATTGGGCCTTGAAGACACCTCCCTGTCTGCAGCAACTGTGAGGTACAGGTAGAACTAGGAAACAATCTGAGCAGCATTTAACGGCTAGAAAATAGAAATGGTGCTTTTTTTCCCCCTGAGATTATCTACACCATGAACATCACATCCTCCAACCAGAATAAACCAAAGAGCTACACAGCTTTCAACTTAATAAATGAAGCAAGGATTGGCCCTTACACAACAGCCTTTAATAGCCTTAAGCAGTCTCCTAAAGTAAAGCCTTTGGGAAGAATTAGGTTTTGATTATAGAGTCTCACACCATCTGCAAATAGGATCTGAGGTGCCTTTGCAGACATACTTACAGCTCACGATGCCTACTTCAGACATCTCAGACCTTCAAACTGATGCTCTTTTGAAAGAGTTCACATGTAGTTTCCTGGGTGTGGAGGTTTTTTCCTTCCATTTGTTTGGGTTTGTTTGTTTTAAAGAAAAGCATAGTTTTCTTTACTGCAAAGCCGGTTGCCAACCTTTTCCTTTCCAATGTAGTTTTCAGATCCACTGTCCTAGATCAGCACAAGCTTAGTTTCCTCCTCCCTCTCAGTTCTGTCACCCTTTCCCTCACTGCATCTTCTCACCTAGTCACTTGCCCAATCTCCTTTTCCTCCCCCCCAGCAGCCTTTTCTAGTCTCTCCCACCCCCACTAGCTTGCTCACTTCCCAGCCTCTAGCCATGTATTCTCGCCTTTTCCTCTCCTAAACAAAAAACAAGTATCAGAGTTATTTTAGGAGACAGTAAAAGAACAACCTCTGTCAAAAAAAGAAATAAAACCTATGCTGCAATTGACATTTGAATGGAAACGGCTGGGGTTTCACAGCATCTGTAATGGGATGTGTCAGGCGTGACACTAAACAGGTGATAACGTAGTGACCACTGCACACTACACCCAGACTTTATATATAAAAGGAGAAAAGAAACAGCAAACTATGAGAAAAGGAGAGCCAAGGTTTTTTTCTGAGACTTAATGATTTACCCATATTTCCAACAGGAGGGCAGAAAAAGAATGGTTATAAGAAATACATTCTCTCCTTTTTTTTTTTTTAAATGTATTTGCTCTTTTACTATAAATTCAGACTGAGAATTATTCTTTGCAGCTATTTTGTTATGTACATTTCAGTAGTAAGCAGTGAGTTACTTGATGCAATGGCTGACAAAATTTAGTCCTGTATGTAATGCTCATTTTTTTTGCACCTTTAAAATTAAAATCAATGTACTATTTTTTAGAAAAATATTGAACTCTAGAAGCTTTGATTGAATTCTGTCATTTTGCTTTAAGAATTAGGCATCTGAGCAGATTATAAAGCAATAAAAAAGAGGCATCTGAATAACTATACTATACTGGATTTCTCTTTTATAACATCTCTGTTTGTCAACACCAGTATTACAACTGGCAACCAAAAAAAAAAAACAACCCCTTTCTCTGAATACAGGAATTTATGCCAACTGCAGATAGGAACAAAAATTGTAATTACATGAAAAACCTAAACAAATCAATGCCAGATCCTCTATTCTGGTCCTTCTGCATAGAAAGGCTTGAAAACTGCCACAGCAAGTTAACAGATTTTTTTTGTTTGCAACCTTTGTAAATGCAGTCATCCTTCAGCGATGGATGCAAACCTCTAGTGCCAAGTTTTAGTTCTGTCCAGCATGTCCCTCTGTTTGCCAGGTCAAAATATAACTATGAAAATCTGCTAAAGTCCTTGAAAATCTGGAGGTGAAGATTTCAGGTTACAAATTTTCTCCCCTCCCAGAAGGATATCCAATCCACAAAAGTTTCTTTTGGATCTAAGAGCCAGCTTGAAGAGGAGGTAAGGATTAAAGAAAAGATTTTCACAACAGAAGATTCATAACTAAAACAGTAGGAATCAGATATGGAATAGCCATGTCAGACTCCTTAGAGGAAAAAACAAATCTGCATGTAAGTTTCTTATTCTAAAAAAACCCCCGAACAAGCATAAATAAGTTTGGTCTCATGTCAATATGGATTTTCTGTGCACTCATAGGTTTAAGATACCAATCATCATGCTTATTACAGAACCAAAATGATTGGAAAGCACTCCACTGCATGCACAACTAAATTAAAGCCAATGATAAGTTTCATCTATCAAGACATCAGGCAGAAAAAAAAGTATAAATACTAGAGAAGCTGGGATGTTTTGAAATGGCAACATGCTGCCATTGCCCGAGGTATCTGCAGGTAGTCAATGGTAACTCACAGAAATTATTTCTATACTTCTATAAAACACTTTCCATTTGGGTTGCCAGGGCTGTGTACAGAAAAACTCTTCCATTCTGCTCTTAGATCAGAAAAAAAACCATTTTAGTAGGACACTTAATTAGGGATGATATTCTGGGTACTTTTGGAGTGCTGTGTAGGTAAGTGCTAAGTAGCATTGCTGTATTGAAAGACCCACTAAAAATAATGCTGCTTCATGAGACATACAAATAGCAATGTAATTCTTTTCTTCAAAGTTAATTTCTGAACCACATTGTTCTGCACAGCTTTTATTACGCATAGATGTGTATTAATAAATAGTGCCAGCAACCCATTTAATATAATAAAATCTTCTTTCAAATGCTACAAAAGGCAAACACTATACAAGATACTATTCCAGAAGTGAGCTGGACTAGAAATATCAATTACTGGTAGCTATCTTCAAAATCCTTATTGACATAGCAACATGATGGGACTTCAAAATAAAAAATGAAGGATAAGAATCATTCCAAGTGGAGAATTATAAATGCTTCCCTGTCCATATTTGAGGCTCAGAAGGTTATGTAACTGGCAAATACACAGTATGACAAAATTAAAATCCAAAGCCACAAAACCAAAATCGATCAACCAAAACCAGAAACAAAATGACAACAGTTGAATCTTCCATGGGGCTATGTAATTTTTAAGTCTCAGTCAACTAGTTTAAAAAAAGGAACGTGTCCCCTTCCCCTCTTCATCCAGTAGCTCATTTAGTTCAGTGCTCTTCTTTCTACATGTCATACTTCATATTCCAAAATGTAAGTTAGAGGGCCAGATGTATTATCTGGGAAGTTTTCCAAATTCATTAACTCCTTGGCACCAATGACTTCAGGATACACACTGCCAACACTGAGTATTATGCCCAGCAAAAATCCAGCTCCTGGAGGGAAAGGATTAATAAAATGAGGCATTCGGCCGCGGCTGTTGATCTCTTTGGTCACAACAAGCAACTAAAAGAACCACAGTAGCTGCCAACATTGATCATAGCCAACTTTCAGTACCTAGTACTCTGAAGGTCTTTTCTGAACATCTGCAGATCATTCACCACAAAGTTTGAAAAATGCAGAGATACTGCTTGAAGTAACATGAAACCAACAGTCAGAGAAAAGTCTCAAAGGAAGACTATGACTCCAGTTCAAACAGCAGAGGATGGAAACTATGACCCAGGGTTGTTAGAAAGATACCAGCACTTTCTCCTCAATTAGAGAAGATGCAGTCTGAGGAAATTCATTTTGTTTGCTGAAATGGATGCAGTCTGGCTATCATCACCTCAAGGGCTGAAACTGAGAAGTCTTACAAGGCCTTAGAAATGCAGAGACCTGATGAATCAGGATTTGCTGTTTTCAGTTTTCTTCTTAGAGCCAAGAGAGAATCTCCATGAAGGAAACCAGCTTCCTATCAGTCATACAGGCACTTTCATGTGCCATCTGTTCAGGTAGCATCACCAGAGAAGGTCTCTGATTTAAATATCAACATACAGCAAAAGGTCTCCAGGAATTTAAACATAAACTTGTTTTGCTGGCTGCTGTGCCTTACTTTGAATCTCCACAGTTTCAAAAAAAGCACACCAAATTCTTTACAGTCTTCAAACTTAGTGTTTCTTATTTTTTTCATTAGGGTTAATGCCAGCTTTCTTGTTGTTTTTCCACCATCTCCAATCACTTCAAATTTAGTAATGATTCTTAATGGGCATGATGTGCCAGAATCCAGAGATGCCAAGATCTCAACTTCTAATAACCAGTTCTACAGAACTACAGTATCTATTATCCAGTGCAAAGTCTGCACTAACATAGTTACATCGCTTCTGCTTTCAGAAAAAGCTTTATTTCTGTGTGATATAGCACTCCTCACACAGACACTTCCACCATATTTACAAGCTCTCCAACCCTCACGTTGGAAACAAACCTGGAATATGAGGTAGCAGAAAGCTCCAACTTCAAGGAGAAACTGACTTCAAAGACAAGAAATGTGGCAGACTCTGCATAGACAGTCACAGTGACAGGTCTCAGGCACAGAATGCAGGCCCCGAGCAGCCTACAGCTGATAACTCATGCCAGCCTCGCACCATTTACTAGAGAGAGCATTGCAGCGTGCAACAGACGGTCTTCTGCAGGCATTCCTCTCCTTCAGCCCACTGCAAGGTGACACAGGCAACGTAGCTACCACAAAAAGATAACCATCAGCAGGCCTTATAGTAAGTGGATGCATTCATTACAACTATTAAAAATTTGCACTTTATTGCACTTCATACTACTTAAACATTCTGGAGCTTTTTAAATACTCCCTTGACTTGCTTCACTGAATTCTACACAGAAAAACATTCAGCAATACTGACTGGGGGAGAAATAGCAACTATGAAGTGTGAACATCAAAGCCTCCAAGTCTCAGTTAATATAACAACATGCTCAGAATCACTTCAGGAAATTAAAGAGAAAAAAAGGAGGTAGAAGAGATATGAATATATGCGTATCTTGTTTGGAAAAAATTCTTGTCTGTTGGATTCTTTTTTTTTCTTCCCACTCACTTCTCCCACTTCTGTATAGTAAGGGAGCTTTAAGATTGGGTGACTGCTGAGCATGAAATTTCCCAGGTCACATTAAACAAAGTTCCTGCCTCATTCTGTGCTCTTGGAGCAAATAATACTCCCCAAAGCAAAAGGCTGGTGGTTTGCAGTCCCTGGATACCAACAATTCATACTAGGTAAGGCATAATTCCCATATTGCTGAGACGTGACAGGAAAAAAGTAAATCTCTCACCTCAATCATTAATTTTCGAAGACTGCAGTTTGGCTATCTGCCAGACCTGGCCTTCTCCTCTGAGAAAAAGGCCATCATTACTGCCTTGCAGACTTTCCACTCCAAGTTTATCCACACATAAAAATGAGGCAGTCCTAACACCCAGAATCACTCTCCAGCATCTTGCTCTAACAGATTTAAATGCTGCAGCTTTAGCAGCCATATCCCTAGCCATGTGTTCACAGGAGACCTCTGTGCAGTTCCTATCTGCAGAAACTCTTAAGTGCTGTTTCACGGGGATCAAATTGAAGTATCTGTCTTTGGTTTGCTTCTAGGGCACAAGTTTCCCTCACAGAGAAGTCTCAGTTGGTCAAGACTTTTGAGTATATATACATGCATTTTTGTTCTGAAAGCGGGAATAAGGAAAGGGCTTTGCTGTTGAAGCTGGGGCTGTTTTATTACACTTCCATAGTATGGAAAATTCACATTTGCTGGATGAGGCAGAGCGAAATAAAAGTTTCTGCTCAACTTATGCTTTTACAGGGTCATTTGTTCTCTGGTTCAGCAGTTTTCCGTGATCTGCAGGACTGAAAGAAACCCTACCCAGTGACCGTGGTTCTTAAGGAAAACTGTCCTTTCTGTCTGAGCTGACTGTTCACAAAGCCTTCTCCCTGCCTGTCAAACTCAGCTGCTCCCAAGGACTGCTCAATCTTCTCTCACCTGTTAGGACAGGACCAAACCTGAAGGGCAGCAGTCTGAACAAAGCTAAAAGATAGCCATAGGCCTTTAACAGCAAGCAGCACCACAGAGTCAAAAATTCACAAAATCAAGTTTCTCTGGCCATTAACAAAAAACCTCTCAGAAACTCACTTTCAGTTTAGTCTTCAGGACAAGAAATAGAGACTCAAACTTGCTCCCCCCCCACTTCCTTTCTTTCAGCACAAAGACATCTCTGAAGATCCACAAATCTTCTTTCATCCACACTTTCTCTCTCAGATGTGTCTGCCTACCCCCTCCGCCCCAGTCAACTTACTTCAGTTCAGGTTGATCCCGGGATCAAAAACCATCAGTTACAAAATCCTTCTTCTCTTCTCCTGAACTCCCTTTTTCTTGCTCCCTTGGCTAAATCAGAAGAATATAATTCTTTTTTTGGTGGAATTATTTTTTTCTCCTAGGTTAGTTCCCCTACAACAGCTCATCACAGGATTCTTCTAATGGTGGTAGAGACAGAAAGGCAACAGAAACTTGTGGCTAGACATTTATGAATACAAGGATATAATGGGATCCTCTTCAGGAAAAGGAAAACACTAAATCAACTATACTAATTATAAAACCTCAGTTGCAGATCCTTGAATTTCCATCCATGCTGCAGTTGGTCTACATTCAGCTCTGCGCTAGATCCTTGGTCTCACGCAAGAACATTGAGGGAAACTGGTTTCTCCTTCAACTCTGTTATTGTTCTCAGCAGATCAGATCTATTCACTTTAATGACTGTAGTTCAAAGGAAGATCAATGGTCCCTGCTCTCCTATATCTTGGTACAATGCAGGCTAACAGTTAGTCATAGAACACAAGGAATTCATAAAGTCAAAGTGAATAAGTGATTTAAGAAAAGATTCTTGCAATTCAAGGATGAGACAGCAGGGATGCTTTTCAGTTTGCAGAGTTTTATTGCCATTTTTTATTCCCTGCTCCTGCCCCCGGGAAAGTGATTTTATATATGGCAAGTAAAAGTCTTTTTTTTTAAAAAAAAAAAACAAAGGCAATTATGCCATGTGAATTTAATAAGGATATGGTTTGACATGGCAGATATGGTTATTTAATAGACAGCTGCCTTTGAAAGTCACAGTTGTCACCTCCATCCGCTTGAAAAGTTCCCCTTCTATTAGCATGTAAGCTTCTCTCCCCCAACTGAGTGGCTGGAGGAGATGAACCCACCAGTATCCACTTCTTCCTTGTTTTAGTTCTTGTTTGGTTTAGCTTTCTCAACTATAATACCTGGTAAGCTGTGGGACTGGAATAAAAGAAGTAAAGAGAAGTAGGCAGTTGCAGATAGGAGGTATGGTGTCCAAGGTTGCCTTTTTCAGCAGCAGCAAGCTTTTAGGATCAACATCAGAATATCAAACTGCACCTTCGAGCGAGGGATTTTTATCAACAGATGACTTTCTCAAGACCTAACAAAAAAAGGGTCATAACAATCATCAACACACAGCTAATAAAGTCTCTAAAAACAAGAAGAAAAAAAAAGCTGCCAAAGAAATAGATACAGCTGGTGAGTTACTGAGGGCGTAAAATTATTCTCAGTGGAAAAAAAAAGAACTTCTTCCCTCCATAGAGGAGAACTAACTAGGTTATCTGTGAGAGCAGTTTATCAGCTACATAGGCCTGGCAGACAAGAGGGACTACAAGCCTGGCATTCAGAAGAGATTTTGACCAACAATTTGATTTTCACTCAAATAAAACGACACAGCAAGTTCTTTTAATTTATAATAATTGTTTGAAGCACATGAGCTGATAAGTGTCCAGCCTTCCATTTCCTGAGTCAGTGAAAAATCAAGCTTCTCATGCAGAAACAGATACAGTTTGATAGTGGAGGGAGGGGGGTAAGGGTGGGAAGAGAGAGATTGCTGCATCAGCCCCATTATTAATAGCCTCTTAAAATAATCAGTATCTGGAATGTCTACTTTGAGCTTCTCTTGCTCAAAAAAAAATCCAGAACTTGAAAGGAGTTCTAATTTTGTTTTCATCTTGTTTCAATACACTCTCCTATCTCTGACAGGTTAAAATCCATGAAGTTCCAACAGACAAATGAAAATTTTTCCAACTAAGCATTCAAACTTTATATTTAGCACTCTAAATACTAGATTAAATTTAAAAAGCATTTTTCTCAACTCTAATTCTTAAGTCAGCCTATGAAAGCCAGAGGCTCAGGATTTATTCCTACAGACTTCCAGACCTTGAACATTAAGAAAAAATTCTGCAGCTCAGCAGTTCAGTATTGCACTGTCCTGTCCCACAGGCTTGGTCACAGTGTAGTTTTGGTTCTTGTTCAACTATGCAGTGTTAAACAAGCTGCTTTGCCACTCCTAACTCTAAGTAACATAGATTGTTAGAACAATCCACAACATGGAAACCATTATACATACTAAAAAAAGAAACCCAACCTTAAAAAATAAAGTCCACTAACAAAAGGGTAGTAAAGCCATACTGGCATACAGTGCTAAGTAAGTTAATGTATCGTTTCACTAGACAAGCTGTGTTTGAAGATAAGAAAAAAAGAACAGTAGACATTACAGCTTTTGGTCTAGAAACCATTGTAAATCCCAATAATTTAACAGATTCGATGTAATGTCTTTGACTTTAGACCTTACAAGACAGAAGAAAACATTAACTCCCATAAATGATCTGCAGGAAAAAGGAAACTTATGTTTTGTGTCTCAGCTGCATGAGTTGATAAAGATTCCCAGATGACAACAATTTGGTTGAAGGTGCATCTTTCTTGGAGAATCATAATTAAAGTTGATGATGATGATGATACCACCACTAGAAAAGAACCATTCAGGGAAAAATGCCCAAAGTGAAGGTAAGAATAAAAGAACGAAAATCTTGCAAAAATATTCCTAGCACTAAAGCATCAAACTTTAACCGTTGCTTAATGATTCAAAGCTCAGAGGTATGGGCTACGGCTAATACGGTGTGCTGAAGTGTCATAGAAAGACTTGTCTTTGGGTTTGTGTCAGTCAAACAGAAATAACACCAAGCACGACACTGGAAACTAAAGGAAAATCATATTGCACAGCTCCCAGTGCTGCCACAGTTTGCTTGCCTCCAGAAGCCAACAAGTCCAGGTTAAGTTAGGCTACATTTGTACCACTAAGGTGTACCGCAGTCTGCAAGACAGGCAATCCCTCTTCATACTTGCAAGAATGATTGACACAGCCAAGAATTACACTCTTATTATCAAAGAGAAATAAAATTAGCTAAAATCAACTTATGTCTTCTCTCACAGATGCAGACAAGTGTCAGACTCTTGTCAGACTCTCTATGCCGCATGCTTTCAGTTAGATAGTGGGAAAGTTCTTGTTTGGACAGGAACTTCACTTGCATACACCAGGCAGCTCAGCCATTTACACGAGTCTTTTCTGCTGTGGATCTAGTTGCTATATAAATCCTTACGAACTCAGTACTAAACCAAATATCTCCTTTGAAATGCTCAGCTTTAATGACATAAACAGTAGTGAGAAGGCTTCTTTAATAAAATTATGAGATCTGGCATGAAGAGAGGAGAACTACACTTCCATATGCACCTCTTCAATATAATTGTGTTACCCGCCAATCAAAAGGAAAACTGAAATCACACTTGCTACAATAGCCCTGGTCTCAAGCAAGTCTAGCAGCTCCACTAAAGCCTTCTGTAGTCCTTCCCAACTCCACTATTAACCCATAACAATATCCTTGACTAAAGAAAAGCCTTTTGTGACTTAAGCATGCATAAACCACAGGATTTTCTTGGAGCTAAGAGCTTTCACAAACACTTCCTAGAAATGGTTCAGGAGTCTGGATAGAGCAGGCATAGCTTCCAGCAGCAACCTGATGCCTAAAGCATAGATGGGGATCATCCAGTACCCCAGAACTTTAAACTTGAAAAGGACACTTTGATTACACTTACACAGATGCAACCTTACCATCTTATAAGTTTCATGTCACTTACTAATGCAACCATGGCTTTCACAACAGGACGGAGAGCCTTTCCTGAGGGTAATGATGAAGCTTAATTTGTTGCACTTTCCATACCCTATTGCATGGGATCATATATAATATACCAATAAGTCTATCTTTTCAAACACTTGTGTCCTAAACCATAATCTTAATCCTCATCCTAGCCCTAATGAAACCTCAGGAAAATTTATTTAATGCAGAATACATCCTGGAGTTAACAAATGCATAGAAAGACCAAAACTTTTAACCTATCTTATTCCCAACTATCTCCAGTCCCAATGTGAATCCCAGTTTAAACACAATTCAGTTACCCATAAACAAAGTAGTACAAACTGGAGGTCTACCACACACGTAAGCACTCAAACCTCACTGAAGGCCTGACCTTGCAGGATTTACCTGTACACGTTCCTATTCAAGACTTCTTTCTCAGAACACCAGAACAGTAACCTGGTAACCGCACTGTCAGCAAAATTAACAATAAGGTGCAGAAGCATCTTTCAAACTATTCCAATGGGCCTTTTCCTGCTCAGGTCCTAACTCTTCCTCTTGCAATATAACATTAACTGAAATTCAGCTCAGTAACAGGGCTAGCCCTGCGCATCATTTAATCTTGCCAGAACTAATGCACAGCCCAGTCACATGTTCCTCACATAGCAGCCAGCAAGAAAATAAGATCTTCACCTCATCTTGTCTCAAAACTGTCTTGAAACACAACCCCAGCCAAAAGCATAGTCTAGTGACATTAAAATAAAAATAGGAAAGGTTCTTTTGCCCATTTTGCTAATTAATATGTCAGAGCTCATAAAGAAAGACTCATCAGCTTTTCTCCAGCACTGCATCATCTCAAAGAGCTGTGTCAGCAGAGACTTCAGCAGACAGTCAATACATACTAGAAGTGTTCTAAGCAGTAAATCAGAACACACACAAAAAAGAATTTCAGAATAAAATAAAAACAGCTGCAAAGAATTCAGTACTCAATTTCAGTATTTGATATAAATCAGGTTATATTTTATGAAGAACAATCTTGCCCTTCCTTATAAAGTGTATCTTCCTAGCTGTCCTGGAATTACTTTTCTAAAAAACTGAGAAATAATGAAAAATTGAGCTCAAGTTTGCAGATTTTTCTTCTTCGTGAATTTTCAGGGATCTTCTCTATGGTAGAGACACCACTTGGCTGCTTCTCATTCTCATGGTTGGAATTTAGTTTAGAGAACGCAGATGCACCATTTCTGAGCACAAAGGAATTTCAGAGGATTCGGAGAAGATGCCTCACACACACACTCTGAACTCCGGTCTTTTCCAGAAAAGGCCAAGCAGGCTGCACCAACACAGTACTCCAGTGCCAATGGTATTGCGGAAAACATTTGTGACACTAAGAACATCTGTAAACACCACTGGGTGAAAGACAGGCCAGCCATGTGAACCAAAATTCACAGATGTAGTTTGGTGAGGGTGAAGTACAGACACAAGTGTGCTTATGAGCTCAGGATGTGTTCAAACACACTTCAAAAATCAAAACTACTTTTTAAGGAAAAAAACCCAAACCATATCTAAATCCACAACAGCACAACTGTTGTTTGTGGGTGCAAGATATAAGAAGACAGAAAGATGGGGCTACAGTTACAGATCCTTCTAATGCCTTGGTCTTCCAGAATTGTGACAAACACTTTTTGAAATGCATACTCACTCCTAACTACTGCTGCTGCTCAGTAACATGGAACGTGCAAAGGAATATGAGAGTTATATCAAAAGCTGAGACTAAATGCTAGAAGCACCACCAGCCCAGAGGGAATAGAAAGGATATTTCCCTAGAGACAATTACTCAACTGTGAATTTCATAGAAGTCATGTTGAAGGAGAGAAGGGATAATTGCATTGATTGTTAGTATGTGATAATTAATTCTGTAGAGAAATATGTTTAATTTCCTGAAGTCTGGAATAGGATGGAAACTCTTCATTCTGTAATGAGAAAATAAGTGTTTTGCTCCCAGCACAAGAAACTGCAATGTCTCCCTTAGCATGTTCTTAAAAATGGTATCTATAGGAAGGCAGTAAAATGAACAGCATTAAGAATTCTGTGATGTGACTGAATCCCAGCAAGATCTCTATATGGTACAGAATACCAAAAAGTATACAGTAAAAAGGGACCAGAGAAAAAGAACACTGTGTTCTTGAACTAACCTTTGAAATGAAATATTTGAATGAAACAATGGGAAAACTGAAACTGTTGCTTGATTCTCTTTATGAACAGTTAGGAAATGGAACACAGAGGGGAAAAACATTTTTCAACAGTAACTGAACAGTATTTAAAGTGGACAGAAAAGTAATTTACTCTCCAACCTTCTCAGAAGTTAGGTAGCTTCTTTTATTCTGATGAGGAAAAAGAACAAAGATTCCTATCTATTCCTTATGTGAGCTGTTGACCACCGATTTTAGTCTAGGAAAAAAAGATGTCAGGTGCACACAAGAGGTCTATGAAAGATAAGGCAAACAAGATGAAGTTCAATAAGCATGGCTCCACATTTTCATAAAAAAATTTTGTAGGTGTCTTTGAACAGGAAAATTTTCAAAGCCAGTTTTTAAGAATCCTGAGAAGTGTGCAGAACAAAGATCAAATGCTGCTAAAAGTGATACTATAAAGCTTAATGTACCAGTAATAACAGATTGCCAAAGAGTTATGGTCTCACCAGGTTTCCTTCCAATATTCGTTGACAGCACTGAATACCACTGATCTTTGGAAAACTACATGATGTTGCAATGTTCATAGTCATTTTTCTGTGAAAGAAAAAAACTCAAGGCAACACCCCTAGTTTCTTCAAATTAACAAGATAATTTCTTTGAAGGTCTCACATTCCCAAAACAAAAAGTTGAAAGAATTTTTTTCTCCTCATGAGCGATAATATTACAAGACAGATGTACTACAAGACTCCTTGATTCAGGCAGATCCAAGAAGTTCACGGATGTAAGAAAGATGTCAGAAAAATTTAAAAATAATTTGTCTAAGTTCAGGAAAAGGTCTTCAGATAAAGGAAATCCATACCTGAGAACTATAGGACAACCAGTTGCACAGACAAGGAACACCATAAACAATCCAGAAACTCATAGTTGACCTTCCTTTACATGAATCCAGATTTTTAGTTTTATCAAAGAAATGGAAAAGGGCAACATGCTATCACACCACAAAGGAGGAGCCTGAAACTTAAAGTGTTTTCTAACAGAAGAGATTGCTGACTAACTTCAGCTTTCTAGAAAGTTTAAGGTCTCTTACATCAGCTTATATACAGCTTGTGAAAAATTACAATCTTATGTGACATTTCCTTCAACATTATTATAATACAAGAACTGCAAGTTGTACAGTGCCATGGTGTGGTTTGTGGAACTTATTAAATAAGCAGGTATGGCAATGACAATAGCATGGACTAATTATTTTTTCCTTACTATGGCCTGAAAAGCTTAAGAAAACAAAAATTATTCCTACTGCACACGCACAATGAAAAGAAAAGCATCCTGTAGAAATTTTTATTATCTTCAATATTCCTGGTAATGGAAGTGGAACTTAGAGCAAGAAAAAAGAACAAAAAATATTTCTGTTTCTCAAAGTGTACATCGTTTATGTTTCCACAAGACATGCTGCATTTGCCCCTACTTAAAAGGCGCTTTCTTCAGTTTACAGCACCTGCACTGAAAAAAAGAAGTTACAGCTCTTCCTGCAAATGACTTGGCTACATCAGTGCCTGGCAAAGAACAGTCCCTAATTCATCACTGTATAACTAGGAGTCAGTGCATACAAAGTAATGCCTTAATTTGCAATTCTTTTAGTCACTGTAGTTTCTGTAAGCTCATTTCATTTACTTCTCAGACTACTTTCAAGTTTCTGACTTTCCTGCAAAATAAGAGAACAGCTTACCCGATTTGTGTCCGGCCAACAAACCAACTTTGCTTTCATCTGCCACTGGAGGAATAAAAGAAAAGACAAAGATCAGAAACTTATTTAAATTCACGAGCCTTGCAAACACTGTCATATTATTTCAGATACATAGCATCTTAAATATTTAAATAATAATAGTTTGTAAAAGCCTTTTTTTACCTAATCCACCTGGAGACCTTCAATGTCCAAAGACCTGAATCAAAGCCCACTGAAACCAATAAAAGGGCTACCAGCCATCCTTGTGGGTTACAGATCAGGACCTCAGCATTTACACACTCAAAACTGAGTTGTCAGAAGAGCAATTGCATTTGTAAATAACTCATCTTGCCAGACAAATTACAGGGCATAGGAGACTTGTAACATTTTCAGATCAAAGAGCTCAACCAGTAAAAAGAATCCAGATGGGGAAATCTTCCCATCTGAAAGACATTTCACTGACTCACATGACCCTCTGCAGACAATAAGTTCTCCCAAACCCCGATCATTTAAAAGGCTTATGCTTTTTTCTGAGTTATGGTATATTTTGTTTCATCTGTAAACCATTCCTTTCCAGTATTGCATACCAACTTATGAAGAAAGCCACTTACAATAGCAACAGTTTGCAGACAAACTAGTGGAGAAGCAAATTCTGAATGTAACAAAAATCATTTTTTCTTCAGTAACTTTCCTTCAGTCTATTATCATATATCTCGAGAAACTAATTAAAACACTCTCCCAGAGGACGGAGAGGAAGAACCAATCACCATTTCTTAAAATGAATTCTATGCAAAGAAATGGTGCTAATGTAATGTTAGGGATGATAAAACAAGTACAGGAAATGAATGTTAGGGTTGAAAGCTTATCCTTCAACCCTGTCTGCCCAAGCACTCCCTTATATTACGCCTTAAAATGTGATCTCTTCATATGATAAAATAAACTGTCAAGTCATACCAAAAATACTATAAATGGGCATTTACAGAAGCTTTGTGGAGTGGTCACCATAAAAAGTTTGCATACAGCGTCATCTGCAATGATACAGGAACACGCTATTTCTCAACAGAAGAAAGAGCAGTGCAGTATTGACACCTAGGAGCTACTACTGGGAAAAGAATCACAGTAATTGATTTTTTATATTCTTTCTTCACTTCTCTTGTAGGGAATCAGCAACAGATCCAGGACTGGTATTCACAACCAGAGTCATGAATCCACAACTAACCACTGCATCTCTTCTTCACATTTGTAGCCTGATTGTCATCTGTTTATCAAGTCAAACTGACATAGTGTAGAGTCTTACTGTGAGGCACAAATACTGCTGTTTGAAATGTTATGCAGAGATGCTGCAAAACAAGAGAGCAAGGAGGCTACTGAAAATTAGAAGTGCAACCAAAATTCAGGGCAGTTCTGTATTCCTTGTCCTTTAACCTTTCTTTTTTTTCTAGTCCCTAGAAATGACAACTGTTTAGCTCCTTACTATGCAGTTTGATTGTATTATTCAAAATGACCAGGTTTGTTTTTGCTATAAGGATAGTTCAGAATTTTTTCCTTCTCCCTCCCCACAAATTTACCTCTAAGAAACAACAACCCTTGAAAACTTTAGTCCGAAAGGTGAGTGTTTTGACAAGTTATGACTATGTGAAAACAAGGGACTATAATGGAAACTGATTTGCAACATTAATTATTGCAGTCACTAATGGCAACCACTGTAATACATGATAATTACTTGCAGTAGGTTATGTTATAGTACATACAAGCTTTAAAAAAAATAGATACCAAGGTTCACAGCACTTTTTAAAAACTATGCTGATGACTTGGTTTGCCTGAAACTAAGTTTTAAATTATTAAAAGGATAAATCCATTTAACTTAATCATACTTTACACACCAGCTTCACACAGAAAAATTAGATTTTAATACTGGAGGGAAAAAAGGGAGAATAAAATGATTAGAAAATGAAAAATAATCTTACCAGAATACAAGGTTTGCATTATGAGTTTGAGCATACACACCAAAATGGGGAAATGCAAAAATTAAAGTTTTATATCAAAGTTTGAGCAAAATATGTGTGCCCCTCCATGGGGTAATTTTCATTTAATGGGTTATTATATTTAGGTAGTGACTTCTAGGCTGGCCATCTTTCACTAGACAGAACAGGCGTGGCACAAGCAAGGCTGTTGGATAAAAGAATCTGGTTGGGACAGAAAAGAAGGAAAAGGCTGACACGAGATAAATACTTTGCATGCCAAAGTTGAAGACTTTGTAACTGAAGGTTTCATTTAGGAAGGATATAAGATGTCCCGTTCCACAAAACAGCATTTGAAAACAGTGGTCTGTATGGAGTTAAAAATTCATGCAACAATTAATTTGTGACAAATGTAGTATTTCTCTGGTTATTTTTCTTGGAGTTTGAAAAAAAAATAGCTAAACGGAAATTTCTTTTCTAAGATTCTACCAGTGTTGGCCTATCTTTTCCAGGGAAGCCCTATAAAGATTTCAAATGGGGAAAAATATACTGTCTGCTCTTAAAGCTCAAGTGAAAAAAACAATCCTATTATTTTTATACTGCAACATCAAAAAGTAATAACATGGCATTTAACTTTGAAAAACCTCAGCTCAAGAGCATCAGATTTGGGAACATGCAGTGCCAGACTGGAACATATCAGGAAAACATTTCTAACAACTTCTCAATGGTAACTGTTTCTATGACCACCCTAGAAGCACTATATATTCTTGAGCTAGAATTCTTAAATGCAAAACATTTAAAAAAAATGAAACCACCTTATCTGGAGACTGTAAACACAAAACTCAAAAAGCCTGGGAAGTATCAGTGCAAGCGAGTAAATCTGGTTACAATTGAGATGAAACTTCTCCTTAACTTCTACAATAAGGGAATATTTCATATTTTGAAGTGTCCCTGGAATTCCAAGGGACATTATGTTCATGAAGTTTTTAATGTTACTCACTGTAAAACTCTTTTTACACTACCTCTTTTAAAGCAGCATCTGCAATTGAGGAACTGCATTTTCACCACAGAAGCCAAGTACGTACTTGCTGTCAGTACTCAAAATAATTGCTAAGATAAGAGTGACAGAAGTTCTACAGCTATTTAATAAAAGCACAGGCATCTGCAGTACTGGCAAGACCACTATTCTGAAAGACTGAATATTACCAATACAAACAAATCTTTCTAGCTGATAGCATACAACAAATGGTAAAAACCCCAACTGTCTATACCATGAATAATCAGATGCATTAGGAGTTCCAACAATAAAAATCTGTTTTCTTAAAGTGCTGTTTCACTTTAAGAAAATAAGTAGTATTGTTCAGCAACAGCAAAGCACCCATCAATGCATCCATGTCCTCACACATAATCTTTTCGTTGCAATTTGTGTAGTCTACTCAAGATAACCAAGAAGATCATTTTATTTGAATTGTATGATTTTTAATGGGTTAGTAGACAACAAGTCTTACATTCTGCCTCAAAGTTTGTGTCAAAACACAGTCCAGGTTTACTTGAAAGTCAACTGTGGTTTAGAGAAACACAAATCAATGCAGCTGCCAATTCTGATAACTAATTTCCCTCCTTTTGCCCAGTTCAATCACGGCACCATTGTAACACTTTTGCCCAAAACAAGGACTTATTACTGTTCACAAGATACAGGGTAGTACCATTCAACTTGGTGCCTCTTTTCTGAACGATCAGTTTTGTATGCTGAATAAGAACTACTTAAAAACCTCTAAACATGTGAAAATCACTTGCATTTCTGCTGGACAAAGTGACACGTACCTTTGAAGACCAGCTGCAGTTCTGCATTCAGAAAAGAAGCAAACAAGGATTAAGATTACAGTTAATGAGAAAGACTAAGAAGAGACTGAAATATCAAAAAAGTCCTTCAAAACAAATTTTCTGATACATTTATTAGTCTACAGGAAGCCAAATATAAAATTTCTTATTATATATTAATTAACAAGGGCTGTGTTACCAAACCACACATACAAATTATACCTCCATGCCTTTTAGAATCCATCAGTTCCTATGGTATAGACACTTGAAAATAAAGCAAAGCAAGCAAAGCTACTAATTGCTCACTGTTTTTTTTCTGATGAACTGTATCCTCATTCAGCCCTTTCATCATAATAAAGCACTGCATCATCAATTAATTTTAGTCAATGATAAAGCCAATGACATAATTCTCCTGCCATTTTTATTTTCTTGGCAAAGTGTTTCCCCATCTAGGAGCGGCATAAATCACTCGGAGAAATGGTGTCAAATGCTGGCTCACAACTACCACTTAGCAAGGGCTGCTTGCTGTTCTAGGTTTGACCTGTAGTACTGCCTATGAAGATCACAGGTTTTTATATTGAAATATACAGGAACAATACAATTGTGTGTACTAGGAAGGGTAAACATGCACTCTCTTAAAATATTTTGCTTCAGTAATTCCCCCCCCCCCCTCTCCAGCAACAGTGAAACACAAGAGAAGGGCCCCATCTCTCCCGTTCTGGGGTCACATGGTCACCCACTTCGTTCTTGAAGGATTATAAGTCCCTGGCAGATTTCTGTTTACTTCAGTGTTAAAAAGCATTAAGACTAGGAAAAAAGCTTGCACAAGGGCTAAGGATAAATTATACTCATGCAGCAAAAAACGTTAACCTTTTCCAAAATGGCATCTAACACAACATTCGAGATGCCCTGTTCAGCACATTCAAAGACGGGAATAAATCACATCTAGACCAACATTCTGGACTGTCTTTCTCACCATACAAGGTTTTCTCTAATTAGATTTTTCAGAACAATTTTGTTAGAACTGATTTAATACCTCAGCTGTATTCAGAGAAGATCACCAAGGGGGACATCCTGTGTGTCAGCACACAAGAATGAAAATGCCTAGGCTTGCATTTACTATTGCTACTACTTGTTGTTGAAGAACCATCTATGCAGTTGTTGCTGTCTTCTGGATACATTTACCTTTAAATGGAAGGTTTTCTCCTGGCAGAAAATAACATTGTTTTACAATTTCCCAGCCAGTGATAAAAATTCTTTCACTTTTGCCAAGTAGCACAACAACTACAAACTCTTGAAGGTTACGCTGCTAATTGAGGCCATCACGGCTTCTTTTACACTTTCAGTCTTCTTTAATCCTCTGTCACCTTTGGTTCCAAAAAAACTGTACCAGGCTAAAACTGATCAAACTTCCCTTTACACATCTCCTGCATGTCATTAACACTTCTTCCAGACTCCTGGGGTTAAACCACAAGTTCCTAATCTAATCTGCCATTCACTGCTTTAAAACATTGATTGGGAGGAGATCTAAGACAAAGTGTAAGGAAGAGATTTACAATTAAGTGTACTTAAAAGTCACTTCATTATAATCTGTACTCTCTTTCTCATAGAAACATACCTTAACTTAATTGCTATTTCCTCCATGTAATACTTTAATAATCTAAGTGCATTAACAGACCAACTCACTCCAAACTAGCACTAAAGTAGTGTAAGAAACTACCACCTCAATCATGTGCTACCACCATCTTAGCTCTGTCACCATCAGAGTTTGTAAGATGCTCCCACTCTGCACCACAGGAACCTTCCTTGAATCTCAGAACACGTCTACAAACCAGTCCAAAACGTTGCTCTTCCCTCCTGCCCACTTCTGCCTTTGTATCACAGCAAACCTTCCCCTCAATTGCAGCAACACGGATTTGGTGCAAAATTGAGTAACAGAACTAGCCTTGTTAACAGGCTTGCTGTTCACACAGAATAAACCTAATTTCAGTCTCATTTCAATTCAATTCACGTTAGCCTATCACTTAATAAATGATTTTGTTTCATTCCCTACTTAAAGATCCTACAAATAGAAATTTGAAAGTCATTTAAACTAAGAAAGCTACATTGTGTTCATTTCTAATTCTGCAGAATGGCCTCAGAAAATGTGCATCTAATCGGACAATACTAGAAAGTTACTCGTGACATAAGCTACAGTAATTTTAAAATCCATTTTGACCCTTGACCCCAAAGACAATCACAGCCATAAGAAGTACTTTTTCCCAAACCCATGGCATTTTTGTTCTTGAAAGTTTTTCTCTTCAAGAGATGATTTCTTAAATTACTGTTATAAGCCTATAACACTGAGAAGTCTGTTAGAATTCAGAGCCATCTTTTTCTCCATGTCCTCATTAATGCCGTAATGAACTTAAATGGCTCCTAAATGCAGTTCTGAAGTTGGTTTCAACCCAAAGTGGTCTGACAAATATATTCCGTACATACAACTCGGTTAACAAAATAGCAATTTTAAAATACGAAACCACTTTTTGGCCCACTAATACCATAACTCTCACTAGGGACCTCCCAAAACATATTTTTTTAATTGTATCTGAATCAAAACAGTTTAAATTGAAGACCAATCTCTATTAGCTCTGCCTGGTCCTAATTTGGTTGTGAGATATTTATTTCAACCTCCAAAATTACATTTGGAATAATCTGGTTCAGAGCAAACCATGAAGTAGCTAATAGATAGTAGCACCTTGACTGCATTTTTCACATCCTTCTGGATGTGAAACATTGGTTTCTCTTTTTTTTGAGGTGTTTTAACAGAATGAACTGTAATCTAATGCACCCCTTCACTAGCAAAGAAGTTAGCATTTAGTTAAATATTGACTTCCTTGCAGAATACTCCATACCCTGCATATTCACTTCCTAATTATTCCTAAACATACAAAGTTGGTCAATATCTTTAATAAGTAGGCCCCAAGGTTAAGGGACTCGGGGTATGTCTAATGATGCTTTAGCAAACAATATTTCACTCACATTTAAAATCAAGTAAAGCTCATTTGCATTTCTTCAGGCTGTAGTGCCTGATCAGTTAAAACCTATGGGCAAAGGAACAGGGAGTGGAGCAGTACCTTTGGATAGTGGTCATGGATTATTATACCAACACCCTCAAATGTAAATCTACACAGTACTTTGCCTGAATTGACACAAACCAAAATTACTATATACTCACATGATTCAATTTCATATCGCTTTGGGTTAAAACAAGCCACACTTTCATGTGTTTGAATACAATTCCCATGGCCGTAGTTTTTACACTACATTTATGCATAGCCTAAATCACTCCTGTGCATAAAGATTTATGGAATATAAGGGTGTTGGACATAAATAATAAAACACCTTCTTTCCCTTCTTCTTCTTAGAGCACACAGATTTTCACCTTCCAGTACAACATTAAAAACTGTCATTAGTTTTCCACAAAAATTACCTTTTAAATACAGTTAAAAAAGAAAAAAAAGCGCTACTGGAAATGGAGTCTGATGAATTTATACATAGAATTTTTTCTCTAGAAAAGTGTGGTAATGTATGGAAAAAATGTGTGCGTCTAGAAGGGCTAGAGGACCAGGAAAATCATCTCTCCAATGACTTGCAAGCTTAAAAAAAAAAAAAAAGATAACACTTCAGTGGGAAGGGATAAATCAACATTTATTTCTAGCATTTCTGAATTTGGTTTGCTTATTTTTAACACTATGCTATAAGCACAAGTGCAAACTTGGCATGCAGACTAAGTCAGATTCAGTTGGTCCTGCACATATTATTGAAACCACAGTACAAGGAGACTCTTTTCTTTGCCAACTCATTCAAACATTGTCATCCATAATAAAAAAAATTTATGCAACTGAGCGGGTGTGTCAGGTGCCAGGACCAGTAGAGGGAAAGGAGTGGCTGTGCTCCTTTGTCAACACCAGTTGACAAAAAAAACCCTGGAGTTCTTCAGATATGGCAACTCCAGACAATGCTGGTTTTGGATTCATGCTACTCATGAATTTAGCTGTTAAGATCAGTGTCTGATCATATGACTCATAGCACAGTATAAAGTTCTGCCTAAACAGCTCAGTGGCAGTGGTTCACAGCCTCTGCTCCTGTCCAGCTGTGCAATCAAGTACACAGAACTGCACCAAGAGTCAACAAACTAAACCATATCTGACCTGCTGGCAAGTAACCCACAGTTTTGCTGCCAATTCTGAGATCCTATCATGCTAAGATTTACTCTGCAGAGTGACAATGACAAATGGACGCAACATGTTAGCAGCACTGAACACTTTCTGATCATTCAGCCTTATTTCCTGATATTATTCTCCTTGTATATTAATTTATAGTTATTATAATTATTATTTTCTAAATATATACAGTTGGAGGACAGATTAAGCACTCAAAAAGGTTTCTGGGCCTTAAATATATAAAACTGAAAAAAAAATCAATGTTATATGGGTTTCACCGTGAATCTATGTAATTAAAAATTAATCTTCACTTAACAGATTTACTTTTTGTGCATATATCAATTCTCATCAAAGCCAGAAAATCCCTTACCATACAATTTCATTAGTTCCCCAATTTAATGAATTTACTGTTTCCTCAGAAGGTTCACAATTGTAGAAATATTGGGATCCTTGGGTCTCTTGCGTTGACATTTTTTTGTTATCTGCCTTTGATGATCCTTCTGATGGTGATGTCATTGTGTAATCCATGCCTTTGTAATCTTATAATTAGGCAATGGATGCATTATAGAATCATAGAACAACCAGGTTGGAAGAGACCCATTGGATCATCGAGTCCAACCATTCCAATCAAACACTAAACCATGTCCCTCAGGACCTCATCTACCTGTGCCTTAAACACCTCCAGGGAAGGTGAATCAACCACCTCCCTGGACAGCCTATTCCAATTCCTAATGTTCAGCCTTTCTGTGAAAAACTTCCTCCTAATCTCCAGCCTAGATCTCCCCTGGCGGAGCTTGAGGCCATTCCCTCTTGTCCTGTCCCCTGTCACTTGGGAGAAGAGATCAGCTCCCTCCTCTCTACAACCTCCCCTCAGGTAGTTATAGAGAGCAATGAGGTCTCCTCTCAGCCTCCTCTTCTCAAGGCTAAACACCCCCGGCTCTCTCAGCTGCTCCTCATAGGGCCTGTTCTCCAGCCCCTTCACCAGCTTCGTGACTCTTCTCTGGACTTGCTCCAGAGCCTCAACATCCTTATTGTGGTGAGGGGCCCAGAAATGAACACAGGATTCAAGGCGCGGTCTCACCAGTGCCGAGTCCAGAGGGAGAATCACCTCCCTGGACCTGCTGGTCACACCATTTCTGATACAAGCCAGGATGCCACTGGCCTTCTTGGCCTCCTGGGCACACTGCTGGCTCATGTTCAGTCGGCTGTCGACCAACACCCCCAGGTCCTTCTCCTCCTGGCAGTTTTCCAGCCAGGCTTCTCCCAGTCTGTAGCTCTGCATAGGGCTGTTGTGCCCCAAGTGTAGGACCCAGCATTTGGCCGTGTTAAACCTCATGCCATTGGACTCTGCCCAGCGGTCCAGCCTGTTTAGGTTCCTTTGCAGAGCCTCCCTACCCTCTAGCAGATCGACACTTCCACCCAGCTTTGTGTCACCAGCAAACTTGCTAAGGGTACCCTCAATGCCTTCATCCAGGTTGTTGATGAAGACATTGAACAGGGCTGGACCCAGCACTGAGTCCTGGGGAACCCCACTTGTCATCATATGCATTTCAAAGTAAAGTGGAATGGTTCGTAAGTGAATGGCAACACAGATTTCATATTCATGCCCTGTACTACACCAGTTCTGTTGTCTACTGAGTTTATGATGTTATTCTGGTATAGAGACACAGGTGATTTCTCGATCTTGTAATCTGAAAGGCCTGTTATGTCTTCCCATATCTGTGAAGATGCCTGATTCAGAGACAACTTAGTTTAAAAGGAAAGAAACCGCATCTAAGTCCCATTTTAAGGTCTCAGAGCTCTCCTGGAGTCCTTCTGGACTCCAATTCTGTGATTATTCTGTTCATCACGTTACGTTTATTTTGGAAGGAATTGCTAGAACTTGAGAACGAAATAAAAGTAGCAAATGGCAGCGCTCATGACTAGAGGAAAAAGAGGGTGCAGTAGTTATACAACCATTTTCAGAGAGGGGACACATTTTCTGTTACCAAGTCTGTTGCATAGTTCCTCTGTGATGCTGAATAAATCTTTCCCACAACCTCAGCTGTGGGTCTGTGTGATGAACACAGCAATATAACCCGTTCTTCTTTTCGCAGCAAACAAGGTACTAAAATCAACACAGCTGCACGTTGGGATTGGAAGTCATTATGGGTCATGATTGCAGTTAAGTAACAAGTAAAATATAAAAATAAACTAAAAAATAACCTTCATTCCCCAAAAATCCATTTTGGAGAGTGCACTGTATGAATACTCTACTTGGAAACACAGTTTTATATACCAAATGATTGGGATTTTATTTGCATTAGAAGCATTCTATACTGCAGTTACTTCACTTAAGATTTTCTTGTTTCTTCTCATTTTACACTTCCAGATAGAAATTTCTGTTTAAGATCTTTCCAAAGGTGGAAAGTCAAACATGGTACTTCACTGCTAGAGAATAACTGCAAAAGGTCCTAGCTTTCATCTTCCTCAGCTTCTTTATTTGCCGAGCTATGTGCAAGCAATTTTACTTCATCTTTTGTTATATAAAAACACAAGATGACTGCAGTTCTGCAATAGTCCCTCCAGTTCTTTAAATAACTATCTCAGGTAAATAGGTTTACCCTCATATCATGATACATGAGAAAGATAAAACATTAGTGCCTCCTATCAGACTGATTATCATTTTTGTTTTTCACCTTCACAGCAGAAGAGGCATGTGAAAACACCTACCTTGTATGAGCAACAATTTAAAATATCTTAAAAACATCTTCATATCTAATTTGTATTTTATTTTTTGCACATGATTTTATTTTATTTTTCAACCACGATTCAGTGACTCATACATTATCAAAATATTGTTTCTGGGTGTTAAGTACAGATTGTTTACACAGATTTGAATCTGTCAATATAGATGAATACAGATCAGGGCAAAATGAAATACAAATTACCTGGTACTTCTGAATATGCTCTCAAGCACATGATTTTATATTTATATTCCTGCCTGTACACATTCTTTCTAGTGACTTCAGTGGGAGTTGTAAGTAAACCTTCCTAAAAGGTTCTCTAGTAGACTCCATACAATATATGTTTTGACTCAAGTCTGCAAATCCATTCCCCTGTTGAGGAGTACTGCTATTCTTGAAAAAAAAGAATACCTATATGTCAAAATGGTGGAACTTAACTGCAAAACGATTAATTGCTGGTCTGGTCATGCAGCAGCTTTAAAATTTTGCCTTAAGAACTCTCCTAAATGGCTTTTTATCCACTCTTATCATGCATTAATAACTACTTGACTTCCCTTACACTCCATAAGAGGAGTACACATATTTTAGTATACATTAAAATACTGCATTAAGATGACAATAAAAGTTAACAACATGAAAACCAAAGACCAATGTACAGTATTTCAAGAAAAAAAAAATCAGCACCACTACATTGGGTTTGAATGTCAAGGCTTTGGTAGCAGGGGATGACAGGGGTGGCTTCTGTGAGAAGCTGCTTAGAGGCTTCCTCTAAGTCTGACAGAGCTAAGGCTGTGGAGCTCCAACATCCACCTGCTGCTGGCCAAAGCTGATCCCTTGAGTGACAATGGTAGCATATATGAGAGAAACAACTCTGCAGGCACCCAGGTTGATGAAGAAGAAAGGGGAGGTCATGTTGCAGGCGCTGGAGCTGAGATTCCCCTGCAGCCCATGGTGAGGCAGGTTGTTCCCCTGCAGCCCAGAGAGATCTGTGACAGAGCAGATATCCACCCACAACGTGTGGAACACCCCATGGCACAGCAGGTGGATGCCTGAAGGAGGCTGCAACCCTATAGTAAGTCCGTGATGGAGCAGGCTCCTGGTAGGACCTGTGGACTTGTGGAAAGAGGAGACCATGCTGGAACAGATTTGCTGGCAGGAATTCTGATCCTGTGGTGGGGGCCAGCCTGGAACAGTCTGCTCCCGAAGGACTGGACTGGAGCAGTTCATGAAGAACTGCAGCTGCTGGACAACACATTGGCAAAGTTCATGGAGGACTGTTTTCTATGGGAGGGACCCACAATGAAGCAGGAGAAGTGTGTGAGCAATCCTCCCCTTGAGGAGGAAGGGGAAGCAGAGACAATGTGGCATGAAGTGACCACAATGCCTATTCCCCGTAGCCCTGTGATGCTGGAGTGTGAGAAGGAAATGAATTCAGGAGTGAAGTTGAATCCAGAAAGAAGGGAGGGGTGGGAGGAAGGCGTTTCAAGATTTGGTCTTATTTGCATTATCCTATTCTGAGTGGATTGGTAATAAACTGAATTATTTTTTCCCAAGTTGAGTCTGTTTTCCCCGTGATGGCAACTTGTGAGTGATCTCCCCGTCCTCATCCTTATCTTTGCCCAGCTGAGGAGAGGAGTTACAGAGGAGCTTTGGTGAGCATGTGGCGTCCAGACAGGATCCAGATGCTGCAACCAACAAAAAGCTATCTTGAAACTATATGTG
The DNA here is from genome assembly GCA_033558105.1 of Coccyzus lansbergi. NCBI lineage: Eukaryota > Metazoa > Chordata > Aves > Cuculiformes > Coccyzidae > Coccyzus > Coccyzus lansbergi. The sequence continues at coordinate 929,956 of JAUMJK010000450.1, forward strand.
AAATTAATTGGTTATTTTCTATTTATGCCATACAAAATCTGATCCAACAAATCACACAAATTTACGATTAAGGACATCCTAAGGGTAGGTATTAAAATTACTCAGTTAACACTTGAATTTGAAAACAATAAAGAATGGTGACAAAAAGAAGAATTAAAAGGAAAAAGAAAAGCTTACTTTGTGTTCTTTGAGAATTTTTCCTTGAACTCTCATTAAAACATGACTCAGTTTTCAACTGCAATAACCCTTCAATCTTCCACCCGCAAGCACTTTCCTAGTACTGAAAAGACCATTTACCTTCTGCTTCACCCACCCTGCAAGATTTTCTGCACAGCTTTGATGGGTAGAGGACCATAACCTTACCACTCTTCAAGCATTTATAAAGATCTTCTGCAACACTTTGATTGCTTGTGTTTGTCATTGTCAATGAAGAAATATACAATTTGTCTTAGGAAAGTTAGCCTTTGTCCAGTGTATCTTTGCAATCATTTATATTCTATAAGAAAATGACTTTTGTTATTGCTGTTTTGCGACATTTTTTAGAAATATATAACATGTACAGCAATTCCTTCTGTTCATTTTGACAAAAGCTCCCTCTTTTCTGCCACTAAGATTTCAATACAATGGATAGAATGGCCTTTAAGAAAAAAAAAATCCAACCCGTTCTTCAGTTTCAATAAAAAGTGTACTCGCAATTAGATGCTACAGGAGCCAGACCATTGTCCCCATCGCTGCAGTTCCCCTGCAGAATTTACTCCCTGATGTTTGTGTTTAAGAAACAAAAGTAAGAAACAGAGATGGTGCAGATGGGCTGAGGCTAAGAAGTGTCACCCCACCCCATCTTACCCAGATCCATGCTTTTCGAGGCTTTCAGATTAATTGATTCAGACTGTTTGGCTGGTGTCAAAGATCTGAAGTTGATGTGCTGATCTGTTAAATGCACTGCTGAATTTATGATGGGGCTGCAGTTATAAAAAAAAAAAAAAAAGCAAAACAAAAAAGACATGTAAAATATTTAGGCACCAGCTGAAAACACCAATGAGCTAATTAAAGCATGCACAACATACATGTGTTTCTCCCTCCAGTTGCTTGCAGCTATGCATTTTAAAATCAGTTATTGATTCTCAACTTTCTTTTGTGAGATTTAACACCTCCAGTCACTCTTTTTTCATCATGGATGCAAATGTAAATGCGTAGTGATGATTGCTTTTACACAATTCATATTTTATTTAGCAGAAGAGGAACACACTAGCACCTGTGAGTTTTTTCCTCCCATTTTCTAGTTCTGTTTCACAACTGCTTTCCAAATAATACACTACAGAAAGTTGAACAAGTACTGCTGGTATGCCTGACTCAATTCTTCTTCATCTCCTAGTACAAAACTGTTTTACAGCCTTGCACCAGTCCTGCAGAGGCCTGCAGTTCTTGTGGAGGGTGCCATAAGACACCAAAGTATCCAAAGTATTCCAAAGTATCATGGTTTGGTCTTTTCATTTTGTTCTGTAGTTATTTTACTTCAAGTTAGGCAAATATCTAAAGCTTTCAAATTTCCCCTGAGTGAAACTCAAGAGCAGTTTTCACCCATGAGGAGTTAAAACATCTCACTGCAATGCATCTGAAATCTTCTCTGTTTCTTTACAGTTAGAAACAAAATTTTAATTTTTTTAAATACTCAAAAGCCAAAAAAACAATTACAAAATTAAATACATTTATTGCAAAACTCTTTAATCAAAAGGTTTGGCCTCACTGTGTTAAAACACTTTCTAGAGTTCCTTTGTTGAAATGTGATTTCAATGAAATCAGTGTGATTTAACATAGTGACTCAATTTCAGTATACCTTAGGCTCCACAAGGAAAACTAATACAACACTGGAAAAACATCAGTGTGGGAGAAAGAGCCCTAAGTTCATCATCATTTTAATATATCATTATAAGAGGATGTTTTTGCTCCCAGTCTATTGAAAAATTAGGAGCAGATCCTAGCAAACAACTGCTGTTAAGAATTTAATGCAGAGTTCTGCTAGTCTACGTGGACTTTTGTTTATTTAGTACGTCATACATACCTGCCTGGGACACCAGAAATTATGAAATTACTCTAGTGAAATGACTCTATGTTTAAAAAAAAATAATTGCAGGTTTTTCATTGTATTAAGAATTCAAGGTACCCATAATAACGTATATCATTTCTTATACCATGTGCAATCAGTCATTTAAAGGGTAGTTTTTAATCACATCCATGCACACAACGATGGAGGTATGGTTAAGTTTTTAGCTGAAATACACACTTCCCTAATATCATAGCAATAAAATAGTTGCATGACTATCAAAACCGAATACAGACAAAATGAGCAACGAGTGTTCAGCACTGAATTTTCAGCATTAGAAGTATGAGAGACTGAAATTATGCTTTGATTCTTCTCCATATTTACTAAGGACATTAAAGCTTGAAACTGCCATTAAGCACACCAGTCTTTACTAAAGGTATTCTTAAACTATTTGAAAGATCTGCCCAACGCATTTACAACTGGGAAAGTGTCCATTACTTTTTCTCCTACACGTTTCAATGTTCAAACCTGAAGTTTTATTTTCTAACCTCAGGAGTGTCTCTGGCTGACATGCTGCATAAGAACATTCAGTTTCCTAAAAACTGAACTTGGTTAGGACTTTTAAGGCCTTAGGAGACTCCAGGAACTCCATCTATACATAGCACCCATTGGTACAGCTTTAAATCCACTTTTTTGTGATTTTTTTTTTTGTTTCTGTTTTTTTATTTTTCTTTAAGTGGGATTATGTTTTGGGATTCTTTTTGTTTTACTGAACACATGCTGAGTATTGTGATCCATATGTCATGGATAGCAGGCATACTGTGGCTTACAAACAATTGAAATGAACAATGCACTAAATGCCAAAGTAACAATCCCATGTTACATTAAAAGATCATCCAGGTGACTGTGAGAACAGTGGTATAAATTTTTACAAAATAAAAAGCTACTTTAAAATCAGTTAGAACTACAATCACGACCACTCAGGCAGTTAGAGTTGTAATGATTAAATAGCTAAAGTCCAACCTGTGATTATAACCCTCATTCAGCAGATCCTCACTGGGATGCGGTGGGAGAGGCGGAGGGGTTTCGTTTTCATTATTGCCATGATCAGACACTGACAACTCTGAAATAATAATTTAAAAGGGGTTAAAAATAAGCAGCAGAAACAAGTACATTACACCAGTTCACTGATCAATGACTGGACTGGAAGGCCCCAAGCAATCCTAAAGTGAGTCAAATTATTCAAATCCCTAAACTAACTAAACTAGAATTAAAACCACACCAAGCAGAAAATATACCCCTTGGGATTTCCTGAAGAGCTGATTTTCAGATTTGCATATGCATAACTAAAGATAAATATAGACAAACTTTGTGCTTATATTGAAGTTGAGTGCAGGGCACAAACTGCTTTACTCCATTTGAGTGGATTTTCACTTCCACATATCTGCGTCCTAACTGATTGTAGGTTAATGCTTTCATAATCTTTGATGGGGAGCATTTACCACCTTTTTCACGTACAGAAGAGAACCACAATCTCAGCAAAGAATTCTGAAGATGAAAACATTTTCTTATTCCATGGCAAGTGAAATCAGAGGCGTTTCTGAATTACAGCCTTCATTTTGGTAATTCCTTCTTTACCTTTACGAAAGGCATTCAGCTCACATCAAAAAGTTACTTTGGACCAGGAAAAAACATGAACTACTCAAACCATTCAGTGGTTTGCTAAACAACATTGTTACATATCTGCAGTATCTAATATGACTGTTGTGTCTGCTCTGTAGGCCAATTTGTTATAATCCTGTAAATTCACCTCTCAATCTAAAGACCTAATCTTATAAAAGGTCCCTACATTTTTCAATGCAGGACATATTTTCATCCCTCCAAAACTTAACAGGAAACACTGACACTTAAGAATTCTTGGGTTTCAATGGCAACTAAACAATTTAACAACGCTGTCATGCCACACTCACGACCTGTTCTGTTGTATTGAAAGTTGCTTATCTTTTTGGAGAATCCTGTGTGAAAGTACTGATCTAACTTAAGAGAAAAACTGTTTACAGGAAGGGGATCAAGCCAGACACAGTACATTATATTTACTAGAAAAGAGTGCTGAGATAATTCCCCAGAAGCAAATAAACAGAAAACTTCCAACAGAAAAAAACCTATTAGCTCAATAACCCTATAAAACTCCTGTTGGCTGGATAGGCTCCTGAAGATCAGAAAGATGGGAAACAGTTCAAACCATGTATCTCAGGGAAAGTGAGAATGTCATCAGAAGAAAGCAAAGGTGAGCAGGCGAGTCAAAACATTATAACAAGACCCTAAAAAATAAGGACTGTGAGTCTGATGCAAAAAACAGTAGCTACCTCGCATATATACACACTGGCTTCTTGATCCCATTCTTTTGGGTTGCAATTTAAGGACAAGAAACACATGAGAAGTAAAAGGCAAGTTCTCACATCAAAAAGAATTTAGAACAAAGGGAAGCTCATACAGTTGAATGCAATTAAATATCTGAATGATAAATCAGAAGGTGAAAAAAATTCCTCATGTAAAAACACTCAGAACTACTAAATATAAGTAGACTACAGAACTCTGCGTGAAGACTGCTGGATATCAAGCACACAGGAAATGCAAGTGCAATTCCCTGTCAGTGACTGCAAAGTGATACACACAGGAGTAGGGGAAAACTCTTGATACATACACAGAGGCTACTATTTTAGCAATCACCACTCTGGAACAACATAATAGCAGTGCATTGGGTTGTTCTTTAAATATATGTTTAGTGAAGTCAAAAGGAAACAGGCATTGAGAGCCTTAGGAAAAGCCCAAACACTCCATCTAAAACTTAGAGTTAATGGTGTGCCCAGTTTTTAAACAGCACATAAGGTCTCATTCTTGACATCGGAAAGGGGACGTAATATAATTCAGAGACACATGGAAAAGGTGGCAAGGGTAACTGGACACACGCAGAAACATTCCAACAAGGAGCACTGATTGGGATTCTTTGGTTTGGAATAAGAAGCAATAAAAGAGGATACAAGAGGAGTCTAGGAAACTGTAAGAGCTGTGGATAAGGTGAAAAAGAAGCTCTCACAGACTGTCTCGTACATACTAACTAGAAGGCAGACCTATGACAAACACAAAGTAGTATTTTTTCCTGTACAATTAAATCATGGAACTCATTGCCTGGAGGATGTTTTTAAAATCACTTTGTAAAATAAATATTAAGAAAAGTACTAGAATTTAGAGAGGTATCAATGGAATAATGGTCCAAACAGAACCTCTAAATCCACTGACTACCCAAAGCAGGAAACAGATATCTGATGGAAGAGGGAAGAAGGGGAACAAATAAATCACACCACACCCAGCGGTGTGGCTTACCCTCCAATAGCCACAGCTAGAGAAAATGAGCATACCATGTAGTTACATTAAGTCTGTTACAACGGTAATTGATACATCATTTCACAAAGGCTGTTTTGTGACTTGTGCTACACAAATGGTACACATTGAAAAATGTCAGACTTCCTGAGTGCATTGGAAATAATCACAAGGGACTGCAGCTCCCATCAAAATGGGAGCAGAAGCAAAAGAGTCAGAGCATTTAACCTAAGAGGGAGTCACTGGCTCCATGTTCAAGACCTCAGGAAATGATCTCAACAGATCCAGAGAGAGCAGAGGAACAGCTAAGCCACTAAACAAAACTTGAATTTTTATATATTAAACAGTTTGGGAGAATAAATAATCGAGTCTAAGATACGTATAATGTTTACAAGCAAAATTTCACTACTTAATGTTTCTTTCTTGACATTATCACATATGTTTAAAAATAGAGATGCTTGTAGAAACAAAGACTTGTCAAGTCTATAGTAGTGGAGAGAGTTTATGATTATTCTACTATTTAACCAGAGAGATGACAGCATTTCCCCTATAACCATATATAACGTAGGGTTATAAGAAATACATAAGAACCTCTAATGAAACACATTCCAGTAATCTTTCAACACCAGAAATGTAAAGCTGCTGGCACTGAAGTATCATTTCTCAAAGAGGTTTTTCTAAAAAACACTGAATCTGTGCAACAGCTTGGCAGAAAAAGAAGTGAGGACCTGAAGGCAGCAAGTATTATTCATGCAAAACCAGAACAAACGCTGGCATTTTAATATTGGATCAGTATCCCCCCCCCTTTATTTAAATATCCACAGGCAAGACAAAATGCAATGTTTTGGCTATAACCACTCTTCCCCAGACATTAGATTTTCTTGCTCATGTATAATAAAAAAGACTCTTAAAGCAGACAGCAATATTAGCAGGCCAGGCTTCAGTGTATTTTTGCTGAGCTTTTATAAGAATTTTATTGGTGGGACAGTGAACGATACTGGAAATAACTTATTGGGAAACATTAATTGAGAAAGTGACATTTTATTAAATTTAATATAGCTCCTGTCATTAAATTCTTACATTAGATCCTGTATTATGTTAACAATCTCTTCTATCTTTTATTATTCTTCATAAAATGTACCATGCAGACTTTAACATCCAAGATCTGGATAGCAGACCATAAGAATGTACATGGGATTGTTCCCGCCTGTCACAAGCAGCTCACCATATCTGTGACTCACATCTTTAAAGAGACACATAAGATGAAGTTTCTTACGGAGTTAAATGAGGGCTGTGAATAGATCTAGCATCTGGCCTTTAGAGATGCCTTAAAATACTTAGGAAAAAACTTCATAAAAAAATAATGCAAAAACGTTTTCGACTGAAAATAAGTGAGAGCTTCATATGGAAAGGAGAATAAGTATTAGGTTGATAATAATTAATACCACGACTTCAAAATTAGAGAAATATTTCTACAATATGCAGGACTACTGTAAGACCAAAGTATGTTTCAGCAAGGAATTTTCAAAGGGGGGCCCTACTGTAAGTCATTCTGCTGCTGAAAGTGTCTGTGCAGTTCTCTGTTAAAATCACTTACATTTTACTCATCGAATGACAAATCTTCAACAGAAATTGCAATACAATGATACTTCTAATTAAGTGCTAGAAGCGTCTTTATCATATGTCGTCTGCTGACTGCAATTACCAACTGCTCCCAGCAGGTCATTACTGGGAAGTTCCAACCACATCAAATGCTCCTTGACCATAGCTCTCAGCTGCACTCCAGAGCATCCTTTTCACATCCCCCACACATGCTCTTCTGAGGCCATCACATTGTTTTACTATAACACCTTCTTATTATCAACACTCTTTCACTAAAAAGATGTCTATTGAAAACATTTTTTATGAATGAACTGCAAAACAGTCACCCTTATTTTTGGATTGCAGTTAAAGAATCCTTATCTGGTATTACAGCTCTTCCACATATTTTGAACTTTATTTGCCACATTAGCTTTTGCCATTCACCTGTATCAATGGCTCCAGATCAGTTCCTTATCTGTTTTTGAAGGAACTGTTTAAAGGTACTTGCTGGTTTTTGATCCATTAACAACAGAGCTAACTCTATAGGGCAGGCTGGTTGCAAGGGCAACTGTTCTACAGGATGACTACAGAATCAGTGTAAATTCAATACAGGAGAAATATAACATAGATTTAAACAAAAGGATCTGATCTTTGAATATTTACAATGCTTGGGTCTGTATCTAATACTTCGCCTGGAGCCACATTGCCAAAATACTGAAGTCAAACCAAATATTTACCCCTAAATTATAGGGGAGTTTCTCTTGAGTTTTACAGATATGGGCTTTTTTGGTTAAAATTACCCCATACAATCATTGTAGCAGCCTATGAAGCTACTTTTTGCAGGTCACCCAGATTCCACAGTTGTCTTGGGAGGTGGGAAAAAATTATGCATAATTCAACCGCAGCAAATATTTCTTTTCCTGCTGGAAGGTATTTTAAGTACATACTTGGCTTGAAGGTTGAGAGCACACTTAGAAAGATAGGGGTCAAAACCACCTCAAATACTTAAATATTTCAAATAATTAGTATCTTGCTGAATCAGGTGCAAATGGGACAGATAGTACAGTATGCCATCAGAAATGAAAGAAGACAGCAAAATAATTGGTATTAAAAGCTCTTACTTAAATGCTTACATGTACTCATACATGTAGGTTTTCTTTCTACAATGTAAACAACTACCTATTTTTTTAAAACTGGTTAATTAATATAATTCCAATTTGTAAATTAAGGGTATGTTTCTAACCTTTGAAGAATTTTTAACCTAAAATAAATTTTAGCCTATAAGAAGCAAGTGTATGAAAATCACATTTTATCTAAATTCATTTAGCTTATAAGAAACTACAATACAAAAATCATTTTGCTCATTAAAGATATATAGAAAATAAACATTTTGACAACATATATTTTGCACTCATCATTTGTTTTTTTATCCAACCTTACGTGTTGGGGCAGCGAGCTAGAAACTGTTACTTAAACTGGAATTTGTGCCAGGAATCTAATTCACAACTTCTGAGTCAGCTCTCCCACCCTTGCTGGATCTTCAAGCCTCAAAGTAACACAGTGTGCACTTACTCTAATTAACCGCTTTACTCGTGGCTGTGGATTTCAAAAAAACAAAACACAAAGCACTTTCTTTTAGCACAGAGAAGGATATTTATAGACTACCTTTTATTCTTTCCTGAGGACTACATGTTACAAATTGCTGAAGATTAGAATCATTGCGCCGGGAAGCTGCTGCGAAGTTATGACTCCCATCAAACGCTGATTTTTGAAAAACTCCCTGGTCTGAGCGTTCCTAAGGGAAAACCAGAACCATACATCATAAAAAAAAAAAAAAAAGATAATTCAACAACATAGAAGACCAACCATCACTATAGACAGTGCACAAAAACAGTGTAATGTGTTCACTGTACATTGTTTTCTTTCAAACGAGGAAAGATACCTTCACAATGACTGTCTGGTTTCACTGACCATGAAAACAAAACAATATCTAAGGAATAACAATCATTAAGAATGATGCACAAAAACGAAGACTTTTTTTTATGACCCACAACTGGCTTCATTCAAAATTCTCCATCTGGGAGGGCAGCTTGTGACATTGTCAACACAAGAATACAGGCAATGCCAATGGTATTTTTCTGCCAGCCAGCTGGTTCCCTTCTCTCAGAGACTGAGTGCATATGTTCTGCTCATCACATGCTAGAGCAGTTTTGCAAGTAAGGAGTTACACCAAACTCCCAAACGCAGGTCTTCTGGCTAGCAGCTAAACAAACTCCTGTCACACCTCTAGTCAGCTTTGCTTTTGAGACATTTCTGCCCACCCCTACGTGCCATGTCGCCTAATTTATTCTCCTGAGCAGTTGCTCCGAAGGAAAACAGGGAGAAAAAATAGAAATCACAGTTTCTAAAACTGGGACAGACCCAAAAAGATGTTTCTGCACTTGTTATTCAGGAAAAACAGAAAACCCACACAGGGGAATATTATGGCTATTTTTCAAAATAACCTTTACAGTTTCTGTGATTTTGTATCTGTTTTCTGAAGGGGCCTCCAACTAGCTTCTGTTTTTAAAGTGCATGTTCATTATGCCAGCAAACGTTACACTAAATATATAATTTCTTAAGTTTCATAATCACATCTTCATAAGAAATGCGTGTATACAAGTTATTTGCAAAATGACACAAAATGTTTAACACATTGGCAAGTGATTGCCTGCAAACCAAAGCAGAAGAAAGGCCAGAGTGCTACATCACCTTGCAACTTGCCTTTCAAACTTAATAATAATTAATAATAAGGCACGGGTGGACGAGGTGCTAAGGGGCATGGTATATTGTTTGATAGGAATGGTTGGACTTGATGATCCGGTGGGTCTCTTCCAACCTGGTTATTCTATGATAATAAAAATACTAGTAAATTATTAGTAAAAAATAAGAATAACATTTTGAAAATGCGTCTCAGAAGACGAATGCTGGAATGGTTATGGCGACAATCTGGCTACAAATGTAGTCTCAGTGTAGACAAAACATTCCCTCCTCCTCAGTACAGCACAAGCCATTTGAAAATGCTAGTTTGAACCTCTGTATAGAAACGCCCACACCATACAGCCACTGACAATTACGTTTCTTCTTGTTACTGGAAATTCTTTAGCTTACATATGATTCCTCATGTTGTGAGGCCCACATTTAACTACTTTCCCCTGTATACTGCTAGCTAAATAAAGCTTTACAACATTCAGACTACTATTACATTGGAAACCATTCCCAGTGGGATGGGGAGCCTTAAATTAACAGCAAGAACAGATCTGCTTTTCCAGCTTTTTGATAAATGACAATCAATATCCCAACAACTGATCACTAACCAGCCTAATTGGAGTATTCAGTGTATAAAACATAGCTGTCATGGAAGACCTCCATTAGTGTCTGACCAATAAAAACAATAATGCATTTCTAAACGTATTGTCCTTCTATCAAGCTGAGATGCAGTACTTGGGAAGCTGTTTTGGGGACAGGAACGAATGGGCAACAACCCACTTCTGCTACAGTCTGCAGACTCAAATGGAATTACAATTGAACTTAAAAGACTGCCCTATAAAAATTAATTCCTGACTAAAATGAATTTGATTCAATCAAGACCTCATTATGCATTCTTCATAAAGCACGAGTCAAGATTATTTACCTTTTTCATACATCTGGATAATACACAAAACTAAACGCTTAACTATAAAAGGCAGCCTCATATTACTGTTAGGCCAATCTGATGCTTGATTTGAAGATTTAAAAAATACTTTGGCTTTTGTTAAATGAATAAAACTCGCAGCAATGAGTTTTATTTGAAGATGAGTTTGCTTTCTTACATCACAAGAGTACGCAATAAATATAACATGTATCTTATAATTCTTCCTTACAGCATAATGTTATGTCACATAGAAAAGGAATGCAAAGAAGTGTTTTTCTCTAACACACATGACAATTGCTAACAAATCTTTTCCATATTTTCCTGAAATGGCTGACATCAGTGAGGCCCTTGTGAAGTGTCCTCTCAACAAGGGCAAAGCATAATATTCAGAAAGTAATATACTTCTAAATCTGTTTCTCCAACAATCAATGATGGTAGTAAATCAAATAGAAAATTATCAGGAAAATATTAAGAGTTTTAATTACATTAAAAATACATGCTTTCTCTTCCCCCTCTCTTTTATGCAAAAACATTCACAAATATAATTCATTTTAACATTATAAAATATTCCAGCAATGCTGATTAAATAAAAAGCTTGAAATTATCTCAGAATTCCACAATAGGATTTATTACAACCTTTTATTCCACAACTCCACTTCCATTTGTTTTTATTTTAAGGAACTGTACAGGTGTTGAAAATCTACTACAATATTTACTCAAGGGTCAAAATAAAAACCAAAGTGAGTAGTAAGGGCAGTCAGTATACACACATACATATTATCTATGTAAAGATGAAGTAAAAGCAGGCATGTGTGTAGGCATGCATGAGAAAGAGCAAGAGAGATTAAAAACCCAATGCTTTTCAAAATAAAAAGCAACTGGCAATTTATATTAGGTCTAGAAAATCATAGAATCATAGAATAACTTGGCTGGAAGAGACCCACTGGATCATCAAGTCCAATCATTCCCACCAATCTCTAAATGTAACTGTCAATGTTTCTGAGAAGCAAGTTTGATATTAATCAACTCAGCACAGGACCAGAAGAACACCAAAAGAAAAAAATGTGGAGTGAATTAAAATACTAATGAAAATGGAAAAGCAAGAGCAAGACCAGGAGATATCAGCCAAAACTACCGTGGGAATCCTGACTCCAGGAAATCAGGAATTCATTCTGCCAGGAGATCATCTCCAACCAAGACTTTGGCCACCGCCTCTTGCAAGCAAAAACAATGGGACTGGAAAGACACTTAACGCATTTATTGCTTCACCTCTGTTTGCATCTCTAGTCGTCGGAGAACTACCAGCTGGATCCTCCCACGAATGTTCCCCTCCATTGACATGGAGCGTCTCAGTGTTTCCATAGCCTCATGATTTGACTTGCCCAGAAGTGACTCTCCATTTACTGCAACAAGCTGATCATTTGCTCGCAAACGACCATCCTACAAGTGAGAAATCAGATCAAATCAAATCAAATCAAATAAAAATGATTATTAGGTAGAGGTGCTACATACATCAGGAAAGCAAGATGCAAACACTTGGATGTTACTTTCCAGAATTTCAGAAACAAGATACTGCTTAATACTAGATCTTTAAAAGGAAAAATCTTTGGGTCCATTAATTGACCTTTTTTCTTTCCTCCATTAACTACATTTTGGGAAGAGTTCATAGGGTAATTACAAACACAGAATTACATGCACACACTGCAGTTTTTTCTTGCATGTAAAATTTAATTTTTATCACGTCTACAAACAAAACAGGAAAAGGGACTTTCGGTTAGTTAAAAGGACCCACACCATAGCTGTTAGTATCTGCAATGCAACCGCGAAGGGAGTACAGCAACGTATGCATTACTAACTGCTATTACTGTCTTGTAGAAAATAGCTCCAAACATTTTGTCTTACAGTCTCATTAGGGTCTATATAGTCACAACTACCACACCACTACATAGGGTAGAGTTTTCATTTCAGAGTGTTTATTAAGACTTAAGCATCCTTATTTTAATGAATGCTGTCCATATATTTCAACATCCAAATCTGCTGCCAATAACAAAATTAGGGTTGAGCAATATCACGTAACCTATGCTTTGAATAAAGTAATTCAGTGTCATTGACAAGGTTAAATGACATTTGTGGGTGTAAAATAGTGGATGTTGCTATTTTGTGACTTAGGAGTCCTACTGCCGTTGTCATTATCTGTGATTTATTTCTTTTCACAAAAGACACGTGCTGAGGATTTTTCTCCTTTTAACAAGAAAGTAAGGTCTACTTAATAAAGAGACAAGGTTTGTTTTTTTTTTTAAACTTGTCAACTTCATAATCATCAGGTTGGCACCAGACCTCAAATAAAAGGAAGAGAAAGTAAGAAGCTGAATACGGCCAATATAGAAGGGCAGTGAAAAAAGAATAGCAGGGAAAGAATTTGCATAGAAATACATTGCTTGGTTCAAATGAATCTGATTCATTCATAGGCTCATTACACACTCTTCACAAGGCCCTTGTCCAAACTGTTTACATAGTTCATGCATCTGAGTAATCCAGAATATATATACTTTTCAATTTTTATTTTTTCTATCACTAAGATGTTCAATTAAGTATTCTGCTATCGATGCCAAGTCTAAGACATTTGTGCTCAAGAGATTTACAGCAGCTGTGACAAACCCAGCTTTCTTCAGTGTTATTTTTGTTGGAACTGGGTATCATCATTACCACAGCAGAGTATGAACAGCAAGAGGTGTCACAGAGCTGAAGAAGAACAGAATATCCCAGAATCCAAAAATAAACTGGGAAGGACAAGAAAAAGGTAAGATAGAATTGGGAGTTAAGTCACTCACTGAAGAAAAATTAAGAGAAATAAAACATTTCTGGGGAGGGTATGGGAACAGAGGATAGGAAACAATAATGCTGTTTGGAAAAGATACTGAAGCCTCTCCTGCCTCTCTGTTGAGTACTTCATGCCAACATACATTTACATACAGCCAAAATCAACAGCTTAACCCCACCCACCCTCTACATACAAAATTATGCCATCACACATGCTAAAGTTTAGGGAAACAAGAGTTAACATTGCTGAACAGGGAGTTTTATTATTTGCACATGCTGCAATTCCTTTGTGTTCTATCAAAACCGGCTTAAAAGAATGGAGTCATTCACAGCAACCACAGTTTAAGGAAAAAAAAAATATTTTTTCTGAGTTTCTGTAAGACTTCGAAAATTTTAAAGGTCCCTGTGTCGTCCTCCTGTGGTCCCACAGGCTCTTGGATTTTTTTTTTTTCCTTTCTGTGGATAAATAACCATGTATAAAAATCTGTTAAAGCTAATTCTTACTAAAGTATATACAAATACAACCTCAAATGCGTCCTGTCCTGAACACAATCTGTATTTTTTAAAGGAATTACTGCAGCCTCAGAAAACACAAAATTGACCTGATATTTAATTTGCCTTCCAATATTTTGTATGAGTCTTTGTATTTATTTCTATTTTAATAGCGTAAGTTCATAAGGACCTTTTGAGGCATCTCCCCTCTTCCCACTCTGTTAATACCCTTGAATGCAAAATTCAACTTGAATTCAACACTTCAGCTACGCTTAGAGAAAAAAATGTACACATGGTTTATAGACACTGATCAACCTCACTTTTTAAGTCACCTGTATGAGGCAGGCTGGAAGACAGCTGAATATTGTTCTCACACATGCTCAGGTAGAAGTTATTTCACAGGAAACCTTTCGGTATTTTAAAGACTGAAAAATAATTTAAAAATTCCCAATTTCTTAACAGATTCCAAACACTGATTTTCACATCACTGGTGCTAAGGCCTGGTTTAGAAACCTGAACTGCAAGGCAATCTGCTTGGCTCAAAACAAGCTAAATGTTGTTTTAACATGATTTTTCTTTCTTCTCTGAAAGGTACGTTTCTTTGCGGTTTCCGAGGAGAAAAACAATGTTTGGAATTTCAGCAAACCAGTTTCCAATGCCATGTCTGAAACTGCAAGAGAGCTATTCTAATAAAGGGTGAAGCTAATGTTCCCTTGCTTACTCACAAAATGTTGGGGTTTTAGTGGAGCTCACAGCAAGGGGTAGAACCTGCCACCACTTGGCTACCAGATTCGGGCAGACAACTACAAGACTCGCATGTTTTTTAAAGCAGAGCAGAGAGATAGAGTGCTGTGTTCTTCATGGACTTGCACCTACTTATTCCCTTTATTCCATCAATGACATTTATCTGCAAAGGAATTCCTTGACGGCATTTATTGGAATAATCTGATTTCCCCATCCACTGCACACAACAAACATTCACTGCAACATCATTCAGGAGCCCCAAGGAGGTCCAAGATACACCAGGTCTGATGCGAACAAATGCACACACAGAAAATATCCGATTATTCCTAATAACGGCTCTGCTGCATTTCAGTTGCAGCAGACAGCAAGTACCTGGTCATCATGAATTCATCACAAGTGAAAAGCCAAGATCTCTCGAGATGAACAAGGCAGAAATCCCTAAAGTTATGGGGAAAGATGATGCATTTAAACTCAAATGTTAGTTTTCTTTACATTAAGGGCTCTATGTAATAACATGTATCAACTGTTCTAGTAATCTCTTTATCCTAGGGACAGTAAAAAATAGTTCAGGAGTTACAAAAGGAGGTTAAGAATGGGCATAACAGTAAAGCAATTGTGATTATTCCTGCAGGATACAGTGTTAGAAAACCAAGTAAGAATATTACGGCATTTTTACTTTATTTGCTTTTGTAGCGAGAGCAGTAAATAGACCCCAGGTCTCACAGTAGCATGTATGATGCAAGATGCAATGATATTTTCTAAAATCTTTAGCTAGGAGAAAAAAAGACAACAAAGTAGCAAATCAAAGACTTACATTTTCCATATTTTTCTAAACAACTCCCATAGTTGTCTCTCTTCAGACCTTTGGTTCAGACCAATAATGGATAAAAATAACCAACCAAAATTGTTTGTCTCTCACACATAACTCTTCATTCTCAAAAGCACACCTGTGAGAGAAATCTAAAGCGCCAAAGCCTGTATATAGCATTAGAAGGACTGGGCATTTAGTTCATCAGCGAAACAAACATCTTGAAGTTCCATGCATTACATGTCTTCTGAAGACAAATGGTGACTGTATAGACAAGAGGATAGACATTCCCCTTATATTAGCATGATATCAAATTCTAAACTCTAAATGCAGAAACGAGAAATAGTGAGAGAATTATCATGTCAGTGAGCATTATGATTTCCTCCTGTGTATTTTTCAAAAAAACCTCTGCATATACAGAAGAAAATGCACACGTTTGAATCCATAATACTCCACTTCAGAGAATATGAGAAAATGCTCTTTCCAAATGTTCCAGTTGGAAAGAAAGGCTTTTTATTTAAACAATTGATACAAGATGACATTTAAAATAAAGACAATAAGGGTATCTTTAAATATTTATGCACGAATGTGCACATACTTTTAAACTTGATACAAGAAGTTTTATTAATTGCTAACACCCACTGATTATGTTTTATTTTCTGTAAAGGTCATTAGACAGGAGAAAGACAGCTGTTCTCCATGCATATGCAACAGTAAACTGTGGTTCTAAGATACTGCCAAAATGACTGCATTCTGTGAGAATGTGTATAAAACACATAGGAAAGATTCTCTGAATAGCTCTGGTTGAAGCCAGAGCCTCAGCTACCCTCATCTGCTCTGGAGCCTACACTCAGATCTATCACTACAAGTTCTAATTAACCAAAGGGTTATAATGATGGTGAAGAGACATGGACATCATGTCATAGGACCACAGGTTATCACAAGACATTTCCAGTCATGGTGATTAAATGTGTCAGTGGCACAGAAGTCCTGCTTTATTAGTCAGCTGACCTTCAAGCCAAAATTAACCACACTGGAGCGAGTAACTATGCAAAAATAGAGAGTGGTAAACATATAGAGCTAGAAAGGTTGTCTTATGTGTCTACGCTGTGACAAGTCAGGTAACTCACCTACTAATGCTACTGGAAGATGGTTGCACAAGTTTTACTATTCAAACAATAAGTTTATTTATGGCACTATACACTGGCATTGCAACTGGCGAGGGGACAATTACTCAGGGAACACATAGCTGGAAAAGCAAGGACAATAACCTCATTTTCACAGTAAAATGAGTCATAATCTGTAGCAGATGTGCACATGAACTAAGTTTATCCAACTCTAATTTGGCGAATCATTCCTTAACCAATTTCTGATACAGCAGGTAGATAAACTCACTCACATACAGCAGCTAGATGAACTTACTCGCTTGTCATTTAGCCCCAAGTTAACCATGGACAGTGTTCTGAACTGCAAGCACCAAGCTCAGTTACATGGAGAAGATCCCAGCTTTGAAATAACTGGGGAACCAGGACTTGTAAATAATAGAAGCAGGGAAGTATTAAACATTCACATCAAAGCTAAATCCTTGATTATTGCTATTTACCAGCTGCTGTAAATAGATGATCATGAAAGTTTTAATGCTGTGAATTGTCTTACTCAGCAGGTTGGTGTCAGTAGAGGAATTTACATAAACTGAATTAAAAGGTATTTTTTACAGAAAAGAGAACTGCGAGGAATTGCTGAGATAACACAAGAGAAGAAAATTACATTATGGATGTACAACAGTTAAACATACTAGCCCAGAAAGATTAAGACTTTTGTTTCTAATTTCAAGAAAATTACCTTTTTCAAAGTTTCATTTAGGAAAAAAAATGAAGTCAACAGATTTCCTGAAGATTAGGGAATAATTCAAATACTTTTAAATCATAAAATCATACAACAGTCCTTGCGTAGTCCTTAGAGGGAGCAGAACAATTCATAATACCGTCATTTACCAATTTAATACTACCAATTCAATCCAACTCAGGAACAACTGGCAACTTGTACACAATTGATGCCAGGCTCAGCAAAGTTGCATATTTACTACAACTGTAAAAAACCTATTTTGAGTTAAAAAAATAACTTGATGAGCTAGCTTTTTATTTACAGCATAAATGGAATGTATAATCCTTAGCCTGACAGAATTGTCATTTCCAATAGTAAAGAAGTTTGTCATTTGATTGTTTCCTATGGTTTGACTGTTTCAGTCTGGGAGGATCAAAAGTGCAGATTTACTTTAAATCAACCTTCACTGCCACTGAACATGGCAGCATGCAAACTTCTCCATGCATTTCTGTGGTCTGTGGGGAAGCTGGGAGGCAGCCTCTCCCTCTACCCACACATCCTTAGCCTTCCTTCTTTTCCCCATTTCCTGTAGCATTCAAATGTCCCACAAGGCTTCCACCAATCCGCTTTTGTTGTGGCAAACCCTACCACACACCACACCAGAATCTTGGGACAAAACATTAGCAGATTTGCAGTTCAGCTAAAGTAACGAATGACAAACAGATTTTTGTTCCTAGAATACTTATGAAGTGAGATTCAGTACTCAACATAGAAATGTCAGAATTCTAATGCAGTCATTGGCAGGTGTGTTCCTTCCATACCTTAAAAGCAGCACCTCCATGAATAATTGATTTGATGAAAATCCCCAGATCGGCTCCAGTCTCCCGAGATTTATTGCCTTTTAAGCTCACACC
This sequence comes from Coccyzus lansbergi, assembly GCA_033558105.1. Taxonomy (NCBI): domain Eukaryota; kingdom Metazoa; phylum Chordata; class Aves; order Cuculiformes; family Coccyzidae; genus Coccyzus; species Coccyzus lansbergi. The sequence goes on from JAUMJK010000450.1 coordinate 948,237, forward strand.
GAGACCAGCCGAACCAGAATCATTCAGAGGAATCTCAAAGGTCAGCTGCTCTGTGGCTTCTGGAGAAAGAATACTGCAGTTTGGCTCTCCTTTCTGTTGGAGAAAACAAAGATGAAAACAAAACTAGTTGTTATTGAGGGTAGGACTAGATGATCTTCAAATGTTCCTCTCAATCCAAACCACTCCAAACCAAGTCATTCTACGATACATGGGTTCTTATGACAAGAAATAGTCCCCTTTTCCGGAAAGTAGCTTAAAGAAGCAGCCTTATAGCCAGTAATGCATTTAGCTGACATTTTGTCACCTGATATGGCTTACAACGTTATTTTTTAATGATACCTAAGAATGACTAAATAGGAGGTAAAACAGCTTAGTTACACATGATATAAAACTGATGTTGCAGCAGAATATAACAGACATTTATTTTAAACACAGCTGCATTAAAAATGTAAGCCATAAAACTCTCAACGTCTTTACACGCAGCTCACGAACTGTAATGCTAGTTGTACTGTTAAATCCCATTCTCCTCTGAAAATTGAGTTTCATCCTTAAAAAAATTATCCTTCCCTTAAACCTGTCTACAGAGGGAAGTTGGCATAACAAAAGCACGGGTGAGAATTGAAAACACAGTAAGCCATTCTGCACTTTCTCCCTTTGTTCATACTTTTATTCTATAGAGGTTTGGAGCTTTTCCCTTCTAGCATAAGTTGATCCCAAGATTTTTCTTGGATCAGGCTGCTGTTTACAAGATCGTCAAGTCAAGTATCCATAGCAAAGGAAGGTCAGAAAGAACTTTCTTGTATTGTATCCTGTATCTGTAGTTTTGTAGGGTTGTTCATTTGTTTAGGATTTTTTATAAGCAGGTTACAATCATTAAACGAAACAAAATCAAATTCAAGCCTGACACATTCATACTAGCACTCTACAGAAATAAAATCAGAACAAGAAGACCTACTATGGAAGGTATTAGTAGAAAAGATCACCTGGTTTTATTCCACCCTTGCTTCTCCACATAACTCCAAGACAATTAATCAGATCAAGTTTCTTCTTATTTGGACATTTTCTACTCTTTGTAACAGTAGTGTTAAAAGATTTAAAGGAAAAATTACGAAAATGGAACACAAAGACATGTCCAAGTTGAAAAAGATGAGCAGGGGCTGCTTTCAAGGGTGTCAAAGTCATATGCTAAATTATCAAGCAGAGTCCACATGCAAGGAGAAACACAGTAGCCTGGTCAATCTTCCTTTTATTATGTAAGGAGGAAGCTGCAGTACCTATAGTATTAAGGCAATTGTCAACAAAGGTGCCAGCAGTACAGATGTACAAGAGCAGTCCCATATATTCATCTGTTACGTTGTCTGATCAGAAAGAAGCACAATCACAAAACTAAGCACAGAAATGAACAACCTGAAGCAAGAAAAAACTAGAAACAGTAACCACTAAGTATACTTTCGTTTACTTCAGATGCCCTTTCACTGATGAGAAGCAGCTACAGGCTAGAGAGGAATCACATGAGTCAGAAAGCTGGGACTACAAACCTCAATCTCAGTATGCATACCATGCTCAAATTCTTCCTGGAATGCAACTGCATGATGATAAGCCACCACAATTTGCCTAACTGCCAAATATAAATCAACACAACACCGAACTGACAATGCCAGCACTCATCTCCAGTACCTGTGCTACTCATTTGTGCCTTTGTCTTTGTTCATCAAAAGTAGACATTTCTCAGCTACAAATCTGTCAGTTTTATTTCTTAGTTGTGGATGTAGAGATATCCTGAATGACATCACTCAAAACCTACAAATTCATACTTCCTACCGTGAAAAATGTGGAATGATAATTTGTAAACACTCCTGCTCCGATTTCCTTCAAAAGAATCAGTATAAGAAAAAAGCAAACAACAACATTATTACTGGCTTCCTAACATAAGCATTTTGCATATAACTTTCTTTTCTGTGTTTTGTTTTCCAAAATACAGACTATTCAAGTCAGATGATTCAAAACTCTTAGATCGGAACTCTACTCAAAGGGCACATTGTGTCCAGATTTGGCCACAAGACATTTTTCTCAAGGTTCCAAATATGTGATGTCTCCTGCGGATATTTCGGACAGACTATTTTGTATCACCTTCCCAGTCCCCTGGGTAAGTAGTTCCTGTGTGCTGCTGCTGTTCTTCTGCAAGAATCCATGACATCTGCACCAGACTCTCACCCCCTCTGGATGTCAATACTGCAGTTTCGTCTTTCCCAATACCACAAGGAAAATAGTGACAGAGGTTGCTATCACAGAGTATAAAAGTTCTCAGTGCCCGTGCCTACTTTCACCACAGCAGCCACAAACTGCTTTTCACCTCAACCTGAGCATGGATTTAATGCAAGGCTGAATTTGGTGACATTGAGATCAGTTTTTAGTGGGGATGGCTTAAGGTAGGCCCTGCACAAAGGCTCTTATTCTGCAAAAAGAGTTTCCAAGGAAAAGTTAGCGCAGTACTTTTGCAAAGTAAAAAAGTGTGTATTCTTTTGTTAGCTTCATTCTCAGGAGCATCTTACCTGCTTAACTTTAAGCTCCAAGATTGACATTACTTTCAGGCCAAGGCCACATGTGTTTGTAAAACAAACTTGTGAAAAAACTCAAAGACAAATGGATCTATGCGTGTCCATCAAGCCAATGTATGAAAATAAACTAGGCAGATGAGACTGGTTAAAATGAGTCAAGTGCTCCAATCAACGCTATTCTCACTTGTATTGTCACTCTTAGCACTGCCGAACTTGTAACACTGATGACAAAGCCACAGACCCCCAAGCCATGTCCCAGGCCTTGGCAGTGCTGGGAGCAGGTGTGGCTGTAGGAGGTAGGATGCCGTTCCCATTCCTACAGCATGGGCAAAGGCTCCACAGCAGCACTGTTCGCTGCTCTAGGCTTCAAAAAAGAATCTGGATGGGTTCCAAAGGACAGCAATCTAATCACCTTGTTTAACTTGCAAGAAAGCCTAACAGGGGATACAATAATAGTCTTCAAAACACTTTACAGTTATCATTTTTTCCCTTTTTTTTTTTTTTTGCAAAAGATTTTTGCCATGAGAAATATCTTGCATAGCAGGCAAGGAAACGCCAGTAAGTCTCAAAGAAAACCTTTGCCCTCAATACCTGAAGAAAAAAGACTAAGCAGGTTGTTACTAGAACTCTCTGACTATGAACTCATACAGTATTACATGCAGTTTTTCAGTATAACTTAGTCCAAATGAAGTGTTAAGAGAAGAGTAATAAAATAAGAGACTTGTCTCATGTTCTGTATTTCCCAACTTCCTTTAACATAACTATGCTCTACATTAGCTCTTGTTGAGTAACCTACCAGATCACTGCCTTCACACCTGGATGCATTATCTATCAAATACTAAGACATATTCAGCAGAACACCAGTAAATTTTTGTCAGTATTTTGTTTCTGCTGCTTACCTTAGTACCCTATTTGGAATCTGCAACACTTGACTACCATTTTCCTTGCCACAATTCTCTAGAAAATGGATAATTTCATCATACCAAAACCTTAGTATATTTAATTCAAGTTTAAAAATCAGATGCTTTTACCTATTATTGGAGAACTCGTTAATCTTCCTTAAGTCATTCACAAGTGTTTCTTGTTCAATATAATCTAATTATTCTAAAAATCTCACCTTTTCATTATTTAACTTCACAGCTCATGAAGTAACTGCTTCATTTGGGCTACTGAATTTCATGAGTGATGGTCCTTCTTCCTACAATATGCAGGTATGAAAATTAAGGGCTGCTAGTGACTCACAAAGCTGGATTCCCACTGCCTCCAGTTCCCCAACTTTGCTAAAACATCAACTCAAAACATCAATACTTCACAACAGAGCAACCACCACCAGCTGAATTATGGTCTGGTAAAGGAATTCCTCTCCAATGCACTAAACCTTGAGTTCTATTAGAAATACTTCATATCACAAGATATCCTAGAATCTGAATTCACTCAGGCACAGAATGAATGAAATGAGATGCAACAAAAATATGTTTCTAGCTCAGGAAAAACTTATAGCTTAATGCTATAAATTACCCAGCCAACAACCGTGTCATGTATTTTCCATGACAAATGTATCGCTCCCCAGCACTTCAGGAATTAAATGAGAGTGTATCACTGAAGATATTCCCTGCTGCAGACATAGGTAACTCACTCAACGGTACTATGATAAACGAGAAACATCCACATAAGTCAAACTCCAGATAGCCAAATGATGAGACCTCCAGATGGTTAGAGCTTTGAGATGGCCTGGCCTGCACTTTTCCTTTTTAGATGGGTACACTGAAGACAGCAAGAGGGATCTTAAGCTCTTAAATATTATTAAAGCATACTTAACAGTAAAACAGTTTAAAGTTAAAAAAAAAGAAAGAAAAAGAGATCTGAAAACCCTATCTCCACTGCTCATTATGTCATTGTGGGGCATGTCCTTCCTTCAGTGTTGCTATATCTAAGCCTGCCAGCTTTCAGTAGCTTATTTAGCTGCAAGACGCTCTTAACAGTCCCCTCTAGATATGCACATTTCCCTTCCTAGCCCTCTCTCCAGCTTGATACTTGTTCCCTGCTGTTTATATGAGTCTGCCACACTCAGCTCCTGCTCACAAGGCTCCCTCCTGGTTGCACCATCCAACACTCTAGATAGTTACTGAGGTCTCTCAACTGCTCTCTTTCTCCAGATGGTTCCTCCTGGACTGGAATGCAGCAATCAGAAGAAGTCAAAGAGGCAATCTTTCCCCTTGCTGACTAGACTCAGCCATTAAACAGAATGGAGCAAACAATCAAGCAGGTACCATTCATCACAAGGGAAATCAGGAGAGGGATGTTTTAATCTACCAATACCTGCGTGCAACTTCAGTAAAATCAATCCTGACACTTGCTGAATCACCACAAGCCAGAACAAAAGTTGAGAAGATGGGAGAATACAGAGTTTGCTAGATCTGAGAACAGAAAGCCCTAATAATATGTACTAAATAACATTCAGAAATACAGATTGAAAGCATTAGTTTAAGAGTCTCAGGATACATGTGATTAATTGATCTTCTGCTGATCATTTTATTTAAGTTTTAGAAGCACATGTATACCTCACGTCTCGGATTTCTTAATTAAAAGGCCATAATAATAGATTCTTAAAAAACCCTAAAATTTTACTGGTGCATAACTAAGTCTCACCAACAAATTCTCACTATTTTAAAGAACAGATAGGATATACTTTTAGCCTTCTCTTATTTCCACAACACACAAACTGCTCAGTCACCAGTACAAACATAACTGTAACCTTTGAAAAAAGTACTGTGAATTGTATTCTTTCCCTTTCCACAAAGTCCACGGCTACAGCTACTCAATATTGTGTCAATCCTCTGTCTACCATGGGACATCACTTTCAATTAGTCCTTTTACTTAATCTTACAACGCCTGTTCTCATTGACCATGGCGCCTTTGATCTGTGGATTTATGATAATCTAATGCATATCTCTCACTGGAAAGGTTGCCTTATTTATCTCTATTGTTCTTTTCCCAAAAGATATGCTTACAAAAAAAATTAGCTCCCACTTAAGCCAGGAAGGAAATCGCATTTGTTTAACACAACAAGAGACCTTTCAGTACCTGTCTGATGCCCTTGACCAACACGCTATTATAGTGTCTCAATATGCTGGCTGCCCCTTGCCTGGCTGCTCATTTCTGATAAGAGATGCCAACTCCCTGGAGTGCCATTCAGAGCTGAGAGCAAAAGGCAAGAGACCCAGGAGGGTTATTTTCAAAGGCTTATGAAGGAAATAAGACATTTACATGCTTTTGCAATTATTTTCTGCAAAAACCCATGAAAGTTAAAGAGTAGCATTTAAATTGTGGCACCACATAACTATTATTGGCAGAAAAGCTTGAAAAGAAGATACCTCCTTATTTTCACTATTCTCTATGTTCTTCCCAAGAGCTCAGCCACAATTAAGAAATACTTTGCTGACAGCTCAGTCATTCACTTACTATAAAATCTTCACTGTATTTTGCAATAGATATACAGTAATGCTCTTGAAAATAATACTTGAAGGTAATGCACTGCTGTAATCTTGTCACAATCTAGTAAATAACTGAAGTCATTGCCTCATGTATTCATCTTTAGAATTTCTGACAGATGCTTTCATACTGGTTTCTTTGAAATCATCTGTATTCTGTACTGCAATAAAAGCTAAATGGTCACTAATGCAACACCCTAAGACAAAAAAAAAAGCCAAAAGCAAATCCATGGAGATAGATTATACCTTTTACAGTAACACAGTACACTACAAATTTGTGTTATATTAGATAGAATGGTCCTGATTTGAATTTTGTAGACTCTCTGGAATTAGAGCTTTGAAAACTGACAAAACTAGATCCAGCTCTTCATCCAAGGCTGATACATTGCATTTCACAGTTCACCATTTGATGCAACAGGATGCTTCAAAAACGGAGAATCGCCAGTTTGCTTGACATGCCTATTCGAGATCCCATAGCAAGTCTTGCCCAAGGAAATGGTTTGTCCTTGCAAGAGAGTTTTGTAATTCTGTATAGCACTGCTCTTCAAATTTTAAAGTGCAGCCTCACATAAAAGTTTAAGTTACATAACTGCAGGAAATAAATGGATAAAAAAAGTTCACTCCTCAGTCAACGTATGCCTCACTGTGAAAATAACCATTTTCATCCCACATAAGGGGTTAGCCATGTGCTTAAGCACCCTACTGAGCTGTAGCCTTATGCAGTTAATATACTTTGCCACTTAAATCCTAAAATCTTATCACTCATGAAGATGGAAGACTGCATGGTATTTTCAGGGTGAATTTAGGATTGCTGTTACTGTATATTTTCAGAATATATTCCAGTCAAACAGGTCACGACACTGTGATGTAAAAAATCCAACTCTCTATTCAATGTACTGGCTACTGTTTTAAAGAGATGCTAAGCAAAGCAATTAGAAGTGTATAACTCTTATGTCTACTTCAAACATCATATGCACAATTTTTACATTAAGACAGGCTAGAAAAAGGGGTTTTTATGGATTCCAAGGCAGGAGAGACTCAAAATTTTCATGTGGTATATGGAAGAAATGTGATCCTTGTAAATGGCAAGGTACTACACTTGCCAGTAAGATTTAGGAGCTGCCCAAATACTTTGCTTTTATTGAAAGAAAATACCATAAACCTGCATAAATGCGTCTAAAATGTATGAAGACTCAATTTCTGTCAAAAGCCAGATTTTATACGTCTCTGCTTTGATGTTTACACACTTCTGATTTCATAGATTCAAGTGGGCTGCCAAATATTTTTGTATAACACCAGAGCTGAGCCTGATGCTTTCAAGTAAAAAATGTTCATTTTACAATGGTGAGGTAGAGTTTCTCAGCATTTGGGGCAATAATCTGGTAAGCAAATACAATATCTCATGGTGCAAGTAACTTTTTGCTTTTCTTCTTTTACTTACTTCCACTGTAACTTTCTTTACCAGCAGGCAGAGCACCATCACTTGTCCTTTTTTCAGGCAAAAAGTGCTACAACCAGAGCTTTCTGATCACCTTTTTAATACTTACCATACTAGATAGAAAATTGCTGGATCATAACACTCTGATGGGCTTGACAGAGAAAGCAATAGGTAGACCAAATACAATAATGCTTCTGCAGCCTTGAAAAGGCTGACTCACACCATCAAACGAAAAAGCACACTAAACATGTCTGCTGTGTTGGTAGCTATATTGGCACTTCACAGCACATGAGAGCTCATTCTACTGTTGCAAAATTGTTGGATCTAGTTTAGATTAAAAAACAAACAGTTCTTAAAGATACTTAAATTATTCAAGCGTTTTACTCCTCTTTGGTAAGTTAGGGAGTCTCACCAAAAGCCAGGATAAATAAAGGGATACTTTTGCCACAATTTCTCTTCACCATAACAGGGAAGACTCATGTTCCTTCATGACTTTTGTAAAAAAGTACAGTAACTAATTATCAAGCCTCAGTGCAGAGTTTCTACTACTCTAGGGCTGTAATCACCTTCTGAAATACATAATGAAAGCTGAAAAACTTTGAGGGGCTGTACAAAATAAAGTTTTCACTCTGAAAAGATACATTTGTGTAGACCCAATCTACACTCCTTTCTCAACTACTCTAGATAAAAAGAACCTACATGCCTCAAATTATACACTTCCCTTCAAAATTCTTGGAAAAAAACAAGACTTTAAAATATCTGTACAGTTTATAAAGTTATGCAAGATGAAAGGTGCCATGTGCATTCATAACATCCTTCTTTTCAGAAAGCACAACATAGACAAGAACTGAATCTTGTCTATGTTATTAAATCCAATATATATATATATATATATATATATATATATATTGTTTTCTATCAGACTCTTCCTCTTTTGAATAGAGGTAACACAATATGCAATTGGTAATTGCTGGAATAATTTTGTTATGGAAATTATTTGACCATCTCTGGTTAACTGAGCAGTGGCATCACCAGTCTGACCTACAAGAAAGTTCCAAAAAAGCCCAAACTGAAATTTCACCTGAAATTACTTCCTGCACATAAAAGGTAAGAAACAATTAAAAGGAAGTAATACATATTAAGCTATGAATATTTAAAAAAAAAAAAAAAAGAAAACACTTAAGGCAAACAAGAAGTGCTCCTTCAGGCATACAAGTTCAAGGTAGTGGAAGGAATTAACTAGGGGAAGATTAAAACATAAAAGCGAATCACACATGGTAAGCAGAAAAAAATCCTTAATTGAACTTGCCTCTCATCCTGCTTCATCCTACCTTCTATAGCACATGTAAAAAAAGCCCCAAAGATCAACTGCTATATTATATATATTGCTGTTCTTATAGCTGTTGCTATAATAATGTTGGTTTGTTCCCTTTCCTCTTCCATTCTTCAGATATCATGGAATATACTAAGAAACCATAAAAACAGTGATTACTGTTGAAATTGTTAAATCAAAGCTATCTTTAAAGCAAAAAAGAAAGCATATGTAAAACTTCCACTATATATATGTTCCAATTTAAAGAAAAATGCATCTAAATATTTTTGTTGCTCTATTATTTCTGGCAGCTGCAGAACACACACATTGCTCTGCTTATGTGCATCACATCAGTTATCCTGCACTCTGATGAAAAATAACAATAAAGAATTGCATAGAGTCATGGCACAGAATGGGTTACACCAGAGCTATTTTCATTCAAGTTCCTTCCCTTGTTTTACCAATGCAGGGATAAAGAAAGAGAAGGGGGAGTAAGTGATCTTTATATCATTATTAAAAGAAATGTTATTTTGAGATCACACATTTGTCCTGGAGAAAACAAGATGAAACAAATACACATGATCAAAACATTGTATTTTCAAAACACGACAGAACAATAGCCAGTCTGATCTGTATCCATTTAAGAGCAGAAAAATCCAAACGTGTCCAGCTATGCCAGTTTCTTTGTAATATTCACCATCCTTCAGAAAACAATCCATGTTATCCACCCAAATGCACCTTAAAGAATGCAAAAGAATGCACTAATCACTGGACACTATTAACTGTGATAATTACGTGAATCAAAATATTCTCCTGAGTCTTGGAATCAGCTCCTTACCCAGCAGCTTGCATGAATTACTGGGAACATTTGGCTAACTGTATAAGGACAAAAGCCATGGTTGGTCCAAATTCTACTTAATTTATCTGTTTCAAAAAAAAAAAAACCAAAAAAAACCAAACAAAAAATAACCCCAAAAAAACCAAATTCTCATTAGAACCCCCTTTTCTTTTTTTAAAGCAGCAACAAGACTGGGGTTTCTATTTTATATCCTCATTACGTTCCAACAGTGTAACGGTACAACCCTAGGATGTTGCATAGGCCAGTGTAAGCAAGGCCCCAGTGCCCCTTACTTTTATAATGCCCGTTTGCAGCACTGATTAATTCTCACTCACACCGCATCTCGCTCTTGGGGTGTGTGGTAAAGGTTTCCTACTCTGAATATAATTCTCTGCTTGCCAGCAACTCATTGGCATAGATCACAGCAAGAAAACCTCCAAACGCTGCTTCCATCTAGCTTACTGAAGAAAAAATACTCATGGGACCAAGCTTTTTCCAAACTGCAGCTTTTGTTATGAGGTAAAGCCAAATACTATTATTACAGACCTATGCAAACAAATGCCACCTGCTGTTACTTTGTCACATTATTTGCTCTGAGTCCATGCAGTTAGCAAATTCTTTCCAGAAATCAATGTAGGAACCCAGATCTAGTGGGGCAATAGGCTCAGAAGTCTAGTGCCTGGACTCTAGCGGGTTGAAGTCCCAGAGTCATTCCTGTCACAAGAATATGTGGGCGGTCCCTTCTGCTTTTCCTTTCAACAGGAAACAGGAAATCTAATGAAAACAGCTTCTCAGATTACAGTCCCTGGAGAACTGCTCAAATCAAGACCAAGTCTGATATAAAGCAATTACCCTATTATTGCCAGGAATTAACAAAATCCCCAAATATTAAGATAAACTCTGTATACACGTTACATAGTCAGCGCATTCAGTTACAGCTGTGCTTGAAAAATATTGGATTATCCACTGTCTTTACTTCCAAAAACATATACGTGCTGGCTTTTTTTCTCCTCTTCGATCAAAACAGCACTGTAACTTTTGAGGTAGCAGTGGATTAGTCCAATGTAATATCATGGCTAAAGCTAAAAACAAACAAAAGAGCTAAACCAATTTTAATTTATTTCTTTTCATCTATGCTGAGAATGTTCTTAGACATCTCACGAATTCCAACAAGCATCACGTTAGTATCAACATCTGGTAGCAGAGTGGTATGATAGCCCACACTTTTGCTGTGAGCTACCAAACAGATGTTGCTGAAAGGCTTTTTAATTTAGAAGGGCTGGTTGCATAAAATTATCTAACATATTTCAATAACTCACATTTGTATTACGGTGTACTTGACTGGATAACAAAGAAACACAGAACAGTTTTAGAATTCACATATCATCACCATTACAGCAAGAGTCATCACTTGTGCATCATTCTTTCTTAGAGAAAGCAATCTAAGTGAAGGTCAAGCTAGCAGGATAAATGTGGCTACTTTGTGGATCTCAATCATACCAGTCATAAGTAAGTCACCTTTTGAAAGGTAGTTAATCCTTGCTGTAGGGGATAGAATTTAATAGCAGGCAATTGTGGCAGGTAAAAATTATAAATAGCCTTAAGATTCTTCCAGCCTTTTATGCCCACAGAGCACTAGAGTGATTTCCAAGAGAACTGGTACTATGACAATAAAGAATAATGTTGTGGTAACAGGAGAGAGAAAAGAAGAATACATGTTTTTTAAAAAAGTACATTTTTGAAGCAATGTGGTTTATAACTAAAAAAAACCACAAGAAAAAATGTTAATGTGTAGCCTTTTCAAAAAATAAGCTGCTACTTAGAAGAGCTGGTGGGAAAACAGAAATCCTAAGTATAATAGATAATTTAGTAGTTTCAAACTCAGAAATCTCCCTCCAGTCCACACAGACACTGACTCTACAGCTCAGAACTTACTGAACAGCATTACAATAACTGACTTTGGTGCTTTGGGAATCCCTGACAATTACAGGGCTGAAAACATTCTGCTGTTATCCTCCGTGAAGTTTACCCAGTAAAAAAGGAAAATGAAAACAAAAATAGTTTTGTTAGGACACCTCGCAATTGCTCTGCTACAGGATAAATGTGCACCAGTGGCACAAGAAGAAAGGCTCGCGTAAGAGAATCTGAACTCCTCTCCATCTACTTATTCTACCACGGGCAAAAGACACCCTTGCCCTCAACAACATCCAACTGGTAATAAGGAAGTAACAGTAAAACTGTCAGCAATGTTTTGTGAGGAAACATAATGTGGAGGATTTCTGTAGAAGATCTTGCTAACAGTCTAAAGCAAAAGGAAAAGCAAGGAGGCGGCATCTTAATAAAAGAATGAAGGTGGTTTGTGTTCTTTAAGGAGGTAAAATGAGACAAAAGCAGGAAAAGCTGTCTTTCCTTTATCTTGAGAAGTTCTTAAGGAAAGGTCAAGTATAGCCATCAATCAAGATAAGGAAGAGGCAACCAAAGAGATGACCTTCTTTGAGGAGAAACAAGAATATATCAGATAGCACTTCTACACTGATGTAGTCCTCCTCTATGCGAGAGAAAAGAGAACAGTTTCATGCCAGTGCTTAAAAAAAAAAGTGAACACTAAACACTTCAGACAGAACAAAATCAGACATGTAAGAGCCTATTAAGCCAAGGACCAGCAGCCAAGATGCTTCCAAAATGTGCGAGGAGTGCACTGGAATTCTATTCCTCACCACTCCTGCAGCTTGGCATCTGGCTTAGGAGATGAACCTCCTAGGGGAAAGCCACCCTCACTAGTTTGTTACCAATAAGCTACAGGACAAACTATATGCACTTTAAACTTCTAGTTTAAAGTTTGTTGCTCTAAGGAAAGAGCACAATAAATTTTTGTTCATGTCTGACATCACAATTACACAATTCATTGATAATATTCCCCTGTGAGTTCTGCTTTACAATGTCATTTTGTGGATGAAATATTAAATTGCATGGAATTGCATCTAACACAAACAAAACAAAATATCCACCAACATCAAAAGCAAGTATAAATACAAGCTTTAATACAGCTACCTTTCACTGGCATTCTCAGCCCCAGCAACAGTTCATTTCTATTACTTGGGCTAGTTTTAAAGCACGGAATTGCTTCAATATCACTCTTGAGGAAAAACCAACAAGTTTACCAGCTCTCGAGGTAGAAAGGCCTCCTCCTGACGAGCCACAATCAGACAGACAGTTTCCCCTTGCTTTGTGCTCCTCAGCATAGCAACAAGTTCTTCCTGGGTCCTACCAGTGATGTCCCGTCCATTCACCTACCAGACAGAAGACATCAGATCTGTGAGTATGACTGTCTTTTTGTATTTTCCCCTCACCTAACACAGGTGCCATTCAGTGGCTGAGAGCAAAGAAGGATTAGCTCCCACAATTTTCTCCCTCCCCACCACCTCCCGGCACTGCACAAAGCACTTAACCTTTTTCCCCTCATTTTCACCATCTGCTAAAGCAAGTCTGTAGTACCTACCCATCTTGCAGGGGGTTGTGAGGCTTAATTAGTTTGTAAAGCACTTTAAAGATCAAAAGTACAGAAACAAGGCCTAAGTATTATTAAAACTGTTTACCTTAAGAGCTTTTTCAGGTTATTAACTAGAAATAGCCCATTAGACAATGAGATTCACAAGATATCTGGAAATTTTAAACAGACTGATTTGAGAAAAATTGTCTTAATACGAGCACTGAACCACCTCAATCTTAATAAAAGGGTTTTGGATATGCCCAAAGACACGTTTTGTTTCTGACCTGATAAATATATCTGTTTTAAGAACAAGATGTTATCTGATCCCCTTTGTGCCAATATCTTAGGGACCCTTGAGAACAGCACCTTTTTCAAATTGCTATGTTGTTAACAAGCAGTACAAAAGCCATGAGATTTGTTTAGTTTCATTGGTTTGGTTTCTTCTTAAAAAAAAAGCTCAGGATTTTTAATTCCATGCATCAGTACCACACATAAGGAAATAAAATACTTATTCCAAAACCAGTGATCAGCAATGTAAATGCAATGGGCGATTATCCTAACCTCCAGGATTCTGTCTCCTGACTGCAAGCGACCATCTTTTACTGCTGCACCTTTAGGTAAAATATTCTTCACAAAAATTGGACCAGGACCGTGTAGTGAAGAATCTCTGGTAACCACAGTGAAACCAAGTCCTTCTGGACCTAGGTCAGAAAAAGAACCCCCAAATATAAATTTCAACAAGCAAACAATGATCACTAAAAGTAAGTAAACAATGTTAGTAACATATCACAGACACTCATTCCAGTTAACTCTTAAAGAAAGCAAACAAAAAGCTGTAGACATGAACCTATTTTCTGCATGGTCTAGAGAAGAATTCAAACGATATGAGAACACACGTTCAAATCCTCCTGCAAGAGCTACAGATGGAAATACTGTTAGATGGTCCGCAATTATTCAAAAAAAAAAAAAAAAAGCAACAATTCTCCTTTTAGAACATTAACTGTTTCTTTAGGTGGTTTTGCTATCAGCCTTCACATTAACATGAATAGTTTTTGAAACATTTCAGAGCAATCAGAATTGTGTATTTATGAGCATAAATATAATTTAGCAGGTTTTACTGAAAATGAGTGAAAAGTGGAAAACATCACATGATTTGGATGCAAAAACTGCTGACTACAGACTGTTAAGAATGGAAAAGTGATATTGCAAAGCTTCCATTAGTGAAGCTGTTCTTTGCTTGGAAATAAACAACCCCAAGTGTTAATAGATAAAATGCTTTAACAAATAATTAGGGAGTAAAATCAATATTAGCAGGTATTGCTTATAAGCCACCAAAATCTCCCAGGAATAGCAGGGCCCATGTAAATCTTTTTATATTGAGCAGGGTTGCTGTCCATGTGATAGTTTTCAGAGATATCGTCAACCCACGTGATAAGTTTCTAGAGATATCATGATGTCAGTATAACATTCCTATCATTTCTAAAAATATAAATTACTGTTTCAAAATCAAAAGCATCACATCTAAAATGGGGAAAATTCTGAAGTAGGTTTTGTTAACACAAAGCTGAAGAGTTCAGAAGTAAAGATGAACTACTTAAGAAATAACAAATTAAGAAATGACAGCTTGATTACATTCATTATGTGCTAAAAGAACAAAGATACACTTTTTTAAAGGGCCACTTCTAGCATCAAATTTAACCCTCAGCCAAATCAGAGACAGAAATTAAACAGAAAATATAAATGCTAATTAGAATCTGCTTAAGCACATTTTACCACATGTGCATAAGCCTGTTACTTCATGCAAAGACAGACATCTGCACAGAGCAAAATTTGACCTGTTGACAGCTGAATAAATACATATATGAAGAAAACTTTTGTAGAAAATATAAATGGCAAAGACAGGTAAATCTGTGGTCAACTTCTTGGGTAACATGAAACAGAAAAGAGTATATTTTGAAACATATATTTAAAAGAATGTTGTCACAATTAGTAGATACTAAAACAAAACCAAAAAATCACAAAGGTCACCAGCAGATAGTAGACAGTTTAAAATTTTATTTGGCACTTGCAAAGGGCTGAAAAACCTCTTAATATTTCATGTTGCTAATGAAATAACTTCCAAATAATCAGTAAGTGAAATGTTCTAAAAATCAGTAAATTCAGATAACGTGCATCCAAGATTTACAAGAACCCGAGTGGTAAGAACATTACTATTAACATTCCTATATATTTGGAAGTTTTGGAAGTTTTAAATTGTAAATAACTTGCTTGTATTTTTAAGGTCACTAGTTCAGTTAAAACTTAAGGTATCAATATTAGAGAACATGACACAGAATCAATTAAATCAGCCCCAAAAACTTACCTTTTTTCAGGTCTATCTTAATTTTTTTTGCATTTCTTTTATTGCCAAAGCCCATAAGGGGAGACAGTGATGGAGAAGACAGCTTTCCACCCAGACATGGGAGGTTGGGGCTTTTAGCTTGTTGTAGTGTTGCTTGTACACCTGCCTCCAAGCTGTTTGTTCCAGAGACATTAATTGTTTTCAGAGCAGGTTTTGGATGAAGAGGAGGTGGAATCTTTGTTTTTGGAACTCCTTCGTTATCCACAAAAAGAGGAGCAATAGCAGATTTCTCATATTGTTCTCGATTACATGGAGGAAGGACTTCCAAGATGACACTTTCAAACTTCATTGCCTGACGGAAGATATCCTGAGCCCTTCAAAAGAAAGTTATGAAAGTTCACATAATAAACTGGAATATTTGGGCAAAGTTTGAAGTTGAGAATAAGACAAGGACAGAGAATAAGACAAGGACAGAGAATAAGACAAAAATTTATCTTAAACATGAAGAAATAACATTACCTTCACAACCACAGTGCATTTTTTTGCCTATTTACACATGAAATTTGATTTCTAAGCTACACTATTTCCTTACATTTCAGGTAAGAAGGGCACATCTATCATGACTCTCAGGTTTTTATGAAAACACATCATCCAGAATAAGTTAATGAACATATTTCTTCATGTGAAGCCTCAGGAAGAGAAGTTCTAATGGCAAAGCTCATCAAAAGACTCCTGAAGTTATAGCTTCCTACTTTTTTCAACTGCTTGTTATACATTTTCTTGTTGGCATAGAGGCACACTGAGCACCTATGACCAATTGGTGGATGCATCCAGTATGAGCAAGATCAAGAGTCTATTTTTTTCTGAGTACAGCCTAACTGCCCCTCAGGTTCCTTCACCATCCTTAAGACAACTTCTGGCTGATTCCACAGCAACAAAAAGGATGAGGACATGGGACATATGGACATCTTCAGAAACAACATTGCAACTGTATGGGATATACAGGCATCAGAAAAAAAACTGGTGACCAAGGAGGTGCTACTAGCCATGTATTTCTATATAAATGGATAAATAAATAGGCAGGTATTACATCTTTCAAGCAGTAACCTTTTGCTAAGGTGCATTTAAGGACTTAATGACTTTATAAATATGCTCAACTGCAACATCAGAAACTGTGTTGAAGGAATTAATGAAACTCCCTCCCCTTGAACTGACAGCTTGGCAACAATACAGTATTCAGGTTTCCAAGCACTGCAAGTCAATTAAGACAAGTTGGCCAAAGCAACTATGGATAAAGCCTTCCTTGCATTTTGAATAACCCACAGATTTGGTCAATCAAGACATTTTATGAACCTTGGATTCCAAAAGAACGAAGGATATCTCTCTTTGTGTGCTTTCCTCTCCTACCTTATGATGTCATGGATTGATTTTCTTCCACACTGCAGAAGACAACTCAAGTACAAATAGAAGTAGTTAGCTGAAGCACTTTTTGAGAATGAAAAAAAAAAAAAAATCAAGAAATTCTGCTTAGCAGAATCAGGTCAAGAGGGGAAGTAATGGTCATGTTAATTTTCACATAAATCATGAGGTCCTTTCAAGAACAAGTTATGTATCTCCTACCTTTCTGTAGCATGTCTATCAGGCAAAGTCAGTATTTCTCTGAAGTCTTAGCTTTGGATTTACATTGAGTTATGCAACAGGAGTCAATGTTGAAAGTACTACAAAAATAAACATTTTCTACACTGATACAGAAAGGAAGCCACTGCTCTCAGCACAAGGATGTGAAGTCTTAACCCAGTTTCTTTCACACCCCATCTTCATCATCTTCATCCTTGCAAGTAGCCACTTTGCCATATGTTACAAGGTAATTTAATAACTCTGTTTCAGGAGATGAATATTTTAAATATATGAAGGGGAAAAATATAAGATCTCCTTCAAACAAAAAACAGTGGAAGCAACACAAGACATCCTCTGGGAAAGCCTAAATGCAGTCTTCAGGGGCAAAATAACTGGCTGCACATCAAAGAGAAAAAATAATGGAAAGAAAAATTTACATTTCTTGAGACCCCAAATGTATACTTGAAAGAAATAAGAGAGTGAATTAAAGGAGGTGCCAGAAACTCTGCAACACAACTGAATGTAATTAAACAGATTAACAGCAAATGAAAAAGCAGACCAACAGTCCCAATACATAAAACTATTACAAACATGGGAATACAGAAAGTAGGCTGCTGCTAGTACAGCTGTAGAAGCAGCAATCATCAGGAGCAATACTAGAAAGTCTCTGCTAAAAATGGAAAGAGACAGTGTGTAACAGTTTCTGCTAAGTGTTAAAACAGCTTTTACAAGGGTTATGAAGAAATGTCAATTTGAAACTAGCAAACAGATTTTCCTCTCAAAGGAGAATCTGATGACTATTTCTGGGTCAACAGTCATTGGGACAATACTTGATGACATCCATTACAATTACTGCATTTCTCTAACATGGACTTCTGACAGCTTAGAACAGTTATGTCATGCCAGTTGAAAGCTAAAAGGCATTTTCTCTGAGACTACTTTCAAGCCAGAAAGCTGTTTCCTTTAGCCATTCTCATAGCAACACAGGAGGCTATTCTGGAAAAAATAACAGGACACAGGACCAGACTACAGCTGATCCAAAATACTTGCCCCAGTCCTGAATTGAGTCCCCCACTGCCTGCAGTTTTCTTCTCAGATCCAATGCCACTGCAACTACACTACTTGTTACTGTAACACAAGGTGACTTAGATCAACTAAATTAGGCTCTGCTCTGCATCACTGTCGAATCACTTCTCTCTTTCATTCTCTCAGTGAAGAGATAGTATAACAAGACTAGCCTCTTTAAACTAACAGTTGTCTTTGTAAATATCCCTTCCAACTCACAAAATTTGACACAACTTGGAGAAATGAAGTGCCCTGCATCTCTCATTTTGAAAGGAAGCCTTATGGAGAACTGGAGAGTTTATTGCACATTTCTAACTGTCCCCAAATCTAGTATCCTTAGAGAAAATAAGTGGAGTCCTCCACAAATAACAGAAGAAATTTGTAATGAAAAGATCACATACAACTTTGAAAAAAGGTTTTGATTCAGTCAAAATCTCATTTGAGAAGGATACATCTTAAACCAAATATGGAGAGATGAGGCAATTAACACTTTAATATGATACCAACATTTACGTCCTGATAAAGTTGATATGTAGGAACTTTCCATGAGTGGAAGATAATGACATGTACTGTATCACAGCAGAATACATTTACAACCAAACACAGAGAAATGAGTAACTCAAAAAGGTATCAGGAGGCAAAAAGCATAGTCTCAGAAACCTGTACTGGTTTTATGAAAACCTATTTTGCAAATATTTATCTCTAACAGTGAAATTACTTATTTGATTTTAGTAGAAACCTTGAACATTTGGCTTACTGTTTAGAAAGTTAAGCCTCAACTCCCTTGAGATCTCAATAGGTTTTTGTTATATTATAAACAATCACTCAGCTTTCTAAATATATGGATTAAAAAGTAAAAACAAATTACTATTTAATTACTGCAGTAAATACCTATGACATTTGAGAGGCTATTCTTTTGTGCAACAATGCCACATTAATTCACAACCGATCAAAGCAACCTGTTACTTAAAGTAATTTAAGAGAGACAATATATGTAAACAGATTTTTAATAAAAGTCATAAGACATGAGACTTACCATTTAGCTCAACTAATCAGTTACACAGTACTAGTGTTTTTTTAAAAATAAATGCTCAAAACTCTGCAGTATCAAAAAAATAACAACTTAATTTGCAAAATAACATTATTAAACATGCTGCAATGTTGACTCATTAGGAAGGTCTTACAAGAAACAATTTACAAAGAAAACGTGGAGAATACAACAGAAGAATTACAAAGTGAAGATAACTACTAAAAAAACTTAATGCTATTTAGAGATTAAGTATGCACAACAGGTTCACTAGGACTATAAGAAGGTTCCTCTGCTCAAACTTCACCTTATTTGGAGGTTTCAGAAAGAATTTAAACGTTTCAGTCTGTTATCAATTATACAGGCATTTTATCTGAAATAAATATTAATCCCTTTGCACAAATCACTGAATAAACATATTATAGTATAAAATCCTGGCTAGTTAGAAGTATCAGTAAACCAGCACTTACTGTGCAAAGGTTTTATCTGTAAGGTCCACGTGGTTAATCTTCACAATGCATTCATTCTCATGGAAAAGCCCATCACGCCTAGATCTGCTATTTTCTTCAATACCACGGATGAAGAGTCCCAGCATTCTAAAATGCAGAAGAAAAAGTGAAAGCTATTCTTATTCTGCTGGAATTAATTTTTAGCAACGAAAAACAGATATTCATAATTACTATGAGATGAGACAGAGTAGAACATTATGAAGTGTCTAACCTAGAAAAAGGATATCCAGCTCACTCTTTAACTAAAAAGGAGGGTATTGCAAGTAACACCAAGAAAACTTGCTGGACACTAATAGGTACAACTCGCTAGAACTTCAGGAAGTATTAAGTCTTGTGGGTCATACTTGGAGAAACAGAGGAAAACTCATAGATCTCTTCATCCAGTTAAAAATTTGAAAGTAGCTTATGCAATATTTGTCTGCCACTAAGTATGAATGTATTGCTCCAACAAAAAGCACAAACAGATCAAAACTAATTTTCTAACTTCACTATAATAAACTGAATGGGTGTTTGAATAAGTTAAAAAACAACTATTATTTCTACATTTGAAAAGTCTCTGAAACTTTACAGTTGCTGAAGTCCCTTGATGACTGTAATGCTATTCATTTATGTGGCAGGAGAGCAGCAGAACATCAAAACCTAAGTTGTTTACTGCCAGGTTCTGTGCAAACTGAAAGCTGAGGTGCAGCACAGGAGCTTCTGGCAATGCATTAAGTGAAAAAGTGTGGGTGGTGCAAAATTCCAGAATGGCTAACTCTGCTGGGAGCACTTGGCTACTTCTGACCTACCTGAAGCACCTCCAATATTGCAGACTACAACTCAACATCAATATATCCAATGATACCAGTATGAAGTCCAAAAAAACCTGACAACTTCATGTATGTGAAGACCTCTTATAATCAAGTTTTATCCATTAAATTTCCATACCACATCAGCAAAGATAGATGACCTTTAGAGACAATTTTCTATTGGTTATTTTCCATAAAATATTCATGTGCAATTTCCAGTGTGCCACCACTCCAATCACAAAACAGAAGTCTTGTATTTTTTCTCAGATTCATGACTGTCCCTCATGTTTCAGTCCATTCAACAGATTCACAGTATATTGATAACTATTTCAAAAGACACTAAATTCACTGTGCATCTGATTTTACATTTATTGCATAATAAAAGTTTTGAGATTTATATTTGTCATATCAATGCACTTCAATTGAAAATTTAGTTCCTACTGAATATTACTACTTCAAAACATTTAACAGAAAAAATTAGATTTAATATCTATTGCATAAAGATTCTCTTGCAACCTGTGTTACTCTTAACTAGAGGACTCAAAAGGGCAGCAGTGATGATTGTCTGCAGCCCTGCTGATGATAACCAATCAACCAGTGGTAATCTAAAAACTAACCACTAAGAACTAATGAAATATAATTATGTTAAGATGCAAACCAACAGAAGAAAAATAAAGTGCAAATTAAGTTGTTTGGTCACTAGTCCTGCTGGGCTTAAATGCTGCATCCATATAGAGCAATATGATTACCTGCTTCTCTAAAACTTGCTGCATGGGCTGCAGAACCTGATTGAGTGGCTTAGGTTCCCTATGCTGTGGCACCTTAAATGCATTGCTCCATTACTTTTTTCTGCAGTCTCAATTTTAGCATTATTTTAATGCACTACTAAGTTTTTATTTCTTTTTTTTTTATGATACCTAAGTGCAAAAGAAAGGGGGAAAATATTTCCATTAGTTTCATAGCTCCTGTATAAACTAAGATTTTGTAAATTAAAAATTTTCCTCTGCAGCAGTGCTAGGCTGTAGCCAGCATTGCCTTATTAGAAGGTAACTTTACAAGTGAAATACCAGACCAAGTCAGTCACGGCCAGCACGCCCTCATAAATTGCATCTTGTCATTAACATAAATAAAAGATGTTCTTCTGTACTTTCTCGTGTTATTAGTTAAAATTCATACACTAATCTCAGGCTTGATTAAATAAGAGGGACAAGCAATTTAAGTCACTCTAGTGCTTTTACAAAGATATCAGTAAGGTTCTGCCAAGGGTCATTAAAATTTCAAGACAACTGTCTAAACAAGCAGTCCATCTGTCAAAATCCTCTTTCCTATAAGGGATCCCCCAAAGCATTTATCAATAAGGACATGTTAACATGCACAGAAAGCAGACAAAGAACTCTACTCCTTTACTGAACGTTTTCAAAGCCACAACCTTTGTGGCATGCTTGTAACAAAGAACTAATGTCTCCATGTCACAAGGTAACAAGCCTAAGTTTCTTTCTCATGATAGAGAGGCAGCCTGCAAAGCCGAGAACACAACTCAGGCCTCCTACAGCTCCCACTGAAGAACAAGTTTCTCCTTGAGACAGTGCTGACATTATCCAGGCAGTAGACGGACATCTATTTTCCTTTTTGGTAAATAAAACACTCTGAATGAATTTGAGTCCACTTTCAGACTCAGAGCTTGTTGAGAAAACATTTACATACACAGACCTTTACAAGGCAACTTAATCCTTCACATTCTCTGTACTACATGAAAGCTGACAAGTAAAGAAGCATTTAAGAATTAGACATTTTTAACTTCTTCAATAATTGTCTCTATGTTAGAGGCAGCCGTTTTACTATGAAGTAGTGTCATTATGGCATTGGCAACTTCCTGTCTCTTCCTGAAGGCTGCCAGTGTCAAATTAACTCTCTGCCTAAGCTGCCATATGTCAAATTTCAGCTAGAATTTAATTTTTTTTTTCATTTGGGCTACATAGCTTGGAAAACAGTTATAATGAAAATGCTGACACAGTCTTAACTACAGTACATCAATATGAGCATGCTGCTATAATAGGCTTTTGTGATCTCAAGAGACTACGTTAAATCATTTATAATTAAAGTAATTGTATTGTGACAAAGAAAAGTTCATGGTATAGTGCACATTTTATAAATGCTATACAAACCAAATCTGAAAGGTGGCTTGAAGAGTACGACCAGGCTAGATATTTTTTTTTTTTTTTTTTTTACTTTTCTTGTCTTGTATGTTGCTAAGGAAGGGTCAATGCAGAGAAATCCAACTGAAAACAAGAACAACAACTATTCCAAACAAAAAAATTCCACACCCAACTAAAACCAAACCCCACACATATCCACAAAACCAACACATCTTTAGTATGACATTGTTTTACAGAGGATATTGTTCAATAAAAACTGAGGCAATTAGGAAGGGCTTACATGAACACAGGGTTTGGTATTCTCTTATTAGACTAATAAATAGTTTGGTAACATAAAACAATGTCACAAGCCAATTTTCTTTTAAGCACTTTTTTTCATTACGGTTAAATAGTAGGTATTTTAAGAGAACCATGACTGAAATCCCTTTGCTAATATACTTCCTGAGCAATGCAGAAAATATCTTACCTTCCACTCAAAGATGAAAAAAAGGGCACTACATGTATCCCCAAGGGTCCACGTTCCCCAGAAATCTCCACAGTTTTTGTCATTTCACTAAAAAAGAGCACAGCGAAACACAACTCATGTACTTTTTCACAGAATTTTCTGTTTTAAAAAAAAATACTGATTGATCAGATAGCAGGAAGGACGGAAAAAGAAATGACTCAGAGCTCATTAATATATAAAAATGCAATAAAATGTTAAATGGTTATCAAATTTTTTCAGTTTTAGAACCAGCATTTGTCTACTGTAAAAGAAAATTACAAAGTATTGAACGTTTTCCTAAGTTAACCCTTAAGTAAATCAGGAAATTAATTAAATAAGGTTATTCTTCATATTCTTAATCTAAGCTCCACATGAGCTGCTTCAGTTCATTCCCTCATGTGGACACATTATAAACATGAAAAATCACACATTAAGGACATCAATTAGTCAAATCGTATTTAAATATCTGAGTTTCTGCCCTCAGTTGCATAGAAATTCAAAGAACAATACAAAGAACAAAACAAATTTCAATCAATAGTGCAACTCAGCTCATTTTATCAGGAAGTTCCCTTCCTCAAACACCGTTATCAAAAACCTCTATATTTAATCTCTGACAGGATTTTGCTGTTTCATGGCTATGTGCCATTTCATTTCCTGCTGAGTATTGTACACGGGCAGCCTTGCAGTGACCTTAACACTTTTCTAGGTGATCATAATTTGAAAAGGAAGGTATCTGAATTAGCTAGAAAATATGAAAAATATAAAGCCTTCTGTAACACCACCTCCCCTCAAGTCATACTGGATACCATCAGCACTCCAAGTAGTGGCCAGTGGACAAGTACTGGGTATTTCCATCTACATTTGAACATGCTAACACATTCAAACTATAAGAAGCTCTGTATTTGCACGCTCATCCCTCTGCACCATCCCGCCCTCCCCTCCAAAGAATTTTTTCCCTACTACAACTATTTCCTCTGGGATCAGCTGCCCAATCTCACCGATGCGTGGTCTTGTGATTGTTTGAGCTCATGCAAGAATCACCAGCAATCAGAGGTATAAAGGAGGAATCTGTGACCACCTTTGAAGTGGCAACACACAGTTACATCAGGTTAGATACAGCATAAAAACCCACAGTACAGCTAAATCCTGTCACAAGCAGGACAATTACTAAAAGCAATCCTAGATGACTCCTGGCATTGCTTTCTAATAATGCAGGGATATTTTGCTCTTGTCAGAAACCTTTACCCAGTTGCACAATGATTAACCAGAAGCAACTTGCCCTAAATACAATTCTTAAACTCTGTTCAGCTGACCAAGCTAAGACTAGAAATTAACTTTACATAATTTTCTTTTGTTTTGGAGGGTGGGATGGCACCAAGTGTTTGTTGGGAGTTTTTGGGAAGGTTTTTTTTTAATAAATTATTCTTCCAAAAAGCCTGACACTGAAATTAATTTATATTCCATAAAAATTAAATGGACAGCCCCTGAAAAACAAGTCACCACTAATCGTAACATAGCAGATTTTCATGTTACTATATTTATAACACAGGCACAATCAACAGACATTTCTATTTGCTGAGTTTTTGTTTCCTGTATTTCCCCCACTTCATGAATCAAACAGGGAATCCTGACAAGATCTTCCTGTAAGTTTTTTTAGAAAACATTTTTTCTACTGAAATCAATCAGAAAAGCCAATCAGGGTGCTAAGCAAAACCTCAAAAATGCATGCATAGGAAATCAACTCTTCTTTTAGTTCCATCTTCTACTTCCTCCAATTCTCTTAACAGACAAAAGAAAAATTAACGAGCTACTTTTACTGCCTTTTGAACTCCTACATATGAGCAAATTAAGTAGCCAAATCCTATAGATCCAGAAAATAATCAAAAGTGGTAAATGAGTTTTCATTTCTACAGGGAAGATTTAAATAAGTTAAAGCTGTCCCTAGATAACCTCATGTTTCTCAAGGACTCCAGGGAAGAGTTGTTGTCTTAAGCAACTGTAAAACAGAGCTGGCATTTTTTGAGGCCTATCAGGACAGACAGGTTAGCTGTCATATTAAATCAATGCACTTACAGTTACAAGTAGGCTCAAAGCCAAAGAAAACATACAAGTTTATTTTTAAATCTAACATGAAATCTACACATGAAGAAAAATAGGTTTTTGTGAAAACACACAACCCATGTGCATTAGTTTTTAAAACACTGCAGCACATCCTAGAATTATGCATGTACTAAAGCATTAAATATCCATAATAGCACCCTCTTTATACATAGGTGTGTATTTAGAATTATATTTTTAATCAGAAATTAGGCAAAATGACTTTTCATTCTCAGACAAATGTGATTCTTGGTTACATCTGAGAAGAAAACTGCCCTTCACAACAGCTTTAAGAGGACATATTTTTATATTATAGCTACAAAAGCCCAACAACAAAAAATTAAGAAGCAGGATATCTGTGATTTGCTTTTTTTGTTGTTGTTGTTTAGGAATCTGAAAGATTAGAAACTCTGAAAAATTTTACATCATTCGCTCATGCCATCTATCTTCTATGACGTTTAATCTGCCCACAAGAAGAGCTGAATTCCAGCACTGTACTACTCTACACTGGGTTACAGTTTACACAGCACAGTGGATTGTATTCAGGAATTAGACATGGCTGATGAGATCCTAAACAGGATGAGTTTGAAAAATACTAATTATTAAACTGCAGGCACAAGGGACATCAAGGTCCTGAGACCCTTCAGTTTGACAGTCAAACTGAAAAAAGGGAGGAGGAAAATGCAGAACAGCTTTCCACTGCTGGTTGATAGCTGTGATATTGACAACAGAGAGGGTAATTTGTGGATTTTCTGCAACATTCAAAGGGAAAAGTCCTCAAAATAGGAAACAGTTAAATTACAAAAGCTAGTAACTTACTAGTGATCTACTCCTATTTTAATTCTCCCCTATACATCATAAGTGTATTTTGCAGTAAAATACAAAACATTCTGGGTTATTGAGTCAGTATAAGAGACCTGGAGTCCTATCACTAGCAGGGGATGAGAGGCTGGGAGCATCAGCGAGCATGCACAGAGGGTGCCTCAGCATGCTACGCCGCTGGTATCTCCTGTGTGTTCCTCAAGGAGCAGACAGAGCCCCTACCTCAGAAAATACTGCCCTTGCTGAGTTTGCAACCCAATTTCTATGGAATACACACACAGATACATTCTTACAGCAATCAAAATAGGTGAACTTTTAAAAAACATTTCTCAGTGGAATATATCAAAACCGCAGGGTTCACCCCAACTAGGACCCCTTGGACCTCTTTCAGATGCACGCTAACATCTCCCTTCCTCTCACTGCACCAATCGTGCCTCAATGGTCCCAGGGAGGAACAAACATCTGCCTAGCGTGACCCCATTGTGGTATTCAAGACCACATTCAGTGCTGCACCATTGATTTTTAACCTGAAGAAACTGTCATCATTCACTACGTAAATTCTTCATTGCTTAATGTTTATTGATTTCTACCTGATTCTTTACAGTCTACTACATTTGTCAGAAAGGCTTGCTATGCATATTATTAAAACATTGATGAATGCAGGTTAGCAAAGAGAATGATAGAGAAGATGTATGCATGTATGTAGTTCGCATGCATAACAGTCCATTTATAACAAGATTTAAACAAAGTGAAGCACATTACGTGGTGCATATTCAATGGTGAATCAGCCTGATCTTCAGATTCGCAGTGCCCTTGCTGTCAAATACTACAGGTTCATCTCCTGCAAACTCCATCAAGAATTAGCTTTCTGTTAGTTATGCAATAGGAAAAGATTTGTTAGCTGAAAGCTTCTCGGCAAACGATCCAGTAATACTGAAAATCCAATCTCAACCACTGAGCACACAGATATGTAAAAGGTGTTCTGCAGAAATAAAACTAGTTTTGTGGCAGGACCTGGTTTTCTAAGGCGCTATGACCTTCCCAAATCACAAATGCTGGGAGAATCTTCATGGGATTTCTCCGGGAGAGTGCAGTAAATGCAGCCTACAGTTATTAATTGTTTTGCAACATACTGAAGACAGCACCTTGGAAAAAGCTGCTTTCTGCATGGGTTGCCAGGCAAAACTTGTCATCATGTGTATGTCACAAGAATCTAATGCCCGAATAAACACAGATCAAGTACTCGTCATTCCAATGGCATATTCTTTTGCCATTTTAGTCTTATTCAACACTTGTACCTAAGTCTTCAATCCAGGCACAACATGACAAAGCAACAACCTATGAATAGATCATTGAATTCCTTGATTGTTTTTCAGAAAAGGTACAGATTAGTAAGCTGCTGCGTCTGAAAAAAAGACGTCTTTGCACAGCATGTCGATGTTTCCCTTGCGAACAGAAAAGCACAGCAGATATTCTGAACATGCTTTGTGGCATTTTTATTGACTACAGCCAAGTAAAAGAAAAAGGAAATGTCATGCAGATGTGGAGAGCTCACAGATGAAGTTATTGAACTGCAATTCCTTGCTTGTTCTTCACTTGTGCCTCCAGCCCCACCAGCCAATGCTGCCATTCCAGGGGAGGAGAACATCCATGAACACAGGCTACTGACATTTGGTAGAAAGCATAGGTCTACAGGCGATGTCAAGTTACTGAGAGAATTTTAGAAAGGAAATGTGTACAGATTTACCCAAATAAAGAGGGTGATGACTCCATCCATGTACTACTTTTGCATATCAAAACAGTACAGTACCTGATGGTAATAAAATATCTGCACCGATTCATCCAGAGAGGCTACTGGAGTAGCCATTTCAACTAAAGCTGTCAGCACATATCCCACCCACCTCCTACATCTTTTCAACAATTTTTCTCCCCTCTTACAAACTAGATGTTCAAAGCTCTGATGAAAATCTCTTGGATGCCCTGAAAAAAGAAAAGGAACTCAGAATGTTAGTGTGAATATCTTAAATGATGAAAACCTGAGCAATATCTAAAGATGGATGTAGACCACCCTACAAGAAGAGGAAGCAACTGAACAAGGAGAGTCAAGAGGCAGCTTTGCAGGTACACTTAAGAGAACTCCAAAGAGACAAGTGTGTTTCAGCTGCTCCATCCTACACAGAAGTAAACAAACTATCCACTAAGTTTAAATACTTAATATGAAATAATGTTAAAATCTCCCAGTTTCAGGTTCAAAGAGGTAACCAAATGACCCCCTCCTATCTCAAATGCATTAATCTAGTAAAGACATTACTGTAATCCAGATTTTCTTTCCCCACTAAATTTACTTAGTTCTCACAAGATTAACTGTCACAAGATTAACTGGTTTAGAGAGAAACTTGATAGCCAGCAGGCACCAGATTTCCATATCTGTCTTCCTTTAAATCAAGTTGCTCCGCTTCTGTGTTGTTAGACTAATGAAAGACATAGAAGGTTAAAAAAAAGTAAAATACAGAGAAGGAAAAATTGCTGCAGTTACACGTTAATTATGTATCTACAGTGCTTAAACCATGGAATTGACCCTGACCTCTGCTAGAAAGAAATGGAGAGACCGCAAAACAGAACATAATGAAAACACATAATGAATTATCTATGCATAAATTACCCTTTTGAGTTCCAACTAATCCACTGCTATTAAGCTAACATCCAGTTCCAAGCAGATTCATGTTTACTATTTCTTAACACAGTCATTTTTACTAAGAAAAGCAAGGTTTCCAAAAACAGTTAGTGTGTAGTGCGCTAAGGGATCCAGTGTTAAAGGCTGTGATAAATTTATACCTGACCTCCCCGAGTATCAAGACCCTACTGCTACTTTAAAATCTTGCAATCCTAGCACAAAAAAATGAAAGGAAACAAGGAAAACTCACCAAATTTTGTACTCTGATGGCATTAGCTCTGTTTCCCTTATTCCGAACATCAACTTTACCAGCAAATCCAAAATAAAAATAAACACCTTCAGACATTTCAAGAGGACTGTAATTAGTCCTGGCTTTATTTATTCCATTAAAACCGTGCCAATGACCCAATGTTTTGAGACTCTCCTCTAACAAAACTCAGCTTTCAAAAGGTCATAATAAAATTTTCAGACTCCTGAGGGATACAGTCCTGAAAAGTTTCCCAGTACTTTCATAATGAAATGTTTTAAGAGAATCCAGCCAAAGAAACTTCCTTCCTATTAGCTTCTGAGTAGAGAAGTTGAAAGTCCTCTACATTGCTACTCATTTAATTTATCCAACATGCAACTAATTTTGCCTACTTAAATCAGTGAACTGAAAACAGAATAGTTTTACTATTTGAGTGAGAACTACAAAACAAGCCAAGTCTGAAGCCTTTAACTTCGACTGACTAGGCTTCACAATCATAAAATACTAATCATGGTATCCTTTTTCTCTGCCTCCATCTGAAACACCCATGATTGGCTGCAGTTAGAGAAAGGACATTGACCTCAGAGAGGCTGGTGCTCTGATGAGAAGGCTCAAATAGTTTTCTTAGGTGACTAGCTGCTATTTTGCTTAAGTGCTATAGGTCATAAGAATTATCAAACTCAGTGACAGGAAAGGATATTTTCTAGTGAAAGCAGCAAAGACAACAGTGGTTTCCTTCTTTCTTCCATAGTATCGAATAGAGCAGAATTGAGCTGAAATATTAGCTTCATTAACACAATTTAACATGGCTTATTTAAATGAAAGATTAAGGTATCATTTCTTAACGGTCCTTCATGGCCCTAACATCTTTGAAATATAACAAGAAAAATACCTGCACAAATGAGTTATAAATAATACTTTCCTTCAGAAAGAACAGCGTAAAAGAAGTCAAATTAGATATTAAGATGTTAGTTTTACTACTTGTGGAAAAAAAATTTTATTATTTAATACTATTTTACTAATAAAATCATCTTTACTTATATTTAATCAAATTAAGATACCAGTAAGATAGATAGATAGTCTCTAATGACTCATTATTTTAATTTATAAAGCTATTTATCCTAATGAAACAACTTCTGAAAAAAGAGCTAAAAAAACTCCTTAGTTTTAAGAGAAAAAAATGCAAGAATAAAAATCATTGCCTTAAAATTTTAATTCTTTGACTTCTGAAATTCCAGTGACTTATGAAACATCAACTAACTTTGCTTCACAAAATAATGTGTTCTGATTTCCTCCTAAGTTCACTGCTCAAAAAAAATTGGAATATATTACAGATATCAGAATATAATTAATAATTTCAAAGAAAAAATCTCCTCAGGACACAAGAAACACAAGCAAGGTATATGGGCCCCTCACCACAAGAAGAATGTTGAGGCTCTGGAGCAAGTCCAGAGAAGAGCAACAAAGCTGGTGAAGGGGCTGGAGAACAGGCCTTATGAAGAACGGTTGAGAGAGCTGGGGTTGTTTAGCCTGGAGGAAGCTGAGGGGAGACCTCACTGCTCTCTATAACTACCTGAAAGGAGGATGTGGAGAGGAGGGTGCTGACCTCTTCTCCCAAGTGACAGGGGACAGGACAAGAGGGAATGGCCTCAAGCTCCACCAGGGAAGGTTCAGGCCAGACATCGGGAAGAAATATTTCACAGAAAGGGTCATTGGGCACTGGCACAGGCTGCCCAGGGAGGTTGTTGATTCACCTTCCCTGGAGGTATTTAAAGCACGGGTGGATGAGGTGCTGAGGGGCATGTTTTAGTGTTTGATAGGAATGGTTGGACTCAATGATCCAGTGGGTCTCTTCCAACCTGGTGATTCTATGATTCTATGAATTACTTTACTGGGACTCTGCATTTAATGAAACATTGCTTCATTGTCTTTATTTTGGTTTTTGTGGTTGTGTATTTGGGTTATTTTTTATCAATGTTTCTCCTTAATGCAGCGATTTCAATCCAGATTAAGACAATTAATTTTATCTTTAAAAAGTCACAACCAATGCAGAAACTTTTTCTTTCAAGCTTTCCCTCTCCTCCCTGTCTATTCAACACTTTGACCTTCAGGCATCACTTGAGTGGGCCCCAATCCATATTTTGTAATTTTTTCTTCCATACTCCTCTGCCAAGACAGTTTGCAGAATTCAACAAAGGTCCTAAGAGATCTACAGAAATTTAGACTTATTATTCACTGTTTTGTGACATGCCAGAGAAAGTCTGGTCACAGAGGTCCTTCTCACTGTTACTGTTTCAAACATCCACCAAAATCAGGTTATGAAGATTAAAAGTCAATGAATACCACAACCTTCTTCTGAAGAATCCCAAGGGCAAGAAATGACTTGTTTAGCTTAATAAACAATAACATGTTCTCAGAAAATTCCTAAGAGGACTTAGATGATCTAAAACACCCTTGTAAAAGCCTAAGGACAACAATAAATGTGAGCACAGCATACATAGAGCTTGATTAATCCCCATTACAAATTAACGGATCAAGAAACAAATGAGTGCATATATTGGGTGATGCATAATAATTACCTCAGGTGAAATAAGCTGTAGAAGTCTTCAGCAACATTGCACAAAGAGAAAATAAGCATTAGCAACTAAACTAAGTTCTACAACTGCATGATGAACACTTAATCGGCCAGTGTGTAACTTGGAGGCCTGGAAGTTGCAGAGAAAGCTGGGAGCGTGCTCCAGTGCTTTTTCATGATGAGACCATTCTAAAAATATGTATCAGTACCAGAAGACATGAGAAGAAACTACAAAATGACATACAAAGTAGGTGACAAGGCGACCTCCATGAGGAAGAAAAATTGCAAACAGACAGATAAGTAGAAAAGCACAACCTTAAAAGGATGGAAATGTTTCCCCACTAAAAAAATGAAATGATGACTCAAACAAGAAAAATTAAGAACTTAACTCTCTTGTAAGGAAAAGACTATTTTTAGACATGTTCCAAAAGTAAGGTGATTCTTGTACCAAAATCCTGGCATGACCCAGGAGACCACCAAGGTCAGAGTCCCTGTTCTTGCGAACTTTCCTGGAGGTTTTGGGTATATCATTTCATGCCTCTGTCCAAGACTCCATGTAGCTAAAATGATAATATTAACACTTGTTTTTTTCTCAGGTGTTTGTCAGGATAAATACTTTAAGGTTAAGGCATACAGATAAAGTTTTTTAAATGTTTTTTACTTTATACTGTTTTGACAATAAGCTGCACAATTCTGGCAAATGATTATTTGCTACCATCAAAATCAAAACAAGTTAATTTTTGACATTTTAGCTGTCATGCAGAAATTTGCTGAGTAACATTTCTAAATTTCATTATACAATGTGATACAGTATCACTACAGTTCTGCAACAAACAACATACTGGACAAAGGACCGAATTCCTTTGCCAACTCAAAACAGTTGACTTCAGCACAACCTGAATCATCAGTCAAAACTGAAATTCAAGCTAATAGTGGAACAGAAGAACAGCAGCATGGAAACATTTCGCTCTGTACTTGCCAGATCACATCCTCTCTTAGCACCACTGAGGGTGTGATTGATCAGATTTCTGACACTGTATTGCACTCTGACTTGTGTGACTGTAGGAAGAATAAACTCTGAAGCTCATTATTAAATCCCTTGTGAATACCTGTTTCCTTGTGTTGCAGTTGTGCAGCTCTCAAACTTCCCAAATAGTCAATGCAACCACTACCCCCCTTCTGGGACACAACAATCCCGTGCAGTGCTACAGGCTTGGGGAAGAATGGCTGGAGAGTTGCCCACAGACAAGGACCTGGGGTGTTGGAGGAGAGCAGCTGAACATGAGTCAGTAGTGAGCTCAGGTGGCCAAGAAGGCCAATGGTGTCTTGGCCTGTATCAGAAACAGCAGGACCAGAGAAGTGATTCTGCCCCTACACTCAGCACTAGTGAGGCTGCACCTCAAATAGTGTGTTCAGTTTTGGGCCCCTCACCACAAGAAGGATGTTGAGGCTCTGGAGCAAGTCCAGAGAAGAGTAACGAAGCTGGTGAAGGGGCTGGAGAACATGTCGTATGAAGAGTGGCTGAGAGAGCTGGGGCTATTTAGCCAAGAGAAGAGGAGGCTTAGAGGAGACCTTATCACTGTTCACAACCACTTGAGAGGAGGTTGTAGAGGTGGATGCTGTCCTCTTCACCCAAGTGATAGGTGGTAGGACAAGAGGAAAAGGCCTCAATTTGTGCTAGGTGAGGCTGAGATTGGACATTAGGGAAAATTTCATCACTGCAAGGGTCATCAAGCACTGGCAGAGGCTGCCCAGGGAGGTGGTGGAGTCACCATCTCTGGAGGTATTTAAAAAGATGAAGTGCTTAGGGATTCAATTTAGTAGTGGACAGGTACAGTTGGGCTTGATGATCTCAAAAGGTCTTTTATAACCTAGACAATCTATGAATCTATGATTCGGTTAGAGCAACCCAGTCCATCTCTGGTTTATATATTAAGACAAGAAAAGGATGCATTCCATCTGACTATTCTAGTGAGTCAATGCACCTAAAAATATTGGTTAGAGTTTTCACAGTGTATAAACATAGATATAAAATCTACTACAGAAGATAGCAAAGTAATAACCTTACCACTCAAAAACAGGGATGACATTTTAACTGAAGAAAAAAAAAATCAGGATTACATGGTTCAGCTGACTGGTTATTTATTGGGAGATAAAACACTACCTAGGAACATTCTCTACCTTAAGACATTAAATACCTGCAGGACTCAGTAGAGAGCAAAAACATTGACTATACAATAGCAGCATATTTCCCCTTTAGCCTTATAATACAAACGCCGCAATAAAAATCATCCATATTCATCAATGAGGGTAATTAACACATCAATATATCCTTCACTATGTGAATCTAGCACATTTTTAGGATGGGAAAGCGAGAAGGAAGAAGAGATCATGGCAACAATGAGCATAATGCAAATTTACAGGTGCAGATGGAACGAGAGGTCAGTCTTGCATGTTGATGAGCCATACTTGAGTCAGCACCAAATAGAAGATGCTCCTACCTGACAGGGAGCCGGGCCCTCTGAGCCAACAACAGTTCTGTGGGTCCAGTGATGTTCATCTCTCCATCCTGAAAGGACACCTGGGAAGTGCCCTGTTGAGAGATTTCAGAGCACATTTTGAAACTACATACATATTTATGCATATATAACAATGGTTGCATTGATATTTTGGAGTGAAAGTTTGGAAGATAAAACAAATAATAAGCAACATCATCTCACTAACAGTGAGAACCAAGAGACCCATTCTGCGTACATGACACAAGACTAAAGAGAAAGAGGATGCTATCTGAAGCCCTAGTCCTCATGCCAGACTCCCACCGTGCTTCCACTGAAGAACCACACGGCATTGCTTTCTTGTCCACCCATCTGGCCTGAATGTCACCCTTTCCCATTCTCAGTAACCTCCTTTCTCACAATGGATTCCACAGTCCTTGGATAAACTCAAGGCCTTTTTCTCTGCTCTTTCTATCCCTTAGCAGCATTTATCTGGTAAAGACATTTTCACAGTAACTGCTCAGGAAAAAAAAAAAAGTAACCAGACACAAAAGTTCAGCGTGCACAGGGACCTAACATAAATGCTGAAGTTCTTGAAAACTATTACTTAACTTTCTTTCTGTGATCCTTAGACTCTTAATGTTTGCATTTTTTCCATACTGGGAGAAGGAAAGAGGTACCAATGAGATAAGACCCCTGTCAGCAGGTGATATATTAGCTTTAATGTACTGTACTTCATTGTAACCCTTATGGCAATAATGTAAACAGAGCAAAAATCCGTAACAAAGACCTTTGTTGGAGAGGTCACTTCTGCCAACTCGGCAACAGGAATATAGCTGGAAGACATAAATCTTCAGCTGTCAACACACTAAGAGAATTCAATTCAGAGTTTGATCTTAACTAGATAAAACCCAAAGTTAATCATTATTTTTTGTTGTTGCAGTGATATAGTTTTCCAGTGTATGTACTTGCCACATCAAGTTGTCTTACGGCAAATGGTAGTAATGTTACAAATTAATTCCAAAGAACAAAGCCAACTAGGTAAGTGATTTAGTTTTCAATAAAAGCTCTATACTGTAAATTAAAAATTTCTATTTCTCTCTAAGGACGGCTCTACTCAGAAGGATGACTTCAAACATTTGGTGTTTTCCCATTTGTAAAACTTATTTTCAGGTTATAAGTATCAAGAGAGCAGGGGCAAGAGTGGGTTGCTCTGTGTTTTACAAAACTATGATATGACCAGCCTTGCAAACAAAACCTTGGAATATAAATCAAGTCAGATCCCATTTTGGTTCAGACACTGCTTTTGAACCTATAATATTGGTAGCAAGTCTCTTTGAGTGTTAATCAGAGCACACAACTCAGTGGACTTGGCTTCCACTGCAAGACAATATAGCTCACTCAAAGCAAACTTCTGTCACTAATGGAAGAACTATTTTAAAATACATGTATTGAATATGTAGCTTCTATTCCAATCACTTTTCACAATAGAAACACATAACAAGAAGCAGTTTTTGCCATATGAAGCATCTTCCATACTAATCTCATAATTCAGGAACTTAATCTCAAGTTGTGTGCTTGCAGTAGAAACCTGACACACGGCCTTCTTCCACTGACTTCATCTTGGAAAAAGGTAGTGCCTGGGTAGCAATAGATGTCAGAAGCAGACAAAACTCCTAGCAATAATGCTCCAAACAAAGCTAACCTCCTTTAGGCAACTACTAAAAATATTGGTGCAACAATGGCTCTTCTTGGAAGGCTGAAAATAGCTAATGTATAGATTTTGGGTTGTGAATTAACTGGACTTTCTTTTTCTTCCAGACAACTGGCTGCATCACATTGCTTCTCAGTGCATGACTGAGAACTTGCTACTCATGCCTCAGAAGTGTTTTGCTATATAAAGCCTCCCTTGCAGTCTACACAAGTCTGCATAAGCTATGTTATTTCTGGGCTTTTAGTTACTGTTCTTGCTGTAGAGAGGTTACATCCATAATCACCCTTCTCCACTTCCATGGGAAACAGATTTCACAGTGACGACAAACACTGATGTTCATAACACAGCCTCAGCTCGTGTTTCTGTTTAATGATTCATAGGTTTTAAATCACGGGAAGCAGTTTTTCATCAACAAATCAAATCTCATACCAAGAATTTTAGTGACACAGCACAACACTGGTAAGGGCATGGCTACACTCCAAGATAAGAGGTACTTGCAAAAAGATGGCAACCAACAGCTTCCTTTTTCTGCTGAAGACCAGTACAGCAAAAAGCATATTGAAACTGGATAATAAGGTTATCGTAGATATTAGGAGCATCAAACCTTCAGCAGAGGTCCTCAGAAACAGATTGAAAATCATGTCACAAATGTTTCAAGGTGTGTTCGTTCCAGTACCAGAAAGTAATGGTCCAGCCTAATAGTCCCACATTTCCATCATTCCAGAAGATGAAACTTCTGTGAGGAATTAAGAGGATGAAGTGTGGAATACATAACTGCAACTACAGCTTGCTTTGGGGTTATTTTGTGGTTTTTTTGGGATTTTTTAAAAACTAAAAGCTCCTAAAGTGACCCTCTCCAGAGCTCAACAGAAAAATGCTGAGGGATTTCATAAAAGCTACAGTGGGAAGTTCAGTGTCACAGCCCCCACCCTCCACCAGTCATTTTAATTTGAAGGCATATAGTGCTCAAACAGATCACAGATTATCACTTGCTGAAGCAGTAAACACAACGCCAGATACATTTAAATTTTTAACTGATCAAGGAAACTTGATTCATATCAATGACATTATAATTGAGATCTCCAAGAATGGCATTAAAGCTCCAGTCACGTAACAATCATTACAACTGGGACAAATTCCTTCTGTACTTCAGCATTTCATTAGAAGCTCAACAAATTTAAACAGATCATCTCCTGCCCAACTAGCAGAATGATAGTAAACCAACAATGCACAAGTACAGACACTATTAGAAGACAATGATCCAATACACACAAAAATTCTCAATCTCTTATTCCTATTTTAAAGTCTGACTGTCAGTTTTGCACTAATAACGGAATTAATGACACTGACTGCCAAAACCTGACTCAAATTCAGCTGACAGTATAATAGATTTACAGTGACAGCAACAGAATTGCAGTTTTCACTTAGGAAACAGGAATAAATTGCAAAATGGTGTGGTAAAAACAAAAGCTAAGAAAGCAGTGCAAAAAAACAGTGGAAGTTTTACCATTTATTTATATAGGGAATTTGAATCAAGTAATTTTTCTTAATGCTGCAAAAAACAGGAGAGAAGGATCCTATCAAACAATAGGTCTTTGCAAATAACTTTAAGTCAAATACTTGAAAGAGTCTCATATTCATTATGCATTAGCTTTTGAATTAGGTACATGGGTATGTTTAACAGTAGAAAGAATGACACAATACACATCACTAACATTTTGTAATCAATGAACGTGCTCAGTCTTCTCAATTCAACAGTCAGCATGCACATCTACCAGCCCCAACAAAAAATATCCTGGAATCAGTCATGGCTCTTACTCAGATTAGAGACTGTGAGAAATGATCAATTTTTTCTTTAGGTTTTTGAAATGCTCATTTTGTAAAAACCACAGAACGTCTGGGGGGAAAAAAGCAATAGTCACAATTTTGGAGAGAGATGTGAAACAATCAATTTTTTAATTTGTTTTTATTTCAAACAAAGGATGCAGCCCTGAGCAGGTAACAGCAGACCCTGCCCTGATAGCCAGACTATAAACCAGCCCAGTTACTCTTTTTTTCTCACCATTATCAGAACCCAGAAACTCTGGGTTTTCTTTTCTTAAAAAGACTGCACCACCTCAGTTTCCTAACTAAACTCTGTCGATAGCATAGTTTTGCACTGTTTTAGCTAAAAAGAAAACTTTTATTGAGGTTCTCCTGCAGAAAAATTTTGCACATTCATCCAAGAGTGGACTACAGCACCTAGACCTGTAAGACAGCTTTAAAGATATTCACGGGCCATCAGAACACCAAAGAGCTTTTAATCACCTCAGTTCTCCCTGGAAGGCTCAGAACACTCTTAAAACAAGTAGTGAGTTTGTAGATAGCATGAAATTGCAAGTATATCACTTTTAGAAAAATCTATGCAGCCAAAAAAAAAAAAAATCTTCTTCCACTCGGAGAAAGATTTTTATTAAACAGTAACTGATATGAGATAAATCTCAGAACTTGATAAATTGAGAAAACGTAAAGTCTACATAAACAACTGAGAAAATACCAAGTGCAGGGTATGCTTGGATAATAAAATGGCCATCAAACACCATCAAACTTGAGGGAACCGGGTGATCAGGCCCAGTCAACACAGGTTCACAAAAGGCAGGTCTTGCCAAACTAACGTGATCGCTTTCTATGACAAAGTGACTCGGCTGCTGGACAAGGGAAAGGCTGTGGATGTGGTCTTCCTGGACTTCAGCAGAGCCTTTGACACAGTTTCTCACAGCATTCTGCTACGGAAACTGTCAGCCTCTGGCCTGGACAGGCGCACACTCTCCTGGGTGGAAAACTGGTTGGATGGTCGGGCCCAGAGAGTGGTGGGAAATGCAGTTAAATCCATCTGGAGGTCAGTTACAAGTGGGGTTCCCCAGGGCTCTGTGTTGGGTCCAGCCCTGTTCAATGTCTTCATCAATGACCCATATGAAGGCATCGAGTGCTCCCTTAGCAAGTTTGCAGACGACACTAAGCTGGGTGGAAGTGTCGATCTGCTGGCAAGTAGGGAGGCTCTGCAAAGGGACCTAAACAGGCTGGACCGCTGGGCAGAGTCCAACGGCATGAGGTTTAACAAGGTCAAATGCCGGGTCCTGCACTTGGGGCACAACAACCCTATGCAGCTACAGACTGGGAGAAGTCTGTCTAGAAAGCTGCCCGGAGGAGAAGGACCTGGGGGTATTGGTTGGCAGTGACTGAACATGAGCCAACAGTGTGCCCAGGTGGCCAAGAAGGTCAATCTTGGCCTGTATCAGAAACGGTGTGACCAGCAGGTCCAGGGAGGTTATTCTCCCTCTGTACTCAGCACTGGTGAGACTGCTCCTTGAATCCTGTGTTCAGTTCTGGGCCTCTCACCACAAGAATGATGTTGAGACTCTGGAGCAAGTCCAGAGAAGAGCAACAAAGCTGGTGAAGGGGCTGGACGGCTGAGAGAGCTGGGGTTTATTTAGCCTGGAGAAGAGGAGGTTGAGGGGAGACCTCATTGCTCTCTACAACTACCTGAAAGGAGGTTGTAGAGAGGAAGGTGCTGACCTTTTCTCCCAAGTGGGGGACAAGACAAGAAGAAATGGCCTCAAGATCTGCCAGGGGAGGTTTAGGCTGGACATTAGGAAAAAAAATTTCATAGAAATGGTCATTGGGCACTACAACAGGATAGTCAGGGAGGTGGTTGAGTCACCTTCCCTGGAGGGGTTTGAAAGATGGGTGGACGAGATGCTAAAGGGCATGGTTTACTGTTTGATAGGAATGGTTGCACTCGATGATCCAATGGGTCTCTTCCAACCTGGTTATTCTATGATTCTAGGAAATAAATAAGATTTATTAATAAATACGCATAAATACTCAAATTAGGACTGAAGCTGCCCGGTATCCCTAAGGGAAAGTTTCTTTAACTGAAACTTTCTTTTAATGACTAAGAAAAAAGTGAAAATGTATATCTCAAGTTCCAGTTTACAGTATTGTATTCCCTGACGGCATCAGCTTTTTTAAACAAAGGAAAAGTTTCCAAACTCTAAAGCAGAAGGTCATGTATCAGGGTGGCAGGCTGCAGAGCTCCCTCTCCCTACTTGGCCAACAGTAAACCTTCTTCCAAAAAGGTTCAGTGGGAGTTCAGACCCTCCCAACAAAGCAAACAATCAGATGCAAGGAAGCCTGGGGGTGAGAGGGATGCTTAGTTTACAAATGCAGGAAATGTCTCATCTACTGCTCTAATAACAGACAATTTTAATTACCATGTTTTAAAATTGAACATTTTTAGTAACACTTTCAGGATCATATGAGCATTTCTGACAGCCAGAATGAGTTTTAAAAGCCATAGCACTATTTTTAGCTTTAAAAATCATCACTTTCATAAATATTCCCAAAGCAATTACTCTGCGTTACAAAGTGAAGGTGTTTACCTTCAGCTACAGCAACAACTGAAACATCTGGCATAGTATACAGAAGACAATCCCCCAAGATCACACAGCTCAAGAAACACACATAGAGGTGATTTTTCTTTCAGTAATAATACAACCAGGTTAACATATGATAACCCTGTTTGAAGCAAAGTTCTCAATGTAATGCCCAGCACTTAGATACAGGACTCTTTTCAAGTTCTGGCCAGCTGGATGTGTCTGTGCCTCAAAGGCTTTGGTATGG
Source organism: Coccyzus lansbergi (assembly GCA_033558105.1). Taxonomy (NCBI): domain Eukaryota; kingdom Metazoa; phylum Chordata; class Aves; order Cuculiformes; family Coccyzidae; genus Coccyzus; species Coccyzus lansbergi. The sequence goes on from JAUMJK010000450.1 coordinate 988,637, forward strand.
GGAGACATGAGCCATGTCTGCATGTGCATTTCTGAAAGGGTGAAGACACCTCATTTAACCACAATAACCAGTGCCCTTCATTATGATACTCTTGCCACCATCAAACTGTAAATAGAAAAATATAGCAAACCACATGTTTTTAAAATATTTTAGACTTAAAATCAATAAATAGATTTCTCTGTTTGGCCTTAAATCCACCATAAGACTAATTGAAGCTGTGGACCTAAACCCCTACACCTTTGTGGAAGAAAAAAGTTTATAACTGGGTAAAAGTATTGAAATCAGCAGCTCTGAACAAGTTACCTATTACACATTGTACAATACTAACTTCCAATGCATTACACAAAACTCTAAGCATTCAAATATTAGAAACAAAACCAAACTTGGTGTCATCATCTGTGTTTCACCTGCTTAACTAACCTTTCATTACTGAGCTAACATCAGCCAATCTTCCTGCCCACACTGCTTCATCTAACAGCCAACCCACTTCTATACAGATATTTAAGAAACATTTAGCATTGCAAAAACACATGTAACAAAGCCTCAAATTATTCTCCAGGTTAATTCTGTTATTTTAACATATAACTTTCCTTTTTTTCCTTCTAAATAAGCATAATGAAATATCAAACATATCCTTTTAAAACCAAACAGTAACAGAAAATTGAGTTCAGTTGCTCACTAAGCTCTTAAACATAACAGAGCTTGAACAAAAGAGAGGACACTGATCAGACATGCAAGCTGTCATAATTAAACAAGTATATTTATAACCACAACTAATTTATTTCAATTAAAAAGTTCCAGCCATCTAACACCCTTACACTATAACTACTGTCAATAAGTCAAGGATGAAAAACAATGCAAAGAAAGCTAATAAAATGCTTTGAAACTGAAGGGGGGGAAAATACTGTTTGTTTCTGCATTCTTACTTTCCAGTGGCCTGCTCATTTTAAATCTTCCTGCCTCCACAAAAATGCGATAAGTACTTTTAAACAGCTTACAATAGTTCCATTTCACTTACTGATTAAACTACATCATCCTCTCAACTATTCAGAATGAAATTAATTTGAAATGGATAATTGATGCAATTGTGCAGTATCTACAGATGCAATTAATCACTTGCTGAAGATGATTTTTAGGCAGGTAACAAATACGAAAATAAGAATCATACAGCTTCTTTCAGTACTGCCAATTGAAATATATTCGACTGGACTGGTAAAAGATATTTTTCAACAGAAGAATAGCTGGACATCTTCAGATAATTTTAATAACATGCAAGTGGATTCATGTTTAATTAGCACAGTAGAAAGGAAAAACATTATATAGTGTGGCTCTTAACAATTACATAACTGCTTCAGAAACCACAACAGCAACATTTTCCCCTCTCAGTTACCAGTGCCTTTCTTGAATATTGTAGTTAGCTGTGTGTCTGGTACTTAAAAAGACATTTTCAATCAAGGGCATAAATAGACAATCTCTTGGAAATCAGTCTTCCCCAAAAACGTTTGCTAACACTCAACCGAGGGCTGCCATCCCTTAGGAATACATACACTATATATATATATATATATATATATATATATATATATATTTTTTTTTTCAATGGAAAAAGTCAAGCTGGCTAAAACACCCTTCCTCACCAGGTCCAAACGCTCTGTGGGATTTCACAGTGAAACCGATTAAGAGCAATTGTATCACATGTACAGTCCAACTTAAGTACCTGCTCAATATCACTGTGAAAACTAGGACAGGAACATCCTATGTGCACACAGATATTTTCGAAATTATTGCCCAGACCTTGGCTCAGTGGCCAACAACTTCCCTCAAAAGAATATGAGAGAAAAGTCTCAATAGCAAACAGGATGCTCTTACACCAAGGAGCCAAAGGGAAGAGTAACACAGGGTTAAGTACTGGAGGCCATACAGGGTTAAGTACGGGAGGCCATCCCTTCTACCCTCCTAATTAGCAGTGGTCCAGAGCCAGCAGGCACCTTGCAGCTCCTGCCTTCTTCAAGGGCAAAATTGTTAGTATCAAACACGGCTCCCAAGGGAGCACAGGCATCAGCAGAAATCAGAACTGGAGGAGTCTCAGTTCTCCAAGGATACAAGCTACACTGGCCAGTTTCTCACCTCTAAAATCCCACTGAGGTCTTCTGGAAATGTTCAGTCTCTACATGTAAAATACACCTTGCCAATACCAACTTTCAAGATGTTCTCCCTAACCCTTTCTGCCTTATCTACTCCCAATATGTTTTGAGTCTTAACCATTAAAAAAAATCTAGCAGATGAGAATTCTCTGCATGGAAACAGCAATGCTCTGTTTCTTGAATTCCTACAGAAACAGTAAGTTCTCTGTTTTTAAGAACAGTAAAGATTGTCTCAGGCCTAGAGATCAAAACTGTTACATATAATTTTGGTCATAAAACACTCAGAAAGGCCTCAGCTGAAACACTAACACTGAGAAAAAATAATTTTACTGGTTGTAACAGTAGTGCACTTCACACCTTTCTTGGCAGTGGTTTTGCATGGGTGAAGGGAAGGAAGAGGTGCAGCCCGAGTGTGCCTAAGCACTTCCATTTGTGAAGGGCTCAGAGGAAAAGAAAAATGGAAAAACCGCTTCAGTTGAAAGTCTCCAGAAATAGCTTTCCTGCACATAAAACCTGGAGTTAAGCCCAATATTTTATGAATTTCCAGAGGAAGGTGTGAGCAAGTGTCTTTCCCAAAGCAGTAGAAAGCTGCTTTTAAAAGCATTGATAAATATTTGGACTTAGCACCTCTACTGGCCAAGAACCAGTTCCTGAAGTAAAAGAAAATATTTCGGTGTTCCCACCACACACCACCAAACAACTACTGGAAACATTAAGTAGAACAGTACATGTTCACAGCTTTTAGGAGCTGTCAGTACTGGATTAATTACTGAAAGGATAGAATAACTGGCCAGCCATATGCCAACACCAACCAGAAAACTACTGGAAACGCAATTAATATGGTAAGTGTTAGCAATTTTTAAAAGCTGTCAATATTAGAATAATTACTGAAATGGTGATGTAACCAGCCAGCCATGTGACCACTGGCACCTTTAAAACACAGGATACATTTGTTAGCTCTCTCCCCCACTTTGTCAAGCTGATTTTAATTGTCACTCTTGATCAGGTAGCCATTCAAACACACATTTGCTACTGAATGTTTCTAAAGGGTTTTCATGATGGAAAACACATTAGGATTCCATAGGGTGTACAGAATTTTAGGAAGTGAACTTCTACTTTTTACAACTAAAAAACACCAGGCTTTGTCTAGTATCAGGAAAAAAATATCAGTTTACCAATACCTGCAGAAAGTGTTAATGTCAATGTATAGCTCTTCTCCTGATGAAAAATAAATAGCAGGAGAAAGTATAAGCAAAATTAGGTAAAGAACATTACTGACTGTTACTGTTTCTGAATGTGTCTACATCATCATTTGAAGACATACACAAGCTCTCTGCCTGCACTGCAAGCCAACTACAAAGCAGTATCAGGAGGCCAGTGTGCCTGAGCCAGTGTCTGCATCTCAGCAAGATTATTAATTGGAGCACATCCACGCAAAGAGCAAAAAAAATTCTGGCTGACATGAAGCATGGTAACTCTTGTGCCTAGGTGTCAAACACCATGTAGATAAATCCGGAGATTCTGCTAGAATACTAGCATTTTACTTACATTTTACTGTTTTAATTATAATATATTTTAAGGACTGTTGCTAAATTTACTGTCCAAAAATCCATGGGAAGTCTTTTATTTGCAGAGAACGTTTACCAGCACTGTCAACAATGCAAGGCAGTGAAGAAGCAAGTGTTTCCAAGCTAAAGCTTGTGATTTCTTCTGTATCATCCACTTGGAGATAAAAATCTGTGTTCAAAGAAACTGCACAACCTTTGGACATCTGAGTCACTATATAAATTATTTGTAAGCATTCCCATGGCAACAAGCATAATTTTAAAAGTGCACTATCATTAGCTCTACAAATGCACACTAATCCCTTCTCTTGGTTGAAAACTACCACTGAGCAATTAATATTGCAAAAATAGGAATGTAATTCATCTCTCTAGAAGGAAAAAGTACCATATTTTTCTTAGACCAAGAGAATATCAGCATCATCTCCCCTAGCTTGACTCACTTTTTATGCCTCTCAAGATCTTTAATTGACAGAACTTTTTACAAGAGATTTGCAAACTACAAATCTGTATCTTATCTCCTTTCTTATCCGTGCAAAGAGGAACTGGTTGAATTCTTTTTAAAAAGTAAACAAAAAATTATGAAACCACTATACATTACACCAGGATAATTTCTTCATGAAAATGTTGCTTAATGAACACCTAAATTTTACCCAGAAACACTTACGTATGCCACCACGTCACCTTTTCTCCCAGAAATAGAATCTGGGTTTAAATCACACAAAATAAAACTACTAATTCTTAACACTTGGGGAAAACAAACAAACAAAACAAAACCACCAAAGGAAATGCTAATACAGAAAACAGTTTTAAAAATGGAATTGTACTACAGAATCAAAACTTTCTGCTTCTGATACACCTATATGCCCACAATATTATCTGAAAGGTTGCTAAAAAATGTGTATTATTTAAAGGTGGAACATGAAAATGATACTTTAGCCTTGCATCTTTATTCCTTACAATAAATCCTTTCCTGAATTTAGTTGCCCTTTTCATCCAAATGAAAACCATATAATTCTTCAGCACTACTGCCAGTAGGAGTGAATAATACTTTCCAAAATCTATAAACCACACCCATTTTCATGGTTACAAAGGGACCTCACTAGAGACTGTATTTGACATTTTGCTGCTAACTTTCTTAATGAATGGAGTCTACAATGGGATGCCTTAAACAAGGTAGGCTGGTCTACAGGAATCCACAGCTCCGTTGATTCTGGAAAAACAAAGAAAATCAAAATTGTCACCATCCATCAGCTTGCTAAATTCCACTCACCTCACAGTGTGAGCCAAAGTTAAGCTTTGTCTTAGATCAGAAATCTCAACTCATGGCTTTGTACGTTCAGTATTAACATCAGTTAGATGATGTGATGGTTTAAGAATGCTTTTTGCCTCGCTCTAGAAATCACTGTCATAGCCACATTTAAGTCAAGAAGACAGTCACTTCAGCAACCAACACCAGCTGATGACATTGGGTGCATCTTCTCAGACAGGACTTTTCTTAACATCCCAGTAATGGACAATAGCCTGAGATATGCCCTGTACCAGTAACTCAGTGGATGACACTTACATCCAAAGACCACTTCAAATTGGCACTCCTGGCCCAGCTCTCCTCCCAGCAGACAGAGCCGAGCTATGGAATGCAGGGGTTAGCCGAGGCACCGCTCCCTTCCTCCTGGTCTGGGTTTGCCACTTACAGTATAGTACCCTGTGTTTTCCTCAGTGTACAACATATGTTAGTAATTGCTAGTTATGCTGCCACTATTGCTCATATGGGATTATCATAGTGAAGCAACAGCACTGATTAATCAATTAGCATAGATTCATTAGAGAAGAGATGAAAGATAGGGCAATGTAATTGTGTTTACTGAACAATGGATGACAGTGTGCTTAAAGCCCAGGATTTCTAATAATACACAGCCACCTAGCATGACACATACATAACATTATAAATATTTAGAACATTCTCTCTGCAGAACTAGAGACAACAGAGTGTGACTGTGTGTGCAAGTAACGCTGAAGCCTGAAGAATGTGCAAAGGGGAGAGAGCACAAGATAGATGGTGCAGTCAGATGAATATTTTAACTTTGACTAAATCTTTGTAGAACAGCTACATCAATCTCTGAAGTCCAGTATGCACAGGCGCATCTGCACAATACAGTGGCCAATAGTATAAACACTCAAAAAAAGGTATCACAGAAACATTATTACCCAAGCCATGTTAAGCAGAACAGGATAAAAACTTGCCTGCTTTTCTAATTAAACACTGACTGAACACTCTCTGTGAAATAAAGAGAAGCACATAGAGTATATAGGAACTTTTTCTCCAGATGTGTGAGGTGCACATCCTCCACTGCTTTCCTCTGTCAAAGGCTGAACACTTAAATGACATCAGCAATTAAAGAACACAAACAACAAACTCCTCCCTGCTTCTCAGATTTCAATATGCGATCCCCATTAGGAGGCACTGATACAGCAGCCAAGGACACCTTCATAGAATCACAGAATCATAGAACAACCAGGTTGGAAGGGACCCATCGGATCTTCTAGTCCAAACATTCCTACACCTGGACTGGGGAATCCCCATTTTCAGTACAGGATGGGGTATGATGTGACTGGGAGCAGCCCTGAGAAGGACTCAGAGTGCTGGTTGATGAGAAGCTTGACATGAAATGGCAACATGCCGTGTCCTGGGCTGCATCAAGAGAAACAAGAACAGCAGGGAGGGAGGGGATTGTCCCCTCTGTTCCTCTCTGGTGAGACCTCAGCTGGAGGATTGTGTCCAGTTCTGGAATCCTAAATGTAAGAAGGAGAGGGAGCTTTTGGAACGGATCCAGAGGAGGCTACAAGGATGATGTGAGAGCTGGAGAACCTCCTGTGTGAGGCCAGGTTGAGAGAGTTGGGGTTGTTCAGCTTAGAGAAGGTTCCGAGGAAACGTTATAGTGACCTTACAGTACCTGAAAGGAACCTACCAGAAAGCCATAAATGGACTATTCTGTCTTAGGCTGGTATACAGACTAAGGGGAACGCCTATGGGTATCAAAAAATGAGACAGAAATTAATTTCTTAAAAATATGGTAGAATCAAGAGGTATTAAAATATCTTTGAAAAGATAAAGACTAAACAAGAATGTAAAAGGTTACAGAGGAAATGCTTTGCCAAAAAGCTAAGGTACAAAACATACCTACCATCCTTCATGAAATATGAAATCTTCACATAAATCAAAGATCAGGGTCCCATGAGAGACCCAATCTATAGCATGACATAGATTTGAATGCTCTCAGAGAACCACTCATCCAGTGTTTTCCCAGGATACTTCCACAACGTGCTGGGAAACCACAGTTTGTGATTAGTGTAGAGCTTCCTCAGCTTGGAATGTAGCCCTTGAACACAAAGTAGTAAAACTACATTGCCTGTTTAGATTAAAGGCACTTTCATTCCTGCTGGGAGTTAAGTATTCCCCCTTAACTTTCTGGGCTGCAAATTTATTTACTCTTCAGAAGACTCAGACACTGAGTTAATGAAAGCCTTATCAGCTTGCTTCAGTCTAAGATGTTTTTTGGTAACAGTCAGAGCATCATCCTGTGGACACCTGATATTTAATCACTTTTTTCATACTTTAAGAGATGTTAAATTCTCAAAATACTTTAAAAATATTTTTATATATATGCATATGTATAAATTTGTGTGTGTATATATGTATACATGTATGTTTTTATATATGAGTTGCAGGTCTTCCAAAATCATATCTGTTCATAAAGCTCCTATGGAAGTCTCACAACATCTCTGTACAGGAATAAATTACTTCTCTTAGAAATCCTACTCTCTCCTCAGCTTTGAGCATTCTCCAAACAAAATTACCAAGCTTTGCTTTCAACAAAACCTCCCAACACTGTGGCCAGGGAGCCACCATGATGGCCTAGGAAAAATAACCCCAACAAAAATTGGTCTTGCCACACCTGTATTTGGCAGGTAAACTCCAGACAACAGATGCTCCTAGATTTCTCTTTTGGCATATTTTAAACACAACTCTAAGAGAGAATTTGTCAAAGGAAAAACAGGCCATTAGTGTTGACATTTCTAAGGGACTATGAGAACATCTTAACCCAGACAGTATCAAACAAGTGAATAAGGGTTAAAATGTTGTCTACATCTCTTTAAGAAATTGAGTATTGCCTGCATCCAAATGGAAGAACACACACTGCCCTACATAAAGCCCTTGATCTTGATCCCAATACTCAATGGAAATTAAGGAAACTGTGTAGCATTTTAATTTTGTGCAACTATATACAAAACCTTATTTTAGGACCTGAAGTTACAGGCAGTGTTACAGTGGATATTATTAATAAATCTGAGTTGACTCCTGTGAGCCAAGACATTACTATCCCTGGCTTATTTTAAACCTAGCAGGCAATTTAAACTAGAGACGGATCATCTGAGAGTATATTGTTATTTCCAACAAATCCTTATGAATCTTAATGGTATTTTCAACCTCTCCTGAGATTTTTAAAAGGCATCAGAAAATAACCTTTCATAAAATGATCTGGTTTCATGTTAATAATTAACATCATCTTGAAATAACAGTGCTAGTTAGTAAATAATCTAACAGCACTTAAAACTGCAGTGAAGAAAACAGGACTTATCACATGGCTGAAACAAAGCTGGGTATACAAAATCTTAAGCAGAGATGCATTGGCATATTCATTGTAAATAAAACAGAAAAGCAATAACAAAGTCATAGAGATGAATTAAGCTCAGGATATTATAATGAACACAGATTTACCGACTGATGACAGTTTATGGGGGGGGAAGCCTTAACAGTTAGAACTCTCATAATCGTGATTATTATTTTTTTAATTATTTAAAGAAAATAAGTAAAGTAAATCACATGGATAGTACCATTTTCGTACTATAAAGTTATACTTATTGACAAAAACTGCTTTTCTAAGGCTACACGTGGACTTAATTGCACTACAGTTGTTGACTAACAGCAGCATCTTAAATTGCAAGAACAAAGGTCAGATAACACAGTGCTGTTGCTTAGGTAAATCTGGGTTTTTTGCTTTTGAGAAAAGTGAGAAAATGTTCCATGAGAAGCGTTTGTAATAAAAAGGTATTCCAGTAGAAATTCCCATTTTTTCGTTTATTCCTATTCTCACTTATATTGATTATTTCCTAGAAATGAAATATCCCAGAAGTATGCTTAGTATGCAAGTGTTTGCCACAAAGTGTAAGGAAATAGCTCATCTACCTCCTCACATGTCTTTATGTAGCTTCATCATTTCCTAATTTCACCACAGAAGATGCTCAAACTGGTTTCAGATACGTAGAGAAACCATACACTGGGCCAAAATAGACCTCATTTCCAGTTTCTCAGAACTCAGAAACCAAATTGCAAATTGGGTTGCAGTGGAAATTGCAAATTGCAGTGGAAATCAAGTCCCAAACTACAGTTAGTATGTGGCAACCCAACACTACTACTACCTTCCTGGTTAAGTCTCAACCAAAGCAAATCACATCAGAGCACTGCAGTGCACAATAATTAACCCAGTCAGACACAGGATGTTGCTCACATTTGCAGATGCGCAGCTTCCATACCAGTATTCTATTCAACTCTAGAGATTTTTAGAAACATTTTGAGTAGATAGAAAAGGCAATGTTTTCTTTCTGCTTTTTAGACTTAAGAAACTCAAAACTTACACACTGTTAGTGCTCACAAGATGTCTGAACATGTTTAGCAAGAGTGGAAAACTGAAAGCTTTGCTTTATAATCCTCTAGTTTCAGCTGTACTGCTATCTCCGAGACTGTCTTTTTATTACGGTTCACTAAATGAAAGTGCCCAACTAGCATCTTACTCCATACATGCTGTTTGCTTTCCATTACCTATTTAAGCCAGTTTGTCTCAGACAACTGTACAAAAGAGAAGAAACTGTAACGAAAAGCTATTTCATAAGCTGACCCAGGAAGCAACACAGCGAAGGTGCTCTTGGAAATAACACAGCTAACACATCTGTTTTACACATAAAGCAGAAGTAACCTATAAAAAAAAAAAAAAAACCAAAACAAACAGACCAAAAACTTTGTGCAAGTTGCAGGATCATCCAGACCTCTCCCCTGACTTCTAGAATGCATCTCTCCTGCCGTTCATCCCTTCAAAGCTGCAAACAATCTGCTTCAGATTTCCTCAGCTTTACAATTGTTATTTTTTTATGGCTACAAAGGAGGGCCTAGGTCAGTTAAGACTGTGCTTGTGACAGAAAGTGAAGATGCACAAAGCAGAGACAAGGTTTGCTACACCCAAGCACTTCATGATGCTTCTGAGCTAAGGCATCTTAAGCAAGATTGACCTAAACAGTAGTATTTCCTTAACTTACAATTTCCTTGATTTTAAGAATTGTGTTGAGAGAAAATTTGACCTTAACAGCAATTTGTTTTTATGTATGTGAATTATTTAAGTTTTAAAACTTCAGTACAATATGCTTAGATACAAAGCACAGTACAGTTTTATTTACCAGTTAAATATTTAAAATATTGTTACTTATGAATAAACCAAACATGAATTCTTTAGGTCTGATTATAATTAGAAATTCTCCACAAGCAGAAATGCTGGGGGCAAAGGGGTAGATTGGTTTTTGTAGGATTTTTTGTTTGTCTGACTAAGAAACAAGATTATCTATGCCAAATTCACTGAAATCTCTTATTTAGAAAAGGAAATCTATAAACTTTCTGTACACTGAAGCTTTTTATGCCTTCACATTGAGAAGTAAAGCTTGTCAATGCATTATAAAAGCCCAAAGCACTGCAAGCTGCTAGACTTTGCTTGCATCTTTCTTCTATTAAGCATTTCTAATCTGCGTGTTTAACACATCACTGGGATGTGTTCTAGGTATTGAAAAGTAAAGTCATTATATTTTCTTCTAGAAAGAAAAGGTAGGAAGGAAAGGTTCCATGAGTTACTTTGTGAAAGGAAGAACGAGACTGACTTCCTAAAGAAAGGCCTCTCACTCAGACGTGAACTTTATCAAATTCAAAAGCAGTGAAAGGAAGCATTCACTGCTTTCTTCTGAAAATGAGCTTAATAGTCTCACACCCCTGAAACATGGTACATCCTGCAGGCTCAAGCAATACATCCTAGACAAAAGCTGCTCCCCAGAGAAATGAGGCTCAAGGAGGCAATGGCACTTTTACAAGTACCTGTGTGTAATCTCATGCAGGGCTTTAAATTTCAACAAAAATCCCAGTGCATTTGGCTTAATAATTTAATAGGAAGTACTAGATAAATGAAACTAAACAGTAGAGTAACAGGATAATACTGACCTGTGTCACTAAACTAATGCACTGGTGCATTTTATGCTACTCAGAACTGCCCCAATATCCATTCACTCAGGTACAATGGCGATGGAGTGATCAGACCTGGGAAGCTGAACTCCAGCTCAAAAACCAGTCTGAACTGTTCATCTCCTCAACTGTGAACTGCCTAGAGCACAGTGTTGTGAGCACAAAAGGAGTCCAGGTTCTAAGAGGAACAGAGAAGAGGCTTTCTACCTGTTACATCCTCTCCCAGCAAATAACCCTTTCCCGTTTAAATGGTTGTAAATTTCAACAGGTTAGCAAAACTTCCCCGGACCTTAAAGGGGAACCCAAGTAGAACAACTTTAGAGATAATTACTCTTGGTCTTGACTGAAAAGTTTCCTTCCTTTTAGTGAGAATCCCCATTGCTGTATCTAATTCCAACAGCTACAAGCACCATCAAGTCTGGAAAACACAAATACAGAGCCCAGAGAGCTGAATACAAACTGAAATAAATTTTGAAACATTCTTTTTTTTTTTTTTTTGCCACCTCAAGCCTGAACTGCCTTACATCTTGTAACAAACAAACCCAAACTGTTTAACATATGAAAGCAAATATTATTTCGGTTGATATGGCTATTTGGACATCTGATAGCCTCAGGCAACCCAGAGGGGCCCCAACAATAACAGCACAACTTAAAAGTCAAAGGGCAGATACCTTTGAAGTAAGAGATGACACAAACAGTAATGGACCTTGCAGTTTGGTCTGCTGGAAAGAACCCAAACATTTCAGAGTATTTTTCATTCATTCTCCTAACTTTTTTGGAGACAAAACAGACACATTTGATCACCAATGGTGCCAAGTACTAAAAGACCTAACATCAGAACACTCTTACCACAAATCCCTCAACAGATCTATAAATTCCTTAAGTGTTTAAAAATAACTGTGAAGATTGTTTACTGTATTCGTTGGAAAATTTTTGAGAGCCCACAAATTAAAAAAGTGAACTTACAAACCATACATCAGATTATAAACTGGCTGGCATTTCTGACATTGGCAGAGACAACGACTTCTTTTTTAGTTAGTGAAAGGACAGAAAACTCTTCAAGTTTCAGTTTTTCATAGAGATAAAACCGAAACGTACCAAGGACTGCTGCTGGCTTTTCTCCTGGATTCACTTCAGATTTATTTATAGCAGTGCTTTCTACCTTTATCTGCAAATGTCACGATTGAGCTAGTGACTTTATATAGTTTCTTGGTTTAATAACTATGGTAGATATAGCACATGTTCTCCCTCTGCCCCTCTCTGAAAATAAACAAAACTAATCAGAGTTTAAAAACTAGTTTATATCTCACTGTTCATAAGCAAATAGAAAGAGTTGGGCTCAGATAACCCAATATTCACCTGTTTCTGCTTACTGCATATACAGTAACTCAATTTAGATCGAGCAGCTAGCATTTGCAGACTTACTACGGTGGCATAGGGGTACTACATCTATTCAGCTTATTTTTAAAAAAGATAAGCCAAGATGAAATGTTGTTCATCTCCCTTTAAATTTTATTTTAGTTCTTTGTTTATCTCTTCAGTTCAAAGCACTTCCAATATGAGGCACAGTTTCAATGTGACAACTTTGTAAAATTAAAATAGGAAAAGAGTGCCAGCATCGATCTGCTTTACATTGGAAAGCACAACAGCCTTGAGAGAGAAATGACGACTTATGAGAGCAAGCTATAATGAACCCAGAAGTGCTATCTGCAGTAGGAAAAACATCAGACTGGAGGCTGAACGCTCCCGACACAATTTGTCTTCCTCAACAGGAGCCTCCTGTTCCCTGGTTGCAGGGTACAGTCACATGGGAATCTGAAAGCAAGGGAAAGTTATCAATATGAATCCCTACAATTCTGTTGGCTAGCATTTTGTATTTGACTTGAAGCTCATAGAAGTCCAAATCATAAAACATTCAGCACAGACTAAAGCTGAACCTGCAAGCAGCCTCCCCGACCTGTGGCCGCCCCCTGGCTGGGCAGGACCCACCACTTGCCCTGCTGGGAACCCAGAGAACCAGCCGGGCAGGGCTGGAGAGCAGGAGCAGAGCCCAGCCAGCAACTCTAACAGCCTGAGGCTGCCCAAAGGGCCCTGAGTGGCTGGGCCAGTCTGCCTGTCCAAACCCGCACTCCCTGCTGCAGCGGGACAGGGCCATGATGCAGAGGGAAATGGCCCTGTGCCCAACTGGCTCCCCATTCAAAAAATCCCAAACCTCACAGCAGGAGAAGCAATATGCCAGTAAGGGTGTGTGCTCTACATGCCAATAACTGGGTAACATTACTTTATGCTTTCCAAAGTCACTCTTTCCCTCTAAATAGAACTTCTGGTAGGCTCAAAGCAAAGACATTTTCCTGTCTCCTACTTGAAAAAAATAATTGCTTCTCCTTGAAGAACTGGAGAATACTATGCACTTGCCTTCCAATTTGAAGTTGTATCATTTTACTTACTATAAGTTTATCAGAAGTTTAGACTGTTTACTTATACGGCAAAACAAGCAAGTTATAAATTACATATATCAAGTATGAGAATTTTTGCATTCGATTTTTGCAGTGCAAGCCAATGAGTTGTCAATGAGCCCTAAATGCAAGTGCTTCTTTGTTATTGAAAGAAATAATAGCAGCGGCAAAAACAAAAGCTAGACCTGAAGTAATGTTACTTAGTAAGTATTTCTGTAGTGGTTATCATCATAATCATATGAATATATAATAATATGTAGTAAATTCTAAACATAGAATCATTTTAACAAAACAAAAGAATCTTCATAAATCTGCATGCTAGACCTGCACTTAACTGGCAATCAGCATCAGAAACTACGTAAAAGTAATTTTAACAGAACTAGTATCAATAATTTGATGCTTTATACATTTGTACAGTATTATAAATACTTATCAGTGACAGCAGATTAATCTCTCAAGTGTTATAATCTGTTGGCATATTGCCATACTTAAAAAAAAAATTATTTACAAGTGCACGTGTCTGGTTCTAATGAACTAATTTTACCTGGTAGTATCAGTGTTTGTATGGTTGATGACACTAACACAACAGCATCATCAACTTGACTGTCAAAACAGCCATTCGAAAATGACAACTACACATAAACTAGACATTGAAAGGTAAAAAGGCAGAAAATCACAGCTGGGCATTAAGTAATCATTTGATTCAGTGTTTTGTAAACCCAAGGATAGCTTTGTTATTATTAATAGGGTAATCCCTAACCTAGAAGTATCTCTACTGTTGACAATTTCTTGCTATGTTCTGAGATGCTTTAAAGAGAAAAAAACATACACCTGAGATTCTCTTTTGTGTATTAACTAGATTATTAATTTAACCATAATACCATATCCATCTGAAAACATCCTGGCAGGCAATGCCTGGATCTACGAGCAGCAATCCAGACAATTCCTCTTCTTTTCTTCTGCATGACAGGATGGAGTGTTTTCCCACACTTAACCAATAGGCAATCAAGCATTGACAGAATGGCCTGAAGGCAGAGGTGGAAGTGACTTCTTTTCTCCCAACTCTGCTATCTAGAAGTTTACAGCGTAACTTCTAAATAATAAAAATATTGTACAGAAACTTTTCTGGCATATTCTGACTTTCTCTACTCCTCTGAGCCCCTCGGCAGGAACACAATGAGAACTTGCAATATAAGCTTAACAGAGTCTTTTGCATTTTTTCCACAAAGAGCAGAACTTCCGGATTCTAGGTGTTCTTACCTTTATACAGCCAACTACTGCAATCCCCAGTAATTTCATTACACCTTTTGTAGAATATTCTTCACTCAGATGTACAACATCACTGAATTCACTCTCTCAAATGGAAATCTGAGAGCATCCAAGGCAGCACATACTATGCATGAAGGCAGTGCAGATACATTTATCTGAGTAGCTGTCACCCAGTCAAATTCAGCAGCTAAAACCATGTAGCTGAACCTCCAAAATATCCCTTCCTGCATCCCACAAGGAAAGGGGAGAGGGAAATGAATGGAAAAAGACCTAGGTGTTTAAACCAGAACTAAAGCTTTTATGAAATAATAACGATAATGAAAATAATTACAAAGTAATAAAATATACAGAACTATATGAGATCGTGCCCCCAGCCCACCCCACAATGACTATATGTCACCACAAATGCAGAGCAGACATGAGGGAATGGGATTTACAGCTAAGAGGGAGCTGGACTCAAACTGGATTCAGGAACGCACAGATCTGTGACCAAGAACAAACAGACAGACAACGTCCTCACTGGGCATCAGCCACTGCAGAACAGAGTGAAACCTGTAATTGCTCAATTTTATATTGAGTGTAAAGTATATGGGATGGAATATTCTGTTGGTCAGTTTAGGGTCACCTGCCCTATTCACCCCTCCTCACAGATGCGGCTCCCTTTCCGCAAGCTTGAAGATGGCCTTGGTTAAGCATAAACATTGGTCTTCTTGCATTCTCACGTTATCAAGAGAGAAGAACACTGCCTCAAAAATATGCAATTAGATTTCAGAGAGTGAAGTTACTTACAGCAAACGAGTTAGTCATAAAACTGACTCTAATTTATCTCAAACTACAACAGTATCACACATTAGCCACACTAGTTTCACAGCTGGTCTTCATGCCACAGAATTTTCATTAACACTGTTAATTAAGGAATACCATACCTTTGCAGAACCACACAAACATCTGATGCCTTGGCAGCTACAACAGAAGCATCTCAGATCTGAGGAAAATGTTCCTATATTCTTTAAAAACCAAAAATATGGTTAAGGTGCTAGTTCTTCAGCTAAATAAAATGTCAATACAGGAAATGCTGACAAACATTAAATTTGTTGCTAAGAACTGCAGCATTTCACAGGCTTTATTTATTTATTTTTAAGATTAAAATTCCATACTTTGGCTACATCTTTTGAAACCAAACTGAAGGTAATGTCTTTCTTCCTGCTGATATAAAGATTTGTTTTCTTCCTTTTGACTTAAAATCCATTTAATTTGTGGGGATTTGGTCTCTGGCCTCTCTTCCTTTTAACATGCTTGCAACTTCTCATAGAAGTGTTTCATAAAATTCTGCTTGGAATATGCCTCTTCTGCATCAGAAACAGAATTCACATGGGCTCTTATGGAAAGTGTCAAAAGATGAGGTGATGAGGAACAACTGGTCCTTGCCCAGTAGTGCTGCTCACAGAACTTACTTTACCCCAAAATAACATACTTCTGTTTGATTTCCATTGTGTTGCTTGAAGGACAAAGATTTCTGCAAATGATTAGAAAAAGGGAGGTGTGAGGATGGAAGTGAACTCCAGATTTGGGGATATTTCTTAGACTGACATGAAGCTGTTGAAAAGAAGGGGTTTCCTTTTGTTTCTGTAAAGCTGACAGATATCCCATCAAACTGATTGTACTTTGTAATTCTAGAAAAGCAGAAGAAAGGAAAAGAAGGAGGTCAATTTATCTCCACAGGTTTTAAATGCATAATCCTCCCAGATGCACCACTATTAGGTCAATGGCGTGAGCATGCTACAAGAAATACATTCCAAGTCAGCTGCTAAACAGACAGCAGTGTGAATACCAACACAGAGAATAATTCTGCTAACTCTAAGATACACTCTTAGCTCAGTGCAATTCAAATACAGTAAAGATGGTACCATGAGCATCCCCTGGGACTGATGCAAAGAAAAAAGCCATTTTACTTGAATTTTAAAGAGGAGCTTGGGAATCCATGTATCCTAATTGAAATCTACATATTTCAGAGAGGTTCTATGGCTTAGGCTATGACAAAAGGTGATATTAGACTTACAAGACAGAAGAAACCACAGCAATTGCTGACAAAAATCAATGGTGACAAGTTTACTCAAAATCTTGAGCCTCTCTGAATCACCCTCAGCATTTCAGTCTACACTCAGTGATCCAAGTTTATTAGTCCCAACTCCAACGTGTCAGACACCTACAACACCAAAAGCACTCAGTACACAGATGGACTAAAATATCCCTCCCTTCATTCCAGTTGTCATTGTAAGAAATTGCTTCATAGGTATGGAGTAAATCAGGGTCTTCTGCCATAAAAAAAAATCTCAACATGCAAGTTTCAAGAAGCAGTATGTTATTATAACAACTCAAACCCCTACAAATCCAGATTAGCTAAGACACCAACTACATGGGAGAAGAACAAAGCCCTGGATAAGGTCTCTCCAATGGGATGGGTAATTTAGTGTCTAAGGAGCCTCTCCTTAAATAAATAAAAAATATCACACCTCCTCTGAGTGCGAATAACTAACAATCCTGTTAGAGAAACAAAGCCACAGATCTCACTTTCAAAGACATCGAAATATCAAGAACAAGAGCAGAGTCCCCATACATCAGTGCACTGCAAGACAACGTATTAAAAAATTCAAAATGAGATTTTTTCTAATGTCACAGCAACATATGGGTCTAAGAATCAAAGATCTCTGCCATTACTCCCAGTTGTCTACTGAATTGCCATGTTTCTGAAAAATACCATTTATTTAGCAGTAGGCATTTCAGCAGGACACTGATAACCTATTTTTTTAGCTAAATGTTTCTAGAGCTTGACAGTAAATGATATACATAAGCCACATTGACTGTCTTCATCTTCCACTTTCTACCTGACTGTCAGACATTCAAGTAACTTGCTACTGTTTCATTCCAATTTCAGTGCCATAAGCCTGTTGCATAAGCTGCCTGCTAAAAGCTGTTCCAGATGGAATGGCAGTAGGACCCCAAAGATGTAGCTGTAGAGATGAATGTGTTAACAGCATTGAAAGCATGACCTTTTTCCATTTTTTTTGTCAGCAGTTCTTATTTCCTATATTTTTCCACTTTCTTTATAAGATAGGCCACATGGGAAAAAGAGAGAGTTTAAGTCTCTCAGCCATCTTCTAGCACCTGCAATCACACCTACCTGACTACATAAAGCAGAGGACAGGAAAGAAGGGTTTATAAACAACCAGGTATCTTCAAAATGACGACAAGGCCAAAAACGTGTTTTAAAAGAGAAACAAAATCCAGTCCCATACTAACCTAAGTTACAGGTGACCTTTGATGGTTTTGATAATAGGCACCTTCTCTCATGAATAGTCAGTAAACAGCCTGTGCCCCTTTCATTGGAAACACAACAAGAAGCAACACATCAGCAAATAGTTTGTTTTACCTATCATATAATTTGTACTGATAATTTCTATACTACATTAACATCATGGAACATGTATTATTATTATCTCTTATTAAAATAAATCATAAGAAGTCTACTTATTCTTCTCAAATAAAAATACGTAAGCTACACCCACTGCTTATCTTAAACAATACAGGTAAAACAATATACCTCTGAAATGTAGGTTGTTCAAGACACACAGAGAGGACTTTGACCCCCAACCCTTTGTACAGTCAAAAGAGATTTCCACAGTGCACTTCTGTCCTTTTTCAGATGATCAAGTCAGCATTCTGAAGTATTACAACTATTTCATTTCCATTTCTTAGTTTTTTTTCCTCTAAAAAGTAATAAACTAATTACTTTTTGACATAGAATGCTACAACATACAGTACAAGGTAGGGGAGAAAAAGAAGTGCAAGGTTGAAAAGCAGCAGAAAGAATCGAGAAGGAATTGCTTTTGTTAATTTGACAGCCCTCAGCTAGCTGCACGGTTGGATTTAAAAACGGTTCTTTAAGAGCAGCAGCTTTTCATGGTGTAAGAGTGCCACACAGCTCTGGTTCCTGCAGTGCCTCACACCAACAACTTCAAAACTAACTCGCTGCAGATGGCCCTATGATCATCTAATCAGACATCAAAAGCAATACACTGACAAGCTCCTATGCTGATTAGGAGTGTTCTATATATGTTCCACAGCGTAAACAGACACACAGTAGTTGCTTTAAAAATGGATTCACCCACATCAGAATTCCCTTTTAAAAAACTCAAACTGTTCGGAACTCCCCAACTGAATGACAGAAAATTCTTTTAAATCTCCCCAGATCTTCTGTTCAGTTCCACACAGCAGAACTTAAAGAGCAGGAGTTAAATTATTTATAGGAAAACTTTTAGTAGAAATAAAGTAATGTCTTCTAGATTTAAAAAAACCTTGCTATCCTGAATGACAGTGTGAGACCACACCACCTCAGGGAAGTAGTCTTGCCTCTATGCAGTGAAATACCCAAGATGTTTTTTCCATCTCTACTTTACTTGTTGTCCAATTTTTATACGTCAACAAGCACTGAATTTAAAGCATCAGAAGTGCACCATCCTCCCAGCAGCATCCTGCTTCTCATTCACCATGATCCCAAGGTCCTTCTCCACAGGGCTTGTCTCACTCTCATCATCCCGTAGCCTGTATCAATACTGAGGGTTGCCCTCAACCAGGTGCAGGACCTTGCACTTCACCTTGTTGAATTTTTACAAGCCCACTTTTCCAATTTGTCAAGGTCCCTCTGGATGGCATCCCATCTCTCAGGGGTGTCAATCTTGCCACTCAGCTTGCTGTCATCCACAAACTGGCTGAGGGCACCTGATCCCATCATCTATGTCAAGATCTGCCTGCTCACTGCAGGGGGGTGTGGACTAGATGGCCCTTCGGAGTCTTTTCCTATCCAAACCATTCTACAATTCTACCACATAACTACAGGGGAATTTCACATAGAAATTCTAACCCCTGCAAAGGGACCAGAAATTAAAAGTACTTGACTTAGCCAGGGTAAGTAAACATACTGGACAAACAAAAAATTTTATCTTCTAAAATCAGACAGACAACACAACCCTCATGGTAGTGCAGTCTCTTCATTTGAGCCTTAGCAGAAACCTGCTAAAACAACCCAAGTTACAGACTCTACAGCATGATTCCATCACTGTGTCGAAAAGACCTTTTCTGCCCTGTCCTGCTTTAAATTTCCTGACTAGATGATGCAATATTTCTGCCTTTTATTTTAATAATACAATGCCTACACATTTTAAAAGTATTATTGGTAATCTTTATCTCAAATCCAAGCTCTGACCATAGCATATCTTCATGTTTACATATGCACATAAAACAGCACGTAAAAGGAACAAATCATGGAGCTGCATGCTTACAGATGCTCACATTATGCTAATCTGTAGACACTTAATCAGGAAGGCTAATACATTGCAAACACAATTAATGGCCAGAAGAACCAGAGAAGGTTTTGACCCTTTTTAACAAGAGCTTGAAACATAAAAATGTTCTGATTATATATGAGCCTTATCCAAAATTGCAAATTATATGTCTACAATGCATAAAATACAGTCAATTTCAAGTCACATCTAGGTAAAAATTGAAACTGTACTGAGCTACTGGAACAGCTCCTCCATTGATCCAGCATCTCAGTGTGTCGTTAAATATGGATAAATGCAATTTAATCACCCATTCCTATTGATTAACTCCAAGTTAACCTAAGTATTCATCGAGGAAACACAACTACTGAAAAAAAAAAAGGTCATGCAGAATGCAGCATCCCCATAACAATCAGCACGTTAACAAGAGGGTGTGAAACCTTTGTCTCACCAGAATTAATGCAAAATTTCCATCAACTTAAATTGGACCACAACTCTACCTAAAACTCATGATAGATCAGGTCTTAAGATAGTAGAGGAGTCTGTCCCTAGGCAAAATGAGAAATAAGCAAAAGTAGTAGCTCCATAAAGGAAAGTTCAGGTGTTTTACTATAGCTTAGCAATTACTACCTGGATGAACTGGGCTGAGCAAAGCAGTGAAGTGTATTCTGCTCCCTTAAAGTTAAAAAAAAACAAACCAAGAGAACACCACAATTTGGGCTTTCTGCCTTGTTGCATCTCATCTTTATCAGAGTGGAGCTTGAATAGAGGCACCCAGCTAGGAACTTCCATGTTGGCAAAGAAACTGCAGCTCCTCTCAGAAAGCTGGGGACAAGCGCTGAACAAGTATTTAGTGGCCAAAGAATGCTTCTTCTCCAAAAGGCTTTGAGCATTTTGGTCATGTTCAATCATACCGCATTGGTGTCACTCCAGGGGAATCCCTGGTGGAAGACTTCATGCTCAATGCTAGCCCCACTTTCTGAAGCCAGACCATTCACTGCCAAAAAGCAGCTGGACCAGCACTTGGCTACTGCTGTGGCAAAGCCATGGCAACCAAATTTTTCAGAGAAGTGTATTAAAGCAATTATGCTTTCCTGAGGTCCTCTATGGAGACCTGGGGAGAGAAATTTCCATTTCTGAAAGCCTGGCCAGGGTTCTATGATCATAACCAGACAGAAAAGCCTAACAATTGCCTTCATAAATTAACAAATTCACTAATAAAATCCATCTCTTCAATAACAAATTCAGATGTTTGTTGTCCCTATTTTCCCTTATTACAGTCTCTATATTTTTCAGCAGCAGCTACCATGGTAAGGAAGGAGAGGTCTGGATGAAAAAAGAAACTCAAATTTTGTACCATCTGTTAAATGACTTCCAGTCTGAGAGAACAGATGCTGGACTTCACTATCAGGTTTTGATTGATCTAGAAGCATTTTGTTAATTGGGGCTAAAATGACAGCCAAGACAAAATAAGTGTCATACAAAATACGAAAGAACAACTCAAATTATTCGGAAACTACCTGATCACTCAAAAATGATCTTGTAATTTTGGTAATCGTCACATGGCATGAAAAAAACCAACCTTCCTTAGAATGAATGGGACATCTGAAAAATAGCACCCATGCTCTGCTGAGATTCTGTAAATACTTTATATGGCTCAAATGGCTCATCATTGTTATCCAGTCCACTGCTGGACAACAATTTTCTTTTATCACTGTGTGTTTGCTGTTTTATTTTATGCAATACTTGCTGTCTGTCTGTCTATCTGCACTCTCCCAGAGACAAATCTATGCTAGCTTCAGAGATTCAGTTGATAAGAATCTCTCTAAGATCTGATCAACTACTGGTCTATCAGTACAAAATGTACAAGAACACATACAGTGCAACTATAAGTAATTCTACGTAGAACCAAACTGCCAGTTGTACATGTGCCAAACACCAAAATGCCAGAAGTGCCAATACAATTAAGCTAATTACAGAAGTCAGTTTCAATTACAAAACAATCGCTAACATAATTGTGGCATAAATACAGAGACTTAATTTTTACGACATGCACTGAAAATCATTTCATCTAACTTGCATGTAACTGCAAGGAAAACAGTGTAATGTGAAAAAAATGCGTGTTTGTGGCAAAGGAAATTCAGTATTAACTGTAAACATCCAGCAGCAATATACAGAACAAATGAATTGTCTCTAAATACAGCTTTAACACTTGTGTGAAAGAGCAAAGCTACATTCAAAATGCAGTGTTCAGTTGTTTGTGCCACATTTTTCCATTTGTCAGTTATCGATTCCTCTCTGTGTTTTAAAACAATCTGTACCTAATTTAACCTATGTTATTTAAGCTTTTTATGCTTCCCAAAACATTATGCCAAAGCATATTTCAGTATGACTGACGACGAGATATTTAGAAATAGTTCTGTTGCAAAAATAAGAGCTGGTGTCATGTATTTTGCTGTAACAGATTTTCACTTTAACAATAAAAACTTTCAACCTTCTGGGCCTTTTTTCCCCCCTACACTTACATGACATTTAAAAAAAAAAAAATCTGAGTGCTTTCTCCACTCTCATCCGTCCAGCTTTGACTGTTACCCCTACAGCTGACAGAAGGATGCTCTGTACGTTAGGAATGGAGAACTCCTTTAGGCCTAGAGGATTCTTGATGCAAGTCAGTGAAGCATGGCAAGGTTCTAGCCTCCAAACATAATTGTAGTTCCCATAATGGCATAAATGCACTTGTCACCATTAACATATTTTTTAAAAATAACAGCAAAAAAAAATCTTTCCCTCCTTAATGGTCAAAAATGAAACATCTGAACATGTCCTGGAACGCATCAAATTTTATCATTTTTCCACTTTGTTTTTTTTTTTTCAATTTCCATGTTTATAAAATTCTAGAGGGCAGCATTACATACTTACATGCTCACTTTACACATTTATCAACTTTGCAAAAAGATTAAGTTCTGCATTGTTAACCAAGAATTCTTCCTTGTACTTTCATTTATCAGATTAAGTCAGTATTTTATTAACACGTAAGTGCTTACAGTAAACATCAAGAAAAAAAGCTCTCAGCTCAAACAGGTCTGACAATTTACACTGGACTTTGTCAAAGCTCAGCCCCCGTGACACCATAATGTACCTGAAGAGTCACTACACTGATAAAATAACACAAACCACTGCAAAATAAGATGCACAATACATATTTAGATACACACCTATCTGGCCACGCAAAGAAAAACAGAGAACAGTCACCTAAAATCCTATGTTGGCCTTCAGAATTACAGAGCTAAGACTGAGACCCCCTAAACACCATTTATATACAAGTCACCTGACTCTATTTACTTCATTCTCTCTACTACCTCTTTCTCATGAACGTAACTGGAAGCATGGTCTTAAATACAACATCTGTAGCTGAAGTGGTTCCCACCTCCACATTGCTGAACACCAGTTCTTTCCTCCTGCTTCCTAACATACCGATACGGTCATTTGGGGGATCTTGCTATAAAGGGGTGTGATGTAGGCTGAAATATCCCCCTCACATCAAATGACGAGACTGGGGCTTTCTGAGTGTTCTACATTTTGAAACGAAACAACGATAGATTGGTTTACACAACACTGCATGGGGAAGCTAAAGGGGAAAAAGCATAAATCACACAAGCAAATGAAAGCAGGTGCAACTGTGCCATCATTTAAGCCAGCATTCATTTGGCATAAACAAGTGCAGAAGCAGACCCACAAAAGCTCTCTAGGCAAACATCACATCTATGAAAAAGCTCTGTCCTGCTTGAAACACTTACACATCTCAGCTGACATTCATAGATTCTAACAAATTCCATTTTTGAAAAAGTAACATAGGAACACCTTCCTCCCCGACAGTCACAAAGCTTCAGGCCTTAAAACTGCTAAGTGAAAAATGTGTAAGCAAGTGTGACCAAGACAGTATTGCTTTTTGAAGACTGAAGAAAGCCTTCAATAACGTCTGACAAAGAGTTACTGCACCCTCAGTAATTGTGTCTGCTCTAATATTTGGTAATAGCTATGTTGAAAACAAATTTGTCCTCAAAAGGGAAGAGTCAAGTTGTAAAACAGAAGGGTGAGAGCAAGAAGAAACCATGAAGGATAATAGTAGGGTGCCAAAGGAAGACAGAAATGCCATGAGAAAACAAGGGAAGTGAAAAAGGGTACAAGACTAATGCAGCATATTAAAAGGGAAGTAGATTTCTTTTTCCCCCAAGCAACGGTAAAGTGGACATAACGATACTGAATAAACAAACAACTGTTAGAAGTTCAACTCATATTCATGTGCCTTATGTAACTATTGAGCTTTAAGTAAACCTCTTATTTTGAAAAAAAAAAAAAAAAAACCCACTGTTAATTGACTATCATCTAAACTAACCATTTTGTCCAGAGGAAATTCTTTTTTTTAAAGAAAATGAGTACAATGCATTTTGGTGTAGATTCAAATTCATACATAGCTTATAAGTCTGCTATATACTGCCAGGTAAGAACAGGATTTGCCCTTAAGACAAAGGTGGGTTATGTGACACCTACTGCCGCAATGTGCTTGAGACTGTGGTCACTGGGATGAGAAGCATTTGGGTGGAAGTCGGCAGGTGGGCCCAAAGTTGGATCACTGCTCCTTCGTACTAGAAGTGGTGTGCCTAAGAGACAAAATAAAAGAGCGACAGTTCAAGGGGGCTATAGGAACACAAGGAAAAGTTTTATGTGATTTCACTAAGTGAGGTGTACAGCACTTATATATACATATAGTTGTGGCAATATCCACCTGGAACAGTGCTAGATATGATGCCATTTCGTACTTATGAAGCTAAAGAAATGAGAGCATTTTAAACTGTTACATAGACAAAACAGAGAAAAAGGCATCTTGCTCAAGAAAAATAAAGTAGTTATTACATGTATCTGTGACCGCATGTACCATCAAGTTCTGATAAGGAAATCATATGCTCGATCTAAGGAATAACTGTAAAAACAGGATGCACTCAGCTGCTTACAACTGGGACTGGTTCCAGAATATGGTCTAAGGCCTTCCCCTCCACACTAAGGAGAGTTCTCATTGTGTTGCTCTCCATTAACCCACAAAACTGGGATCTCACAATCTCATTTTCAACTATTCCTTACTTTCTCTTGGTGTATGTCTAAAAGCCATGCTGAGGAACTGCTTGCCTCTCCCGCACAAATTATACAGGTTTACATTTAACCTGTACAGAAGGTTACTTTGAATATGATGGTGTGCCCATACACACACACACGGTCATTAATTTCATCTCCATAAGGTCACAAGATACAACAGTCCGTCACCACTACCTCTGTGCCATCTCAACTTGAGGCATATAAATGACAGATCAGGCACACGTTTTTGGGTACAGAGGCAGTTGAAGGACAAATGGATAACTCTCTACATTAATTTAGTACCTAACATGCCTTGGGCTGGCTCTGCAGAGACAGCCTAGATAGGGAAAAAAAGAGGAAAGGGGAAAGAGGTTCTCAACAGCTTCCTCCTTCAGGAATTTCCAGTCAGACGCACCAGTTACTCCTGTCTGTTCATGTGCTGTCTGGGAATAACCTCTACCACCAGTCAGCAGCTTCTAGTGACACTGCCATCCAGTTGGAAGAACACACTATAAAATGCTTGTTGCAAAAAAATTCCAGGTGGGTCAGGAGGAAAAACATCTTTAGTAACATAAGAAAGGAACTTCTCACATTATCCAAAATGAAGTTAAACAAAAGTAATTCTTTCCAAGTCTTTGCAAAATTTATTCATTGGAAAACAAAAAAAAAAAAAAAAAGAAAAGAAGAGACCATTGGTTTAAGACAATAATTTTTCAAATGTTGCAAGTGAGTGAAAATAAGATTTTAACAGATAGTTATAATATTAATTATAGTACTGATGGCAGCTATAATCACTAGATATATAATAGGAGTTTGAATGTGCAACAGTTTCCTCATTAGAGGGCTGCTAACAAAGCTGGAGTGACTGTACTCATTCACTCTCAGCACAACTTTGTAATTATAGCTGGAATAAATATCAGCACCTGACGCTGAGGAACAACCAGAGAATCCAATGCTCTTACCCCTCCCTCACAGTGAGCCACAGTTCTTATAGACAACTCACCCCTTCTATCTCCACTTACGCAGGAAATCAGTAATAAGAGCCAAAGAAAGACTTAAATTTCTGTTCTGCCATTCAGGGAATGCTCAAAAATCAAAAGGTGAATATCGTTCTTTGTTTCCAGTGATTTATCATCTTGATACCAAGAGCTATATGTGTTTTTACAAGGAGATCCTGAAGAAAGGGATTGATGACCAAATTTACCCATTCAGTGCACTTTTCCAAAGGTATCAGTAGGTCAAAAGGAAACAACTCTCTCCACTCAAGTATTCCTATTCTTCACACAGTGCTGAAAAGAATTATTTTCCTCCCTTTAAGTACATTGGATAAGGAGGTCTATAAAAGCTAAAGATTTGTGGATTTTTAAGTTACTCCCCTCTTTAAGACAAAAACTCATTCTTTACAATATTTTTTCCCATGTATCACCAAAACGTTTCTGGTGAACTGTACCCAATTTTCAGTCTCCCTTCAATACAATAGCTTGAAAACAGATGCTGAGACACTTTTGCATGATTCAGCATAATTTAGTCTCCAACCCCTTTTGATGGAAATACGAACTGTAGAGAGAAATGCTCTGGCTGAAATAACAGAAAGCCCTTTGCAGTCATACTTCTAATCTGTAGAACTTTCAGAACTCAATAAAAGCCATATTCCGAATTCAAAGTAAAACATATTGTTGCCTAAGCTCTTGCAAGTCATCATCCCAGGCCCTTTTCTCGTTTCTGTCCTCCTTTTTCCACTGTGAGAAATCATCAGTAACACAAAGTGGGTAAAAATTCCTCACTGTCAACCAAAAAGGACAAAGACAGGGTGTGGAAGGAATGAACACTAAAATCACTTATATCAAGCTCATTCTTTTTCCCAAATGCAACACTGAAATTAGATCTCTCCTTTTCCTGACCTGTCTTTTACAACCAGCTCCTCATTTCTCTCATTCCTTTCGCTGAGAGAAAGATGAAGTCTCCCATCACTGTGATCTGCATTTGTTCCAGTACCTCACGGCTTCTGCAGCAGCTAAAAGATGATGTGTCCTGAACTGGTCCTTTTACACAATGCTTCTACAGCAAGTAATATGAGATCACACTTTAGTACTTCTGTCTGCTGCCTGCACTGACTGCTGCAAGGTGATGGTTTTACCACATCCCACCTTGAACTCTGAAGAACCATAGAATTGTTAAAGTTGGAAACAACTTCAAAGATCAATATGACAGGTAGGTAGGTGTCACACTGGCAAGGCTCCAGTCACCTACAACCTCCTCTGTTAATCAGAACTACTGATAAAGGACAGAATGGCTTGGCACGGTCCTCCACCAGCTCCCTCAGTATTCTGAGGTGGATCCCAACCGTTCCTCTTGTGAACATCCAGGTTGTGTAGCAGGTCATTAACTATTTACTGCTCCCTGTGTCCTGTCTTCCAACTCAGGGGTCCAAATGCCCTGAGGATAACTGCTGGCTACTAAAGACTGAGGCAAAGAAGGCATTAAGCACCTCAACCTTTTATTCCTCCACAGGATGTTCCCCTTCTCCAAATCCATTAAAGGATGGAGATTCTCTCCTTGGCTGTTTTTGCTGTTAATGTATTTGTCAAAACATTTTCTGTTATCTCTTACAACAGTGGCTAGATCAAGTTCTAACTGGATTTCTGCCTTTCAGATTTTCTCTGTGCACAGAGGCCTCTTTTCATTGTATTGTGCCACCATAATCCAGAGAAATTCAAGCAAAATGACATTACCCAAATGTACAGCTGTCTGAACTTGGAAAAAAAACAGTCTGCAGGAACAACAGGATTATAAAGAATATTGTTTTCCCATTTGGGAAGATGCCCTTGCAGCTATTTGCCTTTTTTTTTTCATGCCTGCAAGTTTTTACTTATTGCCATGGGGCTATGAAATTTATGGTGCTTGTCTAGTACGCTTCTCTCCCTACTTACATAAAAAACAACCGGACTCTTCAACCATTGTCTGTAATGCTTTCTCTTTTCTCCTGAATTGTTATAAATTTTAGGGTCTTACAAGTACATTTCTTGTTTAAGAGAAAACTAGAGGCTATTTTATTGATGTTTTTAAATATACTTACTGACACATAATATCATTTCTTGTACAGAGATACCCCAAGTTGTAACACCTCTGTGAACCAAGTCTGTGGCAATCTTTAGCTAGAATTGTTCACCACGGTCCCTCTGACCCTCATTGTTTTACATGCACAAACCACAAAGACACTGTAGCATGGAAACTATTTTTGTTAGACAAAAGTAAATGGAATCAAAATGCCCTCTCTAACAGAGGAAAACAAATGGCAAGCAGGAAGGCCAGATAAAAGGTCTGAGAAGCATACTCCCCCTCTTTGTGGAGAGAATCCTTTATTCTCTTTCAGAAGCCAGCAATTCTCTGCAGCTCCCCAAGCTAACCATCTCTCCTCCATCTCCCCTCATCTCTTCTGCAGTTCAGGCTGCTCCCTGCCATAAGAACACTCTCCCTGCCACTCAGCACCTCCCAGACCGTGCTTCTCCCAGAGGCTCCTTTCTTTTTTCAGCCTCTCCTGGTCTTTTCTGCACTGCACACACAGGACTCTTGAAAGCCAAGCACGCTCCCTTGCACTCTGGAAAAGAGAAACCTCAAATCCCAGTACCCAGGACTCAACATGACTCAGGAGTCAGCTCATGTCCATAATACATATAGATCTCCATGACATTTGAAGACACTCCCTATGGTATTTGAAAAGTCATAGAATCATAAAAACACAGAATCAGTTGAACATTATTGAGGCGGGGTCTTGTTTTGCCATCTGGGTCATATGACAGAGGATATCTTTTTGTGTTATGCTGTGTGTTACAAGGCACTGCCTCAGACCCAGCTTCTGGAAAATATCCACCACTGTTTCCATTGGTGTGTGGTCTGCCATCATGAAAGGGTTCATATCAAGAATACTTCTAAGCTTCAGTGGTCGAGGGCTTTCTGCTGGAGGCAATGGGGTGTGCTGGGCAAAACAGACCCTGGAACTGCCAACAATCCCTTCCTGCTTCTTTCTATAACTATTGCAATAGTTAAATCTCTTCTTAGAGTAAAGCACACTAGTCTCTGTGATTCAATCAGGGGAAGTCCTTGATGACTGGAAGAAGGTTAATGTTGTGCCCATTTTTAAAAATGACCCTGGGAACTACTGATCTGTCAGCCTCACCTCTGTGCCTGGGAAGATCACAGAACAGGTCCTCCTATAAGCCATGCTAAAGCACATGGAGGACATGGAGATGATTAGTGGTAGGCAGCATGGATTTACCAGGAGGAAGTCCTGTCTGACCAACCTAGTGGCTTTCGATGATGGGGCAACAATAGTACTGGACAAGGGAAAGCCAGCAGATGTGAGCTATCTGGACTTCTGTAAAGCCTTTAACATGGTCCCCCACAAAATCCTTCTCTCTAAATTTGAGAGATACAGATTTGATGGGTGGACTGTATGGTGGATAAGAAATTGGTTGGATGATTGCATTCAGGGAGTGGTGGTCAACAGCTTGATGTCCATATGGAGATCTGTGACAAGTAGTGTCCCTCAGGTATCCCTATTGGGGCCAGGGCTGTTCAATATCTTCATCAATATTTACAGCAAGATCAAGTGCACATTCAGCAAATTTACAGGTGATACCAAGCTGCCGGGTGCAGGTGCCACACCAAAAGGACAGAATGTCATGCAGAGAGACCTGGACAGGCTAGAGAAGCAAGCCTGCGAGAATCTCAGGAGGTTCAACAAGGCCAAGTGCAATGTCCTATACCTGGGTCAGGGAATGACATGGGAATGGGGGATGACATGACTGAGAGCTGCTCTGCAGAGAAGGACTTGGGGATGCTGGTTCATAAGAAGTTCAACATGAGCAGGCAATGTGTGCTCGCAGCCCAGAAGGCCAACCCTATCCTAGGCTGCATCAAAAGAAGCACGGCCAGGAGGTCAAGAGAAATGATTCTGCCCCTCTACTCTACTCTACTCGTGAGACCTCATCTGGAGTGCTCTGTCCTGTTCTGGAATCCTCAACATAAGGATATTTAACTTCTGAAACAGGTCCATAGGAGGATCACAAAGATGAGAGGGCTGGAGAACCTCCCATATGAGGACAGACTGAGAGAGTCAGGGCT
This sequence comes from Coccyzus lansbergi, assembly GCA_033558105.1. NCBI lineage: Eukaryota > Metazoa > Chordata > Aves > Cuculiformes > Coccyzidae > Coccyzus > Coccyzus lansbergi. The sequence continues at coordinate 1,018,997 of JAUMJK010000450.1, forward strand.
GTTCAGCCTGGAGAAGAGAAGGATCCAGGGCAACTTTATAATGGCTTTCCAGTACTTGAAGGGGGCCTACAAGATCACAGAATCATAGAACAACCAGGTTGGAAGAGACCCATCGGATCGAGTCCAACCGTTCTTATGAAACACTAAACCATGCCCCTCAGCACCTCGTCCACCCATGCCTTAAACACCTCCAGGGAAGGTGAATGAACTACCATCCTGAGCAGCCTGTGCCAATGCCCAATGACCCTTTCTGTGAAAAAAGTTTTCCTAATGTCCAGCCTAAATCTCCCCTGGCGGAACTTAACGCCATTCCCTCTTCTCCTGTCCCCTGTCACTTGGGAGAAGAGGCCAGCACCCTCCTCTCCAGAACCTCCTTTCAGGTAGTTGTAGACAGCAATGAGGTCTCCTCTCAGCCTCCTCTTGTCAAGGTTAAACAACCCCAGCTCTCTCAGCCGCTCCTCCTAAGGCCTGTTCTCCAGCCCCTTCACCAGCTTCGTTGCTCTTCTCTGGACTCGCTCCAGAGCCTCAACATCATTCTTGTGGTGAGGGGCCCAGAACTGAACACAGGAGTCAAGGAGCAGTCCCACCAGTGCTGAGTCCAGAGGGAGAATAACCTCCCTGGACCTGCTGGTCACGCTGTTTCTCATATAAGCCAGGATGCCATTGGCCTTCTTGGCCACCTGGGCACACTGCTGGCTCATGTTCAGTCAGCTGGCGACCAACACCCCCAGGTCCTTCTCCTCCAGGCAGCTTTCTAGACAGACTTCTCCCAGTCTGTAGCTGCATAGGGTTGTTGTGCCCCAAGTGCAGGACCCGGCATTTGGCCTTGTTAAACCTCATGCCATTGGCCTCTGCCCAGCAGTCCAGCCTGTTCAGATCCCTTTGCAGAGCCTCCCTACCCTCCAGCAGATCAACACTTCCATCCAGTTTAGTGTCATCTGCAAACTTGCTAAGGGAGCACTCGATGCCTTCATATGGGTCATTGATGAAGACATTGAACAGGGCTGGACCCAGCACTGAGGCACGGGAGACCCCACTTGTGACTGCCCTCCTGCTGGATTTAACTCCATTTACCACCACTCTGGATGGGGAGGGACTTTTTACAAAGGCATGTAATGATAGGATGACGGGGAATGGCTACAAATAGGAGAGGTGAAGATTTAGACTAGACGCAAGGAAGAAATTCTTCACAATGAGGGTGGTGAGGTGCTGGAACAGGTTGTCCAGAGAAGCTGTGGCTGCCCCATCTCTGGGGGTTTTCAAGGCCAGGCTGGCTGAGGCCTTGAGCGGCCTGATCTAGTGGGAAAGTGTCCCTGCCCATAGCACTGGGACTGGAACTGGATGATCTTTAAGATCCCTTCCAACCCAAACCACTCTATGATTCTATGATCTCCAATTTGTTCATCACTGTTTTCCTTAGACAGGGATAAATGTAATGAAAACCATCACTGATACCATTCAGTACAGACATACTATACACAGTTACACACATTTACTTAAAGGATTCTGTCATCCATTTTCTCCTACCAGAAAATGGAATGCTGCTTTCTTCCTTACTGTTTTTCTTTTGCCGTGCTGTGTTTCCATGTTATTCTACTCCAGCATTTGTGCTGAACATTTATAACAAACAGTTTAAGCTCAAGACGAAAACTCATCTTTTCCCTGAATGATGAGACACAGAAAAACTCCTTTCTGTGCACCAAGGTGATCATACAGACACATTATTTATAAGCACTACTGTTCTGTGCCAAAGTAGCACTTTGTATTTTAACTCAGGAATTCAGTTTACAAAAATAGTTATTTTCATCTTGCTGAACCGCGTCAGTATTTTACAGACAATGGAAGTTCAAACACATGCCCATGACTAAAATTTTTCTCGTGATGACAGCTTTTAACCTCAATCACTTCAGGGTGTATGTCTTCCTTCTTTCAAAACCTGTCCAGAGTACTCTCTATTATGGTACCATAGCACCTGTTCAGCACATGTATACAGCTCAGCCCTACTCACCAGCCCTTCTCATCAGTTTTGTCAGCAAGTGTCTAAGTCTTGCGGTTTTCCTTTCTTAAAGGAAATGCTGTACGCTTTAAAGCCATGTAGATCGATCTTTTCCTTTTGCTAGAATCACCCTCAAAAATTAGTATCTACACAGATTCACGGTTAACAGTATATTTTCCCTGAACTTTTATGTTTTAGAAATATTTTTTTAACTGCAAATATGGTTCAAACAAGCATATGGTAGAAACCACACTTAGATTTAAATTGGTTGCATTAGAAAGGAGAAAAACAGAAGATAAGTTCTGCCATTTGTGCACAATTAAAAACCGAAAACTTGTATCAACACAATGGCAAAAGAAACATCTCCATGCCAGCTGTAATCCTTTATTTTAATTCCACCAGAAAGGTGTACACAGGCATTAATGCTTACCCTAAACTGGAGTGTGCTCCGCTTCACATCTTTTGGTAGATCAAAAATCAGCTTCTGAGGTTATGCGGGGCTGATTAACCAGAAGCAATGGGCTTAAGAACACTATGCAACCTGAGGTAAATAATGTGAGGTCTGCAGTTCAGGATTTGAATGTGGTTGGGGAACTTTGGAGCTCAAATTGTTCGCCTTGGGGTCCCACTAAACTCATCAGGGTGTCTGGGCTCCAAGTTCTGATATCAAATTTGATGCCTAAATTCACACATCTGAGAATCACTTGGGGTGACCATTAACACAAAAAAGGATTATTCCAACCGTTAATTTTGCTCTTTCGCTCTTGAGCCTCATGTTTTGAAAAGAACAATTCACTTCCAGGCTGAAATCCTTTTATTCTTTGGGATTTAGTTTGCAGGTTGCTGTTACAGGGCCAAATTCAGGAAACTTCTAAGACAACCAGAGTTTATCACCCATGAGCATTTTCACAAGGTTGTGCTGTTTACAGCACTGCCAAATTCTGTACTAATAACTGATTCAAACAATTGGGTGGAAACATTGATAGGACCTTTTAGTAAGACGACAGATAAGGCATATAGGAAAGAGAAGCACGTATTGCCACTGCATCAGGGACAACTAAATATTATGAGGTTGGATGGTTGTTTTTTCCAACAATTTGTAACACAGAACAAATACTTTAGAGAACAAAAGATACACTTGGACAGAATACCGTAAGTGGGTAGAAACAGATTTACAATAGATCACCTACACAGTTAAGTCATAATTTTAAATTCTAGTCCTGCTTATAAAAATGCTGACTATGATGGGGAAAAAGTCATGCATCAAGCGTGTATCAAACTGTCAACTGTTAAAGGCCATACCAATGACAATTACTCTGCTGTTTGCTTCCAAATTACACTTGCCTGGATAGTTTATTTTCTTAGCTGCAAACTCCTCAAAGTATTTTTTTAGAGCTCCTTCTGAGCAAATCACAACAAAATTTCAAGTCAGAGTAGAAGCAAAACACAATAAATACTATATGCTTACACACAATTGTGAAACTGCACTTCAGCATAGGTGGTTCTAGGATGGAAGATCTCTGAATAGACACAATAAAAACAACCACCTTTTAAACCGAAACATCAGAATGACTTTTAAGCTCGTCCTATCATGAATTAGCTCAGGCACTAGAAACAAAGTACTGCAGGCAGGGTATTAATCTATATTTAAATATAAGAAAGGTCATCAATATATGCCTATTTTTCCTTTTATCAGAGAAATTTCAAGTTAACAGGCGTGCAGAGTTCTGCCAGTCAGCGCTTTTTGAGAGCACTGAGCAATTAGCGTGGGTAAATTTGGTCACTGTCAGATTTATTGCTTACCACCACCTGAGGCACCATATAATGGTTCTGCCATGTACTTAAAATGTAGCTGACATTAGCTTGTACGTTCCCCCTCATGATAGGGTTGTACCACTTCCTTTTTATTTATAAAATATGTAATGCTCTGCCGATGTGACTTTTATGTTTAAAGCTAACTCAAATTGCTCATAATAGCACCTATCAATACAATTTCAGATCTGCAGTTCTCTGTTCTTTCCAAAGTGCACACTGCACTTTTTAAATTCCCATGGATACAAGATTAGATTAACGAACTAGGATGATGTAACAGTTAAGACAATTGACTTAAATCTATAAACAGATGAAAATCCATTTTCAACAAGCTCTCTCTTTTACATATTAATGCAATGCAGAACAAAGTATTTCCTTGTCACTTGAAATCAAGTGTACTTTCCTCGCAAAGAAAATTAAAAGCAATTGCCCACAAATAAAAACTGGTAAAGGATTTAAACAGATTGTTTTGAGGTGGTGCCATAAATTTCAAAAGAATAGTTTTCTCTGATTGCATGTGCCATAACATATTGAGTTAGATTTCACTTACAAAGCACATGAACTGTTCTTACAGTTTTTATGACCAGAATGAAATGTATTTGGTGTTGCCATTGTCAAGATATTTGGTGCCTAACAAAATGACTACACAATATTTACATTTACAGCTTTTGGAGTTTCAAAGACAAACATAAGAATCACCTATATACATTATTTCAGTAATCAAGTTAGTATCAATCCCATTTTCAGGATCAAAATCCACATCCATATGAAGAGACCATCTCTGTTCTTAGGTCACTAGGTTATGTGCATATCCAGAGAAGAAGTAAAAGTAATGTTGCTACTTCCTCCTCATTTCAAAATTTCTCTCAAGAAAGTTTACAGCTGAAGTACAGAAGCTCAGTTTGGATCTTAACCAGGTATTCTTTTCTTACACTTAAGGTCACAACACACATCAGTTCTAGAGTAATCTTGGGATCTTCTCACTTGTATCGACAGTGCTCATATTTTCAACTCCAAAGAATCACAGAATCATAGAATAACCAGGTTGGAAGAGACCCACCGGATCATCAAGTCCAACCAAAGGAGACAGACAACAAGTGCACAGTTACTGGAGTACTGGGAGCACCACGACTCTGCTCCAAAGGTTTTAGGCTGGAGGTACCACATGGGCAGACGGAGACCAGGGAGAGGGAAAGGCACTGCCACCGAATCCTCTGGCACAAGGATTAATTGCCTCACTCACAAGAAGCAGTTGTCATTTTTTATCCCAACCCAAGCTCTAGCAAAATGTGCAGTTCCTATCCTTGCTGGGTAGGCTGATAAAGAGGTTTTTTTTGAGAATCCACTGTCTGTTACCACCAAGAACCAGCACTTTCCTTCACATGCTAGGCTTTCTCTTATTATTGTCCACATGAAAAAACTGCGAATCATCCCATCCTCGTGCCCTCACTGAGTGACGCAGTCTCCAACTCCCAGCTTCAGACGCAGCATTAAAAACTAGAGCAGTTTCAAACATCTTAGTTTTTTAAGTAGCATTTGGGAAAAATAATAATTTATGCTATATTAGAATTTCAACATACTTATGCGAATTTTTTTTGTTTGGGAAGGTGAATTTTTGTTTTATTTATTTTTCTAATGTAATCCCTTTTGTATGGCATTCAGATGTCAATGGAAACTAAACTTTAGACATACTTTAAAAAAATCAAGTAATCTTAGTCATCCAACATGCTGGACACAGGAAACAGCATTCATTTCACTAAACAGACTGGGTTTTTTTAAGCAGCATAATATCTGTAGTTACTGAATCTAAATCAATCATTTTAGGGTAATATATCCTATAAGATTATAAGATTAATAGATCTCAGATTCTCGCACCTCATATTTATTCACAGATTGAAAGGTGAAAATAAGCATTTCTTCTATTTCAATTCCCAGCCCATTTCTCAACTTCAAATGAATTATTTAATGAACTGTACTAGTTGAATAAACTGACAAAAAGAAAATATTCTGCACACCTGCAAAAGAGGCCACGCTGCCAAAAGCTGGTTTAGCACTTCAGCTAACATCAGTTACAGGTGCTTATGCAGTCACTTTTATACAGTTCATTGGTTTAATTGTCTTTAAGACTTTGGTAGCTGAACTGTACAACTTGAATATCACTTTGGTAGCATTTTATTGCTAGTAGAAATCTATATATTTTGAATACTTTAATGGTATTTCAAAGCAGTATCACAAATTGCAACATAACTATAGGGTTTTGGTCATATTTAAATATGACTAGTGTTACATATATATCTGATCTAAATTAAGAATCTTTTCTGTTTTGACCTTCCCTTTAAAACTAAGTCCTGTTGTCATTACTTTCTATTCTGGTCATGGTAAAGTAGTTCAGTCTCAGATTTCAAACTTCCTCCTGTCAAATTTAAGACATTCAGATTAAAATAGTGAAAACTCCTGAACTTTGAAAGAGTTTCTTTCAAAGTTTCTGGGAGGTTTCAAGGAATGATAAGAATGTAAGAGCGGCCAAGCTGGGTTCACCTCGCCCATTATCCTGCACTTAAGAGTGCTAGCAAATACTGAGGGAAAGGGCATTATTGCAGAGTGGTGTATCCTACCAGCTTGCAAAACAATGTCTAAAAGATTGCCAAATCAGAGTTGCACTTAGACCACCACATCTTATCAGTCACTGATGAACCATCTCCTGTGAATTTGCCTAATTCTAATAGAACTCATTGATTTTTGGCTTGTAACACTGGATTACACAGTTTAGTTAAATGCTTAATGGAAATGTTAGTTTAGAGTTGTTCTGTTTTGTAATCTGTTAAACAAAAGTTTTGTTCAAGACTCAGTTTTTCTGTGGTGAGGGAATTGAATAATCACTCCCTAACATTTAAAATGGCAAGACGACTATTTCTTTAGGAAAGTTAAGAAAGGACTCAACTATTGAGGGTCATTTTTCCCTTTCTGTGGGAGGATTAAGAAGAGTCGGTCAAAACATTCTCCTGGACTGATCTTTCTAGTGAGCATGCTACATCCTTCTTTCAGTTAATGTCTACAGTAAACAGACTCCGTCTTACTAAGTAAAACACAGATCAACAGGCAGCGTGTCTATGGGAAAATCGTGCAACATATTGGGAGGGAGGTGCGTCTTTTGCCAACTATGTTCAGGACTAGTAAATACACAACTCTCCATGTTACTTGGCTGAGATTCTCAATATCTGTTGTGAGAAACAAGTCAAAATATGAAGCAACACTTTGAAGTAAAGAGATGAAAAAATTAACTATCAGCTAAGGCTCCTGAAAGGGTAAATTAAATAGAAAGCAATGAGAAAGAACTACATGGCAAACCAACTGAATCATTTAACTGTTATGTGTAACTTCTCTGACAATGACTTTCATAAAGATGGGTTCATTTGTCATGTGTATATTGAATGTGCTCGTATGGAAGCAAAGAGTAAAGAATCATTAGCAAACAAACATGGCCAAAAAATTGGCCAAGCTTACCCTTCAGCTTACCTAGCACTGGAGTCTGTTGATAGAGACTGCAGTAGAGCCTTCCTTATTACTACAGCCTTTCAAAATCTTCCATTGCAAGTATCTGGCTTACTAATTGTGTTCATTTGGGTGTTTTTTAAGAGGTACTACCTTTGAAATCTGCCGTGCATCATTACAATACACTCACAAAAGCAGCAATATCACAGAATTAGTAAAATAGACAAAAGTCTTAGGAAAAAACTGACACCGAATAAAGTGTGTCAAAAAGTAGCACAATCTTTTTAAATAGAATTTCCTTCATCATTCTAAGTCCCACCCACCACCATCCCCCAAAACTTTCCCAGACGCAATGAAAGTCTGTAAATGAACATCACTACTAGAGACCTACTGCAGGAAACGATGTAACTTGTGATGGCAAAATACTTTTCTCCCTATTTAACATATTTTCATAAGGATATTCCCTTTTCCCGATGTAAAGGCAGGTAAAATCAAGTGCAAAAGGGATAGAGACAAGGGGAACAATTAATGACAATCTATCTTTGGGGAAATCAGAGGCAGACACTATGCACATAAATTTATTACCTACGCTACTACTAGTCCTAGGGTACAGGGAAAGAAAGGAACGACTGGCTTGTTTTCTAAATGGGCATCCCAGAGGCAGAGAAACATGTGAACTTATTTTTTAAAATATATCTTTACAGAAAGCACTGCTGTATTCTTCTGCCACAATACGAAGATAAACTTTAGCTATGCTGGTGCAAAGCTCATTTCCATGAATCAAGGACAACCAAATAATATCAAGTTTAAGTCATGAGGTCAAAATATACCAAGCCTACATTCTGACTGAAATGAGAAGTTATCTTCAAACCTTTAGCTTGCCTGAAAACAGAAACCATCTGTTTTAGGAACACAAGTAGACTTTAATTGATCATCACAATTCTTTAAAACCAGATTAAACTGAAAGCTGCAGAGGAGAAAAATCTATCAAGTACAGTGTCATCTTCACAACAGCTATGACAAACAGCACAGAATAACGTTTGATATCACTACTACGAGAGCAGCCTTCTGGTGCAGAGAAAGAGAATAAAGTCATATTTGCTTAAAGAAATATGCAGTACTGCCTCAAACCACAGAAGGCAATATGTGCTTTTATAATACATTTGTTTCGAAACTTACCCATTTTAAAATGTTAATTTTCCCTGAATCATACAGGGGAAAATGATATGCATGTAGTACACTCCCGGTACTGACAAACATCAGAATGCTCAGCCAATAAACTGACATTGCAAGATGAAGATGAACATGATAGCTTTCATGTAAGAAAAAGTCTTTCTGACTTAGTCTGACACAGCATGTATGCTGTATACAAGCATCAGCAACACTGTTTATCAAATGGAGAGTTTCAGTTCATATCTGTTTTCATAATTTTTTTTAAAAAAACATAATCATGCAGCTTCCTCTGTATTTAAAATATGCTTTCTCTGTATCCAGAGTATCTCAAAACCAGCTTGAAAGAGGACTAACCAAATATATGCTGTTTCAAAAGCCCCTAAGCCTACTTACAATACTTCCACTTCAAAGCAGACAAGAAAGAAAAGGAATTCTTTCCAAGCTCTGAAGTCTGAGCACAGAAAGAGACAACATCCGTACCCTGGAGGTAACAATCTCAGTTCTGTCAGGCCTATCAAGGGAGAAACTTCCAAAGGCTCCTGGAATAAACCTTGCCTTCAGTTCCCTCGGACTTCAAACTAAGACGCTGTCAATAGAAGCACCTCTGTCGATTGGTTTTAGCAATCCGAACACACAAGGCCATTCAAACTAAATGAGTGTTTTGAATAACCCCACAAAGCACAATTTAAACTAGAGCAAGTCCCAACACACAGGATTATATTAAACCGATTAAGTATACCCTCTATCTGAAGTCCCTGAGACACCTTCAAGGAAATCCCATAGAAGCATAAGCTAGCTTTTCCAAATGTTCAACAGAGAGTGCCTCAACACCAAGAATGCAACAAAATATAAAATCAGAAGTTCCTAGGCTATACTGTCACTATCCAGTACCAGACTTACTGAGGGCTGAAGCATTCTCGGGTAGCAATCCTTGTTTACAGGAAACAAATGTCCACTGTGAAGACACAACATAAAATGTCTAAGAATTAAAGAACTGACTGTTCAGTTTTGAAAAGCACAAGTCCCTCAACACAGGTTGACATTCAGCTCTTACTGCCATTCATAGGCTTATTTTAGGAGGCAAACTGTGGTCAACCATTCCAACCACCATTTGTACTCAAGCTTTCCACTTGCCTACAACACTTATCAGGGGGACGTGTGTATGTGCATGAATGTATATATCAGAGAAGGAAAGCTTGCTCTCAGAGATTTTTTTTTTTTTTTTTATAAAGCAAAAGCATGCAGATTTTGAAATACCAAAAAAGTCCTTTCTGTAAGAAAAGCAAGACACTTGGCATACTTTGCAGTGAAGCTTCCAAAGGAAGCAGTTAAACTCCTGTAGTTTACAAGACAATTTTATAACCCGCTAACAGTAACTCTTATAAGCAATTATTTCTTTATCTAGCCTCAATTTTAAGTAAATGATAATAAAGGTATAAATTAATTAAAAAGCCAGATTTTATTGTAATAGCCAACAATCGAAGTAACCTAATTGTATCTGCTTCCCATAATGCCTGTACACAGAAAACAGCTTCAGGAATCTTCAACCTAATTCCCAAAGAAAGGGATAAGAAAGGGATAAAGAAGAAAACATAATTACAACAACAAAAAACCCCACTATCAGAGATATCTACACTCACTTCACTTTTTTCCCCCTACCTTAGTATTCAGAAGTGACAGGTATCACCAAATACTGTCTGTCTTCCCCCAGGCAAAATCATGACTCCTTAATGCCAAGAAGAGGAGCAAAAGAAAAGCAACAACTAAGTTTGTGTTGCATTCAGCCATCACGTATCAAATAAAGCAAACAAAGTGGCAGTCACAAAGGCTCAAACTGGCAGCAAGGCAGGTGTCTGTCTCTTCTCCCAGGTAACAAGCAGTGGGACAAGAGAAAACGGCCTTAAGTTGCATCAGATGAAGTTTAGATTGGATATAAGGAAATGGTTGTCAAATATGGGCACAGGCTGCCTGGTGAAGTGGTGGAGTCACTGTCCCTGGAGGTATTTAAAGGTGTGTGGATGTGGTTGCTTAGGGACAAGGTGTAGTGGTGCAGCTACCAGTGTTAGGTTAAAGGTTGAACTTTATGATTTTAAAGGTCTTTTCCAAATTAAACAATTCTGTGATTCTATAAAATGGATCCTCCAAAAATATATTAGTAAAAAAAAAAAAAAAAAAGAAAAAAACCTTGACATCACAAAAACAAAAAAAAACCAACCAAACTGAAAAGTTAAACCTCTTAATACTCCTTTCCTTTTCTACTACCTACCGTGCCAGGAAAACCACCGGAAAAGAAGACTAAACTACTGGGTGCAAAAGGAAACCAGAATCATAGAATGATAAAATCACTAAGTTGGAAAGGACCCACTGGATCATCGAGTCCAACCATTCCTATCAATCACTAAGTGCCAGTGCCAGTAGTGCACTCAGAGGTGCACAGAAAATGACAAGATGGCTTCTGAGGGCCATCAGAACTACACACATTAACAACTTGGACAGTTTGGCTCGTTTAGTTGAAAAGCCATTTAAGAAACTGAAAACGGTCCTACTAAAACCAATGCATTTGTGCTGGTACCTTGCATACTTGAAAAGTTATAATGACACAGCAGTGCTTTTAAAAAAAACACAGAACACATTTCTCAAGTGATGACGCCTCATATGCTGTGGGAACAGCTACTTAGCAGTTCGAGCTAATGATCACCCAGAGCATTGTTTATAGAGTAGTGGTCTGTGAAGAAGCACATTTACATGGACACAGGTCTAGCAATATTCTGCAGACCACTGCTTAAAATATCATAGAATCACAGAATGGTTTGGGTTGGAAGGGACCTTAAAGATCGTCCAGTTCCAGCCCCGCTGCTATGGGCAAGGACACCTCCCACTAGATCAGGCTGCTCAAAGCCTCATCCAGCCTGGCCTTGAATAATTCCAGGGATGGGGCTTCCATGATTTCTCTGCACAACCTGTGCCCGTGCCTCACCATCCTCACAGTAAAAAAAAAAAAAGTTATCCCACTACCTAATATAAATATTCCCTCTTTCAGCTTAAAACCATTCCCCCTCATTCTATCACTGCACTCCTTGATTAAGGGTCCCTCCCCAGCTTTTCTGTAGCACCTTTAAGTACTGGAAGGTTTCTTTAAGGTCTCCCTGGGACCCATTCTCCCCTAGGATAAGTAACTCAATCTGTCTCAGCCTGTCCTCATAGAGGAGGTGCCCCAGTCCTGTAATCATTTTCCTGTAACCATAATCTCCTCTGGACTCGCTCTAACAGGTCTATGTCTTTCCTATGCTGAGGACTCTTCCTTTTATCAAGGATGCACCAGTTTCATGAGAACATTATTACTGGTAGCTAATCATTTATTTGAAGAAGATTTGTTAAAAACCTTTAGTCCGAAGTTGGTAAACATCTAAACCAGAACATTTTGAAAATATTTCAGGAAGTTCACATCAATTTACGCACAGTTCATTAGCTGATATCATAAAGTTGTGTTTTACCACTCTACATTGCTCGTTCACTTTTAATAAATCCAACAATAAAGATGTATGCATTCAAACCCCTCAAACTATTATCTAGAACCCCTCAGACAGGAATCCTTGCACATACTGTTAGTATCCCTAATATACATAACCCATCGATCATGGGCTCTCTAAAGATGTTAACACACCACACAAGAACGCCAACCACTACCCCAGCAAAGCTAGCTTTAAGATGAGAGAATGACTATTTAATCATACATCAGCAACATAGCAGCAGTTTTGAACAGGGAAGAAGGGCAATCAGTCAATAAAGTCCGCAAAGGTAAATGCCTGCTCTGCAAAGTCTCAGATCCCACGTCTGGTCAAAAAGAAAGATTAAGACATAACATATGCAAACCCCCACACCAGCTCACACACACATTCAAGACCAATGCCAACAGAAACCAGTGCTAGATAACAAGAGTAATAACTCTACCATCTACATGCAAGGCTCTCCAAATGTTTCTTCATTCCACACCCTCATTAGCTTACTAACTGTTCTATCAATCAATGTATTTGCACGCAGTTTGCCAAAAATCCAACATAATACATAAATGATCAACAATGACTAGACAAAATGTATTTGATTAGAAAGCAAAACTCACCATCTGCGAAGAATAAGAAAAACGTTTCTTAAACAACTTTGATGCACCAATTTTAAAGAAATACTATAGCATCAGTATTATCCATTTGCAATAATTTTGTCTGATTATATGAGCTCAGACAAGAGGAGGTGCAAGAACACTATGGACCAGAAACAACACATTAGAAAGAAATTCTAATCCCAGAGAGCATCAAGGCCTTATGCAAACAATGGGAAAACAACTAATTGTCAGTCACAGTGTTGCTCCAATGAAATTACTATGTTTAGTCTTCTAAGGGTGAAGTTCAAAAGTGAAGCTTAACAGTCTTTATGGCAGGCAGGAGAAGGGCTGAGGGGTCAGACAGCCAGAAGACCATCTCTGACAGAATTCTTAAACTCTTTCACTGGGGTGTATATTACTTTACATTTACCATGGGCTAAAACTATACAGTTAAGAAGTATTCAACATACTGTGATCTCATTGTTTATTGTAAGGTTTTGTCTATCCACAATTTCAGACCTAAAAAATAAGTAAGAAATGACAATGAAGAATTTAAAACAGTATTTGAGGTTAGAGATGTTGTAACTCCCCTCCACTCAATTTTTCAAATGTAAATCGGCTATTCAGGCATTTAGTTTCCTTTATCATTCTTTGCAAGCTGCTGTAATATCCACATCACAAGTGTACTCTGGGAAGTTATGCTCACAAGCAACAGCCTGCAAGACAGCCTTTCTCTGCTGCCAGTTCAGCACAGAAATACCAAAATCAAGAGATTATTTTCACAGAAAGGGTCATTGGGCACTGGAACAGGCTGCCCAGGGAGGTGGTTGATTCCCCTTCCCTGGAGGTGTTTAAGGCACAGGTGGACGAGGTGCTGAGGGGCATGGTTTAGTGTTTGATAGGAATGGTAGGACTCGATGATCCAGTGGGTCTCTTCCAACCTGGTGATTCTATGATTTCTTCATCATTTCAAACTGGTATAAGACTAAGTATGACATATGATTAACTAAATTGGATAAAATACACAACTGATAAAAAAAGAAAAGCAACTTTGAAGACAACATCCTAATTGCCTTTCCGAAAACCTCTGCTGATTCTCTCATGTTGAATACAACAGTGTTTAATTTCACATGACTACAAAACATCAAGTTGTAAGTACCCTCTGGAGAGACCACAAAAAAAAAAGGCATTGTTTCTACATAAAACCATGCATCTGGTTTCAAAGAATACAAAACATCCAACAGAAATTAACTGGCAAAATTGTTCCACAATCCAAAAATGTATATAACATATTCCCTGCATTTCAACCCCAAAGGCATTCTGCAAAGTACTCTAAAAGGTAAGCACATGGCAGTCCTGGCAGCAGCACTGCCATGGAAAGCAACACATCTCACTGTATATATATATGTAATCACATCCTTGCTCCCTTTTTAGAATTATTATTACTTTTTTCTGCTAGCAAGCGTAAGTCAACTCAATAATTGGCCAGGAAGCCAGAATACTGTGGTTCATGCATCAATGATATTGATGCAACCAAAGCATCTTTGTGTTTCTTCATTTACTTTTCAATTTGCCTCTGCTGTAAATAGAGACATAATTTAAGGTCCGGCGACTTGAACAGGAAAGATAAAGGCAAAAATATGAGTCTATAGAACTGTAATCCATGATGTAAAATACAGGAAAGAAAACAATTAAATTTCAGGGTGCAGACTGAGTTTATAGGACTGACGGAATCATTTACCTTGTAAAAGAAAACAATCTGTAAGAGAACCATTGAGACAAGCACATTATATTTATGCTTTATATTTTAAGAAGCAAGCGCACATTTTAACTTCAAATATATATTATTATCGCACTGAAGGCAAAAGAGAATCCTTATTGGCTGCTCTACTCTTTGTATTTCATCTCCTTTGCACTCAATAGTGGAAAGATTCTACATATCCTATGAAAACTGAACTACCTGGTAGCTCAAGAGTTCCAGAATTTAACTGGTTTATATAAAATTGTATGAGGTTGAAGTATTCTTTCCTTTAACCCTTTACTTATACACAACAGTATGCTAGATAGATCACTTTCAGTGATTTTAGTTTTAAATATGCTCAGAAGTATATGAAGAGCAATCTCCACTTTATGAAACATGCTAAAATGTGTTTACAGCATTATTTAAAAACATACAATGAAGTGGCAAACCATTCAACTTTAACCACAAATGTTTCTATACCTCACACTTACCAACAAAACCACAGCTCAAATGGATACAAGTTATGGCAAGAATAAGTTCTCTCCCCATGAGCGGAGACCTCATTGCTCTCTACAACTACCTAAAAGGAGGTCGTGGAGAGGAGAGAGCTAGCCTCTTCTCCCAAGTGACAGGGGACAGGACAAAGGGAAATGGCCTCAAGCTCTGCCAGGGAAGGTTCAGGCTCAACATAAGGAAAAAAATTCTTCACTGAAAGGGTCATTAGGCAATGGAACGGTCTGCCTAGGGAGGTGGTTGACTTGCCTTCCCTGGAGATGTTTAAGGCATGGGTGGACAAGGTCCTGAGGGACATGGTTTAGTGTTTGATAGGAACAGTTGGACTCGATGATCTGGTGGGTCTCTTCCAACCTGGTGATTCCATGATTCTATGATTTTTAGGTATGAGGAATTCACAGGTGCCATTAAATACAGAAAAATATTTTTCTAGATTCTAAAATATAGACAGAAATTTAAATGATTCATTAACACAGAAACTTGGATCTAAAATTTTTCATGCATCTTGAACTTCAGTATTTTCCACATCAGAGACAAAAAATGAGCACACACTTCTGTCAGAACTTACACAACCTCACCAAGTGAGCTTTATTAGAAATTTTATTTCAGCTCATTGTTTTCATTAATCAGCCTTTTCCTTTTAAAATGCAAAATAAAAAGGTGAGCATTCCATTTCTGAAGTCAGAATCAGACTACACTGTGATAGCACTTAAGAGGCAGACAGTATTTCTACCCTTACCCTACATGTCTACACTCACATATCATTGCACATCGTTCAGAGGGTGCTGGCAGTACTCAAGAATATGGAGCAAACTGGTTATGATGAGCTCTGGTGGAATGCAGAGAAGCCTCTCCTGAGTATTATTCATTTGCTAAATGCTTTATAGGCAGACAGTAAGAGGATTCACCTTCAATTTGTTTTAGAAAGCTTTTATAGCTAGTACCTAGGTGACAGTTTAGCCTGCTCGCAATTCAGGAAAGTATTTCAAACATATAAGACTTCAGTTCTTTATAATTGGAAACCAGTGTCTGAACCCTAGGCCTTCCAGGCACACCGAGACAACACAGGGGACCAGACTTGCAGCATTTCACGTAGAACCCGATGATATGAGGGAATTAAGCAGAATCCTCTCCTAACCACAGTCTGCTTTCCTGAAAGTCAGAGAGGTAAATAGACTCTGCTGCGCAACTTTTTCAAAGGCAAAGAGCTGAATTGTTGGCAGCCAGCATCTTCTCTTTTCTATCTCCCAACCCCAAACCAGGGCACTAGGCTCAGAAAAATCATGCAAGTATTTGCACAGAGTAGTTTTACACTCATTGCACTCAGATTCCTTAACAAAAATGCTGGATTTTTTTTTTTTTTTGTTAAATACTTTGCATTGGTTTCATCTCTTCTACTCTCAAAAGACTACAATGAAGGATTGTCAGCAATCTACCCAGTCAAAGAAAGGAGAGGAAAAAAATGGGCATAACATACAGCAGGACACAAGGCTCAGGTGCACAATTGCCATGCTCAGTTGCAGTTTTCAGTATCAATTGCTCCCAAGCCCAACTTAGGTCATTATAATTGTCTTTCTCTGAATCACAATGCAAACAATGGCGTGCAAAAAAGTCTTCAGGGTTTTTTTTATTTATAAATATAAATTCAACTACAGACATATTGAAGGAAAAAGAAATAAGAAAGCACTATATATTGATAACAATTTAAAATAATAACTACATGCAAGATATACATACCCAGTTTTAAGGCTGAAGGAGTCACTTCAATCTCACCACCGATTGGCTGAAAGGCAGCCAGCTGAGCCGCTACCTCCGTCTCAAATGAGTCTGGGCTATTTCTCTCTGTCAGATTTCCATTGGTGCCATCAGTCTGATGGTGAGTTTCTTGCTCATCATAAACAGCAATGAGCTATCAAAAAAAAAAGATAATACAGTCTGCACATTTAAATTATTCCCAAACATCACTTTAAAAACACCAAAATCAAACAACGATGAAAAAAATATCCTTCATAATAACTACAAAACCAATCTTCTTTCAGAACCACTAACAGCAAACATACAGACTCAGGCAAGCACTGACATTTGTGTTTAAATACATTGATTTCAATATGACTTAAGTATATATTGACATGATTTTCTGAGTTAGCATGCTATTGTTAGTGAATATTTTACTTGTTCCAAAACATTTAGGGCTGAACATGGTTAAAACCACAGAACAGTATTTAAATCTTGGGGGTGGAAGGTGTTATTATTTATAAAATTTTAGTACTACCAACTGACAGACTGCACAAAAGTAACACAACCATGGAAGCTGTGCTGAGCAAGCAGGTACATGTTTTATTTATAAGTACATAGTAATTACATTCCAAGGACAAGATACATCCGTCGCAGTGACAGAGCACAGAGCTTTCCCCATCACCCAACCTATAACTCTGTCAAGATGGAAGTGTCTTGGACTATCCTGGAACACATGCACACACGTGTCTCTACCCATCTTGTGTCTATCATCTCCTCCTACTCTCTCCTGCTCGCTTACACCAGATATGCTGGTTCCGAGAACTGTCCCTCAGGCACCCACCCTTCCATGACTTCAAGCACAGGAAGGTCAAGACTAAGCAACCACAAACAGCAAAGTTTGCTGGCCAAACTCACATTAACATTGACATGGAAATGATAAAAAGACACCAGAAAAATCATTTTTGTCTCAGCTACCCTGGCCTTTTCACAGGGATCTTCCTTTTGGTCCCTACTAACACAAAGGGATCAGATAGTGTGCATGAAACTTCATCAATAAGTGACTCAGTTCCATGTGGCTGGATACAAACTGTGATACAGTTCCAGAAAAAAAGTTATCCACATTATAGTTCTGGGAAAACAAAAGCAAATATTATTTCCCAACGAATCTAAACAGACTAGAAGACTTGTGGTTCTCAATCAATGGGACACTTGACACCCTTGAGCCTTCTCTAAGAGAAGAGTGGGTAACAGCAGCAGTTCCAGCACTGTTCCTGCCTTGCTACTCAACATGGCATAGCACTCGTGCCATACAGTAACAAACACTTCACCCAGTAACCATGGCACAAGATATCTTTACCTTAAAGCATTCATGTATTTCATTTTTTTCTCATTACCCTAAGTTTTTCTTAGCTAATCCTGAAAAAGATTGCCACACATACAACTGGTTAGGTAATGGCAAGATATATACAGACATAAGCTTAAAGGACTGATTTACTACTTTCTCTCTCTCTCTGTTATTTTAAGGTATGAATACATAAAAATATTAGTACATCAAATCTCCTCTGACACTTCTAAGACATGTGTCAAAAATTATATCCTATGCTAAATAGTACACAGAAACAAAGAGACAAACATTTAAAGGAACTCATTTGCCTAAGGGAAGATATGAATGTGTGAGAGGGAGAAGAAAACAAAAATGAAAAGAAAAATCCTCAAGTGCTCCTAAAGAAGAACTGACATTTTCAGGTCTTCCATTCATTTATAATTTGGTTGCTAGAAATTGCGTCAGCTCATATTTACCGATGCAGATTTCAGAAACACACAAACTCCCTGAAATAATTAGGTAGAAAACCTGTCCTCCTTTTCTATATGGAGACTCTTTCCATTCCGTGGCCACACAAACAGCTCTTGCAACATAAAATTTGGTTTTTATTTGTCCAAAGCATATAGGAAGGTTTAATTTCAGTAACAATGACAACTATTTCTGTACCTTATTCCTGCATTGCAGTGAAACCACCCAGGTGTTCACACTGCATTCACCACCAGGCCATCGCTCTGCCCCACAACTACATACAGCCAGAATGCTGCCTTTAAGCCAGACATCAACAGGCCATGCCAATTTTCTCCAATATAGTATCTTTTGTTTGTTTCTAAAGTGAATATTCATGTTAGTGTTATTACAGAAATCCATCATGATTTAACAAGTTCCATAACTGTTATCCACCTTGCTTTTTCAATCTCACTTTCACTTTGGAAACCTAAACTTTAAGACAACTGTTAGTAATAAAGAGGAAATTTGAGACCATACAGGACCATGGCACTGAAACCACTTTAGGTAATAGAATCATAGAATGGTTTGAGTTAGGAGGGACCTTAAAGATCATCTAATCATAGAAGATCTGGAACCTCTCTGCCATGGGCAAAGGTACCTCTCACCAGACAAGGCTACTCAAGGCTCCATCTCACCTGGCCTTGAACACTTGCAGAGATGGGGCATATACAACTTCCCTGGTCAACCTCTTCCAGTGCCTCACCATGTACATCGTCAAGAATTTCCTCCTTATGCCTAGTCTAAGTCTTCCCCTCTCCAATTTATAGACACTTCCCCTAGTACCATCACTACATGCCTTTGTAATAGTAGGATACAAACTTCATTTGAGCATTTGCAATACAGAATACAGTAAACAGAGCTTGGTTGTGATTTGTTGGGAATAAACAAGTCCTCACAGCTGGACCAAGCTGAGTTTCCCTATGGTTTCACACCCTAATGTATTAAATGCTATATTACATTCTAATACTTTACAATTGCTGCCCCAGGATGTTGCAGAGGTCAAAAGTAGGGATTGGTTCAAAAACTGTTAAATGGAAACCCACAAGCTGTACCTCAGAATCAAAAGCCCCCAAAACACGTGGTAGGTATAAACCAGGCAGGGAAATCAGAAGCCATTTCCCAGCTCCCACCTTACCCACACCAGTGCTCCGTTTCCATTCTCCATGCTGGAGCGCGCAGGGTACGGATGTAAGGTGACAGCAGGCAAACTCTCACAGTACAGCCTGGCAAATGGCTGTGAGATGCCTTCTTGGAGCTAAACCACAAAGGCCTCATGCTGATCTGAAAGTCGGCAAGTTTCTTATAGCTGTCATTCCTCAAGTGACTTCAGTGAAAAGCCTACAGTTCCTTAGTCTACACCTAGGCACTATTCTGACAGATTAAAAAACCAAGGAAAATGTGTTTCTTCACAGTATAGAACATGCCATGAGCGATGTAACATGATCTAGACTTAAACTCCCATTTTTTAGAAGGTGTGGAAAGAAGAAGCCTTCAAAATTGCCTGTGGAGGTAGCAAAGATGCAATGCCTTTCCTCACCAAGGAAATGAGAAGCCATTTGTCTTCTAAAATATTTTATTCAGGAGAGAACTCCTTGGGACAACAGTTGTAGGAGCACCTTATCAGTAGCAATTCTAATATTACAAATACACCACTAATCAATGAATGCATTATAAATATCAGCTTCAGCCTTTCAAAGGGAACGAACACAATTAAGGTTATGTAAATTAACTATAGAAAAAATAATTGTAGCAATTGACTTCTCATTCCAGTATGGAAAATTCTTTATTTGAAACAGACGGCAAATCTCTTGTGATAGAAAAGAACTTCAGGATACATTATGAAATCTCCCACAAACATAACATGAAAACAACAACATTGTTTGCAGCACTTTTTTTTTCCTTACCAGTGCAATATTTATAAGTATTGAGGGCTCAGTACGTTGGTTGTTGTGTTTTTTTTTTTTTTTTTGAAAACACACCACGATACTACTGTAGACACTTGTAAACTGTACAAGTTAGGCTAATACTCTGCTGTGGTTTTGTACGCTTTCTGTACTTAATCCCTTTTTAAAGGTTATCTGAAGAACATGCATGCACACTTACAGTAACAAACATCTACGTATTTCTACACAGGTAAAATTGTTCTAACTCCAGTACTGTTGCAATCTCTATTAACAACCTACCAGTTACCAAGACAGTCAATAAATTACCAAAACTCAGCACTTTACCTGTCACTTTTGATTACTAAACTCCTCCCTACTTACATTGATGCAGTCATAACATAAGGTAGAAATCATGAACAGTACTATTTTACTACCACTTTTGTTGTTCATAAATGGAAAATTCATTAAAAGACAATATGAGCAAATTTTAACTTCGTATGATGTCCTATGGTGCAGCTCTTTCAAGATTTTTCTGCTAATTCATTTGCAAACCTTGTAGAAAATTAAAACAAGATTATGTAAAAATTAAGTTAAGTACATTCCCAAGTAGACAGGGCAATGCACACCCACTGGACTAAGATCAATCCTCATATACTGAAAGGTGGGTAAACACCAACAGTGGGCAATGATCTTACAGAGTGAAACGGAACCACTGGTCACCAAGATACAAAAAAAAGTGATGTAATGTTGCATTTAAAAATCCCTACTAGACAGATTGTTCCCATGTCCATTTGAAGCGATACATTTTCAAGAGTCTTAGTTTTTCCCCAGCTGGTTGCACTCTTTTCCCTGAGCCCCAGCTGCAGAACTGTGTTGCACCTCACATGCAAACCCTGCAGCCACATCTCACCGTGTACTGGGATCTACAACATACACACAAGGAACAGTAGAAAAAAAAAATCTTCCAAATTAAAATTGCAACAGTTCTGTTTTACTGCTTGCTAATTAAGCTTAATTAAACATAAACAATTTTGTAGAGTTTCAGAATTACAAAGAAAAACATCCTCACCTTTGTTCAAACAGAAGAACTTGAGAGATCTTGCTTTAAGCTGCTTGTCTGTTAAACCAGAAACAGCTGACTTTCCACTGCCCTCTACACCATTTTAAATAGAAGGTTTCATAATTATTTCTCTTCAAACTACACTTTTGACAACTAGATTACTGTTAATAAGGTTAAACCCTGTATATTTTACTAGCTTTTCTGTACTGAATTAGAAAATAGACACCACTATTTCCTTTCTGACCCCAAACACCAGGCATATACACAAGGTACTAAAGAAAAAATGGCAAAATAGAAGCTTGCTTGCAATTAAATTAATCAGTTTTCAATTACTGTCAGGATAAAATCACTAAGAGAAGTTCTCAGTCACAGGCTAGCATCAGTAAGTGATTAAAAAGATGCAATTTTCAACAGCTGGAATGATATATTCAAAACCACAAAAAGGAATTAGATGCTCAACTTATATTAAATTTGTTATTCAAGTTGGAAATTCTTCCTCTTAATTTTTTTGCATTCAAAACTTTATTTACATTTTCCTCTCGTGATTTGTTGGCTTTTTTCAAGACATGCTTGTTCCCTGTCCATGCTCATTTAAGAAAAAAGTCTGTGGGTTTTTTTAGCCGTATCTATACTTCTTAGAGTCAGTGCTCCTCTAGGAGTGATTATTTGTTACTTATACAGTAACATGGCAAAAACATTTCCCTTTTTTTGGGTCACTCGCTAAAAACTTCCCACGCAAAGCACTAGCATCTCAGAAAAGAGCTGTCAGGAGTGGTCAATGAAGAGCTTGGTGACTATCTCATTGAACTTAGTGATGTAATGAGAAACAATAGCTCAAGCCAGAGCAGAAAATTAAGTTCACCACAGTATCATGCTACCTTGCTCCCTGATCTCACAATTTAGGATGTGCAGGATTTAATATTGTATCTATCACTGTAAACACATTACAAAAAGGCAGAAAGCATCCAGTGTTTCTCTATATAACACACTGATGCCACAATACAGCAAACTTTAAAACAAAACTTTTAAAAAAATTAAATATATCTAAACAACCTCAATTCTCCCCAGGTCCTTACACCTCCAACCAACCAATGACAGATGGAGAAAGGTGACGGTTGACAGCAGCCTTCATAACACCAGCGTAAAAGGGGGAAAGGATCCTTTCATCTTTTTTATTCTTTCTCCTTCCTTTCGCAAGGTTACGTGTTTGACCAGGTCAGTTCTTTACCCCAACCATCTAAGACACTCAAGCACCAGGCACCACACAAAGAGGCGAAGTTACCTGTTTAGCCAGCAGTTTGCACTAGGCCACCTTAAGGTCAAAATCTGCCACCTACTTTGAGGCTACTGTGGCCTGACTCTCCTTTCCCCAGCCACTGGTTTCTACTGCTCCTTCACACAAGCGCTACGACTTCTTAGATCCAGTTCAGGGAAAAGCAACTCCCCATCCTCCACCTGCTTCAGCTCCATGAACCACTTAACCCAAATTTCTGTCAACACATCACTGAGCTAACATCTCCTAAGACAATCTTTGCCTGTAACCTTGCAGTAGTGACAGATCTCTGCCTTCTGGAATGAAGACAGACATTTGGGCTCCCACTTCCATGATGTGCTGTGCACGTGTTGTCATGAAGTCTGAACATAACAGCAGGAATGACATTTCTGCAGTTCCCTCAAGGACTTCATCTTCTTAAGAGAAACTCCTGCATGGGTGCAGGTTATACTTTTAACTTATGCCCACAAGGGGACAAGAACACTTTAGATCAACAGCAAGAAAACTGAGAGTGAAGTACACCAAATGTTTAAAAACCTTTATAAAGCCACTGTAGAAGTTCTCAGAACTCCACAAACTCATTAATGTAAAATCAGATTTTACATATTACTTACAAAAGACTCCTGTTCAAATGGTTAAAAGATGAAAGACTGGTAACAGTGTGACATAGACAGAACTAAGGTAATTAGGTTACCTCAAAAATGGATGAAAGTGTTATTTAATTTTTCAATTTAAAAACTTTCCTGGAGCTCTACAGCCTTTCTTCAATGTTCTTTCAAGGTATTCTTCTGGCATATACTGATAAGTGCTTGAAATGGTATTCTTGCATAATAGTTTGCCTTGGAATTTCTTTAACTTAAAATAAAGGCTGTCAAGGAAAAATACCAATATACACACCATATGGCAGCCTTCCTTTACACCTACATACAAAAACAAATTACAGCTACATTACATGAAAGCTATGGTGATTAGCTTGTCTTGTTTACCTACATGCCAAAACTACACACATCAAAGGATCTTCCCAGAGACCACCTGACACTTTTCCTACCTTCATTATTGTGATTTCTTTTGGTACTGCCTAAGAATAGCCAAGATCTGTTGCAAAAAGTACAAACACTGGTAGCCTCTGCTCTCAAAACGTTTCAAGAATGCAAGGAAAACAGGAAATAGGAAGAGAAGCAGCAAGCCTGAAGAAGAGAGACCAGACCCAATCCAAATCCAGCTCTTTCCAGGGGAAGGGAAAGGAGTGTGTTGGTGTCACGGAGGGATCCTTATCCAACCATTTTGGCACAACCCAATGTACAGATGAGGGGACAAAACAGAGAACCAAGAGCAGAACGAGGCCAGGACTGTGAGAGCCCTGCAGGATTTATTTTGGTTTAAATACACAGGAACACTACAGGTCCTCAATACTGCCAAAAGCTTCATCTGTTTGTATTTTACCATAAAAAACATCATGGCAAGAGTTGATACTTTAAATAATAATTTTCTTCATAAACTAAGCTGGGATTTACAAATTATCACTAAGCCGTAAAAGTCTGTCCAAACAGCGAGATACTAATTGTTTCCAGTCTTCATAATTGAGGTGACAGGGCCTGATCAACAGGCCCAAAACAAAGCAGGCGACCCATGGATGATTCATATTGCATTGCTATGTGTACTTTTAATTTGCAACTTCTTGCATTGCTGTTATCAGTAGAATTGTGCTGTGCTATTCTAGTAATGCACAGAGTTTGAGAAAATGCATCACAGTTGCATTATCAGTAGAATTGGGCTGTGCCAGTGTAGTTGTGGCTTCTTCACTGTGGACAAGTTGTAAGGGGGGACATTGTGGAGATGGGTTGCAGTTCCTGCACTCGTGAACAGTGCACGATCACGACTCTGGCCATCAAAACCCTGGCTGACCAATCCAAAGGAGCATGAACACTGTGAAAAGAGAAGAATAACATAGGAATGCTGTATCTCAACAGACCTTTAGTTCAAAGATTAAAACATACCCAGCAGTTTCCCTTATCTCACTTCCTGGGCTCTGGTCAGGCTTCAAGAGTGGGGACCAATGGGGCAGTTGAGATCAGAAATTCCTTGGGTTTTTTTAGAATTATGCAAGTTGGTCTTTAACAATATAAAAGGGGGACCCTCCTGCAGTCACTTTGACATCCTCACCTGCGAGTGTACGCACTGTGTAGGACTTCCTAACTGTCCAGGGCAGGCTTTTCAAAATCCTTGCTGCAACCAGGGGCTCCTCACTAACTGCAGCTCTGGATGATGATAATAGGGCAATTGGTGATGTATCTTTGTTGATTACGATGCTTATTCTCTCATAGTAACGATTAGATGCATTGCCTTTAAAGCTGATATCGTTAACTTGTTGCTAATCACCAATAATCATTTGTTACCTTTCTTGTCTTAATACTTTAAGTAAAATGTTTTCACATAGTACTCAAGAGTTTGGGTCTTTTCTGCTGATTGCACTCTGCGTAAAACAACATTTCAGTCTGCATATCTCTACTTCCAAGAAATCTGGAGCTTCTCTACTTGCCCATCACTTACTATATCTAAAAGAGAATGAGTTTAAGACAGCTATACATAAAGAAAGGACTGGACGTTAGCCCTCCTGAGTTCCTTCCCCAGCCCTCCTGCTGTGGCACTGCTGGTTACCCAGTGGGGTTTGTTTGTTGAAGACCTGCACTGAACGACACTCCTTGAATTCACTAGATTTGTGGTTACTGACATCACAGCCATGAGAAGGAGTTTGTGAACTCTCTTACTTCTGAGAGATCAAAAAGTCTAGACTGCTTTGTAACTACAAGCCTTGCATTTAGACACCTGGGTACATAAATAAACTCATGAACCTGAGTTTGGTGATCTCTAGGAATTTCCTAACAGCCTGTTGTAATTTCTCTTGTGCCTTTTGCCTCTTTTGATTTTTTTTCTTTTAAATTTCTGTGGCAGGTCCTCAACTATTCTAGAAAGGTAAAAAAAACCCCTATACTAAACAATCATGCCCAAGAAAACCCTTTGTGCATGCTTTTCAGATTCTAGCTATTGTTTTTGCATCTGTGATCAAAGGAAAAGATATCCTTATCTTCCTATTACTTCCCTGTAGCTGAACTGGCAAGTTTCGTGGTGGTTTTTTTTTTCTTTTTTTTGAAAGGTCATGGTAGGAAAAAAAAAAAATCTACCTGATTGATGAGACCTTGCATACAGCTTCCTCCCGTCCAACCTCTCCCTCTGTAGGCACACGTGACTGTACTTCAAACAATGCAGCTGATTGGGTACTTAACAGTGATATTTGTGGCAAAGTTTGATGAGCCCTTCAAGCACAACTGAGATGTAATTTTTTAAGCCACTTAGTAACTACTTGAGAGCTGTTATGGAGATCCATAGTAACAATACAGACATTCCTTGAGGGTTGACTCTGGGTAGCTTCCCAGGCTGATACAAACGCTGGTGCTGAAATGTCAAGGATTTATAATTATGACGGTGGCTGCATAAAACACATAAAACAAGCCTTATTAGGGCTGATTGAAGTAAATATACCAAAGGACATACCTCCTTTCTTCTGTAAAAGATTCATGTTCTGTGCTATTTGTAGCCTGTCACCCTCATTATGTTTTCATGTAAAATGGCTTCTGAGTTGTGCTAGATAACAAATGTCCTTTGTTTTTTATTCTTCCTCTATCCAAATGAAGAAACAAATGGAAGGAGGACTGTAAAATGCAAGACTGATTATTTCCTTTCTGTTTACCTTGAAACTGAGTGCTTTCACCCAGATGGACTTTAGAGAACATGAGCTTATTGCAGAGTCTGTTTAAAATGGCACTCTAAAAATGTATATACTAATATAAAGGATTGCATTGCTTACTAGAATCATGCTTGTCAAATGCACTTACTGTAATAAGGCACTGAAAAGGAAAAAATTACTGTGCCTTGGTATCTGAAATATGACAGTTTACCCTTAGAAAAGAAAGTAACATCTTAGTTATTATACTGTGCGTAGGCATCAATAAATGTTTGGTTTCACAATATGAATCACAGTTACTCCACATTATGAATTATCTTATATTACAATACTACCTTAATGCTAAATTAACAGCTTAGTCCAATTCCATAGACAAGCTTCCTATGGAACACGCCATAAAACAAGCCAGTAAAAACACAAACCCCACTTCTTGATAGAATAAACATCTTTGTTGAACTGAGAACCCAGAGTAACATTGGATATTCCAATCCATGCATGGTGAAGTGAGACAATGAAGTAAAAGCCCGATGACAAGAGCTCAACCTGCTCCCAATTTCTACAGTAGCAAAGCGTTCCTGCAGCCACTGCTACTTCAGCAGGCATCTTTCCTGTCAGAAGTATTCAGCAGATCTTTCTAACAAAATGCAAGGACATCATCTCCCCACCTTCTCACCCCTTTCTGAATACTTTCTAACTCCTGGAAAATCTTAAAGGGTGTAAAAAACCAGCCCGTCAGTCAGTCCTGATTTAAGGCACAAAGAAATGTTTAAGTGGACTGCTGGTGAGCATTCTGTGACAGACAAAACTGCAAGAAGAAACTGAACAGCTCTTGGACTCGAAAGCTTCTTCATTGCTGGGGTTTTTTAACAAGGTTTCTAAGGAACTCAAACTGGGAACAAACAAGCATCAATCCAGCCAGGACTGACTCATGTGTGAGGTAGTACTAGGCATGTGGATTCACACTTGGCAGCACCCATAAAATCCTCAGTTCTCCTTTCCAGTAGTTCCCTTACCACTCCACTCACACCTTGTACATGCTTCTCAGCCTATTCAGAAACATTTGTGGACTCTTCCAAATCCACACTAACTACTTTTGATCATTACGATGTCATTCAAGGTTAGGGAAACATTGCACAGCTTTGTATAAAGGTGGCAAAAGCTGATAGGAAAGCAAGATAGAGGCTGCACCCTGCTAGCTTTCCCCATTCCAGTCACACTTGAGCTGAATGTAGGAGCTCATAGGGCTGAAAAAGAGCTGGGAAAAAACAAAATTAGGAAGCCAGCCACCACCTCTCCTACCTGCTCTGCTTGTAACCCTTCTTAGCTACACATGCTTGTAGAAAACACTGGCCTTCAGTACACTGCCAGATGTACTTCCAGTACTGACCATTTTCACTTGCTTTCTTTTCTTTCCTTTCAGTAGCTTGTTAACCTTCAATTTATACAAACATGTGAAAATCCTCAGGAATTTACACCAAACCATGGTGAAGAGACATTATACCATTTTAGTAAGATTAGAGGGTATAACTGACATTGTTAGGAGTTTGCACAGCTCTTCATACTCTGGGCAATCATTTATGATGTTAAAAAGCACTTTGTACTTGCAACTAAGCATTCCAACTTTCATATGTTTTCTGGATTCCAGTTCAGTGAGTAGGGCTCACTGAACAAATTAGGTTGGAAGAGACCTCTGGGAATCACTGATCCAATCCTTCACTCAAAGTAGGGCTACACTGGCACTTAGTTCAAACTTTAAAGCTGGTTTGGTTGCACAGAACTCAATCCAGTTTTGTGCGTGTCAAAGATTTGAAAAGTCTCTGGGCACCTTTGACCATCCTCACAGTTAAAAAAAGCAAAACAACTTTCTCATGTCTTGTTGGAGTCTTCCTCATGCCTGCTTAATGTCCATTATCTTCTCACTGCAGACTTTCAGCAAGGTAGGGTGTATTCTTCACTACAGCCTCCCATTAAGCAGCTGTACACAGCAAGAAGATCCCCCTTATCCCATGCAGTTCACTCACTCGCTCCTCCCACATCATGTGTTCAACCTCTGTTTGTGTTGGTGACCCTGTACTGAGCCTGCTCCAAGTATGTAAGTGGGTTTTTTGCACAAAGGAGATCAAAACTGGACTCAACAGTCTACCTGCAGCCTCATAAGTGTCAAATGGAGAGGTGAAATCACCTCCCTGAACCTAATGGCTACACTCCTACTATCCACATGAATGCACATTTAGCCTTCTTTGCTGTAAAGCTGGGAAAAACCCAGATCAACTCCTATCAAGACACTCTTTTTTCCCTTTCTTACTGATTCAACAGTAAACAGTGCAAAACCAAGTTTTTGCTTTGGCCACAGTTATCCAAAGACAGCACAGGAATTAGCTGTTTGTTTTAAAATGGCTTCAATCTTTTTAGAGGACATAATGGGATGTAGGAGCGGAACTTCGGAAGAAAAAAAAGCAAGCCCAAGAAAAATACTTGAATTGTAAAACGCATCAGAAAGTGTAAAACCATCTGCACAGCATAACACACACAACAACTTTCATTAGTACCGACAGGCTTGACAAATCTTGGGATGTTGCCACACGTCATACAATTCTCACACTGTGTTTCTGCCTGTGCAGAAAAACATTTCAGTATTTACAACTGCCAAGAGTCCTATTCTTACTGATGCCTGGTTTAGTGAGACTGCATTATTTGCCCTGTCTCTGACAGTTTATGTGTCAGGCTCTAGAAAGGCAAAAGTAAGCTTACAAAACTGGCTGTCACCTTGATGAGGAAAGGCCTGCCCCTAATGATAAACTAATGGTATCAGTCTCTCCTAGGCTGTTATTAATTCTGTCAATAAACAGTATTCTTAGGGGAGTTCTAGTGCAATATAATAATGCATACATACTCCTTTTAAAAAACAGAAAATAAACATCTTTTGCCTTCCACGCAGTGACCTTGTTTTCAGAAGGGTCACAACCCTTTATGCCTCAGCAGCAGAAGTTGGCTGACCCTGGTCTCTGGTAACCATGTCCCTAAAGAACGCCCCTAATGTCATATTCTTTCTATGCATAAAATTTAAGACAGAGGAACAGAAGAAGAGGGGACAAGAGATAATTTTAACAGAAGTGCAACAGGAATGGCACTAAAATCTTCAGAATATATTTAGGAATTGGCTAGCTCACACAGCTTGCTAATCATACTCATTTACACAAGACTACAGAGTCAATCATTGTCCCTCACAGAAGAACTATGTTGCCTTTATTTATTTTTTTCAAATGCAAATGTTTTTAAGAAGCGTAGAACAACTAAAGAGGAAACCTATAAAGTTACACTTACTCTCTGAGAAGATCAGTAACCACAAAATTGTGAAACACTCAAACTTTAAAATAAATGCGGTAGTTCCAGACACTGCAGTTCCAGAAATATACGTTCCCAAATGAACTACCAGAACAGAAGGACTAGAAAAAAATATTTTGACTTGACATCTTAATGTACCATTACCATGAAAACAATGAAACTAAAAGTAAAATTTCCAGAGATAGTCACAGCTCTGGCAATAACAAAACACCCTTCAGTGACAATTACTCATTTCAGCAATCAGTTCATTACAGACATCCTACTGCTGCCTTGCTCATTATACTCCTTAAAGGAATGATCTACATGTTATAAATTTCAGTCATTTTTTACCCTAGCATTAGCTGCCTGCAGCATTATTTCATAGTTAAGTTTCTTAATTTCTTAGTAAACAAATTAAATGTGGACATCATGTTCAAGATCCACAGCAAAATTAAACACTATTTTAAGGTTTTCCAACTCAGAGTTAGAATTCAGAAGACAACTGAGAAAATGTTACTTGCAAAGTTAGCAGTAGCTATGTGTGCATACATGTGTTACATATCCCTTGGATATGAATATGTTTGCAGGCAAACAAGATCTCACCCTTCTACTACCCATGCTTTGGTATTCAACTATGAACACATCCTATTAGAACAAGGTATACAAAAAAACCCACAACCCACCATTCGAAATACTGTAACCCTAGAAACATTCTTGCCCTTCCACAACAGTACAGGATACAAAAATAACACCAAAGTACACTTCCGGTAAGCGATATTTTAATTGTTAGATGGATTTTGACAAGATCCTGGTTTCCAAGGCTGAATTTCAATGCCCTCTTAATTGTAATGTTGAACATTTACTTGTATCACAATTTTGTAACATTTAGCTATGAAAATGCAGGCTGCAAGGCTGAACTCTGAACAATGATTGAAATTATCTCAACATTCCATCTTCCGGAAGAAAAGCACTGACAGCAAAAGACATTTTTCTTTTGCACTCTATATACTGCAAAACACTGAGCATGGTTTCTTACCTACACTAATTAAACTATAACTTTTTATTACATAAAACCCACTGAAGAATCATAGAATAGTTTGGCTTGGAAGGGACCTTAAATCCCATCCAGTTCCAAGTCCCCTGCCATGGGTAGGGACACCTCCCATCACATCAGGCTGCCCAAGGCTCCATCCAGCCTGGCCTTGGACACCTACAAGGATGGGCAGCCACAGCTTCCCTGGGTAACCTGGGCCAGTGCCTCACCACCCTCAGCATGAAGAATTTCCTCTTAATGACTAATCCAAATCTTCCCCCTTCCAATGTGAAGCCATTTCCTCTAGTCCTATCACTACATGCTATGTAAAAAGTCCCTCCCTAGCTTTCCTGGAGCCCCTTCAGGTACTGGAAGGTCGCTGAAAGTTCTCCCTGGAGCCTTCTCTTCTCCAGGCTGAACAACCCCAACTCTCTCAGCTTGTGCTCATAGCAAAGGTGGTGCTCCAGCCCTGTGACCATCTTCAAGACCTCCTGTGGACCCACTCCAACAGCTCCATGTCCTCCTTCTGTTGGGGATATATTTAACCAAGAATATAAGACTATATTTAACCAAGAAAATTAATTCAATTAACAGATTCCTATTACTCTGAAATATTGTTTTAATGTGACCTGAAGCTTTCTTTGTAGAAAAAATACATATATATCTTTATGCCTAGGGCATAGCCTAATTTTGATTACAGTAGTTTGAATATTCTGCAAAACAGTGATATGTCTTGGGAACAAATGACTTCAGACCTTTCAGATCATTACTCTGAAATTTCAAATGTGATTTTTTTTCAGAGAGAAGCTTGTTCATCCATTTTCCACTCCTCATTAAAAATGATAAAGGGACCTATTAGAAAGTAAAGCTTTTTTAATAGAAAAAGCTCAAAGTGAATGATATACCAGGCTCCAGTTTCAAAAGTAAGCTAAACTACTCTATAAACAACATAATGGGAGAGGAATAAAATAATTTCAGCTCATAGAAGTCTCCCAAAATACTTCAGTTGTCATGAATCTTCAAGATTCCTTATCCTTAAGATCATGAATAGTCATAAAAATGGAAGCCACACAACAGTCAAGTTGTTAGCTTCCTGCAGAAAAACATACATGGTTATTCCTTGACCTATCTGCACTGAGGTCTCACCAGACCCTGTAGAGGGGAATTTTCCCAGCTTTGCTACTAGTGCTTGAGTGGATTCACAGTAGAATGGTATTTGCCTTCCTCGCTGTCGCATCACCTTGTTACCAACAGACGGACTTTTTACAAAGGCTTATAGTGACAGGACTAGGGGCAATGGGTATAAACTGGAGAGGGGAAGATTTAGACTAGACATAAGGAGGAATTTCTTCATGATGCGAGGCACTGGCCCAGGCTGCCCCGGGAAGTTGTGGCTGCCAATCTCTGAAGGTGTTCAAGGCCAGGTTGGATGGCGTTTATGTCTGGTGGGAGGTGTCCCTGCCCAAGGCAGGGGGAGGTGGAACTGGATGGGCTTTAAGGTCCCTTCCAAGCCAAACAAAAATTCCAGACAAGGTGACAAATACATTCATGCTTCCTTAAGCCTAAGGATTCATCTTTATCCGCCAGTCAAATTATTTTCTTTCCAAGAGATGAAGGGTGATTTTTAACACTTACCTGAAATCAAGTCTGAGAGGTTCGGACTCAGGATAAGTTAAACAGTTTTCTATTAGTAATGCAGCAGGCACATACACTGCACAACTTGATGCTGGTCTTTGGAAAGGTCCCCCAAAATAACCTCATACTTGATTTAAAGATCCAGGTGCCTAAACTACTTTAAAACCAACCAACCAACCACAACAACAACAAAAAAGCACCAACCCAAAAAAAAGCCAAACCCACAACAACGAAACCTAATCCACCACACAAAACAAAACCAAAACAAGACAGGAAACACAGTCTGCAGCAATGAATGGGAATCACAGCTGGGGATCAGAAAATAACAGAAGTGCATCTACTCTTTGAAGATATTAAGAGGCTGAGGAGAATCTGCCAAATATCTATTGCATGAGATATCAAAACAGAAGTAATTGATCATTGTGTGTGGATGAAAGACTACCATTTTTCCCTCATAGTTGTATTTGAACCCAGAATTAATTTTAAATCAGTTAGGCTAACATAAGTCAAACAAAAAGACATTATAAAATAAATGATACACACTCTGAACAGCACTTCTGGCAAAGTTTGTGGTACAAATCTATTATCACTCTTTGCCTTCTCCTAAACATGTTGTTTAGGTTGCCTGGGAAACATATATAGTTTTTAACAAAAATAAAATTTGCATAGCTATGCTTCCAATCTGCAGATCCTTTCCTTTGTGAGCAGTCTACTAATAACTAATTAGTCCTTGGCCTCTTGACCTATGGGGATTTAGTACAGGGAAGAGGCAAGAACAGCAACTCTATCCTCTTCTCTAGGCTCCAGCCTAAAGTGACTGCAATAATTACCAGAAGGCATCTGCTAACTCCTTCTCCTCTTCCATGTTTTCAAACTCTAACAAGAAACTCTACAGTTTCTGTTGATCCAGCAGAACTCATATTCTTTGTCACCCCAGTCCACTGGGATAATAACCATTTACACTGATCGTTTCTGATCTACTCTTCAACCACAGCCTGGCAGCATGGATAGAGGAAAGCTGCCATGTGATCTAAGAGATAATATAAATCAACCTAAAAAACGTAGCAGGATTCCACAGCCAATTCCTACCCTCCGCAGGACTGCTCACAAGTAGCATGTTCTTGTGAAACGTTTTAAGGAAACTCAAACCACTGAAGAGGGGAAAGCCTAGAGCTAACCACATGGAGCTAGAGCTTCTTGAAGAGATAAATGACAAGCTCCTGACAGCATAGCTGCTATTTCTTGGAAAAGGGTATATTGTCATTTCAGTTTATCTGGGCAATTGAATTCAACAATAAGTTCATTGAAAATGAAAAATCAGCTGAGAATTGAGGAGCAGGGTTAGCTTTCTCACTGCCTCTGAATAAAAGCTAAGTACAAGAGCTGAGCACTGTTAACTCCCAGAGTCCTCCTAGTCTCATCTACTCTACCAGCTGCAGTCCACCATGCATCATCTGCAAACCGCTTCTATTCAATATATCAGCTTTAAATGCAAAACTCTTCAACACACGTCCAGAGTGTTTCCCATTTTTTCTTAACTGAAATTCATTATAGTTCTCTGCAGATTTAATTGAACTGCAATTACTAAAACTAGCTTGACACAAGCCATGAAGAAGAAATTAATATTCTACTAAATAAGAACTGTCACTCAGCATTTCCTAAGCTAAATGTAAAAATTAAGAGACTGAATAAATGTATGCTAAGTATTATAGCATAAATATGCATATAATGCATTTTTCTCTTCATAAAAAGTGTTAAATTTAATGTAAAGACATTTAATTAGACATCAACATTTTAGTTGTGATCAATCACTGAAAATCAATGATTCTTTCAACTAAATGTGGAACTTATTTAATTCAAATCCTATTACTTTAAATACATTTTTTGTTGACTTTTCAGTCACTCAGACTTCAGTTAGTTCAGTATCCAGGTAGGTAATGGGATCTCAGGACTTAACCCCACTAAAACTACAAAAACATATTTTCCCTTCTGTAATCAACACAGTTGTTATGCTGACAGTGAAAACAATTGGAGACCCAAATTTCTCATCCAAAAGTGCATTACTCAGGGTTTACCTACACTCAATCTCTTTACTGAAGTTTTTTTATGCCATTAAAATATTCCAACCCTATTAGCATGCAAATATCAAGGGGTAGAAAGAGCACACATAATACCATTAACAGCCAAAGATTTCTTGGTCCCCATTATCAGATCTTAATTCTCACATTAACTGATGTTTTGTTAAAAAAAAATAGAAAAGAACAAATCCATTAGCAGCTGCATTAAAAATGAACAAAAAAAAGGCAACAACTGCTGATGTTATTATGCACCTAACCCCTTTTTGAAAGTTTCAGTATCCAAGAGCACTGAACACTCATTGTTTCAACTTTCATTTCATAGGAGAGATCTAAGTACTTGCTACTGACAGGGTTTTCCCCACCTCACTATTTTTAGCAAGCTTTGAAACCCACAAAGTAATTTTTAGCAACTCTTAAGGTTTTTCCCTTCAAGGTCTTTTAAAACCATGATGTGGTACTTCTAGAGGGAAGAAGAGAAACCACATTTTTGCATGCAGGGAGCATGATGCTTCTGTTTCAACTGGCAGCAGGTGCCAGCCATGAGCCTACACGCAGGCAGAAGAGCCCTCAAGCCCTCCTCCAGCAGGCACCTGGGAAGTTCTCAGCTACCTGCCCTGGTATACCCTGTACCATGAGAACTCTCCTATGTGTTCCTCTCTGCTGCACATGCTGGTATGTGGTCCTATTAGGGGGAAACGTCAAACTAGCCTGCTCTTTCATACAGAAGGGAGGATACCAAGCAAACACCTCCACTATAGTTATGAGCACACAAATGTCACTCTGCCACCTTAAGGGTGACTTTATTCCTAGATGAACATGAGTGAATAAAAGGTAAAACCTGTGCACTAAACAAATTTTCAACACAACTTGTGTTCTCTCCTTCACAAATCCACAAGTCCAAGTTTCTCAAATCAGTACCATGTAAACAGAAGTTGTGTAAATCCACAGCACGCCACTGTTGCAGGCACGTTCACAGACCTGCAGAAGTCTACCATTACACTGCCTCATCTTGGATATGTGTTGACCAACTTGATTAGTTTACAAATCTCCCCCAAATCACCATTAGAATTGGCACAAGATGTACTGACCCATGTCACCAGTTCACCAATACTCACCAAGTAACTCAACTAGTCCTTCGTCAGGTACTGCTAAAAACAGAAGGCACATAATCTGAGTTTCTAATGGAGGGAGATCTACCTACATTGCAGGTACTTTCTTACATGTCTTACGATCATGAAGCCTACCGACCAGTTACAGCCCATATGAAAAGTTTGGCACTCCCACTGTTCCCGCACAGATGTCCACATTACCAATTAATCATCACCACAGGGAGCCTCAGCACAGAGGCTAAGGGTTGAATACACTCACTTCAATCTCGGTTTGGAACCCTTTCAATATCTTCCAAAACAAAAGCAAATATAAGTAAAAAAAAATAACGTCCACACGCAGATATTTAGCATTATGAATTTCCCTCATGAATAGTCATGACAAACTGATTTTAAAGTACCCCAAAAAAAACCAGTTCTAGCTCCACAATGATTATATAGATTCAGATGCCTTTAACAAGGCAAACTGATAATCTATGAAATTTAAAGCATATACCAATACTATTAAAGTATCCTACTTAGCAAGATTAACTAATAACCAGCAACTCTGTTAGTTAAACAGGAATTACAATGTATTTGATTATTTTCTTAATTCAACTTTTTTTTTTTTTTTAAATCTACTATAGACAGTGTACAACAAAATGAAAAACTACTCCATATTCTCAGTGGATGACACATCAGTGTCATGACCTAAACATTTTCTATTTCCACAAACAAGACATACAGAAAGATGCATTCTGATTTCTTAATTTTAAGTAAATTACTTAAATCTTATACTCCCAGCTGACAAACTGCATTGGTTTCATTAAGTGTATTTGTTACTAGCAGCACATTTGAGCTAATACACCCACAACATAAGGCCACAAAAATAATCAAATACAAAAAGTGTATCCTGTATGTGTATATGCACATATATGTACAAATTAGAAGAAACGCTTCTGAACAATGGCAGAACTATCATTCCTAC
Source organism: Coccyzus lansbergi (assembly GCA_033558105.1). Taxonomy (NCBI): domain Eukaryota; kingdom Metazoa; phylum Chordata; class Aves; order Cuculiformes; family Coccyzidae; genus Coccyzus; species Coccyzus lansbergi. Next base: position 1,055,492 of record JAUMJK010000450.1, read on the forward strand.
TTCATAAACAGACATAAAGGCTTAATGAAGCTGTTCAACCTAAGACAGTACAGGATACCCACAACAACCCTGGAGTTAAACCTGCTTTCCCTCAAGAATAAGGTTAAGACTACAACCATAATTATCTTTGTTTCCCTTATCAGCATTTTTCATCAATAGTTCAAGCACTTTACAAAATCTTGATCTAAATTTTACGTACATAAGAAGCAATATGCTACACAAAATCACACATGACTGCCCACAAAGTCAATGAAGCACCACTCTCTGTGTGAGCAGATAGGGCTCAACAGCCTGTTCAATCTAAGGGATTTTAACCTGTTCTTTTTTAAAGCAATAACCTTCAATTTCATGATCCAGTTTATTTCAGGCACAAGTGAACAGAACCCACATAAAGCAAACAGTGTTTGAAGTTAGCAGTGTTTTTATTCAAGGTTTCAGGTGAACCTTCATTTGAGCTCTTAAGGAATATATGAAACTGCACCGTTTTAAGAAGTAACATTGTTAGAAACTTCACCATGTAATTACTCACTTTTATTACTTGCTGAAAAGCTTTATTTGGAGCTTTTATATCTCTACAGAGACATGCAAATATCATTAAGCAGAATCCATGAGTTCATCATAAAAGTATTTTTCTAGCTTGGGATTTCTTTGTTTGTGTGGGAACAGAATTCCCATACCAGGAGATGGGAAGTTTAGAACTGCTGATTCACACTGCAGAAGCTCTTACTTCTAATATCAGTACAAACTCTGAAATACACACAGCTGTAAGGCTTGTATGTAGAAAGCAGTGTTAGGGAAAAAAGCATCCTCAACTGTCTGTGTGGCTGACAAACTTGCAGTAGGCTCGTTTTTTTCAGAAAACACACTTCAGAATTCATCTGTTTTACGACAGATCAACATTACATCTTTCCCTGAATTTCCCACTTAAGTGCACTCCTACAAAGAGGGAATAAGTTTCAAGAGGCTATAGAGCAGGTAGGTCTGTCACAAGCCACCATCGCTGTTTCTAAAAAGAAGCAGAAGAGCAGAGAGTAGACAAAAACACAAAGAAACCACAGAAAATGCATAATTTCATAAGCAATACTAACAGAAGTGCATGACCAAACTCTTAATAGGCACTATAGAGACCTAAGTTTCAAGGTCTTCACATCCTCTAGAAACACTCACTTTGTAAGAAGCATTTCAAAACACAAAAAAGCATTAACAGGTAACTGGAGAAAACATACTACAAAATGCAGTTTCAGTATGGTTCAGGTCAAAGTGTTGGAAACCAAGCTTTGTAGCAATTAAGAGATGAACACCCTACAGCATCCTCTAGCTTTCAGTAACAGAGACAACTGGAACTTCCAGAAATTTTAAATATATGTGACTCATTTAATAACAGCAGGTTTTGAAAACTGCAGATGTATGAAAAAAACCAAGAAGTTAACAAATTCCAAACCACAAGTAACTGAAAGACATGGACGCTCACATTAAAAGTAGGCATATATAAAGATCATCCCACAACTTTAAGAAATATATATATATATAGCGCCAGTATTGCTAGAGGAGCGGCACAGAAAATAGAAGTACCTTCTCAGATTTTGATCAGAGAAGGAGTTAAATCATGACACCTTTAAATAACAACACCTTTCAAACAAACCAGAAATGGTTACTTCTTTTTATGAAAAGGTATGCAAAACCAACACATAAAATGCATAAGAGCTTTGTAAAGATCAGTAGTTGAGCCTCAATGTTATCTACTGCACATCTGCCACACCACATTATCTTACTACTCAAGCATCATTTTTGCATTTCAATGCAGTAGCTCCATCAGATTAATGCCCAAGACATTTCAGCTGTGTTTCAAGTAAATAAGTGGACATACAGGAATATTATGCATGGCCTGTATCATTGACACTAAGCAAAGAAAATGTGATTAGCACCAAATTGCATCTGACAGGGGAATCAGAAAGCTGTCAAACACAATGACATGGATTCAGTATTTAGAAGGTAAAAGGGGAATAAAGAAGCTGGCCAGTCTGGCATGGAGACAGCAATAAAACACAACAGCTATGATAAATTAATTCATTTACTTATGAAAAATTAGAGGCTTCCACATGCAGCTCTCATTTATAATCTTGTCAATCTGGCAGAGTAAATAAAAAGCCTATACAATGCACAGTGGGAGGGGAAGAGAAGAAACAAAAGAGGGGGAAAAGAAAAAAACAGATTTTTGCATTTAATCTAACAGAATAATTTCTTACATTAAAACCACATAGATCGAGCCTTTGATAGGAGTGACTACTGCCGGGACACATTATAGCAGTCGCTACTGTGTTTACTAGAGACATGCAGCGTTAAAACAACAGGAAGGTTGAGATCAAACACTCAGAAGCCATATAAAACAGAATGAAATTTTTACACGCAAGAGATGCTGTTCCTGCATCTATCAAAATACCAGAAAGATCTATGGGGTGGAAGTAGAAGCAAATTCAAAGGATCAGTCCCTGGGACAACAACCAGCCCCAGACGGAGACGATGATCACGTAACAGCTGCCCATGGCTGTTGACAGCAGTTGGCCTTGGAAATGCTTTTCAGGGAAAATAAGATCAACAGCATCCTGCAGCTCAGTCTCTGCAGTGCTATCTGGGATAGTCTCCCTGGTCCACCAGGTAGACCCAGCAGCTAATATTTTAAAAGCAATGTGGCTACAGTAATTTTCTCAACTGAGATCATTCTTATAATCACAGAATCTATAGAGTGGCTTGGCTTGGAAGGGACCTTAAAGATCATCTCAATCCAACCCCCACCATGGCCAGGGATACCTTCCACTGGATCAGGCTGCTCAAAGCCTCATCCAACCTGGCCTTGAACACCTCCAGCGATGGGGCAGCCACCACTTCTCTGGACAACCTGTGCCAGTGCTTCACCACCCTCACAGTAAATAATTTCTTCCCAATATGTAATCTACATCTTCCCTCTTTCATCTTAAAACCATTCCCCCTTGTCCTGATACTGCATTCACTGACTAAAGGTGCCTCCCAAGCTTTTCTGCAGCACCCACTAAGTACTGGAAGGCTGCTCTAAGGTCTTCCGGCAGCCTTCTCTTCTCTAGGCTGAACAACCCTGACACTCTCAGCCTGTCCTCATATGGGAGATGCTCCAGCTCTCTGATCACCTCTGTGATCCTCTTCTAGACTCTCTCCAACGCATCCATGTCCTCCCTGTGCTTAGGACTCCAGAGCTGAACACAGCACTCCAGGTGAGGTCTCACAATAGCACAGTAGAGGGGCAAAATCACCTCCTTCAGCCTGCTGACAGCGCTTCTTTTGATGCAGCCCAAGATACGATTGACCTTCTGGGCTGCAAGTGCACATAATAAAGTGATCAGAGAAATATTTGTCTTGTAGACAACTACTTCAATGACCATCACGTCTGGCAATTGTCAGTAGGTGAGTTCAAACCAGAAAATAATGCATTTCCTGGTAGTAAAAGAAAAAAGCTATCTACACCTTAACAGAATAGTGCAGAACTCCACCATGAAAATGTAGTTGTCTGTGAGCAGCAGCAAGGGCAACTGTCAACACTGGCACATAAGGTACATTTTCACCTTCTGGCATTCCAGATTTTGACTTACCACTATAGATCCATTAAAGTCCAATTTATTCTGAGATACGTACCCTGGCTATAAAGCGTTTAAGGGTACAGTCAGTTCATAGGTAGTTCTGAATACTGGGAAGATTGTTCCAAAAAGGAATTGACCCTTCCACATATCAGACACTTACTTTGCAACAGTCTAAAAGGACTCCAGGACATCAGAAGGCCAGCGTGCCCCAGAAATAGGTTAGAAGTTGATGCCTACTCCAAAAAACCTGCTTCAAAAGACAAGCCAGTCACTAGCAGTATTCTTCACCATTTACTACACATCCAGTTTATATAGGAATGGCAGATCAGGAGAAACGAGACACCTTGTTGATAAACAGCAAGAAATCTGTTTGCTGCATGTATTCTGTGGCAAAGCTGGAAACTTAACCCGTATCATTTAAGGCCAGGACTAATGGCTTACTCAAAACCACTCTTCTCACTCTCCAGTGTAGTTCAATCTACTTAACAATTCTATTTTATTTTTATCACGAAGCATGTGGAGTGGTGGAAGAAATAGTGAAGAAGGGAAGTTTCACCTCTAAATCAATGGACACACCAGCAGAGGCAGGTCTGGCAGGCTCTTCACCAGTACTAGTGCTACTGATTGCATCCTAACCTCCACAGAGTTAAAAAAATTAGCAATTTTACAGAGCTATTTTGAAATCTCAGAGATAATTTAGAACAGACACTTTCTAGACCATTTTGGAGAAGCAACTGCAATAAACCTCTTTTCATAACACAATTAGCTCTGAAGATTTTGAATTCTGTACCTTTTCCACATACTGCTCAACACTGGGGTTTTTTAATATACATAATTTTAACTAAAATATTTTCTTTTTGGTCTACAAATTAAGTACATCCTATTTAACTCAATATATACAATTCAATGCACACAGAGCTACTGCTTTGACACATCCTGCTGCAAATCCACACATCGTTACCTGTGGGAAGGCTGGCAGAGGTTTCACTTGTGAATTTCTGCCAGATTCTGATTTCATTGCCCCACCTAAACTGAAGTACGTAGCCCTTGCGCTTGCGGAGCCAGCCCTCCCAATTCAGGCTTATCCCTAACTAAAGAAAGATATCCAATGCCAAGACAGACATTGCTTAAACCGTGCAGAGGAAGACAGGGAAGCAGCACCAATGGCACATCTGACCTCCTGTTTCTATTTAAAAGCCTAGTGACAAATTACATGTTATTGAAGTAAAGCATATGAATTTTCCCAGCGTGCTGCATCTTCTGAACACACCCACACCAATCCTCTGACATTCCTAACATGGAACATCTGTTACGTTATCATCAGTAAATAATGTGGTTTCTACTTCTGGTTTGTTTTAAACAACACAAAAATGCAAAAACTAAGGTTTAGCCAGTATTTCAGGTTCTCTGCCAGTTTTCATTCTGCTTAGCTTTTCCATCATTGAATTTTTCTCACCCCTTAGACTGCAAACAGCGTCCCAGTACTTCCCAATACCAACACTCCCTGCCCAGGAGAGGGCAGAAATGACCCTGGGGAAGCCATTGCTTGGGTTGCTGAAGAGCATTTAAGAACCCACCACTCAACCTTTACTAGGTCAAATTCACAGCCATACCCTCAAATGAATTTTTAATTCTTTCATATCTGATTCTTAGAAAGCTCTGAGAGAGGCAATTTAAAAGGCTGCACAGTACATCGTATGCATCAGTGGCAACACAACCAGAGGAAAAAACCAGAATTATTTAAGTGACCTCTACAGCTGAAGTCTTAACATCTAATTCCAAATTTTCAGCCAATTTCAAGCCTTAAACAATGTAAAATGTGCATATATATTAAGACACGGGTGGATGAGGTATTGAGGGACTTGGTTTAGTGTTAGATAGGAATGGTTGGACTAGAAGATCCGATGGGTCCCTTCCAACCTGGTTTTTCTGTTGTTGTTCTGTGATATATAAAAGTATATAAGAGTATAACCAGAGCAGGTAGAAAGAAATAAAAAAGCCTGATGGAACTATCACATGGAAGTTACAGGAAATACTTAGTGCCTGGCAAAATCCCTATACAAGATAAAGCCTGTTAATGATAAGCTACTTCACACCACTTAACTGCCCTTTTAAAGTATGTTAGAAGTACACTCTTCAGCACAAATACCTTTTTATTTTGACACTACCTATTACACTGTGGAAATGTCATATTACAGTTCACAACTATGCCATAATCGCTTTGCTTATGATTAAGCATGTGGTACTGTATCTTGGAGAAGAGTTGTTGTTACGAAATAAAGCTAAAGACAACAAAACATCTAACTAAACAAGTAGGTAAGAAAAAAAAAGCCTTTTCTTAAAACACCTATAGCTATTGCAGGAAGGTACAGACCAGCTAATTGCACAGTCCTGCTGTCACTGAGGATTTCACAGTTGGTCAGGATACAAAGCATGACCAGCTGTAACATTTCATTTAAGCATTTGCTGCTCAATCAGAACAGATTTTTGTAAAACATTTTCCTATTATCTTTTCATCTGCACTATTGCAAGAGAGTAGCTTTAGCTCACAGGGCTGAGACAAGCAGCAGATCACAGACGCTATAGTAATGCTGGAACAAGCACTTTGGAGCAGATAAGACAAGACTGGAATTAACCATTCTTTACTTCTTTTCGCCTTCTATCCTTGTAATCCACTTCACTCTTTCAGTACTTCCCTGGTTCATTTCACTTGTTAAGAAACTGCTGTGAGCTTTTTATCCTTTTCTGAAATTTCAGGAGAGGCACTCACATTAAGCTCAGTTGCAAAAAAAAGTACTGAACTGCAGTCTAGGTAATTTATTTTCACTCCTAATCTGCAACTTCAAGTAACTTAAATATTTCAAAATATTTAAATCTGAAAGCTTTATAAAACCCAAACCCAGCACAGACTGGGGCCCAGGTCCTATAGTACTGTCCTGTTCAATTAAATGTGGGGAATTGTCCTAGCTTCTACATCAAAACCTGCTGAGAATTACAGCTTTGCAGAGTGCTGCCAACACCTCTCTAGCACAAAGATCAGTGTAATTCACGGTAATAGCGAAGCGCAGCTGAGTCTGCTCCCATACAAAGCACATCTCACTCTTGCCTGCATGTGAAAAGCACATTGGCAAATGACTTTCTGGAGAGGAGACTGGACCCTTGCTGATCACCTAGGAAGCAAAACAGAGCCACATGTGAGTGCTGCTCAGTGATGCCCTAAGAGTGCATGTGCAGCGTCCCCAGTGCCACAAACGCCCACGTGGGCTTGAGTTACAACTTGCATTTGAAACCTGTTGAGGGCAGAAAGGACTGGCGGCACCACAAGGACTCCAGACATTTTTAAGCTTATCTCAGGAATAACCTAAAAAGAAATGTCTCTAAATTTACCCGAGTAGCCACTATTTACCCCACCCTTGCCCATCATTGGCAGCACCCACTTGTCTTCCCTCACATTTCTTCAGCACCTTAAGTCACAATGATATTAAGTAGATGTCATTGATGAAGCACACGACAAAGAAAGCAGGGAGATTTTGTGTCTATGAAGCCATAACTCAGCATAATCACGTGTGATTATATGGAACATTAAAAGAACAAAGTCATTTATGCTTCAAGGCAAGTTTGGTGGATAGTAAATGCCTGCTACTCTAGAAGCTGGAGATGTAACACAGACTCAATGGGGTACGAACACTGCGCCATATAGACTTTTTTGCAGAAATCACGCTTAAGGTACAGAACAATGCTTTATCCTTGGGTATCTGATGACATCAGAAGTTTGAGGCAGCAATGAGATCATTCATTTAGGAAAAAACATCCCAGAAGAAAAATTACAAAGTATTAGCTGCTTTCTTGTGAGGCACTAAAGGCAGGTCTACAGCACAGAGGGAGCTGAGATGTGGCAGAAGGAAGTACGTTTGTTCTTCTCTGATCCTGCCAGCTCAGGTAAGGTTCACAAGGGACCAGCATGGCAGGGACCATCAGCCTGCCCTGCCCAAATAAGGGCTGCAAGCCACTACATAAAGCGTGCCAGGCGCCTGCTGCAGCACCTTCACCCAATTTATTTCACAAACCAGTGAGCCTAAAGGAAGCTCACATGTAACAGAGTTGTTTCAAAATGGGAAGCATGATGAGGTGAACAATAAAATAAGTAAATGAATTTAAAAAACCCAACAAACCTATCAGTGCATTTGCCCCAAATGGTCTCTTATCTTTTGCCATCGCTGGAGCTATCCCCCTTATTCCCTGCTCCTCACCCCCAGGCCAGCAGCAAGCACTGCAGCTGGCCCAGTGCAGTAAAAAAAGTGACACAAGCACATAGTAAGAAGGTGCTTATTTAATACACAAGGCTTCCACAACTCCTAAACATCTCCTTTTCCCCAATTTATTTACTTTCAGCGTCTATCACTATGGTATCACAGGTGACCTGCACAGGGGAATCAGTCTGTGCCTTTAGCACAAATGCCTTAAAATTCTCATGCGCTTCCAGCAAAAGAAAATTATTTTCCTGAAGAAATGCAACCTGACAGTTCTTTTAAAAAAAGTACTAATACAAAATTAATGACAACAAAAACTTTTCTCTCGCCTCATTTGCAAACATTTCTTTATCTAAAATAAGTTATTAGCTAAATAATGACTGCCTTAAAGTATTTTTTCATTGAAAGCATGTGTATACAAATCGACAAACAAAATGGCAGCCAAAACAAATATTTAGTCTTACAGGTGAAACATTAGCTGATAAAAAAAAAAAAAAAAAGCACAGAAATTCTAAGCTAAGGTTTTCTGTATTTGCTTTTCATGTTACATCTAAATTTCAAACAAAAAGGGATCTTGCATTGCTGTCCCTTACAGCGAGCACACAAAATAAGTAAGGCTAAACAGAACTGCGTGCAGAATGCCAGCAATACCTTTTGATTTCTCTGCTTCTGTCAGCTCGCATCTAAATACCAGCATAACTTTGCTATTATATTACTACGTTTGTGCTTTCCAGCATCCCTGTACAACGGGACAGCACCTTCCCTGAGTTTCCCCAAGAGCGATGAAAGGCCTGTATCTCAAGAAGCAATTAAGACAAGTGAAAATAGCAGTGTTCCACAAAAAGGGAAAGAAGCAGTACCAAACAAATATAGAAAAAGTAAAATATAACTGTTTTAAAATTAGATTTGAATATTCCAAAATCAATTAAAAATTCCATGCTTTTTTCCCAAAAATAAGAAAAGTAATATATTTGTTATATAGAAAACAAAAAACTGGTTTTTTTACCTGTTTGGAGCAACTAAGCAGATACAGAAGCAGATAGAAAGTGCCTTCCTAATGATCATCATCCAACATAAATCTAAAAAAATTATCCTAAGAATAATTCCATTTCACAAATCTGGAATAGAGAAATATTTCCCAAGCACATCCAGATACTAAAAATCCTTTAAATAGACACCTTTATCAAAAGTTATACTTAATAAAGTATAGCTATCATAAAATATATTGAACTAACTTCTTTCAGTGACATTTAGAATACTCGATTAAAAATAAAAACACAGGGGAAACACTACACATTTCCCCACCCATCTCCCTACAAGAAGGAATATCTTGTCCATCAGCAATCAGACACAGATTAAATTCATATTGGAGTTTAGAGTGGTGACAAACAGCATGCTAGGAACAACTCATGTTGAAAAATACTCTCAGCAAGAGCACATGGTTTTGTCTGTCATGGGTCCTTTAATGCGTCCTACTTAATAATTCTCAACCCCAAGAAAAAAATGAAGGAGAAATGAAGATCCACGTGGGAATCAGTTACCACAAAGGAGATAAGGTCCATCTTTCCACCTTTTAAAACTCCCAGGCTTTTCTCTGTGCTTGCGCAATATGTTTGATGTCAACACCTTAACAAATACTTCCCCAAACCCTCAAGTAGTCGCTTTTTGCTTTACTGCCTACTGCTGAAGGCAATGACAGACTATACTGTGTTACTTATGCTAACAATTGCAGGACTCAAAATACCAACACAAACAGTTCATGAACACTTACTACCTTGTAAATATAACTGTGAAATAGCTGCTCCTGAGAAGACAGCAGGCACCCACAACCTCTGGATAAGCTGGTTTTCAACCCTTCTTACCGCATTCACTGCAACAAGCTCAAAGTTCTTACAAAACAGACTGTCCTAATGGGCAATACTAGTTTATTTATAAAAATGGAACCATTACTGTAGAAATCCTTGAAGTTATCTATACACTCTTTGAAAAATATTATTATAATTTATCAAGAAAAAACACTGGCCAAAGCATCAGTTATTTTCAGCTTTAGATAGAGACCAAGGGCACAGCTGAGATGTGCCTGAAAAATCACACAAAACACCTGAGATTTACTAAATTGTCAAATAATAAAAAAAAAAACCACACCAAACCTCTGGTACTTTAACAGCTTTCTGTCAGTTAAAAATTGTTGGAAAACACACTGAACATATTGTAATGCAGATTAATCATTTCAGTATCTCAGGCACTTTTGCTTATTTATTCTGAGCAAGTATAATTCCACTTCTTAATCAATTAACACACTCCCAGCCTGCACCACTTAGGTAAAGCTACACAACTCTGTTCTGTTGCAGGTTACTTATTTCAAGGGTTTCAGAAAATTGTTCCCTTAGAACTCCCTAGAGATCTGAAAAATTAGGAAGACTTTTAAAAACAAATCTGTCAACAGCAGTTTCTATAGAAACAAATACTGAACCTGCAGTAATGGGGCAAGGGAGTTCTTTAGTGGACTGTGAAAATTCTGTTAAAAAAAAAAAGTTAACAAGGTCCTATAAACCACCATTTCTCAAAAGAGAAACCAGAATCCAAAGAGTTTATTTTGCCTTTCAGTGAAACTTTAAAGTGCACCTTTAAATATAAAGGCCAAAACTTTTCATTTCATAGTAACAACTGTTCACATACCAACTATAGGATACGTGTTTGGTATCAGACGTAAAAGACCCCAAAACCTGGTAATCCAGGCCAAATAAAATACTGAAAGTGTTTGTCAGCTTTATCCTACAAGCAGTGACAAAAATTTCTTTGCCCACTACTGCCAATAATGATCAGATGCATCTAATGCTTCATGAGCCTCTTGAAAGATCACACAAGAATGTATACCACACTTGATCACACATGATCACAAACTGTCTCCTCCAAATCCCTCTTCCCAACTCCCCCTTCCACTCTCACATGGGGAGCTGAGCCTCCAAGGCGCTGGTTGAGATCTCACATCTGGGCTGTCAGTGAGAAGCAGCGCTCAGCCAAAAAGACCACAGCAGCAAGAGAGCTCATGAAACACCCTCCAGCACCAGTCCTGCAAGTTGGAATCACAAGAAACCATTTAAGGCAGCCCATAAAGAATTAACATATCCCTCTGTTTTAGTTTAGAAATTTGATTTTTAAAACCTAAATAGCTAAACAAAGCCTAACCCCTGTACTAGCTCCCACCAAATACAGTATCTCACCAATATTTACCCCAGCAAGAACAACATCTCAACCTTATTTTACATCATAAACTCACACATCAGTATAAGCTTCAGGGAGAAAGGAGCTGGTTGCAGAAAAGTTGCCTCATACTCAGATTTTACTTTCAACGTGTTAACCAGGTTAAGTACAATTATTTAAAAGCAAACGGACAATGAGAATTTTGGTTTAGAAGGTACCCAGGCAACAAAAACTCTAGCGGACCTACGCCAAGCAAGACACACCCAGTAATGGAGTATGGAATGCTTCATTAGTTCTTTGTACAGGATAAAAATGTGCTCTGGAACAAAGACTAATCACACTATCTCAAGAAAATCTGTCAAGGAGAGACGTAAAATATGCATTAGATCAATTATAAAAAAACTCTCATCTTTTTAATAATGAAAATTATCACTCATCAAATAAAATGCACCAAGTATTTTAGCTTTAAGGAAGCCCTTACACCGTGAGACCACCTCCTTGTCATAGGGGATGATATATAACTATCAGAAAAAATTTACAATACCTGGGTGGGAAAACTGTGAGTTAATGGAGAAACTGAATTTTCACTATTTAAAAGGGGACACAAACATTCTGCTACGACATCTGTTCGTAGGTTCTACTGCAGCAGAAAACCACCAGAATTTTAGCTGTCAAAACAAATCCTCAAATTAAAGAAAGAAGGAGGAAGTAAGTGCTGAACAATTACACACTTCCAGCACCACACGTCTAGCATTTAGTCAGAAAAAAAAAAAAAGCACATAAGAAGCATGGATGCAGCCTTAACACTCAGCCAAATGCCAGAAAGATTACCAAACTGGAAACACACAGAGACACATCAATTTTTACAACAATTTACTGAGATATATGAAAAAAACTGGAGTCAGACTTATGAGTTACTTATCTCTGGCAGGGCATCTAAACATGAGTTCAAAGGTATGAACGCTTTGCTCCATATACAACTCACAGTGCTGAACGTTCACTTACATGGTTTCAATCTCTTCTGATTTCTAACACCAAAACTGACATGATGATATTGATCAGTGATTACAACACAACCAAGAGACACTTACACTGCAACATAGTACAGTATGGTACAGGAGAGCACCTTATATTGTTAAACTTAAGACAGCTTTACTCACCTAAACTCATAAGCCACATGAAGAGCAATTATTTCCCATTCACAGGAGTTAACTTTTCATTTTCCAACAATCCTTCTCAGTTTCATTTTCATGTTCTCTATCGTAATCACCTCTTCAAGTAGTCTGGGAAATTGCCGTGTGTTACTGCATCAATCTTGGAAGGCAAATTTTTCAAAAATTCACTTTTACTAATGTAATACCCTGACTGAACAATCTATACCAGTTTTAACAAGTTGCTCTAAGTGGAGAAAACAGGAAAAAGGCACTTGCAAGAATGCCACAACATCAAGTGAACTGGGATATAAGCTGCTTAACTAGCATTTGATGTACTAATAACTACTGAGCTACGTGCAGATCACAAACATATCCCACTCCCTGACATTACAAAAGCCAGTGCTATCTCACTATCTTTGAAGATGGTTACAAAAGACCGGTTTGAGAAGAATCCTGCTGGCTACAGCTTTATATAAATTCTTAAATTTCAACAGGTGATGTCCTGACTTCCAAAGCAGGCAAGGGCATTGCTGCAGCAGGTACCAGTACCACTCAAGGGTTCGGAGATTAGAGACTCTAAATGCAAACAAGCAACAGTTTTGAAAGCTGACTCTGTATTCTCAGCCTTAAAAGAACAGCAGAAAACAGAAGCAGAAGCTAGATTTTCAAAATCCCCTTTGAATCCTTCTTTTGAGGTGTTATAAATAATATTTTAAAAAGGAAACTCACAAATTTAACTGAAGTGAGTAGTGCATATTGGAAATATCAGTTTCCATAGTCTGCTCGTAAGGACAAGATCCCAAAGCAATGTTAAGAACTGCAGGAGACACCTGAGGGATGCAGCACCAAGGTACACCAACATGAGGAACTCTTTGTGGGTACATGACCAACCAGATAATTTTGAAATGTATTTTTCCTTCCATGAGACTAAAGAAAGGAATCAGCCATTGAAGGTACAAAGTACCGGCGTATATATTTTAGAAACCAAATATTTTCTGATCATATGAGTGACTGATTCCTTTGTGTGCATACATATTGCTTCATACTTCTGCTATGGAACTGAAAATTCAATAGTGTCATGTTGTAAATCCCCAGCAATGCCCACAGTCAGCAGCTACCACTGCATGTGTAAACAGGTGCAAGCCAGCGCATATTTTTCCATATTTTATGAAATATATTCCAGGATATTAATGCAGATAGGTAAATGAAACTCTTCTCCTACCTCACAAATTTAATTTGACACCAGACAGCTAGCACAAATTAGGTTATGATCCTATCCAAAATGTTTCACATTAAAGAAGGAATATTCCCCACAGTACTTCATTTTTTGTATAACTGAACTATACCACAGAGACATGGAAGAATGCTTTTGTGTTTAACTGATCAAATTAAACAAGGAAATTCACACTCAAAATAATAACCTTGAAAAGTGTAACAGCTACTCCTTTTTGCTTTACCACACAACATGCTTATTTGCCTATAAAACAGGGAAATTTCCAATTGAGACGCTCTGCTTCTTGACCTCGAATACAGAAAGACCAGTCAATAGAAAGAAAGCTTATTTAATTTGAAACCATTTTACATTCACAAAGGTCTAAAGTGCTAGACTTAACCATTGCTTTTTTTCTTCCATCTTCCAGGTAACTGTCAGTTCAAAAAACACTCAGTTTCTAGGGCCAGTCCTGCAGCTTGTGATCTGCCACTTCTTACCCCTACCCCTCTCTCACATGTCGCATTTTAAGAACGGATTATAGACCATTCCAAGACAGAAGAGATCCATAAGGAGGTTTGAGTCTACATCGCTTGTTCAGGTTACTCAGAGGCTGATGATACTCAGAGGCTGGAGTACACCAAAACAGACTCTACGCAGTGACTACAAGCTACTTGCAAACATCAAACTTGGCCATTCCTGTGAAGAGCCCAGCTTCACAAGCAGTGGAGCAAACCTTCCAGCACAGACAACACCAACAGCAGGTAGCTGGCGCCCACCCTGCTCTTGCAGGTGGGAGCAGCCAAAGCAGTGGATACTGGACGAAGCCACTGCCAGAAATCTGTGAGTTGTGACCATTTCTGGACTTGAATCAAGAAAGCAAGTAGCTAATACGCTGGATCTTCCTTCAAAGGTGTATCTTAGTCTTTCAGCAATATCTTTATTTCCAAGTGAAGTGTCTGTTCCAACAGGCTGCCCCACAGGCAGAGGTCCCCCAGAGCCCACTGCCCAGCTCCCCTGGGGAAGGTGCAGCAGCAGCTCACCCTGTAACCCTACTGGCAGAGTGAGCACCCTCTAAGAGTTCAGGTGCCAGCGCTCAGCCACGGTTTGAGCCCCAGAGATCTTCTCAAGACATACCATAAGCAATCAAGGGGCTTGCCCTGAAACAGATACAGCATAATGATTGTTTCTGAATGGGGGAATCCTGACCTAAGAACTTTCTTCCATAGGTAACTGCCACACAGCACCCTGCTTCCCCTTCACCATAATTTCCTTCCAGCCACCTACTTGAATCAGGTAGACAGAAATGCACACTGTACTAATATTTACATACTTCTTTTAAGTTACATTACAGAAAAGGAGTAATTCTCCATCAGATTAAATGACACAAAGATCAAAATTTTAATAATAGATGTAGATAAACTTATTGTAATATTACAAGAAGTGTTTGTTTTCGTAACTAATAATACTGCAATACTTCACTGTGTCATAATTGACTCGACGTAAAATAGCCTAGGGGGAAACAAGATTCAAATCCAGCTTGAGGAAAAAAGTGTATATTTCAAAAAACAATTAAAATGATTTGTGCCAGCCCATCTGACTGCCACCTCCAACAAAAAGTCAATCCATAACTTGCTGTGAAATTCAGCTGAAAAATAACTTTGCTTAAAAATCTGCTGTATTTCCTATTTTCGTTACAGAGACCTTTCACACAGCCCATGCAACATTTGTGTTTACAGTTCCTGGGTGCTCATACTACAAAACATCAATACAATCTGCGTTCATATTATCTCCATACTAATCAGATCGATCACTTCTGATTATTGCCCTGTCACACCACTGTAATACTAATCAAACAAATAGAGCTGCAGTGAGATGAAGCTGATATATAGGTATTTAACACTGGATTTTTTTACTTCCCCCCCCTCCCCCCTTGATGCCCATGGGCTACATTGCCACAGGAATTAACAGAACTACCAGCAAATCACAAGCACTACACAAGCAGCTCTGCACAGTTTTATTATGGACCATCAAATAAGAATATGATCCAGGATAGTACAACAAAACCGACCTTGACTGAGAAATGAGGCTAGTGGTCTCGCTTCACTTCCAAGAGGCAATTAGAGCATGGTGTGTGAGAACACCCCAAGGGCGCCTTAGGGTAGCAGCAGGACACTGAGCAAGAGCCACTCGCCTGGTCAATCCTTACAGAACTTCTGAGAAAGACATACAGAGATAACCTTGCAATTAAAAACGTCTTTATAAACATTACAGCTCTGCAAATTTTTATTACCCTAAGACTCTTTCAGAGTTAATCACTGTCTACTGCAGTATTCCTGTACAAAGAAATTTAACTTTAAGTAGTCATTATCTCTTGAATTCTCTTTCATCTCTAAAAGCAACCAACATAATTTCTAGAGCTCTATTAATCTCATTTACAGCTAGTAAACCAAGATATAAACTATATCTATCACTAAGGCATGCTTTATATATTACAGTGTTGTTAAAAGCATTCCAGTCCATTTTTAGGTCTGTTATTTAATGAAGTCGTACTCCATCTTAATAGATAGTGCCCAACCTAGCCTAGGAAAAATTCTTTTCAATGACCCGAAAATGGACTGATACAGATAGCAGAAAACATAAATTTAAAATCCTTTTTCAATGCTCTGATATAGCCTGAATTTTTTCTTCTGTGTCTGGAAATACCCATTAACATTTTTTTAATGGATTATTCTTTTCAAAGATTTTTTTCATCTTTCAAACAAAGAGTTCTTTGTAACAAAATCAACACTTAACACCCCATTTTCTAGCCTTTGACATTCACTCTTCTTTGAGACACCACAAATGAGAAAGGGGTGAATTCTAACCACTGGCACTCTCCAAAGGTCCAACAGCACAAGTCACACACTTGTGTGACTTGTCTGCTAGCCCACAACAGCATGGAAATAGGATATTCCATGTGTAGACCAAACAACTTTCATAAATGTAACACCTACACAGGCAGAGGTTTTTCTTATGGAGTTAACACTGGAGGCTCTACACACATCGATGAGACCCTTCAAGCAGAGCACTTTTCTGACCAAGAGGGTCAAGACAGGTAGCTCTATATCTATGGCACAAACATTCAGATGACCACCACATCTACCATTTGACCACAGTTGACAGCAAACCCCATCGCATAAGAAAATAATTAAGGAGTGGCTTGTGATGATATAGAAAAGAGCAGAAGGGAATTGCTGGCCAGCATGACTCATCTGGCCAACAGCTCATGCAAGTCCTGGGAAAGCAGTGAACCAACCGTACGGTGAATGACATGTTTTGGTGGACCACATTCCACTGCAAAGCGAGTACAGCAGATGTTCCATATACATCACAAAAAGTTGCTTCTTTAAATAAAAATGCAGCAAGAACGGAAAGACATTATAATACTGCTTATAAAACCCTACCATCTATAGGCAGAGCCATAAAAATTTAACATGTTTACTGCACTAAATACTTGATAACACTCAAGAAAACAAAATATGGCTATTTTTTACAAGTATACATTAGTGCTGTTGTAGAAGTATTATTACTAATTTCAAAGCAGCTGACTTACTCTATCTTTATTCTCTCCTCAAAAAACCCTCTGAACAAAAATAAAACTTAGGAAAAAAAAATCTATCTGGTTCCACTACTGCTTAAGTTAAATACAGCATGATAATGAAAATCCAGAAGATTATTCGGAAGCTACAAAGGCTAACCTTGATTTCTTAAGACACTTCCACAGAAGCTTTTAATTTAAAACCTAGATTATGTTTCTAATTTTATACATAAATGCTTCCAAATTCCTGGAGCAATAAACGAACTACATCCAACCACTATTCATTTGGGCCAGAGGCGTGAAAAAACCTCCTGAATACTCTCAGGCCTCCCAGAGCAGTAACATGGAGAAACTTCAGAAGACAACGTGTATGCCTGAATTCATAAATCCTTTCAGTAAAGAGCTGATGAAACCCAATTGCACACTATCAAATACCTGTTTCATAAAATAAGAAGGGTCACAGTTCTGCAGTGACTCCACAGCCCAGGTTCACACATCTGATTCCCATGTAAAGAACCAGACAGATGTGCTGCAAAAAAGCCTGTAGAGGAGGAAAGAATGATAAAAATGCACTGCCAAGGTAGCTGCATGATTCACACAAAGATTTAGAAATACATCTATAGAAATGCAGGGAATTTCTGCCACTCTGGACTATGTTTTAGCAGTGTGTTTCTGCTTCTTCCCTCTCCTTTATTTTTAATACTGATCATTTGACAATAATGAGACATTTGGTGCTCAAGCAATGATCTACTCCCGCTGCTTATTCCTCACCTAATATCTCAGCCTACTGCTGCACCATAATTAGGGCCGTGGAGATGATTAGGTTCACAGTCATTAGGACTAGATCTAGGCACAACCTGACATTTTCCATTAAGCTGGGGGAAGATGCGGGGAGGGGGATTTTCTCACGAATCTTCACAGTTCTGCCTTCCCACACACAAAGCCTTCCTTTGCCCACCCCACTTCATTTTGAATCTTTCCTCAGTTATACTCCAAAGCATGGATTAAGTCAAATTTGTTTTAAGATCATTAAAAAGGGTCTGAGTTTCAGGTTCACAGGGAAATCAAGCAAGTTTCTTCTAGCTCCACTGTGCAAGTTGAACACTGCTCTAATTACACTGTCAAACTGAACATTATGAACTCTTAATAAACAGAGACCTGTTTTCATGCAAATTTTACTAGTAATAAAAAGATAGGAAGAAAAATATGTCAGCAGAATTGTTCCTGTAAGCAACATGTTTTTCAATGCTTTCATGAGTTGTCAGCAGCTCTAAGCAGAAGCAGTTACCAGGGTAAAGCATTACAGCAGCAGTTGAAAGTTTTCAGTCAAATGTCCTAGTGGAGACCAATACAGCGGAAAGAGAAAGGTAACAGCTACGAACAGCCACAATGGTCTGCATGCCAAGATTTATAGAAAAGCAACACTTACCACGTGAATGGCTTTATTCTCATTAAACCATATAAAGTGGGGGTGGAAGGGAGAGCATTTACAAAGACAATCCAGGAAGAAAGCATGCCTTCATCCATACAAATCACCTGCACTGCCACTTCCAAGTGGATAGGATACAGAGCATCGTATTTCTAAAGTCAGTTCTCAACACGTTCACAGAGCATTACAAATAAAGCCTGGGATTACAGGAAAACAAGTGTGCTCCTAGAAGACAAGGACAAGACTGTCACAGAAGACTCTCAATGAAATTCTTCCAAAATTAATTTGCCTGCCACCACAGGAAAAGGTAAGATGAGGACAGCATAGTATCCAAATGTCTGGTAAAAACCAACTGAAATAATGATGCTCTTTATTTTTCACTTTCTAATGCAATCTGCAGGATCTAGAACAGACAAAACATTGCAGAAGTTGATGCAACAACCTAATAATAACCTTGTTTTTACACAGAATTAATAACAAGTTCTCATAATTCAACTAAGAACTTTTTGAACAATTAAGCTATAGATCACCAAGGGAGACCCAGGGAGCCTGCAAGTCTCAGGGCTCCAGCCTGCTCTATAAAATGGCAGTAAAGAAAGCATTTACCTACTGCACAGGGCTGCTGTGACAATTAATTAATGTTTGTAAAGTGCACTGAAGCTGAAAATTACTAGATACTGTGCTAAATATTAATTACCAGGAACACAACACTGTACTGGAATTGTCGTAGTGCTCTCACTGTAAACTATGCTCACTGAACAAGCTGAAGAAAGTTCTCAGTGCCAAGTGGAGGTGATCACCTTCTGCACAGACGCTCGAACATGTGCTGTTCACAGACTATACGTGGCACCTGATCAGCCACACTGTTAGGTACTGTTCTGCACACACTCACACATGTACACATACCCAGCACACTGCATTTATTTCTGGCAGCAGTCATGTAGACATCTTATGCATACAAAGCATCTGGCCATAGTTTCCCATCTGCATATTGATTAAAGTCACTATATCATTTTGAAGAGTGCAAAAGCAGGTTTTGAGTATCCAGGAACTACGGACCCCAACAGCTACTGCAGCAGCCAGAGCTCACTAATAGTTCAGATCCCCCTCTGTACAGATGTTTTGGGAAAGAAGCTCACTTTTTATTGACACTACAGTTCTAAAGCCATTGGAAACCGCTTCATGTCATAGTTTTACAGCTTCATCATATTTTTCCTTTGTGACCCTTAGCTCTTTAAAAGGGACTTTAAAAATACAATTTAAAAAATTAAGGGAATGACATGTCTTGAGAAGATAATAGATTCAAGAAAATCAGCAAGAGATGCATTCCATGTGGAACTACAAATTCTGTTAAAGTAGCAGCATTTTGCACTGTCATCTGTTTAGAGTGTTTTAAACAAAGCGAGTTCAAGGGGAAAACAAGGAACACCCCCGTTCTGGGCTGGTAGTTGCCACGTGCTACATGGGGAATGCAGATGAAGATACTCGACAAATTTGAAAACTCTAATCAATATCAGACCCATCTCATTACATCTTCCTCACTGAAGGGAACACTACAACCTGTTTGCTCTCAGCCAGCCACAGGCATACATATGATCAATAACTCGCAATGATATGAGGTCAACTCATGCAAAGATACTTCCAGTACGGTTCAAAAAACCACTTAACCATTCTTGTTAAGTAAGTAAACAGCCTATTTTGCTTCTAGCTCAGTCACTGGGTTTTTTGTTGCGTTTTTTTTTTTTCTTAAATAGGAACGAGATAATAAAACATTAATTGAATGTGTCAGAAGAAGGATGTCACAAGAAGCATATCAATACAGAAAGATATTTGCTGCACATGTGCTTTAAAGTAATTGCAGAATGCTGGCTCTGCTCCTAAGTAATTATTACATCAGTTATCGTATTCCCTGGAGTTATGCAAATTTATTTATTTATTTTAAAGATAACTTGCCCAAAGGAAAGGAACTGGTATGTAGCTACACGTCAGTTGTAAGTTTTGGAAAAAAAAAAAAAAAAGAGCTTTTCTTGAATGCTTGTAAAAAATGCCTCTCTGCCATCTTCTAAAAACCTTGCATGGAGCATCCAGGTAACTTCTCAAAGGAGATGGAGGCACAGAAGATCCAAGTACACGGATGTCCTACTTCACATATCTAGATCTCCTCTCAGTCTCTGCCTCACAGTAATACCACCAGCCTTTGTTTTCACACTGTTCTGAATGCCTTGTACTAAAGTAGCAAGGGAGCATTCAGGGAAAAAAAAAGCCCTAAAACATCTAAACTGGAAAGTATACAGAAGAGAAAAGGCAGCAGGCAGTTTGGTAAAGGGAGGCAATAGCTCACACACTTCCTTTCCACAGGGGAAAGGAATTATCTCCAGCTGGGATTTTCTACTTCACAAAAAAAAAAAAAAAAAAAAAAAAAGAAACACATCCAAATAGTTACACAATCACCACATCTTTTCCTATTAAGGCAAAGAAAACACTGCAGAGTTGAAATGACTGTTGTAAGCACACAGACTTGTTTTTCCCTCTGCAAACCAAAATCCCTGCTAAACATCAGTATGTGTCCAATTAAACATGCACTGTGTCTGGCCTTTGTAGAGGGCTGGCAGAGATCCTCCTCTAACTCATCTGGTACTGGCAACCAAGAAGTCCAGTGGCAGCCATGCTCTAGAGCTCAAGATCCTAAGTCTCAGGACATACATCAGCCTCTGCGCAGATTTCTCATCCTCCATCTTTTAAAACGTAGTAGGGGAAGCTCTTCAGCACAGAGACCCAGATAATCTGAGAGTGCATTACGGTCCTATCAGGATTTCATCAATGAGAACCTACTGGTACACCAAAGTATCTACCAGGTGGTCTTTCCAGCCTTCTGACAAGCCAGTGATCCTTCCTTCTGGAGAGGCACTGCAGGGAGAAACCTCTTTCCTTACTTAAAGCAACTTAGTTATCCATTCTAATAGAACTCTGTAAACTTGTCCCTCTAGAATGCTTGCATAAAATATGCATTTATCTAAACTTTGAAACAGAACAGAGGAGTTCTCATATGCATCTGAACAACTTGTGGTGCTAATGAACAGGGGATCTAACACTGCTAACATTCAAATACCAATAACTACAGGCCAGTAATCATAAGGGACAGTATTTGAGGTTTTAATAACTATATGTAATTAAATAATTTTTATTTTTGTTTTAAGACGTTTCACCAAAGATAGGAAGTCTTTTAGATTCCCACCCAGTTCCACCCTGTCGTAAGAGACAGAAGGGAGTCTTTTACTCGGGGAGTTGCCAGCTCTCAGAACAGATTAGTGCATATCTCACAATAATTGATCTTATCTTCCAACTGCAGCTGTAGGATGCATTTTAGGAGATGGGAATTTCAGCTTTGACTTGAAGAAAGTTTGTCACTTTTTGCAATCTGGAGAAATATTTCTTATCAGGAGGGTACTCCGTCAACCAGCAAAATCACAAAGCAAATAAAGACACTATTTCCATCTTTGTTTAAGTATCACTCAAAAGCAAATCAATCTCATGGCCAAGGGAGGGATTCATTGCTAAAACCAGAAAACTTTAAGAGCAGATGACAGAACACTTTATGAGGATGGAAGTTAAGACAGAGTGACACACACACACACATGACTTTAGCAGATTTCTTAATCTCTAAATGAAATATACAGCATAAATAACCATAGTGACACACACACACAAGACTTTAGAAGATTTCTTAATCTCTAAAAGAAATATACAGCATAAATAACCATAGTGACACACACACACAAGACTTTAGCAGATTTCTTAATCTCTAAAAGAAATATACAGCATAAATAACCATAGTGACAATGAAGCCTGACAGTAGGAGTATACAAAATAAAAGCTAACTATTAATACAGTATCATTAACTCTTCCTCTGAGAATTTTCCCAGCTCTAAACAGCACATTATCACTACATTAATATAGCAATACTCGTGCAGCAGTAAATCACTTTGCTGATTATCTATTTTAATCTGTTCTCTATTATTTCTCTTCTATAATGGAAACAAATAGCCAGTGAACAAATACCAATTTTCTTCTTTTATAGTCTCAGAATTTGAAGAAAAACAAGCTCAAGTGTCTTGTTAAAATGATACAATGAATTTCCCTCATCAATAGACATGAAAAGACTCACTACCCACTTACATACTCCACGTACACAACACCCAAGTCTTTATCGCCACCTCAACTTTTCTGAAAAAACATTCAGACAATGCAATAACCAGCTGTGCTCCTCCATAGTATCTTGGGAAGCCATCTGACATCCTAGCTCAAATTTCTCTCCAGTTTGAAGACAACTTACTAAAAAAACCAAATCTGAGTATGTATGGACAGAATACACAAGGATGTATAAAATGGCAAGTTTAGTTTTTCTCCTTTCTCAGCCAAGGGCCATTTAAGAGATCACCAAAGAAGTTAGGAAATATAGGTTTGCAACATTTACACCTTTTTGTACTTGGTAGCCAAACCCGCATCTGTCCAGATTCTGCTGTTAGAAAACAGAGGTTCTGGCTTCCTTATCACACACAGTGATCACCACTCCAGAGGAGGGTTTTCTGCTAGTGCCCTACTTCACATACAATCACCCTTTGCAAGAGAATTTTGCTAAATCACAGCTTTCAACTCTAAACTATTAAAATGGCCTTTGAGGCTACGAATTATTTAACAATGGGACAAGAAGGATCAAAATAAAAAGTACAAGAACTCTGGTTTAGTACAGAAAGGAAACAAGAAAATAGCATTATGATGTGGATGACAAGTGAACATGCAGAGCTTCATGGGCCTCTTAAGCTGCCTTACATGTTCAAGATATTTCAATTTAAATGATAGGAAGACTTTTGCCTAGACAAGATTTAAGATCCCTTTAAACACTCAATGTGTTACATTGATAAAGTTGAGGTTACTCACAGATAATTTTTATTTGGTTTTATTTTAATCTAACTTGTCTTCTAAGCACATGGAGAAGCTTCCTCATCACAACTGTAAGGCCCAACAGAAGAACCCAAGTCTAAAATCCAAACACAGTGAAGCCTGCTACAAGGTATTAAACAATCATCCTGTCCAAACCTCTACTGTAGAGCTATACCTCTGCAAATCACAAGGACAAAATCTGGAACTCAAATTTTCTGTACTGGTGCGTACATACTCTCTTTTCTCCACAACCTATGAAAAATCCTAATTGGATTTGCTGTGTTTTGCTATTTTTAGCTTGAGAGAACAGCATTTTGTAGTGTTAGCAGCCACCATTTCCTCGGTTTCTTTACAAATAACTAAATTACAATTTTTGGTTTAACGAAAATTACAGGAGCAGGCTTACAACATGCACTCTTACACACAGATGTGAACAGGGCAGGAACTACAGAAGACAGAGTCAGCATGCGGCAATTACTGCTTTCTAATCACATTGAAGTGCTCACTTATTATAAAGGAAAAGAGACTATAAATTATTTTCTTTTCTTAAAACACTGATCCTATCGCAGATTTCTTTGATAATAAATTCTTCGTATCATCTTTCCTAAGACAGAAAAGCTTCACAGAACCACCTTCAACAAGGAGGAACAAGAGGTCATAAGATGAGCCCTAATGACTATGCCAAGCTTTTGAAAAAACAGGGGCTGAAGTCGGTTACCTGTAACCACACCTGGCAAATCCTCAGGGATTAAAACACCATGGTGCCTGAAGAACACACAGGCTTCTACAAGCCTAACTGCTGTTCCCTCCTATGACAAAAATGTAAAGTCATATTCAGGTGCTTAAACTGGGAACCTGGTGGTTAACTTCAGCTAGCCATGTTCCAAGGGCCTGGCCAGTCTTACTGAGGAAGGTACACTTAGAGTACCTCAAAACGTTTCAAACAATACATGCAGAGTTATACACCCCATAATGTTTTATAAACAAAATCATTGGCTATTCCAGAGCTTTAGCTACCAGAGTTACAGACAACCCATATCAACTACTTCATAAACCTACCATTTAAAACATGATGCAAGATCTCTGTCTAAAAAACCCCAACCCTTCGAGGGACCCTTTCAGAGTACCTTATTTTCCAGTCTTCTAACACAAGCACTTACACTTAGAAAAATACTCTACTGTAGATGGAAACACTTTTTTTCAAATAGATACCAATGAAATGCATTTTGAAGCAGTTACTCACTTTAACAATAAATAGTGTCCATTCATTTCATGGGTTCCAGACTGTCTCCGCTTCAAGACACAGAGTCCACAAAGTATCCTGCTGGTCTGGTTCCTACCTTTGTACTTGGATCAGACAGACAGAACTACAACAGACCAACTAAAATCTCATCTGAACCGTCAAAGAACCAGGACACCTAAGCACAACCCAACACATCTCTCCAGCACAGCCAGCCACAACTATCTCCAGCAACCTAGAAGAAGCTCAGATTTCTAATATTTCTGCCACAGAAAATTCAGGTGCTTTTTGTGGTTATGGATCTAACTATCCAGTATAAAAGACCCTTTGAAACATGCTGGTATATATTGCCATGTTGAAATTTACACCTGAACTTCTTGGATGATTTTTATTCAGAAAACAGGCGACTAGCTGAAGCTTCTCATACATGTACAAAGTTGCGGTAGAACATGGAGCCTAATCAAGTAAAAGAAATTCACACAACTGAAGTGGCGCAGTGTTACAATATTGTAGTTGCATACAACAATCAACCAATATACACCAATGATGCATAACTATAATATAATGTAATGTTTGAATATGCTGCTATAGAAGTTGGTTGAATTTCCCTAAGGTTTTTTTGTTTTATACTCTCTCATTGTAAATACTTAAACTAACAGTCTAGCTTTAAAGTGGGATATGAAATCTATACAGATGAAAACAAACATAGTTTCAATCAAGACTGAAAACATGTAATAAAAATACTGTACATTACGACACAAATCAATCACTACCTACATAACATTACAAACACCTTACTGCAAAAACAGGAGAAAGAATTGTTTGATTAGGATCAAGAATTAAAACAAGATCTCAGCATGCAGGCTTTTGCTCAGTGTCCTATTACATAATGTCTCGTGCACCTCCAAGCACCACCTGTCCAACAGTATTTCATGCCTGTAAAACATGAGTGGTGTGTTGCCAAAGGGCAGCAGCATCAGGAAAAAAATCATTAGATACTGCACGCATGTGAACACATAAGAAACTCAGAAATAAGAACAACTGATCCAGACGAGCAATTCCTATCTTCTTGAGCAACTAACAGCACCTATTTAATGCTCCAGATGAGATAAGGATGTCAGTGCTGATGGTCTAATGCTAGTAGACCTAACTGAAGACTGGAGCTGAGTTACTTTGTTTGGGATGGTCACTTCCATGGCTGATGAGCATCACATGGAAAAGATAAAGCTTTGCACTCCCATTCCCTGGGGTGCTGCCTGCTTTCTACAGATAGATATTCAGACATGAGCCTGTCAAGATAGCAACGTTTGCAATATTCAAACCACATAAATTTGGAATACAGAAAGTAGTTTTCTATTCCATAGCAAAGGACATGTAGTCCACATACTTGTCCCCCACAAAGTCAAAATTAAAAATAATGAGAAATAAGAGAATTTTGAAAGCTTAAGCAGTCTGCGAAATAACCAATTGATTTCAGTGGTATTTAAAAGCTTAACAAATTGTGGTGCTCATCATCATGATGATCTGTATACACTGACAGTTAGGGACCTGAGTAATCCAGTTAAGAGTATCCAAAACAGTAACTTACTGCAATTACCTCCTTTAAAGGTGACCTTTATTAAACTATCTTACCAATACACAGTATTCCTACTTTAACCATAAATACAACTTTTAGTATCTCATGTTATTTTCCTCTATTTCATGCTTTGGCATCACAAAGCAAGCACATAGTTATGACAGAGAGGAAATAATGGAGAAAGTACACTTACAAGTTAACACACCCAGCCTAAAAATAGGCTGTTAGTTATTGCATCCCCATGTGTGTGCAGGACACAGATAATAATATAAACTACCCTGACCCTTATATGATTACAAGATCTTCAACAGATTCATCAGATCAGTTGCATTTACAACTTATTCCACCACCACTGACAGCCTTATGCACA
Source organism: Coccyzus lansbergi (assembly GCA_033558105.1). Classification (NCBI taxonomy): domain Eukaryota; kingdom Metazoa; phylum Chordata; class Aves; order Cuculiformes; family Coccyzidae; genus Coccyzus; species Coccyzus lansbergi. Next base: position 1,082,054 of record JAUMJK010000450.1, read on the forward strand.
ACGTCTTCAAGATAATTCAGCTGCCAACTTCAATAATACCTTAGTTCCCCAGAGAAGCAGATTTCAGATGAGAATTTGTGCCTTTCAAGTAGGGTGCCCTTTGGCTACAGCACACGTGCTTACCAGGACCCAGTTAAACTGCACTTCTTCACTTACTGAGCCTTTATGGGTTACAACATGTGCTTATTCATCACAACTCTTCAGCAGGCAAAGCCAGCCCAAAGTGAAAAACAGAAACAAGAGAACTTGGAAGAAGAGCCCCTAGCACTGTACCTATTTACAGAAGATGTTATAGCTCCATCTAGCTCCACACACTGGAAATCACTGGGACATCTAAGAAATTGCAATCTACACTTGAAGAAGTCTCGGCCATGACACGCACAGTGCAACATGGGATAACAGCAGCTGGAGATATACTAGTTGTTGACAGGCACAGCTGAGATAATTTTTAAAGGTAAACTATTTGACCACATTTGTATCTATTCTCCATTGTGACCACCTTCTTCTCAACTATGTAGTTCATCCAGTGGAATAAGTGCTCTGTCAACAGAGGAAACAAAGGGACTACGGACCACCTACTTTCTGACCTAAAACACCTCTCCTTGCCACACTGTTTAACATGCATTAGAGACACAAGTTGTCACCAGAGATAAGTGGTGGTAAGACGTCCCTGGGGAACCTACTGACATGGGAACAGAGTGATGCACGTGGCTGACCACAGGCATGAGATACCACTTAAAGCAGCTGCAGCCGGCATCAGCAAGAAGAGATGCTGATGAGTCTTACAAGTCACTTGCAAGGTAGGATATACATGATCGGAACAGATACGTGCTCAATACAGTTAAACCAATGGGTAAAGACTCACTGATATCAGGACAAAACATAAGTAAAGGCAAACACCAGGTCATTAACCTCCTCCTTCTGTGAAAGAAGGCTAACTCCTTCACTGCTAAAGTAATTCACAACCTCTGTGCCTTACTTTAAGTAGTACCATTTTGATTCTTTGGAGTAAAAACACATGCAACACTTGAATACTTAAATAAGAATATTTATAAAATACGTTCTGTCAATATTTTTCCTCAATTTGTGTTGATGCTTATTTAATTAACAACATAAATTCAGCTGTAAGTTTTCCTATTAAAGATTCTTCAACAAGTCATCACAGCGTGCACTTGTATCAAATTTTCTTGCAACAGGAAAAACTATATCCATTACAAATCAAGAACTCCAATTTGAGATCAGGATGAAACACTAAATGAAATTAGCTTGACTTTAAAAAAGGAACAGAATTCTGCTAATTTTCAGTAGGACACATTGCAGATAATTGGACTTTGCCAACTACACATGAAACAAAATGCAACTCCAGGACTACACAGATGGAAATTAAATCTCTACTTTAATAATTTGTAAAATCTCAATTTTTTTTCTGCAATTTTGAACAAATGTTCCTAAGATTTCCTGCTTTGCAATTGCTATTAAATCATAAAAAAGAAGAAACCAAACAATTGGAAAAAAAACACCAACATCTTTCATGACAATTCCTGTTATTTCCTGAGATTATCAAAATGAGTTTCTGTAGCCTCCTACAATGACAATTTATTTAGAATTCTCCATCAGTAGCATATTTCAATATTCCTCTTGCTCCTCCTTGTGCAACAGATAGCTAAATGATCATGAAACAGCAGCACAGCAACACCTTGCCAATGGTATTTAGGAAGCTCAATGCCTTTAGAAAAGGAAAATCCCCAGGAGTACTTTGAACTTCACATAGATATTTTGGTGTATTTTTTGTTTCAGAGTGGAGTTGGGTTTTTTGTTTTACTGTGGTTTTGTGTAGGTGGTTTTGTTGTTGGGTTTCAGTGGTGGGGGGGAAGGTGTGTAGCTTTTTTTGTTGCTGTTGTCTTTTCATAGCGTTCACTGTGGAGTTTTCTGGTTTGTTTGTTGGGAGTTCAGGGGTTTTGTCTTGGGTTTGGTGGTAGTTTTTTGTTGTTTTTAATAAATATACACTGAGAACACAGCACAATAGCCTAAGTGTAGGCTGCAGAAAAATGTCAGGATGCTGGGGAGAGGGAAATCCTCTTGGGCCAGTAGAGACTCTTGCCTTATCTCAGAAAAGGAACTCTGCCTGAAAAGTAATGAGAATACAAAACTTCTTGCATAGGCAACTGAAACTTAATACCTCTCTACAGTATGTTTATGAAATGTTCTCACAAAGAGGAAGGACACTGCAAAGTCCGAGTCTTGCTCCAACAAAAGAAATAGAAATCTTCACAAATTCTGAGAATAAGCTGTAAAGCTCACAACAGGTGCCTACACGAGAACTCTTCAATGTCCAAGAAGCTCGTGCCTTCATTGACACAGGCTGAGCTAAACAACAGCAGCTTGGCCACCACAAGGCCACTGCCAGCACAGGATCGCCTTCAGTGCTATGGGAAGCTCCCTGGAACTTCGCAGTGAGAACCCAAAAGCACCTCGGTGGGATCAGTTCATCTTTGCCTCAGTTTTCAAAAATTCTTAACACAGATCTGAACAGTTTATTCTGCAGCAAGCGTAAATTAAGAAAACTGAAAATACAGTCTGTTTTATATCCAAAATTGTAACCAGGCTTCTGTAATAAGATAGTGCTAGCAGTGGTGTTCTCAGTCACAGGACAAGGAAATAGGGAAATCTGACCTATTATATCTGACTATTATATTTGCACCCTTTGGAACAAAAGCAGTAAAGGAATGAACCTGAAATCTGATATTAAAAAAATTCTGATCTTTGATCATGTACCTCTGAGCCAAATACAGAAAACCTCTCCCATAAATATCTTTACAGTACACATTCAGTTGTAAAAATTTTAAATGAAATAAAATGCTTTGAATAAATTTCACTTTCCATAGTCATCAATACTGAAAAAAATGCAACCTTCTTTTCAGTCTTCCATATTTAATTCTGAATGACACAAGAAGCTTCCTCAAAACAATCATACTCTCACCTTGCAGAATGAGACAAGTCTTTCCATATATTATTGTCTCCTTTTTTCTGGGACTCTAGAACAATCTCTTCAGAACGGGCTTTCAGCCTTCTTCACTTGCAGGATCACACCTATCTTAGCTAAGCTACTGCTTGGCACCATGCAGAGCCAAAGGTACCAGATAAACAGCTCAGTGCTATGTGTTTTTGGCTTAGCATCAGAAATGGGGCATGGTTTAGTGTTTGATAGGAATGATTGGACTCGATGATCCGGTGGGTCTCTTCCAACATATGATTCTATGTTAAGCATAATAAATTGATTAAAATGCCAATATTTATTCTGTGTCATATGCGATATCTTAAGTTAGTTTTTTTTCTTATCTGTCAGCACAGGAAAGAAGAATACACATCACTTGTGGTAACATAAAATGTCAGCATAAATCTGCTGTACAACAAAACGTGACCCAGCTAGAAGACCACAAGAAAAATAAGGAAAGACACACACAATCACATTGTTTTCTTAACCCCAAGAAAAGTTCTTTGAAGGACAGAACCATTACCAAAAGCAACCCCTTATTTCCTAAAGCCTTCTAATACTCCAGTCATGTTTACATTTCAAGGACCAAAACAATATCTGCAGAGAACAAACCACGTAAGAATTTTCCTATGCAGAAAGGATTCACAAATGACCAAGTGCATATCACTGAAAAAGCATTACAAAAGATAGTTTTCCCCTTCTGCTAACATCAGAAGGGGTGGGGAAAGAGCCCCAAAAAATGATGTGACATCATCACTCAATAAACCACCATAACTTTTTATTGAAAACATTCCTATTCAAGAACTACAATAAACATTTTCCCTTGCTACAATTCTCCTGAATTTCTGTTCCTATTCTCATTACTCTTTCAACATCGCATGTACTGCAAGAGCACAAGTTCCTTGCTTCAGTAAAATTGTCCATTTCTTCAACATATCATCCAGCAATTTGTCCCACACTACGTGGCATCTTGCAGCAGCATTTCCTTCTCTTAGTGCTCTGCTAGTCTTTTGTATTTCACCATTTTCTCCCTAGACCTATGTTCAAACACAGCCTAGATCAAACAGCACATTCGTTATTTCTTAATTAAAAAACACCAAACCCACACCGCAACACCACAATGAAGAGAGATGATGCTCACTGAAATCCGTGAAGTTTTTAATAATGACAAAGATCTCAAAATTATTTTTAAATCTTCTCTACAGCTTTGTTTTGATTAAATTGATTTGACTAAAACTACTGCAGATGCTTAATGTACATTTTACCAAAACAAGTAACTTTCACTTAAGATTTAACTAGACACTGACACACCATAAATCCTGATTCAGCTTTGGCTGTGCTAGTCTTCAATAATAATCTACTTAAAATTCCTGTCTTTAAAGAATGAACAAGGGCTGCATTACAGGCTTATAGCAAGGTTAAGCTTGAGAAGTTCTATTAATATCCTCCTGAAGGCTACCAGGAAATTCCTCAAAGCAAGCAAATTTTTGGCTTTGCTGTGGATTATGCTCTAGGGTAGTTTGTTCCAGCTCCCATAAGACAAGTTTATCTCATGTCTGCATCAGCAGCCGGACTCCTTTTGGGGCTCATCAGCTGAGATGCTCATCAGGAGTCACAGAATAAGTTAACAGTAAAATCTGGAATGTTGCCATGTTCACTCTCCATATCCCCCACATAAATTAAGTTTTAACCGACTGTCAAGCTTCTGATTAATTTGTGAGAAATAGCAGTTTTATCTGTCTGAATTCCAAATACTCAAGAGCACAACTGAAGCCCTTAGAAAAAAAGTGGTAATCTGTTATAATGGATCCATGATAACTGTGTCTCCACACAGTTAATGCACTAACACATTTCCCAACTGTGAATGGGTAGGAGCAAAATCAGGTTCATCTTCTTTAACCATAATCTTTTGCATCTTTCTTTCCTTTCTTTCTAAATTACAATTGGGACATTTAGAATTTTAATCAAACAAATTGGTACAGATATGTAACTCTAAATGAACACAAAAATTAATGTACAAATCTTTTATTATGTAAAAATAATCATACCTTTCTTTTTAATTGGTCAGGTCACAGCCTGAATTTTAGTTAGTGGAAAGCAGCTCCAAAATAATTTATTTCAGTAGGGTTACTGGCAAAGTTCAGAGTAACCAGAGAATGATCTCAAAAGCCTGCAAATGAAACAACTGAACACAGCTTAACAGTGCCTGTCATCTCAGCTGGACTGTGGAGACACCTTAGTGAGCAATTCAATAGCTATTTTAAGAGGTCCACTTCAGTGAACCCACGATTAGTAATTGTCTTGCCTTGTTCTGCTATCCAGACAGGATGTTTGCAACTACTTCAAACAAAGGAATGGTTGTTGAAGCATTGTGAGGGAGGGAAATGGGTGTCCTCAAATAAAATTACACTTATTTCTACTAAGCGATGTTTCTAAAGTTCAATTGAACAGCTGCCTGCATCCGGACAGAAGCCAGCTTTCAGCCACACAACCACTAAAACACATTCAGCTCAGAGACTGGGAGGTGGGTTGTTGTTTTGGGGTTGGTTGGGGTTTCTTTGATTTGTTTGCGTTTTTAACTAAATACTGCCCTAACTGCTTGGGTCCACCTCATGTTAAAGAGCTCAAGTTTGTGATACAGCCCATTTGATCAAAAACTTCCTAGATTGTTAGTCACTGAAGTCATGCAATCTGTAGTAGACTTTTCCATATTTTTTTTCCTGGGAATAAAATCATGCTGGCACTATGCTAAAAACTTGTCCAGGTCGCTTTGTTCTGAAAAACAATAATATAATGGTAATATGAGAATTGTGTTCCTAATGCAACAAAACCACTGCTAGAGAACACAGGTCTTGGCTATTTAGTTGTCTATATTTCCTAGAGCATGTTCAACTTGTCCACTGGACCCTGCTTCAAAAACATTTTTGCACCAGTAGTATTAAAATATACAATATATGTTAAAAGCTAGCATTAGATACAATAAAGTGATACCAAATTTATCTAGGAGATGAAATATTTTGCAGTAGTTTTACTATTTGGGATACTACCTTTTGCAATTAGAAATCAAGAACTGCAATCAAAAGGAAAATTCTTCATGCTACAGCAGCAAGCTAAGTATTCAGACGAAGTTTATTCTGTATTCTTACCTAGTAAACACAGTGTTAACCAATCTGTGCAATAAATGCATTAAAACTTCCCGAAATAAGTCACGCTTTGAACACTATGCACAGCTGATTTATAATCTGACTGAAAACCAGGAATCATCAGGAGTTGCACACATTCACTACTTCACAGAATCACAGAACAGCTAGGTTGGAAAAGACCTTTGAGATCATCAATCCAATCGTACCTGTCCACTACTAAATCATACTCATAAGCTCTTCATCTACCTGCTTTTTAAATACTTCCAGGGATGGTGACTCCACAACCTCCCTGGGCAGCCTCTGCTAGTGCCTGGTAACCTTTTCGTGAAGAATTTTTCCTAATCTCTAATCTAAACCTCCCCTGGCACAAGTTGATGCTATTTCCTCTTGTTCTCTCACTTGTCACTTGGTAGAGGAGATGAACATTCACCTCTCTACAATTTCCTTTCAGGTAGTTGTAGAGAGCAAAAAGGCCTCCCCTCAGCCTCTTTTTCTCCAGGCTAGACAACCTTAGTTCCCTCAGCTGCATTTCACAGCACTTGTGCTCTAGAACTTTCACCAGCTTCGTTGCTCTTCTCTGGACACACTCCAGCAACTCAATGTCTTTCTTGTAGTGAGGGGCCCAAAACTGAACACAGGATTTGAGGTGCAGCCTCACCAATGTGACACACAAGGACACAATCACTTCCCTGGTCCTGCTGGCCACACTGTTTCTGATACAAGCAGAGGTACTATTGGCCTTCTTGGCCACAGAGCTGGCTCATGTTCAGCTGCTGCCCACCAGCACCCCCCAGGTCCTTCTCTGCCAGGTATCTTTCCAGTCCCTCCTGCCCAGTCCTGCAGTGCTGCACAGATGCAGGACTCGGCACTTGGCCTCTTTGAACCTCATACATATGGCCACAGCCCACCGATCCAGCCTGTTCAGACCCCTTCGCAGAGCCTCTCTACCCTCCAGCAGATCGACACTTCCACCCACCTTAGTGTCGTACACAAACTTACGAAGGATCCATTCATTCCCTTCATCCAGACCATTGATAAAGACATTGAACAGAACTGGATCCAGCATGGAGCCCTGGGGAACCCCACTTGTGACTGGTAAATACTACTTTGAAATATTAACGGTGCATCAGGAAAGCATCAACATCCTCATTGCACAGGCAAAACTGCAAAACACATCTTACCAGTATACATAACCTTATGTTAAAAGAAATACACTAATATTTCTTCTACTTTTTTAATACTTTTTTTAAATTCAAAGTTAGTAATTTCTTCCTGGAATAATGACAGAGAGAACACCCGATGCTTTAAACTGGGAGTTATTTCTCTCATATTTCTATTTTGAAATTTTAAGACACGTCCAAGTAGTTATCATTTATTCCCTAGTCAACACTGTTTCCTTAGGTACACTCCATGGGAAAACTGTTGATTAAACCATCTTGACTTATCTGTTAAATTCTTACAGCGTGCTTGTTCTACTGGGAAGCAGTTACACAGAACACACTGCAAGAAAGCATCTCAAATATCCCTTTAAGATAAATGTATATTCTACAGTTAAGAATTGTTAACAAATGCCTTTTTTCTTCCAATAACATTAACATCTTCGTAAGCAGGTGTCAGAAAAACTTAAGATTTTCCTGCTTTGAGTCTCTAAGTTCCTACATCAAATCCAAGTTCTGAATATCTGAAGTAGCTTCCATACTAGATAAAGCTTCACTAACCTCTCAAGAAAAAGAAACCATTTTAAAAGCATGCATCTATAGTTCTTTTACCATCAAAAGTATATTCCTGACCCTTGAGGTTGGTGAGGGTGTGGAAGAAACCCTATGGAAGTTAAATACCATGTCCATTTGATCTCTCTTCCTTCTATACTGTCTCATGAACTTTGCAAATCTAATGCAGCAGAATAATTTACCACAGAAAAGGACAATCTTTTCTACTTACTTGACAAATATAAGAAGGCAATCATTTTCAAAACAACCACCCAACAATTCTGGAATCCAGTTGGGAGTGGGCGTGTGTGGAAAAACCAACAGAATGAGTATTTTCTCACTATTTGAAGGAAATCCAAAGGATGCGTTTTATCAACAAATTTCATTGCTTGTTTTGCTCCAGGTAAGTTTTCTCCAAGCAGGTCCATATTTCCCAAAACATGTAGACCATCCGCTTGACACTGCTTTTCTTTCTTCTACTTCTGACCTTTGATTTAGGAACCAAGAAGCTACCGTTAGCCCCAGTTAGAAGCATAAAACAAGACAGCACAGGAGTATTTGTACAGAGCCTTTTTCTTCTCCAGTCAAAAGCCCTGTATAAAAACTAGTTTGGGGATGTAAGAGGTATGGAAGCCGATACACAGCTTGAAGCAACAGCCCTCCAGCCCTTCTGCCAAAGCTCACACTGCTTCAGCCCTACTACCAAGTGTTGCAAATAGACTTTAAACCCCACTATTTCTATTAAGAAAGAAAATGTTTTCCAAACAGTAATTTTATTTCAGAATGGAATATTTATCTTGCACAGGTAAGGGACAACCTGGAACTCACCATTACCCTACAGAGCAAACTAGCACTCCAGAGAACGCCAGTGCTAAGGTGTAGGTCAGGAGCTCGCAACAGATGAACAGATGAGCCATTGTCCCTAAACCACCTTTCCTCAGAGATTCACAGGAGAGCACATGTTGTGAACAGAACACAGTCTTGAAACCATGAAGCACCCTTGGCCCCTACTTTCACTTTGCTTTCCAGCCTTTCCTTCCTGGACTTGTGGTACCAGAGTCTCTGACCAGCTGTCACCAGCAACATTATGTGTCTGACGTTGGGGCATCATTTTCAATAATGAAGAGCATCCCTTAGCTCAACAGCTTTGCACAACGTTCCTCGGTGAATTTATCAAACTGAAACCTCGTTAAGCAAGTGACTGCTGATGCAGAATCGGGGAAAAAAGCACAGTACAACTGCTGGTAAATGAAATTGTAAACGTTACAGCTACAGGATGATTTAAAAATTCATATATATAATTTCAGCAAGCAAAACCCTTCTTCTCATTCTTTCTTAACATGGCCTTCATTCTGATTTTTTTAAAGTAATATTTGTGAGACTTAATTGCTTCACTTTGATTCATCCAGGATGATCATGCTGCAATTAAATTCCATGCACAACTTATTTAAGTTAGCACTTAAAAATGGAACAATTAGAACTTTTATACAATTAAGAATTAGGATCCTCTAGGGGACTGTCTGTCTGCAAAATTACTACTTGTTCCTGTTACATTAAGGCACAAGCCAAAGGCAAATTGACTTTGCCTTCTGGGAAATGTAATGATCCCCAGAAATTCTCTGCTTAGAGTTAAGTCAATTGTCATTCATTAATTCCTTATTCCTGAAAAGAAGTTCTACTCCAGCTTCACCTTTTTCTATGCTGCTCTTAGCATTCTTTAATGACAAGTTAATTCTCAAGATTTCACTTTTAAAAACAATGTGCATGGATGGGTCAGGGTGCTCCCAAGATTTGCCAGGTTCAAACGATTTCATACTAGAAGTGACTTTTTATGGCATTTCACTGCAGAAGGTGCTAGACACAGTTTGTGAGAGAGCGACTATAGGTCTTTTGCTTATACTTTTTAAAAACACAATCATAAAAACTAATGACCCCGTTAGCAGAGCTTTGCAAACTGAATATGAACACGACAAACTGTAGGGACAGCGATGTCAACTAAAAGCAGCACTAACACCAAAGGAGAGACCCTGCTGCAAGTTTCAGAAAGCCAGCTCAACAGAAGGCTCAGGAGTTCACTGCTTCCACACAGTTCCAATTTTGAGCACTATGTCTACCTTCATTGTCGCCAGCTTATTATTTTCATAACCACTCTCCTTTATCACTGGTTAGAAGAATAAAGAAATCTAGTTCACGTTCATCGTCTACTGAGCTGTGTTTCTGTCAGACTGTCAAAAAGAATGTCAAATGTAATGGGAGACAGAGAGCACACTGGGAATGCTTACACGGGAGAAACTGAACTGAAATTTCCAACTCATTTCACACACGAATCCTTTTATTCAAAGCCAATCTAATCAAAAACTGTTTCAAAACTTAGCTTAGTGCCATTTTTTAAGATTGCAGGTTCTATTCCGACTTTTCAAAGCAACATCATTAAAAAGGAACTAAATCATTTCATAATTTTTCTTTCTAGCAACTGCATGGTACAAATAACAGGGATTACCTGGCAACAAAGCTGCTATGGAAATGCATTTTCTCTTCAAGACCCAAGATCACAAAAGTAATTTCATCCTACTGATAATTTGTCTTTCTGACTTGCAAGTGGATTTTGGAGTGGAAAAATGAGATGTAGAAAGATATTTGAAAAGCGCTGGACACGCCTCATCTTACTAGCACCACAGCAACGCATTCTGTTGAGTTAACTGCAATAATAACTTTTTAAGTTCCATCTTAAAATTCAGTTAGCACTGAAACGAGATTGCAGTTCTACACTGAGTAAATCTGAATTATATACAGGACATTTCAGAAGCTGTGGGGTGATTATTTTAGGCTAAAAGCGTAATTACAGGTAGATTAGAAAAATTGTAATGATACTCAAAAACTTGCCTCCCCTTTTTAACCCAGCTTGCTTCCATGGCAACTCAGTAGCTCAGGTTTTCAGCATCTGCTGCAAAGGGACCTTGTGCTGCACAAAGTCCTCTCAAGTCCAGGATCCAGGACTTACTGCACAATCTCGAGGAACTCCCCAACACCAGCTGTCCCTGAGCCAGCCTTCCCTCTAGTTTCACAGAGAAGTAATAGTTAGAAATTCCCTCGCATACACAACACTGTTCTGAGCTATGAATATTGAAAGCAAAGTCCACTATGAGAATATTGCTGCTTTTTAAGCAACTATACAGTTCGTATTGAACCAATAATACTGCCAGAAATTCTTGAGACCTAAATGTGTAAGAGGCCTTCTTAAAGAGTTTTAAAGAATCTTTATTAAATCTTTAATTAAGCTTAAAAAAAACCCCAAAACTGTAATTTACAATATCCAATGTTATTCTTTTTAGATCTTCAAAAATTATTGCATTTTTAAGTATTTGCTCCTCCCAGCTTAAAAAAAAAAAAAAAAAGCCATTTCATTCTAATAATCTAAAACTTATGTCGATGAAAGCTTCAATCACTAAAAAGTACTTCTACACAGCTTCAGGCTTTACTGCTGCTGGAGATCCTCAATATTCTAACACCCATCACACAGCCCAGACCACAGCCAGAGGCAAGAGCACTGTAACAGCCACAAAGTCCTGACATCTAACTAAGGTTTAGCAACTTCACATCATGCCCTATTGCATGCAGATCATTAACCTGGTCTCATCTTTCCCTGCGAACAATAATGTCTACTACCAGCACCTCCAAGTACTCTCATTTTCAAGCCTCTACTCTAACGCATCCTATCACTATGTCATTTTTCCGCATTTTTATTGGTCTAGCATGGTAGTTTCTTCTCCATACAAGATGACCACAGGGTGGTCCTGTTTGTTTTTTTCTTTTTGGACAGTCTAGGACTAAAACGGACATCAAACAAGTAGCCTGTACACAATGTTGCCAAGTTACCTGGGTAAATCTCAGTATCATGTGGTTGCATTATCCTCACATGTGCAAAGAAAATGTGTTTTTTCAAAGCAGGGATTTATTCATTAGGTGGACAATTACTCTCAAATGAATAGCAAGAGCAAAAGAGCAGCCCTCTGCACCGCATTCTTCACCTGATCAAGATCTTGAGTTTGCCAGCTGGACTGGTTATTCTTTTTAACTCCGCACCAAGCAATCCATCATACAATTTAAAAGAACTTTCTACACAAGCTGTCAATAAACTGTACTCTCTCAGGCATTATAATTCAATTCTGTCCACTTAAAATATAATTTCAGTTTGCTTTTTAAAGGAAAAAAGACAAACCAATTAGATTTACTTTTAATTCCATAGCATATAAATGAGACAGAGAAGCTTTCAGGTCTCTTCTTTCTCTGCTGACATTGTCAACATATTTAAAAATTAAGTAGCCACCCAGAGGTTCTGACTCTTGTTCTGTAACTCTAGAGATGAAGTTTAAAAGGTCACGAGAAAAATAAATGCTCTATTTAAATTTCTGAATTATAATGACCATGGCAAGGAATCTCTGTTACCCTCACAACACGCCATAAAACTTTTTGAAGTAATAATTTCTAAGTATTTAGGTCTTCACAGTGAGTTATTCAGATATTAAATTTCCTGTGAAATTAACATGACCTCTGGAAATGCACCTTAAATTATATCACTTCACTTATTTAAATTCTATATACCTCACTATACTTTATGCATTATTCCTAACAACTTCAGAATATTAGGAAGCTAATTTCTAAAATTACTCTATTTTATTATTAATGTTGCTCCACTAAAATCAAAGGAATTTAAGTGGAATTAAGATTCTCTGTACAGCTTTCTAACTCTCTGAGTGGACGGAAGCTGATGAAGTTAATCTAAGGCTGCTCTTTTTATTTCAATGAGTCTGGAAGCCCATGAGGCAGGAAAGAGCTGCCCACCTGAAGCCAGGCAAGGAACTCTGAGCAATCCTATCTCAGCAAATAGCAGCCACCATCACACATGCTCCCTCAGATCTTCTAGTAAGTTAAGAGTTCACCTATGGAAACCTGGCTTCATATTCAGGCTGTATCTTCCAAAATCTATTTGCATGAAAGTATCACGAGTACACCTATGTTACTGACACCAGCCATACAACTGCCACAGACTGTCTGGCTCATACAAACCACACGTGTGTTGAGGTTACTGCTTGCATTAGCAGCATCCTGCGGTTACACAGGCACTGTTAAATCTGCTTGCATTTCCCAAGGTAAAAATTACAATGCCATCAGATCTTAAAATCACCCATAATGAAAATATCCCATTCCGAGCACAAGTCTTCAGCAGAAGCAGCGTAGTGAAATCTAATGAGCAAAAGCTAAAACAGAATAATGAATTCAGAAGCAACAAGAATTGCAGGCTTAAGCGCGTTCTCATTGAATAAAAGTGGCTTTGCTTATGCGTAATGCTGTGCTAACACCTCTGCTGGATAAAGACTAAAATTTGGAATTCAGTAAGTTTCAGAATGAGTTGTGAAGTTGCTAATGGATTTGCAAGGTTTACTCAATCTTATCTAAATAGCAATCTCAGTTCAGCTTCAGTAAGATATTCAAGGAACATTCAGAAATACAGGTAAGTTTAATAGAAATCACTTTTTGATTTACCATTTCTTCTGAAAGCACAATCGATTCACCTAGATTAGGATTTACTTTTTCTTTGCCAAGCTCAACACATGTAACAAGTCTCAAATCAAATAGTTGGGAACTGATTTATCTATTTAACTTGCAGTTGAAAAATAAAAAAACCTGCCTGGGTAGTAACATGACAGAGAGCTAGAGGTGGAATCTCACTAAGACATCCACTATTTAATTCTATTTACTCCCTCATGTAACAGTAAAGGACTTACCCACCTGCACTCCAATCCAATTGCTTCCTGTGCAGCACTGCTGGTCTTCCTAAATCAATTTTTATCCCTACTGAGTCTTAAACTCATGCTCTTCACTGAAGCATTTAATTCAATGCAAGTGTTAACCCTGATCCAGAGGGAGTGGGGTAGCAGGGGAAGGGAAAAGCATCTCTGGTAAAGCATCAGGTTACTTATCAGCGAAAGAAAAAGAAACAGCTTTTAACACATGAAAGTGCACTGGTGTCCTGAGAAATCTATTTCCTTTGTATCTCTCCACACTTCAAACAAATGCCAGGAAGGTATGCAAAACTGGATTCTGACAGATCACAAAGCTGTCCTACCACCTAACAAAAGGGATATTATTTTGTTATTTTTCCTCATTCGTTTTTTCTGCCAATGTCCTTGCGTCAGCATCATTTGAGATGACAAAATACAGCAGAAAAACACATTCTTGGCAATTTAAACACTGGATATTTTAATGCTACAGGAGTGAAACACAGGACAGACTAGTCCAGTTTTTGGGAGAGAAAAAAAACCAAAAAACAAAAACATCAACTTACTAAAAAAAAAAAAGCTTAAACTGTGAAACCAAGACATCATGTTGCTGGTATGAGTAGATAACACACTATCCAGCCTTCCAATTTGAGAATACTCTCAATAATATGGTTTCAAGAAGTTTTTGTTACAGATATGGGATACACATAAAATACGCAACCAGGACCCTGAACTGGAAAAAGTACAGACTGATGAGATTAACCAAGTAGTTCTTGTTAACATTATTTTAATGGCTTTCATATATTGATAAAGAAAAATGTGATGATTGAACACCAATAAGCAAAAAAGCCATCAGCAATGAGGAGGTCCATTAGTTGTGCTTGGAAGCTACTCTTCTGACAGGAATTGCTGATGTAAATGACATTCCACCCTTGCTAGTTCAGACATCAACCAACCCTGATCTTCAGCATTGCACTCCCAGGAAAGCAGAATGTGTAGCAGTTGGAAACAAGGCTCAAGTGTTAGAAAAGGTTTAAGACATGTCCTACTTTTACCCCCCCCCCCTTTTTTTTTTGTTCCTTCCCCACAGTTTTTCAAAAACTACTATCATTTTGATACTCGCATTTGCAAGCTTTTTAGTCAAAGTCTAAAGAGCCAGGGGTTGACAAGCACCCATGAATTTCCCCTTGGTTCTGATCCAGCGGAGAACACAGACAACAGTAAGAGACAACTGGCTTTACAGGAAACACCACACATGCTGAGGAGCAGGAGGAAGCCTTCGACAGCTGGAAATAAACACGCATCAGCTTCCCACATGCTGTCAGATACACACAGCCGTAACTCAATCCTCACTGATGCTACCAACAGAAGGCAAACAGGCTGCAACTGTACAGAAGAACTACAACGGCAATTCTAACCATGTAAAAATAAATATAATAAAAGGAGAGGAAGATGTAAACTCAATATTCTCTCTGCAATGGTACACCAAAAATCGCCACATCAGGATGCAAAGACATCAGACAGAAAACAATAAAATGATATTTTCTGGTTTCAGGGACATTCCATAAATCACAAAGTAAAACAGGTCCAACATTTACTGCATCTGAGTTTCTACACCTCCTTCCTGTGCTAAAGTTTGGAATTGACTGAATTTCAATTTATTTCCCTTCATACTGTGATCACAGATCCATAGAAGCCACCGGCAAGAACAGCAGCTCTCTGGAAATCTGCACCTCTGTCAGAGATGATTTCATTGCAGAACCTGTAGTCTGTTAACAGTGAACATGGTCAGGAAGAAAAGCCTGGTGACAGGCAAGACACAAAAGAACATAGTCTAAAGATGGACACCTTTTCTTCTTTTAAACTGACTTTATAAACTAATTCCCCATAGGAGAGCAGGGTCCTTTCATCTACTATAGCAAATACTTCCAAGATCAAGCTTAGTTCCTTCTGTTTCAATAACCAATCACAGTCAGAAGCCAAAGAAGCACATGCTTAAAGCACAGATTTCGACAGACTCCTTCAAAACACTATAAGGATGTACTAAAACCTAGTTCTTAAGGAAAACAAAAAAATCCAACATTGTCACCGGTGCTCTGTCATCTTAGATTTCTCTTAAGATATAAAAACATTAAATTAATGAAAAATTACTTTAACAAAAATATTTGTGACTATTCGAAGATCTCAAGTGATGCTAAACAGCAACATAGACATGGTACAGAAAAAGAATGTATTCAAAGACAATATAAAGCTATAAATAAGATTTACAGTCTAAAACATACCATTTGTCAAACTGACAGCCTAAAGTAGCTCACTTGCAACAACTGATGCATATTGCATAAAAAGTCAGAATATTAAAAACAAGCAAAGAGCCAAACAATAAATTACAATGTATCTGTACATCATGCTTTTCTCCTTTTATCAAAGCACGCCGTCTGTGATGCTTTCTCCCACCTCTTACAACAACATGTTAGAAATAACATCTGTACATGCTAAGGACCAAGCAAATGATTGAATGCAACTGGGGGTAAGAGTTAAAAAGAAATGACAACAAGAAACTAGTGTTTCATTTCCGATCCCAACAGTACTTTGCTACTCTGGTATAAGGATGGCCAGCCTTGGAGGAACTATACAAAGCAGTCAACCATAACCACATTTTATATACTCCAGTGATGATACTGAACATACTGGAGTCCAATAACAAGTTATTGGTTAAATTACACTCTGAGCTAAGGCTGTCCATTTAATTAATATAAATAATTATAAGCCTATAAACATTGCTAATATTAAAAAAAAAAAAACTAGTAGAAGTACTTTGTATCAACTTTATTAAAAGGAAGGCAAGAACTATGCCAGATTCTTCTAAGATGAATATCTAAAGACAAATAAGAGGGAAAGGAAAGCCCAAAGTCTTAATAAAAATTCCACATTATAAATATAAGAAAAGAGAATCACAACTTGTTTCCAAGTACTCCTTAGCTCCTATGCTGCTGCTTTTCCTGTGAGCTGAAGATACATGTGAAATTGGCAATGAGGAAGAATATGCTACTAATAAGGTTGATTCCAATTAGGAGACCATCGGCTATTAGAATGAACCTATAAGGCTTATTTGGTTAGGATGACATAAATCTCTTAACCTTTTAAAAGCAGTAAGAATATTCTCAGAAATAATTTCAGAATTAACTAAAAGTAAGAGGTGAGTTTCTTTCAGAGAATTATGATTTTAGAGCTAGAAAACTTCTTGCCTCAGGATTCATGTGTTCTTATGCAGGGCAGAATTTAACTTCGCTTTCACTGGGGGAAGCCAGGTCCCCTCTGTGGGGAGGGTCCCAAAAGGTCTATAAAGCTGAGGGCCACAATAGAGATTTCTGGTTTTACTACAAGTGAAAGAATAGTGCATTTCTTAACTCTACTGCTAACACGCTAGAGGTGAAACTGCCAGCCTGGGTGTTCTCAGAGGTGGGGGGACGACACACCAGGTTGTTGGTTTGTTTGATTTGTCTGTCACTGAAGTACAATGCTCCCTCTTTCCTTCCTCCTAAGCCTCGACACTGCTCTTTGCTCTGCATCCTCCATGAAGTGTCAATACAGCACTGTGACCTGCCAGGTCTGCTTGAATCCAAAAGAAAAACATCTATTGTCTAAACTATGAAGTTCTTATCAAAACCCTTCAAAGTTCTTCATAATGCAGTATTAGGGGTTTTTTTAAATGACTCCACACTGGCCTGTCAGTATTTTTATGCCAATATGTCTGCAATACAAATTACACTGTAATTAAAATTTTAGTCATTGGTTGTAATACTTTTAAATGTTAGGGTGGATTGTACTTTGAATCCTAAACTGCATGAACTGTGATAAGGACCCACCCTCTATCCCTCCACCTTTCTTTACACCGTAAATTTACTTCACAGAGAAAATTACTCTTCATGCAAAGCATTAACATCAGGGAACTGCTTTTATTTAAAAGCAAGGAAGCATGACCCTGAAGTCATTTTGTCTCAGGCAAATATGTCACTGGACAGAAAAACTGTATTACTCAAGAATTACAGTCTTTCCTACAACTGCTGGTTATGACTTACTTTACTAGGGAAGCATGAAAACAGAAAAAAACGGTAAGTCCTCCTTTCACAACTAAAGGTCTGCTTAAGGCTTCAGGGAAAGTTTGAACTAAGTCTCATATGTTGTGTGTCTTTTACTTTTGGCTGATTGGTCTTCTTAAGGCAACGTTTTGCTCCTTTTTTTTCCCCAATTTTCTTTCTTTCTTTTTTAATAAAATACACAGAATTCGAAGAGACCTGCAGCAATTACAAAATGTCATACTGTTTGTATCCTCCAAGAAAAAGCAAATCGCTGCTTCCTCCTTCATAAAAATAGCAGCCCTGTTGATAACATTCCAGCTATTTACAGAATCACCCCAAATCCTTAGTTTGGCCAGTTCTCACCTACAGGCTCTGCAGTGATAGTCTATTGTTGCAACCTACTCAGAACCAGATATGTGCAAACACAATGAAATCCAACACTTTCACTAAAAGACAGGAGACACTATGTTTTGCCAGTTTTCAGAAACTCCAAGGGCTTAAAAGCAGAATAGTATTTCTAGCATAAATTGTAAAATGGATTACCTTAAAGAAAACAGCTAAAAATTAGTCTTACAGGTATGAATAAATAGGCAGGTATGAACTGAGCATTCTCTTACAGAGATCTGAGTTTTCACCACCTCTGCGAGGCCCCGTGCTTCCTGCATGAGAGGCTACACAGACGGACTGACCACACAGGAGGCAGTATGAAGATGGAAAGCCACTCACTCAAGTTCCTATCCTACATAGGGGGAAAATCAAGGAAGCTACAAAGGTAGCAAAAGAAACATTTTTAAAGCTTTTTTTTTTGTCTTCAAGATACACTCCAAAATGCACTTTATACTATGAGTCTTTTTTAACAGCATCACATGATCATACAATAAAAGATTTTTGCAAAGGTCACACTTATATAATGCATTTTAAACAAACCAAAGGCATTAAAATGTTTACTGTTGTCTTGTTTAAAACACATGTACTCTGAAACACTTGAAAAACATCTGGCCATGAAGTCCTCTGAAATTGCCAAAATTTTCCTTTTGAGAATGACCCAATTATCTAATCAATATCCTGAATCTTGTCTAGTAAACCAGATTACATTGATGAGTCATTTATCTGCCAAACCAAAGTGACATATAGTGAAGTATTTTGAAAAAGTTCATTAATTCTCAAGCATTATACACCCCCATTTTAACCAGAGGAAATTCCATTGTCCCTAGAAGTACCTGCAATCGTTTGCCATGCATCCTGTTATGAAGAAATTCAAATGCACACGATTGACCACAATGTTTTACAGTGAGAAGGAACATTAACATCAGTCAACACTGTCTGTTATGCCCTTCCAAAAAGTAAACCAGTCAATTTTCACCTACACATCAGTTCTACATATTAAATGTATATACTCTAGAACATTGTTTCATAGCGGTTGCAAAATACATGTGGAATTTCATTTGCCCAGGCAAATCCCTGTTTAGTAACCATGTTTCCTGTGCAATGAGCACATACAGTATTTCCCACACCATGTGTTTATTAGCACTACACACTACTACCTTTAAAAATATTCCAAGACACCATTCACATCAGATTGCTGCATTAGTTCTAGATATTAGTGCATCTCAGTAACAGTAGGCATGGATCATTGCTTTGTTCACATTTATTAAAGTCCTGTAGAATTACGTCTTTAAACACAGAATCACAGAACAACCAGGTTGGAAGGGACCCATCGGATCTTCTAGTCCAACCATTCCTATCTAACACTAAACCAAGTCCCTCAATACCTCATCCACCCGAGTCTTAAACATCTCCAGGGAAGAGGAATCAACCACCTCACTGGGCAGCCTATTCCAATGCCCAAGGACCCTCTGCGGGAAAAACCTCCTCCTAATCTCCAGCCTAAATCTACCCTGGCGGAGCTTGAGGCCATTCCCTCTTGTCCTGTCCCCTGTCACTTGGGAGAAGAGGCCAGCTCCCTCCTCTCCACAACCACCTTTCAGGTACCTGTAGAGAGTAATGAGGTCTCCTCTCAGCCTCCTCTTCTCCAGGCTAAACAACCCCAGCTCTCTCAGCTGCTCCTCATAGGGTCTGTTCTCCAGCCCCTTCACCAGCCTCGTCGCTCTTCTCTGGACTTGCTCCAGAGCCTCAACGTCCTTCTTGTGGTGAGGGGCCCAGAACTGGACACAATATTCAAGGAGCGGCCTCACCAGTGCTGAATACAGAGGGAGAATCACCTCCCTGGACCTGCTGGTCACACCATTTCTGATACAAGCCAGGATACCATTGGCCTTCTTGGCCACCTGGGCACACTGCTGGCTCATGTTCAGTCGGCTGTCGACCAACACCCCCAGGTCCCTCTCCTCCTGGCAGTTTTCCAGCCAGGCTTCTCCCAGTCTGTAGCTCTGCATAGGGTTGTTGTGCCCCAAGTGCAGGACCCGGCATTTGGCCGTGTTAAACCTCATGCCGCTGGACATTGCCCAGCGGTCCAGCCTGTCCAGGTCCCCCTGCAAAGCCTCCCTACCCTCCAGCAGATCGACACTTGCACACAGCTTTGTGTCATCTGCAAACTTGCTAAGGATACCCTCAATGCCCTCATCCAGGTCATTGATGAAGACATTGAACAGGACTGGACCTAGCACTGAGTTTGTGTTTACTTCCAAGAAATAAACAACCACTTCAGATACTCACTAGTAAAACTAATGACCCAAACAGCTTTCACTTTCCATATAAGAACTGCAAATTGCACCTAAACCAATGAAATATATTTATCCCCTTAAACTGCATTAAAACATCTACACATTGTCAAGACTGCTTGTGTGAGGAAGGGTTTTTTCCCATTAACCTCAAAGTTTTCCTCCTCCAAACGAATGATGTCAGCTTTCTCACCACCATATCAGCGTCTCTTCACCTCTAGTTTTACTACTCAGCATCAAGGCTCTTTACTGTTCAGATCTGCCACACTCCAACCACGTGAACTAAGTTTCATCATCTCGAGTCTCATCTCAAAACACACTTGTCTGCATCATGCATCTGTATTTAACACTACACAATTTCAAGACAGAGTTTGAGCAGTGGAGCACATTATTAGAAGAAACACCAGAACTACATTAAGAAACCAATATAACCACTTCTGCATCTCAGTATCATTACAGCTACGTAAACACAACAATAAACCACTTCTCTCACCCCAAAAAGTGCTTGCGACCTAAGTTACATATTGTAGAAGTTCAAAGAAAAGTAGTACAGGGCAAAAGTGGTAAATTCAACATGAAGTAAAAAATAAGGAGGGTAAGAACTAGCTTGTGAGAAACAGGACATTTTCACATAGAAACCTCTTAACAGTGCTTTTCATTTATCTCCAACAGATAATCGTACATATATAAAATTTCTAACCCAGTTCTACATCTATTCAGTAACTAAATTCTTCTTCACAAAAATTAGTTTCCCATAAACTGTAATTTACATGGACATAAAGCTACTCGTGACATTGCTTTCAACAGTAAATTATTTAACAGTTGAGTTCTTCTTAACAGACCATGAGCTTATTTTGTCAGAAGTCCAAGAATGAATGGCACTGCACTAAGTAACCAACAAGAAAGGATAAAATTATACCTGTAGCCTCATACGGAAAATAAAAGGGTCGGGGCAGTTTCTTAAGAAATACTAAATCTATTCCAAGGTAGCAGTGACTTCAAAACAATGCTGCATGAACGTATCAACTTAGGGCAGTGATAACAGTATTTCTAAAGAAGTAAAGCCCATCAGGGTTTTAAAATAGGATGCTTTTCCTTCTTTGTTAATGAAGGGGAAAGACAAGCTCTTACATTTCACATATGAAAGCAGCCTAAAGCATTGCAGAAGGCTACACCTGGTTGCAACTCAAGGTATAAGGTCTCCCACACATTTAGTGCTTATCTGATACAGTTTGTCATGTCCAGCTTTTTCATCTCCAGTCAACCCTTCAGTTAGGGAATCCAGTTAGCACACTGCCATTTTAGCTCAGTCACAATAAGAAGCGCGACTATTTAAAGCTTGCTTCTTAGTAGGGAAGTCTGAAAAAAAACCTTGGGTGTGCAGAAGCAAACCTGAGTATCACTCTTGATCCTCAAGGATGTTATGTTGGAACACACAAGACTTTCAAAGAACTCTGCAGCAGAACTCTACAGAACTCTGTAGTTCCTTCTACATTAACAACGACCCCAGAATGGTTTTCCTCCATGGAGCAGAAAGACTACCAAAATTAAACGGCCATGTATCAAGCCATAAAGCAAGACTTTTTTATGAAAACAAGCCCTCATTATAGCAGGAATCATGACAAGTGGCTAACCCACCCCCAAACCAAAGTATGTGTCAGCTACAATGGTCTGAGACATGACCTTTCTTCTTCACACAACACAGCTACTTCTCGCTCCAACCCATTTGGAAGAAGCAGAGGTGTTATACTGAAGCTGTTATATCCACTCTTCACTTGATATTTATCTGCAGGCCAAAAAATAATTGGATGTCACACCTACTAACTCAATATCATTCTGCTAATTATTCTTCACTGATATTTTTTTCCTTTCCTCCTCTCACCACTGCATTTTGAATAGGATTAATGAAATGACTGGTGAAATTATTTTGAAGACTATTGATCACATACAGACAGTAACTACCTCCTCAGTCTTTCTTCAGACAAAAACTAGCAAAAAACCAAAACAGATCAAGTTTGACAGATGTATGTTGTAGCCTCCAGAGAACAAGATCTATCTCAATATCTAAGTCTTTAAAAAAGCCCAAGATATTGTTACTGCATTATTGCACCACTGCAAAAAGCCAGCCAGTGATATAAACCATCAATGAGCCTACTTCAATTCAAGAAAGCCAGTTCTTGTTCCTGTACCATGTGCTTGTTCCCGAGTGCTGCGCAGGTTTCAGCGTACAGCAAGCTTTTGTTCTTGTTTCTCAGAGTGGATCTCCAAGAGACTCACGAAGGGCGAGTGCCAAAATCTTTCATATCTTGTTTCTGTTATTTAGAAAATATACTTTCAGGAAAATATACTCGCTGCTAATGTTCTATGCCAAGTATGTATCGGATTCAGGTTTTTAGAAGCAAGAATATGATTATTCTGTCAGTTAACCTGATGCAAAGACTAAACTGAGAGCACAGCATATAGTGTAACAAAGAGAAGATAAATTGTTGTTGGCTGTTTTCTTGCTTAGTTTTAAAGGAAAGTTTTACAGAGAGTCGTAACACAATAAATCTTTATGCAACTCTAATGACAGTTCAATCCCTAAATGCTATAGAACATTAAATGCACACATACAGAAGTACTAATCAACTGATGTAAACTTCAGCCCCAGCAGGAATGGAAGGCACAAACTGTAGCAAAATCAGTACCAATACCATATTAAATCCACATACTCAGCCGAGGGTTTTCATAAAGAGGGCAGATTCAACTGTGAAAAGGTGCATAAGAAATCAGTCACACAACATCACAAGTTAGCACTAACAAACAAAACATCCATGCAATGATAGCTAACACCCAGAGGTTTGTAATTACAATATACCATTATATTCCAGAAGGAGATGAAAGGTCAGCAGGGTAAAAGTCTCCCAAGTGGCCCCCGCTGACTGCTGCATTTTCTTTTCGGCATCCTCTGAGCACACAGAGCTGCAGGTGAGCTGTGCAGAGCACAGGAGAGGGCAGGCAGCTGACACTCCTCTGCTTCACTCTCTCCTGTCCCCACACAGCTTCCCCTTTGGGACAGCTGGAGACTGAGCGTTCCCAAGGAAGGCAGAGAGAAGATACACAAATAGGCTTTGGACATGGCACAAAAGCTTTCCTTTAGCACCAGTAGGATTCCAGAGTATTTGGTGTTACCCAAGAAGACAATAAGGGCTGCTGACCTGAAAACAAACCAGGGCAGAGCAGAAAAAAGGATCTGGGGAAGTGCTCTACCAACCCTCTCCACATTCTGCCACACTCCATATCTATATTCATTGCTTTTAAGCACCTTCACTAGTCCAGTTTCCATTGTAACAAAAGCACAGCTTTCGAGATCCACAGTTCTGACAGACAAAAGTCCATTTAAATTGCTGACAGAATGACAAAAACTAATATTACCTGCAAACTTTGGCCAACTCAGCATCTCATCACACATTTATACCGGTTCCAGTTATTAAACATCACTATGAGATTAACGTGTGCTTAAGAATTAGGTTTGTCTTCCTCAACATTAGTTCAAGGTGGTGACCATGTTAATGCAAAGCAGGTATGTGAAGATTCCCTAGGGCCGGGACTGCCTCAGGCACCAGCTGAAGGGAAAGCTCTGCCAGCATAGTCCTGTCTCAGTGAACAGGAGGCATCCTGCCAGAAAACACCTGCAGACCCAACAACCCACAACATCCTATACAGTATAGACAGGGAGAACAATAGAAATACAAAACAATGACAGCGTTAATTACTTGAACACCTCAGTGTTCAAGTGGGACAACATTTATGCCAAGTTAACCCAGGTATTTCTTTCTACTGGCTAATTTCAACATTTTGATCCTGCCACCAGAACAAGCGTAACTTCTACCCACTTGCTTTGCCCCTGTATGCCAGTTACTCTCAAGCATAGAAGATGGCCTTGTCCAACTCCATTGATCTGGTCTAGAGCACGACAGTTTGTGATTTATTTAAAAACAGCACCACTGCCGAAATGGCTTCTTTTTTCTCTCAACTAGGGCAAAATCCATCCTAGCACATTTGAACAGTATCTTTGTATCCTACTAGTAGTTATAGTACACATTCCATAGCTCCAGCAACAAAGGCCACATCTGGATTACTGTATTGCATTTGCTCTATAAGTATAACCCAAAAACCAATCTCCCCACACTGGCCTGCATCCTTTGTCATTAAATTGTAAGAGGATCTTTGAATACTCTCACCCTCTCACCCATTGAGTACTCTTATAAAAAAAAAAAAAAAAATTATAAACTAAGTTAAGTCACAAAGTACTGAGTTTAAATTATCTTCCAAAAGACAGGACATCAACTCAGTTATCACCTTAGCCCTACAACACTCAGTTCTCACTGCCAAACTGCTGTACCTACAGGCCTTCACAATGTTCACTGGCTACATTTCCATTTGACATTCATTACTTTTTCCTTCTAGTTCACCAGAGGCACTTGCACCAAACAGGTTTGCAAACTGAGAACTTCTTTAGTATCCTGTTTAACAGTGTGAAATAGTCAAATATTAAAAACTACATATACTACAGCTGCACTAAAAAAACCAAACCTGAAGACATTTTATTTGCCATTTCACAAATTTCATTCTTAAATTGAGAATCTGGTAGAAAAGGCATAGACAAAGTGGTTTGTATGCAACAGATTCAGAAAACATGCAACTTAATTGGGTTTTCTTAGTGTTGTCTAGCAACTCATACAAGTATTTTTGAAAAGCATGGGCAAGATCTTGTGAAAACTAATCATCCATTTATCTTATTGTTACTCAAAGTTAAATAACCAGAATTCCAGTTTTACAATCATTCTTCATTTTAGATGTGCAAATTATTAGCCATAGATGCTGGCCACTTTTCTTAAAAAACATGAAGTCCATAATTTAAACTAGTAACTACTGCTGCCGAGGTTTCTATAGATACTCATGAAAGGGTCACAGCTCTCTGAAATACATGCAGTCTAATAACACAAGCTCCACCATAGTACACTGACACCCTATAATGATTAATCAGAATAAGACCAAGTTCCTGGTAAAGCACAGAATCCCACAATACATTCCTTACCTACTGAAGCAGCAAACAAAACTTGAGATTTAAAGGTAAAACTGAGATTTTAGGTTGTATCTCTGCACTCTGAAAAGAGAAAAGCCTGAACTCCGGGAGCTTCCCAGTCAGCCCCAGTCCACAGCAGTCACCACCACAGCAGAGTTCCTGCCATGGCAAGGTGATGACACTTCTCCCACCTTTCCTCTCTGACTCCACCATCATGTGTGGCATCTTGCATTAGCCTCCCTCAAAGTTCCCTGATGAGATGACAAGCAAAAACAGTAGCTGTACTGTGTAGAGCACTTAGCCACAAACTGCTAGACTATGTAGAAATCAAAATATATCAGCACATCAAAGTACAGGACAAAAACCCATCAAAAGACCGAACAAACTGAAACAAAACACAATGCACTTGTACCTCTCTTAATTGCTGCTCTCATGTCAGCATTTTCATTTCCTATGTCTTTCTTAAGTTATTTTTGACTTTCTTCTGGACTGCACAACACAGGGAATAAAACAGAAAGGTAACAACCATTACTCCCTTTCAGATATTCTATGCAGATATTTGCCTGGGAAAGGAATGGAAAAGTATTGTAGAAAAAATTTAAGGTGGTAAAAGGTTTTTTTTACATCTTTTAACTTATATTTTAAAGCCACACTGCATAAAGAAGTAATACTACCCTGACTATTGGTAAGCAATTCCTTCATTTTCACCATGCCTCATGTAAAAGGCCACTTTTCACCTCCAAAACTCCCACCTACAATCACATCTGTGGTGTAACTGAACTTATTCCTGCATTAGTAAATGCCCCTTATTTCTCTACAAGATAGGAATTTCCATCCACTCAGCCTATACGGTGAGCACTCTGACCACTGAATGCACATTATAGACACAGCTATATACATTTATACACACATGAATATATCTGAATATATAACAAAAATATGTATTATTACAACTATATATTGTATTAGATAATTATAACTTATTGGCTTAGCTATAATCTAGATATTTGGTAATATTATATTTAATATAATACATACTCGATATTATTTATATTATACCTCTGTGTATATATAATATTGCATATTTTAGATCATATAGCCATAGACTGGTATTTTATATATATTGAGACATATTAGTGTAAATATGTTTCTGTATTACATATATGTGTGTTGATACCTTACGCCTTTTATAATAGATCTGTCTGTAGGAGGAATTGCAGCAAGTCAAGCACACTTTCATTTTTGTATTTTAATCCTAGAAATGAATTTACAGAGATGCAGGGAACAAAAATACACACAAGAGCTGAAACAGGTGCCCCATATGTATGTAACATTAAGAATTTGCAGGTTTGGAAAGGAATTATAGAAACATAAAATAACCAGATTGGAAGAGACCCACTGGATCATTAAGACTCCAACCATTCCTACCAGTCTCTAAACCATGCCTCTCAGTACCTCATCCACTCACACCTTAAACAGCTCCAGGGAGGGTGAGCCAACCACCTCACTGGGCAGCCCATTCCAGTGCCTAACGGCCCTTTCTGTGAAATATTTTTATCTTATGTCAAGCCTGAACCCTCCCTGGAGGAGCTTGAGGCCATTCCCTCTTGTCCTGTCCCCTGTCACTTGGGAGAAGAGGCCAGCTCCCTCCTCTCTATAACCTCCTTTCAGA
This sequence comes from Coccyzus lansbergi, assembly GCA_033558105.1. Lineage (NCBI taxonomy): Eukaryota > Metazoa > Chordata > Aves > Cuculiformes > Coccyzidae > Coccyzus > Coccyzus lansbergi. The sequence goes on from JAUMJK010000450.1 coordinate 1,109,181, forward strand.
CAGTTGTAGAGAGCAATGAGGTCTCCGCTCAGCCTCCTCTTCTCCAGGCTAAACAACCCCAGCTCTCTCAGTCACTCCTCATAAGACTTGTTCTCCAGCCTCTTCACCAGCTTTTCACCTCCCTGGACCTGCTGGTCACTCAGTTTCGGATACAAGCCAAGATGCCACTGGCTTTCTTGGCCACCTGGGCACGCTGTTGGCTCATGTTCAGTTAGCTATCGACCAACACTTCCAGGTCCTTCTCCTCCAGGCAGATTTCTAGACAGACCTCTCCCAGTCTGTAGCTCTGCATAGGGTTGTTGTGCTCCGAGTGCAGGACCCAGCATTTGGCCATGTTAAACCTCATCCCACTGGACTCAGCCCAGCGGTCCAGCCTTTTCAGATCCCTTTACAGAACCTCCCTACCCTCCAGCAGATCAATACTTCCACACAGCTTAGTGTCATCTGCAAACTTGCTAAGGGAGCACTCAATTCCCTCATCCAGGTCATTGATGAAGACATTGAACAGGGCTGGACCCAGCACTGAGCCCTGGGGAAGCCCACTTGTGACTGCCCTCCAGCAGGATTTAACACCATCTCCCACCACTCTCTGGGCCCGGCCATCCAACCAGTTTTCCACCCAGAAGAGTGTGCACCTGTCCAGGCCAGAGGCTGACAGTTTCTGAAGCAGAAAGCTGTTAGAAACTGTATCAAAGGCTTTACTGAAGTCCAGGAAGACCACATCCACAGCCTTTCCCTCATCCAAGAGTCACTTTGTCATAGAAGATGATCAGGTTAGCTTGGCAAGACCTGCCTTTTGTGAACCTGTGTTGACTGGGCCTGATCATCCAGTTCTCTTGCAAGCGCTTTGTGACAGCACTCAAGATCACCTGTTCCATGACTTTCCCTGGCACTGAAGTTAGGCAGACAGGTCTGTAGTTCCCCCTATCTGCCTTGTGTCTCTTCTTATAGATGGGCACGACCTCAGCCAGCCTCCACTCCAGTGGTACCTTCCCAGTCATCCAGGACTGCTGGAAGATGATGGAAAGGGGTTTGGCCAGCACATCCACAGTAGGCATTGAGTAATTCAGCCTTGTCTTCATCCCCTGTAACTGTTGTTCCCTCTGCATCTAGTAGGGACTGGAGATTCTCCCTAGTCCTCCTTTTACTGTTGATATATTTGTAAAAAGATTTTTTATTGTCATTCACAGTCTCAGGCAATCTGAATGGTAACTGCAGTGAAGCTCCATGTACCTGCTGCTGGATATTCTACCTTTCTGGCTTCTCACATCTCCAGCAATGCCATCAAGTCAAGGCTGAGTAAACTCCTGTCAAGTTCTGACTCTGGAGGGAGGGGGAGGCTTGCTTATTGGGGTTTTATTGAGTTGGGGTTGGCCGGGGGCGGGGGTGGCAGGCAGGAAGTGTTGCTTTGTTTTAGGTTTTAGAGGGGTTTCAGTCTTTGTTTTCTTTTGTATTTTTACAAGAGCAGCTTCAGTAAGTACTAAGTTTATTTTTTTCTCTCTTTCTTAAGCTGAAAGAACACAAAAGAAGTTAAAAAACTAAAAACACAAGAAAACAACTTTTAACCTGACAATACTACACCCATTTTTAAGCCAACAATAGTTAATTAATTCATTTCTTAAATCCTCTGGGATGAAGAGATAAGTTTGCTTTGCCTATGACTTGCTCTAAATATTAATTTTTTGCTTGCCTACTGGGACCAAATCAAACACAGTTAAAAGGGTTACTGTGGTTACAGCAATGGATCATGAAAAAAACCCAGAAAAGTTATTTAACCCTCAAAATACAAATTAAAAGCCTGCAGAAAACAGCAAAGCACTACTGGCATTTACACAAAGAAAAATACAGATTCACATTTTATGCAGTTTCATCAAAACACAGCTCATGATTCCAAATTCTGGACAGGCTGATTTTTTTTCCCTGCCAATACATACAAAATGCAAAACATTCACAGATTTTTTTTTTTCAGACCACAGCCAAAATTCATTACTACATCTTACTATCACAATAAAACAAAACCCCCAATGTTTTACTTACAAGTGAGGCAAGGGAAACAACAATGTCAAAATGGTTACATGTTCCAGCTAAAAGGTGGAAGAGGGCACCAGGGGTGGGACCACATGGAACACAGGACAGATACACTTTTTACATTAATTTGCTAAAGAGAAAATAGCATTAGTACAGTTTCCAAGTGAAATTTTATCAAAATTATGTGGTCACAACAAAGTTTCATCTGAACAGCTCTACACATTAAAGGGCTTTGCTTAGCACAAACAGCATTGAAGGGTAAAACAGAAACCTAGGGCTGTGAAGAGAGATATAAAAAGCCCCCAAAACGAACAATCTTAAAATAGCCACTTTTAAATCAAGCAGCAATATTTAATGGTTCTGCAAAAAACTGTAGTTGACCATTAAGCCACACTTAAGAGTGATAAGAGAATACTCTGATTCCCAGGTAAGTTTGCTGGCAGCAGCACTGGCAACATCCTCCTTGCAGTTCCAAAAGGCGCAGACGCTGCCATGTCAACCAGAGACTCAAAAGATGCTGAAGTGGTAGTAGAACGAGTGGGGTGGGAAAAAAAAAAGAAAAAAAAAAAGAAAAAGAAAAAAAGAAAAAAAGGAGCTCATTTTGAAATTAAAGGAGGAAATGTATAAATACTGTAACTTTTAATAGCAACTGCGGCAAAGATATATAAGAGTGTGGGTTTTGTCATGCACAGGTAAAACTTTGCTACTCCTTGCAAGGAGAAGGGCTGCTCTCACCTACAAATCCTACCTAATTGTAGTTAGTTATTTAACAATGAATCTATTTTACACTACAGTTTTTCATCTGTTGTAAGGGTTTTGCCTATTGTTCAACACAAACATTACAAATCACAACTTTGTAATAAAGCGCAAAAATTACACAGTGCTAAAATTGTAAAGTGGCTTTTTTTAAAACTAAGATTTTCACATTTTCCGTTATGTGTTTTTGCTTTAATTAGCATGGTTCAAGAAGTGGAAAATCATCATCCGCTGATTCTCATAGTGGATTGTGTTACTGAAATCATCATGTTTACTACTTCGGGAAAAAGCTGGAGGACCAGGCATACAGACATATAGTTAGCATTAAATAACCCAGATACACACACAAGGAATTTTCCCAAAATTTTAAAGGCATCTATTGCATTCTTATCTTGGGATAAAAATGCAATCCCAAGGACATGACCACACCTTGAATCCTGTGTTCAGTTCTGGGCCCCTCACCACAAGAAGGATGTTGAGGCTCTGGAGTGAGTCCAGAGAAGAGCAACGAAGCTGGTGAAGGGGCTGGAGAACAGGCCTTATGAGGAACAGCTGAGAGAGCTGAGGGTGTTTAGCCTGGAGAAGAGGAGGCTGAGGGGAGACCTCATTGCTCTCTACAACTACCTGAAAGGAGGTTGTAGAGAGGAGGGTGGTGACCTCTTCTCCCAAGTGACAGGGGACAGGACAAGAGGGAATGGCCTCAAGCTCCGCCAGGGGAGGTTTAGGCTGGACATCAGGAAGAAATATTTCACAGAAAGGGTCATTGGGCATTGGAATAGGCTGCCCAGGGAGGTGATGGAGTCACCTTCCCTGGAGGTGTTTAAGGCACAGGTGGATGAGGTGCTAAGGGCCATGGTTTAGTGATTGATGGGAATAGCTGGACTCAATGATCCAGTGGGTCTTTTCCAACCTAGTGATTCTGTGGTACTGGAGTAGCAGTCCCTTTTCCCACCTGCCTGTATAAAGTAAGAGTTTCAGCTATCATGCCTCTATAGTTAGGCCAGTTTCTCAGGTTAACCTTACAGTTTCTGTGTGCTGATGGAACAAGGCAGTCCAGGGAAGAATAGATACTTTGGTAAACTCCAAGCTTTCCAAGTTACACGCATTGTCAGTCATGAAACTGTGGAGCCACAAAGAGCTGTCTGCAAACAACCTGTCTGTCCTCTGATATGAGCAAAGGTTCACCCAGATCCAATGACAACTCAGCCTTTCCCTGCCAGCAATAATCCATGTATGCTGTCTAATGTTTGCTTCTCTTCTAGCATCATAACAGTCCAATGTATCACGAAGCTTAAAAAATTTCCAGTCTGTTCTCAGAAGTTTATGTGCCTCATTAGTCTTCATCTTTTTGCTCTATAGACTAGCAATAACAAAAAAAAAAAAAAAAAAGCAAGATAGAGAGGCTGTGGAATTAAGACATTGAGCACACATTTTTTTGTTGCCCAATTATATTGATAACATGCTACTCAGCTGTATACGGGTATGCTGCCAACACCAACATGCTTGTTTTGAAGACAAGCCTGCGTTCTCTTTCACTACTGTCTGAAAGAAAAAAGTACCTAAAGCAAATACTGGATATTGAAATACAATCCAATAAATTATTTCTAGTTTGCCAGTTTGAAGAGAGGAATAGATCCAGAAGTCTTTCATAAAGCAATGCAGAAATAATACTAAATCCTAATAACATTTATCTCCCTGCAAACTCTGTCCTGCTGCACTGTTACATTTAAATCATTGTCTTTTCCATCTGCCTAAGTAGCATTTGAAGTTATTCCAAGATAAGATCTGGTGTTTTCAAGTGACTTGCTGAGTTCTGGGTCCCTTTGTGACAGAATGTGTTATGCATTTTATAGAAAGGAAAGGAGAACACATAAATCAGTGGAGATACGGCGACTTCTTACGTATGAGTTCATTATTTATTGCATATGTAAATAATACCTAGGGATAACACTAATATTAAATTGTTCACACCACAGCAATATCTAGTATCCTTCACACAGAAGACGAACTTCAACACTCGTCAGCCTGTTGAAATGCCGTTAACCAGCATATCTCGAAGAAGAGCAGAGAGATGTATTCATTTTAGAGCAGATATTTTACAGTCACTGAACTCTTTCTTTCATTATTAGTTTTTCTGCAGCACTGGGACAACTGTCAAGAGTTCTCTCCATCTCTCACAACTTCTAGAAGTAAATATAATCGCTCAGTGCTTTTATTTTCAACAGAAATGGAAGCCTATGAAGTATGTGAAAATATGATGGAAAACATCACTGATGTCATTTTGAAGCTGCGCACCAGCAGAACAGATAGAGAAGATAAGACTACATGCAACGTGGCTTTCTGGTCCATCACTAGCATTAAGAGAGCCACTGCATTACAACAGGCAACACAAATCCCATTTTCTAATTCTTCATCCACTAACACCTTCAAAGTCCTACATGTAAGAGTTTCCTATGGAATAGTTATGTTCCATTCAATAGGAAATATTTCATGTGTAAAACACATGAACTCCACTTTCCATTTCCTCTGCAAGGAAGCAGAGAACAATGATTTCAGTGCAAGCAAATCTGCAGCTCCAGGTTATTCAAAAGTAAAAAAGTCCTTTCTACTACATTAGTATATTTTTAATATAAATAAAATATGCAACATTTCCAGGCTTTTCCACAGTTTTTCAAAGGTGGAGAAATCCTATATGGAACACAAAAACCATCCACTGTTTTGTCTCACAGAGCTACTTAATCGAAAAGGAAGATATTGGAACAAAACTATTTTTAAGCATTAGTTACATAACTGCAGACTCACTAATCCACTATTGCAAGAAGCTTGGTCTAAAACACTTTCCTACTGGGCCTTCCTTTATGATAAATTTAATTAATTGTAAGTAATCTCATACAGAGTGCACGCACACAGGCACAGAGAAGTATACTAAACAAAGAACAGCACAATTTTACACTCCAGCAATTTCAGACAGGCAGGACCCAAAGATCACAAAAATTAACACCCTCCCCTGGGACAGCCAAAAGAATACCAAATAACTGCTCAACATCTTAAGACACTGACTCGAGACAAATACGAGATTTAGCATGAGAATAATATAAGAGCTTTTAAAACTCATTTCATCATCTTACTTAAAATATGATCCCAGGATTTAATCTTTGGATGTTAAGTACCTGAAATACAGTTAACAGCAATTTCTAGTTTCATGAAATTTGACATCACTGGGTTTTCTTGTCAAAGAGGCAGACGGAGAACTCACAGGATCTCTTGCCATTACTATAAGGCTTTATAAGAATAAACTGCTGACTTGTAGCAGAGTAACAATAGTCTTAAAGCTAACCGAGTCCAATGCTCATCATCCATCAATTTGCAAAAGTGTTTTAAGCCATCTATTAACTGAATCAGTGAAGGCAGTACAAACCAAAAAGACTTTTTTAAGCAAGTGTTCTTTAGACACCAATGCTCTGATAAACTAGATAGTACCTTTGAGAGTGGACCTGAAAAGAAAAGACTGCTCAACGAAGTAACCAGGAGAAAGGAACACTGAACAGGTTAAGGAGCAGACAACACCACAAAGCAATGTTGTTAGCAAGACAGCCAACTCTTCCACACAATAGCAGTCTGCTGCCCTCTATCATAAATAGAATTTCCCAAAGCTACAATTAAGCCCAACACCGACTAGAAAGGCCAGAGCTATGAACTACTACTTCATTGGTAATTTCTGAAGCTCATGAGAATTAATTTGAAGGATGAAATTAATTATGAGCAACCCAAACATCAGTTAGCTTCTGTACAGAAGAGATCAAAGACCTTCATTAGCTCCCTCATTTCCCTTGAAAGTTTGTAAGAAATCTCTCTTGCAAATAACCCAAGTTCAGCATAACACAAATCTGCTTCAGTAACAAACTCCAATTAAGGGTCAGAAGTTCCTCCTGGCAACACTTTCAGTTTGAGACATATTAGAAGTGCTGAGTGGACAGACTAACAGACTGGATCATGCCAATAGCACATGATCACCCAGTGACAGGAAGAGAGATCAACTAATACTAAGGAATCTAAGAGAATGAAAAATATAAAGATATTTCTGATTCAAAGGAACTTGACTTATCTCTCTTTTCAGTGGCAACACTTTCTTCCCTCTGATCTGCAGATGAAAGAACAGCATATTTATATATATATATATATATATATATATATATAAAAGGAAGGGAAATCCACAAGGAAGCAGAAAAAAAACTGAATCCCCATAAGCAATTTTCTTTAAGCATCTTTAAGCATTTACTTGAATTAGATGGTCCTGCAAGAAACTACTCCATTCTCCAGGCTTGGCAACATACAGTGGTGACTCTAAAACAAAATGTGCTCACTCTGTTATATAAGACAGGGAAGACACTAGTTCAAATTCAGAAGAAAAGCTAAATGTGACTGCATAGCAATGCTCCACAAGGTAAACTGCAGTTCAAAGAAATGTTGTTGCTGTAATTGTGGGTTTATGTTTGGTTGTTGGTTTTTTTTTTTTTAGTAGAAAAAGTGCAGGCAAAACAGTATTCCTGCAATGCATCCAAGCAGGACAATGACTTTCTACATTACCAATAATGTATCAATTGATAAAACAGACCTGTGTTTTTCTCTTTACCCGCTGATGCATTAAAACAATGGAAAATCCATTCTCACTACTGCACAGCTAATGGGAGGAAAAACATTGTCTCCCTGACAATTTAAGACTGCGATAAACTGCTTTAAAATTCTCTGAAGGCACAGAAAGCACATCCTGCAGTCAAATGACTTCAGCTTTGACAATATATCATCATTTGCAGCTGATGGCATCCATTCTGATACATAATACTTTGCCTACAAATTAGCAGAAAAGTAAGTATTAATATTTGCTTCCAGCTAATTGCCCCTTTCATTTCATGTGATACAGGAAAACGAGCTCTACAGAAGTTATGATTTGGTTTTGAAGTTTACATGAACTCCTCACTTGTCAAAAACAGCCAGAGAATTAGAAAAGCTACTTCATTTTTAGTAACCCCCTTCCCCAAACAGCTCTATATTCCTCATAGTTAGCAAACAAGCAGAATGTTTTCAAGCTCTCAAGAGTTTTGCCCCATGGGTATCAGTCACCCATTGAAATTTGCATTACTTGAGGATGAAAGAGTGAAAAAAATACTTATGGTGACTATTTCTTTTTGCAGACATTCATAATAAGTCTGCATAATAAAAACTTTCGGCACATTCTGATCTTGCAGGCAGTGACATTTAGACCACCATGAACCTTGTGAAGGGCCAGCTACAACAAACAAGACAGCAGGAGGAAACAGAGAAAGGACAGGACAGACCATGCAGGAGAAACTGTTTTGGAAACAACACAAGAAACTTCCATCCTTAAAACAACAAAGCAAAAAGAAGAGGTAATGTTTTTAACAAGAGTGCTTCAGTTAATATTTCAATGCAACTTTAGTACTTCTGTCTGATCTGTTGGTTCCTTTGTTTGTGCAAGAAGCAAAGTAGAGGTGAGAATATTTCAAAGTCCCAAAGATTATATCTGATACACCAAAAGCTAAAATAAAATTTGAAATAATGAGGTTTGGGCAGGGAGTCCTTCAGGTAAACACTGTGATAATTATCACTGAGACCAAATTCTCAGACTTTAATGGTACTGCTGCTAAACAGTGGATTGGATAGGGTAAGTAATTTCCAAAGTAAGTGCACATCTGTACCACTACTGAGAAAAGAATGAAGTCATAAAAGCCTGAAAGTGATTATCCTACAGATAAACACATCTATGGCAGACTGATAAGCCCTTGGGTTTTATGAACACTTTCTATCCTATATGTTAACCTGAAGACAAGTGATTTTCTTTCCTTTTTTCACCTTCAGTGGAATTTGGTAAAGCAGGGAAAGGTTGTGTAACCTGTTAGAAAGTGTTAGAAAGGAGCATAACTTTGGATCTAACAACAAATGTCTTTATCACAAGGAAGCATCTTCTCTATGCTGGAAAGGAAATTTTCAAGTAAAATCTTCGGGAGCTAATTAAAACCACCAGTTTTGCCAATTTTTACTCCCCACAGAGGATGAATTTGACCATGTCATCTTCAGCCCAGAAAGAGCAAAAGTTGTTTCAAGGGAGGGCGGAAGTGTACATTTTGACACAAAATTATTTGCGCTTACAGCTTTAATTTCTACCAAGAAAAGAATACTACTTATAAGACAGTTCACAATTTTGCCCAGTTCGCCACCTCAAAACTGAAAAACCTTGAATGAGCATAAAGCAACTGGACATACAACAGCTGACAAGAAGATACCACAAAAGAGCTTTTCATGTGAAAAATGAAGTCTCTTCCAGTCTCCACGTGCATTGCTCTCCCAGTTCTCTTGCTCACTCCTGTCCTTAAAAATAACATTAGGTTAACAGGAGTTTTCATTGTTACAGAATTCTGACTAAATATTATAATAAACTGCCTGCTATTTGATTTCTAGACTAAAATGTTTCAATGATAGGTACCTTTCAGTCATATATTCTTACATAAAACCAAAGAAAAATTGCTTACAACCAATATATGCACTATTATCATCCCTACTGTGAAGAAAAGCATTGCTGAACTCACCAGAAGTTTCATTATTCACATATTGCTCCCACAGTAGAAAACTCCCCATGTCTCTATATTTAACACTTCTGCAATTTTTTTTTTCCAAATCTCCTCCAATCTGCATTAAGTTTTCCACAGCTATCTTGAAAAGTGTTTGGAAAACTGGGCCTGTAAAGAGGGAATTCCTTCCTTTCTGAACACAGACTTTTTTTTTAAGATCTCCCATTCTAACACAGACAAGACAGATACATGGACAGAAACCTGAAAACTATATTTGTGATTATAGTAAACTCTGAAATTCCTGTACTGTGGCTTTCCTTTGAACATTCAGAGTGGCAAGAAATTGGAGAGTAAATAAAAACAAAAAATCAGAATGTTAAACCTGAACCACTGAGCAAAGTATGGACGTTGGACTGGATATGTTTTACAGACAGGTAATCTCTGAATTTTTCAGAGAAATTTCTCATGTTGAGGCACCATAGCAGTCCAGGATGCTTTCAGGGAAGTGGAAGAGACCAGAGCTTAATTAAAACCTTGATTTATCAACACATTTTACTGACAATACCATACCTACCTTCCTATTCTAGGAAGCCCATGTAACCTAATTATAATCTTATTATAATCTGGTAAATGTTTTGTTCACATTGAAGAGAGATAAGCAAGCAGCCATAAAATGTACAAATCAAATTTAACACGCTACGCCTTACCAAAAGTTAGCTGAAAGGCTTTGTGCTCTTCTCATCTTCTCTTGTTCTTTCTAATCTTCTGGATGGAAATGTCCAAGTACAATGGGATTCCTTAAGCTGTTCTGTCATTAGGGCAGCACTACATATCGTATATATTGGATGGATAACATCTTCACACACCTCCAGGAATACTGAGGTTATAACAGTTTTAATATGTAACTGTGTATGAAGTTTAACAAATTACATTCCTGAGCATCACAGGTGTTGCTCCTAGATGCTTGTGTAACTTAATTAAAAAGGAAACAAAATAGTTTTATTGTCTCATTTTGTTATGGGATGCTGGCTGTTAAAAGGGAGAAAAAAGGAAGAATTTGCCATACAAATGTACCTAAGATGACAGAGTATGGAACAGTACAGAGAAGATTTCATACACCAGTGACAGAAGCCATTCCTAACAGATCATTCCTATTTTAGACATGATCTCCATGTGAGCTTACAAGACAGAAGGGTAAAATCCACATTTTTAAACATAATTCCCAAGGTGAAGGAATGAATTCTGAAGATGAAGGTGAAGGGCAAGACTCGTATCAAGAACTATGGCATATTAAGAAACTGTATATCTTAAAACACATGGCATAAAGCAGACGTTTTCCCTAAAAAGAGAGAGATACCAGTACAAATCAATCATATATGGGCTCCATCACCTTCTCTCTTAAACAAGCTTTGATTTTTATTTCACAGTAAGACATGTACTATCCCATACTTCTGTTGTCTGAAATACTCCTGATTTTTGTTATATGTGTTTAACACCACAGCCTGCTGTCAGCAGAAATCAAGACAGAATAGAGTAAGTTGTGCCTTCTGCAAGCCGGCTGCTTCTGAAAATAAGTTATTGTGACAGGCCTCACGTGATAATTTTTTTTGCCTTCTCTTAAACTGGCTTATGTGCAAAATTAGACTGATGTTTAAACAGTGTCAGGCTGTCAGAGGGAGAAAACGACAGTGCTACTGTGACATGAAACATGACAAGAAGAAAGATTAATCACTTACTCGGAAGTGAAAAGTTGAACACAAAAGGCATAACCATGTGTCTCAAATTTGTTACAGCAGGTGAAAGACTGAATGCTGATCCCAAGATAGGATTCATAAATTCCAGTTAAATGAAAAAAATAGTTTATTATAACAGTAAACACACTTTGAAAACAAAGATGATGGAGTTTAAGGTAAAAAGTTCCTTGGGGCAAACACATTTGCTTTGGGGTTAAAGTTTATATACATACACCTGAAACAAGTTAGCTTCCTATGCAGTACTGGAAAATAATCTCCAAACAGGAAACAATTCTACTGAGAAGAAAGGAGGGGATAGGAACTCAGCTGTAAATAAAGCCAAAAAGAGAGTTGCAACTACAAAATATTTAAACTGTTTATCCCACTCGTTCACATCAGGTCTAATACAGCAAGATATACATCTAAGTATATTTCACCTCCAGTTTTCTCATAGTCCCACTTCTTCCCAAAACGTGTCCTACCATTGGGCACCTTCCAGAATGAATTCTCACGTTTTGTGGAAGCAGGTCATGAGCTAGTTCATTTCCTAGACATGTTGGAAGACTGAAAAGATCAGTTGGTATTGCTGTTAATGAATAAGTTTGCAAACTCTGCGGTGGAAATAAGGAAAAAAGGGAAATGTAAACTAATTAGCACCAAATGCATCCATAATAACATGGTAGGTTACAACATCAATTTTATGATTTGAGGTTTTTTTCATTCTTGAAGTGATAGTATATTTTGTTCCTAACTGCAGCACACCTGAAATACTCTACTGGAATGAAAGGTACAAAAGCATGGAAATGGCAGGTGATTTACTCAAAAACAATGTAGTAGAAGCCAATACAAAAATATTTCTCCTTTTAACAGAAGGTTCACACCTCCCTGGGCCCAAGCGTATCTAACAATCCCTGCACGTGCTCTCTAGTTAAACTGCTCTCTGAAAAATTGTTCCCTATCAAGCCCTTTTTCCTCTCACACATTTCAACCCAATTAAAGACAAGAAAGATTAGTGTGAAAGAGAAAGTTAATTTTAGAAAATTTATGCATAAACCCAAATGTGTTTAATCACTATTTCCCCACATGCAGGAAAATCATTTTTAAGTAGGCTGTAAAACAGTGTTTTAAAAAGTAAAATCAATGACAGGAGCAGTCCAGTACAGAGCTATCAAGTGGATATCAAATTAAAATTTAGCTTCTCAAACACTCATTTCATTTTTCATCAGATTTTTAAAGAAAATCACAAAACATACTCAAAATTGTTCACTTACTTGCTTAATCATGAGGAGACTGTAAAACTCAAAGGAGTTTTAGAGACAATGAAACTCTCCTCCTTTCCTCCTGTCCTTTTCCCTTCTCCCAAGAAGGGACAACATAGAATCCAACACTGTGCTTAAGATAAAACAAGAAAAGCCCCAGTTCAGTTTGCTCCTTGCCTATACTGACACAACGCAGCCATTTTTCAGCTCACAAGGACCCTGCAAGGGGAATATAGCAAAGAAGTCCTAGCTAAAGGATGCACAGAAACCTTGTTTCTCCTACAGCCTCCTAAAAACAGACCAAAACATGTGCATTTATCAAAGTGTTCAAAGACGACCTTTTTCATTTGCTTAGTTTTGCTCCAACCAATGCACACACAGTACCCAACACAGCATCACTTATTCAAAAAGCCCATCACAGAAGACTTAACATTTTATAGCTTTAGAATCATTCAACAGAGTTGGGAGTTTTCACTGATTTTGTTCTGGGAAAGGAAAAAAGAAAGTAACAGCAAAAGGAAGACAACAGGCAAGCTCACAGAGAAAAACAGTTTTTTAAGTAAGGTTTGTTGTGCCAGACACTGGTGACCTGTGATTTGAAGGCTACACATGTTTTAGAGTTCATATGGAATCTAATCTATAAATTCCTATGTTATTTGTATATAACCTTGCATAAACCATATCAGTTAAATTACCTATTTTCTTGCAATCAAAATATACATGCCATGTATTTTTGTACATAGGAACCTAAGCAATTTTTCCAAGTTGCCTAAACACTATAGAAAAAAAAATAAATAAGAGAACCCTAACAACTGTTTAACATATAGATCACCAAGCTTAAATTACTGGGAACAGGGAGCTAGAGCAGTTGGAGTCCCACACTCTTCAGCCGTGTATCATCAAGATAATACTACAAAGACTCACGGGGCTTTTTTTTTCAAATCTGCCCTCACCCTTTCTCACCTCACCACCAAAAAATACTTCAGAAAAAAACACTTTTGGAAAAGAAAAAAAAGGAAAAAAGTTGACTTAGATTTTTCTCCAAATGTTTCTGTATTTTTCAAATACAAATTATCTATTCATGTGTCATTTAGAGTGTTAGTACTGTTTCTTAAGTTCCATTCTGAGCTGAAGTAGAAGTTTTCAATTGAACATACAAGAACAAACTCCAACCAATATATAATTACACAGGAGTTATACTCCAAGCCACTGCAGACTGCGTATCACTCTCCACAACACTAAGTTCATCCAGACAGAGGAATGAAGATATGCTGCCTTCTACGAATCTGGTCCAAAAAAACAACAAAAACCACCATCTAAAAAAATAAAAGATATGTGATCACGCTATTTAACTGTTATATTTGTTCACATTTTGCACAGCTGAAAGCCAATGTGCAGAGTAACAAACAACTGAACAATATAGTAATTTGTAACAAAGTCTTTTGTAATTAACTACTGGAAAGAACAGATCAATAACAGAAACAGCAATTTTTGTACAAGTTAAAATATGTCTCTTACATCCACTGTAAATAACTTTGTTACAAATTTCTCAATGCTAGCAAGCAAAAAAACCACCAGCTATTACAAATAATAGAAAGCTAGATAACTCCAAACAGATAGTTTTGTTTCTCCTCCTGAAAATGTTTGAAATGTTGTCAAACATTGAAATGTTGCTTTAAAAGTCCATGCATTCAACATGCTGGTCATTATTCTACCACTTAACTGGGTTTTCAAGTTTTCTTTCAAAAATTTTTCTTTTTGATACCCTACATGCACAAAACCATTTAAAGACACATGTGCACCTGTCAACAGTTTTACATTGTCGGTACCAGTGAACTAATGACTGAAGGAGGCAAGAAGGAGTTTCACCAGCATTCAAATACCATATATCAGGTTACAAAAGAGGGGAGAGAACATGGGAGCAGCAAATGATGGCTCAGGCCACCCACAAGATACACAAAGCACAAGCCTTGTCAGACCCTGCACCCACACAGTTCAACCTGGTTATTCTATTCCATGATTACATGACCAGCAGCAGAACTGATGGAGCTCAAAGACTTACAATGACAGACTGATGTACTCCAGTGACATCTGTACTCGGACTTCAGATTTACAAGATGGTAAAACATGATGTTTAGCACTGCTAATTCTCCAGTACCACGCCATTAGCAACAACAGGCCCCGCTGCCCACTGCTCAGTGACAGGGACAACAGCTGGAGACCCAACAGTCACATACACACTGCCCACACCCACCTTGGGGATCTGCAGGCCTTGGAGAGAAAGCAAAGGGGAGAATCCCTCTGCAGTGAAGGGAAGGTGATAATGAAAAGAGAGACGATGTCCCAGTGGCACCAGGCTTGGCAGTCTCCATGGTACCTTTGTGTCATAGACACAGAAGGTGGGGGCAGGCTAGGTGGATGGACACTCATTCTAACCCAAACACAGCTCCAAGAAATCCCACACACCATTTGCACAAGCCACTTAATAGCATATTGCTTAAGTTGTATCGGCATCGGAGATTCAAACACCATGGCTTACCACACTACTAGGTAATTCATTCTCATGGTTAAAGGTGTCAAAGGTCCAGTTGGCTTGCTCCTGAAGCAAGCTCCTTTGGAAGCCAGCTAAAAGCCAATTCTTTGGTTAGTGAAGTCTATAAAGCAATGACTCCTACTTTCCTGACTGTA
This sequence comes from Coccyzus lansbergi, assembly GCA_033558105.1. Taxonomy (NCBI): domain Eukaryota; kingdom Metazoa; phylum Chordata; class Aves; order Cuculiformes; family Coccyzidae; genus Coccyzus; species Coccyzus lansbergi. The sequence continues at coordinate 1,124,232 of JAUMJK010000450.1, forward strand.
GACTGCTCCTGTCTCCTTGGCTCTCCACAAGGCATGCTATCTGTCTCCTGGCTTCTGTCCTACAGAGATATTGTTTCCTGGTTTACAACTGTCAGCAGCCTGGCTACTGCAGGACAACTGATATCTGATGTTTAGATCTCCCATTATTTCTTGAGCACACACAGTTTATAGTGCCAAGTTTCCCAAAGTTAGAATCTGAAAAGCACTACCGGCAAAACCACAAACACGTGAAGATGCATGCTTTCCAGCTGAGAGTCAGCGTACAGTACCTATTAAAAGCCATGTTTCCAGAACATGAACCTGGAGCCTTTCTTTACCATGAGCAGGAACACACAACAGAAAAGGATTCTGGCATACAAATCCCATGGCCCAGCAGCTGTATTTGTGGCTGACCTTCGCCACACAGAGTAAATTTTACTGCTACAAACACTTCTGAACTGGCCGTGGACATTTTCAAGTACTGTCTCCCTCTTGCAATTCTTCCAGCTCTGCACCTACAGTCTTCCATAAAGCATAGGTGACGAAGTTTAATAAATCTGTTGTTCGCAAAGTGCCAAAAAAAGATATTTAAGATGTTCCTTATGTGCTCCAGTACTTTGCCAAAATAAAGCAATCTCCTCTGAAACTTGGCAATCTCAGCTTGCATAAGCAGTTGTTTGCCATTCTGACAGAGCCTCTCAGACTTTGTGTTAGACTTTATTAAAGAAATTGTCTTGTCTGCAATATGTTCGTGAAACCAACTATCTTGTATCTATTTTTCCTGGCAAGACAGCTGCTGGAGACAAGAGAATTAACATGAAAAAAATAAATAGGAATAAGAAACGTGGTTTGCACCTTCAGAAATGGGAACAGTTCTCTGGAAAGCATGATTCAAAGGGATTCAGCAATGGTAACGGAAAACCAAAGAGACTACAGCTTAAATATATCTCGCTACCTATTACCTCAAAGAGTTCCTTGCTAAATTCTCGACATTTCAGAGGAGTTATTGGCAGTGAAGAACATAGAATACATCCGATTTTGTTACACTATAGTTTTCCTACATTTGATCTGAAACTGTCTGTACTTATATCAATCACTTTCAAACACTGAATCATGCCATGTGAGAAAAACCTTAGCTTCTCTTCTTTAATTGAAGAATAGCTAAGAGACAAAAGAAAGATCTACTTCCACTCCTAAATGGGAGGTACATTCTACTCACTACCCACTCTGCACAAGGCAAAGCTCTGTAACTGGCAACTAATTTCTGACAGAAAGTCCAGCAAATGCTTCAGGTACCTGCCAGAACAGGCCCTGTTCAGCCTTGTTTGTAAGTGGCCCCCACTAGAATCAGGCCTAATTCCATCTGCGGCTCCAAGAGTCTACCCTAGCGGACTTCAACTGCTTGGGACAAGTGTTCGGTTTTTAGTTGTATTTAAGCATCTAAGTGCATCTGCATCTGTTTTTTTTTTTTTCTCCTTGGTATTGTTTTAAACAAACCTGTTTAGCTGATACAGAAGACCATACCTAAGCAATTCAGATAAAAAAAATAAACTAAAAAGAAGGAATGGGAGCTAAGTCAGATAGGAAGGGTAAGGGTAATATGCAGTCCTGACAATTAGGGACAAGTGAAAGCACATAAAGTTCACAGAGGGCTAAAAGATGTTTTTGTTTTTCTTTTGAGATGAGCAACCTACTGAGTTTACTTTCAAATGTTCACACTTTCAGAACAATACAGTAGAAATAAACAGCTCATCACCTTTACTGTATCTGATACAGAGAAAAATCGAACTATCAATAATGTGTCTTCCTGGATAAAACTGTTTTCCACTGCTTGAAAAAGTGTACTGCAGAATACATTTACCAGGCAACCATGACAATGTTTATAGTGCGTTTGCAGTACCATTCTAGGTTGGTGGTTTTTTTCCTTAAGAGTAAGGAACATACTGGGGAAAAAGCCAAGTAGCAAGGCACAGATGGACAAGGTGTTAAGGGGCATGGTTTAGTGTTTGATAGGAATGGCTGGACTCGATCTGGTGGGTCTCTTCCAACCTGGTTATTCTATGATTCTAAGAGGCCCAGTAACACCCACTGTTGACAGTGCAATCTAATGTTAACACAAGACAAAGATCCAACACGTACTGTCTGTTATTATATCTCAATTCCACCTTGTAGGATTTGAAGATATTGAAAGAATGTTTATATTCTCAGTTATCCTCCAAAGACTGGCTAGTGTTACTAATTGCACAGCCAACAGAAAAAGGAATAGCTGCAAGCATTTATTCATGCGCTTTACACATCTGGGACAATTTAAAAACGGACTGAATTACATCTTTTACTAATTTTTAGTTTTAAAGTAATAAATAAGCCAGAAAAAAGCAATTCTCACTTGAACTTTCAAGACAGTTTGACAGCATGTGTTTCTAACTGTATTAATACAAGGATAAGCAGGAGTAAGTCTAGGGCTAAACAACGTGCCATGCCTCTTCCACTACAGGATTACCAAGCCAGGTAGGTCTGCTACAACATTTATGCACATGAGCTTTCAAGCCCTATTCTATTACCAGAATATAGTTAAAGCAGCACAAACACACCTTAAAGCTAATGTTTATAATGATCCAGACCATTCTGAACCTTTTGACATAACTCTCCCAGTGCCTACTGACAGATACATATAATTTCAGTTTTGGAAACAGCCACTGTCAGTCAAGTATCACAGCACATGGTTATTCTTTTCAGTCAGCCTATAGTACCTATTTCCAGCTCTTATACTACTTTTAAAACCTCCAAACTGCAGAATTATTCATATCCTCATTAGTTTTAATGAAGAAAAGCTGGGGTTCCAAATGCTGCAATTATCAGGTTTTCCTCTCCTGTATGTGGGTAACCATGAAGTTTTCTACACTTTGAAGTGGCACAGCTAATCAGCATAGTTACAAAACCCTTTGTGCTGCTCCATAATCCTTTTCCACACTTTTTTTTTCCTTTTGTCCAAGGAAGTGAAAATCAACTCTCTATTTTCACTTCAGTTAAGAGCTTCATTTGGATGAAGCCATATATAGAGTTATGAAACAAAAAAGTCCAACATGCATCTAATACTAAACACACACCTAATCCTAAAACATCTCTGAAGAGCCATCCCTACAAGGCAGGATGAGAGGAGATATCCAAGAGGCTCATTCTCCTCTGGGAGCAGAGGGTATTATTGCCTAGTAACAGAACTTGAAATTCATGTTCTTCTTATAGTGGTTGCAAGTAAAGAACAGGAGTCTCACCCCTTATTAACCTCATGAACACCAGCAACATCACCTTCCTCCCTCCTCCCAGAACAACTGCCACTCCTCACCTCTCTTGGCAGGCACATAATCCATAGAAGGAACTACTTCAGGAAACTGTTCTGGTAAAAGGAAGTTTTAGGTTTGTATCAGACCAGTTAAATGCAAATCAGTTCCTTTAGAGTTCAACAGGCAAGAGCAGCAGGACTGGGTGGAGACAGACAACACTGTCACTTCTGAAAGCAAGTGCACACTTAAGTCAGCTCAAGGTTACCATGAACCCACTGCCAAAGCAAAACTACAGCTAAGAAATATTCCTTGTCTTTTAGCAGCCCTACTGCAAACAAAGCCTTCATACACTGAAGTAAAATTCCCTTTTTCCAGAGACAGAAGCAACCTACCAGGCTATATAAGCAAAGCTGTACACAACCACTGCCATCTTCTCTTTGACACGGTAAAAGAAGAGAGCATTCTAAAATGCTCATAGGGAAATATGAACATGAATCACTCAAAGACAATATGAAGACTGATCCCTGAAAGCCAGCTTTATGAAGGTTGGAAGTCTTCTGAAGAAGAGATTCTGAGCAAAAAAATTGCTTCCCTTCGTGGGATTTACTCTTCACAAAAGCAAAAAAAAAAACAACCAAAAAGCCCCAAAACCAAAACAACAACAAAAAAAAAAACTCAAAAAAATCCAAAAACCTTTTAGAGGGGAAAAAAAGAAAAAACCTTCGCTGAAGTGCACCTCATAGTTGATTTCTTAGATTAATTGTTACTGTCTCCAAATTAATGTACTTCGCCACTTTGTGTTTATATATAAGACTCAACAAAATTCTAGCTATGAAGGCATTACCTGAATTGTCATTAAGTGAATGCTGCTACTGCACAGAGTAACACTACTGTACAGAATAACAAAACAGAAACTGTCATCTAAATGGAGAACTTAAAATTCTTCATCACTTTATTCATCAGTTACCCATTTGCAGTGAGGGGGGACAGAAATAAGAACCACAGTTCTGTACAAGGATTATAAATAAAGTCAGTGGGTAGCTTTAGTTTCATATAGATCTGATAACTTGTAAATAAGTTCACCACACATGGTGATAAAAGCTCCTCACATAAAACATTTCATACACACCTTCAGCAGTTTAGCATCAATGTCACAAAAGGACAGTAAAGTACCTTAAGTATGTGGTCCCTGTTGCTGCATTGTTTGTTCATCTCACTGTCATTCTATACAGGGCGTTAGGAACTTCTCAATCATATGCTTTTTTTCCTTACAGTTTTGATTGCTATGGGGTAGATATTAGAGATAAATGAAAGCCTGGGGAAATAGTCCTTAAAGGCCAAACATAAAATGATGGAAAAAAACCCATGCCATCTAAGAAAAAAATTTCAGAAGTGTTAATATAAAATGCATTAGCAACATATGAAAGACTCCTCAGATTTTAAACATGTAAAACATTAAGATCAGGAAAATCTCAGCGCTCTGAAATTCAGTTCTTTGATTCGTTATCAGCGATCGCTGTGCAGTCCCAGGAAGGCAGCAATCATAACTTGAAAGCATCACTAATATGACCTAGGTCATGATAAACCTAACAGTTTAAGCTTCGGACCTCAATCAAGAAACAAGAACAAAAAAGACTTGCAAAAGAAGAGCAAATCTTAATCTTTTCTAATGGAGGTTCTTCCAAGAAAATGATTAGCAACTTGACTGCATGATCTACCATGGTGTATTTTATTATCCTCTTAAGAACTTACCTTAAAGATAAAATCACACTGGAATAACTATACTTTTTTACAAAATGTACTTCTTACTGTAATTATTATAGCCTGGTAAATAATCATCATTGTGGTTTAACCCATCAGGCAGCTGAACATCACACACCCATTCACTCACTGCCCCTCCAGAGGGAAGGGAGAGCGAATCAGAAAAAGGTAAAGCTCACGGGTAGAGATAAAGACAATTTAATAGGATATAAAAATCCAGAGAAAATAATAACAATAATAATAAAAGAATATACAAAACAAGTGATGCACAATGCAGTTGTTCCTAACCCACTGATTGAGGCCCAGCCAGTCTCTGAGCTGCCCTGGGCCAGTGGTCCCCAGTTTTATTGTTCAGCACAATGCCACATGGTATGGACACCTCTTGGTCAGTCGGGTTCAACTGCCCTGGCTTCATCCCCTCCCAGCTTCTTGCACACCCCCAGCCCACTCACTGGCAGGGAAGTATGGGAAACTGAGAAGTTCTTGGCACTGCAAAAGCACTGCTTAGCAACAACACACATATTGGTGTGTTATCAACATTACTCTCATCCTAAATTCAAAACACAGTACTATACCAGCTACTAGAAGAAAAATAACTGTATCCTATCTAAAAACAGGACAATCATATAAGAGTAGAACCTGAGTTCATCAAAACGTTAGCTATTTTTTCATTTCAAAAAGCAAGGAAAATATTTTGTTTAGAGGAGGAGAGTAAAATGACAAACCTATAGATTTAAAGTGAGCTACTTTTAATTAGTAACAAAACACACACCTTGTGGAAAAAAAACAAACACAACTTTGCAAACAAAGTGGTATAAGGCCATGTACTATTTTATGCTGTTCTAAAAAAACCACATAATGCACATCTGCATACTTGGCTAGTTTTTAATGCATTTTAATTTCAAATTTTTCTATTGCTTGCCCTCAACTCAGTTTTAAAGATGCAACAGAAAAAGCATCCACAAACAAAACTTCATCAATTTTAAAATAATAAATTTTTAGGATTGCCCTTTGCAATATGTTGTTTGTAATTGGCATTCCTTGTCATTTTTCTACTATAAGACAAATATATTTTATACATATGTGAAGTAAAGATTAGATTTATCCTGAGACTCAGCTATAGTTATCAAGCATTTCTTTACCAGACATTTTTTTTATTCTACAGTTTCTTCTAGCACAGGAAGCCAGGGTAAAATTGATCAAGGAGCCTTAACTGCACAACCTAGAGGCAGCCTACAAGTACTAATTTTCTTCCTCCAGTTCTAGCATTCTCTCCTAAAGAACTAACAGCACAAGACAACCTCTCAGTGCTTTGCATTTTTGTGCTGCAGTTGCTCTCTGGCTGCAAGGCTTGACCTAAGGTAAGAACAGAAAGCAGTCAAGTTCACAGTTGCACTTGTACTGCACAGCCTGGTCTTCCTCCACAACCCCAGACTTTCTATAGCCAGAAAGGTGCATCCTCACTGCAAACTCAGGTTGTCATCTGCTGTTTCTGAGACAAGATGCTTCCTTCTCTGCTGCAGGCCCTGCCCTTGGCACAGGCAAAGGCAAGCGCACTCAAAAATCTCCTTTGCTCTTCGCACCAATTCTTTCACACTCTTCCAAAATGGTTACAACCGATAAATTTGAGCAATCCTTCAGATTCAGACATTCCATGTTAATTCTCAAGCCTGAATGACTTGCAGAATCTCTCCTATTTTCAGATAATGCTGTAAAAACTGAAACCCCCAAACCCTTCAAACCCAAGGAAAATACCAACTTTCCTTCCTTCATGTAGCCACCTTTCAGTTATACGAACAGACAATCCATCCATTAGAAGAGAAGAGTGTGGTCACAAGCTAAACCCCAAAAGATAAATAATGCAGACATTCAGAGACATGGATGTACAATAAGAAGCATTATCCACTACTCAACAGCAAAAGTGAACTTGAAGTCTTGTGTCCTCCTGTGGTCACTAAGATTTGCCACACAAACCTAACATTAAGATAGCCTTTAAACACTTCCTGACAAGTCCCTCCTTCAAAGTCATCATGTTTTTAAACATTAACACTGAAGAGTAGGAGGTTAAAAACATGGTCAACCCGCTGGGTCTTTCCGGAACATACATACTTCTAAGCTCCCAAAAAGATGAAGGTAAGTTCTCATATTCATACATGTTCTCAAAAGATATTTACTCTATGACAGGTGTATGAAAAAACAGTGTCCTTGCAGCCTCTCTCATGCACTGGCCTCTCCAACCCACAAAGCAGGCACTAACTCACACATACTTGGCACTTCCAGTAGAAATCTACTATACTTTGACTACAAAGAAGCCTCCTCAGCTCAAGTATAGAGACAGTGCCCTTCCCAACCTTTTCAAGTCAGACTAAGGCAGGCTTTCTGCTAGGCTCAACACTACCTGTACTAGGAGGCTGGTACAGAACCAGATCATCTGTGCACTTTATATGGTATGTTCCTCAAATGTATCAACCATATCTTAAATAAGAGTTGATGTCTCAAACATGCACACAGAAATTCAATTGCTTTTGATTTGTAACTAAACTTTTAGGAGGGACTTGCTTTCACAAGAGTACAAGACTGTCTCATTAGTACACCTTTATAACAAGAATGTTCCAAAACAAATCTCAAATAGTTCACGACTGCTGAAACAAAGTGAAATTCCCACAAGTGTTTCAAAACTTCAATCAAGCTTCAACCTTCTGGAGAGAAGAGTCATGGGCATTGGAAGAACAGAACCATCTGCTATCTAAATAGGACAAGGGAAATCATTCCAAGGCATATTACAAACCACTATGTGAAGCATTTAAGAGCTCGGCTTATTTTATAGCATGACAGTCCACCAAATTATTTTTCACAATGCATATAACTCCCTTGTAAACATTAACGTATGTGCTGAAGTACACTTAAACATCAACGAATATATAAAAGTATTTGTTACGTCCAGGAAAAACATTCAGAAGGAATAAGCATCTTCCACTAAGTTGTCCTTAGACAAAGAGACATTAAGCAACTTGTCATCAGGACATTTGAATGTCTGTTCAACCCACCACTTGTGACCAGATGCACTCAGAATGACCTCCCTCCTCCCATCCCCCTCATTGTTTAAGGAACAAATTCAAACAGCTTCAGTTGCCCGACCACCAATTAGCTACAGTTCTTAGCGCTCAGATAACAAAACACATTTTCAGGTCAGAGAAAGCTTTATGGTTATACTGCTGAAAACTAGCCAAAAGCCCAGTGAACTAGGTCCCAAATCTCCTGCCTACTGTGTTATTACTACTTCTATTTAGAATGCCAAAACACAAATCAGGTAATAGAGGGATCAATAGAAAATCAAATTAGTAAAGCACAAGTTTCAGATTTGCATATATCTTGCATAAAAAGGATTTTAACTCCAAAATCCCACGCTTGGCATTTAAATAGGCAATCTTATTCTAAAACTATCATGAATCTTATTAGTGTCACAGACCCACTGTCACAATTCACTTTTTAAAACTCGAGGAAGGTAATGGAAAAACTCTGGTGGCTACAGACATTCAGAGAAGTAGTTCAAAGTCCAATATTCAGATCTTACAGTGGAAAAACTGAACGTTTGGAGTCCATCTAGTAAGAATCTTTATAACCATGTTTTTAAAGTAGGTAGAGCTGAAATAAGTAATCCTTGTAATGTGTTCCAAGACAGTATCTATTTTAAGAAAAACTACAGTATACAGCACTAAATATATAAAAGCTTACAAAACAGGAGGTTAATTTATGCATACAGGCACCGTGTTATGACTCTAAAACTGTAAAACTGCATTTTCATTAATAAGTAACATTTGACCAGGTGTCTGTTCTTAAAGCTATGAACTTAGCTTGAAGCACATTGCTAGACCTGAGGTTTATTACAAGAATGTTCCCAGTAACCAAAAGCATGATAGTGTAATTGCACAGCCCAGAATGTAACACGACACTTTAAAAATGGTTATTTTAATGATTACACTAATGAGTTCTGAATTTCCAACCTATGTGCATACAGTTTCATAATTACACAGCTTGAAATCCTCATCAGCAAATCCAAAAGCTCCTGAAATCCAAATCATTTTATAATCTTGAATAATGCATGGCACCTCTGCAGCAACAAATTAAAACAAATTTCATAAAAATGCAAAGCCTCACAATCTGTATTCTAAAAGAAACTGCCTTACTGAAAAAGTGTTGCTTAGTAAGTACTAATGATGGTGATTTTTTCATCTTCCCTTTGATACTCACAGTTCAGAACCCATTTCAAAAATAAAGAAACTAACTCCTTTTTTATATACATATATGTACACACACACATATATATGGTAGCTCCTAGCACACCCAACTACACAAAAGTGAAATCAGACATCTGTTTCCTAAACAAGCATTGGCTCAAAATGGCTTTTCTTCCTGAAATGCACAAAAACGTTTTTTAAAAAATAGGTTGCAGCTTGACTGCCCTGCATGCTATTTCATTGACAGCAAAACCAAACTCCATCTTAATTCAAAGGGATGCAAATCAAGCTCCCTACCCCCAGTGACATTGTGTGGATGTTTTTAAAACTACAGGTGAAGCCTAGATAAACTCAACACAAGTTTTCAGCAAGCCTTGGCACTTGCTTTTTGAACAACTTAAAAAGCCCACGACTCAAGACGACAGAAAAGCCATTATCACAGACAATGCAAAAGGACAGATATTCTGGTTTTATCTAGGATTTTCTTGTGCCTCTCATCTCTTCTCTGTATCGTTTTCAGCACCTTAAGATAAAGTTAATCTTTAAAATATGCCATTCCTAACACTTCCCCAGGAACACGTGACACGTGGTTAATTATCAGACACCTAAAGAATGCTGTCAGGAAGTCCCAGCGTAAGAATAGAAGTGGAGGTTTTACTCACAGTAGTGTTGTTTTGTCTTCCAATCTTCACTGCTGAGAACTAGCTAAGAATATGTAAAATATGTCAGCAGTAACTCTTTCATATCACAATAACTTTGATTATGGGAATTTACAAATGAAACTTACTACAAATTATTTATCTGAGGAAGAAAAGGAATACTCTGAATCTAACAGATAAGAACACTCTGCCAGGCCTTTGGATATTGTAATCACTTCACTCAGAATAGAAGTTAAATAAATTTTCATTTTTACCAATATAGGGTTTGAAATAAGAATGAATTAATTTTTGCTAATCAAATTTTAACATTTCCACTCATCTGTACAATCTCATTATGGAAACCACAAAACATGAATGCAAAAGCAGAAGCAGTAAGGAAGAGTAATAGAGAAAAATATCTACATGTATTTTGGCAGAGATATTAACCACAACCTGAAAATTATACTTAAGAAACCCCAAACATTAAAATCCAAAGAACAACAGCCCTTGCATACATTTGATGCGTCTCTGCAACTTTATTTTTCCCAACTTGAACATACCAGGCTTTTGATCTACTAATCCCTATTTTACCTCATTAGCACCAAGGAACTAAACACAAGAATTGGCTGCCTCGGGACAACAGTTCTCTCAAACCAGCCATTCAAGCTTACAGAAGTGTGACCAAAACTCTGCCAGAAACACTAAGTATCAAGAGCTTGCAGTGTGTCTGCTGAAGCCAGTTGAACAGTGAAAGCATAAACCTTAAAACAATAACTTGGCCATTGTATTCATCAAATAAGTCATAAAACTTGATGTATCACCAAAGAAGCCTAGTCCAGAGCAACATTCACCATCTATAGATAAAAATGCTATAATTTTTTTCTTTGATACATGCTTTCTTTGGTGCAGATTGTATGAAAGACAGAACACCTGAGTTATAACAGACCAATCTGGACTATCCTATGTCCACTGAACACCTAAAATGTTACCTCCACTTTAGAAGAAACTAACATCATTAATTTACTTTTTTGCTCCCAGACATCTCTCACATATTTATCCTTTCTAGTGAAAGTATTTTTAAAAGCAAGAAAATCCTCTCAGGGGAAAAGCTGACTAATATGCAACAACTTGTAGAGCAGCCTACATGGAAAAAAAAAAAAAACCAAACACCGCAGCATGTACTTCTATAGTTACAGCTGAGAATTTTTACCTAAGACTTACATATTTGGCTTTGTTTTTATCTAAACAAGTGTAATATACTGTTGTACAAAGTGAAAAAGAAAAATCTCCATCCTGCCTTCCAGTTATCAGAAAGTTACAACCCCTTAGGGAAAATACAAGAAAGCTCATTTACACAAAAGTCCAGAGCTCAAACCACGTTTCTCTAACTTTAGTATGCATTGCTTGCATGGATCGCATATTTGAGAACCAAGCCATACAGCAAGAAGATCCATAAAACATGACATTTTCTGGCTCTGCTGACACATGGGAAGGTAATTTAAACAAGCCAGCATCAAGACCTCTGCTGCTGATTCACAGGGGAAGTTTATAAAACCACTACGCTGTGACTCTCTGTTAAAGCAAATTCCCCTGGAATTCCACAGCCTTCTGTATATTCTTCAAAATATTTAGATAATCCTGTCCACTTCCCCTGTCATTTGATTCCAGTTTACCATTTTTCAGCACGTTTGTTCAAGTCACTTCCCTTATCACCTCAGATATCCTTCAGCCACACCTTTTCTACTTAAAGGTTACCTTAGATCTGATTTCACTCTCCATTTCACAAGGATTTAATGGTTGGAGGAAACAGAAACTGTTCAGAGGTAGAATCACTTCAATATAATTTAATTTAAATTAACATTGCACCTTAGAGTGTACCACCACTTTCACAGTGGTAAAAACCCTGAAGGCCTTCAGGCCCAAACGCAGGTCAGAAAATAACTTCCGTGTAAGTGCTATACAGAGCTAGCACATCAATCCACTTATTTTGCTGTTTAATGTTTCATTAAATGCTTAGCTAAGAGAAGTATCTGAACTGCACGTAGTTCACACCATTTACTTGATATCATCATTAGAAACAAATGACAGAGTCCCTACAAATCTTGAAACAATGTCACTGTTTCAGCATTTCATTGATGTCACTTCGTGTTCTTCAAAAGCTTCTGCTGCTGTTAAAAAAAACATGACTCACCTATATTTAACAAAGAAGTAAAGAGTAAAAACTCTTTCTAAGATCACCTTGGCACCCTGCTGTTTCAGTATCAGTGCAATCACATACCCTTTTTTCCTCCCACTGTAATAAAAAAAAAAAAACAACAAAAAACCAAAAAAAACGACAACTCAACACACTGCAACGTAACACCTAGAGAACACACCTACCACACGCTTAAAACATCAGTGGAAATGCTAATGTGCAGGTCTCTAAAGAGGTTAAACCCCACACCACCTTCCAGGATGACAAGCAAATTTTTTTACCCGCAGCACTGGTCAGGAAATTGTACCTTTGGGTGTTTAACAGCTTTGTTGGCCAAACTGCAGATACTGCAAGGGCAGCCTTACAAAAACAAACACACGCACACCTCCCAGCACCCTGACAGCAAACCATCACACTCTAGTTGAGAGGGGCTCTGCTGGTAACAGCGTAACAGCAAACATGTTTTGCTTGCATTTAATCCTGTCAAAACACGAACATATGTTAGATAGGTTAGACAGAGACTGTATTTTCTCTGTAGATTTTTATAGGTATTCAGAGAGCAGAACTGTTCTGCTCTAGGAAGTTATTAACACTTCAATTTTTTCCTATAAACTAAGCAAGTTTTAACTTACTAACAAAGGGCTTCATTACGTCTTTAGTCTCCTCAGGTGTTTGTTAAACATTTGAGAACAGGACTCCATATAAAATCAGAGGGAAACCTGGACAAGTACATTAAGTTTAGGCATTTAAGACAGATGCCAAGCACGAGCTCCCCTGCATACAATGATATAAAGGGAAATGTTTTGTACTTATCTTCTGCATAACAGAAAAAAATCCTTTGGGCATTTTCTTCCTCAAGTCAAAAGGTCACTTCTAGCAATAAAAGATCTGTTAAGATCAGGATTCCAGTTATAGTTTCAGTACTTTAAAACATGGACAATTTTCGTAGCATTTTTTTATCCAAATTACAAAATTTGGGTTCCTTTATTAGTTAGACCCATCATTCAGAGTAATCACAGAAACCAACTGCTTGGATAACTCCATGAAAACAAACTATTTTAAAACTATTCAACATCAGCTCTGAAACCCAATTCAGGTCACAGATTATTGCTGAGGTGGCGGCAGCAAAGGGGGCTCTCATCATAAAAAATACCCAAAGCATTTTCACATAACACATATTGCTAAGCACATAATACTAACGTAGAACTAGTTTATATGCAAACAGAGCAAGCCACCCACTCCAACACACAACTGTGCAGTTGACGGCAATTAATATCATCTACTGCACTATCTGCTGAATTGTGATTAATTTTGAATACAAGAGGAAACCAAGATAATGACATAAGTAGAACTTAAAACCACTGCCACCTCCAATAACGTGCATTATGCATCCCAGTGCCATCATTTCACAGTGTTGGAAACTGACTATTTATTGCATCTTTTTGTTCCCTCTCAATTATTTACTGACCCACAGCAGCACTTGCTGCTTACACCTCATGTTCAGTTGTGCCTCCTTAGCAGTCTATTGTTAAGGACTATCAAAAGCTTTTGAAATTCCAGATAAATTATATCTGATAGCCCTCTCTCATTCACTGTTTTGTTGCCACAGTGAAAGAATTTCAATAGATTAGCAAGCACATTTTCCTTTGAAGAAACTGTGCTAATTTACTGCTATCAAAGTACAATCTAGAGCAGATTAACCCTTAAAAAACCATCAGTTACTCTCTTCTGCCACTAGAGAAGAGATTGATGGACAGCAATGCCAAACACACCTTTGGTTAAAGCACTGATGTTAAGTGCAACACTTATTTTTATATAGAGTGACTGGTTTCATGGGAGACTATTACTGGCTCAGATGCATAGGAGGGATGATAAGGGTAAGGGAGCAACAAAGCTGTAGCCTAGTCATTTATCACACATACAGATAAGCATTACCAAAGAGAATCATTGCACAGATAAATATATCAAAAATCTTTCATCTATTTGGGGACTTAATTACATATCAGATCAATCTGATCTCAGTATCTCGTGTCCTTTTTGCAAAGCTTGAAGATCCCATAAGCCAAAATTCTTATTGTGGAATAACACAGGCAAAGGCTCAAAGACTAACAAGACCATAAGAAAACAATTAAAAATATTTGTAAGCTTTTTATAGGACTGTTTCTTTATTATCAGATCACATCAAGCACTGTAAGCAGGTATGCAGTATGGATAGCTCCTTACACATTCTGCAAAGGGGCTACAGTCCAATCCCACACTCAAGCAAAAGAATTTTGACCTGTCAGTCCCCAGCTCCCTTAGATGATTACATGATTCTCCCCTAGTTTAATCAAAAGATCTCATTTGTCACTGCAGATGCTACCGTTCAGTAAGTCTTATTTATTGCTGTTTCAGCAATGCCTTCTGAATATGACACCAAAGGAAGGGAAATCAGGAAGTCTGCCGTATTCCTAAACCATCGCACACCATTTCATGGAGTAAGATCCTGATTTTTCAGTGGTTTTCCCCCCTCTCCCAAGGCAGCCTCAGAACTATGGAGGCACACTTAGCACTGTTACAACAGATGCTTAAACTTAGGGCTCTGCGTGAACTAGAAGCTTTATTAGCAACACATACACAACCAGAGACACCCACCAATGAAGTAAAGCAAAGGCTTTGGCAACAACTTAAAGAGTGAATGGTAACTCAAATATTCAGCACACTACTGCTCATATGAGCCTAAGTGTTCCTGTATCGGCACTCCAAATAGATGATCCTGAGTGGGTATGTTAATTTTTATTAACCAATGCCACTAGTAATGCATTTCCGTTTGATGCGTTATCTCATTTTTATGATATCTTATGCTTATGGTCTTATCCTTTATATACAGCTGTGCCAATCCACAGAACCCTATGCTTAGGCTCCAAACACTACTGGAAAGAAGCCTTAGGGTGTTTGGAGTACACCTTCAGTAAATATGGACAGGCAAGAAATACAAGTTTGACAAAAAGAACATGTACCAAAACAGAGCTCTGTTGTTTTTAAGAATTCTCACATAAACCAACATAAAACGACACTAAAGCACATCCCAAACACTTTACTAAGGTACTGAGAAAAGGCATCCCATTAATCATAAGCAAAACGTTGCACTTAAGTCATTGCACAATCCACAGCACGCAGAAGTACCATTACTGTTTGCAATACATAAAATCGTTTTTGAAGTCACCAAACACACAGCACTGTGAATAGACAAAGCTACCGGTCTGAAAGCACAGGCACAGCCCATGTTTTAACTCTCAGTTTCAAGTCCCTAGATATCCTTTTCCTCCGATTTAATGAAGAACAAAAATAAGAAATAAGAAGCCAGCATAGTATTATAAATTCTACTCCTCCTCTTCTATGTTTAAATAAGTGACCAATTAGTCTCCCAAAACTAAATTTTCCCAATAATTACAAAAATATTCAAAAGGGTTTCTTTGCAGCTACTACTTCTCTACCCAGAGAGGACATGTATCTTTCTGGAATTCAAAGTTAGATTCATAGCTTTTAACATTAGTAACTGGCCTACTTTAGACCTTCAGTAGCAAATCACAGGAACTCCTCCTGAAATTTAAGAGTTGAAGCAGCTGTTCTTGTCGTCACAGGATTTGTGTTTATTTTGTCACACAGGTTCATCCATGACACTTGAGTGATTCTTGTAAACTTAATTCTAAGCAAAGGAGGAGATTTTAAAAGATATTTTAAGTAGCTTGTCTTGTAAAACTCACATTCCTTCACCACTCACTTTCATACAGCAATAAAAAGCAACACAGAACTGCTTGAAAAGGTTAAGTCCTAGATCAACCACTAGGCTCCTCTGATTACCTTCATGCTTTGGTTATGCTTTTTTTCCCCCTCCTTCCCTGTTCTACCCCAGAAACAGCACTTATGAGCAGATGTGTTAAACTTAGTAATATTTAACACTCATGTCACCTGCCAGATGTCCAAGAAATGAGAAAGTGGAATCAATTATTTGAAAAGACACAGCAAAGTGAAGAATTAGTATTTTCATCCAAGTTCTACCTTATCTTTGTCTTCCACAACATCTGCCAGCACATCATCTGGGTCCAGGATTCCTCCATCTGTATACTCCAGGTGGTGAATATTTACCCAGGAAGCTGGATCCTGTAAGACAGACACAAGACTTCTTAACATAACTTTGCATGGTTGTAACACCATCAGAAACAAATCAGATTTGTCACCCAACTGCTTCCCACTCTTTTGCCTCTCCAATGGCAAGGTAGAAGCTTGGAGCCACTACCTGACAGTGAAGCAGACTGAAAGTTACAGACACATAACAAGACACCAGGTATAAAGCACTGTGCAAAAGATCTTGAAAACATACATTTCAATTGCCTTTTCAGCCTTTACTTAAGTTAAACAGTGAATAAAAATAAGGAGAACTTTTTTATTTTTGCACTAGTTTATAGCTGGAGTACATGGGCTATCATCAGCACACGTATGTAAATATATATAGATGTATGAACATGTACTGCTCTTGATGGTTTGGAAGAGAACGGGTATATATGCATACTTCTATATATAAAACACTGACCATTTTGTGTTCTGAAGAGGAAAGTCAGGCTATTGTAGAAAAAAACCAAAACCAAACAAACAAGGTAATAGAATAAATAAATACCTGTTTGTTTTCACAAATAAACACTTACATATTCCACTGCAATATTGTGTATTGCATTAACAGGAATCTCGTTAGTTTTCCACAGCTAACGCTTTCCTCATATTATCAACTACTTCAATTATTGGGGGCTTAGCCATGGTTCCAGTGACCCTGAAGCCGAAAGGCTCAGAGCACACTGCTCAGCAACAAATTCTCCTTGACATGAAATACAAATCAGCAAGCAGACACACAGTCTGTAACCACTCCTGCCAAACTTAGCAGCTACCTGCATAAACATAACTTCCAAAGGGGACAAGCAAAGTGGTAGTTATGTTGCAACTGCCTTAGTTAACATTTGAACATTCATCCCATTAGGGCCAGCTACTGTGGCTTAACAAGCACATGGTAGCTCATCAAGCTCTATCAACACATTTGAGTCCTCTGTGGTCTCAGCATTGATAAATTTTGAATTGGCACATCTTCTACAGCACACTGAAGAAAGGAAACGTGATTAGTTAACCTTGTTTTGATCCTCTATCAAGTATTATGGATACTGGCCAGACCATGCTGAAATTAGGGGTCAAGAAACTGGCAGACACACACACAGCTTTAGGAAGGTTTCAGAAATGGACAAAAAAAGAAAAGTACTGCTGACGTACAATATGCAAGTCCTATGATTCCATTTATGTTACATGTATCTCTCCAATCTCTTCTTTCTTGTCAAGTTTAACCAGAACACAGTTCTCAGAAGCAAAGTACAGCACAAACTGACACACTAGCAAGTTCCATACCTCTAGTCTGGACATGCCCCACATAGAGAAGTCCCCAAGAACTAGGGATATTCCAGTCCATATTTATTTATGGACATTCTATAACTTTGGCCACCAAGTGATGCAGACAGTATGTAAGTCAGAATAATTCCATCATAGGCACACATGTTGATCAGTCAGATTAGGCCTCTTTATTATTGTACCATAAACAGGCAGCAAACAAACCAGAAAGCCTCACGCCACAACTCTCGCATCACCAGCAGGTCAGCCCACCATGCCACTATCAGCTTTGCCGGTGAACTCTCAAAAAACGTTTTTCCTATTTGACCCATCCACTTACATGGTTAAGTTTCAATTCTTCCATGGACACCTACTGGTTTTGGCTGGGACAGAGTTAAGTTTTCTTCATAGTAACTTGTACAGCACTATGTCTTGGATTTGACCGAGCACTGTTGCTAACACAGGGATGTTTTCATTGTTGCTGAGCAGCACTTACACAGAACCAAAGCCTCCACCAGTGAGTGGGATGAGGATGCACAATAAGTCAGGAGTGGACACAGCTGGGACAGCTGACCCCAAGTGACCCAAGGGATATTCCATACCAGAGGACACTGTGCTCAGCATTTAAAGCCAGGGGGAGGCAGGGGAAGGCAGAGTTCTATGTGCAGCTTGTGTTTTACCCATTATTTATCTCAGCCTAGAAGTTTTATTACTTGTGCCCTTAAGATTCTCCTGCCCAGGCTATTAGGTGAGGAATAAGCAGGCAGCTGTGTGGGGCTGAGCTGTCTTAGGTTAACCCGCAGCCATTTTTAACCCCTTGCACTTGTTTGAGGGTTAAGTATTTCTAAGGCACAGCACAGCTAAATGACAACCACCTAATTAGGCACATAGAAGTATCTCTATTTGTAGCATATCTATATAATCTGTAGTTTACCTCTACAGTTATTTCATTTTGCATCAAAAACACCCATCTGTGAAACAGCAAATATTTGTTCATTCTAAGTATCAGGTGTTCAAAATTACAAAACTTTAGTCAATTAACATGCTCTAAAGTGCATGGTTTAAGTATTTTCACCATAACTACAAAGTTCCATGAAGAAAAGGCAGGAAAGAAACACACCTCTGCAAAAAGCAAGCAAGTACGTTAACCTAGATCAAAATTTACCTACTATACCTACTGCAGAAACCTTGTGAAAGAGTGTCACTTGGCTCCACCAATAAACTTAAAAAATACAATTCTCTCAAACTGGAATGTGTCAGTAGCTACAAAGATGTTCTTCCTGAACCTTTTAACAAATGCCATCACAAAAGGTTGTCATAGTTAGTAACACTCCTCTAAATCAGAAACCCCTGCTGCTAATATTTTTGTCTAAACACGCTAAAATTTGTTATACTTATTACACCATTTAAGTGTCCTGTAGACACAATAAAGCTGATGTGAAAAAGATACAGCCAATTGCAATATTTTGCTTTCTGTGATCACTTCTATTTCTGATTCAGTGACTGTACCAACCCAGATGTGTCATTGAAAAAAAAAAAAAAAAGGAAAAAAAGGAGTGTAAAAGCTCTATTGTCCCACAGAACTCAGCAAATTGGCAGGAAACTCAAGACACCCAGACACCCTAAACTACCTAAGGAATTCCTAACCTTCCTTTACTGTGGGTCACAACAAATACAGTCATTTAATGGTTTTGTTAGTGGCCATATCAGAAGAAAGCAGTCTCTAAATCAGTCCGAAAGAACTGAAGATGCTGTTCCTCACCAATCTTTTGAGGCATGTGGGACAAACGTTAAGTTCTTTAAAATAAAGGAATGAAAATTCACACTGAAATACAAGAACTAAATCAGAACAGGATTCACATAGCTTTCTTAGCAAAAAATAGTTCTTAATAATTTAGGTACCGCTCCCCCACAGCATGACTCAAGTACACATAGTATGAAGCCACTACTATGACTTTTTGATCTCAAGGATGTCCCAATTAAAATAACCACCAGAGACTACAACACTCAACACTTGCTGTTTCAAAAATACTAATGTGAAACTGTCTTTTATTAACTTAACCAGAATTTCATCCCTGTTAGTTTAAAAAGCAGCTACTAAGCACAGAGAGGGAGAGAGAAAGAGATGCTTTTTATAGACTCATTTGATGAAGCAAACGGTAACTACTGCTAGATAGCCTAGGTGGAAGAAATTCCCTCTGCACAGTTAGAAGTAACAACAATTCATCTGACCAGCAAAATCACAAGCATTCCAAAGAGATTCCAAAGTCGGAGACGTTTTCTGCTGTTTGGATGAACTCCAAACACTGCCACGCACAGGATACAAAGTGTCTATACAGAAAACACCCAAAATCTATATAGCAATTTCTTCTGTGCTTCTTTACTCCCACCAAGAGTTCAGACAGCTCCAGTAAACAACACACCGGTATTTTAGGTAGCTCGCCATATAAACAAGCCATTAACTACCAGCAAATATGACAGTTTAGTATCTGAAGCCCCATACAGCATTTCACCCACGCAATTAGTACAGGGTGGACAACAACAGCAGGAAAAACAAACGGGCGTGCATGTGAATGCATACACACAGTCAGGTTTTACATAGAGCTCATGAGGAGTAGAATAAGTCTGAAAAATAACTGTGGTACATCCAGGACAGAATCATTACCAGAGAAATTTAATCTTTCTTCCTTAGAAAGGGATGGTCTTACTTCTAAGCTTCACATGTTTTAGTGACATAGAACAACCACAAAGAGTTCCCAGAACACCTCAGGTTTCCGTATATTCCAAAATCACTTGGTAAGACACTGCATTTCCAAAGTAACCAGGTGACTTTACCAAGTATGTCACTGGAGTTCTTGCAAACCAGCCTTTCTGCTCCTGTGGCACTTTCTGAAAGGTCTGGAAGTCAGAACCCCGTAATATCATTAACAGGTGATAGGCTCTTGCAACGTTACATATGTGAAGGGCCGATCCCAGTTAACATGCGTTTCCTTCAATGAAATAACATCTTACCTGTTGAAAGCAGAAAATTATGGATTTAAGTTCATTAACAATACATTTTTGCTCAAGGAACAAATTGATTAAGGATATATTTACTGAAAAGGCACTTGCTGAGAAAACTACCAAATACAAAGTGAAACATGAACAACTGGGTGCTTTTGACGTCAATGACAAAATGCCAGGACCAGTCTTTAGGGGTTTTTGTGGGGTTTTTTTGGGTTTTTTTGGTTTTTTTTTTGGTTGTGGTTGTTGTTTTAACTGAGAGGTTAAAGTTTGAGGCTGAAGTTCTCTTATAGTGAGTGTCAGAGCCTAGAATGATTCCTCCCAGTATCTCTGTAACCATCACCACTGGAAGTTCATATGCTCAAGAAGAAATACTTGGTTTTGAAAAACAAAAGAATGAGTTTCTACTAACCATAAAACACTAGCCATAGCCTAGAGGGTTCTGTGCAGTACTCGGGTATGGTAACTGTCTCTGCATGCTCCCTAAATGCTCTCTCATTCTAAGGGTCATTTAGAAGAAAGCAGATCTACCTGTTTTCTTCAAAATGGTTCCAGAAAATCCCAACAGTGTAAACACAGAGAAGTTCTCTGGGAGGATAGCATATAACCCTTACACAGGAGTTTAGCAGAGGTATACAACAGAAACACCTCAATATGTAAAGAGAAAGTATGAATAAGCAACCTGCTATAATACATACCAGCACTTCCCAAATGAATATTGAACAGTTACTCTAATGTGCGTTTTACCTTAGGGTGCAAGTCATGTTTGTGTTTAACATCAAGCCACTTAAAAGCTGTTTATCATCATTTCCTTTATGTGTGGGAGAACACTTCAGGAATTACTATGCAAATATTTACCAAATGTTAAATTAAAGCCAGGTCACATGAATGCAGAAGTGCAATGTAGGCAGAGAAGTGATATAAATTTCAAGAAGTGGGTTTGACATTCATATCAAACAGAACCCTAACTTAACTGTTGCCACCTAAGGCAACACCTTCAGTGTTCAAATAGTTTAAAATAGGTTCAAGACTTCTACGAATTTCTTTGCAAATGCTTATTCAGATGAAAGGTCAGTCTGTAATTAAAATACATTCCCATTTATTGTTAGGTTTTTTATATATATCCATAGACGCAATCTATCAAGATTTGGAGAACCAACTTGATTCCTTTTGCTCCAAACTCAAAGCGGGGAAGCGTCAGCCTACTTTTCTGACAACTACAGCAAGATACTTTATAAATACTGCAGTTCATATAGCGCATTTTAGACTGTTAATAATGGAACCCTAACAAGTTCAAGTACATTTCAGTGGCTCGTCAATAAAACAAACAACAACACTTAATGCTTGCACAACTCATTACTGCTTGGTGCCGTTATTTGTTCCGCTGTACAGAATGCATAAAATTAACTGCAACACCTAACCTGGAATTTCTAATTTAAATATGGTAAAGATGTGACGCCCTGATAAGTTCAGAAACAGGAATGACTTAGTAAGACTTCTCCCACCATCACTTCTCAGGCTGATAATTTTGAAGCACCTCCAAATCATTACTTCACTAGAACAGACTTCAATGAAATACCTCTTGAAAAATGATGCATTTAAAAAATGAAAAACACATACGCCTGCTCCACACCATTAATGCTAGCTCAAAGTTGACTAGACTCCAATTACATTGTTTTCTGTCATTTAGACAATGTTAAAATAAGATTAAAAGAACACAATTGCAGCATATGTCCTAAGGAAGGGGATATTTTCTATTAAGGTCAGTAAGAAAAAGATATTCTATAATTTAATTATCTATTACGTACTTCTTATGTGTTGGGATGTAATGATTTCTATATACATTTTAAGGCTGCATGATGTAGTATTGCCCACAGCCAAAGAGCACCAAGTACTAGTTACTTCCCAAACTACACTCTGCAGAACAGAGTACTAAAAGGCAGTTGGAGAGGAACAGATGGGTGAGATTGGTCACAGCCTCAAACTTCATTTCCAAATTCTTCTCAGAAATTATCATGAAATTAGAACAGCATTCATGTATTTTCACACAAACACAATTTTTGTTTAGGTTCATTATGTTACCTTTCAAAACTAGTTGTGAAAATTTAACCCTCCCCCAGTTTTTCATTAAGTCATCATTGGATGTGCTATTTCCAAATCGTCCAATTATGAAATAAGGAAGAAATTCTAGAAAAAAAATTAAAGTTTTATGTAAGGTCTCTATAAAATACACGATTTTAAAAGTTTGTCTTTGAAGGTGCTAAAAACCTGATGTCAAAATGGGGACTCTAATCAGATCAGGTCAGTATACAAACAGATTTATCTTTGTCCCCAAGACTGGTTTTATCTCAATACATCGGCAGTTTTTGTGAAGTCTGCTCACATCATTTTCCTTGCTGGCCCTTAGGGATCAGAGTGGAAAGAGCAGAACAAACAAACAAGGCCAACCAAACAATTCATGCACGAGGCCTGTGGAGTACCACAGTCTCCTGACAGAAAAACCATTAACCATCTGAGAAAGGGCAGAAAATTCTTCCCTTGTTTTTCTTTGAAGTCAAGGGGACTGCTGAGTGAAGGCAGGTGGACAGACAACAACCAGAAAACACCATTTCTTTCTAGTCTTTGGAATGGGACTAACGCAGCACAAGCACAGCTCAGCATCAGCTTTGAAATTAAACATGTTGAATGGTCAAAAAAAAAACTCTAGTCAATCCCTAGTCACCAGAGGGCCTACAATATTTGTTGATCTTCAGACATTTTCAAATTATTATGGTTCGAGAAGC
This sequence comes from Coccyzus lansbergi, assembly GCA_033558105.1. Lineage (NCBI taxonomy): Eukaryota > Metazoa > Chordata > Aves > Cuculiformes > Coccyzidae > Coccyzus > Coccyzus lansbergi. The sequence continues at coordinate 1,147,515 of JAUMJK010000450.1, forward strand.
TGAAAGGACTAGGTACTACCATGACTACGAGTTAAAACACAACAGCATGGGCAAGGACTGATAACCCCTTCTGTTTCCTTCACGTATCATCTTCACGCCACTTCACAGCAAACTTTTGTTTTAGATGAATGAAACTCATCCTTCTCCATTCTTCCTCCTTGTTCCTTCTCTGGTTCACTTACACATACAACTAACACGTTCTGCTTTTCTTGAGTAGATGGAAAACCAAACATTCACAAGTTATAAAAGCCACTTACGTACAGCAAGCCAGGCGTAGACATTAGAGTGCTTTTATCTTTCTTGGGTGGTCTCTCAAGGTGAAGATGCTCACCACAACCCAACATACAGGTTATACACATGCCACCATCATCTCAGCTTAATTTCTTTTTGGTTTGTTGTTTTTTTTTAATTTGTGGTTTGGTTGGTGTTTTTTTGTTGGTGTTTTTTGTTTGGTTTTTTTTTTTTTGGGGGGGGGGGGAGGTTTGTTTGTTTGTTGTTTTAAATGTCCCAGTTCCTGTTTTAAGACAGCAAACTTGCTCTAAGCTCCTGGAACGCAAACTCACAGCAAGTTCTTCAGACAGGTTGTACAGTACAGCAAAGGGAGCACTGTGAATAGATTCCTCCATCTGAGTCACTTGACACCTGCTCCTGCAATGGCCTGCAGCATGCAGAACGCCCGTGAATCTCTTCTGCCCTTCAGAGACAATGTTTGCAAAGAGAGATTAGAATATTTTTTTGTTCTGTAGCCATCTTTAAATGATTATGCTTTGAGAAATTAATAGGATTTAGTACCAATGTATAGAAAGTTGTTTCATTTTTTACAAGACAGAACAGGTAGTTATTCAAAGTCGCCCAGCAAACACCAGTCCCTAACAAGCAGAAAGAAGAGAGAGTTGATTTATCCTGACAGTTGAATAAGGAAAAAGCATATTCACCCCTCACATTAGGTCTGAGAAGGAAAACGGGAAAAGCTGCAGAAATATCCCTACCATGGAATTCCCAACAGTCCAATAGCCAGACCACAGATGTATAAATCCAAAACGACCTAGAACTTTTAAAACTAGACTCAAACTTTGATTTGAAGCACTGGAACCCCTCAAAAATAAAAGAATTCCAATTTTATACTGATTTAGAGAATACATCAGCAGAAGGATCACAGAGGATCACATTACACTCCAACTTTTAACATTTAAGAAGAATATTTCAGTGAAGAACAGGAATGCAAAAACCAGAACAATGATAGCTGGACATACAGTTAGATGAAGGTTCACACACTGCAGCTGCAAGTACTATAAAAAAAGCTCTCCTTGACGCTTCAGTTGAAACTTGAGTGCACTGTATGCCAGGGTTTGAATACAAGATAGTGACAAGAATGCAAGTGTAACCTGATCTTAGGTAATAAACTAGGAATACCCTTTGGCTCATCAAGCCCATCAGGATAGATGGCTTCAACAGGGGAGAAACACAAAAGGCTCAGCCCTGTGTCACTTAACAAAACTGCTCCAGAACAAACCAGCTCCAAGTAAAACAACATTTCAAGCTTTAATTTTCATCCTAAATTCTCCATGTCAGGTATATGATACAATATTCAGAGTAGCATTGTTACACTAACAAGTAAACTACTAGGCAGCTACAAGCACCTGGCAAATAATTAGCACTGAGTCTGACTTTTTGTTTGATATCTGGAAGTAACGCTGAGGGGCAAGGGACCAGTCACAATTTCCTAAATTCCAACTTAAAGAGATCACACAGAGCTATAAAGCTACTACTTCATATTGCCACTCATTTTTCACACAGAAATGGGGAAACAAACAACTTGAGAAAATAAGAAAGGCGTGTGTACAGCACACCTGTACTTCAAATGCAAAGTCCAGATTAAGTGAACAACACTTATTTCACCAAGTAAAACTGAAGATACCTTAAAATCAAACAATTGAATACAGGTAAAAAACACAGGCTGGCTCCAAGTTCATACAACTCAGTCTGTAACAAACTCTACTGAAGATCTAGACAAAAAAATATAAATGCTTCAGCATCTCCAATAGCAGCCTCCACTTCAGTCCTGCATCTAAGAACTATCCAAGACTATTTTCTTTACAACTATCTAGGCCTTCCTGTGATAAACAGACTAACATAGCTGCAGCTAACACAGGACTGATTATCAGAAGCAGTTGGGAATTTCAAATGTGATTGAGTAACAACAGACACCAAACTTCCACAAACAGCATACAAATGCCTGTAAGACGATGCAGATCAGGTATGCTGAAATCCTGTAAAACCTTATCACGTAAACTGAACTTCAGACAAAGTTCAAGTAAGAAAAAACAGTAGTAGATTATAGCACTACATCCTTAATTCCACATAGAGCACCATTACACATTTTTTTGGAAGAAAAAACCAATTCTCCTACCCTCAACTGAATGGAAGTATTTCTCTTATTTCAGACAACAGTGAGACTTCTCTGCTGCAGTACCACCCCTTTTTCCTGCATAGATCAACCATCAAGCAGAGGCTGAGGAATTTGGCCAGATGGCTGGCAGACTCACACCATCAGTAAGGCCACCCAGACCACCACTCCCTTCTCACACTTCCAAGGCTGGTGCAGGGCAGGAGGTGCAAGGGTGTGCAAAGTAATAGATTAAAACTAGGGTGTGTGGGGAGGGAAATAAGAATTTTCATCCAGGCAGATATTGGAGCAAGGTGTGTACTAGATGAAGCTGTTACATGCTATTTTGTTCTCACATGAAACACTAAATTGACCAGCAGCCCTCCTCCCTTTATCTCTCAGTAACAAAAATGACTGGGTCAAGAGTGTTCTAAGGACACAACTAACATGCAAGCACTGCCCAACTCCATCAAGATGAGTCAGTTTCACTGTTTGAAAGAATATGAGCAGGAAGCTTAAAAAGCAATAAAAATATTTACCAGCATAATATTACACCATGGGAATTATTGTATTACCTCTCTTTCACTTGCTATTATAGCAATAACATTCATATTATCACAGTACAATATTGCAAAATTTTCGTATTTGACTTCTGAGATACAGCAAATATACCAGATAAACAGCCCAAGTGATCTCTACTTCTGTTCACATTGGCAGAGTCAAACAACAGAACTGGATAAAACCCAAATAAAGCCCAATCTCCCACTCCTGAGGTCAACTGCCACCTTCACCTGATTGAAAACACAGAACATGCCAGAATTAACACATTACCAAATCTGATGCCATATGCCCAAGCACATCTCATGAAGCAGGTTTTGGTAAGACAGAAGAAATAGAGGAAGAGGTTATTCACTTTATCACTGAAATTCAAGAGCAAAAGTGTGCAGATGGGTCTCCCTATTCTGCCCCTTACCCTGAAGCACATAAAAGAGCTGCTTTCTCCTGCTCCTCCAAGTATCTTCAGGGAAACAGGGCAAATAAACAGATAAATAGAGTATTCAGTGTAAACATGGAAAATCTCACCTGAGGCACATATTCCAGCTACTGTTTTGTGGCAGCCTTCTCCAACCCCCTGACCAGGAATTCCTTTCAAGAGCTAGCAGGATGGCCATATGGAAACTTTTCTGATACAATTTTAATCCAGTCAATACAAGCCTACAAGAAACTTCAAATGAAAGCAATGGCTGGTAAGCACATTTGATTAAATGCTGTATCTGCATATATTTTATAACAGTCCTGTGATGCCATTACAACCTTTTTCATCTGCAGATTGATGCCACCCATCAATCACACAGATGAGTCCAATTTATCTTTTCAGTCAGCTACCTCATTCATTCTTTCAGGACTCTACAACTGTATCCACATACACAGGTTTCATGTATTATGCCATGCCCAAGCACCTACAGAAGTAAGACTTCAGTGTAAAATTAAACAAAGACCTATTGGAAAAGCCTACAGCAAACAGGACATAACACAGCCATCATTCACAGGAATGCTCATGGCTAACCAGGTTATAGGAATGCTTTATCACAACACACTCTCAATAGCACTTCCAGTGCAAGTTACCTTCTCATTAACAGAGGCGATTACATCTCAGTCTCTCAACTCACACACACAAATAACAGTAGAGAGCCAGTTGCTGATGAGTTCAGCCACAAGATGCTGGAGGCTTTTCAGCGAAGTAATTGGATCTCCTGTCACTGAATTTTATCACTACATGCAATGCCTGAAAAAAGAAACCAGCACAGGCAATGAAGCAGTTGATCCTCTTTTTTCAAATGGCTACTAAGTAACGAAGCAGCCATTGTCAGTTAACAGAAAAAATGATAACATCAGAATTTGCCAGTATAATGGTTACATAAGGTAAGTGAACTGGCCTCCTACAGAACTTGCAACAGCTTTGGCTGCACTATTAGAGGTGTCGTTTACACTACCTACTAAGTTAGGCTCCAAAACAAAAGAGCAACAAGACAAAAGCCTATAAATTCATTAAGTGGGTTTTAGCAAAATTACAACAGTATTCAACAGTTTGATCATTAAATTGCACCCTGTATCACTGAGTATTGACACACACATTTATCTAAAGCCAAAACTAGAAAGTATGATTCACACTCATAGCTTACCAAGTAAATCTGGCTTTTGTTTTTCTTCCCACTTAAAAGAAATTTCTTCCCAGAAAGCCTTCTCTACCAAACTTTTTCCCTCTAGATTGCAGGAAAACATTTTTTTCACTAATAAAAGCCAGTAGTACATAGCTTATCATGCGCAAGATGTTTCAAAACCAAAATAAACATTTGAACCATGTTAGTAGTCCACTACAACCTATTTCAAAACAACCACTGGGCCCAACACAGTGACGTGAAGCCAAGATCTGCACCATCAAGCTTGCCTATGAACACTAACATCCAAAATTTTGCTATACCACCAAGTTGGTGGGTTTTCTTCTCCAAAATCCCTGTTGATAAGCCAAATAATTATTCTCTAAACAAACAATGCATAAAAGGGATAATTTCAAACTAGAAAAATGGAAGACACTTATAATCACCACAGCATTCACATTTGAGTGACAGCTAAACATAAAGGCACATCAAGCACTCAGCCATCTGGAAAGAAGCTGGTATTTTTTCATATTGTCTATTCTCAAACCTTTAAGGCAAGAGTCAGAGGTTGACCAAGACTTCCATTTAGCGAGATGCTCATTTCATATCTACAGCCATTAACAAACTGCAGTAGGAACAATAAGCCAGACTCCTCCACTTTCATAGAATTCAAAAGATGGTAGTGTTATACTAAGACAAACAACATGTGTACAACGCCAGATGTATGTTACATTTGAAACATCTGAAGCTACCAAAAGAAGACCTACCTTGTGTTCTCCTAGTATTTCAATGTGGCTTACTTAATAAAATGATGACAGTAATGAATATGCATTTTATTCTTCCAGACAAGAATAGTATGGCAACATGCATAACTGCAAAATCCACAATACTTGAAAAAACACAACTGAGGTGGGTATTCAGCTTCTATCAGTAAATGGATGTGAACACTGCTGCAGCAAAACAAAACAAAAAAAACGCACAAAAACCCACATATTGCAAGTACAGGTGCTGGGTTGATGAGAGTGAGAAGGATGGTGTAGTCCAATGTTCACATTATTTTTAATGCTACATGAAAGGTGCAATAAGAGAAGGCACATTGCACATACAAAGGCAAACCTATTCACTCCTTTTGGCTTCTGACTTGCTGTAGTTACTCCCCAGAACACACAAAGCCTAATTTTAACAGAAGGTGGCCCAAACCAACATGTTTCCACATTTGAAGATTAAGGGGCTAACACAGAATTATAGAATAGCTTGGGTTGGAAGGGACCTTAAAGATCACCTAGTTCCAACTCCCCTGCAACGGGCAGGAAACATGCATACTCCCATCTGATTCATCGTACATCAAGTGGAACTATCTGAAAAGGGTAAGAGTTTAGAGCAAATTTGTTCTGTTGCCAGTTTTGAAAAAAATAAGTGGATTGAATACAACAGTAATCATAAGTGGGAAAAAATCCTCAGAAGTAATAAAATTTAAAATGCATAGGGCACGAGTGTTCTTTTCAAGCATTTCTGAGTTATGCTGTGTACTTTGAGCAAAAATTAGGTTTCCATTTTGGTACTCAAAGCCAGTGGAGTGGTTTCTACGAGGGTCTTTCAGGTTATGTCAGTATCCCCCATCAGTCAGCAGCTGAATGAGAGCTACCCACCTAACTGCTCCTGAAACACTGGTCCAGAAGGATTCTCTGGATTTTTCAAGTGCTAATCTTCTTGCCTATCATACAAGAGTCATTAGTTATCATTAACAGGACAGACCCTATTTCTTCTTTCCCTCATTGCTCCTCCCTGACCCCCCCCAAAAAAATAAATTTTTAAAAAAAAAAGGCAGTCTAAAAGCCTGCATCGTAACTACTGCGAAAATGTTGGTCTTTTCTCTATGTGCAATGTCAAACTGTAAGTGAACCTTCCCCTTTTTTGTAGTCCAACACAAATATTTCAGGTTTCTGGCTCTTGGGGGTGGTGAATTAATTGTGAATTGGCAGCAGTTATGTTTTTGAAAGCAGCCTAATTCTGTGGGAGCTTAGCATGTTAACACCCTTCAGTCCCTGAAAAATCTCAGCAAGATATGGGAAGATTCAATTCAAGGGAGCAATCTCATTTTCAAGGTTCTTCTTTGGGCAGATACAGAATAGGTTGAGGTGCCAGAAGCAGAAGACAACAGTCAAATTTCCAACATCAGCTAGAAACACCCATGGCACATATGTTAAATAAAGCAAGTGCTAGAATCAGACTTCTGAAAAATATGCCAATAAAGTACAATGGCTATTAGTATACCATTGTAACCCACTCTAGAGAAGGGGAAGGAGGACAACAACCTAAAAAAAATGAAGACAACTTCTATGGAAAGACCTCCATAGAGCAAATTACCTAAAGAATATACAATTTAAATCAAGGAGTCAAAGGAAAGCACGTCACATCTTTGGCAGACTAGAGCAGACCAGGTACTTCCCCAAATTTAGATGTCCTTACCCAATATAAAATAAACCAGCTTACAAAAATAATCCAGTAGATTGCTAGAAATCCCTTAATGTGGCCAATTATTTAATTTATAAGCAAAAAAGTTAGAGTATAACAAAAATAGCTGTTCCAGCCAACAACTTTTCAACTCGAGTGGGAAGATGTGGTTTGGAAGTAAACTGCATTTTCATACTCACTATATGAGGGCATTTGATTGATGCAATAATGTATTTGCCTCAATTTTTCCTGCAAACTTAACAAATACTGATATTTTATTTCTAAATGCAAGCCCTCTGGAGTCTTTACTCAGGAAGAAAAAAAAAACCAACCCACCAAACTTCTGGTCTCCACACAGGCTTTCATGTAGACAAACTCAAAATGTAAAGTTAAAATTTAAGTAATAAAATTAATAACTTCTTTAAAGAAATAAATTAAGTAGTAATAAATAAATAATAATAAATTTTACAATAAATTTATTTATTTTCAAAGTAGGAACCTGTTTCAGTTAAAAAATACAGGTAGGATGCAGGATGATCATTGAATTTACTGAAGACAAACTATGACACAAGCTAGAGGATCAGTAGAGGAAGTTACCCACTTGATTTTATCTTGGATAGAATCATAGAATGGCTTGGGTCAGAAGGGACCATGAAGGTTATCTAGTCCACTCCCTGGGCAGTGAGCAGGGACATCTTTAAACAGATCGAGTTGCTGAGAGCCTCATTCAACCTGAACTTGAATGTTTCCAGGGATGGAACAAATACCATCTCTACAGGCAACCTGTTCCAGTGTTTTGCTACCCTCAGTGAAAAAAAATTCTTCCTAATATTAATCTAAATTTCTCTTTTAGTTTGAAACTATTACCCCTTGTCCTATTGCTATGGGCCCTGCTAAAAAGTTTTTCCCCATCTTTCATGCAAGCCCTCTTTCTGACATGTTGCAGTCAGGTCTCCCCAGTCTTCTCCAAGCTGAACCACCCCAACTGTCTCCATAGGGGAGGTGTTCCAGACCTCTGATTATTTTCACAGTGCTCCTCTGGACTCGCTCCAATAGGTCTTGTCCTGTGCTGGACACAGCATTCCAGTTGGGGTCTCACCAGATCAGAGTAGAAGGGGGAGAATCCCCTCCCTCACCCTGCTGGCCACGCTGCTCTTGATGTGGCCCAGGATACAGTTGGTCTTCTGGGCTGCGAGCACATGTTGCCACCTCACATCCAGCTTCTCATCCACCAGGACCCCCAGGTCCTTCTCTTCAGGGCTGCCTCAATACTGAGGGTTGTCCCGGCACAGGGCCTTGCATTTCACCTTGTGGAACCTCATGAGGTTTTCACAAGCCCACTTCTAAAGTCTGTCAAGGTCCCTTTGGATGGCATCCCGTCCCTCATGGGTGTCAACCTCACCTCAGCTTGGTGTCATCCACAAACTGGCTGAGGGTGCACTCAATCCCATCTGTGTTATTGATGATGATACTTAACAACGCTGGTCGCAGAACAGACCCCTACGGACACTGCTCATCACTGACCTCCAGGCTGAGGAGCAGTCTTCATTACACAACTGCATAGGCCTTACCACCCAAGAAAGAGAAAAGCCTTTCAAGGCTTAAACTGCTGCAAAATGGCAACCTCGCTTTGATTAGATGTGTAGGACCTCTGAATTATTTCTACTTTTACAAGAGCTACAGAAAAATCATCACAAATAGCCTTGTTCATTTCTTCTTCTACTTCTACATGACTGTATTTCTGTCTTACCTTTGTGGTGTTTAGGATAAAGCCAACTAAAATTCTGAGATGAGAACTCTCCACCAAAACCCTTACTGACATAACTAAGAAAGCTTTACAGAAAAGGTAGCAGCTGACTGAAGAGAGTATTTCAATAGCTGCTCAACCAGTAAATCACAGGACAGACTGTGCAACTGACCACTAGGCAGGAGTTGCAGGGCTAGACAACATGTGCAATTCTGACAAGCTATGGAGGAAGAAGTTAGTTGAGTTCCAAGTCACACATTTTCTCCCATATTCATAAAACTCACAACTTAAACTTTAGGTTGCTGTTAGGGAAAGTGTTGGCTGTGGAGTAGTTTGGATGCAGACCTGTTTTATTTTCTGGTTTCACTTCTGGTTTGTGCTCAGAAATAAAATACTTGACAAGCAGAGGAAACCAGTGGAAAGCTCTGTAACAGTCAAAATACACTCCATCAAATTCATCACCAAATGATTATCAGGGGGGATTACACCATAGTCAGTGTCGGTGAAGGTCACAGCAGGCAAACTGTGACACTAAGAACCAAACTCAATAAAATGTGCCTGACCTACAGGAACTGAAGGGAATCGCACCTACATTCAGTAACATTTAAACTCTTTAAAACATAGAAAAATGGTGGAATTTTACCCCAAGCCCTCTACATGAAATTCTGGCCTTATCACCATTAATGACATCCAGCACTGCAAGACTAACAAAACCAGACAAACAGCTAGGAAAGACTACATGCCCTTCAAACTTTTTGTCTGGGGAGGAGTTACCCCTCTATGGACAAAACCAGAATTTATAAAGATGTATCTAATTCAAGTCTCCCTGCCCCACAGGCACAGTTACAGAGCAGCACACACATCTTTTTAACCAGTCACCTTATGTAGAAGCTGAAGATCAGGGAAACATGAAAACACCAACTACATAACCACCTTCCTTTCACAGGAAATGGGAAGGCATAGATCCAAGCCCAAATTAAAAGAATTAACCTCAGCTGCAGGACTGTCTACAGGTGAGTGCTCAAGGCTCATTCTAGAGTTCAGACACAGGACAAATCCACCACATACAAGGTATTAACCCATCAGAATTTACCACTTGCCTCTCCTTCAAAGGTCCAAATATACACACAGGATTCCAACCTCTCTGGAGCTGAGGCCTAACACTAGCTGATCTCTACACTGACACCCAAATTAAAACAAACATGAGATTAAAAAAAAAAACCTTTGTGTAGTAATCTCTCTCAGAAAATCTTAACTGAACTATTCAGGTTTGCCAATAAAGATCAGCCCAGCTGTTGGTGGACATTCTGAATGTCTTCTAAGGTGTTTATGGGAGACAGGCAAAAAAAAGAACTGATGAGTGAAAGTTAAAAATAAACCCACGTCATTTTCCAGGAACATGGGTCACAGAATCACAGAACAACCAGGTTGGAAGGGACCCATCGGATCTTCTAGTCCAACCATTCCTATCCAACACTAAACCAAGTCCCTCAATACCTCATCCACCCGTGCCTTAAACACCTCCAGGGAAGGGGAATCAACCACCTCCCTGGGCAGCCTATTCCAATGCCCAATGACCCTCTGTGTGAAAAACCTCCTCCTAATCTCCAGCCTAAATCTACCCTGGCGGAGCTTGAGGCCATTCCCTCTTGTCCTGTCCCCTGTCACTTGGGAGAAGAGGACAGCTCCCTCCTCTCTACAACCTCCTTTCAGGTACCTGTAGAGAGCAATGAGGTCTCCTCTCAGCCTCCTCTTCTCAAGGCTAAACAACCCCAGCTCTCTCAGCTGCTCCTCATAGGGTCTGTTCTCCAGCCCCTTCACCAGCCTCGTTACTCTTCTCTGGACTTGCTCCAGAGCCTCAACATCCTTCTTGTGGTAAGGGGCCCAGAACTGGACACAATATTCAAGGAGCGGCCTCACCAGTGCTGAATACAGAGGGAGAATCACCTCCCTGGACCTGCTGGTCACACCGTTTCTGATACAAGCCAGAATGCCATTGGCCTTCTTGGCCACCTGGGCACACTGCTGGCTCATGTTCAGTTGGTTGTCGACCAACACCCCCAGGTCCCTCTCCTCCTGGCAGTTTTCCAGCCAGGCTTCCCCCAGTCTGTAGCTCTGCATAGGGTTGTTGTGCCCCAAGTGCAGGACCTGGCATTTGGCCGTGTTAAACTTCATGCCATTGGACACTGCCCAGCGGTCCAGCCTGTTTAGGTCCCTTTGCAGAGCCTCCCTACCCTCCAGCAGATCGACACTTGCACACAGGAGCTTCTTTGCATTGGATCAAATTCTCCTATAGACTAAGCGCTCCACTTTCTTTTTCTGATTGAGAAATTACTGCCTTTTTGTAAAGGAAAATGATAGGAAGGGTGCATGCTAAGATTCACTAAGAGCAAGCATTTTTCTGGGAATCTGAAAAACATTCTATCAGATAAGTTGTACTGCAAAACCATCTGGCTCAATGGAGTCTCATCTTTTAAGCTGAATCCCTAACCAGAAAACAAGAGAGACCAGAAAGAGCCAGATGCTAACTTCTACCCATCAGACAGAATTCTGTGACACCAAATATCCGTCTTTGTTAGACTACAATTATTCATTTTCCTCCCCGTCTGCCATTCACACAAATGGGATCCTTATTACTAGCTCTAAGGAGCATGTTCATTCAAGTATTCTATAGCTTTCTTATTCACACATGCAATAACCAATAAATAAAAATGCTGAAGTAAGAGGTCTCACAGCAGCAATAAATGCTGCCAGTGCATCCTCATGAAACCAACAAGCAACTTCCCTAAACCTCCAAAATCAGGAGCATTCCTAAGAGCAAACCTAAGCACTGGAGCAGTTCTATGGCACCTGCCAAAACAAAGTAAAACCATCAGTTCTGAATGAAAGTACTAGAGGCATAAAAATTACAGGTTTATACTTGAAAGTAAGACAGATTTTGATGACATTAAACCATTACAACAGCTCACTTAATGGAAGTGTCTGTAGCACAATCAGTAGGCATAAGAAACACATAGTTAGAGAACCAAGTCTTACATATTTCTTTAATGTGAGGATAACAGTTCAACAAAATCCTATCCAGTCCAATAAGCAGTTTCTTAGAATGCAAAGTTTATTTACAAGTAAGTTACTGAAGTAATCCCATGTAAGAAATAGTGCCAATCATCAGACTTCTAGAATTAACACAGCAAGACGTAACCTGAGAGGAACAAAATGTTTTTATTAAGGAAAATGTTACACAAGTACTACATAGATTTATTTTAGAAAAGTTCTTGTAACATGCAGATTTTCTACATTTTTCATATAAAACAACTCAGTTTATCAGTGTTTCTAGGGCACTATCAAGCCAGTGGAATTTAGAAGCCAATTTATATCAACAAGTCATTCACATGAGCCCATCATTTCTGTGTCAGTCAGTTCCCTGACACAAAACAGGCACATCTTTATGCATAAGACTCAAAAATACAAAGCAGAATTTGTTTCCAACAATGCTAATTGCTCAAAAAACTTTAGCATTATCATATTCATTAAGGATGAAACACAGGCATTAATAGGGGGCTAGAGGGAGTTTTCAGTAATGAAGCAATAGGTCTTCACGCCTAGGAAAGCTGCAGTTATGACATGAGCGTCATTAGGAAAGCCTAAAGAATGTTCTGCTCCACAGGGGAGGAAATCTGCTGCTTCAGTAGCAGGATGCGAGAGACTGCACACTATGGTGTGATTCAGCGGGTGTATCATACTGACCAAGTAAAGAAAAAAGTACAGTTGCATAACACGAACCATTATTTCCAAATAACTGCATCTATTAGAAACAAAACCAGTAAGTTTTCAAGAAAATATCAACAGAACACAACCTTCCACTTTCAAACACTTACAAGAAGAAACACTACAGCTGCATTTTATGCAGCAAGCAAAAGCACCTCCCAGCTCCATCCTATGGCAGAAAGAATTTGGTTTTACTTTACCATTACGGCTATCATACTGCATTGCACTTCCCAAACTGGAGAAAAAGCCACAAAAATTATTTTGGGGGTTTAAGTTTCTTCTTCACAAATTCACACAAGACTAGTTGGAGATCATCCCTAACCAGGCAAAGGACAATGGGAAGCAGTCACTGCTTAGAAGCCCATACTTCTCCTCCTCAATGGCTTCCCTCTATGACTGATTTAACACTTGGTTATTACTAAATCTTCAGTGTCTATCAAATTCTAACAAACTGGATAATACTCAGAACTTGATAAATACGATCTAGGACACAAAAACGAAAACTCTCTATTACCACTTAGAATCATAGAAACACTAGGTTGGAAAGGACCCATTGGATCATTGAGACTAAACATTCCTATCAATCACTGTCCCATGTCCCTCAGGACCTCATCCACCTGTGCCTTAAACACCTCCAGGGAAGGTGAATCAACCACCTCCCTGGGCAGCCCATTCCAGTGCCTAATGACCCTTTCAGTGAAGACTTTTTCCTTATGTCAAGCTTGAAACTCTCCTGGCAGAGCTTGAGGCCATTCCCTCTTGTCCTGTCCCCTGTCACTTGAGAGAAGAGGACAGCTCCCTCCTCTCTACAACCTCCCCTCAGGTAGTTGTAGACAGCAATGAGGTCTCCTCTCAGCCTCCTCTTCTCCGAGCTAAACAACCCCAGCTCTCTCAGTCGCTCCTGGTAAGACTTGTTCTCCAGCCCCTTCACCAGCTTTGCTGCTCTTCTCTGGACTTGCTCCAGAGCCTCAACATCCTTCTTGTGGTGAGGGGCCCAGAACTGAACACAGGAGTCAAGGAGCAGTCCCACCAGTGCTGAGTCCAGAGGGAGAATAACCTCCCTGGACCTGCTGGTCACGCTGTTTCTGATATAAGCCAAGATGCCATTGGCCTTCTTGGCCACTTGGGCACACTGCTGGCTCATGTTCAGTCACTGTCAACCAACACCCCCAGTCCTTGTCCTCCAGGCAGCTTTCTAGACAGGCTTCTCCTAGTCTGTAACCGCCCAGGGTTGTTGTGCCCCAAGTGCAGGACCCGGCATGAGACTTTGTTAAACCTTGTGCCATAGACTTGAAGCCTGACCTGCAGTATTTACAGGATGAGTTCTTCTCATTTTGCCTACTGAATTTCTAGCAGTTTTATCCAGCTCTACCCTTCACCTGAGGAACCCTGCAACACATTAACTTAATGGTCAGCCAAAAGCTGAAGTTCCTGGCAGTAGTCAACTTCTTAATAAGAACAGCATCCAAAAGTTTCTTTTTCAGGATACATAAGTACACAATGTCCTATAAGACATTTTGTAGGACAAGTCTGCCAAAGCCCAATGGCATTTTTTCTATTTGATTGTAAACACCTGTTAGAGAGAAGGACACTGGAAATCTACACATATATCATTGCATCAACACTAGTAGCTATGATGCAGCCCAGCAGCAGTAATTTTATGCAAAAGTAATAAAAAAGCAGGCAATTTTTAACTTTAATTCTTAAGTTTTCTGGATCACTGTAAAAGCAATTCTGAAAATTCTCCGAGACACCAGAACATCTGCAAAATGAAAGTTATTTCCAGCCTCAATGAAACATCACTACTGGTATTACTAAGTCAATAACAGAACTTATTTTATATAGAATTTTCTATGCCATTTGTGTCCTTCCCTCTTCTTTACTCCTCCTATTTACATGGTCTGTTTTTCTCCACAGAAATCAATTACCCATAAACTCATACAGCAGCAATGGAAAAGCAGCGTATCAAGTTATGTTCTTTATGATACCATCGTAGACAAACCTGAAGGCTGAATGCAGAAGTGATAACTAAGCTGTTCATTGAAATACATCAGCTTCCAAGATAATGTGAAAGCTCACTAACATACTGTAGCTGATGGGGCAATAATTAGACAAATATGAGAATGCATAGTTAAAACAATTCCTAGCAGAGAAGTACTTAAAAACAGAGCTTAGTTTTGGTAAAACAAAGATTATGGATTAACCCCACCCCTTTTAGAGCATAAAATAAAGTAAACTTTCTGAGATTTTAAGACAAACTGAGATATGGGAAAAACAAACAAGAAAACAGCAAACCTACCACCACAAAACACCCACCCACACACCCCAAAACAAACAAACCAACCCAAAACTGGAGACCAGGTCCAAGACAAAAGTGGCACAAACAGAACTGTAGTACTCTGTCTTTACCAAGGAATAAATATTTAAAATTTGCCCAAAACAGAAAAATAGTCATAAAAAAGGATTTCTTTCAAAACTTTCCACATATATCTTCTGAAGAAATCTGGGTTTGTAAGCATTTTTTTGTAGACATAGAGTTTGGAGTCAAAATAAATTGTCATTTTCCCTACTCCCAATGTTTTTATAAAAAGTACAAGAACATTTAGTTCTCCTCCTGCTTGTTGGCTAATTTACAACAGCAATACATAATACCAGAAACTAATTGTCATGTTGTGGAGCAAGCAAGAACAGAAAGAAAGGGGAAAAAGTACTTTAACAGTAGAAATCAGGAACTGATACAGACAATTCAACCTGCAGCATTAGTTCTCTAAATGCATTTAATTTGGGAAAAAATCACTGATACAACCCAAACACTCCATTATTTTCGCTCTAATCAAAAATGCACCAATCTTGAATCAATTCAGTAGCTATATTATTGCTTCCTACTCATCCTGACTGCCAATTAAAATTACCATTACCATTCCAGAACCAACTGCTGGCCTCTGTACATTCTCACCAGTGGAAGCACACACTCTGGTACCCATAACAACTGGAGATCAAGTACCTGTAAGGTACTACAACTAGTACTTGATTGCCTGTGTCAGCATCCCCAAAGGGAGGCCCACAGAGACTGAAGGCGAGCCACTTAGAATTCAACTCTACTTAAAATAACAAATTATAAACTGATATTTAAATGACATTGCAGTGCTTATTAATTTTACTACATGGCTCCCAGGTCCCACACATTCAACTGGCTTCTATGAATAAGACTTCAGACAAAGCAGCCACTTCAAGCAAGTCAGCTGGGCAAGTGCCATGCATGCACACATGAGTAAATTGATTCACAGATGATAAACACCACCTCCCTGTCTCTAGCTCTTCTTCCAGAGAGATAAAGAACATCTGGAGCAGCAAGATGTTTTTATACATTTTTTCCTGGAAAAAGTTTCACTGCAGCTTAGTGAAAAGCCATTGATGATTTCACTTGCTACCCTCACAGACACTCTCTTCCCTGGGCAGACATCACTTTCTGTACCAACGGTGTCTAAGGCCTCTAAGTTAGCAGATTGGAATCGCCAGCTGAACTCAGGGCTTCACTACAAAAGCTGCTAATTCAAGTCTGACTCCTGCTTGGAGGGAGAGGCATTTCAAAAGGGAGAAGTATGACCACAATAGGCATTCACCTAGAATGCATTTAAGCCCATATACCTTGAGAAATTGCCTTCAACAGAACCACATAGATTCAGAGAACACCACAAGAGCCTACGGAACCCTTCAGTGCTGGCCCAGAACCCCTTTTTCCTCCCTCTCTCATCCACACACCCAGGAAAAAAAAACAAAACAAAACACAAACAAGCAAATGGTTTCTCACAATTCACTGGAAAACAATCAACAAGCTACCTTGTCTTCCATCCAAGGGTTATGCCTTACAGCCACAGAAAATCAAACACAGGAACAACAGGCACAGTAACTCAGGTACTTCACAGTACATCTGCTCTCACTCAAGCAAAGATTCTTAAATACAACAGATAACATGCAAGTGCTCCCTAAGGCAAGAAAAATAGTGAGGTAGGAGAAATAACTACAGGACTGGGCTGACAATAAGCAATTATTAATCCTATTGGATCTACCTGTTAGCAGAAGGCCTTAAACATACACACACATATTACTGAACAGCAACAAAAGCAGATTCCAAGTCACAAAAAAGTTCCATCAGGCTTCATTTCACTGAAATACAAGTTACTTGGAGGTGACAGTCACTGCCCCAAAAAGTTACAATTCTCTCAAAGCAACTGATCAGTTGTTTTCTTAAACATTTAGGAGTACTGACACCATGAAATCCCAGAGCACAGAAATCTTAATTGATACTGTAATACAGACAAGAGCTGTGCAGTCCAGACAGTTGTTTGTACCCGCCAGTGAATCTGAGAAGAGCTGCCCATTCAGAACCACAACAGTAACTCTAAGATCCCAAATAAGCTGAGCAGCACCAAAAAAATAACCACTGTCTGATTTTTCAGCTGAAACAGCGGTCCAGTATTAACAGAGCAATTGAGCCTTCATGACCAACCCTTGCCAACACAGCCCAGCCAAGAAGCCAAGTCAAACCTTGCTGAGAAAACGCTACAATAACCAACTGCCTGCAGAGTTCTCAGCTATTTACCAAGTCTCAAATAAATTACTTAGTTACTGCATCAATTTCCTCCCATTACAAGTATAAAGAAGTGCTGAGTACTTTAAACCAATTAGAAGTGTTGCTATTTTTATACACAGAAATTCAAATATTTTGCAATACACGTGAATTGATATTCTAATCACATAAGTTTCCCTTTACCAGAGAAGTGACTGCAGCATAACAGCAAAACCAGGCTTATAGAACAATCCCCAAAATACAGAGCCTCTCACACTTATTGTTGTGTTATTTGACAGTATAACTAATAAAAACTTCCCAAACCTTGTATCCTAGCTACCTTTTTCATTTCCCATTCTGCAACTACATAAGACATTCCTATATGGGTCAATATTCCTCCCTTCTCCAAATACTTGAGGCACTTCAACAATACCGTTTTCCACTTTGTTATTTTGAAAGATTTTAACATTTGAAAAGTGTCATATAAAGAACACTTAACAAGCCAACAGCTACAGCAGCATTCTGCCACAAGAAGCATTCCAAACACTCTGAATATTCTGAAAAGACAAACAAACCTTAAGTTATTTTTAACATAAAGCTGTTTACATATCCACAACACTCAGCAGATTTTAGCTGCTGATCATCTTGCAGTAATCCCACTCTCTATAAGGTTCTACAACTTCATAAAGAAAGTTAATTTGACAAAGACATGATAGAAGGTAAAAGGTAAATTAGACTGGACAAAAGCTCTCAACAAGGTAATAAAAGTAATTGTTTGTGACTTCTGAACAATCTATTTTACCAACCCCAAACTTTCTCTTAGGAAAAAGCTCCAAGTGATGCTTGACAAGATAAGAGGAGATTCATCTATTTATCTTTTGGGCTAGTTCCAAAGCAAACCACATAGACTGAAAACTAACTAATCAAAGCACTGCAAGAGAATTGTTTAAATTTCCAGCACACAGAATAAGCAGAGGGAGCAGAAGTCAAAACTTTCTTTAGTTATCTGAATGAAAACCTGTTCTGTATTTTTCGGATCCATAGGTTACTTCCCCTACCCTGCCTCTTTACAGATCCTTGTACAAGCTCTGAATTGCCATTACCCAACGTGATCACAAGTTTTTTAATAAACTGGCCTGTATCCACTTGATTCATCTACAATGTGGAAGAGGAAACTCAGGACTTGTACAGGGAAATAGTCAGACTAAAAGTTGTATTTGCAAAGGCAAGAAATACAAGGTCACAAGCATGAACTCTGGCCTCTGGTTGACCTATAAAGGGGGGGGATGATTTTGACCTCACACTGAAGTGGGTATAGGAGATGACTGCTTAGCACTAAAAGAATTTTCTTTAAGTATCATTCACATAGCAAACTGGGTACAAAATCATGAGAAACTATTTGGACTGTAGTACATTAGTACATCTTAAATGTCCAGCATTCATCTGAACTTTTCTCAAGCTGCTGGAATTCCTCTCCTACGAATTGCTTATTGAGCCTCCTAGAATAGTCAGGGCCTTACCTAGAAATGCCAACATCCTTCTACTCCTTTCTAAAGGAGTCACAAAGAAAAAGTTAAAAAAAAAAAAGGGAAAAGACGGAAAGGCATTTGAAGTATTTCTCAAAAGCTTTGTAGGCCACCTTTCAGCCTTCATCATGAGACTAATTCCAACATCATCACATGTACAAATCAAAACTGAAATCAAATTTTCAGTTTCTAAGTTCCAGTGAGCTGAAACTAATTCCATTTCTGATAAAGCCCACTCTTGAACAGAGACAACAGGCCTATTTTAGCACTCTGAACCATACTTCAGTGCAAAAGATTTCACTATCGGCCACAACAGCACCAAAGTCAATAAGCATCCTGCAGTTATTACACGCACACAACAAACATCAGAAAACAGACTTTTCCATACAAAATGTTTGTCTAGCTCCATGTGTCCTAAGGCAGTGTAATAAACACCCGGCATTGCACACCTTGCTTTGCTGACTTTATTCCACAATAAAAGATGTATTTTAAACTCTCAGAATTTTAGTTCCCAGAGCGCGTTGGTAAGAGCAGGGCAAAGCACAACGCTCAGGCAGAGCAGCGCGGTGACCACTAGAACCTCTGCCCCGGAGGGAGAGCTGTTCGCGACGGGTTTAACCCGCCAGCAGCAAGCGTCTCTCGCATAAACCTGCATGACAAGAACTCTACTTTCTGTTTTGCTCTCGGGATATCGAACACTGACCGCAGGCCGAGGCGCGGGGCACAGAGCGGATCCCCGCGCCGCAGGCCGTACTTCACAGCCAGGCGCCCTAGGAGGGGGAACTATCCCGCAAGCCCGTGATTCAGGGCTCGTTACCAGCGGCGTCGGCAACGCGGGGCCTCTCGCCGATACCGAGCAGCCGCCGGCACCTGCCTGTCGGAGAGCAGAGCGGTTTCTGGGCTCCGCGGGGCAGGCGCCGGGCAGGAGCGGCGGGCCGGGCGCTCACCTGGCGGTGCGCGCGGCGGTAGCGCTGCAGGGCCTGCTGCGTGAGGTCCCGCACGCGGAGGCGCCCGTCGCGGCAGGGCACCACGATGCCGGTCCGCCCGAAGCACACGGTCACTTTCATCTCAGCGCGCCGCCGCCATGCTCCCCGCCGCCCGGCAGGTGCGCGGCTCCCCCAGCCCGGCAGGTGCCGCCGAGCCCCGGGGCCGCGCCAGCAGCGAGGCCGCGGCCTCCCCGCCCCGCCCCGGCCCGCCCTTCCGCCGCCCCGCCCCGCCCCTGCCCGCACGGCGCCGCGAGAGGCGGGGGGCGCGGGGCGGCCGGCGCGGGGCAGGCCCTGCTGCATCGCCTTAAAGGCGCCGCCGACCGGCGGCAGGATAGTTCGGGATGGAAGGGGCCTCAACGCCCGCCTGGTGCCGACCAGACCGGGCTGCTCGAGGCCCGTCCAGCCTGGCCCTGAACACCCCCAGGGATGGGGCAGCCACAGCTTCCCTGGGCGGCCTGGGCCGGTGCCTCACCACTCTCATATTGAAGAAATTCCTCCTTACATTCAATCTAAATTTGCCTCTTTCTAGTTTATACCCACTGCCCCTCATCCTATCACTACAAGCCTTAGTCCTCCCCAGCTTTCTTGTAGCCCCTTTCCTGCACTTGGGGCACAACAACCCTAAGCAGTGCTACAGACTGGGAGAAATCTGTCTAGAAAGCTGCCAGGAGGAGAGGGACCTGGGGGTGTTGGTCGATAGCTGACTGAAAATGAGCCAGCAGTGTGCCCAGGTGGCCAAGAAGGCCAATGGCATTCTGGCTTGTATCAGAAACGGTGTGACCAGCAGGTCCAGGGAGATTATTCTCTCTCTGTACTCAGCGCTGGTGAGGCCGCTCCTTGACTCCTGTGTTCAGTTCTGGGCCCCTCACCACAAGAAGGATGTTGAGGCTCTGGAGCAAGTCCAGAGAAGAGCAACAAATCTGGTGAAGGGGCTGGAGAACAGGCCCTATGAGGAGCAGCTGAGAGAGCTGGGGTTGTTTAGCCTGGAGAAGAGGAGGCTGAGAGGAGAACTCATTGCTCTCTGCAAGTACCTGAAAGGAGGTTGTGGAGAGGAGGGAGCTGGCCTCTTCTACAAGGTGACAGGTGATAGGACAAGGGGCAATGGCCTCAAGCTGTGCCAGGGGAGGATCAGAGTAGATACTGGAATTAAATTTTTCACAGAAAGGGTCATCGAGCACTGGCAGAGGCTGCCCAGGGAGGTGGCTGAGTCCCCATCCCTGAGGGGTTTTAAATGACGGGTAGACGAGGTGCTTGGGGACATGGTTTAGTGGCAGATAGAAATGGTTGGACCCAATGATCCAAGAGGTCTTTTCCAACCTGGTGATTCTATGATTCTATGGAAATGCAGCCAGAGAGAGATAACGCACAGTACCCTGTGCTGTGGTGCAATGGGAAGGGCCACAGCATGGCCCTTGCCCCACCAAGCAGTGAAACACAAACACATAAAAACTGTAGAATATCCTGAGTTGGAAGGAACCCACAAGGATCAAGTCCAACTCCTGTCCCTGCATAGGAGAACCCCAAAATGCACACCATGTGTCTGAGGGCCTTGTCCAAATGCTTTTTGAATACTGTCAGGTTTGGCAACGTGACTGCTTCCCTGGGGAGCTGTTCCAGTGCTCCACACCCTCTGTGCGAAGAACCGTTTCCTAATTCAACCTAAACCTCCCCTGGCACATCTTCCTGCCATTCCCTCAAGTCCTATCATTGGCTCCCAGAAGGAAGAGATCAGTGCCTGCTCCTCCTCCTTCCCTTGTGAGGAAGCAGTAAACCGTGATGAGGTCTCACCTCAGTCTTCTCCAAGCTGAACAGACCAAGTGACCTTAGCTGCTCTCCATATGGCTTTCCCTCTAAACCCTCCACCAGCTTTGTGGCCCTCCTCTGGACACTCTCCTGTACCTCAATATCCTTGGTGCTGCCCCACCTCTGACCTGCGACAGTGACACAAAACTTCACACTCACCTCACTGCAGCACGAGGCAACTTGCAGGGACTCCCAGGCACCAGATGTGCTCTGCAGTGCACAGCAACACACACAAGGCATCAGCCCAATGCACCAACAGCCTGTACCCTTCAACACGCAGTATGACAAAGCCACATCCCTGCATGATGGGATGCTGGTCTCTGCAGTGCTCTCCAAACATGTACTGCTCTGCAAAGTACATTTTTCTGTACTGCGTGGTATCAAGTAGTTCCCCTGCATTTTACCTGCCATCAGATCATGTACAATGTAATGCAAATTCATGAGACAGCCCGACAGCACGGGTCAATCTACACACAGAGATGGGTACCACTGAAAATCACCACAAAGCAAAGCAAAGGCTATATAAAAATACCTCTAAACCACAGCATGACATCATACAACACAAGGGGACTATAGCTGCAGTAAAAATAAATGCCCCACCAGCCCAGATTAACATTCAAAAAGGCAGCCCACAGCCTGTGCTGTATGACATAACCAAGTGATAGTACCAGAGAAGTTGAAGTGGAAGTGAGCCAAAACAGCCTAGGCTGGAGGCTAAAGTGAGTGGGGAAGTCTGGCGATGAGATGGGGCCAGAGCCACAGGAACTCCAGCAAGTGGGAAGTTTATGCTCGTTCCTTATGAGAGGGCACAGGCAGAATAGGGGACTGCTGTGGTGGTAAACATTTCCTCTTTTCCTATTTAAATCTTGATGTACCTGCCACCAGCCTGCAGCATTTCAGAGCAGGCCACAGGGAAATAATCTATTAAACCATATATAGAACTGCTTTCCCTGGGTATGTACGTGTGTTTGCATGTTCAAGTGCACAAATGTGCATCCCATATGCTTTGAACCAGAAAAAAAATTACTTTTTTTCCCCTTCCAAAGCAAAGAAGCAATGCAAAAGAACAGGAGTATTCTGTTGCTTTAGGAAACCCCGTGGGTAAGGTAGCACAGCTCGCAGGCCAGGAGCACTCCAAGGGTGGGCAGGGCAGCACTGGATGTGCTAGGGTCAGCTGAAAGATTGGAGTCAGCCCGTGTGGCCACCCCAAACCCACCACTGGGTTCCTGGGGCCTTGGTCAGCCCCAAGCCAGCTTACCACTGGCTTCCAGCAGTGGAGCGGGTCCCGACAGTTTCTCACGGGTCAGCGCCACTGCAGAGTATTCATCAGAGTAAATCATTATTCCTTCCAACTGCTGGGGGGACTAGCAGGTCAGCTAAGCTATGGAAATCACTCCCATTAAAAATAACCAAGGGGGGGGAGAAAGACAAGACTTGGTAAAACGCCCAGTGATTCTATAAACTGGGTTTGTTTGAAGGGAGCTGCAGGTGCACTTGGGGCAGGGAGGCAAAAGTGGGGCAGGGAGGCAAAAGCTCACCACACCTGCCTTTGCTCTTGAGAAATGATAAGGGGGAGCAGTCCCACGCAGCAGCCTCAGAGCAGGAGGCAGGAGGAATTCAAGGCACTGCTCTGTCTCAGCTGCTGAGAAGCCAGTGGGAAGCCCGAGTCTCTGTGCTTACATGGCTTTGGCTACAGATTACAGGTTTTTTGACGTTAATAATTCACTGCAAACATAAAGGCTTCTCTCTCTCTGTCCCTTACCACATCTTTCTGTTTATGAGCAAGGTCTGACATATTCAGGATTGTTTTTTCCTCAGGTTCTGAAAAGTGCAGGTGACAAGCATGGTAACTGGAGTGGGATGGAGCTTGTTGACACAGATAGTGTCTTGTGTCAAAACCAACCGATAGATCTGGAAAATATTAAACAATTTTGGCCCAAACTCCATACCCGAAGCATAAGCAGCAGATTCCAAAGTGTCTGTGGTTGCAATATAAGGACCTATAAGTTATTTCAGAAAGGAAGAAAAGAGGGTTTTTTAAGTGCTTGACAACTGTCTTACAGAAACTGAGATTGTATTTAATTATCACACATCACTGAGGGGGAGGGAGGAAGGGTTGCAGAGGAATCACTAGTGTGTTTACTGTTAGATAACGTTTGTTTGAAAGCTATGTGTGGTGTTGCAAATAAGACATTGTTGTGGTCTGGGTGCACTACACATTTGTTTAGGCTGAAACAGCTTGAAAGTTTTTGAAGCCAGATAGTAACAATTAACACCTACATATCAAGGCTTTACCTGTAACTATCTCTGGGACTTCAATCTGCGTAACCTTCTGAAAAGAAACCCTTTGCTTAATCATATTGCTGCCCATGATATTTTTCTTCCTGGGGCAGGAGTGAGAAGGACACAGCACTTTTTTCCAAAAGTAAGTTCCTCCAATGCAGCAAGAAAAGCTGTCATACTGGCACAACTGAGAGGCCAAGTGTGTTGAACTAGAAGTCCCATAAAACATGTTGTTTTAAGAAACAGCATGAGTTGCAATAGGGTGAAGGAGAGCTGAAAATAATTTTTGCTTCTCAGATCTCTGTATCATTCTCTCCTATGTGGGATCATCAGGAATTACGATTAAAAAAACCAAAACACCCAGGCCTTTCTGGAAATGAAATACCCCACCATCATTTGAGAGCTAAGTCTTCCAAATCCCAAAGCACCTGCCTCTCTTCTTGCTGGTCACACAAAACTTACAAGAATCAGGTCATCAGAATCACCCTTATGCTCACTTTAAACTTACTTAAAGTAAAATACAACAACTTCTAAAATCAGCTAATAATGAGGTGATCTTTTTACTCTACTGTTGTGCATTGAAGAGAGGCTGCCTACTTGGTTCTTTTAGAGAAATCTAAACCATACTTCATTCTAAGGAGATAATCATCCAGCTAGTGCTGTAAGCAATGTAAACTGGCTTTGGCCAGTCCTCCATGGAGGACTTCTACTCCCTCCCTGCCCCAGATGTGTGTTCCCATCCTTTCCTTTTCATGTGCCAGCTCACACAGTTGCAAGTCTGTGCATTTAGACGCTGTGGAAACTAGGGTTTTTTGCCAGATTGCATTTCAGCCAAATCAGTTCTGCAGAAACCAGAAAATCAGTAGAAATCAGAACTCAGATCTGTAATGGGGCTTAAATCCTGTGGCCAGCCCAGCACAGGGCATGACACAGCAAGACAGCAGCCTTTTCCTTTTGGTTTATACCAGCTTACAGTACTTGGCAGTCAGCCTGGTTATAAGAGTTTCAGACATGAATACACATACATGTCCATGAGATAATATTCATAACACTCATGGTTCAGTTTCACGAGAAGGGATGAGCAGATTTAACAGTTCATTGTCACAGAAGCATATGACTGTTGTCTTCTTCCCCTCCATGGTGTTTTAACCCAAGCCAGCAACTCAGCACCACACAGCCACTCATTCACTCCCTGATGGTGGGATAGAGCGGAGAATGACGAGGGAAAAAGTGAGAAAAATTGTGGATTGAAAGGAAGACAGATTAATAGGTAAAGCAAAAACAACGTGTGCAGCCAAAGCAAAACAAGGAATGCATTCACCACCTCCCATCAGCAGGCAGGTGTTCAGCCATCTCCAGGAAAGAGGGCTCCATCACGCATAACCATTACTTTGAAAGACATAATGCCATCACTCTGAATGTGCCCCCCTTCCTTCTTCCTCCCTAAGCTTTATGTTCTGAGCATGATGTCCTATGGTATGGAATATCCCTTGGGTCAGTTAGGGTCAGGTGTTCTGGCTGTGCCCCCTTCCAGCTTCCCCAAGCCCTCTCCACTGGTGCAGTGGGATGGGGAGCAAAAAAGGCCTTGGCTCTGTGTTAGCACTGCTCAGCAATAATGAAAACATACCTGTATTATCAACACTGTTTCCAGCACAAAACCAAAACATTCCCATACCATCTACTATGAAGAAAATTAACTCTGTCCCAGTCAAAAGAAGCACAGTTCCCACTGCCCTTTCCCACCTGGTGCTTCTTGGATATCTCCACATGCCATTTCAGCTCATCATTCTGGTTGAAAACTAACACAGGAAAAAAAGGGAAGTATTGTTTTCTGCTTTGTTGGCAAGCTAGGGCTGTACAGGAAAGGATCCAACACATCCCAGAACAGGCTGGAGGGCAGGAGCAGGGCCATGCAGCTGGGAGCAGGAAGGGTAATGAACAAGATCTCCTCTTTCATCAACCTCAATAAGGCACTTGCCCAAAGGACTGCCTCAGCTAATCTATTCCACTTTCCGCATTGCTTTGTACTACAGCTGAATTGTCAGACATCCCCTCTGGTTCCATCCACGCAGGTTGCAGGCTGTCAGGACCATCCATTCTGCAACCAAGCTCCTGAGCATCAAACCAGAAAATCTAGAGCCACAACATAAGGTGCTGACCAGGTATAAGCTCACTTTACACCATCGTCTTCTCTTGGGCTAGGTCAGCTCTCTCCGTAAAAGTGTAGAGCTGCCCTCTCATCTGCACTGGTTCATGAGACAGCACCTTGGTCACATCTTGGTGCCTCACCCAGGTCACATTGGTGCTGCTGAGAGTCTCCTGCTGTGCAGACACTGTACCAGTAAAGCAGCCCCACTAGCACTCCTGCCCTCCCTCCTGGCCTTTCCCACTGTGGTACTGCATTAGCACAGCATCAGCCAGAGGACTGGGATTTAGACCTTATGAATTCATTGTTTTCTAAGTTGAATGGCTCTTACAGTTTCTGCATTATAACTGGAAATTGCAATAAGGATAACCAGTACTTTGCTTTTGCATCCGTGAAGCTTTATCTAAAGATCCCAAAACAATCAGCAAATGTCAGTGAAGATTCACAAGTATTGTGCCAGCAGACATGGACTGGTTAAGCAACTTGCCTAAAAACACAAAGGAATTCTTCCTAATTTTGCTGCTAACAAGACAACACAAGTTCTGACCTTTAATTTTTGGCTCTGAGCAGTGCCTTTTTCCTACAGTGTCACCCATTAGGCATTTAACTATTGCACATCAATAGCCAGGGCCCCCAAAGAAGATGCTCTCAGAGCACTTTTGGTTCAGCCTTTCCTACCATTAATAAACCATGTAAAAGGAGTACAGTCAATCTGAGTTCAGGTATATTCCAGAAGTCCTAAAAGAGCATTAAGAGGTTATTATTACATGCATGTCTTGTCCCTGAGCTTCAGACGGGAATGGGTTTGGGGATAAAGTTGAACTAGATGAAAAGAAAAGAAAGAACTTTATCATTTCAATCAATCTGATAATCCCTGGAGATCTGATTTGTGATTTTTCAAACTTTGTTTCTGTTAACACAGTGAAATATATTTGTTTGCTACTTTCTGAAAGCTGTTACCAGTAAAGTCTTCAATTACTAAAGGCAAAAAAGGTTATAATTCCTACTGTTTACATTTTGCATTTCTCCCAGCTTGGATAATGAAAATCAATAAAACCACTTTCACTGCCAAGTCTCAGTGGTACAATGTTGTTGCATAAAGGGAAAGAAAACTAACAAACATTCTTGGGAAATGAAGTAGAATTTTTGAAAGTATAATGTAAAAAGACCTGTTTACAATCTATAGAAAATCAGATTATTGCAAAAGTTAAATTTGAACCTAATTTAAAGTTGAAATAATAAATAAAGGACTTGTAAGATAGACTTGCAAAGTCAGGTAATCCTCATGGTTAATGATTCCACCCTTTGTTCACCTTGGATCTTCTTTCTGCTCACATTCATTGAGCTCAACAAAGACTTTTTTTAAAATATCTATGTCCTATAATGATCTGAAAGAAGAGTGTGCTTGAATAGCTAGTACTATATCCTCTGCAATGTCAAAATAGAAGTGTGGAACCAGATGGGAGAAATCCAGTTCCGGTAAGTCCAGGTGAGATCCCACTTCTCCTTCCCCCGCTGGATGGGAAAGGGTCCTTTCTCCCTGCCCCAGTTCCAGGGAAAGTGAGGGAGGGCTGGCAGAGGCCGCGCATCAGCTGGGGCAGCCAGCCAGGCTGGAACAACCAGCAGCCAGGCAATAACAACTTGTGCATCCTCCCATCTTCTGCTGGCATCATGTATCCCTGTCAGTATCTACAAACCTTTAAAAAAAAAGCTGAGTGCACAAGAGCCGAACGCTGGGGCCAAACCCCACCCTGCAGCGTGGAAAGGAATGTTTTACGCAAAATCGGCTAATGATTTGTTTACAGTTAATTAAGTAAAATAGCGGTTGATAACAAGCTCTGTTTACAGTGTGGGCAGGAGATGGCTCTGTCTAAGTAGGTCCAAAGGATTTTGACATTCTTAAAAGTTTGGCAGGTGCTGAAATTAGTTCCTCAAAACAACCAAAGGTATGTTCAGAGAAATCCAGAAGGGAAGGGAGATACATAAACAGAGCCCCGGGGGAGATTAATATATAAAAGTCACATGTTTAACGATTACTTTTAAATGGTCCTCAGCCACAAAATTATGTAAACATCTTAGTGATAATATCACTAGGACTTAGTGAAAGAGAGTAAAAGAAAAGCCCTTTGAAGCTAACTTAAAAGCATGGGTGGATATATCCCAGATTTCTTTATTTCTCTTCACATATCTCAAAATATCTTACAGTCGTTTACACTTTGATTGCTGAAGTCTGCTTCTCTCTGACCTCAACCTCATTTTGTATGTTGGGTGATTTTGTGGTCCATGACCAACGCTAAGGTCCTATTCAACACTTTGCCGGCATTTCATTCTTGTCCCTTCTGTGATGAACCTTGGCCAGGTTCTGTGTCACCAGGCACTTCTGTGCCAGGGTGGGAGGACGTTTCCCCGGGACATCCAGGAGGGGAACAAAGTGCCCTTCTGCTCTGTAACAGCAGGGGAAGATGCAGCACTTTGTGGGAGAAGTGTCTTGTGTTAGCAAATTTTACCAGGCAGGGAGATGGTAGAGATCCTGCACAGCCCTGGGCTCTCAGTGATTCTCCATAGTAAGGCTGCACCACGAACTGGAGCTCTCTTTGGTAACTCTCTGATACTGTCAGCTGCATGCTGCTACCTGGGATTTGATCTGAGCCAGCCCTCCACAAAGACTTTATTCATGTCCAGTAGCTCAATGCATAAACAAGAGTATATGGTAAATTAAGGTTGTGCGGAAGTACATAGGTTGCCTGCCCTGAAAATCAGTCAGGCTTAACTTTTTATCCACAAGTATTTTTTTGGACAAAATCTTTATATGTGAGGAGTTCTCTTGAATTGGAGAGGAAAATGAAAGTTCTGCCCTTTAACTACACCACTGACTGAGAAGGTTCAGGTTAAGATTGCGGGGTCTAATTAGTTCTGATACAGAGCATGGTGTGTTAAACATACTTTATAGAGCCCATGTCCATGAGGTTCTTTCATGCCAGGTGACAGCCTTGCAGTGGTGATATGCCACCTTTCGTCAGGACGGTCCTGCTGCCTCCAGAGGATGGACAGCAGCTGCCGCACAGCAAAGTGCTACATCTGCTCACTGAGCTGAGCAACTGGGATGTTATGCTGACTCTCTGTTCTTACCACCCTACGGCTACTCCCGTAGCAATGCTCTCTCCTTGCTCAAAGCTGCACCTAAGGGCACAATATGGCCTTTGATTATCTGACAGAAAAAAGCAAGTTTCCAAGAACCACCACTGGTCTCTCTTTAATAGCATGTCATTTCCAGATTCTGTTTATGTCTAGCTTTCAGCACTGATTCCTTTTGCTTTGTGTTTTATTAATCGTTCCATTTGCAGCCCTTGTTTATGGCTACTGACAGCAACATTTATATATTTATCACAGAACAGAATCACAGAACAACCAGGTTGGAAGGGACCCATCGGATCATCAAGTCCAACCATTCCTATCTAACACTAAACCAAGTCCCTCAATACCTCATCCACCCGTGCCTTAAACACCTCCAGGGAAGGGGAATCAACCACCTCCCTGGGCAGCCTATTCCAATG
The DNA here is from genome assembly GCA_033558105.1 of Coccyzus lansbergi. NCBI lineage: Eukaryota > Metazoa > Chordata > Aves > Cuculiformes > Coccyzidae > Coccyzus > Coccyzus lansbergi. Next base: position 1,176,894 of record JAUMJK010000450.1, read on the forward strand.
CCCAATGACCCTCTGTGTGAAAAACCTCTTCCTAATCTCCAGCCTAAATCTCCCCTGGCGGAGCTTGAGGCCATTCCCTCTTGTCCTGTCCCCTGTCACTTGGGAGAAGAGGTCAGCTCCCTCCTCTCCACAACCACCTTTCAGGAACGTGTAGAGAGTAATGAGGTCTCCTCTCAGCCTCCTCTTCTCCAGGCTAAACAACCCCAGCTCTCTCAGCCATTCCTCATAGGGCCTGTTCTCCAGCCCCTTCACCAGATTTGTCGCTTTTCTCTGGACTCGCTCCAGAGCCTCAACATCCTTCTTGTGGTGAGGGGTCCAGAACTAAACACAGGAGTCAAGGAGCAGTCTCACCAGTGCTGAGTCCAGAGGGAGAATAACCTACCTGGACCTGCTGGTCACACCGTTTCTGATACAAGCCAGGATGCCACTGGCCTTCTTGGCCACCTGGGCACACTGCTGGCTCATGTTCAGTCGGCTGTCGACCAACACCCCCAGGTCCCTCTCCTCCTGGCAGTTTTCCAGCCAGGCTTCTCCCAGTCTGTAGCTCTGCATAGGGTTGTTGTGCCCCAAGTGCAGGACCCGGCATTTGGCCGTGTTAAACCTCATGCCGTTGGACACTGCCCAGCGGTCCAGCCTGTTTAGGTCCCTTTGCAGAGCCTCCCTACCCTCCAGCAGATCGACACTTGCACACAGATTTGTGTCATCTGCAAACTTGCTAAGGGTACCCTCAATGCCCTCATCCAGGTCATTGATGAAGACATTGAACAGGACTGGACCTAGCACTGAGCCCTGGGGGACACCACTTGTCACTGGCCTCCAGCTGGACTTAACACCATTTACCACCACTCTCTGGGCCCAGCCATCCAGCCAGTTTTCTACCCAGGAGAGTGTGCGTCTGTCCAGGCCAGAGGCTGACAGTTTCCGCAGCAGAATGCTGTGAGAAACTGTGTCAAAGGCTTTACTGAAGTCCAGAAAGACCACATCCACAGCCTTTCCTTCATCCAGCAGCCGAGTGACTTTGTCATAGAAGACGATCAGGTTGGTTTGGCAGGACCTGCCTCTGGTAAACCCATGTTGACTGGGCCTGATCACCCGGTTCTCTTGTAAGTGCTTCGTGATAGCACTCAAGATCACCTGTTCCCTGACTTTCCCTGGCACTGAGGTCAGACTGACTGGCCTGTAGTTCCCCGGATCCTCCCTGCTACCCTTCTTGTAAATGGGAACTACATCAGCCAGTCTCCAGTCCAGAGGTACCTCCCCAGTCTTCCATGACTGCTGGAAGATGATGGAAAGGGGTTTGGCCAATACATCCGCCAGCTCCCTCAATACCCTAGGATGTATCCCATCTGGCCCCATAGACTTGTGGGTGTCCGGTTGGCCGAGCAGGGCTCTGACCACCTCCTTTTGGACTATGGGAGCCTCATATTGCTCCTCTGTTTCCGGGGTATTTACACAGAGGGAACAGCTTTCTTTACAATTAAAGACTGAGGCAAAGAAGGCATTAAGTACCTCAGCCTTCTCCTCATCCCCTGTCACTGCTGTTCCCTCTGAGTCCAAAAGGGACTGTATGGTCTCCCTTGTCCTCCTTTTACTGTTTATATACTTATAGAAAGATTTTTTTATTGTCTTTTACAGACTTAGCTAATCTGATCTCTAGCTCAGCCTTAGCCCCTCTGATTTTTTCCCTACATAGCCTTGCTTCCCTCCTGTAGTCCCTCCAAGAGGCCTGTTCCCCCTTCCAGAGCCTATAAATCTTCCTTTTTTTCCTAATTTCACTCAAGATTTCCCTACTCAACCAAGCTGGTTTTTTCCCCTGCCAGCCTTTTTTCCAGAACACGGAGATGGCTTTCTCCTGAGCTGCCAGGATCTCCTTCTTGAAGAGCTCCCAGCCCTCATGGGCTCCCTTGCCCTCAAGTGCTGTCTCCCAGGAGACTTTGCCAACCAGCCTTCTAAACAGTTCAAAGTCTGCCCTCTGAAAATTTAGTGCTACCGTCTTGCTTAGCACCCTCTTCACTTCACCTAGGACAGAAAACCCTGTCATCTCGTGATCACTAAGACCTAGGCGACCCCCTACTATCACATCCCCCACAAGCCCCTCTCTGTTGACAAACAACAAGTCCAGGAGGGCACCTTCCCTCGTAGGTTCATTAACGAGCTGTGCAAGGAAGTTATCTTCCACGCACTCCAGGAACCTCCTAGACTGCTTCCTTTCTGTTGTGTTGTACTTCCAGCAGATATCAGGGAGATTGAAGTCTCCCACAAGAACAAGAGGCACTGACTTGGAGGTTGACCCCAGCTGTTTAAAGAAGAGCTCATCAGCTGCTTCTCCTTGGCTGGGTGGCCTGTAACAGACTCCCATCATAAAATCTCCCTTGTTATGGGCTCCCTTGATCTTAACCCACAGGCACTCAATCTCCTTATCGCCACAGTCCATCTCAGAGGTGTCCAAGTCCTCCCTTACAAAGAGGGCTACTCCACCCCCTCTCCTACCCTTTCTATCCCTCCTGAAGAGTTTATACCCCACCATACCTGAACTCCAGTTATAAGAGTCATCCCACCACGTTTCCGTGATGGCAACGACATCGTAGGCACCTTGCCCTACAACGGCCTCCAGCTCTTCCAACTTATTCCCCAAGCTGCGTGCATTGGTGTAAATGCACTTCAGCTGAGTAGCTGAGCCTTCAGCCCTCCTAGAGGGGACAGTGCTTGTTCCCAAACAAAAACAAAACAGTGCTTGTTATATACAGTATATGCAATTCTATATAATTTAAATTAATATATGTGATTTTAAAATGTCTATTTTAGGATAAAATCCAGGAAAAGACCACTTATATCACAGCTGAATCTACAGGTTTTTGAATAGGTTCTCACCAAATCTGTTTTACGTTTACTTTCTTTTGCCTTTTCTCTTTCTTCCTCCCAGGCAATTTTATACTGTCCAGTAGTATGTGTTACAGATGCTAAAAGTTTTTACCCATTCATTCCCCAAAGTTGAAGGATTTTCTGTAAACACAGAAAAGCTGTGGGCTCCCAGGCACCTCCAGGAGGGGGTGAACTCAAAGAAAGAGGAAATTTCTGTCCCTGAGGTCACAAATCAATCTATCTAGCAACACAGCAGGGAGGAGAGAGGGCTCGGTGGAAAGAGTTGCTGTGCCTACTGCCAGCTGCATTACCTTCAGCAGCTGAAGAAGGAGGGTGTCTAAGTGGCTGTTCCCCTCCCTTGACCACAAAGGATTTGCTTAAAATGGATGCCAGAAGGAGGATTAGAGCAGAGCCCTCCATCCTCTCCTCTCCTTTGTTCAGGAGGAGAAAGAGAGCATAAACCCTTGGTTGCTAGGGTCTGGGCTCACCTAATAGTCCCAGTCTACTCCTGTTTGCCTTCCCCTGGTACTTCACCATCGCTGTTGAAAAGGATTGCTTGATGTTCCAGGAACGGCTTGTGCTTTGCAGGAATATCAGAGTCTCTAGGCTGCTCCATAAATTGTACTCTGCTTATGAGACAGTGCCTACAAAGCTATCTGGGTCAGGCATGCTAAGCACCCCGCCTTTCCTTTAATGTTTTACCATGGACACTCCCTCACATGATCCTTTTTCCAGACTGTCCCTAATCCTTGAATGCATTCAAAATCCTCCAGCTATGATTTCTTGATCTCCTCAACAAGAGATATTTTTCTTCAGTGCATACAGGACACAGTGTGCTTTTGGCTTCTACACCACTTCCCATTGTTTCCCAACTGTATTTCAAAACCTTCATTCTTTTCCACTGTATTCCAGCTTTCACACCTAAGACAACGGCTGTAGATCAGTAAGCCAAGTCAATGGCACATCAGTCTGGCTTGGGGTAACACCTTTCCACAAAGCAATTTATTAATGCAGGTGTTTTCTCAATATGTTTCTGGAATAATCCCAAATGCACTGAGTGGAATCTCTGAATATGGCAAAGTTCTCACTCTCTAACATCACAACGAGCTTCTGCTGATGAAACATTAGCTTCCTATTTTCCACTTTTCTTCTTGCCCTCACTTTTATCCCAGTGCCAGACTCCTGCAGCCCGAGCACTCACAATCTCATCACTACCAGGTATGGAAAGGGTGGCCTCAGCGCATCTACAGGGATTTGAGCTGTCTCTGAAGTGTGGGGCTCCGCTTCCTCTGCCTCCAGCTGGGCTGTGGTAACCAGCACTGACATGCCTTTCTGGCTCTGCAGTGCAGTGCTCCCCATTGAGCTCCTCACCCTCAGCTGGGGCCCCAGTTGAGGTGGCAGCCGGTTATCATGAGAACTAAAATAAGAGCTACTGATACAGTTTGTGCTTTTAGGGCTGGTTTTGGATAGAACATGACCTGTAGGCAGAAGAGGTCTTTTCCAGTAATCATATTCAGTGCTTTGAACGACAGATTAATCTTCCTATTAATTTTTTTCCTATCAAGAGTTAAAACATTCCCTTATTTTCTCTTGGGCTAGGATTTGGCCCTGAGCATGTACTCAGCATTCTGGCTGCAACGTGTGTTTTGTTGCTATTTGTGTGGTATCCAATGTACTGTTTTATGTATTCTTACCTCCTTCTCCTTTGCTTTCCAAGGTGCCCAGTAATGTATTCTCCTAACAAATGTATAATTATTTACTTATTGCAGCATTTTATGATTACATTGTTGGTAATTGCTCAATATTGCAAGTGATTCATTAGTAATTGCAGAGTCTTTTGGATCTGTCTATAGCAAGAGAACAAATGGCACTCTGCATCAAAGTCTTCAAGAGGAATTTTTCTCTAATGATCTTTTTTTAACTATCTTTCCTACTAAAGCCCTGAAGGATGCAGTTTCTTTCTCTCTTTAAACAATAGCTCAAAGTTTCACTCTTGCCCTGCAGTGGAAAAATTACATCAGTCTTTGAATAGGGTTTTATTCTGTAGTCCAGCTATCACCTTCTTGTAGTTTCAGCTGCTTCTAATGGGATTTTACTCTGGTGATATATATTCAGACTGCATAACTCCTCAGCCACTCAAATTCTTCTTAGAGCTTTTTGAAAATAATTAAACTGCAAGCAGTTTTCAAATATTTCTGTCATTTAGGGCTTCCCATACTGACTTCAGTGGGGATTCACAGGTGGAACAGACAGGAATTTGATTTCCCTCTCATTAATACATGCCTTCTGGTCACACCTTGCCAGCCTTTGTGTAAAACCCACAGTCGTTTTATCACACCCTTCCTCCTAAGGGATTTCTCAGCTTTCCACCAGCTATAACAACAAACTTGGGCCACCTAGACTTGGCTGTGTGGCAAATAGGAGATTTTCCAGCTCCACTTGGAGTGCTTAACAGTGCCCGGTGTTTCCTTTGCCTGCTGTAGTTTCTCCCTGCTACTCGTACCTTCTGGGAGCCCAGCTCTGACTTCCCCCATGTGTGAACACACAGCTAGCGGGCAGGACAAACTCTCATCTGCTCAGCAGAGTACATTGAGTGGCTCCACAGTTACTTCCACGCTAACCTCATGTCCCCCTCTTCTAAGCCTTTCAGCATGAGCTGGCAGTGAGTACAGACAGCACTGAAGAGGCCACCCAAGCTATCCACATCCCCAAACAGTTGTGATTTATGGAATGTATGAAGAGCACAGAGACATCATGTAATCTCCCATCACCAGGGGTTATGCTGTACTTAACAGACATGCAGTGCCCAAGGCTTGATTTCAACCTGCAACACAGACTCCCTGCATGCTGGAAGAATCCTGTCTTGAAGGTTGTGAGCTGGACAGAAGAAATTAACCCTTCACTAATCAGAAGGCTGTGCAGCAGTTCTATGTCTCTCCTGATTGGTGAGTGTGGTTGGCTTCAGCAAAGCACATAAGCATGGGTACAGACAAAAAAGGAGAAACTTCTGCCATATCTGGTAAGTACCTGAAGACTTTTTGGGACCTATATGAACGGTTCTCTTTTCTGACCTATTGGGCACCAGTTCATAGTCTGACATCTGTCTGTAGCTGCACATTCAGGGATTTCTTGAGCCATTGCAACCATGGGTCTAGTAAGTACCTAGTCTACCAGCTACATAATCCCACAGCTGTAAACAAATTGATCCGAGACATAAATGCTTCCCCCTTCTTCTAGTAACAAACAGATCTTTCTTCTGCTAGGGAAGAAAATAGTTTCCTACTGAAGTTATTAGCTTCAAATGGGAACTGAGTTTGTCCTGGACTCTTCAAAAATTTCCTTTGCAGAGGTTCCCACATTGCTGACTCACTACATGTCTGCTACGGACAAGCCTGCCCTAAGTCAGCTTCTGCAAGGCTTAAGGCAGCCAGCTCCAGTGTTGTCGCACAACAGTGGAGGCAAGGGACCAAAACCAGACACTTGGGAAGAGAGGAGAACAGAGAAGAGAAAACAAAACAACAGTACTCCACAAAGCAAACCTATCATCCAGTTTATTGAATGTTTACATTTGAGTCAAATGAAATTTTACTTTGCCATCATTTAATCAGGATGCAGAATGGGGAATCTGAAATTTGGGGTAAAGTGCAAGCAATGTTCTTGTTGAGCTACATGCAAATTCAAGATTTTATCTGTTTAGAGAATATTAAGTATTTAGTGAGTGCTGGATCTGCTTAAAAAAAACAGAAAAACCAACCCCATAGTTCTAGTCAATGCAAACCTTGTGCCGGAGGCCATAATATTGATATTTAAAATAAGACACACTGTTTAATAATAAATAATATTTTTCAGCTGTAATTATTTTGCCCCGACATGTTTACACACATTGCAGAGATCAATAAGGATAAAAAATATAAACTTACATATGATTTAGTTTTATTACATTGAAGCAGCAATTAAGGGACATGGCAATTTATGCAGATGTTTAGTTCTATCCATTAACACCACAATCTTCAGTTTCTCTTCTTTAATCTCAAATGGGAGTAGCCTGGTTTTGAGAAGCCTCAAAGCCAGCTACCCTGGCCAAAGTTTGGGAAGCACCAGGGCATATCTGCCACTTCCCCAAAGTAGCTAAATTTGGTTTTCCTTGAGGCTCGAAAATCTCTGTGATTTCTCCCTGTGATGAGAACATTACCTCGAAAAACTCAGCAGTTAAAGCCTACACACACTATCCTTCACTGTTATCTGTGCACATATTTACAAACACAGAGGGGAAGTTTTCATGTTGCTATTAAGAACAGCTTCTCACACCTCCAGAACTCATATTAAATGGATGGCAAAATGCTCTTTCTGCCCTCTGCTAGGCTTTGGAAACGAGAAACACCCACTAATTCCATAAGGAAAAAAGCAAACAAACAAACAAACACATGCTGATTTCCGTTGCTTGCTGTTTCAACAGCTCATTTGTATTTTTAAAAATAGATTATGATCTGGTCATAGTAATTTTGCTTGTATTTGGATTCATAATTAAATAACTTTGAACACCGAATAATCATTATTAATACTATGAAATAATGTTATCGGTGGTTTTAGATGCTTTTTAATTAATGCAAGAAAGCGTGAACTTTCTTATTTTTACTGTAACTGGCCCATGAAATCTTTCGTTCTTTCTCCCTGATTTCTGTACTATGGATTTTTCATTACAAGGTTAACAGCTTTTCAACCATTTCCACACAGTTTCCTGCTGCAGTTACAATTCTGGCCCTGAAATTGATTTTATGGTCACATAAAGTCAAGAGCTGCAAGATCTGGGTGCCTTTGGTAAGGGTGTGTTTGTTAAGGGCTATCTCCCTGCTAGCAGGAGGAGTGGGGCTTTTACAGGGTACTGTAAAATCTCGGAGTAATTTAGGGGGAAGTTTTGATGGTGTTTTGCAGAAGCTCCAAGGAAGGCATCCCAGCACCGCATGGGCAAGGACTGGTAGAAGCCAATAGAGGAGGGTGCGCCCAAGAGCTGCCAATATCTTTGCAATGCCCAACTGCTACTCAAACAGCCTCCTCACCCTACGTTTTGAATCAAAGTAAGGGACGTGTCTGAGTGCCAGCACCCTCATGGCTAAAACCCTGCAGCCTCCCAACTCCCAGGTTGCCCCTGCAATACTTGTAATTAGAAACATCTTTTAGCTTCAAAAGTGAATCCTGTTGGGTGAAAACCACTGGTAGAGACAAACAGAGGCAAACCCTCTGTTGCCAATCCAGCAGTGGGGAACACCCTCCAGCCAAGAGCCAGCTTCTCTGGCAGCCTCCAGCCAGCTGTGGGGCTCAGGTAATGATTTGCATTCATGTGGGTGCAGCAAGGATGAGAGCTAAGGCAGCAGAGACACAAGTGGGGCTTTCTTCACTTCCCCTCACAGGACTTCGAGGAGGCTGACCTGGTTTTGTTTTAACTTTCCAAACTGACAGCAAGAAATCAGCTTGGGAGAGCCCCAAAGCATGGAAAATTCCAGCTCTGTTTGCTGTTTTATTTAAGTTCAGACTGTTTGGGAGCACAGGAGTCTTTTTTTCACTGAAAATTTTGCAACTTCAGTTACAACAGCTGTTACCAGGCAACCAACATAAATGAGAACAGTTTGAGCCAATGGAGTAGACAGTTTATTTGAGTTGCTTGGTGCCCAAATACCAGAATCATGAGAGCAGCATTAAATGGATAAATAAATAGTACAGGAGAGGCAAGGAGTCACAGCGAGGAACGGATAAAACAAAGGAAGCCTGACTGCAAGAGGTGATAGAAGGTAGGAAACCAAAAGCTGGTGTATAATATGGCAGGAACAGAAAGGGCAGGAGACATGGAGGTCCGGAAGCAGCAGAGCAACTTGGCAAGGACTGAGAGCATGGAGAAGATGCGGAGCCAAGCTGTCCATGGCAGAATGGGGCAATGGTCTTTTGTGTCATCTTTCTCCCCTGCTTTCCCCCAGATTTTCTGAGACAGCAGCAGCACTGCTGTGTTCCACTCTGCTATGAGAAAGCTTATCTGGAGTGTATGACACTGGCAATGGATATTCGAGTTGAATGCTGCAACACTGCAGAAATCCCTCCTCCAGCCATTTTCCTCAAATCTGGGATCTCATGTTGCCTGCTGGCTGTGGAGGGAGTGGTGTGATGGGAGAAATGCTGAGGCTTACAGCTGTGGGTGGGTGTATCAGAGTCGGGTACAATTTAATATTTGAGGATAGTGTTACTTGAACATCATGCTTTGGATGCCCACGTTTGAAAATGGCTGTTAAAACTCATAGAGGCTTTAGAATAGAGCTCAGAACTTCTGCAATAAAAAAAACTGTGTTGTCATCAGAGACCACCTAAACTCATTACACTGAAGAGGCTGGACCATGGCAGTCTAGCACCTATGTGGTCAAGACAGAGAAGAGACAGCTCTTTAAGTGAGCTTGGAAAATGTGTAACAGGACCCAGTTACCCATGAAATACCAATAAAATAAAATAATGATTTCTCCATTAAACTTCCACTTTCCTAATGGAATACATTGCAGTAAAGTCAGTTTTGTGTAAGAAACCTGTAGGTGTCGTATTAGGAGATTTCTCAAGCGGTGCCTCACCGTAGGGAGTACACTTCAGAGACTGATGACATTATTTAATTATGCCAATGTGTCACTGTTCTCCAAATTACCTGAACAGCGTATTAATGTGCTGTCTCCCTGCTTAGGAAGTTATGCATGGGAAACAGCACAGTTCAGAGCACAAGGACAACTGCAAACAAACATTTTTAGCAGCACTGCGTAGAAAAAGGGGTTTGATGAGCAGTGATTAAGCACACAAACAGTCAGAATGCAATGATTAGAGATTTAGAAGCAATACATAAAAAGTACAAAAGTACATTTTATATTCTGGGCGAGGCAAAATGTGAGAGATAAAAAACTTTTCTGTATTAACTTTTCAGTTTTTCTGATGTCTGCTGCAACAGTTGACACATGCTATGGAAGTGATTTAGGCTTTTTGAATTTATCTGACAATATATTTTACAATCATTATGATTTTTGAGGCAGTCGTGTAATGCCAGGCAGATAATTTATAGTCCTTCATTTTTTTTGTCAAAATTTGAATTGACTCAGCTGGATTTGTAATAAAACATTTTAAATAATTTAAAACCACCCACTTGAATATTTTAAATCAGATTTTTTTTTTATAAAGAATGTCCAGATTAATGGCTCACACATTACAAGCTTTAATAGATTTCTGAGCATTTTTCCTTACAGGATGCTCTGTTCTCAAGAGATCCTTGGGAAGAAAAGCTTAAACACAAAATTGTCCTGACGTACATGGCTTGTGAATAATTTGGGGCTTGAAGCCTAGAGAGTCTCTGGAAGAAAGGTACTACTACAAATTTGATATTTTTATTGAAGTTACTATAGGAAACCATGCCAGAAAAGTAGTACTGGTCAGCACTACACAGTCTCAGGAGCTGTAACCTCATTGCTAAGTTTTGAAGGGAAATTTCCATTCAGATACGTCCATTTCCATAGCAGGGAGTTCAGTGCTGTAATTATCTGCCCCATCTGTGCTCCCTCCAGAAACATTATAGCATTTAGAACCATGTCTTCTTTTATTACTTCTTGCATTTCTGGTAGAGGCAAAAGCTTATGAAACCGCAGGGATAGCTTTGAAAACGAAGTATTCTTTTGCGATTGATGGCGTGTAGTGTTCTTGATCCAGTGGGTATATTTGAAATATCATCAAGTTACTTTCTTTCCTCGAGTTAGTCGCAGTTTTATGGTCCTAACCTCATGGCTAATGTAAACTTTTCCCTTGTTGGCTGGCAAGCTCAACTTCAGACAGAGCTGCAAATGGCCAAAACTGAATCTCATGATACTTAATTTCATGTGTAAAGCCCAGCAGATGGAGTCAGCTTACACACAAACATTTCAGTTTTTATTAAAGAAACAAGCAAGCAACACCTGCAGATATTAGGGCTGGAGACTTCTTCAGTCATGTGTTTTTACTGTGGTATAAAGGCTTACAGCCCAAAAGAACATGTTTCTATTTTTTTTTTAATTCGAATTTTTAGGACATTTTCCATTTCTCAGGATCACCTTGCTCAACTTCAGAGTTGCAGCATTCTTTTACTTGGCTGCAGGCTTTCTGGCTTGCTTTTTATTTTTCTGTACCTTGTGCATTTGTTTCAAGAGAGTCATCATTTCAAGAAAGTCAGACAAAATAATCGCTTACTATAGAAAGTGGAGGTTTATAAATAAGCTGATCTATTCACACATGCGTAGTTGATAACTAAAGGCTTTGCTGTGGGACAGCATAACAGAACAACACCAGCAGCAGCATACTTTGCATCTGACATCTCTGTCAACAGCTGGAATCACCCTGAGCCAAGCTCCATGCCCCTTAGAACCATAGAATCATAGAATAACCAGATTGGAAAAGACCCACCGGATCATTCACTCCAACCATTCCTATCAAACACTAAACCATGCCTCTCAGCACCTCGTCCACCAGTGCCTTAAACACCTTCAGGGAAAGTGAATCAACCACCTCCCTGGGCAGCCTGTGCCAGTGCCCAATGACCCTTTCTGTGAAAAATTTTTTCCTAATGTCCAGCCTAATCCTCCCCTGGCAGAGCTTGAGTCCATTCCCTCTTGTCCTATCTCCTGTCACTTGGGAGAAGAGGCCAGCTCCCTCCTCTCTACAACCTCCCCTCAGGTAGTTGTAGACAGCACTGAGGTCTCTTTCCAGCCTCCTCTTCTCCAGGCTAAACAACCCCAGCTCTCTCAGCTGTTCCTCATAAGGCCTGTTCTCCAGCCCCTTCACCAGCTTTGTTGCTCTTCTCTGGACTCACTCCAGAACCTCAACATCCTTCTTGTGGTGAGGGTCCAGAACTGAACACAGGATTCAAGGAGCAAATGAAACAAAATCTGTCACATCTTTTCTACCAGACCTGTGCAGAACTCATGATTCCTGGAAGAGTTGCATCGGTGTAATTTGCCACTTCTGTGGGTAAGGACCCTTCTACCTCTTCTCTCCTGGCCTTGCTTTGCTCTCACATCTCATCTCCAAAAATCACAGGCCCTGGGCCCGATCTTTCAACAGGTTTTGCTGTAGCCAAGTTTTCATTAGCTTCAGCACGGACACCAGAAACTGCTCTGGTGTAACAAAAATCAGCAGCTTTGTTTTTTTGAAGCCTCTTAACTTTGAAGTTAATTACAACTCTGCCCCCCCAGCAGCATGCCATGGTTTAAAAGAAAGAAAACAGGCTGCCTCAGAAACCCACCCATTATTGAGCTCAGTGCTGCCTGGGCTGTCCCTGCAGCAGGAAGAGAGCCAAGGCCCAGTGCACAAGGTGGCAGCCAGCTGTGAGGAGGGTTGTGACTGAGCTGTGTCTGCACTCGCCCCTTGCCAGGTGAGCCACATTTGCACATGCTGTTTTCCTGTGTATTTGCATAGAGATGAGAGTAGAGCACCTAAGCTGAGCCCACCACAGTCAGCGTTTATACATATTCAGTGCCTCTCACTGCTTTTGCCTGTGGGGCTGCTTCCAGGCTCCCTCAGAGAGGACAAATCAAGCAATCCAGGAGGAAAAGGAGACTGCTCACATGCCCATTCCTACAGATGTGGGAACAGGATGAATATGCCCCAAGGTCATATTGAAACTTCTGAGAAACAGCTGGGAACGCATCTAGCACCCTGGTTACACATACAGACTCAGCCAAAAGAAGAATTTTCTTTGGTGCTCTGATGGATTTCCTGCTTTTTGGAGAACTCCATGTGAGTGCAGCGATCCTTTTCCAAACTCAGCCTCGGTTCTGGACCCTCTGCATTGTGACACATTCATGCTGCACGGAAAGGCTGACAGCACTTGTCCTGCATTTTCCCATAGATTAGACTGTCATCACTCGTGGTTAAGAGCTTCGGGGACATGTAGAATTACTTTCCTGATAGTATCTTTACATTTTTTCAAGAGCTTAGCATATTCCAAACATTAATCTTCTGTGCTGTCTTGAGGAAACGTGACCAGAAAATGCTTTGTCAGCTAAGGTTGTGACAAAAATGCTAGGGAGTACTTAGAAAAAACAATAAAAACTAATAAGCCCCTGTAAAATTCTTGATTACCCTATTCATTTGATGAACCTTGTAGTTTAGCCACAACACTTCGTTGTCTTTACAGACATCTGGCAGAAACCATTGCAGTCTAAGCATCAGACCACTTGCAGAAGTGACTTATTCTCACTGAAACAGGTCATCTATAGTAAATTAATGAGGGTGGACACATGAAACAGTTTCAAAGAACACTCCTGTGCAGGCTACCCTGTGTTACAATACACAGAGGACAGCTTTTGGGAGCAGGGAACACTCCAGAAGGACCAACAGCAGCAATGGCTACTCAGTGGTTCTCAAATTCATGCCTCACCTTGCTCCTGCTTTCCCAATCTGGGCTCAAGCAGCCCCTGCTCTGCAGAGCACCTCTAACAGCAGTGCCAGGTTGGTGATGGTTGGGCTGTCAGGGAGACCACTCCATTCAGCGAAGGCAGGAGATGAAATGCTGGGTATGTATTAACTGACACCACTTTACATCTCTGCTTCTGTTAGAGCGTGGAGCTGCAGCAGTGGCAGCAGAGGAGTGGGCAGACTAAAGGTTTCACAGCTTGTGTTCCTTGGGCTTTAGGTTCTTAAGAGGGAGACAGCAGAAGGTGGGTAGTTGTTAAATTACCCCAGTATAAAAGCCAAGCCTCAGCAGGAGTGACCTAAACATGCATCTTGCTCCCACTGTTTTTAGTGCTTTGTATATCAACAGAGATATTGACAGTTCCTAAATCCTTCACACCGAGGACAACAAATATGAGGCACGTGCTCAGCCAAGTGGAAAGGAGCAGTCCTGAAGATTAACAGTCAAATCTGGCAGCCCTTCAACACCCATATTCTATCAAAACTCCTATCAAAATCAATACTGTTTTTAAATGGGGGCTCAGAGTAAGTGGGTAGCCTATTGTGACACTCCTGGAGCAGCCTGGAGTTGCTGTAAAGGCCCTGATGCTAGTTGTCACCTAGAAGTGTGAAGCTCACACATGGCAAACTCCTGTGCATGCACACTCAGGACCTCCTTCTATTAGAGTAAAAGCTTGGTATCTTAAGCCTATGTGCTTACAGGCTTGTCCTTAGGGACAGAGAGCAGGAAGCATCCCTTTTGCCTGTCTTGGGTATAAGATGTAAGGCATTGTTTGATGTAGCAGTACCAGCTGGGTCTACCCATGCTTGCAAACAACCTATGTTACTACCTGTAGTCCAGGAAGGTGATGCTCAAGGCCAAAAGGGATTCATGCTTCCTAGTTCATCCATGCAAAGCTCCATGTGACCTAGTTTCAAGGGAGCAAACTCCCCAGTTATTCTTGGGTCATTTTCCATGTTTCCTCAGGTGAGAAGGATTACCTATGAACGGCATGTAACAAAATACTCTATTCATCGACTATGTTTATGCACAGTGAATGAGGGTTACCATCTTAGATGGTGATTGCCACAGAAATAGAGTCAAAAGCAGCATTTCAGTGGGAAAAGCAGAAGAGACTCTGTGGAATAAGCCCCAGGAGATCAGTGCACTTATCAGAGAAGATCCCAGAAGAGCAACTGCACCCATTGAGAAGAGGAAAGCTACAGCATTTTTCCAGCGATGCATACTAGAATATCTTCTCATATAAATCACCTGTGTAAGAAGCTGTTAATTTAATACCCAAAGTTTTGGGTTAGAATAATGTAATTTAGTGGAGAATAGATGTCTTAGGATATAATTCCTGTGAGTGAAATGCAATTGCAGGAGTAATTCCAAATAAGAAAATTATTTGTGTATTTTGCTAGTATCACACCCAAACCTGAAGTAACCAAGGCAATGTCAGGTGTTAAGCCAACTGCAGGGGTGTTTTCACTTAAACCTTGACTCTGAAAACCTCCTGGAAAGAGAATATAGCCAGAAAGTCAGCCATCTGGTAACATGCACAGAGAGCTTTGAAACCAGAAGAAAAAGGTAGAGAGTAAACAAGGGAAATGTCAGAGAAGTGAGTGGCACGAGCAAGAGTGACACCCACCTCCTGAGAATGCATCTGTTCCCTCTCATGTGCAGGGTGTACATTGTTCCAGGTTTGCAGTTCCCAAATCTGGCTTTTACATGCTTTAATGTTTTAGCAGCTGAGTGACCCCACAGGTATCTCTGCCAACAATTACAAAGCAAGGCATCCCTTTCTTGCTAGGGACTTAGTGTGTTTAGGACACCTGCTATTCCCAAGGATAAAATGGAATCACTGGGCAAACACCAGCTGTGATACAACTTCATTTTAACATTTTCTTTAACATCCCTGAAACACACAGTGCAGGCTTTGCTTCAACAATACAGTAAAAGCACAGGCATTCGGCATGTATAATTTAGAGGCTGAGGTTTTGGCCTCCGGGGTTTTGCTTAGCTGATGATAATCCACTTGACAGGTTGATTTTTTCCCTAAATGATTCAGCATATCACATCCCTTTTGTCCTGCTTATTCAAGGAGAAAATATCTAAGTGAAATGAATACCTTGCAGGCCAAGCACAATACAACTGGTTTTGGTTCCCTCACAAGTTTTAGTGACCATGCATAGGGCTGGCAGCCCTGCAAGAAGGTTATTTTCTTACTTCACCCAGTGTGGCAGTGCCCTGCCTCTCTTTCTCATGACAATGTGGCCAGTTCCATGTGTACGTGCATTGGGATGCAGCTGGAACCACAGGGATACACCCAGCGGCTTTCCATACAGGCGGTGCAGGGGGTAGGCTGTAAACAGCGAGAGTAGTTCATATACACAATTACCTGCTGTTTGGTTGTGTCTAAAGAAGAAAGAACATAAAGCTGGCTCCAGGGCAGCAGGAGAGCTGCTCTCACTGTCTAAATGCAGCCCAGGAGCCTTGGCCCTGTCACTCTGGAGCTGGTGCATTTCTCACAGTGAGCCCTGTGCCTTGATGTCCACACAGATGAAGCCTTTTTGCAAAACTAACATTTCAAGAAAAAAACACATGCCCCTCCTTCCTGGCCCCTCTTGAAGACCAATGCAGAAATACCTGCGCTGAGCAGCTCTCGGCATAAAGGTGTGTGCCCCCAAGTGGCCTCATCCCACCCAAAGAAGCTCAGCCGTTTTGAAGCCTGAGGCTCCTGGGATCCCGGCTTTGGCATTCTATTTTTGCAAACACTGCTTTCTAGGCTGTGTTTAATAATTCCCGTTAGATCTATCTCCACAGGTGACCCAGATTCGGAAAGCCTCTTTGTTTCATATTGTTATGCACATATTTAAAGATGGGCTTAATGGTTTTCTCAGATCAAGGCCACATCAAACAGCTTTGTTACTGAAGAAGGAAAGATTGCCTGCATTTGAAGTAGTTTTGTACGTCACACAAGGCTTGTCAACAAGGTGCAAATTCATCTAGGGATTCTCTCAGTTAATACTTAACCATTTAAAATGTACATCTGACGTAGAGAACTTATTTTTGGCTTTAAAAAAATCCCCATTAGAGCAGACATGCAACACTAAAGGTTTCAGCCTGTCTCATGTGATTCCTCATACCTTGACCGCAACAAGATAAAGGGACAACACAGCATCCTCTTTGCATCGGAGATTGTTCTTCACAGCCACAAAATCCCCAGCTTTCTCGTGTTTCCTACAGTTTTAGACAACTGTGGCAGACTGAAGCGTCACCTACAAGAATTAGAGCAGGGTTAGCTGTTGCCTTAGTGTAAATGTAAAGTCGAATCTGGATATTTCACATTCAGTTTACTTTTTGAACTAAATGGATGGTTCTTCCTCTCACCTCATATTCCTTCTGACTATTCTCTACTGTTACACGGTGGACTTGTTACATAGTGGTACCACTGTACTCCAGATGCTTTCCCTTCATATGATATTTCAGTTAAGACTTGTTACCTGGCCTTATGCCATTTCTTAACTGGCTCAATGTGTGGGTAGGAGTCCTTACACATTCCCTAAAATAGCACACGTGAAAATCTAAGCAGCTAATATTCATGTCAAAATATTGCTACACCCATTGCTTATCTTTCCAAGGGTGCACTAAGGTAGCTATCAGATACACGCTGGAGTGACAAGTGGCTGCAGGGTGTGTTTTGGCAAAAAGACTGATCTGTTAGTCAAGTTGAGAAAGGAGCAGTAGAGAGCATCAAAATAGAGGGGTTTGTAATTCTACTAACAAATTGTGAAATAGCTGAAAGTGTAGCTTAGCCTTCACAACCTGCATTTATTTTTATTTTTGCAAGTTAACAGAAAGTGTGCCACAAGTAACACCCAATGAGAGCAGAGGAGGAGGCAAGGAAAGGATGCAGTTTTGTTCTCCTTCTTTCAAAAGGATTCAAATGATGCAGAATGTATTCCCTTCTTTACCAGAAAAGCTTAAACATCAGAAGTCCCACATCCCAAGGAAGGAACTGCCGTTGGAGGAGATAATTTGTCTGCATAGACCTTTTTTCCGGTGATATTTTTTATTATATTTAGTTGAAAAAATACTCTGTGGGGCAAGCCCCAGGTACATGCTCTAACCAAAAGGCTGTGGAATATCCTCTATATGAAATACTTCAGCACTCCCAGGTACAAAGTACAGCTGCAATCCCATGAGAAGGGACTAAGTCCATGTTCCAAGTACTTCTAACACAGTTAGAAAACTCACCTGGAAGAGTTTCCTGCTTAAAGTTCACCGGTTCTGAGTAGGATTTGAATCAGTCTCTCAATATTCAGAGAGGGGTTCTTAGACTCTGAGCTACTAAACAAGAGATTAACACCACCATGGCAACCTCAGGCAGTTTTCTGAATCTCAGTGTCTGACTAATTTTTTTACAGATTTTGTATTTTAATTGTACTACACAGAATTTTGTAGAAGGGAAAAGAAGTAATTTTGCTAAGCAGGACAATAAGTCTGATCTAAACTAATTTTAAAAAGTGGATGACAAAATTAAACAAAAATCAATTATTCATCTGGCATTAATCATGAGGATATTTATTAAGCTCATCATTTTCTACAGTTATAGTGTTCATATAAATTTACAGGTGCAAATTTAACTGTCTAAATCAGCATCCTGATCCTTTGTCATGACCACAGAGTTGCTGAGAATGCTGAAATTCCTTTGGAAAATTGGATTAGCTTCAGGGACTTAAAATATGGGAATGTTAGCACATAACTAACCCTGAAAATATTAGCCTACAGGAATAAACACTGCATTTATTTGCCTCTTTGCACATTTATTCAAAACAAAGCCATTTTTACATGTGCATCTTTTGGCTAACTCTGAATACTCCACATTGAGAACCTGGAGGGAAATGTGCAGAGAGGGAGGAATGAATATCTTATGGTTGTCCTTATGAATCTTGGGCTAAAAACCACAATCGCTTACTCTTATCGATGCCAAGAATCTTACAAAAGCCATTTCATGTTGTAACAACTCACTGCAAAATTGAAAACATATTAATTCGACTCCACCCCACAACAAGATAATAAAACAAAAACTTCAAATGAAAAAGCTTTAGGAAATGTGATACATAGCCTCTTGCAGTCCCATGCATGAAATACTTCTATCCACCCCTGATCTACCCAGGCAAAACTGAGAATTTTGGGGACATTTTGATCTATCTGAGGGCTGGCCTTAAACTTCAGACTGCAAAATGAGTCTCTAAAGCCATTCCTAAATAAACGATGGTATTGTATTGAATTGAACTGCATGAACATGAAGCTAGACGAATTCAGCGCAGAGCAACACCAACTGCGTCTTTACTAATTCTCTCCAGAATGCTGCAGTCAGGGAACAGTTAACAGCAATTTACAGTCTAGGATAATATAATATTACTGCTGTTTCTACTTCAAAGAGAGCGTAGGTAAAATAAAACAGTCTTATTTTTCTTAAATTACAGTTATTTTTCTGTAATTTACATACACCTTCTCATTCTGCTAAGGAAATTTGAGTTAGCATCATTCCCAAATTCTAACACATAAATCAGGATCCAGTCCTAAAAGCAAAATCTAACACACTAGTAAGTTTCTTTTCACCTACAGGCATTCCTTCTCCATTTTAATAACACAAAATGGAATGACTATGTGGCTACAGAGCAGTGAAGGAAACCTTATTGTACATATGAAAAACGGACAAAGGATACTTCAAGAAATAACTAGTTAGAATGAAAATCTCATTCTATTTTCTACCATTTCACAGCACATGCCCTTAGCTGGACTATGGAATAAAGTAAATATGAATCTTATTTTTTATTATACAATATTTCAAGGCCAATGGCATCCTGGCTTGTATCAGAAACAGTGTGACCAGCAGGTTACCAGCAGTGTAACCAGGGAGGTTATTCTCCCTCTGTACTCAGCACTGGTGAGACCACTCCTTGAATCCTGTGTTCAGTTCTGGGCCCCTCACCACAAGAAGGATGTTGAGGTTCTGGAGTGAGTCCAGAGAAGAGCAACGAAGCTGGTGAAGGAGCTGGAGAATAAGTCTTATGAGGAACAGCTGAGAGAGCTGGGGTTGTTTAGCCTGGAGAAGGGGAGGCTGAGAGGAGACCTCATTGCTGTCTACAACTACCTGAGGGGAGGTTGTAGAGAGGAGGGAGCTGTCCTCTTCTCCCAAGTGACAGGGGACAGGACAAGAGGGAATGGCCTCAAGCTCTGTCAGGGGAGGATTAGGCTGAACATTAGGAAAAAAAAAATTCACAGAATGGGTCATTGGGCACTGGAACAAGCTGCCCAGGGAGGTAGTTGATTCCCCTTCCCTGGAGGTGTTTAAGGCATGGGGGGGACGATGTGCTAAGGGGCATGGTTTAGTGCTTGATAGGAATGGTTGGAGTGAATGATCTGGTGGGTCTTTTCCAACCTGGTTATTCTATGATTCTATGATTTCACCTCAGGAACTCATAAAGAAGTTCAGCAGTGCCACAACATCTTTGTGACACTGGTATATATTACTGTCCATAGGACTCAGAGAGTCACCTTGGGAAACACCTCAAGGCAAAGCATCTCTCCTGTATTGAAAAGGCTCTAGTGAGTCAGCTACAAAACTGCTTGTCTACCCAGATTTCTCCAATTTATGGCAAAATGATAACACTCAATCAGCCATATTCCCCCCAATGAATACAATAATACTAACACTAATAATAACAATAATAATAATTCCACCATGAGGTAACCATAGTTTTCAACTGTTAGGTTATTTTACAACAGTTTTGTTTAAACTTTTAACCATTTAACTATAATTTATTATTTTTTCTAAGAATTTGTAGATACCTAATGATCACCTTTTTTCTAGTCTTCCTCTTTAAAAACTGCATTCCCAGTGATGGACATGGGCAGATCTAGGGTTGAGACAGTCCCCTTTTCCTCCTTTCAAGGCCAGCCCCAGCTCCAGTTGTGTGGACCCATGGCCAGAAGGATGCAGCTCTGCACTGGGGCATGCAGCTTTACAAGAGATTCACCAGCACCTGCAGCAAGAGAGTGGTGAGTAAGTGAGTCGAAATGAAGGCAACATACAGGGAGCAACGAGTCCCTTGGAGACACACTGCTCTTATATTTCATGTGTCATCAGGGTTCTTTGAAGGGTTCCTCAATATCGATGAGAATTTTGCTTCAGGAGCTACTAGGAAGGGTAGGAATGGACTCTAATTCACAGCTGTGTTTTATTTTCAATGCTCTGAAATGAAATTGTACAGAGTCACACTGTATAAGACCAAGGAGACTTCAACAAATACCTAATCCAACCTCCCACACAATCAAACAACTCCTGATGTGGGTATCTTCCCCCAGCAATACACAAATTGTGCAACTTTCATAAAAAGAGCTATACAGTGCATCTTTCCTTTCAAGACAGACCTAAGGCAGATAGATTATGGATGTAGGCCTCAGAAATCTCTACGAGGTAATTCTTGCTTCAGAAAAAAGTAAACAAAAAATGCTACTGGGCAGATTAGAATGGCATCACTGTTCACTATTAAATGAGGAAGGAGCAAGAAAGACCAAAACTGCCAAATCAGTCGCCTCTTAGTTCCAGGCAGATGCTTTATAGCTTCCTTGCACTTCAGCAACCCTTGTATGGCTTGTTATGCTAATTGCTCTTAATTGAATTCTATCAGTGGCGATGTGAGCAAAGCGCTTACTGCATACAATTGAGTTATCCTGCTCTGCAGGTCTCTCAGATGTGACCAGATATTGTATCTTTTCCTGTTGTTCCCATCTGTAAACTTTAGGTCATCCATCAGCACCAAAGCAGATAGATCTTTAATGTAGTCTGTGAGGAATCAGATGTTTCTAATTCCTACTAGCCTCAAAGTGACCCTGGGGCCAATGGCAGCCAGGCTGCAGTCCCTCCCAAGAGCCTTCTTTCATCTAATAACCCCCAACACGCGAAATACCAGACTAAAGTGTCGCTGATGTTCAACCAACTGCTTTCCAATGTTACTGCAGAAACAGGTCAAGTAATATCTCCCTGGATGTGCTAGTTCATTGATTTTCTCCTGCCTCTACCTGCAAACACTACGTGGGCACAATATGCCTGATAGAAAATACCCTCTTCTCTCTGAGAGAGCCTTTGCTGCCTATCACACACTGCCTGTGCCTCTCAGGCTCACACCTCAAACCTGTGCCAGACCAAATTTCAAGCTCCTTGGATGAGGAAATAGGAAGAATATAAATCATGCATTACTTTGGCTCGGAGCACAGGTCAAAACTGCCTTCCATGTAATTTAGACAGCAGGGCATGGGAAGGCTGGGCAGGCTGCAGCCTGGACTGCCAGTTTGTTTGTCCTTGTGGGCACTGGCAAACTATGTACGAATAATTCTGGGTTCACCACAGCAAAACATGGTCTAGTATCCAGCATATTTGAGTGTGTGTTGCAAACATCACCAGCTACGTGTAATAAATGGGCAGTTAAAACATTTAAGTATCCAGAAGTCAGTAGGGGCTATTTTCTTAAGACAAGTTCACCTTTTCCACATTTCAGCTTCACGCCTGGTTTTGAAAAGCTTGGCTGTAGTTTCCTCACAACCCTAGAATATCACAGAGAAGAAATAAAACAAAACCCTATCAAACTAGTGAAACTGGAGATGGGGGTGTATGTTATAGCATGTTGAACCATGAGGAAAAAGTGAACTTGGGGAAAAAATAAGAAACTATGGAGTGCTTATGCAGTCAAGTGAATGTTTTCCTGGGATCTAAAAAAAACCCCTAATAATAAATGACAACTCTCATTCCACAGCAAAGCAATAATTTAAAACTAAATTTACATTGTAATTAGCCTTTCAAAAATGCAAGGAACTTCAATATAGATGTCCATTAATAATCTCGCTGCTGTCGGGAAGCCTGTTCCACCCACACATGCTGCTTAATTAAACTCAGAGTTCCACATTCATACAAACACGGTTATGAAGAACAGGTGGTTCCTAATTTGAAGATAATGGATAAGTGGATCTCAGTAGAACTTCAGAGCCTAAGATTATCTCATTTAATGTTTTTCTTGTACCTTTGAAGATTTTATTTTAAGCTCATTTTTTGTTTTTCTCTTACAGGCATGACATAGCATATCTGTAACAGAACACAGTGTTTGTTTGTCTTTTAATAAAATGACACAGATCACTTTCAGAGCCATTAAAACTGCTTAAAATTAACTCACCGGTTAACCTGTAATGTGCTGCATTTTGATGTGACCACAAAACAATTGTTCACTCGCACATGTACAGCAGATAAGAGCTTGAACATTTGGAAAGCGTTAAATCTTTCCTCTTCTTCCTGAGGCTAAAGAAACTTGAATTTCCAAAGACAGACCTGCTAGGATCACTTTCTCACACAGAAACAAGCCGAAGAAATGTCTTTGAGGTGGATCTAAAGGAAAGATGAGGCCTGAATAACCTCTTCCCACACTGACTGGCCATTTGCAAGACAAGCTCCAGTTCTGACAAAAGCCTCTCTGCTGCAGATGGTAAACGGTAGTGATGGGAAGGCTGGTGTACAGCAAGGGGCTCTGAGGCTGCTTGCAGCTGGCAAGTCCCCTGCTGGTCTACAGGATATTTGAGAGCATCCACTTCTAAAGAAGTGGTAAAACTTCACCTAGCTGGTGGGAGAGCTTTGTACTACTCGAGGAGTAGGGGAGGGGAAGAGGGAGGGGTCTGGAAAGAACAGAGGTGCCCAGCAAACAAAGACATCCATAGCCTTTGTGCTGGCTTGCCACACCTACTCTCAGCCATCACTCTGCTCCGTAGGGATACCCGAGTGGTGGGAAAACCTCCATATAGCATGCTCAGGATTGCTCCCAGTATTTTGGTGGTTCCCACAGGTGTTGGCACAGTGTTGTACGAAGGCAGGCAGAAAGCTCAGGCCTTGGGCAGCAGCAGTGCTGCTGAGCCAGGCTCTGTCTGAGCTAGCTCTGGACAGAATCACTGCCCTTTAATTAATTAAGAGTCAGTCTAATTAATTAACCACCTGGGTTGATAATATTCACGGGCTGCACAATGTTTATAGGGAGCTTGTATCTAGAGAGAGCACAGAGACCTGGAGGAACAGGCCAGATGAGAGGGAGTTTTTATGGCCACCTGCAAATTTTAAAGCACTTTATGTGGGGTTTCACTGTCCTCAGCTTAAGCCCCTGAAATGCCAGAAAAAAAGCAAAACAGGGAAGAGCTGTGTCCAGGACTCAGGTCTCGCAGCACCATATTTACCTGTAAAAATTGCTTATTTTGAGCTGGGGCCTTTCATTGTGGAGAATTATTTCAGAATTTCTGATGCTGCAGAAAGCCAAGGTGCATCTTGATACAAGGGGATGGCAGTAATAACTTCTAAACTCATTGTATAGGATTTAGAGGTTCCCTTGGAAGGCCCAAAGATGAAGAGGAGAAAGGCTGAGACAGCTCCCAGATGTCACCCAGAAAAGCATCACTTTTGGCTTTTCAGCTGTATAAACTGCAATGACTAATTCCAAAGAACGAAGCATTTAAAGACAGAGACTATCTATAGCAGAAACAAATGGGTCTTTTATACCCAATTTTAACAACCATTTAACAAGAAAATACAATCACAGCATAATCAATGGAGTGAGTAATATTTACTGGTTGAGTGATGAACAGCTCTCTCAGGAAGAAAAGATATCTTTGTGTATGATTTCTGACAGCTAACGTGGCTGTAAGACACAGCCTGAAATAAACAGCTGTTTTATTTTAAGAAAGCTGGATGATTCAAGTATTGCAGGCAAAGACACAGCAAATCACACCTCCACGAACAGTTTTATAAAATCATAGAATTACAGAAAAGACCTCTAGGCTCATCCAGTCCAACCATCAGCCCAACAGCACTGTGCCTAATAAACCATGTCAGAAAGTGCCACAACTATAGTTTTTTGAACACCTCCAGGTAAGGAGACTCTACCACTTCCCTGGGTAGCCTGTTCCAATGCTTCGCCACTTTTTCAGTAATGAAATTTTACCTAATGTCCAATCTAAGTCTCCCCTGACACAATTTGAGGCCATTTCCTCTCATCCTATCACTTGTTACTTGGTAGAAGGTTTATTCACTAGCCTATGGTTCCTTTTGTTAAACACTGTTCTGATTCCCACTGTTACTGAGCACCTTCTACTTTTTTAGTAAAACTTCACTACAAGGCTGTTTTTAAAGAAAGGACAAAGAGGCTAAACAGTGGTGTTACAGGTTGCCGCCTATGAGCCGTCAGAGCACACAGTGGTGGGTGGTATGAACAGAAGCGTGTGCGCTAGGCTGCATTGCTTTGCACAGCTTAGGCTGATTTACCCTCTTCAGCACGGGCAGGGCTGGATGTGCGCACCCAACCATGCGTTCGGCCTAGCAACAGGTGAGGATGCCACCTCAGCCACGTCAAAGCCAACTTTACAGGCATTGCTGATTTTTGTGTGCATTTATTCAGTGGAATATTCAGATAAAATAATTTGTCATATTGAATGAAAGGCTGCTAAGTCATGTAGCTGCATCTTGAGTGAGTGGAGAACAGATATTCCAAAGGAACCACACACACGTACCTGTGTGCAATATACTCTGATTGGGCCAGTCTGAGACAAAAGGAGATGTTTTCTCTGATTGTGCTCTATCTCAGTTAAATGAAAGGTTGTTACAAGTTTTAAAGACTGTGTTTTTTTCTGCATTGGAAAGGCTGTACTTGGAGATATTTTTCCTACTATTTATTCAAAGACTTCGAAGCAGACACTATCTGTTACATTTCAAGTATACCGAGGTCTTTATCATCAAAGGAGTCTCATATCTAGTCCGTGGCTTATATTATGCTCCTACATCATCCATATTTTTAAAAATTAAATAACCTCACATTCTGCAGCAGTCAGAAGAGAGATAAAAATATAACAGTTAATACTAGTACAGCAGATGTTGTGTATTCATACTCCACCATCAAACTAGAAGCGTATGGTAAATGAATCAAGAACAGATTGTCTCCTTTCTCTTAAATTAGCTCTATGCCCATCAGGTGATCTCTATTCTGTGCTACTTTATTCTTCCCTATACTGCTTTCTTCCTTCTAATAGTCTGCCTCATGTTTTTCTCCTAGTTTTGTTCCTCCTGTCTATGTAGCACTATAGGGCTTGCTGGAAAGGTCCAATTCAGTTAGGCAGGGATAAACAGAATCAAATGAGAGGTTTGGGTTTGCAAGATCTCTTAAACCTGCTGTGTTGTTGTTTGTGCATAAAGACATGTCTGCCACCATCACTTTCCTCTTTCTAAGCAGGGCTTTAACATTCCTCTGGTGTGCAAAAGCAATGTGCAAAAGCAAAAAACTTGGTGCAAGCAATAAGCCACCTACTTAACACAGTGAAGATTTCAAAACCTGTGAGAGTGGAAGAGGTGTTTATTATTTTCTTTTTGTCCAGGTACCCATACAGTGCTACTAAAGCTTCTGAGAAAAGTTTATGCACTCAGAAGTTTATCTGCCCCTCTCCAACAGCATAGAACTGTAGAATCATAGAAAAGTTCAGGCTGGAACCAACAACTGAAGTACATCCAGTCCAATGTCCCTGCAGTAAGCAGGGGTATCTTCCATTCAATTATATTGCTCAAAGGTCCATCCAGTCTGGCCTTGAATACTTTCAGGGATGGGGCCCCCACTGCCTCCCTGGGCACTCTCATTGTAAAAAATGCCTTCCTTATAGCCATTCTCTCTTAGTTTGAAACTGTTACTCCTTGTCCTGTTGCAACAGGCCCTGCTAAAAAGTTTATCCCTGTCATTCTTGCAAGTCTTTAAGTACTGAAAAGCCTCAATAAAGTCTCCCTGGAGCCTTCTCTTCTCCAGGCTGAACAACCCCAACCCAGACTGTCTTCACAGGGGGAGGAGTTCCAGCCCTCTGATCATCTCTGTGGCCTCCTCTGGACCCACTCCAACAGGTCTGTGTCTTTCCTGTGCTGAGGACTCTAGAGCTAGATGCAGTATTCCAGGTAAGGTCTCACCAGAGCAGAGTAGAGGAGCACAATCACCTCCCTTGACCTGCTGATGGTGCTTCTTTTGATGCAGCCTAGGATACCGTTGCTCTCTCTCCTCTCCTTCACAGCCCTCTTTCATCTAAGTGCTGATTTTATAAAGCTTTCTACAATCAATTTCCTCTTCAATGTCATCTCCACTTCACCCTTTATTTAAACTATTGCCCTCTTTTTCTTGCTTTTGTCCGATTGGTAGTGTTTGCCCTGTGACCAACTTTGCATGCTTTGAGGCACTAATAATGTGTGATTATATGTAATCAGAGAAAGTTCAAGAGGTAGTTCAAGCCCGGGGTGGAGGGAGGGTGCTGGAACTAGCCCATCTTCAGATGTGCAGAGCCTGCCACACAATTTAAGATAAAAGGAAAATCTGTAAATAAACAGTTAAATTATGTAAGGAAAAAGCAAGGGGAAAGCCATGGTATTAACTTTCTATTAATATCATATATATCGTGGGAAAGTGGATGTGAAGTTTCCAGTTTCTCCAAGTAGCATTGTGTCACTGAAGATTTTGCACGGGACTATTGCATAATGGGAAAAGCTTATGCTTGCAAGACACATTCTGGCAGCAGCCAGCAAGAAAGCCACATCATGTAGCTTTCACCTCCCCTGCCAGATTCCCTGTTATTATTTCAGGAAGGCGCAATTACAGGCTCACCATTTTCAAAGATTTTTGAAAAATGCCCCATTGATTAGATTTTACAAACTGCCCAGAAAAGGAACTCCAGAATTGATGGCAGGCTGACACAGTCTATATTAGTTTGTTCACAAAACCTCTTTGTAACTGTCAGAATGTGAACCCCATGGCTGTAGGATACACTGTCAGTTTCTTGGAAAGATGGAAGAATGTTGCCAATTCATTTTTCTCTGTCCAACATTTCATTTATTATTGAGTCTGTATGCACCTTAACAGCTCTCTCCTGTGCTGGCACTACTGTAACAATAACCATTTTTGTATTTCATTTGCCAGCTAGGTTTGCACCACCCTTGCTCTAGCATCACCTTGTTCATGGCAGAATGTGCTTAATGAATGAGCATAACTGACTAGAAGGTGTCTCAGCAGGCTGGTGAAGAGGCAGCACACTAAATTGCTACATAACACATAAAGCTACATGATTCCTACACCTGGAGCTGGTGACAAATAAGCTTGACACGATACAGTTCCTGGTGTCTTATCATGACAGTTTGAGTTCACTACTCCCTGGGTTGGAAGTTTGGAGAAGCCATGTAAGTGCCCAACATCCTGCATCCCTGCACTTTGGCTCATGTGCCTGTGGGCCGAGTTCCTTAAGCAATGGTAGAAGCCTGTAAGGATACCAGTGACCCAAAATCTTTGATAAGGTGCTTCCTTTCCCCATAGCAGATTCACCAGAGTGGAGCAGATACCAGGTCTTCAGCATTTACCGTTCACACTCTGGCACTGACAACAAATCTCCATTTGTAGATGCTTCCAGGTGAGAGGCCGCAGAGAGCAATGGCAGCCAAGGGACCACTTCACACTGCTAAACCTGCCACGTTAGCGGTGACCCCTGGGTGAGACAGGCAACTTGCGGAATAACCATCTTGTCCTCTGGAGCCAGAGGTACCGAGGTCCCTGTGGTGCTGATGACACTGGAAAATGAAGGTGCAAAAAGGAAGACATTGACTAAGAGTAAGAGAGGAGCACCTCAGCTAGTGTAAATCACCCTAGCAATGGGAAGGCACCATTTTCTGCCCTTGTGAGAATTTCTGGGCAGCTGCACCACACCATGCTACTGCCTGCACCACAATTCTGCCTTCAGCACCTACAACTGCAGTTTTCTTTCGCCTGGTAAAACCAAGCAAAGGAGATAGATCCATATGAAAAAAATGAAAATGAAAACCCAGGCAAATACTTGGAAACATTAAAACTGGCAAAACAGGCACTGGGACCTCTTCATCCTGGTTAAAGACAAAATAGAGTTGAAATAGAACCAAAGATTGGGCATTTTTTTCTGTGAGTGTTTCAGTGAAGATCTGTATTTTGCAGGGCAAGGCACTACTGTACCTGGGTTGTTGCAGGTTACTGGTCACACAAAGTGGTGTTCATATGTCTTTAGTGCTGCCCAACCTGGACAATTTATTTGGGGCTGGAAAGTCCATGTGAGGGAGTTACACTACAATCCTATGAAAGAACAGTGTGGACGGGCATGTTGGCTCACAGATTTGTCAGACCATTTCCCTGTGTTGCTGTGCCCCCACATACGCCATGGGGGAATGAGCTGGTTTATGCCTTGCATCTTGCAGAGTCAATCACATCCATATTCTTGGGTCTTTGTTACGAATAATGTTGTAATAAGCATAAAGAATGCAGCTTGCAGATTGAGATCCAAGGATGAATTTGCAGTACTGACAGCTGGAGAAATCATCTCTTGATTTATAATCAGAGGAAATTTGATACAGGAGTCACTGTGAGAGGATAAATGTGTCATTTTTAGAGTCGCTTTGACTATAACCCTACTTTAATTGCAGAAAATACAAAATAAGTGCCAAATGGAAGTATGAGAAGCAATTTTTTCTGTTCATTACTGACACAAAATAAGCCATAAGCTTATCCTTTCAGACTCTTTAAATTCAAACCACCCTCTACATTTTAAGCCCTATTTCCCTAGAATGAGAAGTAAAACGTATCTGCATATTGTTACAGTTAAAAAGCTGTAGGACAAAAAAAAAAATCTTTCTTTTCTATAAGTAAGATTGATAGGCATTTTACACCAAAACTTAATTTCAAATGGGAATATAAATTACAATTCTTTATGTCTACCATGCAATAGGAACTTGAATATTTTTAATCAGTATGGACATATTTCACATTGTTCAGGAGAGAAAAAAGAAGCCCAGAGCATCTAACAATACTCTTACTACATAGAACTCCTTCCAACTATATTTTGGCAACTCCAGCTTGCAGAAATCAAGTAACCATGGTGTCTAGTCATCTTCATATCCTCTGAGATCAAATGCAGATCAAATGACCACAGTTAAAACAACTTTCTTTGGTACCATTCAGGGAATATACTTTACTTTCAAGGTTTTTTCTTTTTAACAAAAAGCTGCTGCTTCTTACCTTTGCAAGGGAATTCAAACCACAGAAATGATATCTTTGGTAATAAACTTTAAGATAATATCTTGACTACTCAAGTGTTAGACTTGTTTGGATTTAGAAAATTGGAAGCATATGGATCAATTAAGAATGAATTAATGTGACATTCCAGCATGAAAGAGATGCTTGGAAACCAATTGCAAAATAATCAGTTTTAAATGTCACAGAAGTTTAAAAAGGCTCATAAAAGTACCAGTGGTGAAACTTGGCCTTCAATGAAGTCAAAGAGAGCTTTAAAACCAGCTTCACTTAGGGCCAGGTTTTCAACCCTGAATATTTTGACTTCACAGTACATTTGTCCTGGTTGGAACAGCAGATCTACAGGGAAAGGATTCAGCAATAATGGCACTCTTTAAGATCAAACTTTCTTCAGATTACTTGGAACCTCAAAATTACAGGAAACTTGCAATTCATACATATGTGTTTGTTTTCCAGCATCCTCTGGCCATCCCTTTCCTCCTCATTTTAATTCAATTTTTACTAGCTTGTCTTCAAGGAAGCTCTGAAAATATAAACACACGTTTGTACCTTAAGCATTGCAAATAGTCTCACAAAGGCCAAATGCATCAGTTAATCATACGTGCTCTTCTGTCCTCCCAACCCACCTCTCCCCACTTGTCTCTACTCCACTTTCTTTCCTGACATTCTAATTGGGGGCTTTAAACTGTTAAGTCTTCAGGATATAAATTATATCATCTTGCGTGTTTGTACATTGCCAAGCACAAGAATAGTAACTGTTCGCCTTTGCTGGCAATCCTATGACACCTTTTGTAAGAGGATGGAAGCTCTGGAGGTCTAATTAAATTTCAGTGTGGGTGATCACATTATGCTTTCTGAATTCCTTCCGCTTATCTAAATTCCTCCTGTAGTTACAACCTGATACAATATTTCTCTTCACTTCCCACTCCAGCATGCTGTGTAGTGTGACTATGTGCTTTTAAACAGTGCCTGCAGCCCTTCCCATAGCTCCGTTTCATTAGTGGCTAACACATCTTCCGTCTATACTGTTTGCAATATGAAACACACAGCTCCTGTGTCTGTATATATGTTTGTGAGAGAGATGGAGCATTTTATTAATATGGATTTCTTTAAAACATCACATAAGGCACTGATTCTTAAACCACACTCCATGGAGCACTTGTAGATGGCACATTATGAGCTGGTATGTCACATGGTGCTCATTTGCTCCTTGTTTCCAGCTGCTAAATTGCACTGTGACACTGTTAAATATACGTTAAATACTTTCCTAATGTTACTTAAGCAAGTAAATTGCTTCCATTGCCTGAAGGAAATTCTGCAATTACATGGAGGAGGGAAAGAAGGGAAAGGACAATGATCAAGAATCTCTCCGGTGATTGTGATCCACACCATAGCAGATTCCTGCTCTCAGACAGAAAAACTACCCTGCTGTAACAGCATTTCAGGTGCTGTTCAGGACCGCGTCCCACTAGACAAGCTGTGTTTCAGGCCAGACCTCTGAAAAGCCTCAGCCCTTTGTTCTGCCTTTTTTTATCAGACATCCAAAATTTTTCAGGTTGCTGGGTACTGAATCGTAATTAAGTCTTTTCAGTAGAGAGGGTCAAGATGGATCGACATAGACTGAGGTATACAAAGTGATGGGTTACCTGGAAACCTTGGGGAGTATGAGTGGGTGTGATCTATAGTGAGCTCTATAAGAACAAAGTCTCACCATGTTAGAGCGCCCTGTGGAGTTCATGCCCTAGGCTGTGCCCAGTGCCCAGAAAGTGAACTAGAAAATGGCAGCCTGTTTATTTAATGAATCTGAGCCATTCCAAGAGCTGCTGCTACATTCCATATGTCATTTATTTTCTTTTTTTTCCCTCTCTCCCTTTCTCTTTTTGTATTTTTTTCCAAGTAAACCAACACAAAATTAGACTTGCAGTTCATGCTCTGCTTAGGTAACTGTGACCCTAACCTAACATGGAAAACGTTGACTAAAAATGTAGTAAGTGAAAGCACTTTGATCACACACATACCTTCTACCCCTCCATTTATATAAGGACCAATCAGAGGCAGAAAGCAAGGGACTTCTTGCTGCTATCTAGTCTATCATCTTCTTTGCCCCTACCCAACTCTCAGTGTCTACAGGGAGTTTCTACCATTGTGGACATAAGCCTATGCAGACAGCATGTTTGTTAGACGACTACAAACACATGTGCGTGTACAGAGTTGAGGATGGACATGCCACGGCAGCCAGACTAACTGTGTGCTTGTGTGCCAGGAATGCTTGGGCAGCACACAGCAGATTTGATTGCTTTTGGGAGGCTTGTGCTGTTCTCTGCTTGCATTAGCATCAAAACATGTAACAGGCTGCTCAGAGTAGCTGTAGAAGTTCTTAGGTTTAGCCCTCTGTTTCCAAGTGAGCAGTTGGGGCTTGTGTCCTGTTACAGAAGGACCGCAGATCAGTAACATGAATATTTGAAACTTGTAGACTTCCACTCTCATTATGGTGTTTGTCACAAAGATGAATTAATGTTGTGCCATTTTCAGTTCTCATTACAATCTTTGTCATGAGATGAAATATTAGACTCTTAAAGTCTCTATGAATCATAGCAGCATGCCCTACTATGTTGACCTTTTCAATATTCTGTGTTTGGACTGGCTGGCATTTCCTCTCCTCTTCCCCTGTAACAGCCACACTAAACTTGTGAGTGAGCTGTGCTGGGCTCACCAATGAAAATGCAGGATACTGATGAAGCCAGCTTTGCATAGGCATGTCTGCATTTTGAGCAATTCATTGCAGAATTTGAATTCTATTTACAATGCAAAGGGGGAGACCAAAAAAATGGGCTCACGGAAAGCCTTACTTGCTGCTTCTGTAAAGCATAGACACAGATACACATCCTCAATGAACAGAAAGTAACTTATGGGTAGTTGTAGTAAAACCCCCAAAAACCAACAGAAACCCAAGCCCACATCTACCAGCTAATGTTTGTCAAAAAAAAAAAGACCCAAAAATAAGTCACAAATCTCTTGTTAAATGGCCTGAAAAGTGTCGTCAGACTTCCTCCTTTATTTTCCAGTGCTGGGTGTGGAATTTCCTGCTTACCTTACACTGATGGTATAATCACCACACAACCAAGGCTGGACTGGGGCATTGTGGAGCAGCTCTCCGGTGTTCTCTAACAGTTCCTCATTAAAATCAATTTATATCAGACTGTTTGCATGATACCCAGCATCTTTGAGAAAAATACTGGAAATTATTCCCTCTCTGAGTTGTCACAAAGAAGGGCAAACAGTTCAGTTAACAGTCAACATAATAGCTCAAGACACACTGTTAATATCTCCATTTGTCTCCCCATTTTCATTACAAATGTGTATTTCACCCCAGCTGTCAAACAACAAGACAAATAGGTGACTAATAACCCCAAGCAGCCGTACATCCCTCATAATTTTGTGCATGCTGGAGGGCATTTTAACCCAGGCAGAGTGCTGGGGGCCCACGGGCCAGGGCACTGCTTGCTCAAACCCAGCCCAAGTGCAGGAACAGGACTGGCTCTGGGCGAGACTGTGTCATGCCTTTCCAGAGCCACAAGCTGTGACATACAAACAAGAGACCTTCCAGAGAGGCTGAAATACTCCGGCCACACAGAGAAAGAGTGGGGCTGCATAATTTCTGGTGCAGGGTTTAGCAGCAATCCTGGGCCCATCCTCATGTAGGAGGAAGGGCACAGTCACTGTCCCAGTGCTGTGAGAGAACGACCTGACATGACCCAGCATATGGAACTCTGGGATCTCAACTCTATCTTAGAATATGTCTGAATACTGTGTGCTGATCCTGTAGCTAAATATCATGCACACTATGTGTCTGAGACCACTCTTAACTGTCTATGGTTTCTGGTCTATTTGCCACATTTACAGAGATCAAGAGCCTTTAAAAAACAGGAAGATTTACTTATTGAACTTAAAATCTGTGAGCTTGCAAAAAACAACTATTTTAGAACATTCTGTGAAATAAAAAGTTAAATGGTTTGGAAAATGTATCGTTTTAGTCCTTGTGAAGAATCATAGCAGCAAGAAGGAAAGGACCACGTTGCATCTCCAAGAACACAGGGCACAGACTGGTGAGCACAGCAGACTCAAGTGGTGTTTGGCTTCTAAACACCTCAGGCAGCCCACTGCCAGAACATAATCTCGCATTTGCCCTCCTAGGACACCTCTATTGCAGGCCTGTCAGACCATATTTTTATAGAACTGAAGTAAACTTCATAAAACTTTCAGTAACAAGGACATCTCTTTCTACATGAATGGCCTGAATCAGATCGAAAAGAAGAAACTCTTGGAATAATTGAAACCAGATTTCAGAATCTTCCCAGAAATGCCAAAAATCCAAAAGGGAGATTGAGATGTCACTGTGAAGCTAAGGCCATATATGCTTTCAAAATAAAACCTTAGAATAAATATAGTGGTTTAATGCAGTATCTTTCATACAAACACTAAAGAGTCCACTCACTGCTGATGAGAGCACTGGTCAGGAGAAGCAGGTGGCTGAAGCACCTCAGCATGCATGCAATAACAGCCAGGCCACCCTCTCCTCAAACTGGGAAGTACACACCTGCTGGAAGACATACAATACAAATCCAATCCCTCCCCTGGGGATGGTTCATGCCTACAAGCCACAGCTTCTTTTATGTGGATAACATAAAATCATGTGGATAACGGCTGCCTGCAGCCCCCTCCATCCTCCTGCAAGCTTCCCACTCCAGCTGAGGGGACAGAGCAAGAGATTGCTCCTTCCTGCAGCCTGTCACTCTCCTTCTGGGGCACATTCAGCCAATGCAGTCTCACACTAGGACCCAGTGCTCATGGGATGGAAATTTAAACTTATTTCTTGACCTCACTGGAGAACTACCTTTGAAGTCCCTCCTCCAGTTGGCGTGCAGGCCTCTGACAAGAAGCTCTGGAACACTTGGAAGGGAACACCAGCCTCTGTTTCACCATTTTGTTTCTTGGTCCCTCAGTGCCACACAGCCCTGTTCCTGGTGGTCTGACAGCACATATTCCCTTCTGCCAAGCCTACTGTGGACTGCTGTTGTATAATAAGAAACAACTGGAAGACAATAACTTCTTAAACCAGTCCAGCTGACCAAGGTGAGTCACAGCATTTATTTCCTCCAGCTGATACCTACACACTAGTAGCAGAATGCAGAAACAGAATTAATCTGCAAAGCAGCATTAGCAAAGCAATGCTGTCAGATACCTTAACAGAAGGTGGGACTGCAGTTTCTAGGTACTGGCCCAAGTGGTCTCAGAGTTTTCATGTTGGTTGCTCGCTGTTAATTAGTTACATCAATATACACCTTCCTGTGGATGAATTCATGCAATTCAGATACATTTCATGGGTAATGTGTTCCCCTTTCTCCTTGGGAAAGTGTTACTGTGGGATAGGTATATTGATAAACCCATATACTCCCCCAGCTGGAATCCTTATCCTACATATCTAATTTACATGCCTGATTTTGAGAACATGGACTTTTCTTGTGCTGGTGTCTGTGACCACTTCTGCCTCCCAAAGACATCACTGGCTGGGCTCCTTAGCAGCCATCACTATTCCCAGGGCTGGGCTAAGGAGCTGGGGGCACTGGCTTCTGAGAGGATTCAGTGACACACATGACAAAGTTAAATGCTTAAACAATACATCAACACTATGCATAGGAAAGCAGGCCCAGCCTCCAGCTGTCAAAGCAGAGCTAAGTGCTGCTCCCTCGTAGCTCCAGGGATTGGTTTACAGAAAATCCCTTAACAGGAAAAAAGGCACTGTCTTCCTCACCCCTACACAGATATAAAAAAAGCTGAGATCCACCTCTACCTGTGGACTGGCAACGCTACCAAGGGGCTCACACAAGGTCCCTCCAGCCTCTCAGCAATGTTTTATTTAAAATCCAAACACGCAGCTCAGTGCAGCACTAGCTGTGAAATAATTCTTCCCCCTTAAGCAAGCTCTGTCAGTGTTTTCCCTGTTTTGTGGTAACAGACCCGAACATATAAACAACCTCATGGCACACTCTAGGTTAGTCAATGCCAGTCAGTAAGAGCCCCCCTCCGAGGAGGCACTACAGAAAGGAATACTTCTAATTTAAATTCCTTGTAAGTGCTAGAGACATTTAAAGCATTAATCAGCAATTAATACAAATAAGAAACTCAATCTCTCACATCATTAATACTAATTATGCTTTATAGTTGCATTTTCTGAGTAAGATGACAGGCAACATGCATATGGAGGAGGCTGCTTGACAGAGGTGCAGAAATGGGAGGCAGCTAAATTGAAGGAGAATGTAGACTGTGAGACATGTTTTAAAAGGCCTTTGGTTTCCTTGGATAGGGAGTCTGTTTCTAAAAAAGATGGAATTGGGCTCACAAGAAGTTCAGGAGCTCAGATATAAGTGCCAGCCAGTGTGGGTGTCTCAGGTCAGATGCTACCAACATGTAGTGGTTGGTGTCTGCTGTGGGACAGCTTCTGCAACTGTGGACATTTGCCACTTGTGGGACTCAGACCCTGTGTGTCTCCAGTTGGACACCAAGTGCTGGAGCAATTAGAGGAAAAGCTGAGTTCAGCTTTTGCCACAAGGAATGTGACTCTGGTGACGCTTAGGACATCAGTGACAACGCTGAAGGTAACTGAACTGAAGCTGGAACAGTATTTTCTCATCTCGTCTCTGCATCAATGGATTTCCTGTCCTGCATAGTGAAGTTCCCCACATACCACACATCCCTGAAAGGGGAGGATTTTCCCTCTCAGTATGTTTACACATGAATGATGAATCGGACAATGACTGCAGGAAAAATCAATTTAGTATTAGAGTGCTTGCTGACAAGTTTGCTGTATCCAGAGAATCAGGAGGCAATTTCAACCTAAAGCAAACAAAACACACACTAAAGATGGTATTTACCCCATTTTCTCAGATTAGGAGTTGTTATAGGCTTTCACTTTACACCTTGTACGTCTCATGTAGTTGTTACATGCTCCTGCACTCGTCTGGTGCACCAGATGTTATGCAACTTCTAAGCAATGACAAGAAGATCCAGGGCTTAAATCAATTATAACATGCATAAAAACTCAGCATAAAAGCTCAGCATACTAGTCAAAACCAACCTGAAATAAGCTTATGACTGATGCTTTCTGTCTGGATTCCCTTCAGCTTCCTTCGGCTTGGGTCCAACTGCTTGTCCTGTCAGGATCAGACTTCATTTGGAAAAGCCAGTGAAAGCTGGAGAGTCATTAGATAGGTTGTCTCTGTCCTGTCTAGTGCTGTGCTGAATTATACGGATGAGGCTACTGAAACATTTGATTTTATTTATTTTACTCCAACATGAAAGCCAATTCTGACCTGGATTACCAGTGGCACAGCATCTTCACTATAAACTCTTGAAAGATAGCCCTAAACAAACATATTTCAAGTTCACATGTGGTCTCTGGTCTCCCTGTGCAAAGGAAAGATACTCTTTGCATCATGAATAAATCCTAAAGAACAACACAAGAAGGAAGGCTTTTTGTCTATCAGTAAAATACAGCTAGCTCAGATAAGGGGGAAAGAGAAAGGAAGCTCATCCCATCTCACTGTTGGCAAATACCGTGGTCAGCAGCAATGACTCAAAAAGCACCTCCTGTGAGCAGACTCTGTCCTACACCACGACTGTGCTTAACCTTCAGAGTGACAATAGTGCTGCCAGGTCAGTGAAGAGCCAGAGCAGAGCAGATGCACAACCTCATGCTGCAGTACCCCGTGCTCAAGCCCAGCAATGGGCACAGAGCTCTCTTGCAAAATGTAAACGCTGTGGTTCCACAGCGCAGCTGCACTCTGCTGCTCACAGCAGCCCTGCAGAAGACTGTGAGCATTTCAGCCTCAGAGAAATTCTGTACATAGCTTTAGGCAATGGATATCATGCTGGCAAGAAGTAGCAAGGCTTCTTATTCTTGGCTCTGTCACTGACCTGCTGTGTGACCTCAGGCAAATCACTTTGCTTCTGTGCCTCTTCTACTTCCTTTCTTTCATCTGTCTTGTCTGTTTGACTGCAAGCTTTGGGAGGGGGATCGTCTCTTACGATGAGTATGCAGCACCAGCCCCAGGATAGCTTTAATCTCTGTTGGGACTCTGAGGCACAATACAAAACCTACAGCTATTCTGTAGTCCTTACTGTCTACTCTGCCACTTTGCACAAAAGTGTTGCAAAGTGGTCAAAACGGGCCATTACTTCAAGATTTTCCGTGTCAGCACTTCTCAGATCAACCAGCATGTACCTTGGTGCCCTGTCTACAGAGCAGGCAAGATGTGCTGCCTAGTAGACCTTCTATATTTTCATTTTGATTGTTGACTGTATATGAAAAGTGAGATTATGAATGAGGCTGCTTTGTCTTGAAGATGTGCTTTGAATGTGCTTTTCACAAGGAAACAGACATGTTATAAGAAGGCTGCTTTTTCTATGTCTTACCATGCAAAGTGCCTAAGATATATGTACTCTCATAACAGTATCTTAGAAAAGACTTAAATTGAAAAGGAACAGTGTTATTACTGTTAATCTGATGGAAACACCCCACTCTTACAAGGTACAGTACAGATATACGGGACAAAGAAAGACCTGACTGGTAGATATCTTGATGGGATTTCATTGGCTGTAGAAGAAGCATACTCACCACAAGTAGAGTTCTGGCCATAAATATGAATGAATGGATGTGCCTGTGTGCATAGAAAGGGAAG
This sequence comes from Coccyzus lansbergi, assembly GCA_033558105.1. Classification (NCBI taxonomy): domain Eukaryota; kingdom Metazoa; phylum Chordata; class Aves; order Cuculiformes; family Coccyzidae; genus Coccyzus; species Coccyzus lansbergi. The sequence goes on from JAUMJK010000450.1 coordinate 1,215,095, forward strand.
AAACAAGACTGAAGACAATGTGCTAAAAGGTAAATCAAAAATAGGGATTCTAGAGGCCAAAGAATCCATTTTCTACCTAGACCTGTTGCTTCCCAGATGTTTTAAATCACAGAATCATAGAATTGTTTGGGTTGGGAGGTGCCTTAAGGATCACCCAGTTCCAATACCCTAATGTGGGCAGGAACACCTTCCAGTGGATTAGGTTGCTCAAAAGCCTCATCCAGCTTGGCTTAGAACACTTCCAGCTATGGGGCATCTATGACTTCTCTGGGCAACCTGCATCAGTGCCTCACCATCTTCATTATGTAATACATAATTCATTGCAGAGCCGTTTTTAAAACCCCATCACTTTTAAGCTTTCATCTGTACTTCACCTTTCTTCCAGTTTTCCAAAACAAAGAATGTGGTAATTCTCTGAAAACACTCCTCTAGGATCTGGAGCTCACTGAGAAAACAAGCCGTCCCCAAGCAGCTTGGATCAACCCTATGAAACATAAAACACTCTACATGAAGAAACTCCCAGGAAAGAATAACTTTCTCCTCTGTTACTGAATGCTTTGTGTAAATTCAATACAAATTACCCTTGTTAAAACTGTAAAGTAGCTTTGGGCTTTGGTAGAACCTGTAAAGAACAGCTGTCAGCAAAGACAGCAGCTCATGTTATCACATAGCACAATGCTCTGCACTGCTATCATTTTGCAAGATGCACTGCTTCCTGTTGCCCCATTTGTGAAGGTGCTTTCTGGCTTTCTCTCCCTCTGCTGTGACACCTTTTTTCTTTGCACCAGTGGTGCAAAACTAAAGAGATCTCTGAACGAGGCAGCAGTTTTGCTCTCCTGCAATAGAGAGATATGCCAGGCTTTTCAGCTGAAAAATAAAATATAGACATGTTTTTGAATCCCCTTTTGTTTTTCTTAAGTTTTACAACCTTACTTATCTGTAAATAAAATCGTCATATTTTTTTTTTCATAGCACACTGCATAAATATAACTTCATGCATCTGGGAAGCTGACAGCTGCCCTATGAGATAGAGCATGACAGTTTAAAATCAAGGAATCAATCACTGAGATATAGCGCCTGGATGCCATTTCCACCAGGATGTATTGCAGGATACAGGAGCTCGCTATTTGAGATATGCCATCATAACTCTGATAGATTAAAGCACCACATCCAGGAAACAATTGTGCAAGAAAAAAAATGGTGTCATAGATCTGCCAGGTTACAGCACAGACTCCAGGAGCCAACCAGGGGAAGGCACGGCTCTATCTCTGCTCCCAGAAGCTACCAGAGCAGCCTGATGACAGTTCTGTTCTCAAACAGCCCCATTATGACCTAATTAGCATACATGAATTGCAGATTTAAAGCATTAAAGTGATGTACAAATCATTAATTTTTTGTCAAATCCATGTCAGCCTTGTGTTTGCCTTCCTATTTTAATGTTGCATGACAGTGAAGAGAAGTCTAATCCTCTGTATATAAAGAGAAGAGATGTAGTGCAGCTGATATAATGAGATCTATTTAAACACTGGATGTTTTGCAGCTTTGAGTGTATCTGCTCAGAGAAGAAAAAAATGCCGTTTGTCGCATTAGGGTTAATTGTGAAAGGATGTAAATGTATTCAAAGCCCAAGGGCAGTTCTACATGTTGTCTGTATGAAAGAGCAGATATAAAACTTGTTTTCCATCAAACCTTCTTTTTAGTTTTGTGACAAATAAAGAGAGATCCAGATGCTTACACAAGATGGACCTGATTTTCAGAAGAGATGACTGGCTACATCTCCTCTTGAAGTCTACAAGAGCTCTGAGCACTGAGAAAAATCAAGTCCTTACTTTCAAAACCAAGTCTGAGCTGTATTCTCAGGAATTACAAGAAAAAAAATCAAAGGGATACCAAAATCAAGCCTACATTGTCCCCAATGCATGTAGAGATCTATTGCAAACAGGGAGGGCAACAGCTTTAAAGTGAGACCTCCTATATTATGCAATGCACGGTGTCACTAGGAACTATAGAATCACCTGCAGACTGTGGCTGTCTGCCTCCCTGAGCCACCACAACCAGTTTGTTTCAGGCTGGGTCTCCATGGCCACATGGGTTGACTATTTGCTTGCTATCCCATTTCATAACCTTCCCTTGCCTGCCCTTCTTAGCTTTAAAAGAGCTGTTGCATCTTGCACTCAGAACAGGTTATATAGCCCCTGTTCTGAGCTGAGAGCATTATTTAACAACAAACCCTATTACCATCTGATTGAAGTGTCATCCAAGTCTCCTTTCACTGAGCCATTTATTCCTCCACAACAAGTGGCATTTCACAGGCATGACCTAACAGTACATTTATATCAAATAGGCTCACATATTAGACTGACTGAAATCCATATGCATGAACAGCAAGGTCTTCTTCTTCCACCACTTGCACGTCTTGGCCTGGGGACTGATTGAATTCCAGATTGTTGCACAAGAGGTAGGTAAGAGCCTTGGCAGCTGTGTTCAAGTATTTTATGCATCAAAAGAGAAGCATATCTCTGACAAAGCACAGAACTCCAGATGCTGGCTGGGAATTTCACAAAAGATAATACAACCAGGCACCCAGCTCCAATCTATTTTCCATGAGTACTGGACCTCTCGTCCCTATGCCCCCTTGAAATTGCCTACAATCCCAAACCAGCAGGTTTGGTCAAGGCGCTCGTGTGTATGTCTTCATTTTAGATCTGTGAGGTTCTGCAGTTGACAGCACTCCTGGGCAGATGATTTCTCTTACAGTTCACTAGAATGACTTTCCCAGCAGCAAATAATCAGCAGTGTAGCTCATCTTTTCTGACAGGAGTTGAACACAGAGATGGTTCTCCTCAGGCTAGCAAAAAAGGATATAGAGGAATGGAAGTGCCATTGAGAAATGTGTTGAACTGAGAGGCAGCCTGTGTCAGCTCCACACCTGGGCAGATGCTCAGCACTTACCTCAAGTGCTATTTCAGTAGTTCAGATGTCCATCCACTGGCCCATCATCCCTGCCTGACTTATGTAAACAGCCTTGGGTTATTATTATTGTCCTTGTGTTCTGGAAAAATAAAGAAACAAACCCATGATTTAAATGTACCATTATCTTTCTGCATGGAAATGCTAGACATATACAAAAATAGATGAGAACGGCTTCCAAGGGCACTTGCCCATATTAATCTACACCAATAACACAAATCAGCCACCATGGCAACAGACAAAGGAGATGCACGAGGATGAAGGAAGCTCATGTAGGTTAAAAATAGTTTGGGGATTAAAAATAGTTTTGGGGTTAACAATACTTTTTGGGGTTAATATGTTAGGTTGGGCTTAAGAAAAAAAGATAGCAGACAATTTCATTAATTATTTTTGTCAATATTTTAGGAATCCCCAAAACAAAAACTTCTCTGACTTGGGAAGAGCCTTGATGTATTGATAAGGACATCAGCACATGGGGTCCTCACACTTTGTATAATTTTTTCTGGTTTCGTAAAGGGCGTGGTGGGTGTGTCACTGGGACACACGGACACTCTTGTTCAGCATAAGAGCATTTATTACCAGCTATGGGGTAAGGAGCAAGGGAGTAGAATCATAGAATTATAGAATAACCAGGTTGGAAGAGACCCACTGGATCATTGAGTCCAACCATTCCTATCAAACATTAAAACATGCCCCTCGGCACCTTGTCCACCTGTGCCTTAAACACCTCCGGGGAACGTGAATCAACCACCTCCTTTGGGCAGCCTGTTCCAGTTCCCAATGACCCTTTCTGTGAAATTTTTTTCCTAATGTCTAGCCTAAATCTCCCCTGGTGGAGCTTGAGGCCATTTCTTCTTGTCCTGTCCCCCACTTGCTGTGCAAGAAGAATTATTAGATAAATGGCTGGTAAAATAGGGAGCCTTTTGGTAAGGGATGTGTTTTACAGAACAACATTTAGGGCTTATTCAAAGTGAAAGATTTTATTTTGTATAGGAACACTCTCTTTCCCACGACGTTGATGTGTTCCGGTTCATTTGCAGTCTGCACACTGGCACTGTGCTTTAAAGTGAAAGGAGGAAATGGAAACTGCACAAATTCAGAGATTGTTGGGAGAGCAGAGACCATCTCTGAGTAGAGCCAGCAATCAGCAGCAGGCAGAACTCCAAGAGTTGAAACTAAAGAAGTCTCGAGGTCCTCATGAAATTAATCCCTGTGTAGAGGGCCAAGGCAACCAAGCAAATGTTTTTTGCTTCCTGCAGCCCTCGAGGGACTCTGGGAGCATACAGGGCTTGTTCTGGCCATCTTTCACAGCTTGGAGTGCCAGAGAATACAGTGTCAGGGACTTTCCCCCTGAAAACATGAAAGCTTTAAAGTGGCTTGGCAGAATGCAAATTGACTTCTAGGCCATGTTTTGACCTTACTCCTGCTGCTAAGGACAAGATGTTTGGAATCTGCATAGCAGTGCTTTTATTTTTGTTTGCTGAATTCCTTGCCTTGCTCGTCGTTTTCTTCTCTGCATTTGCCCACACAGAGCTCTGGACAGGATCTTCCTATAACTTGATGGTGCAGTTGCAAAGCCTTTCAGCCTCTTGGATTTCAGGTCTGACCTGCACCTACTCCAAAATCTCTGTGGTTATGGCTCCTTGGCTGGTTCTCATGGTGCTACAGGAGCGTGATCTGAACTAAAGGTCTGCTTATGAAGCAGCAAAATCTCCAGGGACTTCTTTAATTTCATTAACTTGATAGTTGATGCAATAGCTCCTGCAGTAGTTGATATGCTGATCTTGTCCCTGTGTTCCTGGATGAAAGAGAGGAGCATAAGTTCTCCATTGCATCCCAGAGCTCACACAGGCTAACCCTACACTACACTCTGTTAGTGATCTTCAAAAGGCATTATTTATAAAAGTAGCTTTCTGGGACGCTGTTCAATCCATGCCCATTATCCATGCAAATTCCTCAAGCTGTACTGGGTTAGATAGCTGCTGGTATCATAGCTGGAAAACCAACCAACCTTCAGAAATCTTTCCTTAGCTCTTTATTGAGCACAATGAGGTCAGGATTAGTCAGACAAGGCTTTGGATTAGCGCTGTTGGTAGCCATGGCAATTTTTGTTTGTGTGACAATCCATGTCACCTTTCCCATTAAAATTCAGCTTAAGATACCTATGAGAATCCCACAGTTCCCTCTGAATCCCAGGAATATCATGTTGCATCATTCAAGCTAGAATAAATCCAAACATATCTGAAGCTTTATTCAAATGAGCTAAAACCACAGCAAGTCCAATTAAAGAAAAACATTGAGAGCCTCAGAAAAAGGCCATGTGTATTCAAACTCCAATATGGGTCTTGGCATGATTCACTGCATTTCTAAGTCTTGTAGTTCCCTTAAATAAATAAGGAGAATGTTCCTTCTGATTCCTGTTCACTCAGTAGTTAAGCCTGGAAAACCAAGCTTTCACCTGAAGAGAGGTGAAAATTTCTGGTGAGGACATCTCCGTGGCTGCTGCACAGGGCCAGACCATCGACCCTGGCAACCCAATATGCTCATATCTGATTCCATGTTCTGTGTTCAGATATAAATCAGAGTTTTCTTTACCTCAAGCCTGTCAAGTTCTTCCACATTTTGCATAGTCACCAACCAATTATTATAACTGTGCTACCAGAATTACTGTTGTGGGGGTGGAATTTGGACAAACTGAACTTGCTGACTGTTAACTGCCTAAGTATGGAAGTGGAACAGGTGTCTTTCTGCCCAGCCTCCAGTTCTCCACTCTGTGCTTACTGACCTCTGGCTGAAAGGCAGTAACAAGCAGCTGGAACCTTGAACTGCTGCAGATGTTTGCAGCCAACCCTGTGTGGCCACATCCTTTTACAGTCAGTGCTAGACAGAGAAAAAAGTTATGAATTCTTGCTCCTATGCTTCCATTGGGAGTTACTGCCTTAACTCAGTGTGAAAGGCTTCTGAGTCTGAGCCCTGCCCAAGCAAAAGATCTCTATTTTGGAATGCATGAAGTACCTCCTGCTAAAGCTCTACACACAGTAGCTTCATTAAAAGATCGGAAGCAAACTAATAGGATTGGCTTGATCAAAGTGTGTAATAAGCAAATAGGGCAACGGGCATTTTTATTCCATTATTTTGTGTGTCATAATATCCCAGTTTTCTGTACTGGGCCTCTCTTAGGGAAGCAAATGTTCAGCGTGGCATATTTTTCTGTGTGAATGCATACACATTAAAATCTAAACTAAGTTTATACATCTGTTATCTACCCCTGAGTTATCTTATGTCAGCAGAAGAGGAAGGCCTGAAAAATGAGCTTTGGAAGCTGTTCCCTCTTCCTTCTGAAACACTTTTGTTCAGAAGATGTTGGGCTGTAGTGTTTAGAAATGCAGTAGTTCCATAAAATAATAATAATAATAATAATAAACCACTAAAATAAAATAAAACCAAGCATAAAAGATACCTGTGTACATGAATACTGATATGATTTCACACCTGAGCTGGGTACTTGTTTTTCCTTGTCAAAGAATCAGAAGATGTTGAGGATCTGCAAATACCACTGTGGCCGCTCAGGTCTTTAGAAAATGGCACTACTTTTGCCTGGGCACCTGAGGGCAAGGATCACCTTCAGCAGCCCAGCCTGAAGCAAATCAGGGCATTCCACTCTAAAAAAGCCCAGTGTCATTCCTAGAAACCATGCTAGATTTACTCCTAGATGTGAAATCACAAATCAATTCTTCAGGCTTTCAGAGGTGTCCCTTTCACACAGAACCCACTCACTTCTCATGCACAGCCTGCATCTGCCATGCTGCAATTTGCTCTTGTTTTATGCCTTGAACTTCATTTTGCCACCACTGTGTCAATAGTCAGCCTTCAGTTCTGTGGTCTGAACATTTTGTCATGTTGTGCAATTGCACATAAACCCCTTCTCCTCTAGATCTTCTGCTAAGATGATTTTTGTAGTTCTGTTGCTTGAAAAGTCTTACACTCAACTGTAACCTAAATAAAACAATTTTCTTGCCATCAAATATTTAAACCCACTGTGCTGGCATGGACTCAAAGGGAGGGAGTGAAATATGGCTGAGAAAAAAATGGGGAAGCCAAAAATCTTTATCCAAAAGACACTTCTATCAATAACTTAAATTATGCAGTTGTCCTCAGATAGCTCAGGCTCACAAACAGCACAGCTCTCAGATGCAGAGAGAACCTGATGAAAACACAATCATTTGAAAATACAATTTCTTTGTATCTTCCCAGGTATTTTCTGAAGCCTAGGACTGTGTGAACCATTGCGAGAGTTTACAGAGCCATGAATGGTTTTTCTTAAAATTGCATGTGAGTTAGTGGGGAAGTTGATATGTTATGTACTCAAACGAAAGGCTTTTTTTGAAACTGAGCTCAACTGAACTGCAAATTCAAATCAGCAGGGTGCCAGTGCCCTCGGTGCTTCCTGCCTCTGTCCTTAAGAACATAGAGTCAAAGACTTCCAGCAGAGACATATGAACATCATCTTCTCACTGCCTCCTGCACTAGCAAGGGATGGTGCATAGTTGCAAAACCAGTGCGTGACTTTGCAGGATGCCAGGATCCTCCCCAGGCATCTCCCTCCTCCGGGGCAACCACAGGGATGTGGCGCACAGGGCTATCAGCGATTCCTCAGACCTGCCCATGCCCATGTAGAAGCCACTGGGACGCATCAGCTCAAGTTCTCAAGCTGTTCAACAATCATGACGCCTGAGAATTTTTGCTCTGCAGCATGTCAGCCAAGGGACAAAAAGAGAGCATCAAATGTCATAACTGTTATAAAGGCTGAAAATACAATGGGGGAATATAGATGCAGCTCCCAGAGACAGAGGTGAAGGGATGATGCCTTCCAGTGTTTTGTCAGAGAAATTAATGTTGAACATACATACAAAACTGTGCACTGCTTCTGAGTTTAGTTGTGTGATTTGGTAGCTTTTTTTAGGGATACCATATGCACAGTCTGAAAATGAAAGGGCTGGAAAAGCTACAGGAACAGTGTTTATTTTTCGTGCAGGGAGGGGGGCATCCCTAGATATTTTTAGTGGAACTGGGTAAATTACACTATTGTATACTGAAAATAGACAGGAGGTTGTATGCATGGTCTTAGTCCTGAAGTGTCTGTTGAGACTTTGCATATGCAGAAAGCTTTACTTCTTCAAGGAAAAATTAGTTTGTTTAAAAGGACATGAGGAAATCTCATCTATCAGCATCCGCGGGTGGAACCTGTCCACAGCCAGCTTCACTGGCAAATGCATTTTGGCTGTTACACCCCTACTTAGGTGACACAAAGCAGATACAAGAGTTGGTGGCTGCTTTGTGTCACCAGAACAGTACAATGGCCCTGTGCCCTGGCCGGTGCCCAGGGCAGCAAGCCTGGCATTCAGTGCACACAAAATAATGCTTGGAAAATAATTTTACAAATGATAACTACGCAAAACTCTTTTCCTCCTGGCATTATTAATGTCTGTGTGGTTATCAGACTGCAAATAAGTTTGAATCAAACGCAGCAGCACTTTATGAAAATAGAGTGTATACATCAATGTACATTGTGTCTAATTGGTGCCATTTGAAATGATGAAGTACTACTAACCGATCTTCATAAAATAATACTTTGCATTTATATAGTGCCTTCCATCTGAGATCTCAGAGCACTTTGCAAACATTACTGAGTTAACTCTCTCTGAGCCCTGCACATTCTCCATTGCTCTCCTTAGTTTACAGATGTGGAAAGCAAAGGCAATGAAAGATGAAGATCATAGGAGGGAACTGGGGCTCTAAGGGCAGGCACTTCCCGCCCCATAAACAACCCACCACAATTCATTTTTTCAACAGAAGCTGTAAGCTTTCAGCACCTCTGAAAATCAAGCTGCTTGGGTTGCTTTTTTGGATGCAAATACCCAATTTAGCTTAAATGATTCCTTCTAAGTCCTGTGGGAAATGTGTAGGAGAACTGACAAAAAAAGATGCCGAAAGCTTGGCTCAGGGCCCTGTGCTTTGGCTGAGAGACTGTTCTGTGTACACTGCCTGACCACTGTGACCACGGCTTGTGAAACCTTGGGGAGACTTGCTTCATCTTCTCATGCTTCCCCTGCCCCCCACAGTTTGCAGCAGAAAAAGAAAAGCAAAAGGCATCTGCAGCTTGCCAGAGGAGTGTTGGATTCACTTCAAGGGCACAAGAGCCCAGGACCTATAGCAATGGTGAAGTAGAGAGTCCCAGCTTCAGCAGATTTCGGAAAAAAACCTCTGAAACCAGTTCAAATCAAATTAAATAACCTAGTCAAATTAATTAAACTGGCTAAACACTCTCTCTGAAGAAACGATCATGCTGATCTTGGATGGTCTGACAGAACAAGGCCAGACACCTGCTTGGCGGGTATGAGGCTGGGTATGGGATGAGCAGCTGGAGGAGAGCTGGAGTGGCACCAGGCCCTTAATCTAGGTGAAATGCAGCCAAGGCAGTGCATTCAGATTCACAAAGAAATTGGGATTTTGCCTTTAGGGCTGCATTCAGACAGATGTCAATGTCCTGACTTCATGCCTCCCTTCATGCCTTACTCAGATCATTGGAGTCTTTTGAGAGGCATCTCACTCTCTCATCAAACTGGGTCAGGGATATAATGTGATGCTCAGATACAAGAATATACTCTTGAGACTTCGAGGATGCCTGTGGATGGATTCTCCTCTCTTCCCTGGCACTGATGTTGCCATGACTGCAGGGAGCTCATACCCACCACATCCAGCAAGAGGAGAGCTCTGTGCTGGGTGTTTGCACTCCCTGTAAGGGCTTGAAGGCAGCCAGAGGGGCGATCAGGCAGGTGGATGCTGGTCAGACCTCCAAAGGAAAGTGCCTGATGTATCACCCGGTGAATGGCAGCTACTGCTAATCTGCAGTATTGCAGAGGCACATCAGCCTCAGCAAGGAAGGACTCCCCCCTTTTACTCCAGGGTAAAGATAAATGATGGTGCTCCAGCATGTACGCTCACATGAGCAATCAAGGAATAAAAGCCAATTAAATAAAGTGAATGATAAAAAATAGTAGAGTATTACTACTTGACATTATCCTTTCTACCCTGTACTAGCAACAAAGCCTGCAACTCCATTTTGTCATGGGATCTAATGCATTGATCTGGGTTTCATCTCTGATTAGCAATTTTGGCCTGTATTTTTCTCTGTCTCCCCTCTACTGTCTTTTTATAAAAAAGACAATGCATTCTTTCCCTTATTTCTCAATTTATTGTTTGAAAGAGACATATACTAAGAAAATGTGAAATACATTAGAATGCTTTGCAGAACTGCCAAGAGGTCAAAGGTCTGGAATAAAAATGATGTTGAAACAATAATTAATTAGCTGACATTCTCTTGGAAAATTTGCTCTGGGAAAAGCTATGGTAAATCAAGACAACAGACAAAGTGACAGAAAAATGAGTAATGGGGGAAAGAGGGATAGGAAGAAAGAAAATCTCTATGGGTAAATTTATTCTCTTTTGAAAATGATCCGATCTTTCTCAGGCATTGTGCTGGCCCCAAAACAACAATCTTCACCAATAAATAATTTAAAGCTGTTTTCAGTGACTCAGCCACAAAATGTTCCATCCTGAATAAATTCTATTTACTGCATGCAAAACTGATTAACATACTTCCAATGCATTTATAGGACTTCTGGTCTGCAGAGGCCATCTGTTTAGGGGAATTTCTGGAATAGCAGTATCATCTCCACAGCAGGACTACCAAGAGGACTGAAATCTCCACTCTGCTCTATCTGCAGCTGTATGGATGATTCAGGAACTGCTTGGGAAAAAAACAATTTGTGCTACTCACTGGGCAAATATGTCATCTCTGCCTACACAGGGAACCGTTCTAAACCTGTTGTCCTAAATCACCTGTTATTTTATAATATGTTCCCAAACACCTGCTGAAGCTCTGTGGGAATGCATTTGCCTTCCACACTGCTTTCCTTGGAAACCTGCCTCACCTGTCTTCATCCTGTGGTCACCCCTACTGGGGCAGGTTGGCAGGTTCTTGAAATCAGGAAATGTACCAGGGGAAAAAAGAGAGAAATGGTGTTCATCCTGTAATTGTTGACTGAATTGGGATAAATTTGCTGTGAAACCCCTGCAGACAGACCATGTCTAGAGACGCTGCACTTCTCAAGGCAGAAAAATGTCCAGACTTACTAAGGTTCCTACCTCAGAGATCTGTCCAGATCTGCGTGGTGTACATGGTGATAACCAGGACTTAAGAGCAACAGAGAGAAGGAAAGCAAACGATGGGACCATCAGCCCAAGTGCTAGTCCCAGGATACTCTGAAAGTCGCTGACTGTGTATGCTCCACAAGAGCATACTGTTCATTGCCCAGCCTGAAACTGGAGAGGAAAGGGAGAAGTGTACAGCAGTCTTTTGATGGCAATGTCCTCTTTCATTGCTACTGCCCCAAGGTTTGCACTACCAACCACCAATTGGTAAGCAAGTCTGGCAGCAGTCAGCAGCAGAGATGAGTTTCCAAGTACTGGTGGATGCATACTTGTCTGTGCCTAGGGAACTATTCAAGGGCATGTTTTTCCCCTGCCAAGGAAAGCAGAAGAGTCGCATGAATTATCTGGCTCCATCCTATTCAAATCCTCCAGTTTTCCTTGGAAGTGAAAAGCTCAGCAGTTGTTTGAGAGACCCTGAGGATGTCTGACCAACATTCTTATTTAAAAACTTCTTCTATGCTTTGTGACAGCAAATAGATGCAAAAATACCATTCTGCACAAGAAAAGCAAGGAATAGATACACTTGGAAAACGCTCTGCATGGATATACAAAAACCTGCTGTGATTTGAAAGCTTAGATATGCCCTAACATACTGCAATTATTAAGCCCCAGGTATTAGGGAAATCACATCTGTCTGTGTCGCACAGCAGAATTAGCCAGGCTGGTCTTATTATCCAATAAAGAGGCAGCTTTCATGTATTTCTCAGATTTATACGTGTGGCGATACTTAGAAGCAAGTTGTCAAAAGCATTTTTTCCAAAGCTGGTGTTTAGAGCTAATGCAAAGTACACAGGGGAAAAAAATAATCCAGATTTTGTAGGTCTAAAGGATGAGATTTACAAAGCTGTCTCAGGGCTTTCTGATATCCTCTTCCTATTCAGGATGAATATATGAATTGGAGAACGCAGCAAGAGCTTGAACTTCTTCAGATTAGGGAGATGATCCCCCATCTTAGCTCAAAGAAGATTCCTGCAGAAGACAAGGGGACTTCCATATGGATTAGGGGTGCAGAACCAAGCTGACAGGTTGGTTGCATACATGGGTTTAGGTTTCGGTATCCTCCTTATTATAACTGCAGCGCTTCTCTCTCACTCCCCATTAGGACTCCCAAAAGAAACCTGTTTTCACTTGAGTAAATATTCTGCTCCTGTCTTCATTTTTACATGAGCGTTCTACTTTGTGCTAGCAGCATGCTACAGCAGCAATACTCTGGGGATGCTGCTCTAATAGATTCACAAGGTTGACTTGTTTAAGTGGGATTTCATTGTATTACACAGAGGATTTTTTCCTAAGGATGTGATTATTCCAGGACTGATCCTACTACTGTGATATGACCGCTTTTGGCACTGTGCACGCATGGCGCGGAATTAGTCTTCTGGCACCGTATAAAATGACTTAGACATGTTGCCTTACTTATTAGCATGTGGTACTGCAGATCGTTTTACAAAGGCAACAGCTGCAACCATTACTCCTACAGTTATGCCATAATTTGGTATGTCAAACACCTCTACATAGTGCAGGCAAGAGGAACATTTATTCGTCTCACTTGTCAATACATTTATTTCCATCTTATTATGCTTTTCCTTTTGCAGTAGTAGAACAATGACTCTCTCCATACAACTTGCTTTCCTAGGAGCTAGTGAGAAGATGCAGAAGGAATGGCACTCAGGAACTGTAGAGATTAGCATGTTGTAAGACCCTACGCAGAATGGATTCATACAAATTAACATTAAGAGCACTATTGCTATCACCACCATGACAAGTAAACCAGCTATTCCGTGTACAGCACAATCCTTTACTACAATCATTTGCCACTGGCTTCATCTTCAGGAAGCCAGAATCTCTGAGTATGAAGCCCTGAGCAGAAGCTGGGGACGGACTCAGCAGAGACTGCATGGTCAGTCCCTCAGAGGGTACCCTGCTTGTGGCTGGTCCCCCCAGCCAGCTTGCTCTGAACCATGACTTGTCAGTCCAATGAAGAGTCCATCAGCTCCAGCATATGCAAACCTTGACTTGCTCTGGGCAGGAACAGTGTATTCACAATGAAGGTGGTGAGCCTCTGGCACAGGTTTCCCAGGGAAGTTGTGGATCCCTGTAGGTGTGCAAGGCCAGGTTGGATGGGACCTTAGGCAGCCTGGTCTGGTTGGAGGTGTCCCAGTCCATGGTAGAGTGGTTGGAACTAGATGATCTTTAAGGTCCCTTCCAACCCAAACCATTCTATGATTCTATGATTCTACGATTCTATGATTCCATGATTCAGACAAAAAGAGAGGCCTCTGGATCATAGGCCCTTCTTTGGGACTCCAAATATGTTGAGCGAGGACCTGAGCTAGTCACTTCTGGAATTTACACCCTGCCTGTAGCCTTGCTCACAGTATCTTCTGCCCTGCAGCGCAAACTACCCAGAACACAGGCTTGCTGAGTGAAGGATAACCAGCAGGTAAAAGAAGTCTGAGATGATCTAAAGCTTTCTGCAGGAGGTTGAAGGCAACCTCTCGCTTGGTGAGTTCATGATGCCTCGTTCCTCTGCAAGAGGTTGACCTAACCTCAGTCCCAGCTCTTCATGGCTTTTTCCCTGCTGATGACGATCAGTACACAAAGCTCAGCCAGATGAGCTTTCTGTGGGAGCACAATGTAGTCCGCACTGGAAAAATGAGCTGGTCCCAGTGTGTAACGTTTATTAAAGGCTTCACCAAAACAGTCCATTTTAGCCTAAACAGTCAAGGAACATTCACAGAAGACAGCCACCAGCAGACCAAAGGCGTTGGATTGTGTTATATCAGTCGTGAGGAGCAGCTGTGGTTGGCCCCAAGGTGGCTGCTGCTAGAAAAGACTGTTTTCAAGCCACTCCTCCTGGGAAAGAAGCAGCCCCAAAGTCACATCTAGTGAACGGCTGCAAGAGACAAACTCATTGTGTCTTTGGAGTTGCTGTTCAGAGGAGAAGGATTCTGCCTTGAGCCCTCTTGCAGTTAGCCCAGCATAAATCAGTTCAAACTGGCATTTTGCAGCAGTCCTGTCCCTTCGACCCCCTCCTCCACACAATTTACCAATTTGCTTTGAAAGAAGGAAGAAAGGGAGATGGGGGTGGCGGAAGGGAATCCAGACTGCAACCTGCAGCAGCTGACATTTTTATTGTCTTTTAATTAAATCAGCCTCATATACAAGGGCACATGCAAATTCCCCTGTGTGCCCTTCTCCTCCTCTTCCTCTTAAAAACTTATTAAGGAAGAGGACTGCAATTAAACTAGGAATGCAAGGTTGCCTCTCCTACTTTCAGGCTGTCCTCTGGACATCTTTGCCTGGACAAAAGGTCACTACAGAGTGCTGCAAGATGCCTATGTCTGCCTTTCATCCTGTTGTCAAAATGCAATAACAGCAATCCAGTATAAGTCTCCTTTTCCTCTGCAGACAATGTGCAGGTAGGGAGGGAAGTAGTTTTTGCTTTTAGACAGCTTGTTTTCTTTTCCGGTTTGATAACAGCCTAAAGTATTTCTGATCCCAAAGATTCCTAGGAAGCTGCAGCTGAAGTAAGAGTGACTGTATTTGTGTTGTAGTGTCCTCTGATGAATATCAAAGCCCAGCCCAAAGACAGAAGCTGTTGCCCACCTTACTTATCTTTTCTAGACTAGATCTGGACGGTAGCTGGGATCCTGGCTGCAAGAACCATCTAACTCCAATGCTTCATGGGCTGCTGTTTGCTTCAAGATGTTTTCCTTGTAGGTTCAATGGCTGCTAAGTGTGTAAAAGCCTCCCCTTGCTCTATACAAGTAGATGGGACCCTAAGATCTACCTCTGCAAAAAGAGAAAGGCTCCATCCACACAGACACTGTAGAAGGCATCGCCCAAGAGCTGTTAGTGACCTCCTCTTTGGAAGTAAGTTAGAGCAGTAGTTATGTTAAAACCAGATCTAGGACCATAGTGATACAAGTGTAAGCCCTTAACCTATTTTGTGATGAATATACACAAATACACATGTCCATGTTTGTGGATTCCTTTATGGATCTTGACCACATCTGGCCTGTAATCTTACCCATGCTATTGTCTCATAGAGGTTCCTGTGGTGCTGGACCAAGAGAATGGTCCAAAGACTTCACCCAGTCCTCTCTGCAGGCAGTTCATAGCAAGGCTGCTCTCTTTCAGCTGGTGTTGCTCCTGCGCAAAGGAGAAGAGTAGCCAGAGGCAGAAGAGAAGGATGACCTCCAAGGAAGCCCAGCACAGTTGAGAGAAAGTCCTTGAAATCATCTGCCTTAGCTCTGAGAGACGATCTCCTGCCCACGCTCTGGAAGCACTTAAGGGCCAGGTGAATTTATTTGCTATTGCATCATTTTTCCTTGCAGATCTGACAGCTCATAATACCTCTGGTGCCTGACAGCCCTGCTTTTCTCCAATTGATAAATAATCTCTTTCTAATCTGAGTATCCAAGGAACATCTTGAGCTTGTCACACTGGAGAAGATCCATCAGTCTCTTGTGCCACAAGTGAGGTGTTTGAAAAATGCTGTTTGTGCAGCCATTCTAGGGTATTAATTCCTGGCATCCCACTTGTATTTTGATTGTTTCTCAAAGAACAACAACATGTTTTAACTCTTTGCAAATGAAGCAGCATTCTGTTGTTATGGTAACTCGAGTTCTAAAAATAATGTAAAGAAAAGACCACCTTTAATTGATATCACAAGAAGTTGTTATGGTAACTGGAATTTTAAAAGTAACTAGGTTAAACTCCATTTCTTTTTATCCAGAGCTTTGCATAAACAAATTCTGATTAAAATATCAGGTTTAATTTAATCAGTTAATTAATGCCACTAAATGTCATTTATCTTATAACTCTCATTTATATTCAATGCAAAATCACCTAACTTGCTGAGTTCTAACTATTCAGCCATCAATCTGGTATATTGGGATAGGATAACTGTATAATTTACTTTTGGTCATGGAGTGGTTAAAAAATAATGTACTGCTTTCATATCATACGAAGGGCCTAGTTTTCTCCTCAGTAGCACGGGAGTAATGCCACCCTGCTGTGGAAGTCAGGTGTGTGCTGTATGAATGAATGCACATGCTCTGCTGACTTCTGTATCTCTCCATAGCCAGTACCTTTCAAAGCCTTCTCTACTGTCTGTCTCTCTTCTCCTCTGCAGCATCCAGACTTTCTGTCTCTGCACCCTTTTCCCCCAGGCTGTCTCACCTTTCTTTCCAAATCACTCTCTCCTCCCTCCTCTGTCAGATCTGGCAAATCATTTCCCACCCTAACCCCCCAAATCGGCAGTGACATTTCCTCCACTGCGGGTGTATTTTCCTCTTTCGAGAGCTGCCTGTCACTCTGTTGCACAGTCTCTGCCATTTGCATCAGTTACACTTCCTTTGCTAGCTCCTGAGTGTCCCGGATGGTCCCATGAGAGCTTCCAGTGCGCCTGCAGCTACTGCAGCCAAGCCCAGTCTTCTGCCCATTCTACCAGCAGGTCCTTTTACCTTTTCTACCAAATTTAATCTCCTTGTCCTTGCTATCCACAATTGGAACTATGTAGCTCCTGGTTACCTCTCAATTCTCTCCTCATTTTTTCAGGGATTAATAGAGTGAAAGGCCAGGAAAGGTTTGTTATAATCACTTAGCCTAACAGGCTACAGAGCTTCATTCAGGAATTTCCATGTTGAACCTATAACTTCTGTTTGAACGATTAGTATGTCTTTCACAAAGGCACCTAGATTTGATTAAAAGACTGCAACTAATGGAGAACCCACTACATCCCTAGATAGCTTGACCTGAAGATTTAACCCTCCCCGTTAAAAGTAAATGCATCATATCTTTCATCCAAACGTGGCTAGCCTCAGCTGGCAGCCCTTGGACCTCTCTATGGACTTTAACGTTTGAACAGTTCACCTCAAAGAAAAATTACTGCGGGTCACCTTCCCCGTGGCAGTCACCCCTATTCATGCTCTCACCTACAGCAAACTGCAGTAATGGTGAGGTGATTTATTAGGGAAGCGTGTTTCCCAGGTAAGAGGTGTAAACATACACTTGCAGAGAGCGGAGAAATAACTCCTGCAGAACAGCTTGTATAAGGTAACCTATTTTTCTTGATACTTTGTCTGTGTGTCTTCCTTTCTGCTGTAATTTCTTTCCCAGATGGAATGCTAGCATCAGAAATTTTCTCATGACATGGTTGCTTATACATCTCAGTCAGAATATTTCTTAACCTTTTGGATAAGCTAGAAAAGACTTGTAAGAGCTTCTTAAGTCTCTCATTGCAAGACAGAATTTCCAGGGCCAGAAGCCATTCTTTCATTCCTTTTTGCACAGCTTTTCCAGTTTTCTGCATCCTTTCTGGATGTAGGCGCATAAGCACTGGACCTTAGATGATGAAGTGACATCATCCCTTCCCGACTGCTGCTAAATCCCTTTGTTTACTTGCCCAAGGATTGCATCAGCCCCATAACACCAGCTTCACACTGGGAATTCACATCCATTTGTTCATCCAATATAGCCCCTACATGCTTTCCACAATTTCTGCTTTCTAGTTCTTAGTCTAAAACTGAAAATATAATCTGCATACTCAATTTGTGTATATGTGACCTTCCCAGTGGCTGTGTGTGTACACCAGCTTTCTAAAAGAATCCAGCTTACCAAGCAATCCAGATCTTGCCGTAGGAATGCTCTGTCCTTATTAGCATCACTTATCATGCCAGACATGTTTATTTAATCTGCAAAGTTTACTAGCAGTGCCACCTTCTTCCACTTCAGTTGTGACTTCTTCTGCATTTGCCTCCAAGGCTTCAACCTTTCCCCCTTCTTTGCTGTTAAATCTCTGGCTTTCTAAACCACAACTCCAAAGCAACAATTTCCCACAAGCATCAAGCCTGCCTCCAGAGCATTGCAAGCAAATGGTAAGAATGAAGAATCCCCATTAAAAAAGAAATCTCAGAAATTACCATTTAAGGGAAACACATGGAAAACTGCCCAAACACATCCCAGTGTTCTGCATCCAGTCTTTAATCAGTGTGTTGCTGTACTCGAAACTGTTTGAGTCAGGTCCCTGTGTTGCAAAGCTCCTTGCATCCAGTTAATACTATCAGCGTATTGCCATAAATCATACTAACAGTGAACGCACATACAGCATGTGGCTTGTAAGCACAAGCATGCAAACATCTATGAATCAATCTATTTGCCTTTTTTGATGTACTGTAATCAATCCATAAACCAAGTGTGGAAAAGAATGTGTTTTGTTCTCATGAGATGGAAAATTCTCCAAGTGCAAGTGGTTTCATATCAAATGCTTCTCCAAAAATTAAGCTTTAATTTAATCAACGTGAGTTGAAAAAAAACCTTTCTCCCTCACAGCTGCAAGCTAGAGTGAAACAGATTTTACTTCACATATTAAAAAAAGCAAATAACCAAACAAAAAAGCTACCTTGTCTTCCCTTTAAATGTTTGACTGACATCCATGACAAAATTTGCTGCGACTCTCTGCTTAGCTCCCTCACTACAATGAACAGTTCTAAATTTTTGGCAACATCTCTGCTTCCAGCTAACGTGGGATCTGATATTTTGCTTTCCTGCATGTATGATCTTCAGCTGATATGAATGGTGTTACCTGCTCAGACTAGAATATTGTAGCTGAATGATATTCACTGAATAGCTGAGAGAAAGATGGTAATGGGAGTATTGCAAATTTACACACCAAACATTATTTATCGTTATTGTGGTGTTAGTGTAGATGCCACATCTCTTGTGGCCTCTTAAAAATTGGCCTCAAATCCTCAGTCATTGCATTTATGGGGAGAAGATTTCTTGTGTGAATTGACAGGGAAAGAGTCACCAAATATTATTGGTTAACACCAATGATTAAACAGCTTGGAAAATCACAGATCAACACATTTACTCAGAGCTCCAGCTAAAGTCCCGTACCTTCTACCACACACCCAGAGTGCCTATTATTCGACAAACCTTATGAGCTTAAAAAATGCAGATGATGTTTAATATTTTGTGTTTGAGGTGTACCTAACAAAACAACTGAACACAATACGCAATCCATTTTCTAAACAATAATCAGGTTAACAGGACATATTAATCATTTAACATAGTCAGGACCGGAATTAATCTTTTTCCTGTGGAAGCTGTTAAGAACTTTCCACTTTATCTTTTTCACAGAAATTTCAAGTTTTTGGCAAAAAAAGTATTTGCATTCTAAAATACCTCTTTGACATTTGTTTTTTAAAATCTTCCACTCACTTCTTCTGCACCCTTTTGACACTGTGGCTGTATCCCAAGTCACATGGTGTACTGACACCAACTTTCTTGCTGATTCTGCTGTGGTGACATGGCTCTGCAGCTGTTACAAGCACAATCCCTGCTCAGGGTGACCAAGAGAACAGGTTTGGTGTGGGACATCACAATTTTAAAATCGAGATAACTGCGACTTGCTCATATACTTCTGTTTGACGAATAACAGGGAATTCTGTTGTAAGTAGATATCTTTTGGCATTGTTTGAATGTAATTTTCTTTCATGAAGGTATTTTCAGGGAAGATTCATGGTAGTTATCACAAGAAAATTTGATTAATGCTGTTAGAACACTAAGGTCTTCCTTCCCTAGGAACTCAAGCTATGGAAGCATGTCATGAGGTATGTATGAACCTGACATGTGGGACTCTGGTACCCACAGAAGCAGTTTGCTGACCCAGTGCTGTGACTGAAATCTTTAACTAACAGGCATTAAGTGTCTTTTCATAATAGAGTGTAGCAATAGTTACTATACATTTTTTCACAGTCCACGTAGGGAGAAGTTTGAAGCTCCGACCTTGCCAGAGACTGTTACATGAGAAAAAAATATTTGGAAGCATAGATCCAACTGAATGAAACTGCAGCTAGGTCTAAGCTTGTGTACAGCCACTGATGTTAAAAGGGGCACAACAGCTGGAGGACAGGCAAGGGAAGCCAGAAATTGCTCAGCTGAATACTCTCCAGACCACATTTGACAAGTTATTTGTCTTCTTCTTTTACAGGTCTTTCTTGCCAAGGAAGTGGGGGAGAGAACTTTCCTGTTGAATGAACAATTTTGAATGAGCAAGATCATATTATAAGGATGAAAACACAACCCTGTTTTCTAAATATATATGTATAAATATATATATAATAAATTAGGTTAGCTCTTCAAAAGATTTTCTAACTCCAGGAGAAGCAATGGGGCTTAATGCCATCTGATGCTCACTCCCCTCTCAGGAGGGGAAATTCTATTGCCACCACACCAAGAGCCTCCACATCAGACAAAGCCAATGTCTTCAGAATCGACATGCATAGATGTCTGTGTGGCTGCTGCATCCACAGGCAACCCACAGATTCTGAGACTTTCAAATCAGTTGGATGATAGTACAAAATCCCTTCTTCCCTGTGTCATCATCTTCTGCCCATCCCTCGGCACGTGGGATGAGGACTAGCTGAGCTTCTGGGCTCTTTGTCTGTAATCCACTCTCTCTGCAGGGCCAAATACACTCCATAACACCAGTGTCTGAGGCAGTGCTAGGACTGCCTCTTGAACACGTGCACTGGGAGAAGCCAGTGGATATACTGGGAATGTGACTTCCTTTGGGACCCCAAAAGGTATCTAAAAAGCGCATACTAAATTAGATATCGTAATGCTTAATAATAATATGATAATAATACATATTATTTTTTTGCAACCAGGTATTCCAGTTTATTCTTTCCCAAAATATCAAGGCTAAACAGATTCAATTCCACTATAGTCTGCCTTCCAGATTCCCAGGGAACCAGTCTGTCCTCACTGAATAGCGCAGCACTACTCAGGACGTTCTGCCCAGAAATCGTTTTTGAATTCAGTTATATTCTGTCGAGAAAAGGTTTGTAAAATTCAAGGTAGACGGAGTACAGCTCCTGGGCTGGCTAGAAGTGTATGTGCTGGCTTTCCCAGACCCAAAGTAAACCTAGGGCAAACTTCCCTGTAAAACTGATTTGAGATTCCTTCTGGGGTTTGATTAAACTGATCTATCTCTTCCTTTGCTTCACTGCTAGTTTCCAGCCAGCTCCCAACCCAACTGCAAATGTCTGAAGAAAACAAACTCCCTCTATTTACGGGAGGTATTGCAAGCAAGAGAAGCATGAAGATACATAAAGGATTTTCACTCCTTTGGAAATGAATAATGAGCAAGATGAGCTGCCCAACAGAAAGAATTGCCCTTGATTCAGTGGATTAATTTGCTCAATAGCATGAAATAAGACAATTTAAGGGAAATTAGATTTAATATAAAACATTTGTCTTCAGACACGGTTAAACAATGACATGGAAGAGTACGACAGTCAATAGGGTGTACAACAAGGTTTAGACTGTAATACTGCAGCCATTTTGAGAAAAGATTTGACACCAAATATTGCATATACACTTTTCCTTATCACAACACATTTGCTATACTGCTAGTGAGTAACTATACAACCTTGTTATAGAGTGGCAGACTGACAAACAAACTTGCTTCTGCTTACTATTTTACCTAACTGATCAGGAGCATTTCCCTTAGCATAGCACCCAGGAAGACAGGTCGCAGACTGGATCACTGTTTTGCAAGGTGCTACACAAACACAGACTACAAAGACTGCCCTTGCCTTTGGGTGGTTTACAGTCTTCTGTCTCTTCTTGCTGTGCCACAAAGTGCTGTTTCAGATGGGGAACATCACAGAACCTCTTCATTTTTTCTCAGCACGATTCTTTGAAAATCCTGCTGCTGTTTTTTTCATTGCTGTATTATGGGGGATGAATCTCTGTGTGTCACAGGTCTCCTTTCCTCTCCTGAGTCACCTTTCTTTCTGCTTTGCACCTGCTCTGTCACTTGATGATGCTCTCTGACTGACTTGCATCCACAGTGTGGTTGGAAATAAAGCTCCAGGGTCTCCAGTGATGTGCACATTTGCATTCCCACACATGCATAGGTGATTTGAATCCATAACCAGCCCTGGCAGCAATGGGTGACAGATTACCTTAAGTGCAATTTTACCATGGTACACGGTGCTACTAACACTGTAAGCTGCTCTTTGGCCACTGTGAGCACTGCAGAACTGCCTGCGTGGCCTCCTCCTGTGGAGATTAAGTCAGGAGATAAATCACCATGGGTGGGTGTTACAGACTGACTACATTTTTGAAGTCCTGCTGCCTACCAAGTGGTTGTCCCTGGGTGTATTACCAGCAATATTTATGTATGGATGGACATGCTCCCCATATATATTATTGTTCACGGTTAAGTGGGTAAATGTTACAGACACGAACAAAGAAATCTAGATGAAAGGATGACTCAATCTAATCACATTCCTGACACTTGGAACTCAGCATCTTAGTGAAATGGCTCTGTCATAGCTCAGAGTGAGGAAAAAAACCAGAAAGGAAACATACTGCATTCCTTCTAGCTGTAGTTCACATCCAGCACTTCAGCAGCAGGTGAATTCCTAGCCATGCACTGCATCAAGGGCTGGGTTCAAGAAGGACTTAACACCATGTCCAGAAGAGCTAACGTTGATAGTCCAGATGACTGTGGCAGTCCATGGATCAGACCTTCAATGGGAAGAGGTATCATTTATGGCTCCTGTGATGGACACCTTGTTTGAATGCAGCTACAGAGAAAGCAAGGGGTGGCTGACTGACTGCAGCCCACATGCCTGTGTTACCCATGGTGGCCTGAGAGAGCTGGTCAGAGGAGAGCTGCAGGCTTGGCAATTTTGTTACCCAGTGCTCCATGACAGCCATGACACCATGTCCTACACAGCCCTTGTGAACTCCCAGGGGAACAGGGGGGAGCAGCCAGTCCCTCATGGCAGCTTGCACCATGACTCCAGGTGGCAGAGATTTCTCCTCACTCACTTCATCTTCTACATGCTAAACATCTCATGGCCTTGGGGTTATAACTCAGCTCAGCACTCTAGAAAGGGGACAAACCCTTTCTGGGATAGAAAGGGGCTGGGGATATAAGCATACAGCCCTCCCTCCACTGCTAAATGAAAGTAGTCCCCAGCTGCATCCTAGTATGACAGCGAAGAGATGTGATCCAAGCTTGGAGAGGGTTAAGAACAACTGACCTACGGCTGCTACTGGCTGCGCTTTGCTCTCCCGGCTGGAGGAACACAGTCAGCAAAGAGAATTTTAAACTTCATTTTCTCTGTCTACAGGTGCCTGTCTTCCAGTATTAGTCTAGGGAACTGCACACCAATTACCTCATATATTCACTGAAAGTGCAGTACAATACAACTTATTGTTATATAGTGTCCTTGATAGAAAGCCCCATGAAATGCTTGACAGTACTATCGGGTCCATAAAAGTGTGCGTGAACATGAATACATGTGAGGGTTCAGTCCCTTGCTCTTGATTCCTTTTCTCTGCTGGAAACCACTCTGTTACAATTCTTTCAATTTCAACACTGAGAGGAGGTGGAGGAAGGGAATATCACAGCTCCGTGTAACTGTATGAGGACACAGAAGGGCCATCCTGCTAGACATGAGATAAATGGACCCAAGGGACACACACGGACATGCAAATACAGAGGCATGAACACTGACCCATAGGTGACCACCATGGGTGACTGGTCTGACCCTTGGCACCACTAGGGCTACCAAAGTGAGAAGCTGTGTGCTTGCTGCTGCAGCAGAAGGGACTGGATTTTCCATGGCAGTGCTTTGGCTCAGTGACACGTGCTGTACACAAGCAGCTTAATCTAATCTCTGCAGCACTTGGCAAATGAAGAACATAATGTCATATCATGAATCACCTGTTTTCTCCAGCACTGAGCCCACAGAAAAAAAAAGGATTTTGTTTTCCAAAGTTCAAATTATTTATAATCATTTGACTAAACCCTTTTCTGAAAGACACAATAAAACGTCAGTGTTGTGGCTTTATCACGAGGCAGCTGGGGCTGGATTCAAACAGCCAACTGAGGCTGAAGACAAGCTTAGCTGCCTAATGCAGCATCTATGCTCAAAAAATCAGTGAGAGATTCATGGTGTGCCTGACTCCCAGGGCTGCCAGTATTTGAGTCTCTGTACAGTCACTGGAGAGGGACAGGCATGAAAACTAATGGGTTGCTGGAGGACCACTCTGCAGCATAGACAAAGCAGCCCAGCAAGAAGAGGCCTCTACTGGGGACCCATGCACACCAGGGGTCACCTGTGGCAGGTAGCAGAAGTCAGGACAAAGCAAGGGAATGTGTTTCCCTTTCCCACCCCATCTAGTGACCAGTTCCCCTACATCATCCTAGTCATAAAGTTTAATGGGATCTAGTAGATGACATCTGGTGACTTTTGAGGGGCAGTTTCTGCCCCGGGTCTTCTAGACCCAAGGAAAAGGTCAGTCAAAGTAGTTGTTTCTGTGGCAGTTAGCATGGCTGCAGTGACACCCATGTGCTGCAGCTCACTCAGGATTTTCCTTAGGTTTGAAGGAATATTTTGCAGAAATGACACAGGTGAATATTTTAGAAAAAGTACTCAAAGACTTTGATTTCTTCTTAATAGGCTGTTCTCCCTTACAACACTTGAATTTTCTTTGCAAAGCACAGACAGAAAAATCCCACACTTAATTAGGCATGATTTTCATTAAAGCCCTTTAGCAAATCAAAAATAAGAAAGAAAAAACAAGAAAGCTAGAACCTCAATAATTTGCCCATAACTAAACTTCACTTATTATTATCCATACAAATAGGCAGCATCTCTCAAATGTTTTAACAAGCAGTTGTTAATGAACAATATTGCAGAGCACTGACAAATCTAAAGAACAATAATTTGATGATATTTCAAAGGAAATCACACTTCTCTTTGTTATGTGATGCTCTGCCTAGGCTGTGAGC
Organism: Coccyzus lansbergi; assembly: GCA_033558105.1. NCBI lineage: Eukaryota > Metazoa > Chordata > Aves > Cuculiformes > Coccyzidae > Coccyzus > Coccyzus lansbergi. The sequence goes on from JAUMJK010000450.1 coordinate 1,240,164, forward strand.
CCTTGATGCCAGATGTCCAGAGAGAGGATCTGCCTTGAGGATTTTATAAAACCTGAGCTCTGCAAAGCATCATCTGTGCTTCAGTGACTGGGAGGTGGAGAAGGGAAGGATGTGCTGAACCTAAAGTTGGATGTATTAGAATTTCCGTGGGAAAAAAAATAGGGTGAAAATATATTCAGGTTGATGTGAGATATCAAACACTGGAGAATAGAAGAGTGGAAGAAATTTTCATGGAATCACAGAATCATGTAGGTTGGAAAAGACCTTTAACATCACTGACCTTTAACCTAACACTGCCTACTCCACCACTAAGCCATGTACCTAAGCACCACATCTACACATCTTCTAATTACCTCCAGTGATGGTGACTCAACCAGTTCCCTGGGCAGCTTGTTCCAGTGCTTTTGGTGAAGAAATTTTTCCTAACATCCAATCTAAACCTGCCCTGGTGCAACTTGAAGTGATTTCCTCTCATCCCATCACCTGTCACTTGGGAGAGAAGACCAATACCCACCTCTCTACAACGTCTCTCCAGTAGTTGTAGAGAGCAAACAACCCCAGTTCCCACAGCCTCTCCTCATACGACTTGTGCTCTGGATCCTTCACCAGCTTTGTTGCCTTTCTCTGGATGTTCTCCACCACCTCAATGTCTTTCTTGTGGTAAGGCACACAAAACAACACAGGATTCAAGGTCTGGCCTCACCAGTGCCAAGTACAAGGGGACAATCACTTCCCAGTCCTGTTGGCCACACCATTTCTGATACAAACCAGGATGCCGTTGGCTGCCTTAGCCACCTGAGCACATTGCTGGCTCATGTTCAGTTGGCTGTCAGCCAGCACCCCCAGGTCCTTTTCTGCCAGGCAGCTTTCCAGCCCCTCTTCCCCAAGCCTGTAGTGCTGCACGAGGTTGTTGTGTCCCAAGTGCAGGACCTGTACTTGGCCTTGTCAAGCCAGTATGCTTCAGCCCTTTGATCCACTCCATCCTGATTCCTCTGTAGAGCCTCCCTGCCCTCAAGCAGATCAACACTCCTGCCCAATCTGGTGTGGTCTGCAAATTTACTGAAGGAGCACTCAATTCCCTCATCCAGATCATTGATAATGATGTTAAACATTACTGGCCTCAACACTGAGCCCTGGGGAACACCACTGTGAGCAGCCTCCAGGTGGATTTAACTCCATTCACTGCAACTCTCTGAGCCTGGACATTCACCTGGTTTTGTAACCAGGAAAGAGTTCACCCACCCAAGCCATGACCAGCCAGTGTTCCAGGAGAATGCTGTCCGAAAATGCATCAAAGGCTTTACTAAAGTCCAGCTAGACAACATCCACAGCCCTTTCCTCATTCACTAAGTGGGTCACCTGGTCATAAGAGATCAGGATGGTGAAGCAGGACCTCCCTTTCACAAACCCGGGCTGACTGGACCTGGACCCCTGGTTGTCCTGTATGTGCTGCATGGTGGCATTCAAGATGGTCTGCTCCATAAACATCAAGGTCAGGTGGCACTCTGCAGTGTTGTTTGAGTGGCTTGGGGATGTTTTGCTGGGTGATGGAGCCCTCTCACTGTTTCTGTGGCTGCTGAGACTGGTTTCAGCAGTTCTCAGCTGAGCAACCCCCTCAACTTCATCATGAAAAAAAGCAAGGTTAAACTCTAATACCTATACAGTGTCCTTTCATTTCACTCACCTGGTGCTGATAATTGGAAAATGAATAGTACACAGGCAGCAGAGGGTGGCTGTGGTGGGTTGGATATAATCAGCATCCCTGTCCATGTCCAAATTAGTCTTGTCTTATTTTAATTCCAGTAGTATTTCTGTTTAGAGCCAGCTCATTACAGGAATCTATTCAAAGGCTGGAGACTACATCCAAAATGAAAAGTAGAAAAAAAGGGGAAAAAAATGAGCATAACTTGCTGGCTTTTCACCTCCTTGTGCTTCTTTCCCTACAAAATTAATAGCAAAGGATTTTTAAAGCACCACACGTAGGCATTCCTGTTATCAAAACTGTGCTGTTGTTGAGAATCAGGCCTTGAGAGCAGTTGCATTGAGGTGACTCCCACTGCCAGATCGATAGCTGGCAGTGCTCCTCAGCAAAAGAGCTGACAGCAGCGTTGCAACCTGCCGCTCGGAGCACTCAGCATCCTAATTTTCTTCCGCATGTGCCCATGGGAAGCACTGGGAAAGGGGAACATGGGGAAGAGCACAGTGGATTCCTCTCTTCCCCCATTTCTGGCCCACCTTTGTCATATGTGCTGAGGATCAACAAGTATTTCAAAATGTCGGATGCAGAAAAAGACAAGGCAGGAGGGAGACTTAGATCCTGCCTGTCTTATAATATTGTTATAATGTATTTATGTGAGAAGGAGAGGGGGGACTTGGAGCATCACTTTGTATCTGGTTTGAAATACTTCTTTTTTTCCGCATAAACACAAAGGATTCAGGAGGAGAATACTAACCAGAACAGAGAAGTGACACGACATTTATCCAGGTTTTGTTAAGTAACGAGCTAGATTCCTTGGTGATCAATCTCTCCCCTTCAATTAACAGCAATAAATTTCTTGTAAAATATTCTAAACAGCACTGGACTTTCTTCTTGCTTTACATTATTTATGCAGCATGTTTGTTATTCTTGTCCTTAGAGCAACTTTATATATTATGTCTTGTTTCTCAGTCAGAAAAACAACTTGCCACTGCAGAATGATCTCAGCAGTGTGTCATCTGTGCCCGAGCCCTGCCGTGCAATGCACACACACACACTGCCCCTTAGAGGTGGCATCCAGTCATGGCCACAGGCAGAGAAATTACAACTCTCGAGGTATGTTTTGATTGCAACGTGTTTATGTAATTTTGACCAGCTGACTGGCTTACAGAAAGAGAGCCCGATATTTTTCTTTTAGAATGAATGTCCATATTTTGACCCCAGTCAAGCAGTGCAAATCTGGCCTGGCTCCTTTGATTTCAGCACTGATTTTGCAGCGGATGTATCTGATGTCAGGTTCCTGACCTCAGCTCTTTGTCGTGAACATTCTGGCACGTAAAAATAAAGAATCACAACCGCAGCCACTGTGTCTTTCCAGAAGCTGCTGGATATGACCACACTTGGAATACAAGAAACTGTAGTGACCGGAGGCAAATTGACATGTTGCCATCCACCTTAACAAAGAAGTATGGAAATGATGAGAAAGGAAAGAGCAGGCTAAGCCTAATACTTCATCAACTGCTACAACAGCCACCAACCCCATTACTGCTCTGCTCTGTGCTTCCCTGCTCACTGGAGACGCTGCCTCAGCGAAGCAATGGGCATCCTCCTGGAAAGCACAACAGTAACAGCCCAGTCAGGTCTTGGCCACCTCAGGGGACAATCTTTTATGTCAAGTGCTTCTCTGTCTCCCTCCCTGATGGAATAATAAAGAAAATCTGTCCCAGTCTTTTCATCGGCAGCTGCCTCTGTCCTCCCAAGCCAGGCAGGGTAGCACAGAGACAGACGTGGGAGGAAGAGAAAAGCAGCAAGTGCTTTCTTGTGTCCATCTGCCTGATCTGTCACTAATTTCTCTAGTTAGGATTTTACATTAAGCAAACCCATGTTATGTGTCTGCTGTGCAGGGCTGGAGGTGAGGAATGAGCAGTAAGCTATGTGGGACACAAAGCCATCATGTAAGCATGCTGGGAAATGAGGCATTTAATTTAAAATGAGCAGAACCAGGAGCTCCAGGCTGGCAAGGATCACAAGTCATTCTGCAGCAGGAGCTAGCATAGCATCAAGTCATGGGATGGACTTAGCACTGAAATTTCAGCCTGCTCTTTCACTCCCTGGCCAGAAGAACATAGATACGGAGCAGAGGGCGGGGGCCAACCTTGCAAAGAAGAAGACTCCACAAACATGACTTACCCCTTTCCCCCATTCATCCCTTCTTTTGACTCTTTATAAAAGACTCCAGATGCTAGATGAAGAGTCAGTGCTTGCATGTTTTATGACTTTCAGCTGCATTCTGAGCAAACCGAATGGCCTCCAAGATAGCAGATCTTCAGGACAGGAGTGAAAAGACTATTTCTCTAGGCTAGGGGCCTTGTGTAGGAGGTGACATGAAATGAAATGAAATGAAATGAAATGAGGAGAATATCCAAGGCCAGAATGATTCCTCATAAAGTTCTGAAAAGTTCTTGCTGGAGAAGAAGCAAGGTTTTGGCCCTGCTGTGGCTGGAGAGAGGACAGGTCTGCTGTGAAAAAGGAGATAGACTACAAATCAACCAGGAACAGAGAAGATCTGGCCCAGCTCTGCTTGGGAAGACACAAGGTGGCCATGTGGGAAACTGGGGTGTAGCCTGTTCTGATAGGGCTGTCCATGTTGGCACTAGGGCCACTCTGTTATGGTAGGGAAAAGTACAACTCCACCAGGGTGGGATATAGGATCTTCAGCAATACAAGTCAATGTTTTTGTTTTACAGATTAAAATAACAAACATTTTGTAAACCATTACTGGAATTACTCTTCCTGGCTTCAGCAGGAGGAAGCAGGACTCAGTAATTCCTGTCTGACATTCCCTTTTATCTGGTGACCAGGATCAACCTACAAAGGGAACACCCAGCCAGACATTAACAAAACAGGAGGTGTGTGCATGAGTTTGTACAGGAAAAGAGAGTTATAAAAATGTTATGTTCCCTCAGGGATAAACTTGCTACATGAGATTTTAATAACTAATTAGGTTCTTGGAGACTGGCCCTCTACACAAAATTAACCCGGCAGTGCTAGAGATAGAGGTGAAAAGAGAAGGCCTCTCCAAAACCACTCCCTCTCTTTGGTGGGGATGGTCATGTCCATTATACTTGCAGTTGGATCAAACTGCAGGACAATGTGGCCAAGGATGTCCAGGCTCGGAGGCCAGCAGACCAGCCAGTGCAAAATACGTTTCTCTATGCTTGTAACGAAAGCCTTGACCACATCTTCCCTTATCTCATCACTCTCTTCGCTCTTCCTACTCTCCTCCCATTAAACAGGCCTTTCTTCCTGTGGAGCTGTGCTGGGGGGAAAACCTTGTCCACACACACACTTCTTCAACACATAGGTCTGAGGTTTTTGAGAGGGTTATGCATGGCACTCAACAGACGTCCACACTGACCTTGAGCAGTCACTCATCGGGCTAGGCCAGAGGCAGAAATGTCTCCTCCGCTGCTTTTGCTGAGTGCCAAGGATATGCCATTTGCATGTAACTGACTTTGAAGAGGGAGAGCTCACCCTTTCCCTCAGGCTGCACACTCAGTGCAGTAGCATATCCACAGTAGGATTACTTGAGAAGGAAAAGCTGCCAAGCCTTGAGCATGGATTGAAAGAACCAAGATACTGACCCAAGCCCCTGCTTGCACAGGCAACACCCTCCCCTAAACACATCAAGTCATTTTAAAATGACGGATATGTTTTCCAGTACACACTGTGAAGATGCAGAATGTACTAGCAGCAACCATCCAAACCCTCTCCACAACAATAGCAGCTGCAAAATTTTCATTGTGTCTTATAGAGAAGTCCCTGAATGCAAAGAAGCCTCAAAGCTCCCTGTGAGGCTGTGCTGGCCACACCCTGCTCCCTGGCCTTCCTCTTCCTCCTCCTCCTCCTGGGTAGAACAATAGGGCTTTGTCAGCACCAGGACTAGGGAGCACTCGCAAAGCACAATGGCCTTTTTCATCCTAGCTTCAAGGCATTTGTGGTTGGAAAAAAGAAATGCATTCATCTTGTAAGAGGAAGGTATATCTATGTTAGAATTGGGCTTTGCTCAGAATTCTGAATTTTACTTCCATGGAATACATCTGAACATAGATGACATTTAGTGAAAATATTTAGCATACTTGTCTCACTTTGCTTCAGCTCATTTTGAGAGCCAGAGCTTGTTCCTCTACCTACATGTTAATTGCAGTGGCGACTTAACTTCTAACATCTTTAATGCCCTTCCTAGCTTTGGGAACCTATTTCAGCCATCAGGAAGAAGTTGAAGCACAGGCTTGCTTATTGAAACAAACTCATCTTTAATCTTTGGGGTCCATTCAGCCAGGAAAGAGTTAACACCCACACCTCTCAGTGAACAAACTGGCTCATCCCAGAAAAAAGAAATCCCAGAAAATTGGATGTCAGTATATTATCCTTCTCCAGATCCATGGATTAGTGTGCTTGGAGAGGGTATCCAAGTGGAAAAGAATGTAATATCACTGCATGTGTAGGAAGAGCCTTCACCTTCACTCCAGCTCAATTACATATTTTTCTTATCACAGGCATCACATGATACCTACCCTCACGCCTTTCTTCCTTTAAGCCTATTATTGCGTTTTTATAAATACTGGAAAGCCTCTTGAAATTGCAAATTTTCGTGCTGCAATGGATCATATGTTGGCTACATCATTTTGTTTCCTCGGTTCTCCTGCCTCTGCTCTTCCATGTCACTTCCTGATTTGATTGGTACCCTCTATTGTGATCAAGACATTGCAACTTCCACCTTCCCTTCAGTTTCTCCATGATGCACACACATACAGATGTCTACCTACAGCTTAAGGCTAAACTCTTCTCCAAGATTCCCTTATGGCAAGTGCCACAGGCTCAAATACTCAATGAGCCAAGGAAATGACTGTGGATCTTCTGCAGGCTAAGGGAAAGTTTGGAGTATACAGAGAAACAGGAACCAGCATAGCTGGTGCCAGCAGTGCCTCGAATGCCTGATGCTTCCCCACAGATGAAAATGTGCAATCAAAGCCAGGGTGGCTGAATGACAATGGCTGCAGTGCCAGCTCTTTAAGTTAATACAAGTCTTGTGGCAGCGTGATTTTTTTAATTAGAGCCGTGGCCACTGGTTCCAAGGGCTTGTCTGACATTCTCTTTCTGCTGTAGCCTTTTTTTGTGTTTTTATCTTGTTCATTTGACTTTTTCTCCCATTTATCCTTCAGAGTTATGGAAGGAAGCTTGAAAACAAGAACCAAACAAATCCGGTTTGGAAAATTGAAGTTGATTAACATTAGGAAGAGGATCTCCAGCAGACTGAGGGATGTGACCCTCTTCCCTCGTCTCAGCACTGGTGAGACCAAAGCTGTGCCCAGTTCTAGACTCCCCAGCAGAGAGACATGAACATACTGGAGTGAGGCCATCAAAGGGACAAAAAGATAGCAGAGGAATCAGAGCATCTGCTGTATGAGGAATGGCTGAGAGAGCTAGGATTATTTAGCCTGGAGAAGAGAAAGCACAGGTGAACCTTACCAGCAAGGATAAACTCCTGAGAGGGGTAGGGGTTAAGCAACACAGCTCCTTACTCTTCCCAGCAGTGCCTAGTGGCAGAATAGGCAGTAGGCACAAACTGAAATGCAGGAAATTTCATTTAAGCATAAATAAAAACTTATTTTCCTGTGAGGGTGACTGAGAAATGTCACAGGCTGCCAGAGAGGCTGTGGAGTCTACATCCTAGGATAGAGCCAAAATCTGACTGGATACAGCCTAGAGCAGCCCGCTCCAGCTGACTGTGTCTTCAGCAATGAAGGTGATCTCCAGAGATGCCTCTCAGCACTTCTGAGAACACCATGTTGACCAAGCACAGATGAAGCTGAAGTTTCAACATTGCTTTAACATTCAGGAAAAAAAAAAATTACAGAAAGGGTCACTGGGCACTGGAACAGACTACCCAGGGAGGTGATTGAATCACCTTCACTGGAGGTGTTTAAAGTATGGGTGGATGAGGTGCTGAGGGGCATGGCTTAGTGATTGATAGGAATGGTTGGACTCAATGATCCAATGGGTCTTTTCCAACCTGGTGATTCGGTGATTCTGTGATTGCACTATGCAGCACCTGGGTAGTTTCCAGTGCATCTTGTGTATTTGCTCATTTGAACAACCACACTGAAACTGAACCTAAAGGTGGAAAAGAGTGAAGATATTAAAAGTTCTAGATGTGAATTCAATTGAAGATTGTTTCAGAGATTTGCAGGAGGATTTTCATCAGGCTATTCAACTTCTAAAGATTTTAAATTTCATTTTTTAAAGTCTGATAAGAGTAATCAGTAGCTGTCATTATTGCCTTTCATTCTTTCTTCTATTTTCTGTCAACAGAGATTGAAGAAACACATTTTCCTACTAGAAAACAAAAATTCAAAAGCAGTAATAAGCCTATAAGTATTGCAGAAAACCCCAGACTTTCCTCTTCTTTTTGACTAAAGCTGACCACCTCACATTGCAGACACAAACTCCTTGAAAAAGAGAAAGCAGTGGGAAGTGTTTTGAGATGTTTAGGTTGTTAGTAGTCCAATGCAGAGAGCTGAATATTCATTAATTGTAATGATATTGCACAAGTTATGAGTAATTGTGGAACTTAATAGCGTATTGGGTATCTGATTCAAAAGAGAGGGGATGCTTTTCTTGAAATAAGTACATTAACCTACAAAATCATCAGTGTCGACTGATTCGTAGCTCAGTTTTCTTTGTGCCTATTCTGAAACACTTGCAAAGGGGTTTGGTTCTGGGGAGATGCTGAGGACTGCTCCTCTGAAAAACTGTCTCTGTGTGATGCAACCAAAGTGCAAGGATCAGTCTGATTCATCAGGTGGGGAATACTGCCCACAGTACAACAAGCATTGGCAGGGGAATTGTCCCTTGACTCCTTTATTGACTGAATTACTGCAGAAGAATGTTTCTCCCTCCAGACACATGCTGAGTTATAATTTGCTCAGACTTGAAATTGCATTTTAAAAAATTTTCTAAAAAAGGATAAGGATGGAATATATTTTAGTTCCTAGAAATTCAATACCGAGTGGGCAGCTGCGATTATTATTATTACTCATGGCAATTAACTATTGTTATCAACTGCAACTGATTAAGAAAAATGCCAAGTGCTCATGGAAGGAAAACAAATTAAAATTTTATTTTCTTCATTTAATTGACCTTTTTTCGTTTTGTACTTGATCTCAAGTTTGAGTAACGTGACCAAGACAATCTGTCTTAAGACTTTCCAAGCACAAGGAATGCCTGTGCACTCGATATAGTCTAATCTTGCTACAGGCACCATAATACTTCACTGTGGAATTAAGTGGAGTATCTTGAAGAGAAACTGGTGCCATCAGGTAAAGACAATCAGATTCTCAAGAAAGAAGCTCAGGAAAGCTGCCCTGCTGAGGTTCCTGTAGCCACTCTCCACTGAAGTCACAAACTTCTCGGAAAAGATGGACATCTCTCAACATCTGTAATGTACCAACTATCCTGTCAGTGCTCAGTAAACAAATAATTAGAATAACAAATGCTATTGTTTCTAAATATAATTTTCCACAAAGCTTACAGAGATGCCATCTGCTCTGTAAGGTGGAAAGCTGCTGCCTATAAAAACTCCTGTGTATGCTTAATTTTACACCCTCAAGCAGCCCCAGGGACCATTCAAGCACATAAAATTGAGCAGATAGGTAAACATTTGCAGAGCTACAGCTCCACAATTGGTAATTTTGCTGCTACTGTATTTTTCAAGCATATAGAAAGAAGTTCTGCAGCAAAAGGTGCCTTGAGGGTCAACAAAAAAAGCTGTGGGCAGCTCATCTCCACTTTTATTCTAGCTCTTGGCTTAATTTGGCTGTCTCTGAAACTCGCCCAGTTTGCAGTGGAAGGATGGCACATTATCAGCACTTTGGCATCTGAGAGACCGCAGAACATATCTCACTCCTGTTCAGAGCTGGAAGTGAAAACAGAGTGCGAGGAATCCAAAAGGAAGTTGTTGAATGCATGGCAGATGTTGTTACATTTGGCCTAGCAGTACTCCATGTGGCAGTCACACGAGTGGTGATCTCAGCCAGAGAGGTTAATAGGGATGGGCAGTCCTACGTAAGAGTTTTCTTTCAAATGACAGTGGAACAAATGTTATAAGTGAACAAAAAACATCAGGAATAACAAAACCAGCAAATTTAAATAAGGGGAAGAAAGGTTCAGAAATAATGGGTGGGAAGATACAACATCAACAACCAAGAAGATACACAAATCCAAGATGAACATTTTGTGGGAAAGTGAGCTGAAAGAGACATCCTAAGACCACACTATGAACCTCCATCCCATTTCTCTGAGCTTTGGCTGGCACCCACGTCTCCCGCAGACAAATGCAGACTGAAGGAGTGATGCACACTGGTATGAATCATGAATTTCTAGGCCATCATTTATAACAGGAGCTATGCCTGAGCAAAGGTGCATTACTCACACATTGAAGATGATTTATGTGGTTCTTACGTAGCTTTTGGGCTTTAATTATTCACTTGATTATCAATAAAAAATAAGCAGTGAGCAGTACAGAATGTTAACATGTCTGAAAGGGGCATGCAGACGCTTGCATGAAAAAAATGTGCACACGCATGGAGGCATTTTTGTCCTGTGAGTGCCAGATATGAGGAGAAATTCACAAGCAGGATTAACACATTGCTTTTGTTCTTCTTCCCTATTCCCTCCCCACCCATTACCAAACAAAACCTGCCAACCTGTTCATCAGTTCTGTGATGGCAAACAACTGTTTCAGCAAAACACGTGCCAAATATCCATTGATATTGGCTGAAATTCAATATGATGAAATGAATTGATGCTGGCGTCCCATTTAGTGCAATGCAATATCTGATCAATAGCAAGTAATTGGACATCATTTTGCATAGGATAGAAAGCTGGGGCTGTTACATCACTCTGAGTTATGGATCATATTAATCACTGCCTAACTGTTTCATCAATGTAATTTCTTTTCATCAACATGCCACGGCATTTAGAATGTTGGACATAAAACCTCTATACTGTATTAACTTGAAATTAAAAGCTGTGCAGCCCAATGAAATGGAACATCATTACCAGGGGTGTGAATACTGTTCACACATAGTAGCGCAAAATTATACAATTGGCACCTTTAACAAGCAGAGCAAAGCGACAGGGAAAAAAAATCAAACAGCAAGAATTTATCTGGACTGGGGGCAATATGCACTCACATAAGCCTTACCTTCCATTCCTCCTCCTTAAATGCAATCAATGCAAGATAAGCAGGGAGAAAAATCCATGTTTCTTTTCAGTTTTTGTTAGTTCACAGGTGTTTGCAAGTTGTGAAACTACTGAGGATTTATTAACAGGGCAGATCTAGCAAAAGACAAGGTATGGTCTCTCTGCCCCACTTCTTAGCTTGGAAATATGTGCATCTCTTTCATTGATCACTGAAATTCCTATTGCTCACCCTATGCTCTTTCTTTTGGCTTTCTTCAAGACTCTTTTTGTACTCCACCAGAGGTACATTTGTGGAGGCTGGTACCATTGCCTATTATCAGGTGATTCAAAGTCACTTTTTTTTGATGACCCACTAGAAGAAATCTTTGCTTAGCTTTTGGCAGAGAAGGAAAGCTTTCAGGCCAGTCATTCAGAGAAGACCATGGCACAGTTCTGCTCTGGGTGACCAAAAAGCATTTTTTGGGTTACACTTCGGACATCTGCTTGGGCAGCTAACTACACAGGCTGACACTCCACCAGTGAACAAACACCTCCTGAAACCAACTGCGGTTTTCAGCAAGATGATCACAGAAAACTCAAAGTAATCCTTTGCTTTTCAGTACAGATAGTCACCTAGGCAAATCTCAGGTCTGTGCTGGGGAAAGACACAGACGTATATATCCTCCCACATCCTGGTTTCTGGAGGAAATAAACTGGGAAAAGCAACTAAAAAGGTATTTAGGACAGACCCCTGACTTTCAGGCCATAAGCAGAATGCACAGCTTATGTCTTGCCCAAAGGCAGAATGGCTCTGTCTAAGCCCATAGATAAAGCTGGCAGAGAACAGGCTCAAGTCTCCATTATTATTACACTGACAGTCAATGGGACTGTGTCCTGCCTGAAGAGAGAACAAGAAGGCAAGTCAACAGCAAAAAAAAACCCAAAAACCTGACAACCGGATCTTATTCTCAGAACACCTGCATTTCCCACTGATAGCAGAGCCGCGGGTGCCTGGCACATCTTAAAATGTAACTAGCTTATCCATCCTCTCTTAGGTAAGAGCATTTTCTCTGTTCTCTGTTTGGTGTGAAGCCTGTTGGGAAAGACAGGATGAGAGCAGATAATAATAATAGTGTTTCAACATCTCCAGCTCATGGTTTCTTGCCATATTTGGTGATTGTTTTCTTTAAGCTTCGAACTCTGGGTCTGTGGGAATCTTAGCTGTCTCTTAGAAAAATGCTGTCTCTACCTTTTGATGGGATAGGAAAGCCTGAAAATCTGTCATCCAACAGTACTGAAAACTTATAAACCTAAAAAAAAGAACCTTAAGTGTGCATTACTCTTAAACATCTGCATTTTTAGCAGTGACCTCACGATTTTTAAGGAAGTCTTATTATCAGGATTTGAGTGCTGAAAAAAAATGAATGAGGTTTGCAGTTTGGATAGAAATAAAGTCCCCAAAGGAATATTTGTAAATGTCACTGGTCAGAAAAAACTTGGATTATGGCAAAAACGCTTTTATGGGAATTTTTTTGTACTTCGTCCTCCCAGCTGCTACACAGTCTCAGTTCAGGGGTGAAGGCAAAAGGGAGAAAGAAATTTCTTTTATTTCCATTCCTGCTATGGAAAATCCTTCCTTACATGATTAAATTTAAGTACGTGCCAAGATCCTATTAGAACTTGGCTTCATATTTCAAGTTTCTCAATAGGAATGTTTTATTTATGTAGAGCCAAAGAAAATGATGTGACTATACTTCTGCTTTCAGATGCTAGATTTCTAAAGAAACCCTGGAAAGGAATATGTGAGCCCACCTTCATTTTGGTTTCAGCTAAAGAAGTTAGAACCTCATCTTAATGGTGAGTTAAGGCATTAATTTCCTCTGTCCTCAGTGGGAAACCTATACAGTATTGTATACAATAGGAACTGGTCTCCCACTGAAGCCACACCAGCAATTTCTTCACTGAATCTGCACATGAGACATTTTAGAACTATTTCAAGATCAGACAGTGCCTGTTCAGACAAAAGCACAGGACTGCAGGGGGAAATAGCATAGGGTTTTTTTTTACAATGTGGCTGCTTCAGAGGTTTAAGCATCACTGGCAAAATCTTCCAGTCTCCACTCTCTGTAGCTGACACCAGCTGTTTGTGCCTTTAGTGGTACAGGCTAAATATGTAAATGTGTGCCTGTGGTATGCAGGTTTTTACATGTTGTGCCATTAAAGCTTAAAGTGATCCTGCAGCCACTCTTTAGGGAGTGCTCCTTCTGGACTAAGTCCATTGCAGTCACTGTCACAACGCAAGTCATCTGTGCATGCACATGCACTTACACAGCATGCTCTTCATTTTTCCACTTCCCATTGCTGCCAGTAGCACCAGTAACTCTCTACTGGTGTCTATCTGTTGGTGCATTGTAATGGAGAGTTAATCATGACGTAGGCAAAGTGGGAAGCCCTCCCCTTTAAGCCCCACCAGGAAGTCAACTGTGATTGCTTTGCAGCTCTACCTCCTTGGTTCAAATTCCTGTTCCCCCTCTGTCTCTGCCTCCTTTAATCTAAATCCAGAGCTATTCAGAATGCAAAGACTTTTGCTCTTTGTCTGTGGAAAAAAAAACCCCCATAACCCCTTCGGTCTGTTCATGTCACTCAGATGATCAGCCACATCCTCCCTTCAGTGACAGGTCCCCAAGATGCACCTATTTGCTACTGCTCTGTTGGTTTACTCCTGCATTTTTAAAGAATGACTTATTTTAGCAACTAATTATACTAACAGCCAGACAGATAAGGCCAAAAAAATGTAAAAATGTTTACAGAAGGGAAATGAAGACAGTAGATTGTCTTAGAAGGAGAGAGTCCACTACTAAATTCATTGATGCTGGGGTTACCTGGCAGAAAAGGTCAAGATGCAATCATGATGGGTGTGCTGAGTGCATTGTGTCCCTGATGCATGAAAATCTTTTAGGTCAAAGTATTAGAGGAGTCCCCAAGACAGATTAAAATTCTTTGAGAGCCATAAAAGCAAAGTAAATTGGAAGGTCTTACCTATGGGATGATGCTCAAATATTCTGTAGGTGGAACACACCATGGAACTCAGGAGCAAGAAGGTGGTGTCTTCAGATCTCCTCCTCATTTCAGGGTGGATTTACTGAGGAGCAGGTGGGCAGCAGTGCTACTCTGTGTTGAGCTCCTCACATATGGATGCCATGATTATTTCATCCCATCTAATTCTTAGACATCAAAAAGTATATGTCAATGCATCGAAGACTACTGCGTTGTTTGTGTATTACACTCATTCTCAGTATACAAAATGAGGTTTACATACTGTATTATGGTGTTTATATAGTACTCATCACCAGGTATTTGAGCTTCATACAAACCTAGACTTTAAACGTCCCCCTTTCTTGCCCCAACAACCAACTAAGTAATTTTTACAGGAATATAGAAAACTCACATGCTCCTGTAATTATTGTCACATTGCTTCTGTCATTCTCTTGGTCATGTGCAGGAGCACAATTCACTTCCCTGGTATTAATGAGTAATAAATAATTCATACAAAAAAAAAAAAAAGACACCTAACAAAAGAGACACGGGCATACTTCATGTGGTGACTGCATTATACAGTCTGCATTGTCTTTTTCTCTGATAAAGCCATGTAGAATTTAAGAGAAAATGATAACCTTTCCTTACATTTCGAACATCCTATAGAATAGAATACAATTAATATCTTTGTCAAATAATATAATCTGGTAGGGTGGCTTGAAAAGGTTGCAGAAGACAGCTCTCTATTTCAATTTCAAAATAGAGTACTGTTATACTTCTATAGACTCTTAAGGGTTTCATCTCTCTTAAATTCTGCAGGACTCTTCCAAAAGGGTTTGCACATGAGATGAGCAGAATGGTGGGAGAAAAATTACTGTAGAGAGACCAGAAAATGTCTGGCCTAAATTTACTACCAAAAGCTGTCTTGGGAGGCTTAACTATTCATCTTCATCAGAGAGGGATCAGGTGTGTTCAGAAGAGGGTTAATGGTGGTAAAACCAGGAAAACAATAGGAGAGAGCTCAGCAGATGCACGATTTAACTGATTTATCTGCCTAACCGCGATAGGTGGAGTACCAAGTTCCTGGCCGCTGCAATTGCCCCGCAGCTGCAGCAGAGGCAGCAGCAGACCGGACAGTCTGTCGAGTTTCCAGACTGGTGTTCTTCATAGCCCATGAAAAGCTCTTTTACCCAAGGGGTTCAGAGGAAGCATCAGGTGCTGCACAACATACAACGTGAATTATTTTAAGCAGAGAAGGGATCAGACATCTTTGTTCAGTTAACATGTATTTATCCAAAGTACATGGGACCTTTCAGTTGTGTTCTACCCCAAAGAATGGCATGATCACCTGCCAAGAACACTCTCTATGCTCACACATAATAACCCCTTCCCACTCAACTGCTTTTTGCGCCAGACCTGTTATGAGTGTACCCCCACATAAGGGTTAAAATGTGATTTTGAGGTTTTCTGTGACTGTTCAGCTTTATCATTGTTTCTCAAGACAGTGGCAGAAAGACACAGAAAATACTTCATTACTGTTGTTCAGCTGACGTGGAAGGGAGTTGATTGTGGTCTAAGTTCTAAGAGGGATTCTGTGTTGGTGAGAAGAGAGGGCTTTAATTCAGTTAGGCAGGAGCGGGAAGTGAATGGTTGGTTGCTGTTAGAACACAAATACTTTTCATGTTCTGTTAGACTAACACAAAAGTTAAAAACAGTCCCTTGAAAAGCACCAAAATGCTAAGACTGCAAACTCACACACAGACAGGAGATGTCAGAACCTTAATTAACCCTCCTGTGTGCATGCATTATCTCATGGCATGAGCATGTATTATTTTTCCCCAGAGGGCCAGTGTCTCACAATGCATGGGACAGATAAGATCCACTGCATGAGTTCAATACTTTCCTTTCTCCTCTCTGTTTGTGTGGTCCCAGTGTTATTTACTGAACTCTACTTGCTTCATGCTGGAGGTGGGATTACTCATCTTATTGTGGACATTGTTGTCACTTTCCTGGCTTTAGCAGGGGTGGACCTCAAATAAGCAAACACATTTGTTTCTCCTGTGTAAAAGGGTTGCTTGGAATTAATGCGATTTAGCTGAGGTATCTTCATGGCAAAACCGTATTTTATTTGCCCTTTTAACTATTTCGGACAGAGCAATGGAAATTTCTCACAGAAATTTTTGAGCAGGGATCTCCTTAACTAAAGAGAATGGTGGGAAATGGTGTTAAATCCAGCTGGAGGCCAGTTACAAGTGGGGTTCCCCAGGGCTCAGTGCTGGGTCCAGCCCTGTTCAATGTCTTCATCAATGACCTGGATGAAGGCATTGAGTGTACCCTTAGCAAGTTTGCAGATGACACTAAGCTGGGTGGAAGTGTCGAACTGCTGGAGGGTAGGGAGGCTCTGCAGAGAGATCTAAACAGGCTGGACTGCTGGGCTGAATCCAATGGGATGAGGTTCAACGTGGCCAAATGCTGGGTCCTGCACCTGGGGCACAACAACCCTATGCAGAACTACAGACTAGGAGAAGTCTTTCTAGAAAGCTCCTCTTCTGCTTTGGTCACCCATTTCCTTGCCATACTAACTCATCTCATTACAACTCCCAGTGTAATTTTCATGGCCTTACTTCAGGAGTTCTATTTTGGAAATATCTTTTACAAGGGGAAAAGTATTTTTTCCTTTAATTTTAGACTCCAACAGTTTTTAGAAACACCTGTCACTGTAACCACTGCTCCAATCAGTGAGCAGTGCGGGTGTCTCTCTCAGTGGGAGCTGACAATTTGATGATACTTCATCAGTGTGGGATTCCTGCTGAGAGGTAGATTGAGACAAAGGAAAAGCCTCTCACTGCTGAAACAAATAAGGAATCAGATTTTCTAAGTTAGGTGAGTTCAATTTCTTTTTTTTTTCAAGTAAGTTTGCATGTGTGTGTAGTGGCATTAACACTGGCCAGTTCATTCCTATTTCCATCTTGCAACAACAGAGGCTTCAAAGCTACCAACAAAATGATAGCCCTCAGAAAAAAACACCAGTCTGGGATTCAAGAGCAATACTAAAATGCTGGCCTCCTGCAAATCTCAGGTAACTTTTCTTTAAGGTCTCAATTAACTGAAGAATACAAGCCTAGAGCAACAATTCTTTAATCAGAAAGTTAACCTTGTACTAAGAGGTATGTGTGTTTTCAAGGCTGTGTGCCTTATCAGTAAAGATAGATATACTTAAATAATATAAGAGGGCCTTAAATTCCACATAAAGCATGTGTTAGTACTGGAAAGCAAGGAATGTAAGAATACAGAGCAAACGAGTTGGAGAAGTGAAATTCCAGCCTCCCTTGTATTAGTTGGAGATGACAAATTAAGGGGAACCTTCCCCTTGTTCTTTGGGACAGAATGCCCTGTTGCCCCCTAGACTGCTCACAGTGAAGAAAGTCACAGCCTCTGCATATTTACAGAGTACTTGGTGTATGACTGGCAGGCAACAAAATGCCCAAACTCAGGCCACTTTATGAATAACTGAATAATGGAAACTGTTGTTTGAAATCCTCCTTATCATTCGGTGCAATGGCCTTCTCTTATTTTTGCATTATAGATAACTGGGGCCCTCTGAAATTGCACAGCTGAGAGATTCAAGATCACCTGCAGCCACTATTTAGGCAATAAGGTATAAGTAAGGTGAATGGTAGGGGTTTAGTCAACACATAGCACTGGTGGGCTGCAGGAAGCGTGGTGTGAGTGCTCTTAAGATGACAGGAGTGCTGTTTTCACCCAGAACCACAGGGAATTAACTGGGCCCAGTTCCTTTTTCCTGCTGGGACAGTTTCTGTCCTTTTGGTCAGGCATTGGGCAGCCCTCAAAAACCAGGACCAAGCCAGTACATTTCAGGATGTAAAAGCTGCGTCTTTGGGAATTCAGACACAGCTGAAGCTAAAGGAGTTCAGACTGTATCAGGAATGACACCTGCCCATTTCTGCCCAGATTGTGAGCAGCACTTCCTGGGACATTCAAAAACACATTGCAAAGAAGATCCAAAAAGCCCTTCTCCTCAAAATACACTTTCTCTTTTATTCCTCTCCTTATCTCTGAGGCCCAGGAACTACTTGCCCCTCGTGTTCCCATTGATTTCAACAATCTCAAGTAAAAGTAGGGTAGAGATAGTTTTCTTCCAGTCAGTGCATGCTGTATTTTTTTGCAGATAGATGGTCTGTCAGGGGACCATGATTGAACAGCGTAGCACCATCAACATTAGTTTTGGTGCATAGAAGAAACCTGCCCTCCAATTTAGTTGGCATCAGTGCCTGGATCTCGTTGACCTATAGCCCAAACACCTCCTGTATGTTTCTGTAGCTTTGCTGTACTCACTCCAGCTCCTCCTTGGATGCAAAGTCCTCAACAGCCCACGGTACAAGCCACAGCTCATGATGTCCAGCTGACTTTTACTGTCATAAACCGGCTGATTATTGTTTAATTTAGTAAAATAAATGCCTCTCCTAACTGTTTGGAAAGCAAATTCCTCCTTACCCTCCAGATGGAATTTTTTGTATTTGAGTGAGCCTGGTAAAAAGCACTTGGGTTATTTAATGCTGCTATGTTTGCGCAGAACTGTCAAGCCTTCCTTAACACCACTTAGTGTTTTTTTAAGCCAAGGAACTGCAATCTTCCTCAGTAGACCTCTCCAGTGCCTTAACAGCATTGCACGTGATAGATCTTCGAACAGGGACAGCAAGCAAACAACATCCCGCCTGCAGCAACAGGTACTGCTGAGCATAAGATATGTTGATGCAATACCTTCCTGATCTTTCTGAAATTCCACACAACAAAGTCATATGGTACCTGTTTTTTTTTTTGTTGTTGTTATTTAGTAACAATGAACTGCTTGTGGCTTTGCTTGTATAGTGCTAGTGAACCAGGGGGAGTGTCTCTGTTCTTTTCTGTAGGTCTTGCTACAATCCTTGTTCTGATGTGAAAAATATGGACTTCACTGTAAGCATGCATCGGCACAGCTCTGTTTATATGTCTCTAGGCTGAATGGCTCTAGAGACACTATTTAAAATTCCAGTGCTTTTGAGCCCAGTGATGGTCTTGCCATTGCTTTCAGCAGCAGGACCAAGTCCAAGTACTGAGACAATCTGCAGAGATACAAGGTCAATATGGGCAGTGGTTAAATGTGTGGAAGTTTCCAAAGAGGACTGAGGCCTAAAGTATCAGAGTTTTTGCCTCTTCCCATCTAGTGCCACATACCACAAGCCCACTTAATAGAAACATGTCTGCTTTAGGATGTAGTACATATTTCCTTCTTTCAAAATTTGTATATGTCTACTTATTTCTTCTCTTCCATGACACCAAGAGGAAATCAGACTGATGGCTGGCACTATGCTATATTGCCTGCTTAAAAAAAAATCTGCTGCAGGATCAGGTTTTATTTTTCTGCTTATAGTTACCCTGATCCCATGTATATTCCTCATGTGCCCTCTGCTATCTTCTTCCTACTCTTGTGTCCCCTACTTTTGTCTTCCTACTCCTTCTTCCCCTTCACTTCAGTGCCTCTTATATCTTAGGGACTTTTGATCATGTGCCTATGTCAAATGATTTATTTCAAATTATTGCTTTCATTCACAGTTCTTCGTTCATGTTAGGGTAGAACTGGATGTAAGTGAATAACAAATTAACTGAAGGGGGGTGTCATTTCTAGGCACTGCTTCAAAACCGGTAGCGTCATAAGCTTTGCCACATTGGAACATCAACGAGAAGTTTAATACATGTTTTCTGAGGTCCCAACTACCTGAGAGAATCTGGAGCCAGGTGAAGTCAGCACCCAGAGTATTCAGACTGAATGAGTACCCAGACATAACAAGATAGAAAATTGTTATTTCCTTTTAACGTTTGTTTTCACACTACAAACCAAGAGATGGGAAGACCCAGAACACTGTATGGGCTTGCTTGAGAGTGATGAAATCACTCTACCCTTTCATTTTAACAATTTTTTGTTTAGGAAGTACAATGAGTGCATATATGAACCAGCAACAATATTTATGCAAAGATATGTGATGTCTGTATATGAAACATTATAAATCTTAATTAGGATGATTTCCTCATGAAAACCTCTTTCTGGAAATTAGTACAGCCTGCTGGGTATCCCAGTTGTTAAATGAAAAACATGCGAGAAGCCCACCACAGCTCTGGCCAATATTTAACAACTCACTGTGCCTCCAGGATATAAGTCTGATGGATATTCTAGAGAGCCCACTGGTGATATATCTGACAGTAAATCATGCTTCGATTATTCCATCTTATAGCCCACTGCAGCACAGGGCACGTGCTTTGCCAGCAGCTTCTATCAGCATGCTTGGAATTCTTGACCAAGATCATTGAAAGCCCAATATGAGAACAAAGGGTTACAAATTATTTCCACAGTGTGCTAAAGTTAAGACAGTAGGTTGTAAAATAAAGAGAAATCTCTCTATTAGATAGAGCTGTCTCAGAGTCACTTCTTCCTTTAGAAATCACGATCTACACAGTTTCATAAATCGATGAAAGGATTTTGACCATTAAACTTAATTGATACTGAATTTAAAGGCATGAACTTAAATCATTTTGCCATTTTCTTTGACAATTAGTTGTTGGCATTGCATTTCTCTCCATCACTCTATGAAGCAAAAAATCGCAAGTATCGAGGAAGCATGATTAACATGTACAAAAGATGAAACACTGTGAGAAGTGACATCTGGGGCAATGCAAAAGACGTTTCAAGGAGTGTAAACAGGCAGAAGTAAAAACAGAAAATAAAACCTGACTTTTAAGTAAAATCAGCAACAACTTGAATTTATATAGTGCTCCATATGTTCCAGACAAATAACACCCAAGGGGTTTTAGAGTGAAGTAAGGTAAAAAGCACGCCTGAGGCGAGAAAGTAAGAAAATAATTAAATTTCTTGAAAAGGTTTACAGCTTTGAGTAGGTGCAATTCTTCCTTCTAGATGGCTGTTGGTAATGGTGCTGAGGTGCTGTGGTTTTACATAATTGGCTTTGGATGGGAGCCACGCTGCAGTGAAAGAGCAAAGACTGCTTGTCGTTGAAATGCTCATTCTATTTATTTTTATTTTTTTAATGTAATGCTGCAGCAGAATTATGATTGAGTAGAAAAAACTGTCTTGGAAGAATGAAATCTTTCAGCTCTTTGAAACTGTCATTGAGTCAGTTACGGAAGAAAATAGGTCTTGAGCAGGAGAGAGAAGGAAGAACTGCAAAACATGGATAGTTTTTCTCCCCGGTATTGTGAGTTTTTACCCACCTCCCATTTACAGAGGAGTAGACTAAGAAAATTGTTCTTGATGGCTGTCTCTTCTTTTTTTTTTACTGAATAATTAAAATAACCATGTTGTAATGTCTATAAAAACAAAGGACTGTCAGTAACAAAAATAAATATAGTACAAAGTAAACAGCTGTCCAACAGTCTTGAACATGAATGACAAACACAAGTGAGGCATGTTTTGTCTTTTTACAGAATTAAGTGCTGCAGAAGTATGGTATAAAATGGAGTCTTTCTTTTTCTACCATTCACCAAGCACTGATCACCACAACAACAGAGGTTCACTGAATGGAGATGTCCATATGTCACCCCTATCCATTTCTCTAGAAGAAAAGTCCATGCATGCTTGATTCTCTCTTTTCCACCATGATTTTACAATTTTCCCTGGAGAAAACTTCAGGTGGGTATTTTGGATGTGGATATTTTTCTAGCCAGAAGCTCTCGTTAGTGTTGCTGCTGTGAAACCTCCCCATGCTTTCTGACACAAAATCCATGCTCAGACACAAGGCCACTAGTTCTGCAGGCCTGTATGGCTTGAACTTCAAACACAGGCCTCAGAAGAAAATTTAGATCTTTCAGACTGTTCTGGGATTCCCAGAACAGTGAAACAGACAACAGTTTCTCTTGCTGGCTACATGCCAAGAGTAGGACTGTTAAAGCTTATTAAAGCAGTCACCATCTTCATTGTCACTTGGATTTACCAGCTGTATTGTCCTGTATTGTCCTGTCAGAATCATGGTCTTACTGGGCTACAGCTTTTCATAGACAGCCTGAAGACACAGATAATTTTTCAAACAGATAAAGATTTATGCTTGAAAGAGGTTATCAAATGTCTTCTCTCTTGCAAACAGCATTGATAGCCAGTACTCACTCTGCCCAGCTGGCTCAAGGGCACTTACTGATTTGAAGGAAGAAAACTTGCCAGCTTCTGAAATTAATATTTTATTATTGCCAGTATCTTGCTTTTTAATCCTTCGCAATGTGTATATCATGACCCCCATCGAAAAGGAATCCAGAAGTGAAGCACATGCTGCCAACAGTATGCTAGAAAAGGATTCTTGGCTAACATTTTCAAAGCTACTTGAAAGGATTTCCTGCTCGCTTCAGTCCTGTAAATCCAAACTTTGTTGCACAAGGATAAAGAAAACGCTACTCACCAACATCAACATTTATTTAGCTTTATGGTCAACTTAAATTTTTCTTTAAACTGAAGAATCTTAGGCCCAAAGCTTCCTTTGTAGTAGTGACCCAGTCTGCTGACTGAGCCTTTATAGAAGAGTTACAGTGAGGGCAAAATCCCTCTATGCAACCCAACGTATAGCAGCCACCTGCAGATTGCCACAATCCATGTTGCTGACCTGACGAACTGAGCTGTGCACCATAATCTAGCTCATAATATCAAGGAAAATTTATTCACCATCAGCAGTTATCCATCAAATGGAACAGACATCAAAAGGCAAATGAACTGAGTTCTGATTTCTTATACACAATAATCAACAGAGGGAGAGTCATAATACTAATAACAGAATCATAGAATTGTTTGGGTTGGAAGGGACCTTAATGATCATCTAGTTCCAACACCTTTGCCATAAGCAGGAACACCTCCCACCAGACCAGGCTGCCCAAGGTCCCATCCAACCTGGCCTTGAACACCTCCAGAGATGAGGCAGCCACAGCTTCCCTGGGCAACCTGAGCGAGGGCCTCACCACCCTCATCATGAAGAAATTCCTCCTTATATTTAGCCTAAATCTTCCCTTCTCCAGTTTATACCCATTGCCCCCAGTTCTATCCCTACAAGCCTTAGTAAACAGTTCTTCTCCAGCTTTCTTGTAGCCCCTTTCAGGTATAAGATCTTGGAGCCTTCACTTCTCCAGGCTGAACAACCCCAACTCCCTCAGCCTGTCCTCATATGGGAGGTGCTCCAGCTTGTTGCATTTGTATTTATTCAGCAGGAGGAGCAGATAGTAAGGTCAGTCAGAGCTAGGGTCTTAGTTTGAACTGGCAGATTTATTATTGCCTGTTTTACATCTCCAACATTCTTCTGCTAAATATTTCTATTACCATTTTTTGGAAATTACTGCTAAGTTCTTAGTTCTGAACAGGACATAAATGATGCAAAAAGATTGTTCCTCAGGGCCATGAAGAGTTAAGAGACTGGCACTTTTGGAAAGATCATCACAGGTGAACAAAGTACAGGGGAAAACGTAACTCAGATTTGTGTCACAATTGTATTTTTACTTCACTAATGAAGCCCTAGGAAACACATGAGAATCTTGTTCTAGTTCATATCAACTTCTCCAGGGAGTGTAACAGACTCCTAAGGCTGCTTGTGATGCTGTACAGAAAACAGAGTGGGACTCCTCTAATAACAAAGAACCAAAAGTTAACATTAGTTAAACAGTGCGCTGTGACACTATTAAAGATGCAACAAAAATTGCCACAAAGCAATGAAACTGCAACTTCCAATAGGCCACAGGCCTCAAATCAAAGGCCAGTACACCTACCCAAGAACATAACCCCCGTGATGCCCGCTCCTTAAGCCTGCCGAAAGAGAAGCAGTAGTATGGTGTTGCAATAACTGACAAGAAAGTAACTTCACCACTGCATAAAGAACTACCATATACAGACTGTCCTATAAAATAGAAACCCTGAGTTTGTCCTGAGTGCACTCAGTATTTTAAGTATCCCCAGCACTCACTCTCTCTCTTTCCTGGTTAGTACAGAGGCTGTTTGGTAAAACTTTGTCTCTGCTAGAGCATGCTGTCACAGTGATTGCAGTTGGTTTTCTCTTCGTTGTTTCACTGCATGATAAGCAAGGATAAAACACATCCTCCTGTACACAAAGAAACTTTTTTCTCTCTTCTACATGCACTGTGACTCTGTCCACTCCCAGTTACAATGCTTAACCCAAACCAACAGAAATATAATTCTTGCAGTCCCCTCTCTCTCTATCAGGTTTTCCCATTGCAGTTACCTGAGCTGTGGTAGTAGTTGTGGAGAAATGGAGATGACTTGTGCTCTTTTTCTGTTCTAGCCAGCAGCACACTGGCAGTAATCTCTTCCTCCTATGGAGATAAAGAGAGATAATTAAGATAAACTAGACCTGCTGTTGTGCTTCCTGCTGGGAGGTATTAAGGATGAAGACATGCTGGTCTATTTCAAAAGGCTCGTGAGTTACAGATCAGCTTTGCCATTTGGAAATGGAGCAGAGGCTTTTGGTGTGTTTTATGTAGGACAACACAACAAAATTATTTTACATTTCTTCCCCTTTGTGCAGGGCTCAGTGACTGGACAAAATGTTGAACTTACAAACTGATACTTGTGTTCTGAAACTGAACATCATGGAACTGCTATTTTAGTACCCGTGCAAGGAATAAATCCCACATCATGTTAAATGCATTAGGAAAGGCTGAATAGTGTAAAACTTCCTTCCACTTTCCAAACTTGCTCCTTGGCACATGTGATAATGCAGGGTTTTAAAGTAACAATCTGCATTTAAATATAAAAAAGGGGAAAGTCATGTACAAAGAAAAACACAAACATGTTCAGAATGCCCACCACCAGCAACAGCTTGGCATTTGCCAGTACTTAAAGGTTATGTCTGTCATGTTTAGATGTGGCATAAAGTCTTACCCCCTTTCCCAAGTAATTGGACATCATACTGATAGCTAAAATTGAATGTGTTATGAACAGCTCTCCTATAAAATTACAGGGCCTATTGACAGACAGTGCTTGGAGAGAAGGCCTGATTTTATACATGAACATGTCATGCTGAAATAATTATGCAACTGCTTGCTTTCCTTCTGCAGTACTTTGTGAAATCCCACAATGGTTCCTGGAAATACATACCTTCTTCTGGTTTTGCGTAAACACAAGTGCTGTAGTTAACAAGGGACAATAAATTATTACGGTGAATGCAACATATAACCAAGAATAAAGAATGGAATAATTATATGTATAAAATTGACTTGCACTGAATGTGTATGAAAGTGATTTCAGCCTACACACCTTTTGTAAACAGCAGCAAATGCAAAATTGACTCTCACTGGGAAATCTGTGGTCATTAGTTTCCTTCTCCTGCTTTGTTGGCAGACTGACCGATAGATGTGTGCAAAAACTGAAGTAGGATTTTACCTCTGTGTAAGTGTGACTTGTAGGGATTCTTTTTTTTCTTTTATTTCATGCCAAGTTTAACCAGTGTGAAGTATCCCATTTTAGTCTAAAATAAGAAATCCTTCTGGATCGTTGCTGAAAGTCATTGACAGCTGACTATAAGCTTGCTCTCACCTGAACAGACTGACTGAAAACTTATGGTTAAAGGAAGGAAAATGTTGGGACAGAGAGGACATCTCTTGAGCTGAAAATAGCTGGATGCTGGGAGGGTGGTATTAGGGGGATGAAAGAGTACCCTTATGCTTTCTCTGTTCCCGTTCTCTCCAGGCATCTGTTCACTGTCACAGTTTTATGTATTTTGCTTTTTCTTTTTTTTACACTGGCACACAATGTTCATGCCTATATTCCACATTTGGAAATGCATATTTCAAACAGCAATACAAAAAGTATCCATGAAGAATGTATAATCTCTGACAAAAAAAAATCTGACAGCATTCTTGTTACTGTTTCATTTCTAAATACAAAACTGACTGCCATATTGCTGCTTCTGTTTGTGTGGTATGAAAAGTTCACTTTTTGTGTGAGTGGCATGAATGACAGCATCCCTATTTTGATTTGTTATTTAGGATTCTTAAGCTTGCAAACCTCCTAAAGAAAGATGTAGCGAGCACAGAGCTGTCTCGTGACATCCGTTTTAGGATAGAGCTGAGTCTCTGAGACAGTTGTGTTGGAGTGGAAGCACTAGAGTTGCTGCATGTGTGGGTCAAATCAGTTCCATGACCCATTCTGTGTCTGTAACTGCCCTGGCCACCTGTGCCTTTCTCTGGGGAGAGAGAAGTCTCCACTGTTAATTTCCAGCTGTCACATCACATCAATTGCTTGTTTACAGAAATATATATTATGGTGAATACCCTGGTTCTTTGATTTGGGAAAGATAAATGTATTTGCTAAAGAGGACTTATCAATGGTAAATTCCCTTCCTTCACCCTTTATAATAGGCAGGTTTATCACACTGGTGCTCACAGAGAGATTGTCTTCTCTCAGAGGGCTTGTTACTGCTTTTGGCCAGGCTCTCTGCTGGTCCATTTATCATTCCTGCCCAAGTGGCATGCTAGGCTGGCCACTTCATACTTTTCTGCTGTTGAGAAGGCAGCATGTTCCTGTGCTCCCCTACTGTGCAGTTGCTTTGCTGCATGGTCTGTGCCCCTGCTAGCTCCAGTATGAGCTGAGCCCTACTACCAGCCCTGCCAAGGCTAGATCTGACAGCACTGGATGGACCTTTGGGCTGGACCACAAAGATTGATCTTATATCCCCGTGACATAGCATGTATCAGGAAGACTGTCTGGTTCCCATGTTGTCTTGATGCCCTAGGCAGGATTCCCAGTGTGGGGTTTTTCATCTGCTATCAGTCTGATTTAGCTGGCCTTCTTTCCTTTTCCTCCTCCAGTTCACTCCTTTGGGTGCTCTCCAGTGTGGCTGGCACTAGAAGCAGTACTGCCAGAACACAGCTGCTTCGAGTGGAGCAAAACCACATCCCTGTACAGCTGCAGTTCACACAGCAAATGCAGATTACTGCTGACAGACACATCAGAGAAAGTCGTGAGTGCTCATGATCTGTACTGACTTTCAGTCATCTGCTCACTGCTAAGGTGCCCAAACAGCTCTGGGGTGGCAGGACTGGGATGCTCCTTAACACTGTGTTTCCTGGTTCTGACCACATTTCCCTTGCCCACAGCCTGTACTTCCTTGTTTTCAGAAGTTTGCATTTAGTCACTCCCTGCTTTGGGGGGCTGGAGAGGCTAGAGAGCAGGTTGAACTCCAGCTGTGGGGGCTTTGGCTCAGGTCTCTGGTGGCTCGTTCCCCAGGGGGAAGCACTTTCTTCAAGAGTCTGAGCCTAGAGCTAGGTTCCCAATCATGGCTCAATGTTCAAACCCTCCTCATTTCCAGCTCAGTCAGGCTCAGGATATGGAAGACCACAGGAGTGAGCCTGTTCTCACACTGTTTCCAACCAAGGATGGGTAGGCAGGTCTTTAAACTAAACTTCTAAAATAACAGGGCATTCACTTGACCCCTCCTTGGGGTAATCGCTTGCCCCCTCGCCTTCGGTATTTTGCCATGTGAGGCATTCCTAGTAGTGGAAGCAAAACAAGGTAATGCTTGTTCTCTCCTTTTCTTGTTAATTTGCAGGCATTGCTACCACTTTTCATGCATTCATTTTTAACCTTTACTTTCCCTGTTTACATTTACTCAGCAGCCACCAAAGCATATCCATTTTTGAAGCGAGCTTAAATAAATACTGTTAGCTGATGACTATCAAATCTACACAAACACTTGCATATGAAGGTAAGTTTTCTCAAAGCTGTTTGCTTATGGGTAGATGGATGTTCTAGTGGTGTGTTTATTGAACAGTGATTTATCTGTTGCAATTGTTTGGCCTTTAGGGCTGGTGGTATTATATTAGTAGGTTTGATCCTGCCAACACCTGGATCCCTCTTTGCAATTAGCAAAGTGATACACTGTCTGCCACTCTGCTGCTCACCCCCTCCTCCTCTACCACTTCTAAACAAAAGGTTGAGAGTAGCAAATTTCAGCCTGAAAGCAATAAAAATAAATGTTGATCAGTAGCTGCTTCTGGATTTAAAGAGGAGGACAGATTACTCAAAGAAAAAGCAAGAAGGCTTTCCTTACATCAACAAATAATTCATGATGTGTTTCTATGGGCATCCAGCAACTCTATTATTGCAGCAGTATGACAAATATTGTGAAGGGGACAGCAAATGGGACGTATCATTCTACTGTCTTGACAAAGATTATAACAAGAATGGGAAATGGGACAAATGTAACTCATCCTGGAGACAGTCCCAGAGCTGTAATCTCATTTGTTCTTTTGTGTGAATTATACAGCAGTGCAGAGGATGAGAATGTGATTTTCACCGTGTTGTATATTTTAATCACTTTTCTTTGCTACTAAACAAATAACTCATTGTGAAATGCTGATAGGTGGCAAATATTAACTTTTGAACTATGAACTAAAGGAAGATAAGAAGGCAGTATTGTAAGAGTTCTGCCACTTGCATTAAAATTTGATAAAGGTCAAATTCAGCATGGGTTAAACATACAGAACTCCTGCAGATTTCTGAGAATTGTCTTCTGTGTTCCAGAGTGGAGCTGGAACCATGCCCTTGCTTTCTTGAGCCTTAGCTTTAGACTCTTGGAGATAATTCCAGAGCTGGAACCCACAAAAAATTAGTGGCTGGTTGGTGTAAAACCTTGAGTTGGAAACTATGATGGAAAAATTTATGATCACTAAGTCCATTGGACCTAGTTCTTCTGGCAAGAAGAGAAGGCAGCTTGACTGTTGTTTATGCCAACAACTGATTTGGATGCTGTTTGGTGTGGAAAGGCAACATCTGAAGCTTCCTAAGGAGTTTAATCCAAGGCTGAAATCCTCAAGTAATCCATTCTGTGGTAGAAGACACCTAGGAAGCTTGCTAAATCACTCGTGGTTTTCCAGGCTTTGACTCCTGGGTAAGGGAGACTTCTGTGAAAGTCTGTATTAAAGAGAGGAAAAACTAGATAATTATTTGGGTGCTAAGTTATTTTTAGAGTAGCTTACTGTCTTTCTGAAACCCCTCTGATTATATAAAATCCCTTAGGTTGATTCTGCATGCTTAGCATGCCATTCTGCATCAGGCTGAAGAATGCATTTCCCCTTCTTCTACACTGTTTTTGCTACTTGTAACTCTAAAACACCAGGAGAGGGTGAAGGGCTGACGTAACTACCCATGAATTAGGCTGCTATGACAGCCAGCAAGAACAGAGATGACCTGGGCCATGAATTTATGTAAATGAAATTTCCATGTTCCAGGTGTCTAGAGGGCTTCAAGTGACAAATTATCTTTCATGAAGTTAGATGAGAATATCAAGACTCCCCTGGTGGGAAAGCAGTCATGGCATAATGTAGGAATGCAGGAGACAATGTGTTGATCTTGAATCCCAAGTGTGTTGTGATGACAATGCAAGCCATGGAGTGAATCATGGATGAGTGCATATGAGCAACCAAGGAACAGTCTGGGCTCTCTGTGTGAATACAGGAGGTTGGTGTGGGTTTAGAGCAGGGAGTTTCCTTTGAAAGCCTTATGAACTGAAAGTTAGTTCTGCCTCTCCTGCAGGACTGGGGACAAAATATATCAAGTCTTAGATTTCCTGTGGTTCAAACCCGATGTTAACTTTTAGAACCAGATTCTCAGAGTCAGTTAAACATAATTGTATGTTCTGTGCCAATGTTTTGGCACAAACTCAGCGTATGCTGTAAATTACTTTGAACTGTGCACCCGGCTTCCCCTGCCTGGCTCACTGGAGCACTATCAGGGTTAGCTGACTACTGTTCTAAACTGGTTAATTCTTGTTGGGTAGCAGTAATTTCTTCCATGCTTTGTGCAAACTGGGTGACAACAGTAATCTTGTGTGTGATACAGAATCATTGTTTTATCAGGAAGTAGGAGGACTTTAAATGAACATCCTCAAGTTCTGCTGGAGATCCCAGGTTACACTCCAGTTTCATGTTTTCTGAGTGAACTGCTGAGATTAGGCTAGCAAAGGAAAGATGAGAAGGATATTTGCTTTCAAGCTGAAAAGCTCGGGGAGACAACAGAATGTATTAAGGCTGGTCATCTCTCCAGAGTACAAGACCCTGTCTATTGTGGCTTTTGTATTTTGAGATAACAGAAAGGATCTAGGTTAGCAGAAATGTTTCATTGGACACAAATTTTATATCAAACTGTCCTTTCAGGAAAAGAAGGCATGGCCAGTGTTCAGAGTCTGAAACACCATGATGAGCTGAGAGTAACATGAGTGAAGTAAGAGGGTTTATTTAGGATTTATGGTTGCTGTAGGCCAGACCAAAATTTATTAGTCTAAGACTGTAATTCCTTTGAGTCCTGGCTGGTTTCCAGGCTGCAGTGATCTCAGTTTTTCAGAGGACAGATTTGAAAGCAACTAAATGGCAAATAATGAAATATTAAATTTTTCTTATTTAAATTAAAAAAACCCAAAACAACAAAAGAAACCAAAAATAAAATCCTTCACTAGCACAGCTACCACAAGATGCACCTCTCCATGCTGTGCATAATAGCTGTAGCTGTTGGACCCCATCAAGCCTGCACAGCCAGGAGTTGCCTCCTAAGGTAAGAAGTGCCACTCCCTTCTAGCAAAAAATCATAGAATAACCAGGTTGGAAGAAACCCACTGGATCATCGAGTCCAACCATTCCTATCAAACACTAAACCATGCCATAAACCATAAAAGGCACAGAACCTCTCCCCTCTCTTGGGACAGCCAGCCACTCAGCTGTGCCTGCAAGCAGGGTACAGCTCTGAGGCAATGCTCAAGACCTTCCTGATGCTTTGCTGAGTTAGAATCATAGAATCACCAGGTTGGAAGAGACCCATTCGATCATTGAGTCCAACCATTCCTATCAAACACTAAACCATGTCCCTCAGGACCTCGTCTACCCGTGCCTTAAACACCTTCAGGGAAGGTGAATCAACCACCTCCCTGGGCAGCCTGTTAAGAACAGGAAGACATCAGAATATGGAAGACCACAGTGAGATCAGTGGCCTGAAGCCATCTCTTGGAAGGAAAAAGCCCCTGGCCAAGCAGTGAGCAGTGGGAGTTGTGTCAAATAGTTTGCATGGACTCATCTATTTCAAAAGAAAGTATGTGGGGCTCCTGAAACCTTTCTTTTCTAGAAAAGTGCCGAAGTTGCTGCTGATTCCTTCATAGCCAAAGAGCAAAAAATGGTGAGAAAAGCTTGAATGAGTTTGTTCACTCCAAATTTCATCTGACTTCACAGCCATTTAAGCAGTGCAACAAATATCTGGTCTTCTTTGCTTTCTGTCTTGCCTGGTGAGTCAACTGCTTCTTGACTGGATTATGTCTATATAAGGGAAATTTACATTGTCATATGGTGTTTAAGTTCCTGAAATCATAGCCAGGATTTGGGTCTCAATGGATGGAGCAATCACTAAGACTAACCTGGGATGGAAGAAGCTGCCACAGTGCTAACCTATCACAATGGCAATAGCTTTGTGTCTTAGCTGTCAGGCATCAGGGGCTTGGATATAATATCTGAGATATCCAGGGCTTTTTTTCTTGCTATGAGAGTAGGTTAGTTTTCCCTTCAAGAAATGCTGAGGAAAAAAATCATGCATTAGAATAATGAACAAGGCAATGACCTGTCATGGTGTCCATGTGACCAAGAGAGACAATAGTGAAATGAGATGACATAGCAGAGACCTCATTTTGTATTCGGGTTTATCCTTGTCTCAATTTCAAGTTCTCTGATTTCACAATCTGGCTTAAGATTGGACTCCAGAGAACAGCTCAGCGTAACGCTAACAATGTTTTCAGCTTTGTCATACCTTCCAAAACAGGTCCTCAGTGGACCCCGTTGAAGGATCCATAGGCTCTTCATATCTCTGCTAAGCAGCCTACCCAGATGCTCACTGCTGCTTCTCTTCTGTCCTCAAGTCAAAGGAGAATGCACAAATCAGAAAGGTCAAGCATAAAGAAAGGAGCACAGTCCAAACCCAGGTTCCTTCTCAGTAGCTAGTAGAGAGTTGTTTCTGCACTGGGAAGTGCTGATTTCGCTTTCTAAAGCCTTTGTGTTTGATGTTGAAAGGATCTGGAGATTGCACAGATTTAACAGTCTTTCCTCCCTTTCTCGCTTTCTGCTTCAGCCTGCTTTTGGTCACTTTCATTCATCTGTCCATGGCTGGCTGCCTGGATTAATTTCTTCATTGAATACATCTCCTTGTGTTAACGACATATGTGACAAATAAGTAATGTGACTCATCAAAAGGCAGGAGAATGCAATGTTCCAGCTACTGAAGGGTGTTTAGAATTCAGCAACTTGCCACCTTTGTGTCATTCCTAAAACACTGTAAAATGTAAACAGACAGATCTAAAAGGAGATGCAGGAGTACAGTCTTGCTCAGAACTCTGCTTGTTTTCATTATCAGCTTAAGTAAGTAAACCGTAATGAAATCTACTGACACCATTTTGGCAGGTTTATTTTACTTTTCCTCTGAGGCCTGATAAACATTTCCTCAAGATCTGGGGTTAAAAATATTTATGCATTTCAACGCACACCTTTGAAAAGTTTCAATCACTTTAGTCACAGTTTGTGCAAATATAGTTTGGTTTTCCCTCACTTATTATGAAAACCTTCTGAAATGAGTATTCAGGGCTGACATTAACTGCTTGTGAAGGATGAAGTATATTTTTGTGTAAATCACCTGTGCAGCCTAAATGGTCAGTCCTTCTTCCAACTACAGATGGGAAAAACACTAATTTTGAGAGTTAAGGGAGGATGTCAAGTGAGCTGTGCCGATGCCAGTCCTGTGAGTATGACTTTTCCTTGCTTTACACACTGCAGCTCCTGGTTATGTGCAATAAGTATCTTGCAAAAAATCAGTTCATATTCTGCAAGTTTTAAAGGTACCCAGCCAGTGTACTTCTCCAAGGAGCAAATAGGCACTAATGCACTCAGACACAACACAGAGAGTTGTGTTAACATCACAAAGCAAGAAGAAATGAGGAGAGGCTTCTCCTGCCTTATCCCCTATTTTGTGTATTTGATTTCATCACAGTCTGACCCTAACTTTTTTCCCCTGCTACAAAATTTACCATGAGGTCCACAGGTATATAAATTGCCTTGGGAAAAAAAAAAACAGGAAAAATTCTTAATTAGGCTTCCCTGTCAAGAAAAACAAGCAGTCTACTGAGGCTCTCACAGTTTTTTTTTTTTTTTCTGGGGACATGCTCATACCTATGTTCACCAGAGAACCTCATTCCTGGAACAGAGATTCTTCTTTGATATGGGCTATAGAAATGGCTTTGGGGTTTGCTGAGCTCAGCTGCGGTACATTACAACAGACTTCCTAACTGTAGCTGGGCAAGCTGAAGACAGACTGTCATTTCATCATTTTTGGACAGAGATCCCCCCTTTAACACTTAAGTATTACCCACATACTGGCATTCTGGCAAGCTTATCTTCATACTAATCTGTTAGGATGGTCCTGTTCCCACTTATAATGTGGCACAGTATGTCAGCTTCAACCAGGCAGGGATGCCAACCTCAGTTGGATTGTGAATAGCCTGCAGAAGAGCCTCCTGCTGGTGGAAGAAGTGCCAAATCAGACCACATGCTCTCTTATTGGGATGTAGTGAGCCCAGAGCTGCTTTGGTATCAATTATGGAGGGAGTAAAACCCTTTTTCAGAAAAGAATGCACTAACCCTTCCATTTCATGTGCTCCATCTTCCATGTTCAATTTCCATATATTATTTCTGGGGTTTACCTGTGTAAAAAGGTTGTCTTTGTTCCTGAGAGCTCAGGAAAGGTCCAATATAACTGTTCAGATTATGAGGCTCAACTGTGTCTGTTGTTGACTTTGAAGTTGTCTCATTCTATTAAACCATTTACCATTAAGACAACAGCAGCGGGTGCTGCACAGACACTGATTCCAAAGACAATCTTTGGCCCCAGTGGGATTACTGTCTAACTACTCAATGGTCCTTTGCAGAAATCCAGGCGTCTCATGCTCCTGCGGATCTTAGCTCTTCACAGAGTGATGGTGAGTAGGTAAGATATGTGCTCTGCTTCAAGTATCCCTCTGACTAGGAGTTGTAGGAATTGCCAGGATTCACAAATGTAGCAATATTCAGGATAGAAAAGCTTCTGGAACTGCCTTTTTCTAATCAAGATGATCTCTACAACTTCTGACAGGCACTGCATAAGTAAGAATATCATATCTATCAAACTAAATGTGGCCCGCCAGCCTCAGAGTAACATCTCATCAGCAATCTTGCATTAGTGCTGAACTACAGCTTGTTTTTCTTATGGTTGCTTCTGCCTTTCCAGCTATGATGCTGTTCGTCCTTTGTGTAAGCACCATCCTTTCCTTTAAATGATATGAATAGGGAACAATATACCGCCAGCTAAAATGGTTGCCTTTCCATACTCGCTCACCACAGGAACTCTTTAATCAGCAATGTCAGCCATGGACAGAAATCTCATAGCTGAGAGATAACAGTTATTTGCTGGCAACTTCTTGTATGATAAGCCCAACAACTGGGTGATTACACACTTTCTCAAATAACACAGAAAAATGCTGCACCACGTTTCCGATAGCACATGTTGCAGCATCTGGAAGCTGCATAAGATTTTGTCAAGATTTTTTCTCCTCCTGTTTATTTTTTTCATTGCTCTCAAATCTGAGTGTAATTTTGACATTCTTGAGCCATCCACCACTTCCCTGCAATGAAAGGCTCTATAAAGAGGATGAAGTCAATTCTATAGACAAAGTGCAACTGATTAATGGGAGGGAGTTTCTGCTATAACTAGGCTGCTTAAGGTCACAGTTAAACAATTTTTCATAGCTGCATCATCCACTGAATTGCACTTGTATGGTTGCACTGCTAGTTGAAAGGGAAATGAACAAGTACACATTACTTGAGTAAATTATTAAAATATATAAGACGGAGCAAAGCTGTTTCTGTGAAAACCCTGCTAATGAAAAGAGACAATGCTTGTGCGGCAGTGAATTTAGTTTGAAGCACAGAGGTGAACAAATAACATTTCTAAACCCTGACAGTGTGTGTCTAAGATGTAGGGGAGAGATCTGTGAAGTAGTAATTCTGAGTTAGTCTGAGTCCCTCTGAATACTGTTCCTATGATGATGTCTGGATGGTGCAGCTTTATAATTAGGTCAAAGTATTTGGGTTGGTTTAAATGTGGTGTTTCTACTATTCTTGGGGTTCAGACCAACCCCATGTACATTTTCAGGCTGCTTTCAGTGTGAGACAGAAGTTGTGAGATATATAATGGAAAGAAACATCTGACATGTTGGTGCTCACTCCCAGTTACTCGATCTTACTGTCATGGGCTGTCAAGCTGGGCAGCTGCTGGTCATGTACTTGTGCGCAGCTTTTCTCCAGTGCAACTGTGCATGCTGGGTGCAGCAGTCTGGAGAACTAAAGGACCTCAGGGGTCACAGAGCGAGCAGAGAAGCCACCATGCTGTTTAGTCAGCCTCTAAAGACAGGTAAAAGTGGGTAAACAGATTACCAGATAGGATTCATAAGTCAATCCCATATTTCATGCGTAAGACCTGAGGGACCTGGACTTCAGGTCTGCAGCAGTCTGAGGTATTCTTGAGGCTTTCATCCCAGTCACAGTACTTCCTGGTATTTGTCACCTTTAATAGGTGGGTCCTGTGAGCTGAAGCCTTGCATAGGGAGATTTTAAATTATTTTGGGCAAAAAGGTTTAGAGCCTTTCTGGTTTTGTATCCAAATCTGAGGTTGGTTTCAATCAGGGATAATTAAGTTCAAACTTCATTTTGTTCCTTATCTACCATGACCTGAATAGGGCAAGATTTGTAGTTGTTTTGCTGGACATCTGTGTCAGGGAAAATAAGTGCAAGCTGAGACCTTTAGTATTGGGTTGCATTTAAATGAGGATAAAGCTATGTAGGTTATACTTCTGTCTCACTTCCCTCCTATCTGATACTTGTTTTTATATTGCATCAGCAACAGGAAGTGTTGTTTTTGCACTTGCACACAGAGTGAGACAGACTTCATAGCCTGCTGAATTCCATGGATTGGTTTGCACAGGTAGGAAAAGAAACAGACAACATTAATAGAACTTAGATGCTCTCATCTCCTTCATACTTCCTCTCTGAAATTGAAGGCAGTCATCTCCTTCCCTTCCCCTTAAGAATCTTTGACTCTTCCTCCTCCATTGCCTTGGCTTCTCTTCTCTTTCCTTCTCTCAAGCTAGATGCTGTGCAATAACCTCAGGAAGGACTGCATGTTATTTCTGATGTTTATAGCACAATTGGCCATGCTAATGCTTCCTGTATAAGCTGAAACTGGGCACTTCTCCAAGACAGTACATAATACAAGCACAACCTCAAAAATTTTTCAATAGCCCCAACTAGAATGTGACTTTCTCCCTGAAAGTTGTTCCTTAGGGATCTTCATATGCAGTCTTCAGGTTGTAGGCTACAGGTAGCTTAAAAAGAAAATGTGTCTGGAGATTGCCTGTGGAGATTAAAAAGGTTGTTTCTGGCTTCAGTCAGCCACTATTCTTTATAAGTCTTTTTGAAACAGTAAATCTGCATTTATTCATATTGGGTGAAGTAGGCAGCTGGCACTTTCTGATTCCAAGACAAACAGATCCTGTGGATTTTGCTGGCTGAAAAGAAGTTAATACTCCAGAAGTGGAAATCCACATGGGTCCCAGCAATGAGACTTGTTATCAGCCAAACAACAAGATTTCAAGTGTACTGTGTGTTTGGCTGGCAGATTCTGAGCTCATCCAGTGACATCAGGCTTACACTCACGTGCATGGATTTATTTCAGACTGGTTATCTGAGATCAAAATTTGACCTACTGACATCTGGCTAGGCAAGTATTTCTCCTTCTTTCCATATACAGCTCCTTATTGTCTTATGCTATTACGTATGCCAGATATTAATCCTTACAATACGATTTTCAGAGGTTTTCCTTCAGAAGGATACTTGCCCGTAGCACTTTGTTTTGAAGCACTGTATGAGATAAGAAAATAAGAAATTCAGTAAGAGAAACATGTGCTTGGCATATACCTTGCAGTTTCCAATAACGATTTTCCTTTAAAAAACCTGTGATAATAGCAACACTCCACTACCAAGTGACTTGTTCTTTAATACATAAGACTTATAATGTGATGTAAATCTGCATAACTTCTCAGTTTCTCGTGCTGCCTCTCCATCTGTTTGCCTCTTGTCTCCTGAAGGACAATGTTTTTCCTTATTTGAACAATGCTCAAACTTCTGTAACTTGGTTGGGAATTGCTAGTGTTATGTAACATCAATTAAAACTTATTATATTGCAGTGTATGGTTTGATTAATGTTTATGATTCTCAGAAGGAAAGACTAAAATCCTATATAAGAGCTTTCAAGTTGATTCTCACAGAAAATGGAATACCTAACACTGCTCCTTGAGCTGACAAATAAGAGTCATACGAGTCATACGAATTTGGAAATGAGGTGGAAAGTAGCCTGGGAATGGTCTTCTGTTTCTGTGCTGATCAATACATGTCATCCTCTGTATTACCATGGTGTGATTAGGACCTTTAATGAGGGCCATTTATGGGGAGAACTAGTTTATCATTCATGGAAGCATGAGGCCAACAAATGGCTTGTACTGGGAAAGCAGGGCTTCTCTTTGCCAGAGAAACCATTCAAACCCCTCAGTAATCACAAGAAGACTTGTATTTTGCTTGACATCTTATTTTGTGTCTTTAATGGGCAGTTTCCAGAGCAGCATGGTGTGGCGGCTTTGCTCTTCCTATGAAAATGGTCAGGCCATGTGATAAACTAGAAAGCAAGTTACCAGTTTGCTTCCTTACCTCTCTCTGTAGTTTGCTGCTGGATGACTTGCT
Source organism: Coccyzus lansbergi (assembly GCA_033558105.1). Lineage (NCBI taxonomy): Eukaryota > Metazoa > Chordata > Aves > Cuculiformes > Coccyzidae > Coccyzus > Coccyzus lansbergi. The sequence continues at coordinate 1,278,046 of JAUMJK010000450.1, forward strand.
TGATATGCAGTGCTACGGCTGGCAGCCTGCAGGTTTGCCCAAATTGGCACGAGCCAAGCAGAGTGGTGAACTTGTTCTGCTACAAAGGTTGTGATGTTCTGTGGAGCAGTCAGCAGATAAATAACCTGAGCAGGGTTATATCAATAAACTGTGTAACATGCAGGAGTACATCAGGAATAGCACTACGTGTACATATTTGCCCAGGAATCTGGAACCAATAGGCCTTCAGTCACAGAAATGTATATTGTAAATAGTCATGTAAGCCAGCTGGGTATGTTAGCAATTGTCTACAAGAGCGACCATCTTGGCCTGTGCTACATGTTCCTTCCTCTTCCCAACCATGTTTCCTGGGCCTCCAGTGTGGCAAGGTATGTCTCTTTCTGCTTCCTAGCCTGCAATGGAAAATCTACTACACCTGCCTGCTGGCATTACCTTCCCCAAATGTGCTGGAAAGCAGCATGCTTGTGTGCGTGCTCTCCAGTTGGTTCCAGATTAAACAAGCTGGTTTTGCTTAGCTCTGCTGACAAGAGAGGTGTGAGCATCATGGCACGGTTCGTGCAGATCAGGGAGCAGGGAACAACACTATCCCTGTGGCAGAGTTGTTAAGTGCCTTTCTGACAAGGGTGTGGGCTGACAGCTACCTGGGGCATTAAATGCTTCCACCTTGCAAAGAATGGTGATTGCTGGACCATGCTGGAATGCTGAAATGACCTGCAGCAGACTCCTCTTTTAGCCATTGGGCTGCTTTGCTGCTCCGTGCAGGTGGGAAGGCTGGTAGGGTTGCTGGTAAATGGCCTATTAGGTGCCCCAGATGTGCAGTGTGAGCCCCTGGGTGAGGACAGGGAAAGAAACTGAGAAGCACTCTCACTTCTTTACCTTCCAACCCACCTCCTTGCAGCTCTGTCTTCTCTGTCATGGTTGCTGATGGTTTCACTGTCATTGCCCATCTTAACTGTTACACGGGAGTGGGTAGGAAGCCCTGATCATAGGCACAGAATGATGACCTCCTCAGACAGGCTCTTGCTGCCTCTTTGTACTAAACAGATTTCCCTGTATTTGAGGACTCCACTGCACAGGATTTGCCCTGCAGCCCAGTCTGTGACAAGATGAGTTGTATTTACCAATGTGACAGCCTTCTTCTGTTGCCACTGCTTCTGTGTCAACCTGTGTCAGATAAGAGAGCTCACTATCTTCTTTCAATAGCCTTTTGTGGCTCTCCTACCTCTTTTTGTTGTGAAAAAGTTCCCTAAATCCATTGTGCTTCATCTGTCTGCAAGAAAGCATCTTGCTTTAACCCTCTGCTGGCTTTTTATCAATGTGCAGTCTCAGTATTGAGTGGTTCCTCTTCATGGAAGTGGCAGCTGTGTCCATCCTTATGGGTCTGTCTGTTGCTGCACTGGTCTGTGCCTTTCTATGAAATGCTTTCTGAATCCCACTTTCCTGGCACTTATGGCTCAATTTGTGCAGAGTGGAATTACACCAAGGCCTGTGAGTGAGAGATGCAACAGCAGAAGGCAAAGCTGGGAGTAGTGGGAGCAGGTGTCTGGCACCTCATAGAGTTGGAGCTAGTTCCCTGACATTTAGAAGGGATAATGGCTGTGCTGTTCCATGCCAAGAATTGGGAGCATGGGATTTATCCAGCCTATGCCCACCTACTTTCTGCATGTGGACATTTGTTCTCCCACCCACCTAATTAGGAAAATAGAGTGTAGAAAATGAAGGGGCGGATTTGTTATTTTGTTGTGGCTGTTTGAAAGCAAAGTTTGCTTTGCAGCCTCCTATTAGAGTTCACGAAGGGACAGCATTGTCTCCAAACCTGGTATTAGTGTTGGCTTTCTCAGGAAGTCTAACGGGAGGCAAAGCTATGCCACGGACTGTCACTGCAACAGAAGAAAGGATCAGAATCACTGGAACAACACTCCATCCTGAAAATAAATACTTGGGAGATGATGGCCCTTGGAGCCCAGCAGAAATAACCTCTGTGTAAATGGGGAAAATCAACATTTTGATGAATATTTCAATAAGGAAAAATAATTCTCAAAGCCAGGGAGTTTCTGATAAACCCTGCTGCAGTCCAGTTAATATTTAGAATTCAACTTCCTTGAGAAAGTAATCTTATATTCCTTTAGCCATTTCCTTTTATCCAGTAGTTTCTTTGTTTGCTTATTCTGTTTTGGCCCCAGATAATTTTAGGACATTCAACATGGTTAGAGAATGTCCAGGGAAAATCCATTGCTTTAATTTAGCTGGTAAGTTTTGTTCACCCTAAGGAAACTTGTGATGGTATACAAGCAAATAGTAAATAGTGGGTTTGTTTCACTTAAGAATTTTTCATCAATCAGGATCACAAGAAGAAGAAGATGGAAAGGGATGCTGAGAGGGCCATGTCTCACTCTAGGGCAGGATTTGCTGGAGTTACCTCATTACTGGCAGATGTCAGTATAATTGACTGAGGAAATTCACTAGAACAGGATGAGAGTGGGCTACATGGCAAAAACCACTAGTACACAGCAGAATGCAGACCGATTCCTTCTCCGCCTGAGGAGTTGCCCCCTTCCTTCAGTGTCCCTTCATAAAGGAATGTGCCTTAGCTAACTGGCAATGGGCTGTTTAGAGGTGGGATGCCTTTGGATCCTCCTCTATGTTTGTGGGTTCAGAGAGGCCACAACTTCTTAACTTAAAATACAAAATGCTCAGCAGGGAGCTGGATTTTAATCCTTGCGCCCATCATTATCTAGTTTTTGAGGAATGACTTCCCAAAACTGAGATGAGTTCACTAACTGTTGCTGTGGGGCTGTAGGTTGCCTCTTCTACCACCTCTGTGAATCTAACCCTTCATTTCTTTTGCTCTTCTTACAAGTCCTCAAAATCAAAATATCCCATTTTGGCTGAGATGGGGCACTTGATCAACACAAAGGAAGGAGGATGGGTTTAAAAACAAAGGCTTTGGTTCAATCCAAATAAAATAAATTATTCATGTTTTTTTTTTTGTTCTGGTTCAGCTGTTGAGCTGAAATAATCACTACTTACAAGGCCTTGAAAACTGCTGGCTGTCCCACTAAATTTGTGTCAAGTGGTTGCTCCAGCTCCTCCTCCTACTGGTGATCTTGGAGCTGATCTTGTCATAGCAAGAGTGTCTCCTCTGCTAGTGGCCTTGCAGATTTATTCCAGCTTAGTCATCAGCAAGGCAAAGAAAAGGTAACTTCACTTATCTCTGCTGATAATCTAGAGAGCTTGTGACAAAGCATACATCCTAATCTCTCAGCTTAGTCACCTTTAGACTATTATTATGAACCCAGTGGCTTTTTTTTTTCCCTTGCTGAAAGCACAGTTACATTGAGCACTGACAGTTTGGCTGTCAGCATCTCTTCCCCAGAAGCTGCCTTCCAAACCTCAGCATGTGAGGTAGAAAGCACCAAAGTGTGGGTGAAAAAATTGTTCCTGAAGAATATAGTACATAAAATCATATCAACTCCTGTAACAGCTAAGACACAAAGCCATGAAGACATAAGCATTTACAGCATTCACAAACCTGACTGAGGTACCTGGATTCTCTCTGCAAGTATCCACAGCATCTGAGAGAGTGATTCACAAAACCCAGCAATAGGTATTTAAAGTGGCAAACCATTCTACAACAGAGATACCACATTTGAGACATCCGTCAAATGAGACATCTGCCCACCTAGGCTGCTCTTTCCTGACGGTTGGGGCCTAAGCTTTTCTTTTTCAGAGTAATCTACTTCCAAAATATTTCTTACCTAGACTGATCATATTCCTCACCGACGACCACACCTCCTGAGACAATTTGAACAAATATCTCAAATAGGGAATGAGTTCTAATAGTGAAGGTATGTGTCACCAAGATGTTTCAGTTTCCACTGTTGGAGCTGCCAGAAAACATAACTGAGAGCAGGGGGTTACTTGGCAAATGAGTGGGAGATCTGGATTCAGCTCTTTTCAAGTCTGTCAGTTGTAGTTTTTCCAACAATTTCTTAAATAGGAAGTCTTAATCTAAAGTCTTTGGTGAAAGAACTAGAACCTGTATCTGCTGTGTCTCAAGGGACTCCCCCATCCCTTTGACCATACTCTCTCACAGCAGTCCTACAGTTTCAGTAAGAGTATTTTCCTGGAATTAGCCTGATGGTTAAGTTTGTTCCACCAGGGAGCTAAGAGCCTGACACCTCTCAAGCAAGGGAGAGAACTGAATCCAGATCCTCCACAACCTATGCTAGTGTTTTGAACACTGAGAAACACACTATTTTTTTGCTTATGTAAGAGGAAGGCAACTTACAGCTACAATTTCTGTGGAGCTAGTCCTGCAGTAATGCACAAGAGTGCTCTGGAGGGCTAGTGGGGAAGATGAAAATGGAGTATCAGGAGCCTGGGGAAGAGTAACACAGAGGGACTTCAGGTGCTCAGTCAGTGCATTAAGACTGTTTAGGGGTCTAGGGCTGGAGGATTTTCTTCTTTTTACTTTTTTCACAGTCAACAGGGAATGCACAGCTCCTGCTGAATCCCAGCCAAGGAAGTAGAGCTTTGAATTTATGCTTAAGAGACCTTTCTTGGAGACACAAGCAACAAGGAGCTTAGAGTAGGTACCAAGTCTGCCTGTGGCTTGCCAAATAGTTTGAGCTGAAGGATGGCACAGTAGAAGGCCTTTTGTAACGTTCATCTTCTACCCTTTTCTGAGATTAAATACAGCCTGCATTAAATTTGTTGGCAGCAGTTTCCCACTTAACAATAATCAGACCATATTGGGACAAAATATTCAAAATATGTAGCAATGCAGGACTTGGGAAAGTATCAGCATAAAATTATGCCTTCTAGGATAGAAAACCAATGGATGTGCTGCAGCTCAATAGCGTGATTTTTAATGAATGAGACCCTGGCTACATTTTTTTTTGTTTGGCATTAGCCTGACAAAGAGTATAAGTCTTAACATCCTTTTTTTGAAGTGATTCAGTGAAATTTCTAGCTTCTGGATTAAAAGAGTCATTAGTAAATCAGGCTATAAAAGTCTGAGTGAATGCAACAAACTCCTACTGAAAATGTGCTGAATAAAGCAGATGTGATGCTCGGGTAATTGGCAAACAAGCCACCTGTTGATTTTTCTTGTCAGTGTTGTTGCTACCTGGGGTACAATTCCAGTCAAGGAGAAAATTAGGGTTCTTTTAATTAAAACAGTTTGTGCAACATCATTTCACTTAAAACTGTCCATGGCTTTTTAAAGAAGATTGAAAACAGTCTAATCAGGTCTTGATGTGGGTCCTACAGCAGGAGGAAAGAAGAGAACAATCAAAGGGAGTTTCACAGTGCATACGTGAGAGAGCTAAAATATAGGTGCTAGCCTTGGTAGTGGAAGTTAATGAGCAGTCTGATACTCCAGAGTGATTCTGTATCTCCAGCTGTAATTGCGTGAGTGTTCAGAGCTGTTTCTTCCTAAGGAGCCTAGGGTGTGCATCTGTGTTTCCCTTAAATCTGCCTGAAGTAACAGCTGTAATCAGCAGCACCCAATTCCAGCCAATTAGATCCTTGCTTACATGGGCTCAGATGCTTTCTACTGCCATAGCCTAGAGAATGATACAAACCAGGTGGAACTAAAGGAATGTCTGGCCTTTATGTAAATCTAATGCTGTTCCCTAAATTTCTGGCAGAATGTAGTTTTGAACAAGTTTGCAGATAACTTTCTGGAAAGAACAGTGATATTGTGTGCACGCGCAGCTTTCTTAACTCCAACACATTTTATAAACAATACACACGAAATAGCTACTGCAGCTACTGCCCCACTATAGCTACCCTGCAGTGGAGTGAAGTGGTTACCTGGCCATGCTAGCAGCTTGATTTTAGGAAGGAAGCAGAAAACGCAGCTGAGTACCAGTTAAAAAAGTAGACTATAATGAGATAAGAAATCAGGATGCAGTGATCAGCACTTCTGTCCTGCAGTGTGGAATGCTGCCAGCTTGAATTCAATGATACCTCAATCGATGAAAGAGTGAGAATCCTGAATACCAAATCCACAGGAACCATGAATATATTTGTTAGATGTTCACAACCAGTAGGGGAAGCAGGTGGGAATGTGAAAACAGAATTACTCGTAGCATCTAAAGTAAGTATACTTCAAACATCACTTAGCATCTAGTCTAGACAAAGACAGGCGTGTTTAAAATGGTCTTATCTGCTTGTGGTTAACCACAATTGTCAATTGTGGGTTTTCCAGTGCACATCCATTTGCAGTTTTGCCGTGTCTGGAAGGTGACTAGAAAGGGAGTGCATCTTGAGGAAGGGAAACTTGTCAAGGAAGACAGTGATCAATACTGATTGATATGCCTAAATAATACTCAGTCTCTGCAACACAAAGGGAGGGGATTTTTTCTTGTTCTCCCATTCTTGTTGAATGGATTTGAGCAAGCTGGGATGGTCCTTCAAGGAGTAAGTACTGTGAGGAGAATTGTCTATTGGGAGACCACAATTGCTCATAAACACTGACATCAGGGGAAGAGGAAGCATGTGAAATGGACAGACATAAGAAAAAGTATAGCAGTGCAGTGGAAGACTACAGAAGAATGGAAAGAGACATCTAGGCAAAAGAAAGTTGAAGCTGGCAAACTGCAGGCGCCTGGACTCCCTTATACAAATAAAATAAAAACAAATCAAATCCCCCCTTCTGCTGCCCCTTGTAATTTTCCAGAAATCTTCTATAATTTTCCCTGGAGTCTCATGCTGACAGCTGGCAGATGCTGAATGAGAGAGGGTCCCCAGAATGAGTGATGGCAAGGTCACAGCTGGAATGCCTATGAAGATATTGAGGTAGTGAATCACAAGCAACTTCTGCTGCCACTTAGCGGCAGAAAGAAAAGCTGTTGTATGATGGAGCTTCCTTTGTAGTCTTGGTCAAAAGACGATTTTTTTTTTTTTTTTTTTTTTTTTTTTAGTGTTTTTCTCTAGTGTGTTAATTCTAGGAGGTTAAAGTCATGGATGAAGGGAAAACCTGAAGCAATACAGTTCCCGCAGTCTTGATTTAGTGTGCATGTCACTCCTTATAAACCACATAACACTCTCCTCTGCCATAGGTTTATCAACAAGTGTTGCTAAGAAGGTACTTAAAAGCTTGTATTTCAGAGGCTGTGTATGAATACTACCTCTTACTGCTGTGGTTGCTATAGTAAATCCTTTTTCTTAATTGAATGCTACAGTAAATAATACTTTAAAACTGGAGAGGAAAATAAAAAGGAAAAACTCCATTAGGATTTCCCTGAGCCACTTGAAATTACTGCTCCTTTTTTATGTTTTGCAAGCATGGAATGCTTTGTGCAGTGGATTATAGAATAGCAACACCTGCATAATTTTGGTGCTTTCTCTGCATAATTTCTTGTCCCTCAAAACTTCGCAGCACAAGATGTGGTTCAAAGCACCTCTGTCAATAAGGGAAAGAGCAACTATTGGGATTAAAATTAGCTGCTGTTTTCTTAAAAATTACATATATTTCGGATCAAATTTGGAGGAGAAGTTGCAAAAATTTGAAGTGATCCTTGAAATGATCCATGCTGTAACTGCTGCCAGTGGAATTACACTGAAGAGAAACAGTCAAATCTTTTCCTTGGTGTTAAACTGTAATAATCCACAAGCACTGCAATTAGAGAGCTCACTCACGCTGATGGCTGCTTACAGTCCCACAGATAATGCTGCCCAGGAGAGAAAATACAAGGCATACTGTAGAGACACCACCAGGTTACGTATAGGGAGAGTGAAGAGATGGAAGGTGGTGAGCTACTGAGAACTGGAGCAATTCCTTGCTCCCTGTGGGTAGAAAGGAAGAGGAGAAAGAACCTTGAAGGAGAAGCAAGCTCTTTGAGAGCTAAACCAAACATCATACATCATGATAAAGACCTGTGAGGCAGAAGACTTACAGGCCCACTGAGAGGAAACAGAGGGAGCAGTCAGGTTGATAGAAGTAGGAGATTATGCTATCATGCAGTAGCAAAGCAAGGAGAGATTCATGAAATGCTGGGTTCAGAGTTACTAGCATTAGGCAAACAATATTTTATTTAAAGCACTCAGGTGTTAATAAGCTGATGTGGGTTTATTTTATACTTTGCTCAGACTCTGTCCTTGGTCCTCTGCCTCATCTTCCCACTTGTATATTTGGGCTAGTGCTTTCTTCTTTGGCAGGGCTCTCAACCAAGGCAAACACAACTATTTGGGAGTTGTTAGATATTGTGGCAACATGGATCATAGACAGGAAGATGTCTTTTGTAGACTGCTGCTCACTCAAGGAACAGAAGACATGTTTATTCCTCACCAGCTAAGATGCTTCTCATGGAGCTGCATCCTCATTAGCAGATAACATCTGCTTCTTCTTGTAATTAGCTCACAGTTCAATAGGTAGCTCCAGTCTCTTTTACACCTGGACTAAAATCAACATGGAAATCACAGAAGCACATGTCTCTCCCCTCCCCACTTTAAAGCAGTCTGAGTTACACACATTGTTAAACACCTAATAGACAACAACTGTGTATTAGATCTCTCCAGCACATGTGCGAAATGCTTTTTTTTTTTTTTGCCTTGATGGGCTTCAGTTCCAAATGTGCTCTGGCTTCTCTGGCTTTGGTATTAGCCTCAACCCACCGGTCATAGATTAGGCCATAAAGAACCGTTTCCAGCCACCTGCACATTGGTAAGGGGAAGTAAGTGAGGGCTGCTGGAGGGGAAGTGTGCACCAGCTGGCTCTGCTCCCGAGGCATTATGACTGGATTCTTTGGGGTAGAAGGGTGTGAGGTGTCAGGTCATTTCCTGCCAGGTTTGCTCTGAATGGGAGGGGGATGTGTAATTGCGCTGTCTCCCTATACCATTAGTGTCAAGCCTCATTAGGAACCCAATCTACTCAGTGGTGGTAGGCATACAAAAAAAAGAACTAGCCAAAGTCTGCAGACTGCAGTGCAGGAGTTGGTGGAGGAAGCAATTGTAAAATTCCCGTCTGGGTAATTAGAGTCAGCAGGGAATCAGATTGGCTACGGCAGGGCTTTCATTTTTCCCCTTGCTGTTTTAACAGGATTGGCAGGTGCTGCTTTATTCCAGGAGTGAGGTGATGTGCCTGTGTCATAATTCACAATGAGAAATGATCATCAATTTGCTGCCATGCTCCTGGGGTGAGCTAAGCAGGCAAACTGTGATTACTGTTGTTGTTAGTACCTTCTTAGCATAGAGCAGGAAGCTTGTTCTGGGCAGTTGTCTCTGGAAAGGGTGGGATCTGTGAACAAAAAAGCATGTTTCTGGCAGCTTGGCTACATTTGGAAAGTTTGGGATTATTAGCTATTTCACACCCTTTACACTGGGTCTATTTGTTAGTGGTTGAATAGATGTGAGTGACCTGGAAAATTTATCTCATGCTTAAAAATTGGTAACATACTGGCACGCTTTACGAACAGGACAACTTAACAGAGTTACAACCAAAGTGGATCCTCTTTCTTTGAATGTACCACTTACTACATATCTGTTTGCTTAGTGAGAGGTAGAAAGTGACATAGGCAAGCTATTCTATCTGCATGTGATGCAGTTTAAGGCCTGGATTGAGATATGAAATCAGCAGACAGATCCATGTTGACTTCCCTGGATTTTGGTTTAGGCCAATGGACTTGCAAGCTCTAACAGCTGACACGATAGTTAAAAGATAAAGCAGTAAGGGACGTACTGAGAAGTCTGACTTCTGAGAAGAAAGGTTTTCTTACTACAGAATTTGTTCCATGGAAGTTCTGGGAGAGAGAGAGTCTTCCATAACAAAGTGGCAATATTTACCAGTCAAAATGGGATTCTCTCAGAAGCACTGCTTAGCTGAATTCTACATCTGAGACCCATGTTATCTTCCTTCTAGCTCCATCCACCAACAGTCAAATGAAAGATTAAGGAATTAAAACTTTGCAGGCCAATTTGTTGATGATGCACAAGCTAGCATAAAATGTAGTTAGCTTCTCTTCTCTGGTGCTAAGAGAATGGATTCAACTAAGCTTCAACTGGTGCTAAGCTGGTGCTAAGCTCTTGGATTTTCATTAAAGGATGCAAGACTTATTCCCTACCATTGGAAAAAAAAACCACCTTATTGTGGGCAGTGGACTACTTTCCTGAGTAAAACATTCAGGATTGAATTAATAAGGAGGAAATAAGTGCAATGGCAAGCCATGCTTTTTTCTATGTACTCTTTGGTTAAATGTTGGACAGCAAACAATATTCCTGTCCAGGGAAATATGCCAATATTGGGAAAAAAAGTTTTGCTTTCCATGAAGCAAATCTGAGTCCTTTCCAGGTGTATTTTATGGAAAATATTAAAGAGAATACTAAAGTATTATTCTGAAGAGCTATAGTTTGGACCCTTGCTGGAGTTGTAGTTGACTTGTTGTGTCCTTGGTTTCCCCTGTTCTGGGACAGTATTCTGCTGGCCAGGCTGTCCTGAGGGACTTCTTTAGGATCTGGCCAGAGTTTCCTAAACCTAAGGTGGAACTTATGTGTTACTGAAGGCCTAGTAAAGCCAGCATGTACCAATGAAAAGAGCAATTTAATCTAAAAGGATAGAGAGGAAAAAAGAAGAGATCCCGCCAGCTCTAACCTTCAGACTGCAGCTACACTTTAATAACCTATTTGGAATGCAAACAATAAGAGATGTGTGTTTCCCTTGGTGCCTTTCCTTTGAGCTTCTGTGAGTCTCTTCAGCATGTTGGGTCACTGGCAGAATAAGAAACTAATACATGAAATCTAGCCCTTCCCTTCAGGTTCTTGGCTGGAATGAATTAAGCTCAGATATATAAGCTGCTTATACCTTCCAAGCAGTGTAGATTAAATGATGGCAATAGAAGCTTTGCTAGCCCTTGACTTGTATAGCTAAGCGTCTCTCTCGAGTCAGAGCTGACAGTCCATACAGATCTACATGTTATAGCATATTACTTCTGGGGCATTTTGGGCTGTTGGCTGTGCATGGTAACTTGGACTTTGACTGAGCCTGTCCTACCAAAGAAAAAAATTCATTCCTGCTTATCCCTTATACCCCCCCCCCCCCCCCATCTTACTTAATCGACAGCTACTTCTGTCAAAAAAAGGCTGACCCTCTTCCTTCCTACCCCTCACCCATCCTTGGCAGCTCCTCTGTCTAGATGGCTTTAAAGATGATTTGGGATTTGAGTGTTATTTGGATTAACTCATTAGTGGGGCTCCGTTTTGGCAAGTCTGCTAATCTGTGGCAGTGGTGCATAGCGCCGTGACAATATTACACTGAAAATGAGAAATCTAATGAGATTAGTATTTTATGCATTCAGACAGGGCCTGGGTGTTTGAATGATCTGCAGACACTTGGTATGAATCACAGTAGACCTGGGAGGAGACAAAGTGACTTGACTGTAACACTGCACCCAAACACATAGAAAGGAGATGGCAATACTGCACAGAAGCATCAGTAGCTTGGTTGTGGGGAACAGAAATGTCTCTACCCTGATCAGCTGGCTTTGTCTCAAAAGCATTCCCACATATGCCCAACAGATTAATTTCTTTTCCAGGGATGGAGGAGTGCTTATCCGTGTCCAGGTGTTCACCTTGTGAGTTAGTCCTGCCCTTACTAATAGTCATGGAGGAAGGTTTTATTGGTTGCTTTCATCGGAAAGAAGACTGCTGACCCTCAAGTTGTTTTTAAATCACACAGGCATTCAGTGTGCAAGATATGTTCATTAATGTGTGTGACTACCAGACTGCTCCATTTAAAAATTACACCCACAATATCAGTTGCCTGGACAAATTCCAGTCACACTTTTCCCTCTCAAAGGCGTTGTTTTTACTTCAGGTTTAAACAGCAAAAATAGTGAGCCAATTCCTCCTTTTCATAGAATCATAGAATAGTTTGGGTTAGAAGGGACTTTAAAGTTCATCTAGTTCCAATGCCTCTGCCATAGGCAGGAACACCTCCCACCAAACCAGGCTGCCCAAGGTCTGTCCAACCTGGCTTTGAACACCTCCAGGGATGGAGCAGCCACAGCTTCCCTGGGTAACCTGTGCCGGTGCCTCGCCATGCTATCATGAAGAAATTCCTCCTTATGTCTAGTCTAAATCTGCCCCTCTCCAGTTTTTACCCATTGCCCCTTATCATATCACTACAAGTCTTTATAAGAAGTTCCTCCCCAGCTTTCTTGTAGCCCCTTTCAGGTACTGGAAGGTCACTATAATATCTCCTTGGAGCCTTCTCTTATCCAGGCTGAACAACCCAAACTGTATGGAAGGTGCTCCAGCCCTCTGATCATCCTTGTAGCCTCCCTTGGACCCATCCAACCGCTCCATATCCTTCTTATGTTGAGGATTCCAGAACTGGACACAGTACTCCAGATGAGGTCTCACAAGAGAGGAATAGAGGGGCAGAATCACCTCCCTCAACCTGCTGGCCATGCTTCTTTTGATGCAGCCCAGGATACTGTTGGCCTTCTGGGCTGAAAGTGCGTAGTGTTGGCTCATATAAAATTTCTCACCAACCAGCACCACCAAGTCCTTCTCTGCAGGGCTGCACTCAATCATTTCATCCCCCATTCTGTATTGAAACTGCAGATTGCCCTGACGCAGGTGTAGAAGCTTGCATATGGCCTTGCTGAACCTCATGAAGCTCTCACAGGCCCACTTCTCCAACTTCTCCAGGTCTTTCTGGATGACATCCTGCCCTTTTGATGCCAGGAGAGCTCTGCCCATTTCTTAGTTACACCCAGTAGAGCAAGGCAGTTCCCAGTGCTGGGTGCATGGGCCACCCAACTGAAGCGTTGGTAGCCTTTTGCAGGTGACAAGGAGAAGCTGCTCTGTGAGAAGCTGCAAAATGATGCACCAGGGCAGGGAGTCTCAACTAAGTGCTGTCCTAGCGTGCCACCCAGTGCTGGTTTCCGGCACTCAGAGCTGCTGACGTGTTTCAGCACTGCAGCTGGTACCTGGCATGTTCTACACTGGTTCTTCCTGGACCCTGTTGGAATATTCCTTCTGGAGTTACTGAAACAGATATCCAGGTCCTGTTAGAAATAAGCAACGTTCTAAAATGGGCTGCCTTTGGAGAAATGTGTAACAACTTCTTCAAATTCCTTCTTGAGTGCCGTGAATTCAACAAGTAGGCAATGGCTCCTGGGTGTTGTGCACTCAGCAGGTGGTGGGCTAGCATAGCTTCTGGTTGTAGTGAGCCTTACACAGGAAGGGAAGGCTATTATTTCTGGTCTTGTTTTACCGCAACAGTTTAAGAATGTTCAGAGTTGCACAATCTCTCAGCATGGTTATGGATCTAAGCCAAATACATCCACGAATTGATGCTGAAGTTGGCAATAGTTCCCAAACTTGGAACAGTGAAGTCTTTGTAAAAAACCAGCTAACATAGCTGGGCAGAAGTGATAATTCCTAAAGATACAAAAAATTCCTTAAACCCCAGAGAAGAAGGGGAGGAAGGAATATTTCTTTGGGAAAGCAAGAACAGTTAACAGTGCTGTGGGGCTGGGCTGTTCCAGGGAGCAGATAGAAGATGGTGATGCACATGACAGGTTTCATTCACATAACTCACCATGTCCACAAAACCATCCTCCTACTGCAAGGCTAAAAGTGATGGTGGGAGAAAATATGTTATTCATCAATTTCTTTTAATGTAAAATCTGGGGTGCCTGATTTATGGAATTGTTTTGATTTTTAAGGGGTTTGGGTTTTGCTTAGTTGGATTTTTTATTAAAGAAAATTATCTGTCACTTCACTGTTGAATAAAAAGTAGTAATTGAGTAGTGTCACTGGCAAACCAGAAACGGTATGTGCAACTGAGAGTGCTAATTGCGTAAACCATGTAAAAATCTGGCACAGTCTTAGAAACTGCAGTTTGTCTGGCTTAATAAGCAATAGCCCATTGTTGTTCATAATGACATGGACTGAAGCTGCCACACCAGTGTTTTATCAGCTAAAGAATTTAATAGAACAGCAGCCTTTGTGACTGTGGCCTGACATTCAGCCTTGGCAATGCTGCCTGGATTTATCTAGGTGACCAGATATATTGAGCTTTCACTCTGCAGCGTAGAGGGTGGTGGAGGGGGTGAGTGGTCATTTTTCTTTAAGTAGTGAGACAGTTTTTGCTACCAACTGAAAAGAATGGGGCAGAGAATAAAGAGTGTGATGAGTTGCCTTTGTTTTACAGTGTGTGTGAGGTGCAGAGAGGAGTATAGAAGAAGATAAAAACCAAATGTGTATTTACTTTAAGGGCTGCTTAAATGCCATTAATATGTATTGTAAAACTTTAAATGATCTGTTATTCATGCATTGTATTAAGTAGAAAGAAAAAACCCCACTGCTACTAATTTGCATTTTGTTATTAATTCAGAGTAAAAGAGGAAAAATTGTCAGCAAGGTGCCTTAGTGAATCTTTATATAATAGTAACAATTTATGTATGGGAAGCAAGTTCTAAAAAAAATGAGTAAAATGAATAGAAATGTAATTCAGAGCAGCACTAGCACTTCATCTTCCTGTAATGATATGGGCAAAGCCTGAATTCCAGCACTCTGCAGTGAATTATGGGACATGGTAGAGCTTGCAGGACTGCAGAAATAAAACACGATCAGTTATAATGTCCCATTAGGAAAGGTGATGTAATGAATTCTTCTTTCATGGCCTAGCAATGACACATTTCATTCGCTAGGTTATTTACCCCCTGGATAAAATTCATAGTCTTTCTCATAATACGAAAATATCTCCTTAAATACATTTTGGGGGGAATCTCATTAGAAGGTTTTGCTGAATGTATTTTTTCCAAAGTTGTAAAGGCAGTGAGCTCCATCAACAGTAAGGCTGGACTGGAGGCCAGAATACCTGGGTTACAATCCTGCCTCTGCTGCTGTATGAGGCGGGATGAGTCCTCTTGGCTGCTGAGACTCTTTCCTGTGACTCTCCTGATTCCATCTGTCACAGGTCAGCTGGCGTGGTAGACTCACTTATTTAAGCTGCCTAAGCCAACCCAGCTCTTTCTAGGTGAAATGTGTTGGAACCGTTTAGCCTGTTTGGCAGGGAGGTTATCTTGCGTGGGAGAGGTGATGCAAGGCTGTGGAGAGGCCTGAGCAGTACTAGCCATGGATAGGAGAGGACGGATGTCCAGAACTGTCAGATACTGACTTCTTGAGACAGGAAGGAGCAGAATCCAGCCCTGAACTCAGTTAGGATTTCTGGATACTCCAGGAAAGCTGCTACTAATGCAGTTGTTTACTTTTGACTCGGTGCATAGGTTGAGAGGTTATGAAGAAGACTGGTCTCATGGGCCAACTCAGGAGCTAATACACATGAAAAAATTGCTCTTCTGTAGCTTGGTTGACTCTTAGATATTTCTGGACTTGGGGAAACAAGAGTGAACAAGATGCTGTTCAGTAGAGAGGACTGCTTTTGAAGGAAAGCGATTTTAATTTGATCTTTTTTTAAATCCTGAAAGGAGGCTTGAGAATTCTTAAAAAGCCCACCTGAAAACACACTTGGCTTGCTGGATTAAAAAAAAAAAACACATACAAATCACCCCAGAACACGCCTTGCAATTTCTCATATTCTGTAGCATATCTGTCTGTACTAACAGGTATCTGCTAGCACATCTCTACAGGTCTGTAAATATTCAAGATTTAGCTTTAATGAAAAATACTGTCTCTATATAAAGAAAAGGTAGCAGTTTATATGCAAATGTTACAGTGCTATCTTTTTAGTTATCTTAGTTTTTTAAAAAATCAAACCATGGCCTTCAGTCCTTTTTAAATGCAGTAAAATAAAAAAAAAATCACTTTCTCTCCAGAGATCCAAAAAGCTGAATATATTTTCCTAGCTGATTGATGCTTTTCCATTTATTTTTAAATGTAATTTTCCCTGGGTAAGGAATTGTTCTCTTGAATGTCAAGAAGGAAATATTTCCCAAATCATAGGCCTGGATTGGCTGGCTCGAGCCTAATAAGATAGCTCTGTTGAGAGGGGGTAGGCTGGGGAAGCAGGGAATGGAGTGATTTGTCACGCTGGTTTTCCAGCCATTGCTAAAGAGCTGCTTTGTAATGCCAGCCTGCCAAATCTTCTGGCCACAATCAAATTACTCCCTCTGCTTGCACGCACATCCACACCCTCGCCCTTTAGATCTATCACTGACAGGATAGTTATTAAACAAAAACTCAGTCTGGGGAATTATTAATCGCCAGGCTTCATTTCTTTATCAAATGTTGTGGCCCGGAGGGAGAGCTCTTTAAGCTTTCAGAAAGACCGTAGCGCATTAATCACTAGAGGGAAGCGGGGTGCAGGCTTGGCATTTGTAATACTTGTCAGATCAGAAATAGGAGATAAAGAGATCAAAAGAGATGTTTATGACTTGGAGGCAAAAGGGTTTCACTTTTCTTGTTCTTTATGTCCTCTTTTTTTTTTCTTTTATTTACTGTTTGTTTTGGGATTTTGCTTTTGGTTTTGCCCTGTTGGTCTTGTTCCAGAGCTTACACTGATTCCATTGCTATACCTCTGGCCCACACACTGTCCATGAGTTATGGGTGCAGCTTTCTGTGTACGTAGGAGCAAACCAGTGGTCATGGCCCTTAGGTGCCAATCAGTTGTAGCATTGCACTTGTCCATGTGCTAAGGAGGCTCCAAAGTGCAAAGTTGGGAAGCCAGGGTTCCACAGACGCTTGTTTATGTAAATGAATGAAACAGAGGTACCAAGCACTGAAGATCGTCCTGAAAAATATGCCTTACTTCTTGCAAGTCTAATTTTGGATTCACTCCATATATAAACACACACACTTTAAAAACAATTACAGCAATCACAACAGCTCCAGACCATATACATGGCAGATTAGGCCAACACTGTAGGCTGCCTGTGGCTGGAAGCACTTATCCTCTGATTAGTCAAAGCATTAATTAACATTGACCTTGTTCACTCTAATCCTGAGAACTTTACCCCTGCAGTATGTGGGAAGGTTGTTACTCCTGGCAGGACACCTTGTGAGGTAATGTGAGAAGCTGTTCAGTTGACATGTGTTCTTCACAAAGGGACAGTGCATCAGCTGAAGCCAGTAGCCTTTATTGTAATGCTTCAGCAATGCTGCACTTCGCATTCCTGCTTCGTGCTCTATCACGTGAAGATATTCTTCAAACTGCTGATGTTGAGAGGTGGGTTTGCTAGTACAAGTAATTCCTGCTTGTACACATCATCTTTTCTGCAGCAGAAAACTCCCTAATTTCTAACTTATACCTTAGTTTGAAATACATCAAAATTTTTGCATATATTGTAAAGACATGTCCACTCCCAATATGGCCTGGGACAAATTATCAAAACAGCCTGCTACTTCAAAATAATACATATCTATATAAAATAAGTATTTAGAGAAATTATATGAAAACCATGAGAGTATGAGTGGCTAAAATCAACTTAGAGAATTTGTAAATAAATCCCAGCTTCCCCTTTCATAAGACTGATCACACCATGTGTTTTGTGGCACTAAATTCCTACCAGAGCTATCCAGGGATTTGGCTGTGGTGAGAGAGCTGCAGGTATCTAGAACCAACCTGTCTCGCAGGAGTACTTGAAGGAAAAAAAAAGATCTTTAATTCTGTGGTATATACTGGAAGATCCCAAGCTCATAGGAGAGTGGGTTGTGTGTTAACATGCATTTATACTGTGTCTGGCGCACAGCCTGGTTTTGTACAGCCCTGCTGTTTGCTGGAGCCTCTAGGCATTACTGTAATATAAATATTCTGGAAGAATAATAGAGCTATTTGTGGCTCTTGAGGGCAGCTAATGTAGCTGGTATGCAGCATGTTTTTCAAGCCTTCATCTTTTCTTTTTCCAAGCATACAGCAAGAGAGAAGAAACAAACCACAGTTTCTGTGCACTGACAGACGGAATGAGAGGAGGGATGGATCACATCAAATGGAGTTTGAGAGAGCCACAAAACACTTGTTGCATGTTGTCCCTATATTGCAATATGATATTTGCATTGTGATATTGTATCAATATGTGAGACGATCTGTCTTCTTGGGAGCCTCATGTCTAGTAAAGCAGTTCCTAACTCAGAGGCTCACTTTTAAAGGGATTTTGTCTGTACATGTGAAAACAACAGGCAGTTCTTTGAGATCTCCAGAGCAATCTGTGTAGATTAAAGCACTAAAAAACTTAAATGACCTACAATTCCACAGGCAAACGATTCAAATGATTAGTTATACTCCTGAGTATATCATCATACGCTGAAAAGCGTATCAACACACCGCTGTGAATAACTACAAGGCAGTCTTTCTAATGAAGAGCATGGCAAAAGAGATTGTATGGTCTAAGAACTATACTAAGTGAGTCTGGTTTGCCTGTCAAGAAAACCCTGAAACATCCATACCTTTGGATATATTTTGCACAGCAGGAACCACCTCCGTGTGCTCACAGTTAATTGAATCCAGCACTGGAGGAATTGCTTCTATCTCATATAAATGGGTTATCCCCGACGTGATACCTTTTTTTGGCTATTTTTCAGAAGAAGAGAAGGAGGCAGTATGCGAAATGTGTTGTGTTACCATTTTTATTCCCATTTATAATCTTGTGAGAAAGAGCACGTGGGTGTTGTAATCCTCTAACTCCAGAAATATGCTCTGATGAATGGATTTTGCTGTGTTTACCAAGCAATATTGCAGGTAGTGCTTGGAGAATCTCAGAATTAGTGGAATTAGTAGGAAGTATTAGAAGAGAAACTCTGTGTACTGAGTTCCATCAAAGATGTTTTCCCACATTTCTGTAAGGAGCTGTAGGTGAATTTCTTCATGAGGGAAGGTAGTCGGGGATTACATGCCTCTTAACAGCTCAGAAAACTAGTAGATCCCAGGAAGCTTCGGAGTTCAAACATGTATTTGGTCATGACTGTCTTTAATTAACAATGGTTTTGCTTCCTTTACCTCCATCCTTGTTTGCTTTGTATCTGCAGAACCTAACAGGTTCCTTGGGTTTAGTGCTTTCCTTGCATCAGATTACCTCAGGCCAGCTGCTCCACCATGACTGTCCTCAGGCTGTATTTTGTTCCTCCATGGCTGAGGTTAATTTCTCTTCTTTCTGTAGAGAGTATGTGACCTTAAATGTCACTACAATTACTGAATGATAAGATCTTGCACATAGGCTGTTGGTCTTGAATTGCCAATACATACAGGGCACTCAGACAGGCTCAGCAATTCCAACAGCAGCGGGATCTGCCTTTTTCAGGTGAGAATATGGCAGGGGCCTGTGCGCTGGAGACAGTGGGCAGGTGGCTGAGGATAAGGATTTAGAGAAGCCTAAGGGCTGGGAAACAGAGAATTTGATCCTAAAGCATTTTTTTAATAAAATTCATGAGCACTGAAACAAGATTTTATCACATCCTGCACTGCATGTTTAATGGTAGTGCCTGATATGTCTCTATACAGGTTTGGCAGTAGACTTGGAAGAGCTTTCCTAGTGTCTATAACAAAACTGTCTGCCTTATATTAATCAGCTCCTGGTAGATCCAGCCTTGAGTTGTGTTTAAAAGCAGGTTATGTCCAGATCTGTCTGCTTCCAGGGCTTTGATTTCAGGGTAGGTCTCTGGCATCCAAGCCTAAATCATTAATCCTAATGACAACCATTACCAGTCATTTCACTGAGTTTATTTTTACTCTCAGAAGACCTAGATTTTATATTCATCAATATGAATATATATCCATATATATTTATATGTATAATATAGATATAAATAATTATGTATAAATTGATTCTAAACCTTGAGTTACGTCACAGTGGAGAAATACCTAAAGATACTGCTATGCTTAAAGATGCTGCTGTGATGCAGTGATAACATTACGCTGTTCCTTTTGATAGAAATATGTTGTTAGGAATAATTATTAATGTTAATTCCTTCTATTCCTGCCTGTTAATTGTGTTACAGTAACACTTAGCAGACCACCTGGAGACTGAATCCTTGCTACAGTTAGCACTGCAGAGAGATCTAGCTGGACAGTCCTCACCCTGCAATGCAAACAAGGGTTGGCAGAGGACAGAGGAAAGAAGAGATCCATTAGAGTCATCGAGGAGGTGAACAAAAGTCAGAAACAACCCTCTGTGGGACAAGGTATGCTCTACTAGAGGCACGAACTACCACTGCCACTGTAGTACACAGCTTTTTCTACTTGTGGGATGCTTAGGAGCCACAGCAGGATCTTATTCATGTGTTCCACTATCATTTCCATGTTGCCACTGATTTATCTACAGCAACTGTAAGACTGTGTGTAAAGGCTGAGCTCTACATTACATCAGCTGTGAACAAGGTGAAGTAGTGCTGAGTACATGCCAAGAAGCTGTCTTGCACAAAATCACAGTAAAAAAGAGTGAGGAAGAGTTCCTGGGTATTCATAACCAGAACAGTGTCTTCCCCTGCCTGCATTGCCTGTTATTGAAGAACCATAGAGTCTACCAGTTTCCTGTATCCAATCCATTTCACTAATTTCCCTAATGTTAGGAAATTATATTCCTTTATTTAACTTCCCCTGGCTTCAAGTTGAGACATTACACTTGTCATACCTACCTACTCTTCCCCTCCCCCCCTTTATAAATATTTTATGTTATCTCAAATCTCTTCAGTTTGGTTTTTTTGTCTACCTAACAACAGTAATTCCTTTACTTTTCCCTTATGTGCCTATATTTTAGCTTCCTGCTTATTCTCACCACCCTACTCTGGAACAGTTCCATGTGGGTACATTATTCATGACCTCTTGCTAATACTACTTAGCTGTGAGCTGGGACTGAGGGAGGGAACTGGAATCCTATTTTAGAGAAATCATTGATATAAAATTTTGCAAAAAGAGAGAGTAGAGAAAGAAAGCAGAAGTGGGAGAAAGTGACTGGAGACCTCCTCTAAGTCTCAAATTTCAGTGTAATTTGCTGATATGAGGTCAGAGGATTTAGCACTGAGAGTGCAAAACAATGCACTTCGGAAAGCACTACTTAAACTACACACAAGTATGTATGTATGTACACGCAGGGATTATGTTTTACTCAGCTGCAACCTCTCTGGGGGAAAAAAAGATGTCAACGGAGACATCACTGTATGCAGAGCTGGTGAAAAAAAAAGAAGAGCGAAAGTGTCGGATTGTGTGAAAGAGGAAAGAAGAATAATGTAGAACATACTAAAGAAGGATTAAATCGATTGGTGTTACAGCTCCAGCTAAACTAGTGCATTCAGTCCTGGTTGCTTCATTTCTAAATGGCCATTGCAGACACCAAGCCAGACAAGAACCCAGCAAAATTATTAAGACACAGCATGGAGGAATGGGAGAGTCTATGCCAGATGAAGTTAACAAAAGGCTAGGATGACTTAATTTGAAAAGTGCAAAGTAATAGAGAAGATAAGAGAAGAGAGATAATGAATTCCATTCTGTCCCATGGCCTAAATGCGAGTCAGCTCTTGATGAAATAAAAAGGCACAAATTTAATATGGATCAAAGGAAATTTTGTTCTCAGTGCAGCATAATGGCCAGATATCTTGGCCTGAGTTTTGTGTGCCTGGCACAATTGTACAGCAGTATTTTTAAGGCATTTCTGGACCCTTTCTGATAAGAGGACCGTTGCTTTGTATACAGGGTCAGGTCTTCCGTTGCAGGACAGTAGGGTGGAAATTAAAAGGGTCATTTAGGTGGCCAGTGTGCCCATACTGCTCAGGACTGAGCCCTCGATGACCACTCCAGTACTGCTGCTACAGAAATGCTGAGGCTTTCATTAACTCCAACTGCAGATAATCCTGCTTTGCAATGTCATTCCTGGTTAGATTCACAGTGCACCTCCCCAGCCGTAGGTTTCTAGTGCTCTCCAATATGTCTGAACTTGTAGTTGCCAACCTCAGCTGAGTAAACAGATCTTTCAAAGGAAGCACTTTTTCATGTTGTGTTTTATGTAGAGATAAACAGAGTTTTTCACTTTTTGTTGTTGTATAAACAATATAAGCACAAATATTGCCAAGGATCACAATGTCTGATGTATCTTAGGAATGTATTAACCATCAAGAGTAAAATAGAGGTAGAGGGGAGAAAAAATTCTTCCTAGTTGCATCTCTTACTTAAGTTATGACTTAGCAAAACTGCCGCCCCATAAGGAAATCTGTGGAGGTCCATGTGGCCGTTTTCTCCATCTATTTATCTTGATTCAGCTAACATGGTTAGCATCCAGAACATGCCAGCTGGTTTGAGAAAAGCTGAGGTCAAGGAAATAAAACTTGAGATTATGCTGGTTCAAAGGAGAGGAGAATTAAAATCAAGAGAAATTTTGGTGGAGTCCATTGAAGTGTCTCCATTTGCATTTACATGTCATCTTGGGAGCATCTCTATAAAGCCACCTGATTGGGCTTTGGTTCTTAGGTTTTAATGAGGGTCAAGAAAGGATTCTCTTAATTAGGGCTCGTGGTAGAAGGAAATCTAGGAACATTCTATGATTGTTGAAAGAGAGGAAGATTATGAAGGAATTAGCTCCCTAAATTCTGGCTTTCTGACCATCTATGGTACCCTGCCAGAATTCAGTACTAATTGCTTCATGAACAGAAGGGATAACACTGCACCGTCTGCCAGTGGAAGGAGGCACTCGTCCTTCCTTGTGCATTCTGGAGATCCCCATGGAGAAGAGCACAGAGCCTTTATTAATATAAGCATGGCTGGTTCTATTACCATGACTTTATCTGTATGTGGAAATTATTGGGCAGTGACCAAGAGTGTGAATTTGAATCCCATCAGCAAAGCTGCACCAGTGCAAGCATTCAGAGGGGCCTTACATCACACAAAAGCATATACTGTACCTCCAGAACTAGGAGAGGAGTTACTGCAAAATAGGATGTAAGCACTGAATTTAGAGTTGTGAATGTAATGTGTCTGTGTAGAGCTCCGTTTCTCTCGATAGGCAGGAAAAGGCAACTAGGGGAATATCTGCAGGGGAACTCATATTCCAGTTGTCAGAGTGGTCTGGCTGAGAGTAGGCTGGAGAACTTTGCAGATGTGACAGGGCACCATATGAATGTGTTAAGGAATAAAGAAGGAAGACAGTTTAATTTATTCTGGGCTTTCTACTCCAATTGTAAGACTACTTTTATGTTTCTTAAGGGATCCAAGTGCGACACCAAACCAGGAATACTGGGTTTCTTTACCAAGAAAGGTACAGTCTGTTGATAAATTTGAAGACTTGGTGATGCAGGGAAGAAAGAGATTTTGGTAGTGAAAATACCAGGTATTTGAGGAGCTCTCTACATTCTGATGCTCAAATCTGCTAAGAAAGAGCCGGCAAGAGCCTTATTTAATTGCTTGTAGAAAGAGGAAAAGGGTTGAATTCTGTATTGCTGAGAAAACAGACCGGGACCTTAAAGCTGTGCTTCATAGAGGGAATAGCTTTTCTGAGAAAAGAGCAATTAAAAATGTCATCTATAGGAACTTAGACTATTCAGCTAGAGGAAAGCATTGGAAGACAAAAACAGTCAAAGTGCAGTATCAGAGAATGAATTGAGTTTTGCGTTTAATAGCCAGTGGAGTTATTCAGGTAAACACATATAGATTATAAAGGGGCCATGGCAAAAACAATAACTGGTCATAGAATCATAGAATGATAGAATCACCAGGTTGGAAGAGACCCACTGGATCATCGAGTCCGACCATTCCTATCAAAATGTTAAACAACAAAACAATGCCCGCATCAGAATTAGATTTCACATCTGCACATAGCAGGTACCAAAGGGACGTGCATCTGGTTGCCCAGGAAAATGTGTTTATATATTGGTAGACAAAGTAAATTTTGTAATGGTATGACACACTTAAAGCTCAAAGTTTAGAGTATGGATTGGGCTTTGAAATAATTTTAATTGAAGTTACTAGACTTTAAAAAGTACACAGTACCAGGCAGACATTGTTTTTAAATTTGATTCAACCAGCTCTGCTCCAAAAGTCTCGGTGTACTTTGTAACACAGCCCCCATAACGACTTACAACTGAGTGAGGTGATTTTCCCTGGATCACAAATCAAATTGCAATGGCAGAACTGAGATCAAGGCAGAAGAATCAAAACTCTCAGTGCTCCTTATTCTTGCCACTAGATCTAACTCCTGCCTCCACACTTCAACACAGTACAGCCTTCATTAGGAAAACCCACTTTAAACAAACAAATGAAGTGCACATAATATTTTTACTCCTCAAAATCTGGAATACTATATGCCATTAACACTGAGTCATTGAAATTGCTCCAAAATGAAATATCATAGTGTATTGTGCCAATGCCTTGAAAGTCTTTGTGTTAAGGTTTCAACAAGAGAAACCAAAACTCCAAACCTGAAATTTCCAGCCTAGGCATCACATTTCAGTCCTAATGCACAGGAAATATCAAAGTATTATGAGCCATCGTGTCCACACAGAGAGGCAGATAAAAGTCTAAAGTCGACAAAGATCAGACTGCAAATAGGATACACATTTAACTGAAGATAATTAACCACTGGAACAGATGGCAAAGGGATGTGGTAAATTAATCGCCCAGAGTCTTTAAATCAAGATTGGATGTCCTTTCTTCTAAAAGAGATGGCACGGTTCAGCTATAAATTATTGGGCTTGATGGTGGAATCACTGGGTGAAATGCTCTGGACTGTGTCATATGCAGGAGGTCAGAGTTGATGAGCATAATGATCCATCCCTCCAGACCCTGCTATCCGTGAATACATTATATTAGCTTGAAAAGTTTTATATTTTAACAAAGCAGTTACAGACTGTTAGGTTCACAGTGTGCAGCTTTAGAAGTTTCTAAATACGCTTTCATTCTATGTTATAAAAGGTCTGAATTAATCTTGTTAATATTGTTTAAAAGCATGCAAGTGTAAAATATGAACATGCTTTGGTTTTAACACATTGATTCCCATATCTTGGTAAAACTAAAAATGGTCAAACATTGATTTTGTATTCCCCCACATGTTCACTGCTCCAGCTCTTTGGTGTGTAAGTGATGGTAAATTTTCTTCCCTGCCTCTTTCTTTCCCTCTCTCCAGCAATGTGAAACAAGTGATGTGTTCTAGCATAAACAGGATCTCATCATGCTGGGTTGTCTCTGCTTCTGATTGCTTGCCCAGATGTGTGACAGAGGACTACTCCAACCCTCATGGCTGTGGCAAAACTGTGGTCTAGTGCTCCCTAGTCCACTCCTTTCCATCAAAGTACCAGCCTGCCTCGTGGTAGTTCTTATTTGTCTTTTCACATTGTTAGTTAAATGAATACGCTTTTAATATCTTTTAGGTGAGACATGTGGGCTGGGATTCAGATGCATGAACACAGGCATCTAGTGCTTCAGATACTCTTCACATCCTGCCTCGACTTCAGCTGCTGCTGTGAAGGGTGTGGGTCTCCAGCCACGCAGTCTTATGGAACAGTAGCTGGAAACTATATAGAATAGCCAAGGCCAAGTCGAGTGGTACTGGATGCCTGTGTTATTGCACTGAATCACTCCTGAAATGTTTTTGGTCATTAAAAATCCCAGTGAGTTCTCAGTGAGTCCTAAGTAATTGACCTAATCGGGCTGTTATTTGTAGGATTACTGCCAACCCACAGTTTATTTGCTTACAATAGCTTTTACTTTCAGTTCTAGACTGTGATGCTGACCTGCTGTAGGCAGTTGCTGAATTTCAGAGTGCACTCATCTGTGGTGATGCTTCTTGTAAAATGTTTTGGGATCATTTCTTAGTATATCTTCAACGCTTAAGATCCTAAAGCGTTCTGTGACACTTACATACAGAAAATACTGGGTTCTCTTCTCTTGTTACAGGACAAGGTTGTCAAGACCTGATTAATGATGTTAGGGGCTCTGGTTTCTAATATTCAACTTTTCACTAGACAGTTGAATAGTTATTCAAAGAGAGACTGCTGAGCCCTATATGAGTCCTGAGCTGAACACTCCAAGGTAGAAACACCCAAAAATTACTGCTTACTTCTTAGAAATCTTGGTCCTAGTGAATTTTCATTGTTATTGCACGCACGTTAACATCTTCTGTGATTATGAGAAACAGCCTTGCATGTCTACAAGGCAGTTTTCAGTCAAACACCAGGGAAATAACATTTTGAATATTGAACTTCCTAATGCTGCTTAAATTAAATCAGTTTCTTTTCTTTCCTTTCTGTTTTCTTAATTCTGATTGACCCTCTGTGCTCATTTGAATTACATTATTTTCCTGTCTTCATCTATTCTCAAAGTTTATAGTCCCTTGGTTAGAAAATCATAAACATTCAGCTCCTCTCATATATAACCAAGATTAAAACTGAGTATATAAATCTGGCAGCAAAGTGGTATTTTTGCCCACTCTTTAATTGAATATATATTTCTTCTGTAATAACTGAACAGTAATTAATCATTTTCACTTTTTCAATCCCCACGTAAATATGTAAACCAAAACTACAACAAATACATTCAATGACAGCTGGCTATTGCACTTAACCCCAGAGAAACCTAGGTTATACCTGTGAGCAAATGCAGCTCCTGATTGCTTCCATGTTACTACAAGTAATTCTGTTTCACTTGTATTGAGATTAGAAGTTGTACAATAGGGCACTCAGCAAGAAAGGCCATTGAGTCAACTTCTCTCCACTGTGTATGTATGTGTAGTGTCTGCGATCTCTTGCTTAGGTACATAATGATCTGATCTCCCCTGTACCACTACAAGCACATTTATTTTCTGAATCCCACACATACTCCTACGCATGCAGCTGTGTTCAGCTTTGTTGGGGGTCCAATAGGTCTGCCCAGGCAAATATGTGGATATGTAAGCTTACTTATTGCAGGTGATTCATGGATGTGCTGTAAAGGATGTTGTGATCAAGCTCCCTGCACACCACTTGAAAGCACAGCCTTGCTAACTAATGATAAACTTATCTCATCCACCCACATGTTTTCAAGGCCATTGCTGGCTGCAGTCCTCATTTCTACTTCAGGACCTGTGAGAAGGAATGAAATCAAAGCCACAGAGCCTTGCACAGGGTTTGCTGTGGGCTCCATTTTGTTGATGACAACTAACAGGGCTACATCATGGCTTCTTGCGCAGCCCTGAGAGAGAGACACTAGGCCCAACACTGTAGGGCTTCAGAAGCAAAGATCTCCCATCTTTACTTGTAATTGTTTAAGCACTGCAAGCAGTATAGGTTGTGGGTTATAAGTAAATGGGCCTGTGGCACCCATCCAGACTTCACATACACATATAGCTGATGGCCTTTTTCTAAACAGTCCTCTTTAAGAGTCTGCATCAGCAGCTCTCTGCCTGGCAGTCTGTTTTCTCTGACTTCAGTTTCCTAGGACTGCTTTGGCTCACTCTCCTTCCACACTGCGCTTTCTCTCACAAAAATTCCTCAGTAAGCTCTATTCTCTAACACACTTCAGGCCCTAAAAGGATGGGTTTCACCTATAAAACCAAGACACTTTGTCACCTGTCTCACTTTAAAGTGCTTTATATATCACTCTTGTTCCATACTGCACATTAACTGCCTTTTACTTTCTCTGCTGCACCTGCGTCTCTCTCTTTGCCCTCAGCCAGATGGGAAGCTGTATCCATTTCTCTCTAACACACACAGGAATCTACATGCACAGAGTCTAGTCTTGCAGTCTGGTAGTTTCACCACAAAGCCTTTCACTTCAGGTTAGATGAGATGACTAAACGGCTTGGTGGACTCATGCTGCCTGTTTTCACCCACTCAGTCCCCTTCTTAAAATCCAGTACTACAAACAGAAAAGAGAGCTGATTGGAGCTAATCTCTATTTCATCTAATCTTGTGGTGCAGACTCTTAGTCTGGGGCACAACAACCCTATGCAGAGCTACAGACTGGGAGAAGTCTGTCTAGAAAGCTGCCAGGAGGAGAAGGACCTGGGAGTGTTGGTTGACAGTCGACTGAACATGAGCCAGCAGTGTGCCCGGGTGGCCAAGAAGGCCAATGGCATCCTGGCTTGTATCAGAAACAGTGTGACCAGCAGGTCCAGGAAGGTTATTCTCCCTCTGTACTCAGCACTGGTGAGACCATTCCTTGAATCCTGTGTGCAGTTCTGGGCCCCTCACCACAGGAAGGATGTTGAGGCTCTGGAGCGAGTCCAGAGAAGAGCAACAAAGCTGGTGAAGGGGCTGGACAACAGGCCTGATGAGGAATGGCTGAGAGAGCTGGGGTTGTTTAGCCTGGAGAAGAGGAGGCTGAGAGGAGACTTCATTGCTCTCTACAACTACCTGGAAGGAGGTTGTAGAGAGGAGGGAACTGGCTTCTTCTCCAAAGTGACAGGGGGCAGGACAAGGGCGAATGGCCTCAAGCTCCTCCAGGGGAGATTTAGGCTGGACATCAGGAGGAAGTTTTTCACAGAAAGGGTCATTGGGCAGTGGCAGAAGCTGCCCAGGGAGGTGGTTGATTCATCTTCGCTGGAGGTGTTTAAGGCATGGGTAGACGAGGTCCTGAGGTACATGGTTTAGTGTTAGATAGGAATGGTTGGACTCGATGATCTGATGGGTCTCTTCCAACCTGGTGATTCTATGAATAAACTTGGATGGCCTATATTCTAGAATAAGTGCTTTCAGGAGCAGAGCTTTCCTACAAATAAAAATAAATTATAGTTCCTTGGTAGATAAAAAAAAAGGAAAAGAAATTTTATGAATTTACTATGTTTTCAAGCCTAGATCTACAGGAAGAGGTATTATTTTGTACTGAGTCACATAATGTAGCAAGGAAAAAAATAGGCAAGTTTTTGGACACAAAAGCTTTTTCTGAATATGCAGACCTGTATTTGATCTGAAATTCCATCTGCATTGAGTATTTGGGGCGTTAATCCTCTGCCTTCGCAATGCCACACTAGTTTCAGCAGGAACTAGTTAATTTTAGTGGCTGGATGTTGTTGCAAAGAGAGAAAAATGCAGATCAGAGAGAAGGGGCAGGGGCTAGAAATAGGAAACAGAAAATAGAGGATGGAGCAACAACTGGGCCCAATCACAGCAGTTCAGCAAGGGAAAGATGTTTCCCTTCCAAATCAGGTCAATAATGAGGTAACCAACTAATAAATAATAGAAGTGCACCAGAAAGGCCAACTTTCCATCTTCTTGCAAATCTCCTTTCAATATGGGAGAAGGTCTGGAGGAAACAGAGAGCCTTTGATTTTTCCATGTAGACACCACGACTATAATTAAATTCACTTCAAGGAATTTGTTTTGTTTCCTCCTTCATCAATGAACTGCTCCTCAGAATCTTCTCCTGGATACTCTTCCTCCTGTTTGCAGTAGCCAGATGTTTCTCAGATGACAGATAAAACTGGCAAGCAGCATGTTCTCTCTAGAAAAGTAATTCAGGTTGGTCCCTCAGGCAGAGTTTCAGGCTCCAGATTCGTATATATAACACAATGTTCAGTGTCTGCACTTTGGTTCAGATGGAGTCACTGGGTTTTGTGTATCCAAGGATGATGACAAACAAAGGGAGGCCACTTCTTGAAATCAGGCACCACCAAGGAAGACCAAATGTCATGCTCTACTCAAGAAGCAAAATATAGATGAAACTGGAGGCCAAACAACCACCCAAATCCTTTAATCTCAAAGCAATCTTGGCACTCGGGTAGTGTCTGATGCAAGTTCATGACCTGAAGCCTACTTTTTGTTTATGCGTTGACTAAAAGAAAATGAAGGGTGAGTTCCCAAGGATGCTTAGGCCCATGTGTAACTCTCACTTGTATTCTTTGAAGGTCAAAGGACCTCCAGGTCAAGATTTAAAAAATGTGGGTTTTAGAGAGATGTTGTCTAGTATTATAAACCCCATACTTTACTAAATGAAAAAAAAAAAAAAACCCGCATCAGTTCTACTACAGCTTTGCATTGGA
The DNA here is from genome assembly GCA_033558105.1 of Coccyzus lansbergi. NCBI lineage: Eukaryota > Metazoa > Chordata > Aves > Cuculiformes > Coccyzidae > Coccyzus > Coccyzus lansbergi. The sequence continues at coordinate 1,307,892 of JAUMJK010000450.1, forward strand.
TGCATGGAAGAATCTTTAGAAGTCTGGTCTGAGAAAACCAGTCCTCTTGTTCACTGCAGATAGTAACTACCAGATCTGAATTACAACAGTGGGGTCCAGTGAGTGCAGGGCTTTGCTGTCAGTCAAATTTTATTCCTGACTGTGCCATGCATCATTGCCAGGAGATAATAATCTTTGCTACTTGCTGTTGTCATCTAAGCACGTGCTGTTAAACAGCATTGCGGTTGTTTATGCTGTAGCTGGGAATAGGAGTAATGGGAAAAGCATGCTTACATTTTGGTGCCAACTGACCAGGGGAAAAGAATATGTTTGAAATACATGAATTTAAAGGGTTATATAAAACATGGCCCAGTAACTTGAGACCTGGGAAGCTACAGTTAATTAGCTACACTAATGCACACTTTTTATATGACTTGTGGTGAGTTGGTTAATAAGTTTTAAAATTAAGACATTTGCATTTACACACCTTATGGTGCTGTTAAGAGTGTAATTCATTAAAGGTTTGAGGTACCCAGAAGCTGGTAGCAGGAGTGTCAGCTCAATGCCTGCAGCACACAGATTCATAGCAGGCCGAGATAAGCTAGCTCTGTGCTCATTATCCTGGCAGTATGGAGTAAGGCTCTAAGAGGAGGCAAGGACCAGGATAACAACTGGGGTGTTTATGAGTATTCGTATGCACCCAAGTACATTTACAACATTGTGTTTAGGGGCAGGTGCCTTGAAATGCACAGGAAGGGAGAAAGCAAGGACAGCTAGCTACTAAATGAAGTCTGGATCTAGGCTGAGCCTTCATTTCAAATTATTACATTGAACTGTTACCCTTTGCAGGGGAGCAATTTGAAATGCAATGAAATTTAAATGCAGGGGAGCACTTTTGTCTCTGACCTCAGGTTGCTCAGGACAACTCTGGAGCATTATGTATGGAGTAAACAATGTATACTAAAGTCTCTCACATTATTCTTGTACTGTTGGGTGGAGATCATGTGTATAGTGCAAGTAGTATTTTGTAAGTCTAGGAAAAAACAAATCCAAATGTGCCTTTGTAGCTTTCCCCTTTGACTTTCAGATAATTAGGACCTTTTTATATTTTCCTCTCTTTGCAATACCCCAAGATGCAACTCCCTCTGGGAGTTCCCTAATCTGTGTATCAGTGGCAATCCTATAATCCCATATAATTGTATTAGTCTCAATAGCAGATTAGCTCCAAGTGCCCCTACAGACAAGGAGCTGTCAGCTCTGCTATTGTTTCCCACTTAATGTGATTCCAGACAGCAAAGAAGAAAAGCAGCTGAGAGCCCTCTGTCTCACATTACAGCCCACAGTTTCTAAACCAATTAAGTAAAAGGGATTTATAGTCAACTGGATTAAGGGTTCTGTTTATATTATCCCATATTTCTTTTTATAATACCTTCCATTTTCTATCTAGCCTTGTAATCAACTACCCTTTTCTCTGCCTTTTGAAACACCCATCCGTGTCCTTACCTATCCGTTTACCAATCCATCTCGCATGTAGGATTTCAGCCATCTGTCTGGTTAACTTCACCAGCCTGCTTTATTGCATATTTATTTAGAGGACACATGGTGTAGAAGCATACCGAGTAATGCTGAGATTAAAACCGATGCCTGATTCCAGATCAGTTTCAAGATGACCTCACTAATGGAAGTGCATTTGTGAGAGTGGTCAGGCAAGTCTCTCTGTTCTGCTAGCTAAAATGTTCTACCACCATCCTTATCAGAGACAAGGCGCTGGTATACGAATGGCAAGATGACCAATCATTAAGCAGGAAAACGGTACCTATAAAATCCTGCAGCAAGGAAGAAGTAAAATGAGACTCTGGAAGCACCATGCTAACAAGATGAAAGAACATCTTGCCAGTTTGGTCCTTGATCTGGTCAACTAATTAGCAGATCAAGGATAGAATCTGACACCATGCTTTCACAGAGATGTTCCTTTTTCTGTGACTAGAGATGATGTTTGCTGGAGGATGTGGGCTGAAACACTGATTCACCTGAGAAAAGGCATCAGCAATCAAGAGACTGGGATCTAATGGCCACTATGGTTTGTGCTTTTAAAAATACATACAAAAAGTCATGCAACAGCTACCAACAGTAATTGCTTGCTTTTATTTGATCAAAGTAAATAAATGAAATAAACTTGACACAATCCATATTGCCCCAAATATCTCTGTTATCATGTTACAGGGTAAATCGGCTTGTATTCCCTTGAATTCCTAATTCAGCGTAAATTTGCACTAAGGAAGACAAATACATTCAGGTGACTGTGATTTTAAGTGCTTTCCTAGATGGAAGTTGCCTGGTGAATACCTTGCTTTATTTGTTCTTATGACAAAATTAGTTTGGGGCTGTCTTTTCTCTGAATGGAGATTCTTTTCTTATTGAATATAATTTCTCAAAAATATTTTTTCCCAATCAGCTCAATATTTAAACAGGTTTAAATTTTAAATCTCACTGTATAAATCCACTTAGATTTTTAAATTACAGTAATACTTCACCAGGTTTCATTTTTAAGGCAATGCACTATGTATAATTCATTCCATGAATCTTAGATAAGGTTGATATTCTGATACAGTGAAATTTGCTGCCTTGCAATGAAGCTTTACAGCTAAGGTGAGTTCTTCCACTTCAGGCTATGGTTTTATTACAGATGGCTTTAAAAGAAATAGGAATGAAAAACGAGAAATGAAGTGTTCCAGTAGCTGGAGAGCTCCACAACCAATGGCTCTTTTAGCACTTGTGCTTGTTCGTAGAATGCTTATGGCAAAGTACTGCTCCACCTCACAGTTTCCCTGGGGCAAGGAGACTCTTTCATTGAATAAGTTGCTTTCATCACACTTTTGAACCAGATATGTTCAGAGGAAAGCTCCAGGAAAAGGATAAACAACTGAGGCTGTGAAGGGATTGATGATGGCCAAAAGATTAAAGCAAATAGACGAAAGTTTTCAAAAGCAATGATTAGTTTTCAGTACTTTAACAGTTAGGACCCAAATGTAATGCATTTAAAGATAGGCCTTTTTTCAGTATAGTATTTCTTGCTCATAAAGCCAAGCCAGTAAGAAAAAGATGGAAGTGCTTGAGTTCCAAATCAGCCCGTGTGAAGTATGTGAAGACACCACAATCCTAGCTACTGTTAACAGTGTCTGCTATGGCTCTCTGCTGATTGGTGCTGCAGCACTAACCCGAGTGACAACCATTAGAGGGGTTGCTTAAGTTTCCCAATATCCTAGTAATAACAAGACCCCCTTTGATAACCAGTCAGCAAGGAAAATTACTCAAGCCGGGCACCTAAAAATGGAGATACCTCAAAAAACAAATTAATCCTGACCCTGGACCAGCTGGATGCTGCTTGTATGACAGCAGTTGGTTCAGAAGCCAGATGGCAAATGAACCTTATATTGTTATATGATGATGGAAAAATCATTCAAGACCCAGATGGAGCTGGATTGCCAGTTTGACAGTCTTAATGCAGGCTACTTAGCGCCTATTCTCCAATAGTAGCATAGTTATCTCCAATGCTCAGAAAGATTTTTGCAGCAGTATGAGTGCGTACTCTGTGACGGCCTAAGGACATAAGACAGTGTTAGTGTTGAGGTGGACAGCTGCCAACACTTCAGCGTTATTCATGCTGTCAAGCCTTGGTTCTGGCCTGCCCTGGCAGAGCTGTTACAATCAGCACTGGTGCTAGATACGTTTTTGCTGGTAAACATTCACAAGATTTATTAGCGTAGACAGAAGTTGTGAGCATAGCTTCTAAAGCTTTCAGGCAGTAGCAATCTGGAAAAATTGATGTTTACACAGAAATCCTGTACGGTTCATAATTTGAAGATGCTGCTGCCATGGTGTATTTCTGTCAGCTTGCCCAGAATCAAATCTCTTAGTGATAACCATGGAGGGATAGGAACATCCAACTCATCATGGGGAGGTGAAATCAATTGAATACAGAAATACTTGGTTGGCAAAGAAAGGATGGGTTTTGGAGGGATTATTAAAGTAATTTTCTGTATTCATTTTCAAAGATATTACCGGAAACACTCATCTTTTTCTGTACTTTTGCCCTTTTTCTAATGAAGATCATTTGAACATTTCCAAAATGAGCATCTGTTTGCAAGACTTTGCTCTTGTTTTTCTTATAAGGTTTTTGTAGAAAAGTCCATTTTTGGTACAGTGACACTAAACTGGGCATGACCAACATCTCAAAAACAGCGAGGGGGCATTTATTACAATTTTACAAGAGATGTAGGTGTGACTTTTAAAAACTATGTTTCTGATTTACTCTTTTGTATAAGGAAAACCTAAAAGGCTGTATATATTTTTAAGAATGAGCTAATTTCAACTTGCTTTTTTTAATGACAGGAACATCAAGACTGGCAGCTCTAGTTTCTTCTAGCTTTGTAGAAAGCCTTGCAGTGTGTTTATTGTTGCATCTGTACAGAATCTTTAGCACTAAAAGTTTTATGAGAACAAAACAAATGGCAAATAGTTCTAAACAAGCTGAGGATGAACCTCATTGCTTGCTGACTGCTCAACTTCCAGTCTTGGGGTTTTTGTACTGTGATGATTTTAGTAACTTCTGTAGTCCTATAATTTTCCTGGGATGAAAATACCTGAAATTTTAACATATGGAAAAACTGTGGTTGGAGGTAGGGATGCTCTTTAATTAAAGCAAACATTTTTTTCAGACCTATCTCTGGTATCACAAGAAAGAATACAAAGCTACATGACTCAGTGTTTAGTCTAACTCCAATAGCCTAGTAATTCACCAAATAAATCTCCTTGATAAAGCAATTTTTTATTAGTTCCCTTGGCTGAGAGCTCCTCTCTGTGTGACATTTCCAAGAAACTCACCTCTTATCCATCTTCTCTTTGGTAAAAATAGGCAGATTGATAATGCTCATGTTGCAAATAGCATAAAATAAACAATTACGTAAATATCTTTGTATATAATAAAGAGCATAGGAGGACTTCTGCTAGTACTGTATTTTTCAGAGCATCTCGGGTTTCAACTCCTTTTCTAAGTAATCTGTTAATTATTAGATCCTATTGGCAAAGAAGTAAATTAAATGTATCTAGAAGGCTTTCGGACAAGGTAGAGTTCTTTGGTATGAAACAGTCTACTCCAGTGGCAAGATCAACATAATGAATTAATCAAATAAACCTGAAATGCAAACCCAAAAACTTGTTTTCTAGTAACCACAGTGTGAACAAGTCAGTCCTGAGAAATACACTCTCAGCTTACTTTCCATGTTGAGTAATGTTGCCAACCCACTGATGCCTACTTAACAATACTCTTCTTTGCATTTACCGTGTGCGTTCTCCTGACTGCAAAGTTTTTCTAGAGAACATTTAAACTTTTTGAACACATATAAATTAAAATTTATACCTTCGATCTAATAGTTACTATAAAACCTACAGGTAATAAAAACCAGACAACCATAAAAGCAGTTTTTTATCTTGATTGTGATGAAGTTAGAACTTTCCTTTGTGATTAATCTTTTATAGGTTGTAAACTACAGATATATGTCATATGAACCCACAACAAATACCACGTAGTAGCAATATAATACATATCACCAGAAAAAAATTAGCAGTAAATTATTTCCTGTTAACTAGTACATGCTACAATTGCCCACCTTATATATGTCTGCTACATATTTCAGGGCACACTGTCAAGTAATGTGGGGATATGTATTGGGTTTGGGGAATAAAGGAATGAAAACCACCAAGTGTCAGTCTGAAGACTCACAGGAGATTTCAGTGTGTATTTTAGTTGTATTTTCTATTTAAATGATTCTAAAAATATTGCATTTCAGTTTGCAACATCTTATGCTAGTACAAAAGAATGAGAAAGTGTAATGGACTGTGAAGAGGTGAAGCTCTGTTGTCTAAATTAAAAAAAATACCAGCAGTGCAGGAGAAGAGTATAGGCAGCGAGCAACTTCCTGAATGCTTTCACTGCCCTGGCATTTAGACAGCTGTTCTAAGAGGTCTGTGATTGATAGAACAGATTTTTAAGTAATAAATGGATGCAAATTATGTTCCAATTACATTAATGTAAATAAAAGTACTCCAAAATTAAGTAACATGAGTAGATATGCTTCAAGATTTCTTGTTCACCATTATTTTCATACCTTTAAATCTCAGTTTGTTCTGATAATTCAAATTATAAATGCATTCAGTAAAGAGTTTTCTAATATGTTGGGATGTCTATTGGCTGATTTTCCTAGACTGGTTTGTCTAGCAAGCATAGATAGTTTTAATAATAATGGTCCTGCCCAAATTTACAGAACTTTAGAAATGCATTAGTTTTAAGTATTTCTAAAAAGTTCAGTCCCCAAAGACATGAGTTTGAACTGTCAAAATCTGCCACTTTTCAAGTTTGCTCTTGCTGTTTCCCCAGGCTTTATCTGCACCTGAGAGCCCAGCGAGAAACCGAAGGGCATGAGGCCTGATCCTTCAAACACTCAATTGCTGTGAGCAGCAATGTCAAATACTCCGGGATAATTCAGCAGATGTTAAACTGCATTTTTCTCAGGTCTGTGCATTAGAAGGACCCTTTCTCAGAATTATTTCCACTGCTGCATTTAAGACATCCCACTGTGTCTGTATTTCTCTTGTATTTAGGAGACAGTACAAAACCACGGTCTGGGGAGGAAGCAAGGCAGAAGCAGACTTACCAAGCTCGCAGGCATCTCACCACCCTCAGCTCCATGCTTTGCCATTCCTGTGGGGATTCTGCAGAAAGAAAGATGCATCTCAGCTGTCAACTGTGCAAGGAGGCCACAGTACCTGTCCCATTGCAGCTGATGCTCACAGCATCAAGGTGCCCAAAGGCCAGGCCTGGTGGAGGTGTAAAGCTGCAAGACTTTCACTCTGGTGCAGGACTTCAGCACAGCATCACCTCTTTGTGTGGCATCTTGCAGGGTATGGGTGACAGCAAGGGCCTGCTGCGAGGGCGATGTCTGCTGCTGGACAAAGCGCTGTGGTGTGAAAGTCTCTTACTCGCCATTGGGCACAGCTCCAATGCTGTGGTTACTAGGATTTCCCATGTTGTGTGCCATCAAAATAATGTACAGAGCCAGGATGGCAGCAGATTCAGATTGGGCAGTACATTCCCTCCTGACACCACAGCAGTATTGCTGAGGCCCAGGCTGAACTTGCAGGATCAGCCCCTGCAGGCGCATCTTGCACCATGAAGAAGGTTCTGGGTGTCCCGGTCCTTTGGCTGCTGCTGTCCCTCTGTACCGCTGCTGCCTCGTCTGCTCCTCAGGGTGTCCAGACCAGCCCAGGGATGCTGCCCAGGGCTCTGAGTGGGGAACTGCCACCGTGACTTGCCCCATACACAGTCCTGCTGCCACCCTACAGCCTCTGTGAGAAGAGGAGGCTTCAGGAGATACTGACACTCCCCATTTTTCGCTGGGCTGGTTGCTCTGCCTGCCCTGCTCCCTGGTCCTGCCACCCTTTCAAGATCCCCCATCACCACACCAGGCACAGGCACATGGTCCGTGGGGCAGCCAGCAAACTTGGAGAGCCCTGACAAGGATTCCGCCCTGTCCCCAGAGGGCTGGCTGGGAAGTGCCTGGCACCACAGGCAGGCAGTATGATGGCTGCACTGAGGAGATGGAGCAATGACTGTGCTGAGAAGGGATCGGTTCTGTGCTGAGGAAATGGCTGCCTGTGCCCAGTGAGGAGATGGCATCTGGTGTTTGCTCAGGAGGTGGGCACTGCCTTGCTGAGCACCGTGGCTGAGGTGGCAGCTGCCTGTACCCTGATGAGGAAATGGCCTTAGGTGCTGCTGAAGTGATGGGCGCTGCCTTGCTGAAGAAATGGATGCCATTGCCCCTCTGAGGAGATGAACGCCATCATCCCGCTGAGGAGAAGGGTGCCAGAACCCACAGAGAAGTCTGTTGGGCCCTGTCAAGGAGATGCGTGCTGCCTTAGTGAGGAGCTGGCGACAGATGCCCCTTTGAGGAGATGGCAGCTGGTGCTGGGAAGCTGATGGTGCAGCAGGAGGAGGCCAGGTAACTCTTAGGGGTATGGAAGCCTCAGAAGCCCCCATGGTGGCTGTCCTCCTCTTTGGGGATCCTTCACCAGTAAAGGTGATCCACACAAGCCCTTTATGTTCACCCTGTTGACAAAATGGCGAGAAGCTTGTGTTGTTTTGCTGTGGGTTTAAACAATCCACTTTAATACCATTACAAATCCTTCACCAAGCAATAAGCAGCTATACTGAGAAAAGTGCTGGAGCCACCACAGCCTACATGAACCACAAGGCATAGGAAAAGCTGTGGTGACAAGCCAGGCTGAACAGAAATGCCTTCTCAACCAGGGCTGCTTTTTGCAGATTGTGATTTACAGGAAGTGGATGAATTATTTGAAATAATTAACTTATTTAATGAATTCAGTTTCATACTCACTTTTCAAATTGTCATTAATATGCTCAGAGTTTTGTAAACATACTTGCAATTATTTCAGAAGTGGCTGATAAGAGTTGTCACCCAATACATTTCTCATTAATTGTTTGTTGCTCTGCTTTGAAAGCAGACGGTTGTACTATACCTGTGTGCATGATTGCCTAGGTTTTATGGATTTACCCCCAAGCTCTTGGGCCCCTTTTTCAGCTATTTGCCTGAGCAGTTCTTCCATGAATAGGCATGTGAATGTGATATATCCACATGCACATGGATATAAGCAATGCTTGAGTATTTTGAACATATTTTTCTTTTTAGCTATAAAGTAGCTAGTGTGAATATTTGAAGAATAATACAAGAGGATCTGGATGGAAGTGGAAATATCTCTAAAAATAAGCCATTGTTTTCAAACACATATGCTCCCTGTCATTTAAGTAATACGGAGGCATTAGATACTTGACCCTGCTCTATGCAGAAACAATACTTAAGAGTGTTAAATAGATGTAATTCTACCATTCAACTATGTGACCCAAATGCTTTTCATTAATGTAACAACAAGGACTGCAACAGAGGCTGTGGACGTTCCGGAAGGTTCTGGACATGGCTCACTGGGAGTGGAAATCAGGCCGTAGACCCCATTGCCCCTCTGTGGGCAAATAGCATTAATCTGTATGTGAGAAGCTATCATGTAAATTTATGGGGGCTGCTTTTTCTATTACACTCTGCCTTCATCATAAGGCATGTGTGTTTATACATATAAATAAAAAACAGATAATTCCTTTCCACTAACTGTAGCTCCCAGATTGCAGATATATTTTTCATACCCACTTCCTTTCCCAAACACTATTTCTATCAGAAATTAAAAGCATATGAATTCAAAAGTATCTCAGAGAAACAGCCAAAAATCAGGTCATAGGCACACTCAGATGCTGGAGTTTCTATTACCACTGTTGTTTGAATTGAGGAGATAAAAATCTCACTGAGTGGCTTTGCTGTTCTCTGACTTCAAACAATGCTGTTAAAACATAGCACAATTCTTAGGATTCCTGAGCAAAGCAAGGTTGCATCTCCTTCCTCTGCTTAAACTCTTCTCTTCAAAGTCCTGGAGTCTTTGGGGTGTGGTATCTTATTTTACTGGTTTATAACAAGGATAAAGGGGTTATGTTGTTGGAGTTAAATATCACTTAAGAACTTCAAAGCTGCTCCTTGGAGAGGAGGGTCTTTGACTTTACATCTGGGTGGAGGACACACATGGAAAGGGTTACCATGAGAAACAGTCTTTCCCAGCTGCTGCCTGTCTTAAATTACTGTAGCAGCAGCAGCCACAGTTACTTTCTTATGCCAAACATTGTTTTTTGGCATATTTCAGCCTGCTCAGTTCCTTGCAGGAATTCCCACAAGGGTGGAATGGATTTCCAGCTTGTTGAAGCCTCTTTTATACAGTTTGAGATTGTTCTGGCAGTTTCTGTAGCTTATGTCAAGACTGGAAAATGGAATCTTCCAAAGTCAACAGCCATATTAAGTATGAAAAAGGAATTGCCTGAGCTCATGTAGACAGTTGTCTTCATACTTTCAGTAATCTTGTCTTTTTCAGAAATGACAGATACCTGCCTTTTTTATCAGATGTCTGTGGGTCTTAAACAATGGGTAGTCATTGTTCCTTTGCCTTTCATTTATTGTTATTATTTTGTCAACTAATAATTTTGGATTATTCTTAACTTCAGATTTGCAGTTTTTCACAAGCTCACAAGACAAGTAGGACAAAAAGAAAAGCCCAAGCCCAGCTCCTCCTCATTCTAACAACTTAGCAATGAATATGTGTTTTTATTATATTCAGCTCCTGCACAAAAGGCTTAGTCACTCAAAGGTAATAAGGTGTAATGGCTTCCTGCCCCACAGAGTGCTCAACGTGCTGCGCGGCTCCTGCTCTGAGGCAGCCATGTGATGGACAGAGTGGGGAAAGGCAGCAGCAGCAAGAGTAGGTCTCAGGATAATTGTTAGCAGATCTGAACACTCTCACTTGCTCCTTTGAAAACAACCAGGGCTCCTCTAACAGCGTTCAGGAAAATGTCTCTAAAAATGTGGACTCCTGCTCCAAACAATTATTAGCACCATATCTTCATTATGTTGGCTGTAATGAGAGTTACAGCTCCCTTTGATCTGCTGGTGCATGGCCTGGCCTGTTGGATGACACCAGCACATAGCTGGATGCCTAAGCAGCCAACAGTCTGCTCCAGGATCCCCATAGATTTGCTAGTCTAGTTTAGATCAAAACCTGAACAGAATGAGGCAGGTTCCCTCCAGTCTTTTGGACTCTTGCTGGGGTGGTACTATAGCTCTGCCTGCTCTCTGCAAGCCTAGCACAGCCCAGAAGAGACCTGATGGAGGAAGAGGCACCGCCAGCTGTTGCCCATGGCAACTGTAATCCCACGGTTTTGCTACTTCGCAGTCCCCTGCAAAGCTACAACTCTCTATGCTGATGGCTCCTGCTTTTGTCGAAAGAGGATTGGGGAGATAGGGGTGTCTTTTATTGCAGTATGAAGAGAATTGGGGATGGCAAAATAGGCTCTCCTTACAACAGTGCTTGCTACTCCACCTTCTGTGTAGCCAGCAGCCGTGGAAACAGCAAACCTGACTTCCCAGAATTTACTCTGTCTGGCTTTACAGTCCCACCTCAGCTGCCTGAGAACATCCCAGTCCCTACTGCTGACGTTGGGCTGGGAGGGTTCATTTTCACCTGTGTTACATGGAAACCTTGAGTTGGCTGTCAGCTTGGCTGATGAGCTGGGTTTCCTTCTAGTCCAAATACCTGACCTGAAGTCTTGTTGAATTGAAATGTCTGACTAGTCTCTCACTTTCACTCTTAATCCTCAAAGGAAGCAGGAGGAAATTACTTTTAGTCAGGAACTGTGGTGGGAAGTTCTTTTGGCTGGAATTCAGAAGGCCAGACTAGATAGTCAGTGTAAAACTGTTAGAAATCTATGAAACATTATCATGGAGGTGCTGGAAATGGGTTAAAGTTAAATCCTGAATAAGTCTACTCCTTTTTTAAATTTTCTCTTTCATTTTTTGCTAAGTAAACCCTTTCTTGATTATAGTAAATGCCTTCTTAAGAGATCAAAAGAATTATTTTAAAGGACACTGCTTACTCACAAAATTCATTATGGTAATGCTCCATCATATTTTGCCAAGCTGCTCTCACTTTCATCTGCTGCTGCGGCCTTTTGTCTATTTCTGCCGTTAATCTACATTTTGTTAGTGTCAGGATTTTTTTCAGGTTTTGCATCTCCATTTTATTCAGTATGGTAGTAACCCTATAGAATTACATAATGTACTTCCTAAGTTGATTTCAGTTTCAGGTTTTAAGTATCCTCCATTATGAAAAAAAATGAGGAGCTTTTAATTAATTATTGATATGGATATCTACTATTTTTTTAATCCAATAGTGTAATCTTATAAATGTTGTTTCCTGTAGTGCAGTGTGCTACTCTCATACATGAGCTGGGATTTATTTGTATATTTTAATAGGTTTTGCTTATTTTGATAGGGAGTTTTGTGGTAATTTGTTCTTGTCAAACAGTTTGGGTCGTGTTATATGACACATTCCATATGAGTCAAATTTGACAAAAGCCTTTTCCTTCAATATCTTCACAAATTACAGGTTTTCATTGTCAGATCACTTTTATTCTAATTTATTTTTAGTGGATGTTAGTACTTAAGAATGGCAGTGAGATTGACAGCCCTAGACACTCCTGCTTAGTATGAGAAAAGGACCTTGATAGAATAGACGTTATTCAATAGACAGCTTGAAATATGATGCAATGACAAAAATCAATAAGAAACTGTAATTCCTGGTTATGAACTACACCCAAAGGACAGCTTAGGTCACAGAGGTGTGAGAAGGGTACTGTAGCTTAAAAAGAAAGAAATGGTTCTGAGTAAATTGATGAGATAAAATTTTAGTGAAGCACATGCAATAGTCAATGTGGATAGAAATCTCCCGCAGTGTGATTAGAGGTGGACTAACAGGTTTGGGTAAACAGGTCGTTCCTCAATAAATAGATACTGCATACATGCTGCTAAGGGATATCTCCAAGAAATAAGACAGCGAAGCAGTACTAGCAGGGGGATTGCAACCAAACATACATGAACTATTTGGGTATGACAAAAGAACTGGGGTTTAGAGCAGCAGCTTCCCAGGGTGGGAAGCAGTTGTTCCTGCTAGGTTTTTCCAAAAGGAGGGGTGACTCTAATTAACACAAAAGACTTCTAATGGTAGTTTATTTAAGAAGGAGGACATGAACCATTAAGAAAAATTCCGCAATAGGTGAGAGTTTAGTGTCCGTAAGGATACCAACAACTTGCTACTTGACATTCCCTTCTTAAGAAGGGAATTTCAAGAATTAGACAATGCCAGTCAGGAAAAGACTTTTCACATAAAGAAAGATCTGGCTGAAGACTCAAATTGGCATGGAGGAACAAAATACGGCAGAGCAAATGAAGGTGTGTTGGCAAACACAGAGCAGAACATGTGTGATGCTGCATTTCCCCCTCACTGCTGTGTCTGCCCAGGATGGGTGACCAGAAATGAAATGACAGTTCTGCAATGGAGCATACCCTTAATTTATAGAGTGGCACTATGAAGACTTTTTTTTTCTGTCCTGTTTCTCATTCATCATTAATGTTCCTTTCTCTTTTTTTTTTTTCTTGAGCAATGACCAGATGTTTTCCACTGAGATTGTCTCAAATATACCTTCTTTTTTTGTTTTTTTTCTTTTTTTCCAGAGTACTTACAGCTAATTTAGGACCCAGCTGTCTTGTTAAGCAGCCAAGATCCTAATGTGACAGAACCAAACTGTGCGTGAGGTTCAAATCTTTTTTTTCCAATTTCAAGCTAACTCACTTGAAATGAGTGTTACTATTGGATGATTAGAGTACAGGAATAGGCTAGTCTCACTTTCCCATTTCAGATTATGTAAAGGGAGTTACTCCAACCTAAGCACATTCTTAAGTCCTACAAGTTCTTTGACTCCAGAAAGAAACTGAGATGTTCTGGGAAGTTACAGGTACAGAAATATGGGTGATGAAAAGATTTTCTAGCAACTCAGCATCTCACCAGGATGAGCTAGTATTTTGGAATTACTTCAGTGTACTGGCAGACCAGGTTTTTTGGTGGTCCGGACTACATTTTGTTGGTTTTGTAGGCATATGTATCTTTAGAAGTCTACAGACATTTTCAACTACAAAGATCCTGAAGTAGTGCTAGTTTGGATCTTTGTAATAAAGAACATGAATTTCATGAAGTTTTCCCTTCTCATTCCTATTTTTTTCCCTTATGAACTTTCAGCTGAGTTTTGTGCCTGAGGGTCTCATATTTGGGTTACGCAATAGACTTTTGCCACAGTTATGTTTTTTGGAGACATCATCCTTGACAATATTAGCTTGTAACATCTTTCAGCCAAAACTATGCCAGTCATTCTGGCTGGTTTAACAAGCATGATCTATAGCAGGATTATTTCTAATTATAATACACACTGTATTGTTATGTTATGTTATGTTATGTTATGTTATGTTATGTTATGTTATGTTATGTTATGTTATATCTTGTATACACTTATATTTCCATGCGTAGTAAAGATATAACTTTATAAGAAGCAACAGACCAGGCTCTGTAATGTTGAGGAGAGGAGCAACAACATGGTATTTAAATGTACTCTGCCTTTTTTCATGCCAATAATATCCAGTACGACTACTTGCAAACACAGCTTTACATACCTGCATCACTGTCTCAGCCCTGGGAGTAAGTTTAAGGGAGAAGGAAAACCACAGGGTAAATGCTGCAATGACAGTGCTACTGTATCTTTTGCCTGAGACAAGGGGTAAATGCATGTGCTAGTCCTCAGCTTTGAAAAACACAGAAGTGTTTTGTGCTCACTCTTCCACTTTGGTTGGCTTTCAGTCTTTAGAGGTACTTATTCACTATACTCTATGACTTAATAACCTTTTTGACTGCCTGCAAATGGGCTTTCTCATTTGTGGTGCATCCTTCTCTATCAGTGCTTGTGTTGATCACAGTTGATGGGCTACTTGTCACCAGCTCTTCATGGAAGATACTTTCCTGTGTAATCTGCTGGTGAAGCTGCTGTTGTCAGTACTGCCTATCACATGTTGGTTGAACTGAAGATGGCTGTGAAAGCCTGTCGTTTAAGCTGTGCTAGTTCACCTGGCAGCTATGACTGACACTGTTCAGGGTGTGCTAATGTGAGCAGCTCAGTTTACCTGCCTGAACTGGGGAAGGCAGTATTGCTTGTTTGGGAAGAACAGGTGGGAAAGGTGAATGTGGCTTCTTCAGCTACCATTCTAAGAGGACCTTTTTGTTTTGGTACTTTTCCTTGATGCACACATGTAAGCTAAATAAAAATATTGGTGGAGGGAAGGAGTAAAATGAGGTGCTATATTCTCACACAGACTGCATGTCTGCATGGTAAAGCCTCAGGGTTCATTTACACTGTTTCCTGTCCAAAGCAGAAGCTGTAAGTCCGAGTCCTTCTGAGCAAGGCAGTGTGAGTGTGTGCCTGCTGCATTTGCTCCCTGGCAAACCACTGACTACAGTGTGCTGCAGGCAGCTCTAGCACCGCAGCTCATAATCATTTTGTTGAAAAGGCAGGGGCTGGAAAATCAGTAGTTTTAGTATGCATGCCACTGTCTTCAGTACTGGGCACTGACCCTCTTTATTGTTACTGGTAAAATGAAGCTGATGCTACAGTCATACATGGCAGATTTCCAGCTCTCTGCTTATCTCGGGGTGGGAGGGAGGGTCTGCCATTTCCTTAGAGAAAAAGAGGACTGGATGCTTTCCAGGTGGAAAGGAAAACCCTCTTGTGATCACTGCAGAACTGTAGATGAACCTACTTGCTTCTGAAGGAAGAAACTTACTGTAAATGCAGCAAAGCAGAGACAGGAGAAACAAATCATAGATTATAATGAGGGACATCCCCTTTCCTCTCTTTGACAAATATAGTATTTCAGCATCTATGTTCAACCATAAAAGGCATTTATGCTTCTCCCGTGCATACTAAATAGGAACTGTCTGACTTATATGTTTCTTAGAGTCAGAGAATTGATATATCCCTTTTCTGATTTCTTACTGAGCAATACAATGTATTAGCAAATATGCTAAGAAGGATGTATCCAGGTGGAAAGGAGGGACTGAAACACTTATTTTGCCCCAAGTCGCAACATCACTTGGGAAAAATATTGTGTCATCAGAGTTTATCTGCAGTTGTGAGTAACAGAGTTGACAGCTTCTCCTGTTTTTCCTGTGTGATGACTGTTTTCTTAACCTCACAAGAAGTTTGGAAAATCAGGCATCATGGCAGGAGTTGTATTGCTTCTTGCAAGCTGTTGCACATAGGTAGTTGGAGGGAGGCAGCTGCTTTGGGCTTGCAGGGGAGAGGGAAACATGTTCCCTCGCAGATATCCAGAGGAAGGTCTTATGATGAAAACCTGCTGAAAATGCCGTTCTGTTCACCACTTTACTCCAGACTTCAGGGAGAGTTCAAGCAAGGACACATCTGGTTTTTTCTCTCTCTGGTTCTTTCTTGTGTAGTGACCTTAGAGAGGGCTAATGTCAGTTATTAAAGGCACTGAATATCTTAGATTAATCTCCATGTGCAAAGCATTTCAGGGCTCTTTATTTTTCTCTTCCCTCACATCTTGGCTCATAGGAGAGGGCTCACAATGCAGGTCTGTGGCTGAGGCAGAGGACCAAACCCAGTTATGCTCCAACAGGGATGGTGTAGTGCTAACCATGGGCAGGTAATGGATATTATAGTAGGGCTCACTATGTAACTTCATGTATTCTTCAGGGGGTCAATCCAGAGAGGTACATGAGACCCTAGATAGAGACAAGCTGATGATGAAGACAAGTGGTGATGAAGAGTGGCTCAGGCACTTAGAGCAGGTGGGACCTGCTTTGTCTGATGTTGTAGCATATGGGTGCCAAGAAGTTCTGTTCTTGATTTCAACCTCAGTGCACCAAGGCTGTTTGGATACCCAGGTGGCCATAGACTTGTGGAGACAGTATGAGTTCCTGTCCTCTATGTCAAACAGCAGTTAGAAACTTGCATCCCAACAAACCTCTTATTGGAACCAATGGTCAGGGAAGCCTTTGAGCTTTTGGGTAAAGGAAAAAAGCCAAAACCAGAGGAAATACAAGGCGTTGCTGGACTTCTGTTCATCCTATGTTCTTTTTAATTCCAGCTCAAGTACTGTGGTTGGTAAATAGCAAATTGAACACAGAACTGTAGTTATGCAGCAACAATTGCATTTCTTGCTCTTGCTCCAGCTCCCTGCCTCCTCTATTCCTTTCTGCCTGAGCAATGAACATGCTTTCATGCGTGAAGTGCTTTGTTTCAACATCAACGCTTGTCCCCAAAGATGATCTCTTGTCATATTTGGCCTTGATCTCTCATTCAGTACTTCCTAAAAACAAAATGGAACCTTCTTAAGCGCTTTTTAAATAATGCTGTGTGGTGATTCAAGAAGCAGAGGAAATACAGGGAGGGAAGGAAAAACAGGTATTTTCTTCCAGTGTTAAGTGATGCTTCTATATTTAAATGTCTTTTCAAGTCAGATGGTCATTGTTGATTGGTCCCAGCTGGACATTAAATCCTGCTGGGAACACCTCATAGCAGCGCTCAGAGTGTTCTGAAGCTGAATTTGTAATTGTGAATCAGAGCAGATCAATTCTCTTTCCCTTCTGCAGTGAAATTTGGTTTCTGTTACAGACATAAAGATCCCCCGATGTTACTAACAGCATTAAAACACCAGAGCCAGCCAGATACCAGAAACCAGCACTACACAGTATGGCAACCAGTGTTTAGCTAGAAATGTTTAAGAGAAGTGCAAAGAACAGAGCTTAGAACAGCTAAAAGTTTCTTTTCTTCATTTGGTTGGTCATCTAGCTATGACCATGAGGGCTTACTCATTCTTGCAAATATTGAGCCAAGGTAGAGAAAAACTTTCAAATATATCTTCTTTATTATGAAGAAAAAGAGAAATGTTTCTGGGCTCTGGAAGAGGGGACAGGCCTCTTGGGTGGACTATAGGAGGGAAGTGAGATTGTGTAAAGAAAAAATCAGAAGGGCTAAGGTCAACTAGAAATCAAATTGGCTAAGTCTGTGAAAGATAAAAAAAAAAAAATCTTTCTATAAATATATAAATAATAAAAGGAAGACTAGGGAGACCATGCAGTCCCTATTGGATGCAGATGGAACAACAGTGACATGGGATGAGGAAAAGGCTGAGGTACTTAATGCCTTCTTTGCCTCAGTCTTTGACGGTAAAGAAAGTTGTTTCATCTGTGTAGAAACCCTGGAAATAGAGGAGCAAAATGAGTCTCCTATGATCGAAGAGGAGGTGGTCAGAGCCTTGCTAGCCTGACTAGACACACACAAGTCTATGGGGACGGATGGGATTCACCCTAGGGTATTGAGGGAGCTGGCGGATGTGCTGGCCAAACCCCTTTCCATCATCTTCCAGCAGTCATGGAAGACTGGGGAAGTACCACTGGACTGGAGGCTGATGTTGTGCCCACCTACAAGAAGGGTCGCAGGGAGGATCTGGGGACTACAGGACAGTCAGTCTGACCTCAGTGCTAGGGAAAGTCAGGGAACAGGTGATCTTGAGTGCTATCATGAAGCACATGCAAGAGAGCTGAGTGAACAGACCCAGAGAACACAGATTTTCAAAAGGCAGGTCTTGCCAAACTAACCCGATCGCCTTCTATGACGAAGTGACTCGGCTGCTGGACGAGGGAAAGGCTGTGGATGTGGTCTTCCTGGACTTCAGCAAAGCGTTTGACACAGTTTCTCACAGTTCTGAAGCATTCTGCTTCAGAAACTGTCAGCCTCTGACCTGGATAGGTGCACACTCTCCTGGGTGGAAAACTGGTTGGATGGGTTGAGAGTGGTGGTAAATGGTGTTAAGTCCAGCTGGAGGCCAGTTACAAGTGGGGTTCCCCAGGGCTCAGTGCTGGGTCCAGCCCTATTCCATGTCTTCATCAATGACCTGGATGAAGGCATTGAGTGCTCCCTTAGCAAGTTTGCAGATGACACTAAGCTGTGTGGAAGTGTTGATCTACTGGAGGGTAGGGATGCTCTGCAAAGGGATCTGAACAGGCTGGACTGCTGGGCTGAGTCCAGTGGCATGAAGTTTAACACAGCCAAATGCAGGTCCTGCACTTGAGGCACAACAACCCTAAGCAGAGCTACAGACTATGAGAAGTCTGTCTAGAAATTTGCCATGAGGAGAAGGACCTGGGGGTGTTGGTTGACAACTGACTGAACATGAGCCAGCAGTGTGGCCAGGTGGCCAAGAAGGCCAATGGCATCCTGGCTTGTATCAGAAACGGTGTGACCAGCAGGTCCAGGGAGGTTATTCTCCCTCTGTACTCGGCACTGATGAGACCGCTCCTTGACTCCTGTGTTCAGTTCTGGGCCCCTCACCACAAGAAGGATGTTGAGGCTCTGGAGCAAGTCCAGAGAAGAGCAGCAAAGCTGGTGAAGGGGCTGGAGAACAGGTCCTATGAGGAATGGCTTAGAGAGCTGGGGTTGTTTATCCTGGAGAAGAGGAGGCTGAGGGAAGACCTCATCGCTCTCTATAACAACCTGAAAGGAGGTTGTAGGAGGAGGGTACTGGCCTCTTCTCCCAAGTGACTGGGGACAGGACAAGAGGAAATGGCCTCAAGCTCTGCCAGGGGAGATTTAGGCTGGATATAAGGAAAAAAAATTCACAGAAAGGGTCATTGGGCATTGGAACCGGTTGCCCAGGGAGGTGGTTGATTCACCTTCCCTGGAGGTGTTTAAGGCATGGGTGGATGAGGTCTTGAGGGACATGGTTTAGTGTTTGATAGGAATGGTTGGAATTGATGATCCGGTGGGTCTCTTCCAACCTGGATATTCTATGATTCTATTTTAAACTGTGGCCTGCTGCATTTTTGTCCCATTCCTACTCCTCTACCACCTGTTTTTGCTTAGCCATGAAGCCCCAGTTCATTCAGGAGTGATCAGTTGTAGGCTCTCAGAAAGAGGCATCATGGTCATCCTGTGTCAAGTCGATCATGTAGTCTTAGTTATTAATGAATACAAAAGCATGACTTGTCTCTTATTAAATCCAGAGTCAACTATAAAATATAGGAAAATAGGTTTAAGCTGTAGATCTGCTCAGCAAGCAAGAGTGCAATGTCCAAGTATTTAAAGAATGAAAATGGTACTCTATCTCCCAGCTCCGTTACTGGATATCCACCCCTAGAAGTACTTCATCTTCACACTGGTACTTCCTCTTCTTTTACAGAATCACAGAATCACAGAACAACCAGGTTGGAAGGGACCCATCGGATCTTCTAGTCCAACCATTCCTATCTAACACTAAACCAAGTCCCTCAAGACCTCATCCACCCGTGCCTTAAACATCTCCAGGGAAGGTGACTCAACCACCTCCCTGGGCAGCCTATTCCAATGCCCAATGACCCTCTGCGTGAAAAACCTCCTCCTAATCTCCAGCCTAAATCTACCCTGGTGGAGCTTGAGGCCATTCCCTCTCATCCTGTCCCCTGTCACTTGGGAGAAGAGGCCAGTTCCCTCCTCTCCACAAGCACCTTTCAGGTACTTGTGAAGAGTAATGAGGTCTCCTCTCAGCCTCCTCTTCTCCAGGCTAAACAACCCAGGCTCTTCTCCAGGCTAAAGTGTTTTGAAACACTTCTGAGAAGAGAAGCAGTTAGCAATACTGCCACTTAAAGGAGTGTGTTTGGGATCCAAATTGGATTGGAAAGGAGCCATTAAAATCTGGCATTTCAGTCTATCTGCAGACTTGGGCAGATCTTTTAAGCAATAGTGCTTAGGTTGCTTTCTCACAGTTTCCTCATCAATTGTTACACCTAGAAGTGTGCTTAAAAATGGAAAGTGAAGAGTCTAGTGTACAAATTAGATGCCTGGCTGTTTTCTCTCCCCTGCCTCCTCATCCCATCCCCCCAAAAGAAAGTGCTCATTCCTTTGGGGAGTGAAATTTTTAAGTTTTATGATAATTATGACCATTTTCTGGCTAAGAAGTGCTTTCATATTGATTTCAAAGGAGCCATGATTTAGGCTTCTTTTATACTAGAATGGATGATGTCTTCTTCCACTTTAAACTGATGACATTTGTGACTTCAGAAGCTCATATTCAATATTAAGGATTTTATTATCTGGTCAGTGCTGCATTAAAATAATTGAGACAGCTAAACTCTAGGACAGAATTCTTCTCAGGCAGATTCAGCTTATATTTCTCTTCCCAGTGCACAAAGCATGGTCCACTAAGCTTTTGAATATCAAAGCGTGAGGCACTGGTGTCTGCCATTTAAAAGCAGCTGTTCCCATAGGGGAGTGAGGGAGTGGTGGACAGTAGCATTGGGATCAGATGTGCTGTCATGCTAATGGCTTGAATTTGCAGCATGGTGCTGCTTAGCAGCCTGCAGAGAAGCTCTAGCCTAGCATCCCTTGAGAGTATTTGGAGAAGAGAAGTCGGAGGGGGGGAGCAGAGTATAAACAAGCCCCGTTGGAAGTAAGTATAAAAGTCAAACAAAATGGACCAAGCTTTAAAGTCAAAGACTATGCAAAATGTACACTTGAATAATGTAAGACAGGGCATTATCCTTAGCCTGTCACTGAGAGTGTCTGTTGCATTGCAACCATCTCCAAGGAAAGTCTGTTTGCATTAATTTCAATAGTAACCTTTACAGGGCTAGCTGATCTGCCACTGCATTTTTAACTCTCAAAAGCCTAACAGAAATAAAATTTAAAAAGACCACAGACTCCTTGCTCTTCATCTGCCCCTTCCAGCCCTCTTCACTAAAGTTTGCCTTTAAGACAATGATGAAATTGCATTTCATACCAAGCAGCAAACCCTCTGAAAATTTATATCTTCCCTCAAATGGTTGCATTTTTCCCAAATGTGCTAGAGACATCATCTCATGATCTGTAATAATTATCTTTACAGGTCAATTATTAAAAAAGAAATTAAAATATTGAATTTAAAACATGTTACAGGAGTTCGCTGCTGATTTTCCTTTTACTGCTGTTTCTTTGCAGAATGCTCTTGGCAGCAATTGACACAGGAACTGCATTGCACCAGACAGGGAAATTATCTTCCCCTATCTTGATGCCAGAGGAAAGATAACCTCAAAGCAAAGATTTCTGTCTAGATTTGTGGACGTTCAGAGAGAGAACAGCACCCTGTGGCACTTGGCTGATTATGGTACCCAGTAATCTGAATAGTCAAGTCCTGCTAGCCTACCTGAAAGAGCTACCTATTTAAAAAAAGAAACTTTGCATGGAAGAGTAAGAGAATGGGTG
This sequence comes from Coccyzus lansbergi, assembly GCA_033558105.1. NCBI lineage: Eukaryota > Metazoa > Chordata > Aves > Cuculiformes > Coccyzidae > Coccyzus > Coccyzus lansbergi. The sequence goes on from JAUMJK010000450.1 coordinate 1,329,709, forward strand.
GAGGTAACGATTCTTGCTTTAGTGAAAGGTCTTAAAGGAAGATGTGAATTTCCACCTATTAGATATTTGAACAGTTTAATAATATCCACATATCAAACCTCATGAGTGTTTTTTTTAAAGAGTGTCTCTGAGCTTGTAGGTTAGTAATATATGAGTAGTATATATCTGCAAGAGTCGTGCTAATGAGTAAGCTCTTTGGGGGAAGTAGTTCACCTGTTAGTTCATTTCTCTTGCAAAATTGACATTAACACGCATTATTGTGAGATAAATACTTCAGCACATGATACAAGGAGCTATTGAAAAAGGTATCAACTGGCATCCTTAAGCTTCTGCACAAGTGGAGGAACGCAACATAAGGAAGAAATTGGGTCCTCAAGGTGCCTTTCAAGGCTGATTGAGAAACTAACTTGACAAAGAATCTCCTGAAATCTTGTTTTCTGCTTTGCTCTGCTCCTCTCCTGGGTACTGGGATAATTTGTAATTCAAGCTTGGAAAGAATCCTATGCTATTTCCTTCAGACTTATTCCTTCCACATGTGAAATCTGGTAATTTAAACACCTCATCTCCTTTCATAACTGAGGCAGGAAAAAATAGCCAATGATCACTGATTGAATCCATATTTCCACAAAGTTCCAGTTATTTTGTTTGATGTTTAAGAAATAAAATTAAATGAAGGTAGTTAAAGGAATAAGTACACTTTTTAAAAAATACCGATGGTTGTGGCAAATGAATCTGTACTAATCTAGACTTGCAAATAAATCCCTAAAAACCTACTGGCCCCATTCCTGGGGTGTGATATCGAGCAATGGATTTGAAACCAGAGACAAGTTTTAGTAGTAAGTGCTGGTTCAGCTTCACAGGGTGGGAAGCAGCTCAGAATGAGTGATGATGTATTTTAGCTTAAAGCTTTAAGAAGAGCACGGGATAGAGATTGAAAATAAGCTCCATCACCTAATTACTTTGGGCTCAGTGGGAATTGAGGATGCTCAGTATCTTGGAGCAGTATTTTTCAAACTTTTAAGAGTTCAGCTCTTCCTCACTATAGCCAATCATGCATCTCCTGTGCTGCCTCATGTGGTTAAGTACCTAACTGCATGTCTAATCTTAGCAGTGCTACACTCCACAATTCTTAGACACTGAGGACTTTAAAGAAACTAACAATGGCAGAATTAAAGGTACCAAAGTTTATATCTGAACTGGCTTGCTTTAAAATGAAAAGAGCAGATCATGCGTCTCAGAACTGATGTTTCAGTCTCCTTGCAAACACCAGCCGGAAATGAATTGATTAAGTTATGTTTTCACAGTTGTGGTATTTTTATTTCCACAAATAAGAGTTACAGGAAAAAGAAGAATGCTGAGATTGAAAAACTCTGAGGAAGGCCTGACCATTCTTTACATCTTCCTTGAGAAATTACAGCTATATGACAAACCGGTTGCAAACTGCATAACTTTCTTGATTTTAAACTGCTTCCACTTTTTACACAGATGACATCTCTAACTTCAGAGACTTGTATCCCATTCTGAGGATGATTTTACACTGTGAGTGCTGTCACCAAAGTGCAGAAAACTGAAGAGAGCAGCAGAGTTTTTCCCATGAAGTTAAAATTTGTGTTTCCTAGCATCCCACCCAGATTTTTTAAGCAATATATTTGTTGACTAGGGACTTTTTGAAACCAGGAGGGATGCTCATTCTATACAGATCGTTGAAATAATGAAAATGCCGTAATTACAGCCACATTGTAGAAGACAAATGGGTAACACTGGGGAGCTGAATTTTAGCCCTCTCCCTCCACATGCCACGTTTCCTGCAGCAACTCCCAACTGAGCCATAAGAGGAAGAACAAGATGCTTTTTCCTGCATCAGCAAAGCCATTTTACGTGTGCGAACTCCCAGGTTTAAAACTATCCATTTTTCAGCTGTTGTCTGTTGATGTGGAAGGCATATATTCCACCCTTCCATGAAGCTTTCTCTTCCTTTTCCACACTTATAGCTGCACTTTCTCAGCCTTGTTCTGGAATGGAGTACAATAGCAGTAGTAAGTACAGTCCCACTCTGTAAAGCACTTCTAAATGATTTCTGACTAAACGCAAACCAACTGCCAAACTAAACTCTCCAGACACACTTAGTCAATGTGTAACAGACTGTTACTGTGTGGTAAAGCTCAATGCTTGCCCTGGGGGAGGTACAGTGAGATGAGCAGCTATGAAGTGCTCAGGGCAGCTGCCCACTGCTCATTTCTGCGGTAACACTCCAGCAGAACAAGCATAGAGAAGTAGTGTGTTGGCACAACCCTGCTTCCTGGTGTCCTGAGGCAGCCCATAGGGAGGGTGTCCGTGACACTGACACCTTGGAATGAAACTAAAGAGATGTTGAGTTCTTCCCTGACTTGCACAAAACTGGGCGTGTCTAGCACAAGATTTGAAGAGATGTTTATAGTTATCCTCAGTTCTTCCTTACAATGGAGAAGGTCCTTTGCTAAGCACTAACAAGAGCACAATAAATGCAGCCCATTCCACTTGGTTAGGCAGCTGCCTGGCTCTTAGGCAGAGTGCTGGGTCACTAGGGTTGCCAATGTCCGTCTGCAGATCCTGGCCTTAGCTCCTCTCTTAGTGTCATCTCTGTAAAACAGAGAGAATTTTCCCATTTACCAGGGCTGCAGGGAGGGTTTCTTGTGCCTGCAGGAGGTGATTACTGATAAGCTTGCTAGGAAGTACACAGTGTCCTTGTACCCAAGGCTCTTACAAAGCCAGAGTGAACAAGTTTTTCCATGTATTCCATCCACATAGAGAAGATACCCAGAAAATCCTGGCAGCAATACTCCTCAGCATCAGGAAACGAGGCAAAACTTACTCCACTAAACTGAGCTGAAGGAAAGAAATTTATGAGCAAGAATGTGGATACAGCTGGCATGTTATTTACCATTTTAAAAACTTTGCCTTTGCTTTATTTCCCTGAGAAATTACTGTTTTTAAATGGGTGAAGACTTTTGCAGTAGAATTAGAGATCTCAGCTCCTAGTCTTTCTAATGAGCTGTTTAACTAATACAAAGTTCAGTCTACCTAATGTATGTCAAATGCAGAGCCTGTTTAACTTAACATTAATTATGACAAAAACCTGGAGACAAGAAATAGTCGTGGCCGAGAAGTTACCAAATCTCAGTTCATTGCAATGAAGCTTCAACTCTGCCACGGATGCTGTAGCTGTATGGATATCCTCTTATACCAGATAAAACAAGAAAATGCTTTCTAATAACAAAGAAATAAAAACATTCCTTGTACTAAAGCCTGACCGCACTGACCTTTATGCAATGCGTTATTGACAATCTCATTAGCATTTATTTAAACTTAATTTCCCAGAGCAGAACATGACAGAAAATAAGAAACATTCATTTCAATTGTAAAACCTTTCACTTTAATGCAACTCTGAAATAATTGGGCACAGTTTTCATATGAAGTGAAATAAATGGGCTGATAATTGATTAGGACCTCAGGGAACAACGAGATCTGATTGGCTAGGAAAAGAGAAGTGATCTATAAAAGGTCAGGATTTTTTCAAATCGCTTTTTTAATAAAACATGTTGATGAAGAAATTATTTGCAAGACTTAGATGAAATATTCTAATTTGATATACGACTTCTGTCAAAGTGAAAATGGGAGGCAATGTACCAATTCATGGAAAAGTTGAGATTCCTTTTGAAAGAGATGAGTCCCCCTCTGAGTGCCAATACTGGGCTTTGCTGTGCTCTATAGCCCAGCGTGGCTCTTCTTATCTTTCTGTATTTTAGAATCATAGAATCATAGAATATCCAGGTTGGAAGAGGTCCACTGGATCATTCAGTCCAGCCATTCCTATCAAACACTAAACCATGTGCCTCAATACCTCATCCACCCGTGCCTTAAACACCTCCAGGGAAGGTGAATCAACCACCTCCCTGGGTAGCCTCTGCCAGTGACCAATGACCATTTCTGTGAAGCGGAGCTTGAGGCCAATGATCATTTCCTGGCGGAGCTTGAGGCCATTCCCTCTTGTCCTGTGCCCTGTCACTTGGGAAAAGAGGCCAGCTCCCTCCTCTCTACAACCTCCCCTCAGGTAGTTATATAGAGAGCAATGAGGTCTACCCTCAGCCTATTCTCCAGCCCCTTCACCAGCTTTGTTGCTCTTCTCTGGACTCGCTCCAGAGCCTCAACATCCTTCTTGTGGTGAGGGGCCCAGAACTGAACACAGGACTCAAGAAGCGGTCTCATCAGTGCCGAGTACAGAGGGAGAATAACCTCCCTGAACATGCTGGTCACATCGTTTCTGATACAAGCCAGGATGTCACTGGCCTTCTTGGCCACCTGGGCACACTGCTGGCTCAAGTTCAGTCAGGTGTCAAGCAACATCCCTAGGTCCCTCTCCTCCTGGTAGATTTCTAGACAGACTTCTCATAGTCTGTAGCTCTGCTTAGGGTTTTTGTGCCCCAAGTGCAAGACCCGGCATTTGGCCGTGTTAAACTTCATGCCACTGGACTCAGCCCAGCGGTCCAGCCTGTTTAGGTCCCTTTGCAGAGCCTCCCTACCCTCCAGCAGATCGACGCTTCCACACAGCTTTGTGTCACCTGCAAACTTGCTAAGGGTACCCTCAATGCCTTCATCCAGGTCATTGATGAAGACATTGAATAGGGCTGGACCCAGCACTGAGCCCTGGAGAACCCCACTTGTAATTGGCGTCCAGCTGGACTTAACACCATTTACCACCACTCTCTGGGCCCGGCCATCCAAACAGTTTTCTACCCAGGAGACTGTGTGCCTGTCCAGGCCAGAGGCTGACAGTTTCTGCAGCAGAATGCTGTGAGAAACTGTGTCAAAGGCTTTGCTGAAGTCCAGGAAGACCACATCCACAGCCTTTCCCTCATCCAGCAGCCGAGTCACTTTGTCATAGAAGGCAATCAGGTTGGTTTGGCAAGACCTGCCTTTTGTAAATCTGTGTTCTCTGGGCCTGTTCACTCAGCTCTCTTGCATGTGCTTCATGATAGCACTCAAGATCACCTGTTCCATGACTTTCCCTGGCACTGAGGTCAGACTGACTGTCCTGTAGGTCCCCAGATCCTCCCTGCGACCCTTCTTGTAAATGGCCTCCAGTCCAGTGGTACTTCCCCAGTCTTCCATGACTGCTGGAAGATGATGGAAAAGGGTTTGGCCAATACATCTGCCAGCTCCCTCAAAACCCTAGGGTGAATCCCATCTGGCCCCATAGACTTGTGGGTGTCTAGTTGGGCAAGCAAGGCTCTGACCACCTCCTCTTGGATCATGGGAGCCTCGTATTGCTCCTCTAGTTCCGGAGTTTGTACACACATATACCATAGTTCACCTGGATGAGCCCTTGTGTTTTGGCTATACTTTGATTGCGTGTTTTTGTTCTCCATGAATTCTTTTTTTCTTGCTCCTGATGATCCCTTGATTCCCCTGCTTTCATAGCCTCTGGGCACTGATTTCTATTGTTTCAGTGATCTCTAAACAAAAGGACATTAAGCATTTCTCTCCTTCAGCTGAATGTAATGTGATTCCAGCTCCAGAGCTTTAGTGGGGCTTATGGGAGCTCAGTCCCTGTTACACAGCACTTTCCAACAGCACAGTTTCTCCAGGAACTCTACAATGCACATTCTCTTTCTGAAACTTCTTTATCAGAAAATCAAAGCTCTCTTTTTCTAATAATTAAGTTTCAAGAATACTCGGTTCCTGGGAATGCCTGGATGGGGGGCTTTCCAAGCAAAACTGGGCCATGAAAGCAAAATATCACTCTGTATTTCCAGAAATTGAAGAGGTGCCCTAGCTGATGATTTGTAGGACGTATTTCAAGGTACCAATTTGGAGAGATGCACATGGCTGCAGCATTGTGGTTTCTTCCTCCTTCTTTGGTAGGTTCAGCAGTAAGCTGGTGCCTCCCTTATGGCACAAGGGAGGCAGGGGTAAAACACAAAACATATTTGTCACCTCTGGGAAGCTGCAGATTAAGACAGTCTGGGTCAAGGAAGGGACCCACTGGCCTATGATGGTGACTTGATAAAATCTAGTCATTCCTTACAAGTTAAACTGATAGTGCTACCATTGAACTGATAGCCTCTTCCCCTTCCCCATAGCCAACTGAGAAGTGGATACATAAGTTTAATTGCTGAAATTGTGTATGACTCTCATTCCCTCTTCAACCCAGCTTTTAATATCTTTAATTTCCAGAAAAAAAAAATCCAATATCTGTGTTGGCCAGAAGGCGTAATAGTCTCTACAATATACAAAGTGCAGTCAGTCCAGGTCTCTCTATAGATGGAGAACTGACACACGTGGCCTTATGTGAACAAGACAAAAGAGAACCAATGAAAAAAACTCTCCTGTGCTTTTTGACTGGAAGGATCCTAAACTCACCTAGAAACCATAGCAGCCCACAGGACTGCAGTGCTATGTGTATTTCCCCCACCTGCTGGTCATCCAGCTTTTGAGTCAACCTTCACAAGTCAGGAGCCTTCATGGAAACAGCATCTATTTCAAATTACAAGTAGCATGTTGACTCCAGCTGGAAGTTATTTGGGGAAATCAAGAAATGGGCTTGGACTGCTGAAGTGGAAGCGACAATGTTCAGTGGCAAAGATTTGGTGTAGGGGCATTACAGCTGTGAGTTCAAAGTTGGACTCTTCCCTGCTTTGCCTTACCTCATCTTATGCATTCCTGCCCACATCACCAGTTTGCCTGTTTACGAAGCAGCTTGAGAACTGCTAAAAATTATGGTCAAGGCTGTTAAGAAGAACCAAAGTCACTGCCAGGAGTTTGTATATATTCAGGTCAACATTACCTACAGTAAGAGCAGTAGCCCCCAGGAGAGGGAGAGAGTGGACAGCTGAAAACTTCTAGACAGCTCTCCCAGAGTAAGTACCAAGGGATCCACAGCCCCCTTATTTTTGAAATAGGAGAGATGTGTAACTGAAAATAAGTGGGGGAAATGATGGGAAGAGAAACAAGCAACATTTGGGTTTCTGTCCTGTGGAAAACTTTGGCATTTCAGGACATTTTATTCCTGCTTAGGACAAAAATGCTGACATCTTAACTATTGTTTTTCAAGAGAATAGAAATTCTACAGGAGAAAAAAAAGAAAATGTTGAACTATTTAATTTTGTTTTTCCCAAATTAAAAATAGGGGCTTCTACTTTTTGTGTGATATTGCCAGTGTTTTCTTCTAGAAACTTCTTTCATTTTGTACAAACTGCATTTCTTTTCTCCCTCTCCCCCTACTCCCCCTCCTCCTTCCTCTCCTCCTTCCTCTCCTCTCCTTCCACAGCTCTGTAGCCACTAACCTGCGTTTTGTATGACCCTTTTTGTACTAGAGTGATCTCAAACACCAAGCTGAGGAGCTGGTTGAAAGCTCTGCCAGACACTTCCCAAGCTCTTAGATTTGCTTTTAAAGACTTCTAGTCAAGTATTAACTGAGCTTAGTCCTAGTTATAAGATCTGAGAAGATGACATCTTGCAACAATATGACTCCAGGCACGAAACACAAGTGTACTGATATGTAAGTCACATTCATAACTACTGTCATACATCACAGGTTGAGATTCTGTCCTGTTCCTTTCAATAGCACCTTAGAAGTGCTGCTACACCAGATGAATGTAATAAGATTCTGTGCTTAAGAAGAGTGTGGGAAAAGTGTTGAAATTTGGTGTACAGATGCATGCATGCCCCTCTCTCATGAAAATCAAGGGGTAAAATGCAGTATCCAAAAGGCAATTGGATTATGCTGTTGTCATTTTAAGCTAAAAACAACTCTGACCTTTGTGTCTTGCTGTCTAATGCAACCCTAACTGGAAATACAAGGATTCGTTCTCACTTAGACCTGTGCAAACAGAGTGTACATTCTTAATGCAGTACAATAATGTTTGCCTTCATTTTGCACTTTGCAGGCAGGAGATTACTTGTGAGAAGTGTACTGTCCAAGAACAAAATCCTCCCTGGCTACATTATAGATTAGGAAGCACAAAAACTCTTGTGCTGATGAACTTTGAGGTGAAGTTGGTCCAGTTTGGTGCTCTTTTTTCAGTATGAATATGTAGTCCAACTTCCTGCTGTAAGGCATTTTTACCTAAATCTATGTTTTTCTTTGAAGATATTTTATATAACATTCTTCAAAGGATGATCTGTGCCTAATTCTTCTTTTTCATTTTTTCATACAGAGACATCAACATGCTGTCAACTCATGTCCAGCTTGTGACTCTTTCTTACTGAACTACTAACTAATCTTGTTGTGCACTTGTACAGCTGATCGTTACTGCATGAGCTTTGCACTGGTTGCAGATTTGGTGGATGTCCTACCTAATCTATCATATAGGTTCTAGTTAGAACAGTAGCCCATCTTTTCATTTTCACAGGGAAAGATTTTCCAACCAAATCTGCACTGCTTGATCCTTACAGTACTTTTGTCTAGCCCACATTTCCTTATCTTCTTTTTCAAAGCATCATGTCATTGTCAAAAAACTTATTGAATCAAGATACACGACATTTTGTCCTAAAGCGATTCCCCCATCAAAAAGGAAAGTTAGACTGGTTTGACATGATGTCTGTGACAAATCCATGTTGGGCTATTATTCATGTTTGTTTTCTTCTAAATAGTTAAGTAATTTCTTTATTTGTTCCAAAATTTTCCCAGGAACTGGATTTTAGTTCTGTTACTTCTTGACTACTCCTCCTTTCCATCTATTCTAGTTAGTTCATTCATTCGTTTGTTCATTAGTTAGTTACAGGCATTCTTCCTGCCCTTTTGCAGTTTTCTGAAGCTTTACTCATCCTTTTGGGAGTCTCTGTGCTCAGGTAATTCTCTAAATATCCTGGGATTTCATGAAGCCCAGCTGATCTGAAAATATTTGAACTACTACTACTCTGTACTGCAGCCTCAGCATATGTTCAGGACTTTGTCATTCTGAGTGCTGGGCACAAGTAATAAAGATAGTTCTTTCACTGAAGACCTGATTAGCCGTACATACAGATAAGCGAGACTGAGCAGAAGCCTCTGGCCAGACAGAAGACAGGTTAAACAAAGAAGTATTCTTCATTAGCTTGAAAGATAAAAGTGTCGACTTACACATGGTCTGGCTGTTATCAAACATTTTGCAGGCGTTCCAGCAGGGGGGACTTTTAAGCAGGAGTCAAAAGAGGACAGTGTTTTAACTGTCTTGCCATTGTACGCAGATCTTCTCTAAAGCAATAGAAGAGGCAGGTAGACAAAGGAACAAATGGTGAAGAAGAGATCACCTGGACTGCTAGGCTGGTCACTATGTACAGGGCTGGAAGCACAAGTCATGGGCTGAGTTAAAGCTGTTGAAACAGGTATGGAACATAAGGATGGGCCTCCTGCCATGTGTTGTCACCCGCCAACACTGGGGTCCACTGGTGTGTTTTGGAGTTGTGTCACTGGCAGGTGCTTTCACCCAGCATCTCTATCCTGGAGCCCACTCGGATGATTTCCCATCATGGTGCTGTAGCCCTGGGGAGGTGGTGTGAGTGCAACTGAGCCATGGCATGACTGAAACCAAAATATTGCCTTCTGGTTTCTCCCTTATTTGGCATAGGATTAAGTTGGACAGGTTTGCATGAAGGGGTTAGTGTGGTTCAGCTTGGACTGGGTGCATTTGCACTCCGATCTGCTTAGTGCTCAGCTGTAACTGCTGTCGGCCCATCAGCCCAGTTTGACACTGACAGGAGGGCTGCAAACTTCTGAACGTCTAGTGTTATTGTGGCGAAGGCAGGGTAGTGGGATGCATGGTCTAGTGGGAGCAATGACCTGGGCAGGGAAGAAAGAGGAGGCTGTGAGAGTTCATTGGCCAAAGGCATTTCCCACTCAGAGGCTTTGGAGAGCTCTGGGTCCTGAGCAGAGGTAAGGCACTTAATGGTTCAGAGATATCATCCCTGGCTGCTGGAACAGCTGAATTCAAATTGGCCCAAAGTGGCTACAGACTAGATATCCCAAACTTTTTTCCTGATATACCTAAGACTGTTCTTGGAAATTATTATTTTAAAGGTTTATTAATGACCTGTGAGCCATAGGGGGTAATTAGTCTGCTAATCACCAGGTTCAGCAATCTCACCAGCCACTCAGATTGCTCTCAATGGTAGCCTTTTTACCTCCACAATGCTAAACTGGCATTAAGGAATACTATCAGTGCTGTGATGCTCCAGTTAATCTCAGCCTTGCCAAATAGCATGAAGCTACATATATTCTCCTTCAAATCATAGGCTCTTCACTGTAGAGATTCTTTCTGCATTGGGCAGCTTCATTAATTCAGTCATTGCATCTTGCTGTATAATGAGAGAGAAAAGTGCACTGGCTGAAGTTTTAATCCTAATGCCCAGAAGGTTTAAATAAATAACATAAAAATAACGAATAAAGCCTTCTGGCCCATGTGTTGTGCAGAGCCCCAGCTGAGCTGGTTGGCTGCATTTGCCAGACTGTGGCTGAACTCTGATGCAGGTGTTCTCTGTCACGACGACACATGTTTGAACCAGGCACCCTGTGAAATCCAAAAAAGTGCACTTCCTCTGCTTTGTCAGCACGGCTCCCCTTTGCCTGCAAGGTTTTTCAAAAGCATGAGGGAAATGACTCACCCAGCAGAATGTGGGAATTATCCTGTTTAGCCACTCTGCTTTATCCTGTCAGAAATGCACGATGAAAAAATCTAGTCACAGGAGACCAAAGGGGCTCCCACATAACTGACAGACACCAAATGTTTAAGAGCACTCAGATCCTGTTATCGAGAAGAGACTGACCCCTGTGCTGCACCTCCATTTATCATTATTTTCATCCAATTCGAAGTCTTTTCAAAAGTATCCATGTTCTTTCAACCTTTTCCCACTTTCTTTTACCCCAAATGTTCTCTTCTCCTTTTTTATTTTTTGTTTACATTTAAACTCCCTGCCCTCCCAAATATTTTTTATTCTTTTAACTTGGAAAAGGATAAATTTTTAGAGATAATCCCAGGCCAAAACCTCTCTGTTAAAGCAGTAAAAGGAGAAGATTACTTCACCCAGATCAATGGAGTTAGTCCAGATTTAGCTGTTGAACTGGGCAGAATTCAGCTGGCTAAGTCACTTTTCTTTTTTTCCCTTTTTAATCTTCAAAGAGATCTGAAAGCTGCCAGACAGCTACTGGAAAGAGTTTACTCATACAAGCTAAGGCTCATGTTTCTTCATCTCCTGTTTGTCATTAAGGTAGTAAGTGTTACTCCGTCATGTATTTTATACTCCGAGTGTGAGATGGTTCTTACTCATGAGATCTAGACCTTTCTTCATGAAGGTGTTTACATGCCTGAGCACTTTTTAAGCACTCAGGGATATTACTTGTGCATTTAACTTCCTGTTATCTGCCCAAATGCATTCTGAATCAGTGCCTTAAAGAGTCAGGGAAAAAATACCATTGCCATTTCTCTTTTATGGGAAGAAGGATGATTCTGAATGATTCTGTCCCTTGAAAACAGATTCTTTCTGTTGATATGTTGGCATAGTCCTCCTGACTGCATCACCTGCCCACTGTGGGACCTTAGACAGGATCTGGCCACAATGGCATGTTAGGCTGTGGCTGTGGAATGTGTTTTATTTTTGAGGTCCCCACTTAGCAAAGAGAGAGTCACAGGGGACTGTGGAAGGTGCATGGGTTCATTCTCCTTTCTGCTGCCCAGCTAGGAGGTGATGCTCACATAGTTGTCCTGTGCCTTGGAGCCAGAAAAACTCCTCAGATGTCTCTGGGTGCAGCTGTGGGAAGGTGAGGAAGAGCTGCTGACACCTGCACTCGCAGCAGGAGGCTTGAGGGACTGTAGCACAAGTGCCTGCTAAGTGTGAACTCCTGGGTTTGGGCCCCTGGAGTATTTGGCTATGGTTCTGCCTAGTTCTCTGAATACTCTGAAGTAGTTATAATGCAGCAAATACACTGGAGGAATAGGAAAGAGGTTGAAGTTTTCAAAGTATTTTTAATTTTCATTAGGGAAAAAAATCAGCTAAAGAAATTCCTCAGAAATCAGAAAGAGCAACCTTAAGCTCAGAAATGGTGTGCTTCGTCTCAAATCTGGCATGAACTGGCTGACCACTGCATAGGGCCACATGAAACATCTTGGTTTTCATGGTGTTGAACACTAGTCACACTTTGTCCTTGTACATGCTCTGATATTATCAGGATCCATCAATGTCTGCAATGTTACTAGAAAGCTGTTTACACTAACCTCTTGACTTCTGAAAACAGAACAAAGACCAAATAGTTTTACCTTGGTTTTGTGTCAGTATGCTTCAAGTATTTTATCTGAGTGATAACTGCTACAGCCAACAATAAAAAAAAGAACAACAAAAGCAAAAGAACAACAAAAGGTAAGCTGAGGCTTAGGGAGGGCTGAGGTCTAATTCTGGCTTTGCCATGGGGCCGCATTGAAGGTGCACTGAAGCTGAGCTCTTTGTCTAGCTCCAACTTTTCCTAAGCATTCCTGTCTCTCCTTCATCCTTTGGTGCCAGTGAGGGTTGGCTGCATTGAGGATTTGTGATGCCTCAGCTATTTACACTTCTTGGCAGCACCTTTTGCTCAGTGCATGGTGTGATTTGGAGCGTCAAGGCAAGAGGACCTTGTCTGTGGGTGAAGGTGCAGGAGAGCCAGAGGTACGGAAGGAATTACATAGGATCAGCTGTGCTATATTTAAAACATAATTATATTGATGGTTAAATGAGTAAAAACATACATTGTGGAAAGAACTATGGTTTTGTGATGATGGAAGAATTCTAAGTCTTTCACATCTTAACCAAGCCATCCTTCAACATTCTGACCTTTGGATTTTCAAAACTAGTTTTGGACTATTCCTTTCCTCTCCAATTCACATGAACCAATTGCAGCAACATTTTGGGATTTCCAGTGGTATCGGGTTCTGGGTTTCTAGTCATTGTTTATCATGAAGTTATTCAGATTCCCTATAAACTTGGATGGAGAACTTTACGTAATTCTCCCAGTTCAGTATTTGTGTTGGGAAAGAAAAGATGGTGGCAAAAATAATGCTAAAACACGAAGCATGAGCAGCAAGTAGGAAATTATGTTGTTGTGGATTGCTAAATGGAGTCTGATGAGAGGACAAGGAAGTTCAGAGCCACTTCCACTTATGATTATGGGAAGATGGAAATTTCCTCTCTAGTTCCTCTCCTCATCTTTTCCTGACTGAAATAAAGTTAATTTCAGTATTTTTTTTTAATGTTCATACTGTTAAAAAAATCAAAGCCGCGGGTTTAACTACCCATTGTGCATGGAACAACACTACAAGTTTGCCAAAGCCATCTGTAGGGGGAGGTGTATCTCTACTGAGCTAGAGCATCCTTACACCTCCTTACACCTCTGATCTCTTGTGTTCAGGTCAGGTTCTCCTCCTATCTATTTACTCATTTCACATTTTACACCAGATAAGTACACTAAAATTCTATGAGTTGGGATGTAACACAGGTAAAAAGAAATTGTAGATCTATAACAAGGAGCATCTCCATTTTGCTCATTTTTTTTCCAGATGGGAAAACCCACAGTGCATAAACAGATTACACACCATCTCAAAAACATTGCAAACATAGTTGTCAATTTGTATGGTAAAAATTTCACCTTGCAGGGACAAAACAACCGTCACTTATGTGAGTGCATACTTCGTCTGTAATACAAAGAGAAATCTTGAATTATTTATTCCAGCAGAGTTTAAATTATTTCCATACAAACTTTTGTCAATGGATAAGGTTGAGAATATATTGCCCATTCAAGTAATGTTAATAGAAATGTATAATTTAGTAGCCCTAAAACCACAAAATTCATAAAAAGTGTCAAGTATCACAAGAAACTAAATATTGATCTGACTCTGAAAAGTGGTTGGTAAAGCTAGAGACTTGATCAAGAGACCTGCTTATTGTTTGCATTTGCTGCCTTTTCTGACAAAAATACCTTGCATTGGTTGATTTTTCCCATTAGCACTGCAGCATCAGAACAGCTGGGGAAAAGGCTTGTCTCCAATTCCTTCCCCTGCGTGACAAGCAGGATATTCTTGCCAGTTCATTATCATTTTAGCACCAATGCAAATCTGCATCATAAACTGAAGGCAGTGCAGTGTAGCTCCCTGTGCTTTACTAAGGCTGTCACTGACACTGTAAAGCTTTTCTTGCTTGCCTGGATGCTAAACAGAACTGAGGGATTTCAGGATGACTCTCTGACCCCAGACTCAGTTTGTGGTGCTGGTGGCTGTGAGGAAGTCCATGCAGTTACTGCTCTATCCAGAAACTGAACAGATCTGTTACCCAAAAACAGGCCTGGAGCCCCATGCTGTAACTTCACCAAACACTTCTCCAGCTTCCCCTGCTAAGTATATCTTTTAGAAGGCTTCTTTGGAGACAAAAGGGAGTAATTCTTAATAAATAATTCATTTTAAAATTATCTTTTTTTTCCTATTCACAAACAGTTGTGAAATCCTCATATTGATTCATTTTTTTAAAAATTATTTTCCAGTGAGTTCATGGAAAAATACTAAGCTTTTAGATTGTGTCAGCTGGAGATGTTAGAATTAACTGTACCTTCACACTGTGAAGCATGTACCTGGTAGAAGTTGAATTGCAAAACTTGAGCTATACAAACAATAATGTGTTTAATAATGTGCAAATGTTGAAGTACAGAACATTTTATTTAGGCAGTTTAAGTTAGTTCTATGAGTCACCTAATCAAATCTGGGGGAAATAATCACATAGTTTTGGTGGCTGACAAGTTATGATTTGGATTTTAGCTGGGATGGGAGTTTAATAGTTCTAACACATATTGAAAGCATGGGTGTAGCTGCCAAATATGTGCTGGTTACAGCAGTGTGGGATACTTCTGGGACTTCCTTGGCACCTCAGGGTTCGGGGGTTTGTTGTTTTGTTTTAGCTTTTTTACTTTATTTTTTTCTTTTTTTATTAATCTAAAGCATTAGGACTGTGCATAGTGGTGATACTATAAAGGAGAATGTATTCTCAACCCACCTCTATCTTTAACCAAATTTTTCATCAGGGAATTCATTAGAATTTATGCACACTGGGAGCAATAAGAGTTTTATTTTGTGGGTTTTTTCTCATGATCATAACTCAGAAGAGCTGCAGAATGCGTTTGCTGGTCTATTTAGTAAGAGCATACTTTACCATCAGTATTTGGGGAGTTCGTAACTTTCATGAAGTCTCATAAGTAACTCCCAGAAGAATTGTATAAGGTTTTGTTTTGTTTCTCATTTCAGTGTGAACACTATGTACCTGAGAATTTATTAAAGTTATAAGACTTACCTGGATGAATTGGAAAGTTTTTTTTTTTTTCAATAAACTATATTTTTTCCGCTTATGGTAACCATCTTAGCTGCTGACCAGTGCTTACAACCTTTTAAGCTAAGCTAGCATGGTCCCGGTTTCCTCACTAGCTATCAGGCAGGTATTCAAACTGAAATCTTTCCCATGGTTGATATAGACTGACAGCCAATCCCACAAAAACTGTGGGAATAGGAACTTTAATAGACCATAACTGAGGTTGCCAGAGATGCTGAGTGTCAAGAGCACATTGTTGCTTTCAGTGAAATTTGCACCTGCTTATACCAGATTTGCACTTCTCTCTAGCAAAGAGGCAGAGCATGTGGCTAAACTTCCAGTTGCAGAGCTCTATGGTATGTTGCTGCTTCTGTCTGCTGGGAAGACACTACAAGTAGGTCCCAATGAGCAGTCTAAAACATGAACCAGACATCCCAGCTGCTTTTTAATGGCCCTGATAATTCACATCCAGGTGAACTGCTTACTTGAAATCTAGTCATTTGCTACAGCTTGTTGTTCCTACAGTTATGCTTACAGGCTAATGTAGCGCAAATACAATGCCAGTTAGAGGGACTCAGTGCCAGGGGACTCCCCGTGCTTTCAGACTAGCCAATTGCTCCTCTTTTTACTGCTGTTGAATCATTAATGTAGCTGATGAAACAGGGAAGCTCTTTTACCATTTTTGGGGTATGTCTACACATTTGATTTGCTATCTGAGGTGAGCCACTAGGCTGGAAGACTTCTGCACATGTATCAGTTTATCACATCTTCTTGTGGGGGTTATTTCAGTCTCTAATACTGTTGTTGCAAACTCTCTCCACTACAGGCAGTCTTGAGAGCCTCAAAGTTTTCCCAAAAGTCTCTGCATCCACATAACTCAGGCTTTCCTAGCAGGTGCCACGACCACCTGTGCTCTGCATTACATAGATGATATCACTATCAGGGGTACTGTTTTCATGACTGCTATTAAAAGGCTACTCAGTAGAGGTTCATGTTGTACTTGCTTCTTCTTGTTTTGTCCAACCTGTTCACTTTGTATATCAGGCATGGATATTAAGAATTTTCTTCTTAAAGGACCCTTCTAATACCAAGCCTACAGACTAGCAACTCTTCAGTCTAGAGATGGCTTTCACACAGCCCGCCTGGGAGCAGAGTCAGGCCTAAGCCACTGCAGAGCTGGCTCCTTTCCATGCTGTCTCCTAATACCCTGTCTGAAGGAGCCACTGTTACCCAGCTGAGATTATTTATCCTGTGGGATTTGCTTATTGAAGTAAACCTTGAAGAGGAAGGAAGTGTCTCTAGCAGAGTTGTGGTAGCATGTTGCTCTACGGGACATTTGCCTTGTGGTACTCTCAGAACTATCCTGGACCACATGGCACATAAAATTAATGCAAGATCTGCTAGACCTCTAGAGGTCTGAGGGTCTGTTGAGGCTTGCACCTGTGCATTCTGCTAGGTGTCAGATGCATTGTTTTAAAGACACAGTCTCACTGAGTTCTTGGCTATCAGAATGGCTCTTTTTCTGTTATCAATCATCCTGTTGAACAAATCCCACAGGGTAGATCAACCTCCTGACGGATAAATCTGCTTGAGAATGAAACAATGTCTCTGAGGCACCTAAAGGACCTTTTCCTTGTGTCTGTGAGCAGGAGTGTCAATTCTGAGGTAAAAATAGACAACTGCCAGGATCAGAGCACGCCAAGGTACTCTCCAGATGTAATGTAGAGACTGGCATCTGGCCTACTATAAATAATGCCATTACCCCTGTTTGCCCATCCTGTTTGTTAAGTTTTTCCAATATTGTCATGGCATCATTCATTCCTCCCTCACTGAAAAGCAGTGGGCACAAGGCAGACAGGAAGACATTCCTCAGGAGGCTCCACGGCTATCACAGAGAAAAGCAATGCCTCTCTAGTGACTGTAACTCTCATGTGCCATGTCCCAGAAACAAGACTGTCCTGGTACTGTGTGCTGCTGTGTCCCTCTAGACACTGCAGAACTCTGTCTTATGTCAGGTGCAGTGATATTTTGTCTGTCTCTGCTGCCTTCTTGAGCACCAATCATCATATCCGCCCTTTGCTCTCCCGTGTGCTCTTAGCCAAAACTAAAGGAGTCTCTTATTTCTTAAGTCCCACAGGTGGCCTAAAAGGACCAGAGCATGTCTCTGCCATTTCTCTGTGTTACAATATGGTATTTTTTTGCAGATGTGTACATGTTTAAAGAAGTAATGGAGTGATTGCTTTTGCTCAGCTCTGAAATACTCTGAAAAACACCACTCTTGGTGTCTCCCTCATATTTTTCATGATCAACTCTGAACCACAAGATTCATAGAAGTCAGGAGGTGAAACTCAGATTTGTGAGATTTCATGTTCCCTTGGCTCCTCATGTATTCTTTTTTTTCAAACCAAAACCCCCAAATTTAGAAGGTGAGTTTGGGTTAAGGAGTCCAGTGCAATAGCTGAGGCTTTATGAAGATGCATTACCATGAAGTTTTTCTTTAGCCTTTCAGATTAGGGTCAGAAGGGAAAAGTGTCAGTCTAGCTAACTGCGCATTGAGGTCTTCTTATCCAATTTTCTTACATACGGTGAAGGAGCAAAGGGAATTCACTAGTACACCTTGTATGAGCAGGTTGCTCTAATGTGGTCCCATAAAATTAACAACCCTATCAGAATAAGAGAGCTATCTCACTCCACCCTTGCCCAGACAATGAAACTTCTTTGGTTTTCAAAAAGAAGTGGTATCTAAGGACAGTGTTTTGGCCCAAGATAAAGCAAGCTCACACTGCCTGAGCAGACACCAGCCACAATGAGAAGGTGTGAAACCACACAGCTGCAGCAAAGGATGGGAAACACATTTCTGTCAGTGTGCCTTGGTTAGGTGTTGCTGGTGGCTCTTGTGGGGAGTAAGAATGCAAGTCACTGTCTTGCGGTTCTGTGCCTGCTCCTCTGCTCTTGAGCTGCTGTTCACTGTGCCACAACCTTTCAGTGTTTTTTCCTGCATTGCTCTGTCTACAGCAATGTCATGTTATGAAATATACGCTTTGTCTCTGCTGAGGTCAGCACAAAGAGAAGGAAATCATCTTCTCGCTTAAAGTGTTGTAAATCAGACCAGTAAACCAGACTATACATTCTGCTTTTGTTACTGAGAGTTAAATTACAAGGAAATGAATGGTGGATAATAATTCCTCGTGTCACTGAATTCTCCACTTCTCAGCAAAACAGTTTCTCATACAAACAGGTTTACAGTGCTCATCCCATCGCCATGGAAGAGGCGCTCTCTAGTGGCTTTTTGTATGAAAAATTGCTGCTGAGTGGGGGCAGAACAGCTCAAAATAGAATCATCTAAATGTGGAGAAGGTGATTATGGCAGGAAGTTGTATTCAGATAAGTCATGTTATCCCAGTCCAAGATTTGTTTTGATGAAATAATACATTCCCAAATAGGTTAAGGGGTTCTTTTGTATTTATTGAAGGCATTATTAGTTAAACTGTGAGCTCATGTTTATCATGTTTGTAGCCTTATTCCATCAAAGATAAAATGATAACCAGTAATTCAATTTTGAAAAGTAACATTTATTTCAGTTCCAAATAGCATTTGGTGATCAGCACTCCTCGGGCTGTACTATGTGCAGATGAGTCTGGTGTTTGAAGACTGCACAGTGAATGTGCACTGCCAGTTGCCTGCTAGAGGCTTAACAACCAAGTCTAAATAGATGACTAAAGAAAGGCTTGGCAACAGACAGAAACAGGCCCACATTTATAAGCCTCAGGTGGCTGTTTCTGTGTGCACAATGTGTACAAGAATGTGTACAGCCGTGTTTAACTAACTCTCTCTTTCATGCCAGATTTACAGATACCTACAGTTAATGTTGTCAAAAGGAATCTTAAAAAAGAACAAGAATCCAACCTTTTCAACAAGAATCTGGGACTGTCCCTGGGGTATGGGAGCTAAGAAAGGGGGATCCTTCATGTACAAGTCATTCTTTTGGGCAGGAAGAACACCAGCTAAAGGGTTCTGTTTGCAGCATTACCGCCTCTCCTCATACTGCTTCATCTCCCTGCAGAATCAGGTACTGTGCAGCTCAGGGAGGGATGTGTCAGCACGGGAAGGTGGGGCAGAGGCAGGGAGGCATGCATGTCACATCTTCTAAATCTCCTAAGCTTGAGTCTAGAAGGTGTCTGCACAGTCAGGAAACCTTTTCTGATACTAGTCCTATGGGGAGGATGTCAACAAAGAGAAGTAAAGAGAATGGTTTGACCAGAAAGAAAGGCTGGTATAGAAGTTTTGAGGCTTTGAATGGATGGTCTTTCTCCCTGAGGAGTCACGTGGGATCTACTAGATTTAGGCAGTAAGCCTTACAGCCTGCTGTGCCAGGAGAGTTCAGTTAAGGGCATGACATGTTTTGGGCAAGACGTGAAGGGTATGAGCTGTTTGTGGTTGCTAACACAGGATGGTATTTGCTCAGCCCCTCCAAATTCAGTAAGACCACAACACTTGCAAGCTGAGAAAAGCTCTACTAAGGATACCTAACTTTCAGGCTGAATCAACAAGAGCACTTACTATCCCCCTTCCATCTACTGAACCTCCTCAGTTTCAGTTTCTATTTGAATGCTAAAAAATTACACTGCTTCAGAGCTCCTTTATGAAACACGGGTGACTGTGTTATAATTTGACTTTTGGAGCTGTGGGCTTGAGAATCTGGTTTCCAAGAATGTACTGTTTTTCCACACTCAGAAAACTCAATATCCATGTCATGCACTTATAAGCATGTGATTCTAGTTGTATGGTTAACAAGATGATACAATTAGAGACAACCAGTCAAAGCACAAAAGCTACCACACCTTCTATGATTCACCTTGCCAAAACATTTTAAGACCTTGACTCACAAACACAATACTGACATAGTTACTAAAATCATAGAATAACCAGGTTGGAAGAGGCCCATCGGATAATCAAATCTGCCCATAAATGTTCTAAGTGGTTCTCAGCTCCACTCTTGAGTGCTGCTGCTGCCTGTGGAACTGCATGTGAAACCACACCTGTAATGCCCACTTTTGCAGCTCTGTGTTAATAACAAGAAGTTGTCAGGGTATTCAGGACATGGTATGTACACTGCAGCACTTCTGATGCAGTTCCATTTTTATAGTTCTACTGCCCCAGTCAAGGGGGAGGAAGCCACCAGGGGATACGCAAGGAAGCTCTGAAGGGCTGCTGCTCTTCAGGTTTAATCCAGTCCTTCCATGAGTCAACACCCTTCATTGTGCTGTCTGTCTACTGGAGCATCCAGAAAGTAAGAGCACAGGAAGATGTAATCAGGGCACTTTGTTTTCTAAGTATCGATTGTTTCCATTTTACAAAAATGCACACATTGATAACATGAGGAAATGAGAGATTAAATGATGGTGATGTATGAAGAATTGATTATCTAAGCTTCTAAGCATAGTGAGAGATGGCTCTTCCTTTGAAAACCTTTTTTCCCCTCTCTAATAAACATTGTAAAACATAAATTTGTATTAAAACTAATGTATGTGGCACTTTTATTCAATGGGAAAGAAAGAAATTA